>CM077666.1:310687665-313087665 GCA_039707655.1 Elymus sibiricus
CGATAAGGAAGTATAAGCACCGGCTGGTGCGAGCTTCCCTTTGAATAGGCTGAGGTTGGATCCACCCTTTTTAGGGTCGCCAGCATTGTACCGAGGCTTCGGATTATGCAAATGACGATTTTTGGCTTCGTAGTGTGCTGTCACGAAGTTTGCCGCCTCCTCGGTAATGAATGCCTCGGCCATCGATGCTTCAATTCGACGTTTATTTTTACATTTTTCTCGAAGCGTCTTCTGCATCCTCTCAGTTGCGTAGCACCAATGATTCTGCACGCCCCCCCCCCCCCAATCGTGCCTCGGTCGGGAGATGCAAAATCAAATGCTGCATTGGATTAAAGAAGCCCGGTGGAAAGATCTTCTCTAACTTGCAGATCAACTCCGGCGCCAACTCTTCCAGTTCTTCTAGCAAGCCAGGCGATAGTTCTTTCGCACAAAGAACACGGAAGAAATAGCCCAGCTCTGCCAGTACTAGCCATTCATCCTCAGGGATAAAGCCACGCAACATCACCGGCATTACCCGCTCAAGCCATATGTGCCAATCATGACTCTTGAGACCAAATATTTTCAATTTTTCAAGGCTCGCTCCCCTCTTTAGATTCGCTGCATACCCATCGGGGAACATCAACTCCTTTTTCACCCACATGATAATTTCCCTCATAGCTGGCCTTCCAAGATTGAACCATGCCTTTGGCTTCGTCCAGTTCTGCTTTCCTTTCAGTTGTCGCATATTTTGTAGCGGTCTATCACATAGAGCCTCCTGATCAACTCTAGCCTTAGGATTATCCTTTGTTTTCCCCTCTATGCCGAACAATGTACCAAAGAGGGCCTCGCCGACATTCTTTTCAGTGTGCATCACGTCGATGTTGTGTGGGCAAAGGAGGTCTTTGAAGTAAGGCAGATCCCACAAGCATGTCTTGTGAGTCCAGGCGTGTTCGGAATTATACCCCTTGAAATACCCTGGACGCTCCGGATCCGGCTCGAGAGAGTTGAACTGATCCAGGGTCTGTTGGCCTGTCAACGCAGGTGGTGCAGAGTTTTTGACAACTCTACCTTTGATGAAGTTCTTCTTGTCTTTTCTGAACTTATGGCGAGGATCCAGGAACTGTCTATGCATGTCGAAGCAAGAAAACTTGCCACCCGCCTGTAGCCGACGAAACTCAAGAGCTGCCTTGCATGTGGGGCACGGGAACCTTCCATGCACACACCAGCCAACGAATAGCGCATACGCCGGCAAGTCATGCATCGAGTACATGTACCACGCACGCATTAGGAAGTTTTTTTTTGTAGCGGCGTCGTATGTCTTGATCCCATTATCCCAAGCTTCTTGCAGTTCATCCTTAAGCGGCTGCATGTACACATTCATATTCTTCCCCGGATAGTTGGGCCCCGGAATTATCAACGTCAGGAAAATGTTCTTTCTTTGCATAATCTGTCCGGGGGGGAGATTGAGTGGAATGACAAATACAGGCCAACAACTGTATTGAGCTGCCATCATACCAAACACATTGAACCCATCCGTGCTTATGGCGATTCGAGGATGCCTTGGATCTGCCGCTTTAGCATGATGTATTGCATCGAAGCGCTTCCACGCAAAAGCGTCCGATGTGTGTACCAACATCGGCTCCCCATCTGCATCTAGTTCGGTTCTTTTGCCCAATTTGTGCCATGTCATCTGTCTGGCTGTCTCTTCGACCATGAAAAGACGTTGAAGTCTTGGTATGATTGGCATATACCGAAGAACATTAACTGGGATTTTTGTCTGACTCTTCTCACCCATACCGTTGTCTACCTCAACATACCTGGAAGACTGGCAAACGGGACAATACTTTAAGTCCGCATACTCAAGCCTAAATAAGGCACATCCTTTCTCACAGGCATCTATCTTCTCATAGGGCATCTTAAGTGCACGGAGGATTTTGTCCGACTGGTACAGGTTTGCAGGCATTACATGGCCTTTGGGTAGAAAGCGTCCAAATAGTGTCATCATCGCGTCGTAGCATTCTCTGCCCAAGTTGAATTGAGCCTTCAGAGCCATTACTTGTGCGATGGCATCCAGCTGACAAAGCTCAGTGTGCTCGTGGAGAGGACGTTTTGAAGACTCCAACATATCATTGAAGGCCTTTGCAGATTCCTCCATCTCATCGTCCGAATCCCGAGCATCATCAAAGTCTTCCACCATGTCTTCCATCCCGGTACCATGCTCGTCGGTGCGACGACGGCCCTCCTCAGCTCTGGCACGTTGGGCAGACTCACCATGAAATGTCCAGACCGTATAATCAGGCGTAAAACCCAACTTCTGCAGGTGTTTGATCATTTCAAACTCGGACTTCTTATGAAAGTTGTCGCAGTCGACACAGGGGCACCAGTTTGTTTCCTGTCCATTTGCAAATGCGGCTCTCACAAACCCCTTGGTTTTTCTTAGCCATTCATGGGTCATGTCTTTCTGACTAGTGTGACCGGTGTACATCTACGCACGATCACTCATCTTGCCTAGCTACTGGACACACAAGAAATATATACATAATTCAGCAAACCATATTCATCAGTTAATAGAGTTTGTCAGTTTTATTACGTCCATGCAACTTAGACGCTAGTAGGTAAAGATAGGTCCTAATCCCACCCGAGTATGTGTAGATTGGGTTCGTTTTCCCATGCTTTGCTCCGGATCCGACGCAAAATTTCGGCAGCACCTCCCCGCTGTTCTCCTGATACACGTCTCGGCAATAAGCAGAGAGGATGTGTACCCGGAGAACAACAGGGAGGCACCGACGAAATTCTGCATCGGATCCGGAGCAGAGCATATGGGAAAACGAACCCAATCTACACATACTCGGGCTGTCCATGGATAACGTTGGACAATTCGAAAAAATCACGGTTATAAATATGCAAATGCATGCATATTTATAGATGTAACCCTTTCGAACGGGAGACGCATAGTGGTCACGCATACTGATGATTGACACCTATAGCTAGCAAGTTTCATCGGCACGAAGACCGGAACAGAGCAAATGAAGGGGGGAGGAGGAGATGTCATTTGTGCTCACCCACGAACGCAGGGGCGGAGCTCGTCGAACGCACGGGGAGGTCGTCGAACACCAGACCCTCGCAGCCCCGAAAGAACTGCACATTTAAATCCACCCGATCAACACAAATATATATGATGTTTTTCTTAACAAAATCGAGAAATATACTTCCTAACTCATAATTCACAAATATATGACCCCATCGGCCTCTGGAAGGCCGAAGAGCACCTTTTCGCTCAACAGGAGGCCGAAGAGGTGTCGGGGGTCGGGGGTGTCGTGTCTGGGTGGCGTGGTGTCGGGGTGTCGTGGTGTCGGGGTGTCGGGGTGTCGTGTCGGGGTCGGGGTGTCGGGGGGTGTCGTGTCTGGGTGTCGTGGTGTCGGGGTGTCAGGGGTGTCGGGGTGTCGGGGTCGGGGTCGGGGTGTCGGGGGGTGTCGTGTCTGGGTGTCGTGGTGTCGCGGTGTCAGGGGTGTCGGGGTGTCGGGGTCGGGGTGCCGTGCCGGGGTCGGGGTCGGGGTGCCGTGTCGGTGTCGGGGTGTCGGGTCGGGGTCGGGGTCGGGGTGCCGTGCCGGGGTCGGGGTCGGGGTCGGGGTGTCGGGGTCGGGGTGTCGGGTCGGGGTCGGGGTCGGGGTGCCGTGTCGGGGTCGGGATCGAGGTCGGGGTGTCGGGGTCGGGGTGTCGGGTCGGGGTCGGGTTGTCGGGTCGGGGTCGAGGTGCCGTGCCGGGGTCGGGGTTTTTTTCTCTTTTTTTCTTTTCTTCTTCTTCCTCTTCTTTATTTTCTTCCTTTTCTTCCTTTTTTTCCTTCTTCTTCTTCTTCTTCCTCCTTTCCTTTTTCCTCTTCTTCTTCTCCTCCTCTCCTCTTTTTTCTTCTTCTTCTTCCTCTTCTTCTTTTTTCTTCTCCTCCTCCTCCTCTTCTTCTTCTTCCTTTCCTTTTTTCCTCTTCTTCTTCTCCTCCTCTCCTCTTTTTTTCTTCTTCTTCTTCTTCTTTTTTCTTCTCCTCCTCCTCTTCTTCTGTTTCTTCTTATTATTATTATTTTTTGTTCTTTTTCTTTTTTATTTTTCCTTTTTTTTCATCTTCTTTTCTTCTTCTTTTTCTTCTAGGTTTTTTTTCTACCTAAATGTCTAAATATTTTTTCCTATTTACCCAAACACCTAAACAACTATTTGCAAAACATCTAAAAACAGAAAACTAAAAATCTAATTAGAAAAACAGAAAAAAAATTAAAAGGGGGGCAGGGGAAGCTCACCAGAGAGGGGCAGGGGGCAGGGCGGCCGGCGGCGAGGAGAGGAGGCCGGCAGCGAGGAGAGGAGGCCGGCGGCGAGGAGAGGAGGCCGCCGGGGAGGGGGCGGCGGCGGCAGGAGGGCCGTGAGGAGGGGGCGGCGCCGCGGTGGTGGAGGTGAGACACGGGGAGGGGGGCAGGCGGTGGTGGAGGGCGGGGAGGGGGCGGCGGCGGTGGTGAGAGAGGGGGGGAGGGGGCGGCGGCGAGAGGGCGGGGAGGGGGCGGCGAGAGGGCGGGGAGGGGGCGGCGGCGGCGGTGAGAGAGGGGAACGGGCGCGGGTGTGAGAGAGAGAGGGGTGAGAGAAAGAGAGAGAGGCGGGAGGCGCGGCCGGGGGGATGGCAAAAATTAAGCCCCCTCTTTGCCGTCTGCTGGCAGACGGCAAAGTTCTTTGCCGTCTGCCAGCAGACGGCAAAGAGGGGGGCCGTTAGCCCGTCCCCGCCGTTACACTGTGGGGCCCCCCTCACCTCTTTGCCGTCTGCTGGCAGACGGCAAAGAGTTCTTTGCCGTCTGCCAGCAGACGGCAAAGAAGTGGCCCGTGTGACCTGGCAAGTGCAGTACCAAGTGGGGCCCACTTTGTTCTTTGCCGTCTGCTGGCAGACGGCAAAGAACTCTTTGCCGTCTGCCAGCAGACGGCAAAGAAGAGAAGATGGCAAAGAGCCTCTTTGCCATCAGCATGTTCTTTGCCGTCTGCTTTATAAAAGCAGACGGCAAATATCCTCTTTGCCATCTGCCAGCAGACGGCAAAGAGCTGGCAGATGGCAAAGTCCCTGATTCCAGTAGTGTGCACGTAGCGGTGAAACCTGTCTCGCGTAAGCGTACGCGTAATGTCGGTCCGGGCCGCTTCATCTCACAATACCGCCGAATCAAGTATCAACTAGTAACGGCAAGCAATATGTATACACCCACGCCCACAACTCACTTGTGTTCTACTCGTGCAAATCACATCTACGCATAGACCTGGCTCGGATGCCACTGTTGGGGAACGGAGCATGAATTTCAAAAAAAATCGTACGCTCATGCAAGATCTATCCATGGAGATGCATCGCTACGAGAGGGGAGAGTGTGTCTACGTACCCTCGTAGACCGTTAGCGGAAGCGTCTCACAACGCGGTTGATGTAGTCGAACAATCCTTCGAGCTCCACCGATCGAGTACCGAACGTACGGCACCTCCGAGTTCTACACACGTGCAGCTCGGTGACGATCCTCGCCTTCTTGATCCAGCAAGACGTCGAGGAAGTAGATGAGTTCCGTCAGCACGACGGCGTGGCGACGGTGACGGTGAAATGATTCCGGCAGGGCTTCGCCTAAGCTCTCCGAAAATATGACCGAGGTGGAAAACGGAGATCGGGGCACCGCACACGGCTATGGGACAATTGTGTGTTTTGGGGTGCCCCCTTGCCCCCGTATATAAAGGATGAGAGGGAGGAGGCCGGCCCCCTAGGGGTGCGCCAAGTGTCGGGAGACCTACTAGGACTCCTTAGTCCTAGTAGGATTCCACCTCCCATACGGAGTAGGAAAGGGGGAAGGGAGAGGGAAAGGAAAGAGGGGGCTGCGCCCCCTCCCCTAGTCCAATTCGGTTTGGGCAAGGGGGGGGGCGCGCGCCTCCTCACGTGGCCTGCCTCTCCTTTTCCTGTATGGCCCAAAAAGGCCCATTACCTCTCCCGGTGAATTCCCGTAACTCCCCGGTACTCCGAAAAATACCCGAATCACTCGGAACCTTTCCGACGTCCGAATATAGCCTTCCAATATATGAATATTTACCTCTCGACCATTTCGAGACTCCTCGTCATGTCCGTGATCTCATCCGGGACTCCGAACAAACTTCGGCCACCAATCACATAACTCATATAATACTAAATCGTCATCGAACCTTAAGTGTGCGGACCCTACGGGTTCGGGAATGATGTAGACATGACCGAGACGACTCTCCGGTCAATAACCAACAGCGGAACCTAGATGCTCATATTAGTTCCTACATATTCCACGAAGATCTTTATCGGTGAACCTCATATGACAACATACGTTGTTCCCTTTTGTCCGGCGGTATGTTACTTGCCCGAGATTCGATCGTCGGTATCTAATACCTAGTTCAATCTCGTTACTGGCAAGTCTCTTTACTCGTTCCGTAATACATCATCTTGCAACTAACTCTTTAGTCACGGTGCTTGCAAGGCTTCAGTGATGCCGTATTACCGAGAGGGCCCAGAGATACCTCTCCGATAGTCGGAGTGACAAATCCCAATCTCGATCCATGCCAACTCAACAAACACTTTCGGAAATACCTGTAGTGCACCTTTATAATCACCCAGTTACGTTGTGACATTTGATACACCCAAAGTATTCCTACGGTATCCGGGAGTTGCATGATCTCATGGTCAGAGGAACGTGTATTTGACATAGTGAAAGCAATAGCAATAAACTGAACGATCATTTGCTATGCTAACGGTTGGGTCAAGTCCATCACATCATTCTCCTAATGATGTGATCCCGTTATCAAATGACAACTCATGTCCATGGTCAGGAAATCTTGACCATCTTTTGATCAACGAGCTAGTCTAGTAGAGGCTTACTAGGGACTCAGTATTTGTCTATTATCCACACATGTATTAAGTTTCCGGTCAATACAATTCTAGCATGAATAATAAACCATTATCATGAACGGAGAAATATGATAATAAACACTTTATTAATTGCCTCTAGGGCATATTTCCAACACGTTCCGCCAGCGCGGAGCATGGGGCTTCCACTGAGACGTGGGCATGATCGCGGTTCGATCGTTCCGCCAGCGCGGAGCATGGGGCTTCCACTTGGGCATGGGCGGGAGCTCTCGCGTTCCCGTCAGGCGAACGCATTGAGAGTCTCCGGGGCGTGTACAGCCCCATTTCGTTCGTACGCGTGAGGGTCACGGGTAGAACTTGCGGAGGTGTTGGATGTTCCAGGCGTTAGGCACAGGAACTCCGTCCTCCGTCTCCAGCCGGGCGGCGCTGGGCCTCGAGAGTGCGAGGGTGGATGTTGCGGCTGCGGTAGTGACGCAAGGCCTGCTGGTACCTCGCGGCGCGAAGAGCGGCCTGACGGCGGGCCTCCTCAAGGAGCAGCAGGTCGGCCTCCCGGACACGGGAGCCTGAGCCCCGCCGAGGATGCAGGCAACCGCGCAAGGCTCCTGGTAGCCCCCAACGCCCTCGTCAGGCTGGTTGACGTCATTCCTCCGGGGTGGCGGCGGCAGCGGCGGAAGAGCGACGTTGGCCTGAGGGTTCGCCTCATGAGGTTGATCGCGCCAGGCGGCCTCACGAGGCTGGTCGCGCCAGCCCTGGCGGAAGTTGCCATTGCCGCTGCGGCCGTCCCAGTGGTTGCCGCCGCCGCAGCCTCCGTGACCGGCGCCGCAGTCGTTGCGGTCGCCTCGGCGGCCCTGGCGCTCGTCGCGAAGCAGCTTGAGCTCCTGGCAGTCCTCAGTGCTATGGAAGCGCACGTTGTGGTAGGCGCAGAGCGGGCGACCGTCTTTTCTGGGGTCGTCGCGGTCGCGGCCGCGCTTCTGCTCGGGCCCCGCTGCAAGCACGGCAGGGCCCTTGCGCTTGACGTCCTTGTTCTTGGCCTTGGTGGCGTCGGGCGCCGCATCGGGGTCATTGTGGATGAAGAGGCGACCTTCTTCAGCCTTGGCGCACTTGTCGGTGAGGTTGAACAACTCAAGCACCGAGTCCAGCTCGTCGTTGATGGCGAGCTTCTTGCGCATCTTGACGCCCGTGACGCCGGTGGAGAACACAAAGATGACGGCCGCGTCGGAGGCACGCGGAATCTTGTTGCGCACCTGGCTGAAGCGTTGGATGTACTTGTGGAGGGTCTCGTCTGGGCGCTGCCGCACATGCCGCAGGTCGTTGATGGTGAGGGAGCGGTCATGCGTACCCTTGAAGTTGGCGACGAACTGGCTGCAGAGCTCGGCCCACGACGAGATCGACGCCTCAGGGAGATTCATGAGCCAGGAGCGCAGACCGTCCTTGAGGGCCATGGGGAACCAGTTCGCCATGACCTTGTCATCACCGTTCGCCGCCTCGACGCTCAGCGCATAGAGCTGCAGGAACTCTGCGGGGTTGGGGGTGCCGTCGTAGCGTGGAAGTAGTTCCGGTTTGAACTTCGCGGGCCACACCACCCGACGCAGCTCGCGAGTGAAGGCACGACAGCCCACGCCGCTCGAGGGAACACCATCGGCGAGGGCGGCGCGGTTCTGGCGCCCCGCCACTGCGACCTCCTAGACGGCCCGGTCTTGGCGCCGGCGCTGCTGCTCCAGGAGCACACGCGCGTCAGGCGGCACGCGGCGGATGATCTGGCAGCTGGCCTTGTCTCAGACCGGCGAGGAAGCGCCGCGGGATGGCTCATGCGCCCGCGCGTCGCGCTGGGGCCCGGCGAGCTCGTCGCGCAAAGGAGGTGGCGGGGGATCACCATGCGCTATGTCCCCAGCGCGAGACGGCGGAGGGCGGAGCGAGTGGGAAGGCGCCGGAGCGTCCCCGGCGGCGTTGACGAGCTCGGTGATGCGACCAAGCCAGGCGTCGTAGCCGGCGTCAGCTGGACGATAGCGGAGTAGCTCGCGCGCCATGAGTAGCGCGGCCTGCACATTCGGCGGCCCATGGCGGGCGAGGGAGGAAGAGGCCATGGCGGTGTGGCCCTCTGCCCACACGGAGGGGTGCAGGGAGGAGTCCTGCTGCTCCCGGGCGGCAGGGTCGGTGGCAGCAGCGGCCTCGACAGGGCGGCGGCGGTTGCCGCGGGCCACCGGCTCCGTCTGAGCCACGCGGCCAGCCCTGCGCTTAGCGCGCTCGCGGCGGGCGGCGGCCATGGGGCTGATGGAGCGGAGGACGGAGAGGAAGAACAGTAGCGCACCCCTACCTGGCGCGCCAAATGTCGGAGTTCGGGCTCCGGGGACCCAAAGGTTCGAACACTGGGGTGAGCTCGTTCCTACCTCCTCGTCCCCTACCACGGCTAAACTGCGGCGGAGCTACGGTGAGAGCGCGCGAGCGGGAGCGGGTCGCGGACTCAGCGGTTTACCCAGGTTCGGGCCACCTTGCGGTGTAAAACCCTACTCCTGCTTGGTTGGGATTGCTCTGGCACGAGAGGGTGCTCTCACGTACAAGGTAGGAGATGATCGATCCTCTCTACGGCGGCACCCTGCTCTCCTTTTATACCTGCCTTGGTCCTCTTCCCCGAAAACATTGGCGGGAAGGGTTGCCACACAACGGCAAGTTTGAAGGGGGACAGAGGCGCAGTCTATCCTGACAAAAGGTGGTCTTCATCTGCAAAGTGACCGTCCATGACGCGCCGGTGGGCTCGGGGATGACCTCCACCCTGCGCGCCCACCGTCTTGGTCTTCTTTCACCGATCGGGCAACCTTTGGGGGTTGCTTTGGGAAGTGGATTGCTGGCCTTGCTTCCTTAGCACAAAAGGGGAAATCCTCTCCATCCGCACCTGCTGGCACGGCCTCTGTCGCCGTTCGTCGCCGCGCGCGTCACCCACTTGATGGGCATGAGACCGCGCGACCGAGCCAAACAGCACCCGTCTTGCGCGCCTTCGGGAGGGTGCCTCGGGAGGCAACCTCGGGAGGGTGCCTCGGGAGGCAACCTCGCGAGGCTCCCGGTGAAGTGGCTGAGTCTTGCTTGCTCGCTCCCTGAGGAGGGGTCCTCAGGAGGCCGGGGCCTCATGAGGGGTCTTGCCTGAGATGCCCGCTGGTGGCCACCGGTTGGGCCTCCGCCAGGCGTTGCGCCCTGGGCCAAAGGCAGACGGGCCGGGATACCCCGGGTTCCACGGGCCCGACAGCAACGCGGTCATGTGCATCGCGAGGCAACCAGCTAGGGCGCTACAGCCGCAACGGGGTCATGTGCATCGTGAGGCAACTGCCTAGCGCACTACGGCCGCAACGGGGTCATGTGCATCGTGAGGCAACTGCCTAGCGCGCTACGGCCGCAACGGGGTCCTGTGCATTGCGAGAGGCAACCAACTAGGGTGGGGGTACCGCGCACGACAGCTACGGGGTACTGTACACCAAGAGGCAACCGATTGGGGGTGGGTGTACTATACATCGAGAGGCGACCGGCTTGGGGTGGGGGTACGTACCACGCGGCAGCAACGCAACGGCGGTAGTGTACAACGAGAGGCAACTAATTGCTCAACTCTATGTATCTCGCGCGAGGAGCGCAACAACGCGCGGGGCTCCTCGCAATGCAACCACGACAACTACACACTCATGCATACGAATGGGGTCTCCCAACTAGACAGCGCAAATTTACCCTGCATTGCTCAGCCCCGACCACCCACTGTATATCGTGCGAAGCGGAGAAATCACCGGGAAAAACTCGCCCACACTTCTACTAGATTTTTTATGTCATGGAAGGCTCAAAGAACGTCATGCAGGTGCTCCGGCGGCCCGCCCAGGACGAAAATCCCATTTTATGCTATAACTTTTTATTATAGAAGTAGGTGCCCTATGCATCCATGATAATACGTGTTTTTGTCACTATTATCGTCATGGAAGTGACAGAAAATATTTGTGTTCGGGGCAAAATCTCACGGTTGTGTTTTTTTTTTTCATTTAGTGATCGTTTCACGGTATGTAAGAACATGAGATTGTCATTTAAGGATCATCTGAGATTGTCATGACCATGATTGAGACCAAAGTTCAGAAAAGGTATCCGATCACTAATTCTCATCATACTTTGGGAGATATGGCAAGAACGAAACCACTGCGTTTTCAGAAGCAAGACTGCTTCCGCGGCATGCATCCTGGAGGCGACAAGAAGAACACTTGATCTATGGCGTCAGGCTGGAGCAACATGTTTAGAACACCCCATGGGGGGGCCAGGGTGAAACACATATCTCTACTCCTATAAAAAACATAGTTGGTGATGATGGTGTGTCTGCCATCTGTTGTTTCTGGTCGTCCGATCTGCATCGAACGCGTGTGAGACAAGCTTTGAATTTTTTGTAAAAAGACGCCTGCACTGCGCCCCACATTTACGCAAAGCCCCTTAGTATCAATCTCCAGCCCTCCCACCCGATCCAATCTTGGAACCGATCTGCAGCTCCGATGCCGGCGTCGTCCGCCGCCAATGCCTCTCCTGCGGTCCTGCCTCCTCCGCCCGCTCCCATCCACGGCGGCACAGCCACCCGCCACATACTACTGCTTCGCCATCGGCCGCCACGCTGGAGCCCGCGTCGCTCTCCTCCTCCTCGGCGCCTGGGCCGCCAGCCGCGCCCAGCCCTCGCCTCAGCTTTGCGCTGGCACGAAAGGTCCTGCTCGGCACGCAACACATCTGCAAGACCTGTTAGTTCCTCGGCCATGCATTCAGGCCAACTCCTTGCACTCAGCCATGGTCGACGGCGCGAGCTGGGGGTTGGAAACGGGGCCATGGACGGCACCACGAGATAAAAAACGAGACTATGGCCGGCGGCGCTAGCTCGGAGTCGCGGCGGCTCAGCTTTGCTGGACGGCGCGAGCTTGGGGTCGCGGCCATTTGGCTGATTCCGCTCCTAGCAGGTGATTTCGATTTTGACTTGGGTGAAATTTTTGAGAAAAAAGGTGGATTGCCAGTGATTTGGGCAGGATTTGGAGAAGATTGGGAGGAAGAAGATGTGTACAGGAGAGAGAAGCTCAGGGGCAATGGGTGTGACCCGTATTCACTACCGTGCGACCCATCGCAGCCGTTGCCGAGTCGGCGCTGTTCTCCAACATTGGCATGTGCCGAGTTGTGATGGGCGCACAAGTCACCATAGCCATGGTGTAGGAGAAGATGAGGCAAAATAGGACAGTCTTTTTTTTAGAAGGCAAAATAGGACAGTCTTTTTTTGTTTTTGAGAAGGCAAAATAGGACAGTCAGACGAGGAGTAATGCTACACACACGGGACTTTATCCGTGGTGAGGATTTTGGGTCACAGAAGGCCTTAAGCATTTTAGGGAAAAAAATTAGGCATGTGGAAAGATTTGATTTTATGCAAGATGTGTGCTAATGTGGGCTTGATTTCGCTGCGTGGTTGAGTGTTGTATATGTTCTGAGTGCTTTGTGTGTGTGTGATGCATAGTCAATGTGGGTACCTGACGTGTGTCGTTTTGATTATTTTTTAGAGATTAATTATTAGCATGTTCTCCCTCCGTTTTTTTTTAATCTGCATATAAGATTTGTTGAAAGTCAAAATTTGTAAACTTTGCTTTAATTTATATAAAAAAATTATCAACATCTACAATTTTAAAGTTATATAATACGAAAATTAATTTCATGATGCATCTAATAATATATATTTGGTATTGTGAATGTTGATATTTTTTATACAAACATGGTCAAACTTTATGAAGTTTGACTTCAAACAAATCCATGTGAAATAAAAAGAAACTGAGTGTGGTTGTTTTCGGTATGACCAAGGCATCCATGAATCTGTGCGCCTTTGTCGACAGCGCTTACGTGTGCCTCACTGGAATTTCAAGTGCTGATGGCTCCAACGCTCTTTACATCCGGGCGAGGGCAAAAAGAAGGATAAGCGACGATACGGTTAGGACGTGGACCAGTGGGGAAGGGATTTTGAACCATGCTTATTGGGCTAGGGGCATGTGATATATTTTGTCTCCAGTTGCAACGTACGGGCATGTTCGCTAGTTTTTTCAAAAACCCAGGTCTTTTGTTTGACCGGTTTTTTTCTTCTTATTCTTCTTTTTCAATCCTTGTTCCCAGGATCATCCCCACTTTTCACGCCTTCTCCCTGCTAAATGATCAATGCAAACCAGCCATCAGCTGGATCTTAAAAAAAAAGGGTATGTAAGAACAAGAATACACTAGCGTAATTTTTCAGGCAATAGTATGATTTGCATACAGATTTTTTTTTTTTTGAGAAATGCATACAGATTAGATAGAATGCATGTATACATCAATGTCATCCCCGGTGTTCAAACAACAAAACAACAACGCAAAATATGCTTTTGGTTCGGGAACGTTGTACACCGGCTGACCGGTGGAAGCTTGGGCCGGTCGCGCGCGGCGCACACGATAGAACGCGATCGAACGCTCCCTGCTCCCCCCACATCGCACCACAAACGTGTCTTGTGGGCCCCACGCACCGCCCTCCCATCCCTTTCCTTATCCATCCACGCACCAATCTATCTGTTCTTCCTATGTTCATTTTTCCCCACCGAGCTCACCTCGTTGTCCGCCATGGCTGCCACCACCGACGACGCCCGCCTTCTTCCCTTCTGGCAGGTGGTGGCCGTGGCCGGTGCCCACCTCCCCCTTCTGTCCTTGCACTGCTGCGCGCCCCTCCCGCTTTTGTGCTCTGCAGTGCCGCGACCCGCCATGGCCGTCACCACCCTCCCCCCTTTTTGCCAGGTGGTGGCCATGACTGCGCCCACCTCCCCTTCTTCCCTGGCGACGTCGGCGCTGCCATCTTTGATGGGAAGGGTTACATCCGCGACCGACCCGGGGGAGGGGGGGAGCTGCAACCGGCGGTCCCTGATGCTGGAAACGGCGACGGCGTTTGATGGAAACAGTGTTGGTGATTGCTTCGATGCTCAACGTCGGGGGGATGGCGCCGATTTTTGCTGCAACCTGCGTCGATATTTGTTGGAAACGGCAAAGATAGAAGCTGGAGCCATGCCCGATGATGTCGCGACGGGGGCAGAGGAGGATGATGGTTTCCACCCCAGGAGATTGTTTTTGCTTCAACCGATGATCTCATTTGCTGGAACCGGAAATAGTTTTTGCTGGAACCGCAGAAGATTTTTGTTGGGGACCGGCTACTACCCAAGAGCTGCGACAGGTGATGCGGATGCTGGAACCAGCAAGAGATTTTGCTGGAAGCGGCAAACCTTTTTGCTGGAACCGCCTACACCGGAGCTGCAACCAGGTTGCGGGATGTTGAAACCGTGCCGACAAATCTGTCATCGGAGGCGATTTTTGCTGGGACTGGCTACCACCGGAGCTACAACCAAGTTGTGGGATGCTGGAACTGTTCTTTTTGCCGATGAAGTTGCCACCCGCAAATGATTTTTGTTGGGACCAACTACTACTAGAGCTGCAACCAGGTTAGTGGGATGCTGGAACCGACAGACAATTTTGCTACAATGGCACAGCAGCCTCAGGTGAAGGAGCTGGCACCACTGACGGCGGAGCTGCACCGTCGGCGGCGGTTCTATGGTAGCAGGGGGGCGTTTCTCTCTAGCGTGCTGCAACCCGACATCGACGGAGCTGCGACGGCTTTCATCGGCAAGTTCTCGCACCTGCCATGGCCAACACGGTGCAGCGGGAAGGGAGGTGGAGGGAAGACTTGCAGCGGGCGGCCAGCTATGACATGCGAGCGAGGGTGGCGAGGTGCAATCTGCGGCGAGGTCAGCAACAGGCAGGGCGGCTCCCCCCGCACGGCCACGCTGGATGCTGGACGCGGTGGAGGAGATGACTCGCAGAGAGATAGAGAGAGAGAGGAGGTTGGAAAGGGAGGGGTGGATCGGAACCGTGCGTATGTACAGGATCGAACGGGTGCGCGGCGACCGGCCCAAATTTGGGCCTGTCGACCGGCGCCTATCATTGCCCTTTTGGTTCCATAAAGAGAATCAACATGCAAAATACACAATGCCGAAAATACACGTTCCCGCCGGCGCTGGCGCCGGCGCCGGTCCGTCCCGTCTCCGGTGGCCTTAGAGCCATGGAGGCGGAGTGGATCTCGGCCCTTGCCGGTGGGAGGGCTCCGTTTTTAGATCTTTTTTCGAGCTTTGTTAGGGTTTGTGTCCTGCTCAGGAAGGCGAGACGGCGGCGGCTCTCTGAAGATGGAATAAAGGTCTCCCCGCCTAGCCCCCGTTCCGGTGATGCGTCTAGCTTCATCGGTGGGCGTGTGGAGGTGTGTCTCCGGCGGATCTGTCTTTGGTGGATTTGCTCGGATTTGTTCGTCGTTCGTCTTCGTTCGTGTGTCTTCAGGTTGGATCCTTTTGATCTACACTCTTCATCCGCGGCGGTTGCTGTTCTAGTGCGTTGGTTCTATGGGGCCTTAGCACGACGACTTCCCGACTGTCTACTACAATAAGGTTTGACCGGCTCCGGCGAGGGAGGGGCGATGACAGCGGCGTGCCTTCGGCTCGCTTCAGTGCTTGTAGTCGTTGCTAGGTGGTCTACGGATCTGGATGTAATTTTTATTATTTCTAGTGTTCGTTGTACTATCATGATTGAAGATGAATAGAATGGAAGTTTTTCCCCCCAAAAAAAAGATAAACATGCAAAATACAAAATCCCCGCGACTTAAAAAAAATCTCGACTCTCGCCTCTTGGATAGGCATTGGACCCCAACATACGTGTGGATAATTCTCTTTGGGCTTGTTTGTTCACTGAAATCCCCTCCACAACCCCAACATATTACTTATGTCCACCATCTTTGTTGTTGAAGTTGGCGAGGAGCACGTCACGGATCACCGTGTCCAGGTTGGCAACCGCGGATCCACCCGGAAGCGTGGCTCTAACCGCACTCTCCTTCCATTCCGCCGCGCGCCTCCTCATCTCCAGCCCCTTCTCCCCTTCCATGGCCTCACGTATCATCGCCGCCAGGACCTCCCGCTTCACCTCGCCGTCAATCTCCATCCCGTTCCCCCACTCCGTGCACTTGTACCGGCAGTTGGTCTGCTGCTCCGCGAAGAAGGGCCAGCTGAGCATCGGCACGCCGTTAGAGATGCTCTCCAGCGTGGAGTTCCACCCGGAGTGCGTCAGGAACACCCCCACAGCCTTGTGCGCGAGGACTTCTCCTGCGAGCACCACGTCGTGAGCATGGCACGGCCGTCGATGGAGTCCATGAACTCCGGCGGCAGCACGGCCGTGTCGCCCTTGACGAGGTCCGGCCGGATGTTCCATATGAAAGGGTAGCCGCTGTTGGCCAGCCCCCACGCGAACTCCAGGAGCTGCTCGTTCGTCATCACGGTGATGCTGCCGTAGTTGACGTACACAACGGAGTTGCCGCCGTGGCCGTCGAGCCAGTCGAGGAGGCCGTCCTGCTCCTTCCAGAGGTTGGATCCAAGGGCGTCGAGCGAGGTGCCGTCGGGGACGGCGTGGTGGGCGTGGAGAAGCAGCGGCCCCACGGTGTAGAGGGGCGGGAGGATGGCGCGCATGGCGTCCAGTACCGGCCGCTCCAGCTCGTCGAACGTGTTGATCATGACGGCGGTGGGGAGCGACAGGCGCTCGCCCTCGTGCACGAAGAAGTTGAGCATTATGTCGCTGCGGTCGGTGGTGCGCATGAAGGACGGGAAGTCCCGCAGCCTCATGCCGTCGCACATGCCGCGAACGCCCTGCACCACCGTGTCCAGGTGCGCCTTGTCCGTGAGCTGGGCCTCGTCTGCATGCATGCAAGCAAACCACACTTGTTACAGCATGCAATCATGTACGTACGATCTAGTAGGAGCTAGTAGTAGAATACCTTTGAAAGGCACGAAACCCCACTCGATGAGCTGCGGGTAGTGGCGGTAGCCCATGAACCCGCACGCGCTGGCCGTCCACAAGGCCGCGCAGGGCACGCCAATCTCCTTGGCGGCGTCATAACCGAACGACATGACGCCGTCGACGACAAGGCAGGTGACCGGCGGCACCCCGGAGGCTGGGTCGTTGAGCTTGGCAAGAAGGGCTAGGAGGTGGGGGAGGCAGGTGGTCATGGTGGAGTTGCAGAGCGCGGGGACGTCCTGCGTGGCGTCGGCGTCGGACGACGGCAGCCCGTCTGGTATGGCGGCGAAGCGGAAGCCCGGGACGCCGTCGAGCGCCCCCGCCCCGCGCGAGCGGAGCAGCCGGCGGTGGTTGAACTCGGTGTTGACGAAGGTGACGTGGAAGCCCCGGGCGTGGAGCAGCTTGGCCATCTTCATCATGGGCGTGACATGGCCCTGCGCCGGGTACGGGATCATCACGGCGTGCGGCTTCTCACGGCAGGCCTCCGACCCCATGGCGCCTCAGCTACGTACTGTTGCGACGTGTTCTGTGTGTCTTGTAGAGTGCTCGTGTGGGGCGTCTGTGCAGCTAGTGCGTATGTATGGCTTGTGCAAGAAGAAGGGAACGTTTGGTTCCTGGGTACATATGTACCCTATATGGAAAAAAAAATAGTAATTCAACAAAAAGTCAAAAAATTCTGAAAATATTTTTGAAAAAAAACTTGACCTTCCATTGTACTAATGAGAAAAGTTCCAAAAAAAGAAAATTCCTCTTTGACTTCTTTTCAAAAAAGACAAATTTTCAGTCAAAATAGTGTGAATAGTGACCTATAATAGCAAATAAATTTTGTCTTTTTCGCTGTGAAGTCAACGTTGTTTTTTTTTTGTGGAAATTTATATACTAATGCGCAAGTAAGTCAAGTTTATTCTAAAAATAGTTTCTTAACTATTTTGACTTTTTGTTTAATTATTAAAAAAAATCCCCATATAGGGTATTTTTTTTTGCGAATGAACCATTAGGTATTTCCGTTGTGCAAGATACCGTTTATATATATAGTACCCCGAAGTTAGTACTAGTGAACTGATCCAAGGTTATTTTTCCTTCTTTTTTTTTGCGAATGAACTGGCCGAGGTTACTAGGTACTCTCTCCGTTCCAAAATATAGTGTGTCATCGGTTTCCGCGCTTCAACTTTGACCATAAATTTAACCAACGAGACCGACTGCGGCGGGAGCAAAAATTATACCAGTGAATTCGTATTCGAAAAAAGTTTTCAATTATACCAGCAAGAATTATACCAGTGAATTCATATTCGAAAGAAGTTTTCAATTATGTAATTTTTGCTCCCGCCGCAATCGGTCTCGTTGGTTAAATTTATGATCAAAGTTGAACCTCGGGAAGCGCGGGCGCACTATATTTTGGAACGGAGGGAGTACTAGTGAAGTTTAGAAGATGTGTTTTAGCTTGGATTTGTTGCGCACGGCCGGGATCGGAGGATTCTCTCTTTCATTTTGAGAAGATGCGTTCTGCTTGGATTTGTCGTGTGGTGACGACGACTTCCTTCACTTGCATCTCTGCAAGTGGTTATGGAAAATATCAGCAATGCTAATCATAGGATTACTATAAGAAGAGAACATAAATTAACACTTTTATTGCACACAATACCTCTAGTAGTTGTGGGGTGGGGTGCATGACCGGTTGTTTACAAAGTCGTCGGGAAGTCAGCTCTCTCTACAAAACCTCTTGATAATTATTTTTCTTTTTTGCGGGAAAATTAAAACGCCTCATAATCTAATCGCGGTATGCGGCGATGGCAAATTATCGAACATGCATGACGTCAATGGAGGGAGACCACCATTGGAAACATAAACACCATCGAAACCCCCGTCGATGGCAAACCCTGTTCTTTGGCCACCTTGGTCGTTCTGCTTCAAGTTTAATTTGTGTTGTCGTTTTTTTAACGGTACAGACCCAGACGACGCTCATACATACGCATATACATTCACTCCTATGAACGCATGCACATCCTACTCTTATGAGCATTCTGAGAGACTGAGCCGGCACATCATTTTAAAATTGACAAAGTCTTCACATGCCTAAAATAAATCCAGAAAAGAACCAGTGTCAGCTCTAGAACTTAAACTCTGGTGGACTGAAGATATCACTGTCTTACTGACCATCCAACCACAGTTTATTATTGTTGGTTAATTGTTTCCACCGGTAGCAGCTTCATCCATGCACGGCCACGAGCGTAGCCTTTTTCTGCCCGTTAATTCGGCTTGGTCTCGACCGGAGGCATACCGGCTGCTACTGCTAGGGCGGCGACCTGTTAGATTTATCGAGTTGCGCTTGTGTTCCGGCGTGTGGGCAACGATTTGTACGAGATTCGAGATGCCATTTTGATTGGATGGATGCTCGGTTCTAACTGGATCCGTTGCTTGGGTCCAATTGCCTGATGGTGGAGAGGCGGCGTCTGATCGTGTGGGGCATGATCGGTTGAATTAGACAAAGACAAGATTCCAGCATAACTGGCCGGTGCAGTGAGCCAGTGACAGGTTACACAGCTGGCGACTTTCCACCCCTAAAACAGACATTGTATTTGTCTACATTGACGCATCCACGGACTGTGATACAGGAGCCGGCCATCCAACGATTAATTACACTTTCATGGTTCATCTCTCAGCGAGTAATTCCGCTTTGCTTTTCTTCTCAAGCTACCTAACCTGTCACAAGAATCTTATACGTATCGATCTCCATGCGATTACTATAGTCAATCATACTAGAAATCATCTATCGATTGGAGTTCGATGCAACTCCACGAAGGAGACGAGAGAGGAGGACGATGTTTTTTCGACAATGTGTGTAGCATAGAGCTTATTCTATCAAGCACAACACGATGTCAAGCTCACGCAACAAACCAAATGAAAGATGGCCAAAACTTGATTACAGATATAGCATAAAAAAGTAAGGCCTGCATACAGACATGACGTTACAGATATTCGTTGAGGTGACAAAGATAGATATATAAATGATTAAAGTTCGATAGTTACTACAACGCCGTTCACAACAATCTCAAGGTATCATGGCCCACTGGCTACAAGCATATCCTAATTCATCAGGTAGATCCACTGGCCGCATCACGCCACGACTTTGCTTGCATGGTCCACAATTCGTTCCATTAGGAAGGCATAATATTTCATTATCACGTCCGCAAATGGTTACAACTCAGTACAGGTTAGAGAAATTCTGCACCGGTGCGCACCATGAATGAAGGAACAATGGCGCACACTTCAGATAGGAATAATTCGGCACCAGTGTGCATTTTACTGGTCTAAGAAGTGGAACAAACATCAGTGGGCCCAGTTTGGCTCCCATGCACACTTTTCCGTGCAAATGTCAAGTAGCCAGTGTGTCCTCTAGCTGTGCTGCAAGGCCTAGCAATAACAGAGGATGTCTGAGTACTGTCTAAGGCTTCTCCAGCTGACCGAATTTTCCGTTTCTTCTCACGAAGTGAACCCTCGCCAGAGGCTTCGTTGGCGGTTGCACTCTTCAGAGCACCTTCATGTACTTCATAGGTGCGAAGAAGAATTTCAAAAGTTCTAATATCTGCATAACAACACAACAGTATGAAAATAAACTTTTCGCCCGCTCTTCTTGAAACGGAGTAACTCAGGAAAAAGAGATCGTCATACTTTTAGGCAAGTTCTCTAGTTATTTATTTTGCCCTAAACAGGGCAAACTATGATCATTTTATCATTCACGGTTCAATCATCTCTAGATCATTTATCTTTAAACAAAAATGAAGAACTCCAGGATGTAATGCTCTTGTGCACTAAATCATGGTAAGTCCATTAAACAAACCAGTAAAACGCATAAACAAATTAGAACTATATACGTCATGTGAGAGATGGTAGGGATGTGGCAATCTGTGCCTGTGAAAGAGACTATATGAAAGCAGTAGAAATGAGATTAAAATGATGCTCGAGTCAATGAATCTGCTTTGATAACTAATTCAGAGCATTTTTATGTATGCAGGTTTCCGATAGACTTCAGAAACCACACAACTTTAGATGATCACAACAAGCTTTTTGAACACTCTAGGGCTTATGCTTGGACTGCAAATGCACAAGAACTTACAATTATGTACCTTATCGTACCTCTGAAATAAGCATTACCAAAATTGAGCTATATTACGAATCAATGACGCGAGTTCAACACAAGGGTGTACCCAGTACTGAAAGCTCCCACACAAGGTGGCTCTGGGGAAGGGAATGTCTAGACAGCCTTACCCTTGCACAATAATTCTGCAAGGAGGCTGGTTCGAACCAAGGACCTCCAGGCCACAAGTGGAGAGACTACCACTGCGCCAGGCCCACCCTTGTGAGAAATGACAGTTTCCGACAGATCATTGGAAAAGAACTAGCTGGGAAAAGTATACCCCTAACTCCATTCAGTGTCAACTTCCGCAACAACAGAAGTTATATGAGTCCGTGAATCATGTGAACTCATATCAACATTATAAAGTTTCTAACTGAAGTAACTATACAAGTCCATGAATCATGTGAACTCATATCAGAACATTATAAAGTTTCTAATGGAAGTAACAAATTCAGAGCAACATACCAACCTGTGAAACAAGACCTCATGGTTTCGCAAGCACGCTGTACTTGTTCAATGCAAGGTGAGAAGGAGCATAGAACGCCATCTTGTCGTAGCATTGTACCAGCTGACGGTATTGCCAGCCAAGGCTGGGGTAAGTCCAGGAACACAGCATCAGCAGCTCCAGAGTACTCATCTGGGAATCCTTCCCCTTGTATGTCCCGAACAGCAACTGTAATAAGGCTGCTTAGGCCATTCTTCTCAAAATCTTCCCTATTTACCAAAAAAGCTCAAGTCACAATAGCACAAAGCATATATCAATTAAACCACATGAATGACAAAAACATTCAGCCTTGTAGCACCATATTTTTCTTCCAAGTAACTGGCAGGAGCACTGCCTTTCAATTAGAAGAAAATAAATTGTTACAGCTATTTACACCAGGCTTTCTGAAGGGAACCTACTTGCCGAGATACCCAAGAAACCACATGCGGACTACTAGCGCAAGAGGAACCTACTTGGTCTATGCATACGGAAATCTCCCAAAGCAAGATGCGCCACCTCACGGTGGGACATCCTTTGGGCCGTGAATACTCCCCAGTTCCTCTCCTTCCAGATGCTCCATAAGGAGTAAATCAAGAGGCCACTGCGCTCACGTGTCAAATGATCACAAATATCTGTTACCGCAAAGATAGGTAGTAGCTAGCCAGAGGCTTCTCTGCTCTTGTACAAATTACTTTGCATTATTTATGAATCGTACAACTGTACTTCAATTGATGTCACTGTACTCTGAGTTGCAAGTGCTGCTTGAAAAAGAAGTGACACTGAAGTCATATCTTTGTGCCGTTTAAGAGATCACCCCTAAAAATTTGATAAAACCCTACAGATGTTGCAAATACATGGACATTTTTTAGGCAAGAAGTTTTCTTAAATCTTGTATATCTTATTTGTAGTTGCAGGCCAATCTATTGTATATTTGTATCCAATACCATGTCACAGAAGTTCGATAGATTGTTTCTGTTCTCATATCTAAGCTTGCTCATTTACAAACTAATAGTTCTATATACTGCAAAACAAATTCAGAAAACCCATGCAGGAAAAAACATCAAAATCATCCTTCTTGTGCATTGTTCCCATCCTCTGTAATGCAAATACAGATCCAAAAACTATGCAGTACATGCAAGGTTCTTAGTTTCCATATAATATAGTCTAAATCAAATCTCGTAGAGACGTCCTGAGTTTTGATTTGTGAAGCAAGCAGGCAATCACTTCTGACATGTTAATTAGCCCTCAGCTGTTTGCTTACCTTGCCGAGTCTGCCCTCTGGTCGTGGAAATCGAAAGTGTACACGCGCCCGTGCGGCGCGACGGCGCGGGCTAGCGAGGTGGTGAGCGAACCGCTGCCCGTCCCGGACTCCAGCACGATGCACCCAGGGACGAGCTCGAGGTAGGCCACCACAAGGCTGATATCGGCAATGTAGAGGATCTGCGTCCGGTGGCTGAGCACGAGCGTCCAGAGCTCCGGGGTGGGCGCGAGGAGGTGGACGAACCCGCCGCCGGCCTTGCGACCGCCCTTGCCCCCGACACCGCCGCTGCTGAATACCTTGGATCCGAAGTGGCGACCGAGCCAGTCGGCGTGACGGAAGACGCCGAATCGGTTCTGCAGTACGCCGGCGGCGCTGACGGTGACCGCGCGCATCGACTCGTGCCGCTCGTACACCACGACAGTGTCGCCCTCCGTGATGCGGCGCTGCGAGGTGGGCTTGTTGCATGGATCGAGTGGAACCATCATGGCGACCGGGAGACGAGAGTCTGGGCGGCGGCGGCGGCGTGCGGTTTATGTGTAAACCCTTGAATTTGGGGAGGTTTCTGTGACTGAGTCCCCTCCGAATTAGGATTTTGTCGGTCAGGAACGATGTTTGGATTCATAGCTGGGACAGAGATATTTTTTAATTTGGACTTTGTTTATTGTTTGGTTACCTACATCATGTTTTCCACCTTGTATTTGTGACTCAACATAGCCAGTCCTAAGCCCGGATAAAGCAGAAGGGTTGTGATATGCTTGGCGAGTCAACGTCAAAATTCAGTTACTCTTATGGAGATGAAACCCAAAAGAGGTGTCTTAGAAGGACATCTTTCAGTATTAGAGGTCAATAAATCCCCCCCCACCCCCCCCCCACCCCCGCGGCTCCCGTGTCGTCCTCCTTGGGCGACTAGGGTTTCCCCCCGGCGCCGCCACCCCCTCCAGCCTCTCATCCCCTTCCCGCCACCTGAGGGACGCCAGGCAAGCCTAGGCGGCCGCGAGGCCTCTCGCTTCGTTCCCCAGGCGGAGCACCACGGACGCCGGGGCGGCGGCCCCGAACGACGAGGCGGTGTAGCTTCCACGGCAGGCGGCGTGCGCGGGATGTGGTGGCCGGCCTCCTCTGTTGCTCGGGCAGCGTGGAGCCGGCGCGTGGTGGTTGTGTGATGACCCACAAGTATAGGGGATCAATCGTAGTCCTTTCGATAAGTAAGAGTGTCGAACTCAACGAGGAGCAGAAGGAAATGACAAGCGGTTTTCAGCAAGGTATTTTCTGCAAACACTGAAATTATCGGTAACGAGTAGTTTGATAATAAGATAATTTGTAACAAGTGACAAGTAACAATAGTAACTAAGGTGTAGCAAGATAGTCCAATCCTTTTTGTTGCAAAAGACAGGCCGGAACAATTTCTTATAATAAGCTAAGCGTTCTCGAGGACACATGTGACTTTCATCTAGTCACTTTCATCATGTTTGTTTGATTTGCTACTTTGATAATTTGATATGTGGGTGGACCGGTGCTTGGGTATTGTTCTTACTTGAACAAGCCTCTCACTTATGATTAACCCCTCTCGCAAGCATCCGCAACTACGAAAGAAGAATTAAGATAAATCTAACCATAGCATTAAACATATGGATCCAAATCAGCCTCTTACGGAATAACGCATAAACTAGGGTTTAAGCTTCTGTCACTCTAACAACCCATCATCTAATTACTACTCCACAATGCATTCCCTTAGGCCCAAAGATGGTGAAGTGTCATGTAGTCGACGTTCACATGACACCACTAAGAGAATCAACAACATACATATCATCAAAATATCGAACGAATACCAAATTCACATGATTACTTATGACAAGACTTCTCCCATGTCCTCAAGAACAAAAGTAACTACTCACACATCAAGTTCATGTCCAAGATCAGAGGGGTATTGAATAGCATAATGAATCTGAACATATAATCTTCCACCAAATAAACCAACTAGCATCAACTACAAGATGTAATCAACACTACTAGCAACCCACAGGTACCAATCTGAGGTTTTGGGACAAAGATTGAATACAAGAGATGAACTAGGGTTTGAGATGAGATGGTGTTGTTGAAGATGTTGATGAAGATTAGTCCTCTCACGATGAGAGGATCGTTGGTGATGTCGATGGCTTCGATTTCCCCCTCCCGGAGGGAAGTATCCCCGGCGGGATCGCTCCGCCGAAGAGCAAAATAGCTCCTGTCCAAGTTCCGCCTCGAGACGGTGGCGCTCCGTCTCGAAAGTCCTCTCCTTATTTTTTTTCTAGGGCAAATGGGCTTATATACCAGAAAATGGGCACCGGAGGCTGGCCAGGGGCCCCACAAGCCACCAGGGCGCGCCTGGGGGGGGGGTGGCACGCCCTGGTGCCTCATGGGCACCTGGGTGGCCCCCTCTGGTATTTCTTTTCTCCAGTATTTTTTATTTACTCCAAAATAAATCTCCGTGAAATTTCAGCTCATTTGGAGATGTGCAGAATAGGTATCTCTGACATAGCTTTTTCAAGTCCAGAATTCCAACTGCCGGCAATCTCCCTCCTTATGTAAATCTTGCATATTAAGAGAGAAAAGGCATTAGAATTTCTCCACAAAGTGTTATATTGATTAAAAACACTATAAATAACAGTAGGAAAATATGATGCAAAATGGACGTATCATTGTGGTGCGCTCTCCTTTCGCTCCAGATCTGAAGGTCGGGCTTTTTCTCCTCCTCAGCTCACTCCT
The DNA here is from genome assembly GCA_039707655.1 of Elymus sibiricus. Taxonomy (NCBI): domain Eukaryota; kingdom Viridiplantae; phylum Streptophyta; class Magnoliopsida; order Poales; family Poaceae; genus Elymus; species Elymus sibiricus. The sequence continues at coordinate 310,713,015 of CM077666.1, forward strand.
CCCCTCCGGCTGTGTCCATTTCTGCACCTTTGGCTGCCAGTTCCGGTGTTGGCGGGGTGCTGGTGGCGTAGCTCGAGTCCGGGGGAAACCCTTGGTCAGTTCTCCGGCCACGACGGCGGCGGCGTGTGCGCGCATCGCCTTTCTCCTAAGGCGTCGCTGAGGACTCCTCTATCCATCCCCGTCCCAGATCCCGGGTGAATGCCCAAAACTCGTCTCGGGTTGGGCGGCGACGTTGCCCTGCGCGTCGTTCCTTCTTGGAGGCGCCGCCTGGGGTCGTCTGGTTCTTCGGGAGAGTGGCGTTGAGGTAGGGGAGCGCCCGACGGCTGCGAGTCCAAGCAGAGGCTTTTTTGTGGAGGGTGCTTGTTCCTGCAGGTGTGCGTGTTCATGTGGATTGGTGGCTTCGGTGACAAGGGTGAGGCTGTGTCCTGGTGGCTCTGTGACTGAGCCGAGTCAGAGGGGGATAGGGTTCCCCTTCCCGTCAATAGCTCCACGACGTGCACCGTAGACGCCTGGATCTGCGGACACTGGAACGGTAGCTGGTGCTTCCATGCTTCGCCCCTGGGTCTTTGCAGCTTGCTTCTTCGACGACCCTCCCAGCGGCTTTTCCTTCTATTCTCGGTTGCCCAGGGAAGGTGGCAGTGTAGCTAGTATGTGTGTGCTTACAACGTAGTCCGTGGTGAGGATCGTGAGTTGTGCCTGCTCCGGGGTTACGGTAGGCGCCTGCTCTTGCTCTCGGGTGAGCGCCCAACGATCCGACGGTGCGGCGCCTTCGAGCCTAGGTGAGAGGATAGGGTTCTTCTTCGGCGTTGGAACACAGGTGTTCGTTGTCCCAAGCCATGATCAGGCGGCTCTCGGTGCTTGCAGGCTAATGACTGATCCTTGATGCTACTCTGCTTCCCTATACTTGGTGCCGATGTGCAGCGGGCTTCAACATTACTAGCAGGACTTTTCATGTATTTTCTTTGTGTGCAATAGTGTGCGTTGCGTTGTAAGCTGCTCAGTCAGCTCCCTTGTATATTTCGGTCGCTCATGCTTGGTGGCCTTGTGTAATCCTGGTCGGTTGATGGCTTTGTTAATTCAAAGCCGGGCTCTCCTTGAACCTTCGTTCTAAAAATATAGATTTGAGGTCAATGTTGTAGAAGGATGGGGATATCGATGAAGATGTGAACCATCGAATTAAATTCGGATGGATGAAATGGCGCCAAGCTTTTGGCGTTCTCTCTGACAAGAGAGTGCCACAAAAGCTAAAAGGTAGGTTCTATAGGCGATTCGACCCACAATGTTGTTTGGAACTGAGTGTTGGCCGACTAAAAGGCAACATGCTCAATAGTTAGGTGTAGCGGAGATGCGCATGTTGAGATGGACGTGTGGCCACACAAATAAGGACCGGGTTCGGAATAATGATATACGGGATAGAGTTGGGTAGTACCGATTGAAGAGAAGCTTGTCCAGCATCGTCTGAGATTGTTTGGGCATATCCAACGCAGGCCTCCAAAAGCTCCAGTGCATAGCGGATGGTTAAAGCATGCTGAAAATGTCAATAGAGGTCGGGTAGACCGAACTTGACATGGGAGGAGTCCGTAAAGAGAGATCTGAAGGACCGGAGTATCACCAAAGAACTAGCCATGGACAGGGGTGAATGGAAGCTTGCTATCCATATGCCAGAATCATGAGTTGGTTGCAAGGTCTTATGGGTTTCAGCTCTAGCCTATCCCAACTTATTTGGGACTAAAGGCTTTGTTGTTATTTGTTGTTGTTGTATTTGTGACTCAGTTCATCCTAATAGGCTCTGATAACCCACAAGTATAGGGGATCAATTGTAGCCTTTCTCGATAAATAAGAGTGTCGAACCCAACGAGGAGCTAAAGGTAGAATTAATATTCCCTTCAAGTTCTATCGACCACTGATACAACTCTACGCACACTTAACGTTTGCTTTACCTAGAACAAGTATGAAACTAGAAGTATTTTGTAGGTGTAATGCTAGAACTACTTCGCAAGAATAAAACTACGAGTAAATTGCAAGATAATAAAAATTAGTTGTTTAGTAGAAAGCTTTTTGTAACACAAGAGAAAGATTTGTCCCTAGGCAATCGATAACTAGACCGGTAATCATTATTGCAATTTTATATGAGGGAGAGGCATGAGCTAACATACTTTCCGTACTTGGATCATATGCACTTATGATTGGAACTCTAGCAAGCATCCGCAACTACTAAAGATCATTAAGGTAAAACCCAACCATAGCATTAAGTAACAAGTCCTCTTTACTCCCATACGCAACAACCCCCTTACTCAGGTTTGTGTTTCAGTCACTCACGCAACCCACTATAAGCGAATTATGAACGTATTGCAACACCCTACAGCGGTAATCCCACACGCTTGCGCGACACGGAGGGCACCATAGGACAACACCAAAATAAAACATACAACTCAAACCAATCACGATCATCAATCAACCCATAGGACAAAACGAATCTACTCAAACATCATAGGATGGCAACACATCATTGGATAATAATATGTAGCATTAAGCACCATGTTTAAGTAGAGATTACAGCGGGGAGAAGAGGTGTTACACCGCTACATAGAGGGGGAGAGAGTTGGTGTTGACGGCGGCAAAGTTGTTGGTGTAGATCGCCGTCACGATCATTGCCCCGGCGGCGTTCCGGCGCCACCGGGAGAGAGGGGGAGAGAGCCCCCCTCCTTCTTCTTCTTGCTTGGCCTCCCCCCTAGATGGGAGGAGAGTTCCCCCTCTGGTCCATGGCCGCCATGGTTCCCGGAGGGGAGGAATCCCTCCGAGCCTGTTTTCTGGCCGAAAACTGTTTCTTATATTCCCGGAGATCCGTAACTCCGATTGGGCTGAAATTTTGAGGGGATTTTTATCCGGATATTAGCTTCCTTGCGGCAAAAGGATACCTCCAACTGACCTACAGGGGACCCACAAGCCTGCCAGGCGCGCCCTGGGTAGGGGGGCGCGCCCTCTGGGCTTGTGGCCCCCTCGGTCATCGTCTCGCTTTGATTCTTCTTCCCAAAAATCACATATATTCCAAAATAAATCTCCGTAAATTTTTATCGCGTTTGGACTTCGTTTGATATGGATTTTCTGCGAAACAAAAAACATGCAACAAACAGGAACTGGCATTGGGCACTGGATCAATATGTTAGTCCAAGAAATCATATAAAATGTTGCCAAAAGTATGTGGAAATTGTAGGATAATGGCATGAAACAATCAAAAATTATAGATACGACAGAGACGTATCAGCATCCCCAAGCTTAATTTCTGCTCGTCCTCGAGTAGGTAAATGATAAAAAATAATAATTTTTGATGTGGAATGCTACCTAGCATAATCTTGATCATGTAGTCCAATCATGGCATGAATATTAAGATACAAGTGATTCAAGGCAATAGTCTATAATTTGATATAAAGACATCAATACTCAGGCATACCAACAAACAATCATGTCTTTCAAAATAAAAATGCTAAAAAAAGTTATCCCTACAAAATCATATAATCCTGTCATGCTCCATCTTCTTAACATAAAGTATTTATCATGCACTACCCCGATGACAAGCCGAGCAATTGGTTCATACTTTTTAACGCGCTTCAACTTTTTCAACCCCCACGCAATACATGAGCGCAAGCCATGGATATAGCACTATCGGTGGAATAGAATATAATGGTAGAGATTAATAAGGAAAAGTCAAAAAGGGAGAAAGTCTCCCATCAACTAGGCGGATCAACGGGCTATGGAGATGCCCATCAATCGATATCAATGTGAGGAGTAGGGATTGCCATGCAACGGATGCACTAAGAGCTATAAGTGTATGAAAGCTCAAACTGAAAACTAAGTGGGGGTGCATCCAACTTGCTTGCTCATGAAGACCTCGGGCATTTGAGGAAGCCCATTATCGGAATATACAAGCCAAGTTCTATAATGAAAAATTCCCACTAGTATATGAAAGTGACAACATAGGAGACTCTCTATATGAAAAACATGGTGCTACTCTGAAGCACAAGTGTGGTAAAGGATAGTAGCATTGCCCCTTCTCTCTTTTTCTCTCATTTTTTTTTCTTTTTTTCTTTTTTTCCTTTTTTTCCATTTTTCTCTTTTTTTTCTTTTTTTCGTGGGCTCTTTTTGGCCTCTTTTTTCTTTTTTATTTATTTATTTCCTCACTGGGACAATACTCTAATAATGATGATCATCACACTTCTATTTACTTACAACTCGATAAAAAACTATACAAGATGACTCTATATGAATGCCTCTGGCAGTGTACCAGGATGTGCAATGATCTAGTGTAGCAAAGATATCAAAAAAACGGACAAGCCATGAAAATATCATGCTAGTTATCTTACGATCATGCAAAGCAATATGACAATGAATGCTCAAATCATGTATATGATGATGATGGAAGTTGCATGGCAATATATCTCGGAATGGCTATGGAAATGCCATAATAGGTAGGTATGGTGGCTGTTTTGAGGAAGATATAAGGAGGCTTATGTGTGATAGAGCGTATCATATCACGGGGTTTGGATGCACCGGCGAAGTTTGCACCAACTCTCGATGTGAGAAAGGGCAATGCACGGTACCGAAGAGGCTAGCAAATTGCGGAAAGGTGATAGTGCGTATAATCCATGGACTCACATTAGTCATAAAGAACTCACATACTTATTGCGAAAGTTTATTAGTCCTCGAAGCAAAGTACTACTACGCATGCCCCTAGGGGGATAGATTGGTAGGAAAAGACCATCGCTCGTCCCCGACCGCCACTCATAAGGTAGACAATCAATAATAAATCATGCTCCAACTTCTTAGCATAACGACAAACCATACGTGCATGCTTCGGGAATCACAAACCTTAACACCAATATTCTTACTAAACCACAATCATTCACTAGTACCTCCCACATATCACCATCTTAATATCGCAAAACTATTGCAAGGAATCAAACTTATCATATTCAGTGATTTACAAGTTTTATGTAGGATTTTATGACTAACCATGTGAATGACCAATTCCTGTTGACTCTCTAAATAGATATAAGTGAAGCATGAGAGTTTAATTCTTTCTACAAAAGACTTGCCCACGCTCTAATAAATATAAGTGAAGCAAAAGAGCATTCTACAAATAACGGTTTTCTATATGTAGAGAAATATGCATCCAAACTTCAAATGGTATAAGTGAAGCACATGAAGCATTCTATAAAGCCATACTCAAAAGATATAAGTGAAGTGCAAAGAGCATTCTAGAAATCAACCAAGGACTATCTCATACCAGCATGGTGCATTATTAAAATAAAAATAAAAAGCACACGACGCTCCAAGAATTTACGCATATCATGTGAACAAAACAAAAACCGAGACAAACCGATAATTGTCGAAGAAAGATGGGATGCCTTCCGGGGCATCCCCAAGCTTAGACACTTGAGTCTCCTTGAATATTTAATTGGGGTGCGTTGGGTAGCTCTTGCCTCTCCTTATTCTCCTCATATCGATACCTCCTCGATCTTCGAACACTTCATCCACACAAAACTTAACCAAACTTTTTATTAGAGGGGTTAGTACATATAACATCAAATCACAACATGTCCTACTGTAACATTATTGTATAATTATAATCAAACATTACCCACTGTATACTATCACAATTCTATGGCTCCCAAGTCAATGGGGCTCAACAAGATTTCAAACATACGCAAATAAAGAAACTATAACAGCAATCTGTGAAAACAAGACAGTCTGTAAAGATGCAAATGAAACATATACTTCTGTAACTCAAAAAATTCTGAAAAAATATGACAAAATAAAAAATTTGCATAGCAGTACTGTGTAAAAATTTCAGAATTTTTTCATGTTCCAGTAAAATATAGAAATTCAAACACTACAGAAAAAGTTTCTGTTTTTGCACAGCACACACCAAACAAGCAATTTAAACATCCTAAAGGTAAATCTTGGCACATTATTTTTATAATACAATGGATTTGTACAAGGGGATAATTATTTTTGTTGGAAAGTTTCTGTAATTCAAGATTCACAAAGTTTCCATGGGCATGAACAAATTTCAAGGATATCCCCCACTTCAACGGTGCTCGTCTTTCTCACTTTCACTTTTCTTTTGAAAAAGTTTTAGGTTCCCCTCTATATTTTTTTTGTTTTTAAACTTTTTAAAGCACACAATAGAATAAAATGACTCTCTAAAACTTCCGGGTTGTCTCCCTGGTAGCACTTTCTTTAAAGCATTAAGCTAGGCATAAAGTGCTCATGCTATCGATCCACCCGGATCCCAAGATATACCAAAGCCAATTTTAATTAACAATGATTTGTAATTTAGTAGTGAGCACAAAGCAACATATATCATGCAATAATGAAGTCTAACTCTCTTCCTATGCATCGGCATGTGATACATCTCCGTCGTATCTATAATTTTTTATTGTTTCATGCCAATATCCTACAATTTCCACATACTTTTGGCAACATTTTATATGATTTCCTGGACTAACATATTGATCCAGTGCCCAGTGCCAGTTCCTGTTTGTTGCATGTTTTTTGTTTCGCAGAAAATCCATATCAAACAAAGTCCAAACGCGATAAAAATTTATGGAGATTTATTTTGGAATATATGTGATTTTTGGGAAAAAGAATCAATGCGAGACGATGCCCGAGGAGATGACAAGCCTGGAGGGCGCGGCCCCCCTGGGCGCGCCTAGGGGGCTTGTGGCTCCCCTGTAGGTCGGTTGAGGGTGTCCTTCTGCCGCAAGGAAGCTAATATCCGGATAAAAATCCCCTCAAAATTTCAGCCCAATCGGAGTTATGTATCTCCGGGAATTTAAGAAACGGTTTTCGGCCAGAAAACAGGAACGCGAAACAGAAGAGAACAGAGAGAGAGATCCAATCTCGGAGGGGATCCTGCCCTCCGGGAGCCATGGCGGTCATGGACCAGAGGGGGAACTCTCCTCCCATCTAGGGGGAGGCCAAGAAAGAAGAAGAAGGAGGGGGGCCCTCTCCCCCTCTCTCTCCCGGTGGCGCGGGAACGCCGCCGGGGCAATCATCGTGACGGCGATCTACACCAACAACTTCGCTGCCGTCAACACCAACTCTCCCCCCCCTCTATGCAGCGGTGTAACACCTCTTCTCCCCGCTGTAATCTCTACTTAAACATGGTGCTTAATGCTACATATTATTATCCAATGATGTGTTGCCATCCTATGATGTTTGAGTAAATTCTTTTTGTCCTATGGGTTGATTGATGATCATGATTAGTTTGAGTTGTATGTTTTATTTTGGTGCTATCCTATGGTGCCCTCCGTGTCGCGCAAGCATGAGGGATTTCCGCTGTAGGGTTTGCAATACGTTCATAATTCTCTTATAGTGGGCGGCTAGAGTGACAGAAGCTTCCACCCGAGTAAGGGGGTTGTTGCGTATGGGAGTAAATAGGACTTGTTACTTAATGCTATGGTTGGGTTTTACCTTAATGATCTTTGGTAGTTGCGGATGCTTGCCAGAGTTCCAATCATAAGTGCATATGATCCAAGTACGGAAAGTATGTTAGCTCATGCCTCTCCCTCATATAAAATTGCAATAATGATTACCGGTCTAGTTATCGATTGCCTAGGGACAAATCCTTCTCTTTGTGTTACAAAAGCTTTCTACTAAACAACTAACTTTTATTATCTTGCAAATTACTCATAGTTTTATTCTCGCAAAGTACTCCTAGTTTTATTCTTGCAAAGTAGTTCTAGCATTACACCTACGAAGTATTTCTAGTTTCATACTTGTTCTAGGTAAAGCAAACGTTAAGTGTGCGTAGAGTTGTATCGGTGGTCGATAGAACTTGAAGGGAATATTGATTCTACCTTTAGCTCCTCGTTGGGTTCGACACTCTTATTTATCGAGAAAGGCTACAATTGATCCCCTATACTTGTGGGTTATCAAGACCTTTTTCTGGCGCCGTTGCCGGGGAGCAGTAGCGTGGGGTTGATATTCTCGTGTGTGCTTGTTTGCTTTATAACTAAGTAGATTTTATTTTCTGTTCTAAGTTGTTCTCTATCTTTAGTTATGGATATGGAACACGAAACACGAAAAAATTAGTTGTACTTGCTACTCATGGAGATGGGGAACCTCCTAAAACCCTCGATGCTGGTTATGTGGAAAACATTAAATACTACTTTGATAATCCTGATAAATCTCCATTCAACTTGATAATGGGAGATACTTTGGATCAACGGGAATACTTTAGGGATTATCGCTTGTCTCAAAAAGGGAAACTCTTATGGGATCAAATTAAAATGATGCGTTGGTATGCTTGGAATTTATGCTTAAGGTGTGATTATACTTGCTGCTCTAAGATGAAGGCTCCACACCTTTCCTCTCAATGTGAATTTAATGATAATGAAACCTTGGCTTCTTATGCTAATGGTATATATGATTACTATGATGTGGAACTAATGGAAGAATTTGTTGCTTTTATGGGTGCTTATGAAATTAAATCTTTGTTTGAAAGGTATGAAGATTGTGATGCTGCTATTTACAGATCTAAAAATTATGCTATACTTAAATATTGCCATGAGAATTATGAATATAATGCTATATTGATGAATTTATTGAGAAAGTCTCCGTTGTCCAAGAGGAGACTAATATTTTGCAGGCTCCTATGGAAGAAGAAATTGATGACACTGTGAGCTCATTAGATGAAAAAGATGAGAAGGAGAGCGAAGAACAAAGGAAGGAAGAGCGGATTGATCACCCGTGCCCACCTTCTGATGAGAGTAACTCTTCAACTCGTACATTGTTTAATTTCCCTTTGTGCTTACCGAAGGATGAATGCTATGATCCCTTTGATTCGTTTGAAATATCCCTTTTTGATGAACTTGATGCTTGCTATGCTTGTGGCCATGATGCCAATATGAATTATGCTTATCGATATGAACTTGGTATAGTTCCTTATGTTAAACATGAAATTGTTGCTATTGCACCCACACATGATAGTCCTATTTTCTTTTTAAAGAAAGCGCTGCCTGGGAGACAACCTAGAAGTTTTAGAGAGTCATTTTATACTGTTGTGTGCTTTTAAAAAGTTTAAAAACTAAAAAAATATAGAGGGGAGCCTAAAACTTTTGCAAAAGGGAAGCGATTGGAAGGTTATGCATTGAAGAAGTGAGGGTTGACCTTGAACACTTGTGTTCATGCTCATGGAAACAATGTAGAATTTTTCATGGAAGTTTCTCGCAAAAAATAATTATCCCCTTGTACAAATCCATTGTATTATAAAAATAATGTGCCAAGATTTACCTTTAGGGTGTTTAAATTGCTTGTTTGGTGTGTGCAGTGCAAAAACAGAAACTTTTGCTGTAGTGTTTGAATTTCTATAATTTACTGGAACATGAAAAAATTCTGAAATTTTTACACAGTACTTATATGCAAAAATTTTATTTTTTCCTATTTTTTTAGAATTTTTTGAGTTACAGAAGTATATGTTTCATTTGCATCTTTACAGACTGTCCTGTTTTCACAGATTGTTGTTATAGTTTCTTTATTTGCGTATGTTTGAAATCTTGTTGAGCCCCATTTACTTGGGAGCCATAGAATTGTGATAGAATACAGTGGGTAATGTTTGATTATAATTATACAATAATGTTACAGCAGGACATGATGGGATTTGATGTTATATGTACTAACCCCTCTAATAAAAAGTTTGGTTAAGTTTTGTGTGGATGAAGTGTTTGAAGATCGAGGAGGTATCGATATGAGGAGAATAAGGAGAGGCAAGAGCTCAAGCTTGGGGATGCCCAAGGCACCCCAAGTAAATATTCAAGGAGACTCAAGCATCTAAGCTTGGGGATGCCCCGGAAGGCATCCAATCTTTCTTTGACAATTATCGGTATGTTTCGGTTTTTGTTTCGTTCACATGATATGCGTAAATTCTTGGAGCGTTGAGTGCTTTTTCTTTTAATAATGCACCATGTTGGTATGAGATAGTCCTTGGTTGGTTTATAGAATGCTCTTTGCACTTCACTTATATCTTTTGAGTATGGCTTTATAGAATGCTTCATGTGCTTCACTTATATCATTTGAAGTTTGGATGCCTGTTTCTCTACATATAGAAAACCGTTATTTGTAGAATGCTCTTTTGCTTCACTTATATTTATCAGAGCGTGGGCAAGTCTTTTGTACACTGGTACAACGAGCTGCTATACAAACGATTTTTAACCCCTTTCCGCGACATAGTTTTAAACCGTCGCCTTGCCTGTGTGTGCGATAGGGGGGTCTTCTCACACGACCTAGAAACCGTCCGCGATAGGGAGCACACAAGCATATGTTTCGCAGAACTAAGCGTATGCGATGCCCGCACCTTTCCCAAACGCTCTGTCCTTGCTACCCGTTTGTGCTCGCATTACCATCGCACTCGGTATTCTGTGCTGCAACGTTTGCGATGCTCAACCCATCACAAACAGTTCACAATTTTACACCGTATGCGAAGCTTGAATATCCCAAACATTTGTATGTACATAAATGTTTGAGATGTATAAAATGTCCCAAATGATTCATCCGTATTACCCGTGTCGGATGAAGGCCTATCGCACGCGTTCTTCTATGAGCAAATGTTTACGATGCACACGACATCATAAACAGTTCATAATTGCCTAGTGTGTGAGATAAGGTCACTTTCACAAACATTTATTAAGAAGGAACTGTGTGCATTCTTGTTGTTAATCTCACATGTTTTTTCTTGTCTGATCGTGTGTGTAGTAGAGTTTTATCGCACACGTACTGATCTGAGAAACGTGTCTGATCTTGACGTTTATCACAGATGTTTTGCTTTCGCAAACCATGCGCTGTGTAATGGCCTGCTGATCATAATTTATCCCTAATTTAATCCCTGCATTTAAAATTCACATAATTTGAAATTGAAACATATTTTCAATATGAAAGTAGGCAATCACTTATTTCACATCGAACCATGTTTATTACAAATACAAGTTCAAGGACGAATGAATAGTTCGATGGACATGTACATGTACTGAAGAACTACAGAAGCAGCAAGGAAAGAATGATGAACCACTGTTGTACTAAGGACTGTAAAGAGAGAGGTGGAAGACATTATGGTTGCTGGAGAAGGTGAAGCAGAATGCCCATATTGTGCCCTCCTCCATGCCTAATGCACGCACGACTCTAGGCCAACCTCTTGTGATGGCCGCCCGCCCATCCTTCACTATCTTCATTAGGACTTCTCGATGCTCATTGTAGTCTCGATGAAATACTTTAACCTTCATTGCATGTCCACCAATCATGTCCTTTGCGAGGTAATCTTGAGTAAACTGCTTTGGGAACCACTGCAAACGAAAAAGATTCTACATTGTTGTCTAACAACTCATTATGGGCAGTAAAAAGAGAAGGCTACAAAGTTCGTAGTTACCATCCTACAGCTCACTGTTGTGTTGGATAGAGCATAGACAAATAATTTAATTGCCAACGGTCATATCTTTTTGCTAATAATTCTTATCAGTTTCCTCACTTGATGCTGGTTCATGAATATCTCATTGCCCCATACGCAAAAAGGGTCGAGGCGTGGATCTTTGCCTAGGACATATGTACCTACAAGCAACAAGTCAATATTGGAAGCTAAAAAGTGTCCAGCCGTGGATTTGTATGCACTACATTATGGAACAGAGGTAGTATAAGCCGAGGGATGAAACTAACCTCGGTGGAAAATGCTGGCCACTCCCGTTGTTGTCCTGCGTAAGTACATGGAAAGGCGTGATAAGTACTACAGGCTTAACATCAACCAAATATAGCCATGGTAAAAAACAACATCTCAAAATGACAGCTTGAATGTGTTGGTTTCAGCATGATGTTAAAGCAGATAAAAAATGGAAGGGAATGTTAACTACAACAGGCTTAACAGGGACCAAATATTGTAATTCAAACTAGTACTGTTGAAAATGAATAGAACATAGCTCATGCTTAAACATCACACTGCATAAATGTGTAAAACTGAAATAAAGGGCATGTGTTAACTTCACCAGGCATAACAGGAACCAAATATAGACATTCAAACTGGTATTGATGAAATCGAACTGCACAGTTCATACTTGCACATAATGAATATCACATTGTGAATAACTGAAATAAACAAGGCATATATGCTCACTATAACAACCTAATATAGCCATTGAAAACTGGATAGAGGCTCACTGCAACCAACCTAACAAGCAAATATAGATAAACAAGGCACCTGCTTGAGAACTGGACAAAGGTTCACTGCAACCAACCTAGCTAACAAGCAAATACAGATAAACAAGGCATCTGCTTGAAAACTGGACAAAGGCTCACTGCAACCAACCTAACAAACAAATACAGTTAAACAAGGCATCTGCTTGAAAACTGGACAAATGCTCACTGCAACCAGCCTAACAAACCAAATACAGATAAACAAGGCATCTACTCACTATAAACAACCAAATATAGCCATTCGTGAAACTGAAGTGGACAATTCATACTTAAACATCAGATAGCCATATTGAACATTACATTTTTGCATAATTGAAATAATTAAACATGGCACAGTTAAAACATCGCATGGCAAAAGCTACTACAACAATGGGTACGAGTTGGCTAGCTAGAAAAAGTAAGATTTGCTTATATGATATTGCCTCACTTATCATGGAGGGGATCCTTCCACTTGGAAGAGCACAGACCCAGGGTGTGATCCCTGATGTCGCAGATGGGCTGTCTCACCTTGGAAGAGCCGTAGTGGGTGCCCTTCACATGGTCGTGGTCGATGAGATTTGACTTGGCAGCTGAGGATCCCAAGCCACCGCCGTAGAACGTGTCCTTCAGAAATGACATAATGGGCTCGATGTTGTACAAGGATCGCAAATCCTTGACCGCGAGGTGGAGGAAATAAGCGGTGGGGCCTTCGAAGAGATCGACGGCGGTTGAACCAGAGGCGTTGGGGATGGACCACTTAACCTGTGACATGGCCCGCGTTAAGCCTTCGCTGTCGACGAGCTTGATGTCGTAGCCGACTGTCCTGAGATTCAGTAATACGTGAGCCCGCTGATGTGAAGCCTTCGCCATGGCGATGTAGTCAACGTCCTCGCCGGCTTCCGCGGCGAGGTGTTCCTCCGGGATCGACAGGTCGGCATGAACGGCGGCCACCCCGACATCATCCGGCGGAGAGGCCATGATAGACCTCCTTTTGGCCGTACGCTTCTCGGGCTCCCCGGGATATGTGGTCAGGCTTAGGCTGCGACTCTCTGGAGTAGGGGGTGGGGATTTGGGGGGGAAGGACACCGCAGGCCTCATCTAAAAACTCAGGGCGGCGAGGGTATGGGAATCGGTGGGTAACCTAAAATTATCTAAGCTAGGAGGCACGGGCAGACCGGCAAGGGTTGGTGGCGGCGGCTTCGGCGGCGGCGGCGAGCTAGGGTTCGAGCGGGAGGGTGTAGAGTGTGGAGGGGGGACGGTGTTAGGACGGGTGGTGTTTGAGGATATGCCGCGGCTACTGAAAATTTTAGTAATGGTGGGTGAAGATGGTGGTCGACGAGGGAGGGCGACGGTTCAAATGCCTCGGCTACTGGAATTTTACTATGAGGTTGGTGGTGGAGGTGTGAGGGCGACGGTTGAAATACCGCGGCAACTAAAATTTGGGTAAAGGAAATGAAGCGGAGCGGGAGCAACCAGATCGCACACGGTCCAAACATAATAATTGTGTATGATAATAAGGAAAAGCCGCGGAACCACCAATTTTTGCATCGCTCAAGGCGCGTAGCTTTTTTTGAGATTTCTAGCTAGCTGGTTTATCGCACATGGTTCGTCCTAATTTTCAGACGGGTACGTGGAATTCTCATCCTAAATATCATGTACACAGTACCCTTCACCCTTGCTGGCGCTTGCGAAGTCGTGGCGATTTTACAAGGCATGTGCTTCGCACACGGTTAAGCCAGTGCACCCGTGTCCGTTGCGCGTACGTTCACACGCAGTTTTTCATCCGAGGCATCTGCTATTTTATATAGCACCATTTGGCAACAAAAAAACACGAGAGAGGGTAAGAAGACAACCACAACAGCATGTGGCCCAAATATATATGTATGAAAAGGGTGGTGTGTGATGTTCAAATTCCCAATGCACCACTTTGACGCGCAGGGCCACGGGTAGGCGTGTCGTCGAAGATCGGGTGAGAGGGGCCAGAAGACAACAACCACCTGGAAGTGGCCAAATATATGTAGGAATAAAGGGTGTGATGTTTAAATACACAATGCACAACTTTGATGTGGCACCTCCCTCACAAACCGGAAAGCCCCCTTGGATATCTATAATGACGGGTTAAGGTCGTAGCTAGGTGCCTGCCCCACCCCCACTTCGTGTCGGCTGGAAATATCAGGTGATACCGATGTTTAGGTGATACCATGATATGGGCTTCTGGGAGCCGCTTGATCTCAGATCCGGTGGCCGTTGGGAGCACTAGAACATTTTGCAAAAAAGTCATTCAAGAGTCTTAAAATTGCGTACAGATACAAGAGCTACTCAGATGCCGTTGGATCTGAGATCCAACGGCCCAGAAGTCGGTAGCATGGTATCACCCAAACCGTAGTATCACCTGAAACTTTCCCGTACTCATACTTTGGTCGGACATGCATGCATGACCTACCATAAGACGGACCGAGTGAATCTATCTTGGCCAAACAACCACTGTTGTTGTCGGTCAAAAAGGGATATATAATAGACCGCTCGGGCCCATAGATTGGACCATCAACGTAAACCGCACGAGAGGGGCCACAAAACTAGCACCACCTGCATGGGGCCCAAATTGATGTACGTTGGAAGGGTGATGTGTTTTAAATACCCATTAATGTACAATTTTGATGTGGCGCCTACCTCACGAAATGGACAACCCCCATGAAAGGTATGTAGTAATTAAGGACGACATCGACGTACGTAGGGTGTCAATCCAACCCACCATTTCGAGCTCATGGGAGGGAATCCTGAGAATGCACGAGCTCGAACTTTTTGCTCGGACATGTCACCATGACCCGCGGTAACACGAACCAGGAGGAATCCATTCATGGCCAAACCCCCTCGTTGTCGGCCAAATGGATGATATATATAGACCAGACCCACAGATAGGCGTGTCGTTGAAAACCGCACATGGGAGACGGGGTCGATCAGAAGACCCTATACGTACCTTGCATGCGGCCCAAATATATGTATATATGGGTGGTGGTGTGTGATGTGTTCAAATCCCCAATGCACAACTTCGATGGGGCACCAGATGCATTACAAACCGAACACCGTACCCCGAGGAAGCCACGTTACGTATGATGTCGGTTCCCCAACTTCGAGCCGGCGGGAGGGAATCGAACAAATGTTCCCCAACTATATTTGGTCTGACATGTCGTGACCTATACCAAGAGGAAACCATCATGGTCAAACCCTTCTCGTACATTGACAGGTCAGTACAGACAAATTTTCAAAACAAGTACATTGTGGGTCAAATGATAGAACGTGCGGGCCCACAGATCTCAAACGTGGTGGGTCAAAGGATAGAACGTGGCGGGCCCACAGATCAATCTCGATCATTCTCCGATTTTTCAAAACAACAAATAAGAAAAAAAACATCATTCTCCAAATTTTGAAAACAAGTACGTTGTGGGTCAAAGGATAGAATGTGCGGGCCCACAGATCTCGAACGTTGTGTGTCAAAGGATAGAACGTGGCGGGCCCACAGATCAATCTCGATCATTCTCCGATTTTTCAAAACAACAAATAACAACAAACATCATTCTCCAAATTTTCAAAACAAGTATCTCAAGATTTATTTAATGGACATGACAGGTCAGTACATACACATTTAGATGCTAAATGTCTGTAATGACTGTATCATGGCGCTTAAATGAAGCTTGAGATATAGCAACTTCCCACCCGGTCACCCATCCTTAGACTGCTCCAGCCCCAAGCTCGCTTAACTTGTGTGTTCTATTCGACTAGGCTAGCGGATGGGAAGCTGCCCCTTGCTGATAAGATTTGCCTCCTCGCGTTTAAGGCATTTACCGATGGTCACCGCGTGGGACCTACTCCTTACTATCACACACGTTTGTGCTTTTAGAAACTGTGTGCAATCTTTACATACCGGACCACTTCCATTCAAACTTACATTATTTTTTAACTACTTAAAACTACTAGCCGGAAGAAGCAAAAGCTTTGCCTTTTCATTAATTAAGAACAAGATAGTTGCCCAGTTAATTGCGGAAAACTAGGCTAAAACCGATACAAACAGGGCCTAAACCTACGGGAACTCTTGGCTGAGCATGAATTGATACAGGCCTTCGTCCACGCGACTGATACGCTCGCGGAACTGCTATACCGCAATATCGATCTCCGCCCAGGATATTTCATCGGCGACGGTCGATTCCAAGCCGCGACGAGTATTTTGCTCTGCTTCGTCGTTGGCGGCACCTGGGGGGCGAGGAGGTCGAAGAGCCAATCGACCAGCCCGTTGGCGTCGTGGCGGCGGATTCTGGCAGTGCGAACTTCGTCCGACGCAATTATGGCGCTGACGGCATCTGCCCATTCCTGGCGGGGAATTGGGATGCTTACCGGCCCTGGAAACGACCTCTCGAGTGGTTGAGTCAACAGAATGCTTACACGGCTCCGCTCAGATAATGCGGCGCACCGCGCCTGATGCGCGGGGGCGTTCTCCCGCTCTTGCGCGGCAGCGCTTTGCCACTCTTGCTCCGCTCCGCTCCATGGGCGGCGACGAACACATGTGTAGACATTGGCCCGCTCAAGCACTAGGGCACGATGATACCGCTCACGCTCGGCGGCGCGCTGCCGCTCTTGCTCGGCGGCGCACTGCCTCTCTTGCTCGGCGGCGCACGGCCGTTCTGGCTCTCCGGCCTGCTCTGGCTCGTTCTCCTCATCGAGGAGGTTGATGACGGCGGCGGCGCTTCACCGGATTGGCATGCTTGGAATGGTATACTGTGGTATGGCCGGTGTGTCGCCGCCTAGCCCTCTTTGCCCACTGACACTGGCAGCGGGAAACCGATGGGGGGGGAGTGGCGGGAAACCGATTTGGGGGGAGTGGCGGGAAACCGATTGGGGGAGTGGCGGGAAACGGTAGCGTGTTTGCATATATAACACCATTAATATGGAAAACTTGGGAAAGAAGGAAGCGCGAGCTAGCACGACACGTGCGCACAATGCTTACCCATGGGTGCCAGACGGTTGAACAGAAATGCTTTAAATTATTCAGGGTTCGTTTGGCATTTTTTATACATTATAATAGAGTTTTCTAGGCATTTAATGTGCAAAATTCAAATTTGAACTACAAATACATGCTCCAGTGCACCAAAATGGGTTGAAAAATCATATATGTGTCCTTGGGTGCATTTTTACGTCACATGCAAGGAATGGGGATGAATTACAAACATCTCGGCGTCCTGGCTCGGCCTCAAACATTGAGAAGCTTGGTTTTTAAATCCCCATAAATCCAAAACTCACCGTAAATTCATGAAACTTTACATGGTGTCATGGCATGGCACATATATGCCATGGTAAAAAAAATTGACCAATTTGGGGCAAGTTTTGGTACAAGACTCTTACAAACCGGAGCTTCTCGCAAGAAGCCTCCGATAGGGAACGTGTCACCCTTGTGGGCGAAACGAGAATCGCTGCCTCTTCTCGCCTTTGTATTTTTTTTCTACGGGCAACATAGACCAATAGGAGATTTGTGCTGAAATATGGAATTATTCAGGGTTCGTTTGGCCTTTTTATACATTAATTGAGTTTTCTAGGCATTTTAATGTCCATAATTCAAATTTGAACTACAAGCACATGATCTAGTGCACCAAAATGGCTTCAAAAACCATACATATGTCCTTGGGTGCATGTTTGGGTCCCATGCAAGAAATGGGTATGAATTACAAACATCTCGGTGTACTGGCTCGGCCTCAAACATTGAGAATATTGGTTTTTAAATCCCGGTAAATCCAAAACTCACCCGAGATTCATGAAACTTGGCATCGTGTCATGACATGGCACATATATACCATGCTAAAAAAAATTGTCCAATTTGGGGCAAGTTTTGGTACACGCCTCTTACAAACCGGAGCTTCTAGCAAGAAGCCTCGTGGTTCCGATAGGGAACGTGTCAGCCCTGTGGGCGAAACGACAATCGCTGCCTCTTCTCACCTTGTATTTTTCTTCTACAGGCAACATAGACCAACAGGAGATTCACACCGATATATTGAATTATTTAGAGTTCGTTTGGCCTTTTTATACATATATTAATTGAGTTTTCTAGGCACATAATTCAAATTTGAACTACAAGAACATGCTCCAGTGCACCAAAATGGCTTCAAAAACCATACATGTGTCCTTGGGTATATGTTTAGGTCCGATGCAAGAAATGGGGATGAATTACAAACATCTCAGCGTACAGACTCGGCCTCAAACATTGAGAATCTCGGTTTTTAAATCCCCGTAAATCAAAAACTCACCCGAAAATCGTGAAACTTGGCATCGTGTCATGACATGTCACATATATGCCGTGGTAAAATTTTCGTCCAATTTGGGGCAAGTTTTGGTACAAGCCTCTTACAAACCGGAGCTTCTAGCAAGAAGCCTCATGGTTCTGATAGGGAACGTGTCACCCTTGTGGGCAAAACGACAATCGTCGATGCCTCTTCTCGCCATGTATTTTTTTCTACAGGCAACGTAGACCAACAGGAGGTTCGCGCTAAAATATGGAATTATTCAGGGTTCGTTTGGCCTTTTTATACATTAATTGAGTTTTCTAGGTATTTAATCCCCATAATTCAAATTTGAATTACAAGCACATGCTCTAGTGCACCAAAATGGATTCAAATACCATACATGTGTCCTTGGGTGCATGTTTAGGTCCCATGCAAGAAATGGGAATGAATTACAAACATCTCGGCGTCCTGGCTAGGCTTCAAACATTGAGAATCTTGGTTTTTAAATCCCCGTAATTCCAAAACTCACCCGAAATTCATGAAACTTGGCATAGTGTCATTATATGGCACATATATGCCGTGGTAAAAATTGTCCAATTTGAGACAAGGCGCACACATTAATAGCCAACGTAGGCATTTTGGAACAAATAGATGACACGTTAATATCGCAAACGGTTGTATTGTTTTAACCGTGGGCGTTACCATTTACGTGCGGCCACGCGTCCCTCTTTTTATTGTAGAGTACTACCTCGGTCCTGGTTTATTAATTGGTCCTCTTTGTATTTTGTGCAAAAATTTGACCATACTAGGTGGCGTGCGTGCAGCGGTTTGATTAGACGGGTCGAGTGCGAGAAGTCCGCCGCGCAGGCTCGACGTGACTCGCGCGAGCAGTCCGCTGCGCATGCTCGACGGGACGCGTGTGAGCAGTCCGCCACGCAGGCTCAATGGGACCCATGCAAGCTATCTGCCGCGCAGGCTCACCGGGAAGCGAGCTCTTTGACCTCCACCCGCCGCCTTGCTCCCAACTTCTCCATTAATGGCGGCCGAGCAGGCTCACCGGGAAGCGAGCTCTTTGACCTCCAGCCGCCGCCTCGCTCCCAACTTCTCCATTAATGGTGGCCGAGCCACTGTGTAACATGCGGTTAATGCACCTGGACGGAAGGTGTTAGCTTGTGATCCCATGGCCCCGCTCAACGATAGCTAGCATTGTTTTGTTCGTGCCTAGCTGAGAACATGAATTTTAGCCTGTTTTCGACTCGTATACATGTACCTACGAGGTTATGAATGAAATAATACGATGACAAATTGACAATGGCAACGGATAATAATTGTCTTACATATCCCGGATAATTTCCAATTTAAAATGCCACATGCGGCAACGCCCGAAAAAACAGGGGCAAGAGAAGAAGAAAAAAAAAGAGGAAGAAGGAAGTCGCTGCTCTCTACTTCTCGATGGATCGCTTGGCGAGGAGTTCTTCCAGCTCCTTCTTCACATCCTCATGACTTTTCTTGACAGCAGCCACGGATTCCTCCACCTGCAGCTCGCGCTCGATGTGGAGCTTCTTCAAGTCATCCCCAAGTTCATGGACGACGGCTGTCAGCGTCATCCGCGAGGCAACGCTCTTCTCATACAACTCCCTCCAGCCGGCGGCCTCCTCCTTCTGCTTGTCGAGCTCCTCGTGGAGCTTCGCATTGTCACCCATGAGTTTCACGATGAGGCCGGTCGCCTTATCAACCGAGGCATCGCTAATCTCGAGCAGCTTCTCCAAGCTGGCGAGCAGCTCCTGCTGGTTAATTAGGCCAGCGAGAATGTCGTCGTCGCTGGCTAAGGACTTCAGTCCCGCTAGCTCGTCGAGTTTGCCGACGCGGCGAGAGCGCTTGTGAGAGCCCTCGCCTGCCCATGAGAGCTCGTTCAAGGGCCCCGCGGCGCGGTAGGACATCTCTGCTGCGGCTGCCGTGTTGCGGCGGGACCTCTCTAGTGCTTCCGCGGCCTTGGTCTTTGCTCCCTGATTATATGTCGACCTAGAACTCCTCTTACCGGCCATGGCAGACGCAAGGAACGGCTTAAGAGGAAAGAACTATTTTTTTGGTGATGAGGAGAGGAATGTGCAGTAATTTTCGAGTGGGTACCAGTTTTTATAGCCCAGTGCTAAGTGGGAACACGTTTAGGTTTGATCGGTGTAAACAGATTTGCATTTACTCATTGTGTGGTAATTTGATCGGTGTGAACACGTTTAGGTTTGATCGGTGTGTCAGCGTGTCCGATGGATGGGCCGTCTCGCCTCCCACGAGTGCCAGCCGGTTGACCAGAACTGCTATACGCAGGTGGTTGCTCGCCATTTAGGCGGCCGCGGCGCGCTATGCTGGCGTCCCTTCGCGCGCTCTGCTCGACGTTGAAGCGGCCGCGGCGCGCTCTGCTCGCGTCCCTCCGCGCGCGCTCTTTCAGCGGTTGGGGCCGGCGCACGATCACGTTTTGGGCGCCATATGCATGCGGTTGCGTCCGCGCGCGTCGCCACGATGCAGTTAATACGTGCGGCACGATGCAGTTACGCGCTGCAACAACTGCCATCCACGCGAACCGATACTCCAGGCCGTTCGGCCTCCCCTTTTATTCCCACGGCCATTATAACCTTAGTCTCTTCAACCTTTCGATCGCGCCCCACAACACAACAAGCGCACCCACGACGACACATAGAGAGAGGATATCCAGCGGCGCTCCAATGGAGTTCGGCAAGCATCGTGTGGACACCCACGTGAGGGGGAAGGACCTCTCGGTGGTGTACACCATAGACCCGGCCGTGGTGGAGGACTCCATCAACACCATGGAGCAGTTGCTTGCTAAGGACGACAAGTACAAAGTGGTCGGCTTCGACCTCCAGTACATCGGCGGTCGTCCCGGGGTTGATCAGGCGGTTGCCGTCGCCCAGTTGTGCGTGGTCCATCACGTCCTCGTCTACCACTACTGCCTGGCCACAAGTGATTGCGAGCGTTTCACCAGGTTTGTCAAGAGCCCCGACTACAAGTTCGCTACGGTGGACACCGTCAACGATGTAAAAGTGCTCAAGATTTCGGGCTTGGCCTGCCCGAAGCTTCTCGACATCCGTGGCCACTACAGGGTCTGGGGCAGCACGAAGATGGACTCCCTGGTTGAACTCGCCGCCGCCATCATCGACCCCTACTATGAAAACATGAAGGAAGGTTCCAGGAGAAACCCTGGATCCTGGCACGGTGCCTGGGTGCGGAGTCTGGATGAACCACACCTCAAGTTTACAGCCAAGAGCGTGTACACATGCTACGAGATGCACAGGCGGATCGTCGACATGAGGGAGTGCCTCCTTCCTGTAGACGACAAGGGATCGAGCCACCAGCAGAGCAATAGCGGCAAGCATCACAAGAAGAAGTAGATGATGATTAGATATGATCATTTATCCTAGATTATTATGCATGTAGTTGTTTACTTTGGTGTGTGCAAATGTTATGTGTGTAGTCAGTTATGTAATTGGATGTTTAATTTGGTTATGCAATTGTGGCCTTATAAGTATATATGTTGTTGTTCTGTAGACAGAGAGCGTAGATGTTGTGCAGACTGCAGACTGAGCAAATCACATCGCACACGCATTAAACTAGTGAACCCATCGGTGATGATTTCATCAATCGCTGACAATTGTTTACCAGCAAGCGTTTGCCCACAACACACACGGGTTATTAGCAGGAATCATCTGTGTTGTTATCGGTCTCCCCACACATTTCTGATTACTGACCTGTTTGCCGCGTATCACACACATCTTGTTAAGTTGAACCATTTCTGTTGTGTTGGGTAATCGCAAACAGTTCATCCGAGTGAACCGCATGCTGTATATCGGACACACCTTGATCTGCCTGACCGTTTCTGTTGTGTTGGGTAATCACAAATAGTTCATCCGAGTGAACTGTATGCCGTGTATCGCACACACCACGAACTGGCTACCTGTTTCTGTTGTGTTGGGTAATCACAAACAGTTCATCCGAGTGAACTGTATGCTGCGTATCGCACACAGCACGAACTGGCTGACCGTGTTTATTGTTCTGGCTTATCGCAAACAGTTCGTATGGATCAACTGTATGCCACGTATCGCACACGCTTCTCTAATCTGAATCGTTTTTTATGTCTCCGGCATCGCAAACAGTTCGTCTTATTTGGGACGGTTTTTTTACGACACCGTTTGCGATTCATGCATCGCACACAGTTTGGTCGCGGGGTCTCTGATTCATGTGTCACGTTAGCGGTCGCCTGTAGTAGTGGTAGAAAGAATTAAACTCTCATGCTTCACTTATATCTATTTAGAGAGTCAACAGCAATTGGTCATTCACATGGTTAGTCATAAAATCCTACATAAAACTTGTAGATCACTGAATATGATAAGTTTGATTCCTTGCAATAGTTTTGCGATATTGAGATGGTGATATGTGGGAGCTACTAGTGAATGATCGTGGTTTAGTAAGAATATTGGTGTTAAGGTTTGTGATTCCCGAAGCATGCACGTATAGACTTTAGTTATGCTAAGAAGTTGGAGCATGATTTATTATTGAGTGTCTTCCTTTGCGTGGAGGTCGGGGGCGTGCGATGGTTAACTCCTACCAACCTCCCCCCTAGGGGCATGCATAGTAGTACTTTGCTTCGAGGGCTAATAGACTTTCGCAATAAGTATGTGAGTTCTTTATGACTAATGTGAGTCCATGGATTATACGCACTCTCACCTTTCCGCAATTTGCTAGCCTCTTCGGTACCGTACACTGCCCTTTCTCACCTTGAGAGTTGGTGCAAACTTCGCCGGTGCATCCAAACCCCGTGATATGATACGCTCTATCACACATAAGCCTCCTTATATCTTCCTCAAAACAGCCACCATACCTACCTATTATGGCATTTCCATAGCCATTCCGAGATATATTGCCATGCAACTTCCATCATTATCATATACATGACTTCAGCATTCATTGTCATATTGCTTTGCATGATCGTAAGATAGCTAGCATGATATTTTCCATGGCTTGTCCGTTTTTTGATATCTTTGCTACGCTAGATCATTGCACATCCTGGTACACTGCTAGAGGCATTCATATAGAGTCATATTGTTCTAGTATCGAGTTGTAATATTGAGTTGTAAGTAAATAAAAGTGTGATGATCATCATTATTAGAGCATTGTCCCAGTGAGGAAATAAAAAAAGGCCAAAAAGAGCCCAAATAAAAAAAGAGGCCAAAAAGAGCCCATCAAAAAAAAGAAAAAAAAAGAAAACAAAAAAATGAGAGAAAAAGAGAGAAGGGGCAATGTTACTATCCTTTTCCACACTTGTGCTTCAAAGTAGCACCATGTTTTTCATATAGAGAGCCTCCTATGTTGTCACTTTCATATACTAGTGGGAATTTTTCATTATAGAACTTGGCTTGTATATTCCGATGATGGGCTTCCTCAAATGCCCAAGGTCTTCATGAGCAAGCAAGTTGGATGCACACCCACTTAGTTTTCATATTGAGCTTTCATACACTTATAGCTCTTAGTGCATCCGTTGCATGGCAATCCCTACTCCTTGCATTGACATTAATTGATGGGCATCTCCATAGCCTGTTGATTAGCCGCGTCGATGTGAGACTATCTTCTTCTTTTTGACTTCCCCTTATTAATCTCTACCATTATATTATATTCCACCCATAGTGCTCTATCCATGGCTTGCGCTCATGTATTGCGTGGGGGTTGAAAAAGCTGAAGCACGTTAAAAAGTATGAACCAATTGCTCGACTTGTCATCGGGGTAGTGCATGATAAATACTTTATGTTAAGAAGATGGAGCATGACAGGATTATATGATTTTGTAGGGATAACTTTCTTTAGCATTTTTATTTTGAAAGGCATGATTGTTTGTTGGTATGCCTGAGTATTGATGTATTTATATCAAATTATAGACTATTGCTTTTAATCACTCGTGTCTTAATATTCATGCCATGATTAGATTACATGATCAAGATTATGCTAGGTAGCATTCCACATCAAAAATTATCTTTTTTATCATTTACCTACTCGAGGACGAGCAGGAATTAAGCTTGGGGATGTTGATACGTCTCCGTCGTATCTATAATTTTTGATTGTTTCATGCCAATATCCTACAATTTCCACATACTTTTGGCAACATTTTATATGATTTCTTGGACTAACATATTGATCCAGTGCCCAGTGCCAGTTCCTGTTTGTTGCATGTTTTTTGTTTCACAGAAAATCCATATCAAACGAAGTCCAAACATGATAAAAATTTATGGAGATTTATTTTGGAATATATGTGATTTTTGGGGAAAAGAATCAACGCGAGACGATGCTCGAGGAGACGACAAGCCTGGAGGGCACGGGCCCCCTAGGCATGCCTAGGGGGCTTGTGGCTCCCCTATAGGTCGGTTGAGGGTGTCCTTCTGCCACAAGGAAGCTAATATCTGGATAAAAATCCCCTCAAAATTTCAGCCCAATCGGAGTTACGGATCTCCGGGAATTTAAGAAACGGTTTTCGGCCAGAAAACAGGAACGCGAAACAGAAGAGAACAGAGAGAGAGATCCAATCTCGGAGTGGCTCCTGCCCTCCGGGAGCCATGGCGGCCATGGACCAGAGGGGTAACTCTCCTCCCATCTAGGGGGAGGCCAAGCAAGAAGAAGGAGGGGGCTCTCTCCCCCTCTCTCACAGTGGTGCCGGAACGCCGTCGGGGCAATCATCGTGACGGCGATCTACACCAACAACTTCGCCGCCGTCAACACCAACTCTCTCCCCCTCTTTGCAGTGGTGTAACACCTCTTCTCCCTGCTGTAATCTCTACTTAAACATGGTGCTTAATGCTACATATTATTATCCAATGATGTGTTGCCATCCTATGATGTTTGAGTAAATTCTTTCTGTCCTATGGGTTGATTGATGATCGTGATTGGTTTGAGTTGTATGTTTTATTTTGGTGCTGTCCTATGGTGCCCTCCGTGTCAAACAAGCATGAAGGATTCCCACTGTAGGGTTTGCAATACATTCATAATTCTCTTATAGTGGGCAGCTAGAGTGACAGAAGCTTACACCCGAGTAAGGGGGTTGTTGCGTATGGGAGTAAAGAGGACTTGTTACTTAATGCTATGGTTGGGTTTTACCTTAATGATCTTTGGTAGTTGCAGATGCTTGCTAGAGTTCCAATCATAAGTGCATATGATCCAAGTACAGAAAGTATGTTAGCTCATGCCTCTCCCTCATATAAAATTGCAATAATGATTACCGGTCTAGTTATCGATTGCCTAGGGACAAATCCTTCTCTTTGTGTTACAAAAGCTTTCTACTAAACAACTAACTTTTATTATCTTGCAAATTACTCATATTTTTATTCTCACAAAGTACTCCTAGTTTTATTCTTGCAAAGTAGTTCTAGCATTACACCTACAAAGTACTTCTAGTTTCATACTTTTTGTAGGTAAAGCAAACGTTAAGTGTGCGTAGAGTTGTATCAGTGGTCGATAGAACTTGAAGGGAATATTGATTCTACCTTTAGCTCCTCATTGGGTTCGACACTCTTATTTATCGAGAAAGGCTACAACTGATCCCCTATACTTGTGGATTATCAGCATGTCATAAAAGAACAATTCGTGCACACATAATAAAGGCCGATACATAGCATAAGTAGTTTCTTGCAATTTTATCGTATTGGAAACATAGAGAGGCGGAGATGTAGTTCCTCTCTCATAATAATTGCAAGTAGGAGCAGCAAGCACATGCATATTATATTCATCAAAATTATCATGTGCAATAGTAAAACACAACCCATAAATATAATCCTTAATAAGAGCAAACTTCTCCGATATAGTGTAGTTGGGAGAATTCAAAAAGATAATAGGACTATCATGTGTGGGTGCAATAGCAACAATTTCATTCTTAACATAAGGAACTATAGCAAGTTCATCTCCATAAGCATAATTCATATTGGCATCATGGCCACAAGTATAGCAAGCATCAATTTCATCAAAAAAGGACATTTTAAATGAATCCAAGGGATCATAGCAATTATCATAGCATTCATCCTTCGGTAAGCATGAAGGGAAATTAAACAATGTATGAGATAAAGAGTTACTCTCATCAGAAGGTGGGCACGGGTGATCAACCCGCTCTTCCTCCCTTTGTTCTTCGCTCTCCTCCTCATCTTTTTCATCTAATGAGCTCACAGTTTCAACAATTTCTATTCCATAGATTCCTGCAAAATATTAGTCTCTTCTTGGACAGTGGAGGTGTCCTCAATATATTCTTTCACATAAGCATTAGAAGCATAGTTTTCATAGCAATGTTTAAGTATGGCAATAATTTTAGACTTGTAAAGAGTAGCATCATACTTTTCAATCGAAGAAGCAATTTCATATGCAGCCTTAAAAGCAACAAATTCTTCTATTTGTTCAATATCATAGTAACTATAAACACTCTTGGCATAAGAAGATAAGATTCCATTATCCTTAAACTCACATTGGTATTGAAGGTGTTTTTTAGGGTCTTCGGAACAACAAGTAAAATCATGTATTTCACATAAATTCCAAGCATAGCAATTCAAACTATTAATATGATGCCATAAGAGTTTCCCTTTTTGAGACAAGCGGTGTCACACAAAATAAGCATGCTCATCTAATGGGTTTCCCTCAACTAAGCTAGTTGGGTTTTTAGCACGAGCACAAAGGGATCGAAGATGATCCAAGTAGAAAACTTCAGCAGTATGAAAGATTTTGGGTGGTTCTTCAACCATTGGTTTAGCAAGTATAACTATATTTTTTTGGTATTTTACGTTTCCTACCCATAACTAAAGATAGAAAAACAAGAGCACAAAATAAAAACTACTTAGTGATAAAGCAAACAAGCACACACGAGAATATCAACCCCACGCTATTGCTCCCCGGCAATGGTGCCAGAAAAAGGTCTTGATAACCCACAAGTATAGGGGATCAGTTGTTGCCCTTCTCGATAAATAAGAGTGTCGAACCCAACGAGGAGCTAAAGGTAGAATTAATATTCCCTTCAAGTTCTATCGACCACCGATACAACTCTACGCACACTTAACGTTTGCTTTACCTAGAACAAGTATGAAACTAGAAGTACTTTGTAGGTGTAATGCTAGAACTACTTCGCAAGAATAAAACTAGGAGTACTTAGCAAGAATAAAACTACGAGTAAATTGCAAGATAATAAAAGTTAGTTGTTTAGTAGAAAGCTTTTTGTAACACAAGAGAAAGATTTGTCCCTAGGCAATCGATAACTAGACCGGTAATCATTATTGCAATTTTATATGAGGGAGAGGCATGAGCTAACATACTTTCCGTACTTGGATCATATGCACTTATGATTGGAACTCTAGAAGGCATCCACAACTACTAAAGATCATTAAGGTAAAACCCAACCATAGCATTAAGTAACAAGTCCTCTTTACTCCCATACGCAACAACCCCCTTACTCGGGTTTGTGTTTCAGTCACTCACGCAACCCACTATAAGCGAATTATGAACGTATTGCAACACCCTACAACGGTAATCCCACACGCTTGCGTGACACGGAGGGCACCATTGTAGGGGAACGCGACAGAAAACAAAAAAATTCGGTACAGCGAGCACGCCCAGGATCACTATGGAGACTGCATACAAGGTTTGATCTGATCCGTACCGACTCGAAGCGCAGCGGAAGAAGAGTCGCTGTAGATCGTCGGTGCAGATCCCTGCAGCTAGGATTTACAACCTCCCAACCGCAAGGATGTACTCCCACTCCGGACAGCCCTTCGGGAGGCGGTCGGACAGTCCCCCGGACGATGTCGCGGACAACCCTTCGGGAGGACCCTTGGAACCCGAACAGTAACCCGGACAGCCCTTCGGGAGGACGCCGGAAACTCGAACGGTAACTCGAACAGCCCTTCGGGAGGACACTCGAAAACAGCCCCTCGGGCAAAAGATCGAAACTACAATCTCTCTACGGGGTTGCACACATACGTTGTCAGCTATCCGGCAGGGCTTCGCCGTCCAGAACTAGTTCCTGCCGGAACCCAGACAGCCTTTCGGCTCTATGAAACTATTTCGCTGGGAGGGAGAGAGAAGCCAGACAAGTCTATGGCATGTGTATGAGAGCAAGGATGAGTTTTGGGGCAGCCCACTCTCCTCTATTTATAGGATAGCCAAGGGGTAAAGATGTCATACAAAAACCCCCAAAGTACCCCCACTTTATGCCTTTTCATAAAAGAATAAAGATAAAAGGGGTGCCATGTGGAGCTCCAAGGAGCTCCACCATGCTTGGCCGGCCACCTTGAGGCCCCCCCCACATGGGGGTGCCTTGGCTCCCAAGTCCTTCTAGAAAGCCTTTTGGAAATATCCCAAAAGGTGCTTTCCAAAAAATATCCAAAAAGCACTTTCGCTATTCACGAAGACATTTTTCTGCGTCCGATAAATCCCAAATTATTTATGTGTGCCTAGAACAATTCCAGTACCCACACAAACAATTTTGAACGCGTTCCGAAACAATTTCGGAACAATGTTTTCTTCAGCGAAAAGCTATCATAGCGGTTTCGGCTGCTCCGGAACATTTTCGGTTTTCTCTCCGGAAAAATTCCAGAATTTACCAGAACGATTCTGGCACCCTCCAAGAATTTCCAGAATTGTGCCGGAACCAATTTGACTCACTGGAATACCCTGAAACAACTTTTCAGTTTCACCGGAACTATTCCGGTGTTCTCTCCGAAACGTTTCCGTTTCGTCCGAAACTTTTTCGGTGATTTTCTCTCAGACTCCCCGTCTAGTATTCAGCAGATAGATGACCCTTAAGCGTGTGACCCTATAGGTTCGGTGAAGTATAGACATGACCCGGAACTCTTTCCGATCAATGATCAACATCGGAGCCGTGGACACCCATATTGACCCCTATACCCACACGAATGAATATTCGAGTGAACCTCCAGTTGCCGTGTGCTATTCATGTTGCTTCACGTTATATTACAAATACCCGAGGTGAGATTTATTGCATCCTCGTGGATCAACAACTTGTCCACTATGCAAGTTACCTCGTTACCGGTTTTGTTCTCTTTACTCGTTTCCGTGTTCCGGCATCCCAGTGATCAAATCACAATGTGTCTGGCCAGACGATGATGGATACCGTAACACCGAGAGGGCCCGAGAATATCTCTCCATCGTCGGAGGAGCAAATCCCAATCTTGAGCTATCAAGTTACTTGGCATACTTTTCCATGAACCCGTAAGCCGCCGTAATAGCCACCCATTTACGGATGACGTTTAACAAACCCCAAAGTTCATGAAGCAAGCATGAAGAAACTCGACACTCTCATGGTCTAAGGAATTATGCAAACATTAACTATCTCTGTGTTATTTACCATTAACTCATGACGAATGTATCTCATAGCATAACATCAATCGGGTCGATTCAACACAAGTGTTCTACTAACATTGTGCCCTCAAAATTGCCGGCATAGACATGCCCATGATCAGGAAAACAGGATCATCATGCAATACTTGAGCCAGTCTTAGAGGCAAGACTAGGAATACATTTTACTGTTTATTATACCACACGTGCACATGAGTTTCCCTCCGAGCCTCGTGGTTATTGCAGACTCGAGAATCATTGCAGTTATAGCATGGAACATAAACATTCATAACAAACTTGGAGATACAAAGTAACTGATATTACTGCCTCTAGGGCATATCTCCAACAACCATAGGACAGCACCAAAATAAAATATACAACTCAAACCAATCACGATCATCAATCAACCCATAGGACAAAACGAATCTACTCAAACATCATAGGATGGCAACACATCATTGGATAATAATATGTAGCATTAAGCACCATGTTTAAGTAGAGATTACAGCGGGGAGAAGAGGTGCTACACCACTGCATAGAGGGGGAGAGAGTTGGTGTTGACGGCAGCGAAGTTGTTGGTGTAGATCGCCGTCACGATGATTGCCCCGGTGGCGTTCCGGCGCCACCGGGAGAGAGGGGGAGAGAGCCCCCCTCCTTCTTCTTCTTGCTTGGCCTCCCCCCTAGATGGGAGGAGAGTTCCCCCTCTGGTCCATGGCTTCCATGGCTCCCGGAGGGGAGGAGCCCCTCTGAGATTGGATCTCTCTCTCTCTCTGTTCTCTTCTGTTTCGCATTCCTGTTTTCTGGCCGAAAACCGTTTCTTATATTCGTGGAGATCCGTAACTCCGATTTGGCTGAAATTTTGAGGAGATTTTTATCCGGATATTAGCTTCCTTGCGGCCAAAGGATACCTCCAACCAACCTACAGGGGACCCACAAGCCTGCCAGGCGCGCCCTGGGTAGGGGGGCGCGCTCTCTGGGCTTGTGGGCCCCTCTATCATCGTCTCGCTTTGATTCTTCTTCCCAAAAATCACATATATTCCAAAATAAATCTCCGTAAATTTTTATCGCGTTTCGACTTCGTTTGATATGGATTTTCTGCGAAACAAGAAACATGCAACAAACAGGAATTGGCACTGGGCACTGGATCAATATGTTAGTCCAAGAAATCATATAAAATGTTGCCAAAAGTATGTGGAAATTGTAGGATAATGGCATGAAACAATAAAAAATTATAGATATGATGGAGACGTATCAGGCTCCAAGCCATGTTTTGCAGTATGTTTAGTTGCATGTAGGTTGTCTGCATATGGCAACAACTTTTCAAGTGTTTGGTTGTCTGTTTCATGATTTTTGATTGAGCACATGCATTACATGGCGTTTGGTTGCACATGTTCGGTTCGATGTAGTAATCTTGTACTCCTATGTTGTGAGTTTACCAGCGACCACTTTCCTAACCAATGCTCATTGTATATTACATACGATCACAGGATAAAAGCAACACCACAATGACAATGAACTGGACGATTATCAAGTTCTTCATCCCACACGGTCCGATTTGACCTGCCCCCTTACCACTTCAGGATTGCTCTTCTCATTGAGCACAAACTTGAAGTAATCATCCTCTATCTCCTACCTACTCTTAAACCATTGGCATGTCTGCCATGAACCGTAGACTCTTGTAACCCACATACCACTTCATCTACCAATACAAAGAAGCAACAAGTACGCAAAGCAACACAACATCGAAAACATAATCAACATAGGCATGCATGATAATATACCCAAAAGGCAGCAGAAGTTTGTTCTAGCTATTATGGTGTCTGATACGTCTCCAACGTATCTATAATTTTTGATTGTTTCATGCTATTATATTATCAATTTTGTATACTTTATATGCAATTTTATATCATTTTTGGGAACTAACCTATTAACCTAGTGCTCAGTGCCAGTTTCTGTTTTTGCCTATTTTATTGTTTCATAGAAAAACCATACCAAACGAAGTCCAAACATGATGAAACTTTACGGTGATTTTTTCTGGACCAAAAGGGACCCTAGGAGCATCGGGAGGAGTGCAGAAGGCAGACGAGGGAGCGACAAGCTCACACGGTGCGCCCCCCGGGGGGCACCGTCTGAGCTTGTGTGCCCCTCGTTGGTCCCCTTGACCTAATTCCACTTCTATAAATTCCCATAAATCCCAAACCCACCAGAGCGAGACACGAAACAATTATTCCGCCGCCGCAAGCCTCTGTTCTTCCGCGATCCCATCTGGAGGCCTCCGTCGGTACTCTGCCGGAGGGGGAATCGGTCACGGAGGGTTTCTACATCAACCTTGTTGCCTTTCCGATGATGTGTGAGTAGTTCCCACAGGACCTACGGGTCCATAGTTATTAGCTAGATGGCTTTCTCTCTCTCTTTGATCTTCAATACAATGTTCTCTTCGGAGATCGATTCGATGTAATCTTCTTTTGCGGTGTGTTTGTTGGGATCCGATGAATTGTGGGTTTATGATCAGATTATTCATTGAAAGTAATCGAGTCTTTTCTGAACTTTATTATGTGTGATTGTTATAGCTTTGTATTTCTCTCCGATCTATCCATTTGGTTTGGCCAACTAGATTGATTTATCTTCAGTGGGAGAGGTGCTTTGTAGTAGGTTCAATCTTGCGGTGTCCTCACTCTGTGACAGGAGGAGTAGCGAGGCACGTATTTGTATTGTTGCTACTAAGGGTAAAACGACGGGGTTCAATCATATTGCTTGGTTTTATTCTGTCTACATTATGTCATCATGCTCCAAGTATTACTCTGTTTATTATGAACAGAATACCTTAAGATGCATGCTAGATAGCGGTCGAGGGGTGGAGTAATAGTAGTAGATGCAGGCAGGAGTCGGTCTACTTGTCACGGACGTAATGCCTATATACTGATCATGCCACGAATAACGTCATAACTATGCGCTTTTCTATCAATTGCCCAACAGTAACTTGTTTACCCACCGTATGCTATGCTTATGAGAGAGATGCCTCTAGTGAAAACTATGGCCCCTGGGTTCATTCACCATATTTACTAAAACCCTAATTTACTTGCTGCAATTTATTTAGTTTTAATTCTGTTTGCAATTTATAAACCTATCACTATCAGATTTGATCCATGCAATTAACGAGTACAAGGGGATTGACAACCCTCTAACCCGCATTGGGTACAAGTATTTGCTCTTGTGTGTGCAGGTACTGTCGACCTTTGTTTGCCTGGTTCTCCTATTGGTTCGATAGCCTTGGTTCTTTGCTGAGGGAAATACTTATCCACTACTATATTGCTTCACCCTTCCTCTTCGAAGAAAACCCCAACGCAGCTCACAAGTAGCAGTGTCATACTACCACCACAATCAAAAGAGGGTGTAATCATACCACCGCAAGTTCAACATCAGCTGGAAGGGTTAGTATACACTGCCTTATCAAAATATACAAGTGACAGTGTCCTGGACTAGGGGGTACTAACCTAGTCGGCCCATATTCCTCGGGCTAGGCTAGTGGGCCCTCATTCTCATCAGGATGGACTCCAGAAGACGCACGCGAGAGGGAAGAGCAAGATTACATCTGCCGAAGACTTGACGTATACTCCAAGACTTCTCCTGCCGCCTCCACGCCTAGATACCGACCTTGTAACCCTAGATACCCTACCTGGCGTGTATATAAGCCAAAGGGTTTAGCCCCTAGAAAAGACCTCAACACAATCTCATTAGCCTAGCCCTAGAACTAGAGCATATCTTACGATCTCGAGGTAGATCAACTCTGT
Organism: Elymus sibiricus; assembly: GCA_039707655.1. Lineage (NCBI taxonomy): Eukaryota > Viridiplantae > Streptophyta > Magnoliopsida > Poales > Poaceae > Elymus > Elymus sibiricus. The sequence goes on from CM077666.1 coordinate 310,746,669, forward strand.
ACTTGATACATCTCCATTAATATAAACAAGAGCAGGACATAGGGTTTTACCTCCATCAAGAGGGCCTGAACCTGGGTAAAACATCGTCTCCTTGTTCCTGTTACCATCCGTCCGAGATCCACAACTCGAGACCCCCTACCTCGAGGTCTGCCGGTTTTTACACCGACAATGGTGCTTTCATTGAGAGTTCCGCTGTGTGATCGCAAAGGACTGATGGATCATCTGCAGATCAACCGCGGCAATGGCTGTGGGGACGCCTATGTCCCCGGTCAGCTTTTCGTAGTCGACAGCATGACCTTTTGCGCCGACTCGACTGGCCATCTGGCCACCGTCGAGAACTATGCCCCCGATCAGATCGTTACCTTCGAAGGACTGGAGTACACCGCGGACTCCCGCGACAAGCTCGTCTTATCAGGTTGGACCCCCGGCCGGATTCCGGGTCTGGAAAACACCAGAGGTTCGACCTCGGAACGGATCTCCTTTGAAGACCATGAATCGTGCCCCCCAACACCGCCGGGGGCTACGAAGGAACTCCCCTCCCCCGCCTCGGACAACCCTGTCACGGTGCCTGACTCTGATGTAGATCTGAGCTCGGCCTTGGGCGCAGCGTCGGGCTTAAAATCAATCTCGGCGGCGGATCTAGAATCCACCGCGCCTGCTTGCATGGCCGAAAACACATCAAGCGTGGCACTACGAGTCGATCCGGCTTATGGCCAGACCATGAACCCGGAGAAGTTATCTCACCTTAATGAGATGCTTGACCAGATCCAGAGTTTGTCAATCTCGAACGCGTTGGTTTATGATAAGATCGGACTTAAAGCCGACGATCGGGAAATTTACGTCCCACCCACCACCCATCTAGTCGCCACTGTCGACGATTTAACCAATGTGCTAGACTATGACGAGGCAACCGACATGGACGAAGATGTCGGTTGCCCTTCAGATAACACCTTGCCGCCTACTAACACTGGCAGATGGACAACAACATCTACGTACGATGTGTAAATGGTCAACACTCCCAACTCCCCTCCAAGGCGTAGGTGAAGACGCGGAAGGGGTGCTAACGGGGAGCCCAGCGGGAACAACCCTACCACCGACACGGCGGCCAACGACACGGAAGATCCAGGGAAGGACCTTCAAGCTTCCCCAGAATGCCATGTCGACCCCGAAGGCACCCCCAGGGACTCGGATCCCGACGACCTCTTTGAAGGGGCCGACGACAATTATATGCCAGAATCCGAGGAGGACGTGAGTCTCGGCACTGAGGACTTTATAGTCCCCGAAGACCCTGCTGAGCAAGAACGCTTTCGGCGGCGCCTAGTTGCTACTGCCCGAAGCATGAAACGCAAGCAGCAGCAGCTGCAGGCTAACGAGGATGCACTAAACGACAAATGGGTTGAAATACTTTCGGCCGAGCAAGACCTCGAAGAACGGCGCCGTAGTGTGCCTAAATCTTATCCACGCAGGCGTTTACTGCCTGAATTCAATGATGAACTAACCGCCGAGGCACCTGATCGCCCCCCTCGAGGGCGCGACAGGACCGCGTTGGAGGATTTCCACACCCAACCAGCCCCACGCCGTCATGGCAAGTATCCTGTGGATTATCTTGACCCTCAGGACGTTCGACGTCGGATAGAGTCAAACCGGGTGCCACCTCGGTCCATTTATGGATCAAGAGGATGAACTCCGGCCGGGCATGACGCCTACGATGCCTGTATGGACAGGAACGGCCGCGCCCGAGATCAAACTCATACTCGGTTCTCCCCCGATGCCCGGTATGACACCGCTCGGTTCCGAGGACCAGCCCACCCGATCTGTTTTACAGATAGGGTAATGGAACACCAGTTCCCCGATGGGTTTAAACCCATCAACATAGAATCTTACGATGGCACCACGGACCCAACTGTATGGATTGAAGACTTTCTTCTCCACATACACATGGTCAATGGAGATGACCTCCACGCCATCAAGTACTTGCCGCTCAAGCTAAAGGGGCCGGCGAGGCACTGGCTGAATAGCCTGCCGCCCCACTCCATTGGAAGCTGGGAGGCTCTTGAAGACGCCTTTAGGGTAAATTTCCAAGGAACCTACATCCGACCTCCGGACGCCGATGACCTCAGCCGTGTCACTCAGCAGCCCGGCGAATCAGCTCAAAAATTCTGGAATCGGTTTCTTACTAAAAAGAATCAGATCATAGACTGCTCAGACGCTGAGGCCATCGCTGCATTCAAAAACAACATCCGAGATGAGTGGCTCGCCCGCCAGCTCGGCCAGGACAAACCGAGGACCATGGCAGCCCTCACCTCGCTCATGACCCGCTTTTGCGTGGGAGAGGACAGTTGGCTGGCCCGCAGCACACATGACGGTGAGGCGGGGACCTCGGAGGCTCGCGACGCCAACGGCAAGCCTAAGCACAATAAAAATAAGCACAGGCATAGAAATGGCGGAAGCGACACAGAAGACGCAGCAGTCAATTCAGGCTTCACCGGACCTTGATCTGGACAGAAAAGAAAGCCCTTTAAAGGGAGCAAGGATGGACCGAGCCAGCTCGACAAGATCCTGGATCGACCGTGCCAAATTCATGGCACTCAAGACAAACTTGCAACCCACACCAACAGGAATTGCTGGGTCTTTAAGCAGGCCGGCAAGATAGCGACAGAGGGTCAAAATAAAACCCAAAATCACAGCGAAGATGAGGATGAACCTCGGCGGCCAAACAATGGAGGCCAAAAGAAGTTTCCTAATGAGGTAACAGAAGTAAACATGATTTACGTTACCCACATCCCCAAAAGGGAAAGGAAGCGCATACTTTCGGGACATCTACGCGTTAGAGCCTGTGGCCCTGAAGTACAATCTGTGGTCGGCTTACCCGATCACCTTCGACAAACATGACCATCCGACAAGCATCATGCATGGCGGATCAGCCGCCCTCGTCCTGGACCCGATCGTCGACGGTTTTCATCTGACACGCGTCCTTATGGACGGAGGAAGCAGCCTCAACTTGATCTATGAGGACACAGTAAGGAAGATAGGGATTGACTCATCTCGGATTAAGCCTAGCAGCACTACCTTTAAAGGTGTAATACCAGGGGTCGAGGCTCGCTGCACAGGAACCGTGTCCCTGGAGGTAGAATTCGGATCACCCGAGAACTTCAGGAGCGAGGAGTTAATCTTCGACATCGTACCTTTTCGCAGCGGGTACCATGCGCTCCTAGGGCGCACTGCATTCGCCCGCTTCAATGCAGTCCCACATTACGTTTATTTCAAGCTCAAAATGCCGGGACCTAATGGTGTTATTACAGTAAATGGTAACACCGAACGCTCTCTCCGGACGGAGGAGCAGACCGCGGCTTTCGCCGCCGAGGTGCAGGCATCCGAGGAGGCCGCCCGTGGTGGTAAACGCACCCCCAGCTCTTCGAAGCATACGCGGGCTGCGCCAGTTGACATCAGACAGGCACCTCCCCACCCTAAATAGGGGTACGGGCTCCTCGCGAACTTCCCTTGGAAGGGGCACTACGTCCTCAGGGTGCACATGTGGCGCCCCGCCTGAATACCACTGTAGTCAGACGGTCACCGCACATACCAGCCCAGGAAATCACTCTGGCATGTGCTTTTACAACAAGTATCATGAACACAAACATTTCTATTAATGGATATATAAGTCTTACATGGTGTATTACAAGGGTGATGGCAGCGGAAAAGCTCTATCTAAGGCAGCGGGGTCTTGGTGCGGCTCCAATCCACAGGGATCTGACTGGGTTACTCTTCTAGCCCGGGAACACTCCGGCTCCTCGCTAGCGAACGTCGGATCCTTAGGTGAACCTGGCCACATTGAAGGCCGCTGAGTACTTTTGAATGTACTCGCAAGCAAACCAAACCAACATATACACCAAGCAAAGCAATCCATGGCATTCAAGCATGCACTTGTTATCTTAACAACATTAACTATCATGTTATGGCAGGATTATCTAGCAAGATTAATCATCTAACAACATTAATTATCATGTCATAACAGTATTATCTAGCATAATAATTACTGAAGTAAATGCAGTAAAGTAAAGTATATCAGGCAAATGATCTGAACTCCGAATATGCTCATGATTCGAGTCCGGTCCAGACTTTGCGGTTATCCAACCGCTCATCTCATAGCCATCGCATGGCTAACATTCATACCTCTGACATCATCTGATGTCCAGGCATCCGTACTGCAAGTCTGACAAATCATACCTTATCACTCTCTGGTTCACTCTTAACAATACGTTATATAGTTTGTTCCTCCAGACTCGACACAGACCAAATAGTGGCCTAGTACGAACTGTCCATGACCGAGGACGCGGCTATTCGAATAGATTTACACTCTGCAGAGGTTGCGCACTTTACCCACACCATGGAGCGCCTGGCCTCGTACTTTAGTAGATGTTCCCATCCGGGTGGACCAGTGCTACTCCAACAAAACCGATCTATTGCCTGGCACTCTTACGGTCCCATCGACAATCATACCCTCCCAGGGTCATGTCTTGGGTGGCCCCTGTGTCACCCCGTGACACCTGCCACCGTCGTGGCCAACTAAACTGTCCCAAACGGGGACGCCGGCAAAATAACTCAACTGGGCTCACATGATTATCGTCGCCTACCGGGCCAGGGTAGCACGCACGAATAATCCTCGCTAGTTTGGTGGTACCGACAAGAGGCAAGACAACAGACCAAGTCAGGGCCGTCCCATACCGGCAAATGTGGTTGCACTTGATGAGCTCGATTCGGTGACACTATGACTCGATCCAGCCGACGGAGGAGGTTGTTATCATTAAGTCACATTTCATAATATTGCAATAACAGTACCATGCATGATGTAACAATTATGAAAACATAACAACCTATCTCCATACAATATCACACGAGTCACTAGTGCGGCAATATGTTGAGCATTAGCAGGTAATGAAAATAGCAAGTTCAACTTACAGGAGTTTAACTACTACTAACACAGGCATATTTATTAATTAAACACGCAAGAATAACACAGAGCAATGCTTTAGGGCATATATCAGATGGTCGGCTTGCCTGGGGGTCGAGGAATACTCCGGGAAGAAGTGCGATCACCTCGCGGAAAATTCGCCGGAAAGGGTTCCGTCTCGGAGGGGCTGAATAAGGGCAGGGGCAAAATGGACATTTTCAAAAAGTGTAAACATGGTGGAAGTGATGTCATCGGAACGGGCTCGATGAACTGAAGAAGTGGGCGTTGGATTCACCTGAATCGGAGTTGCGGTTGCAAAGATATAGCAGATTGACTGTTCGGGGACCTTTCTGTAAAACCTTTATTCACATCTAGGTCCCTGGACAGTTTTTCTGCGAAAAAAGAAAAAGAGCACTGTGCTCTTGGGCTATACGGGCCGAAAGCGGCTGGAGCCTGGGGCGCTGGCTGAGCCACGCAACCACTGCTGTTGCTGGGCCGGCCCACCTCGCTGCTGCTCCATTTAAAAAAACGGAGGGAGGAGGGGGTCGCTGACGAAGGGGCCCCGCTGGCAGGGCCGTCTCCCTCCTTGCGCGCGCCGGCTGGAGGAACAGAGGCGCCGTTGACCGGCGATTCCCGGCGCTACGGGCCGTCTCCGGCGGAGTTCCGGCTACCGGCGTGCTCAGGAGGGTGCGACACATCCACCGGTGTAGGGCACGGACGCCGGGAGCGACGGGAGCGACGGCCACCTTAGGCAGGGCGGACGGCGGCTTCGGGCGATGATGGTCCCGGCGCTCCGGTGAGCTCCTGGATCGGGCAGTGGCACGGATGGGATCGCCGGAGAGCACCGCATCTAGAGGTGGGTGGCTTGGGCCGCGGGGAGGGCTGGGGTCGTGGCGGCGCGCGGTGACAGTGAGCGGCCACTCCGGTCGATTAGAGGGCTCCGGCGAGGAACTCGACCGGGCAAGGAGGTGGGAGTGATCTAGAGGGGAGGGGAAGGAGCCTGGCGAGCTCGAGGGACCTCGGCGTGGCTATTTATAGCCGCATGAGCTCACCGGATAAGCTCGGCCGCCGTGGCCTCCTTATCACCGTACTGGAGCTCGGGGACACGCGGAGGATGGAGGCGATGTCAGCAGGGGCTCTGGGAGAGTGGAGAAGCCGGACGCAGCTTCGGGAGGGCTTGCAGAGGAAGAAGCCAGAGAGGAAAACGACGACGGCGGTCACGGGCGGCAGCGGCCATGGCAGTACTCGCCGCGGCGTGGGGAGGAAGAAAACGGAGGGGGAGATGACCCGAGAGGAGGAAGTGGACGACGGGGAAGCTGCTGGACATGAATGGACAAGCCAGGGCAGCCTGAGCTGGTCTGCCCGATGCGACGAACACGCGGTGCACAGTTTCTGCGTGCAGCTCACGCGGTCACCACGGGCATGTCGTGTTCTGGCCCTCCTCTGGGTGCCAAATCTTGTCAAACACGGAAGGCATTGATCATATAGATGAGATGGGTCATTGGATGGACCAGGAAGGCTCCAGAGTAATCGAGGTGATCCAGAACAGTTTCTGGTTAGGATCTTAGGGACCAAGCTGAGGTGAAATGGCTTAGTGAGTGAGGTTGAAATGTTGTCAAAATAAGATGGGGTAGGAAGGACTAGATGCTTGCCAAATTTGAGGTCATTTGGACAAGTTTTGCATACACTTCCTTTGCAATGCCAAATCTGGTCCAAAAACTTGACCTTGAAGCTGCACTCATCTAGCTTGATGAAATGAGCTGAATTTTGGTGGAGGGAGGTGATTTGGAGATATGAAGGCCCTGGAAAATTTCAGCTCATTTGGAAATTCCAAAGTGGTACTTCCTTCACAGAGCTTGGATCTGAACAGAAACTAGATGGAATTTTTGGGAAAAAATGGCTAGATAAAATGATGTGAATTTTTGCATGCTCACATCATATATGGAATTTGAGGTCTTGGATTAATTTGAGAATTTTTGAAGCAATATAAAATATAGTTGCTTCACAACCTCAAAATAAATCCAGAAACAAGAACTGGATGATGTGCTCAAAATTTGATCTGTGGAACTTGGGATCTTGATGGAAATGGTGAATATATGGATATGAGAAGCTCCAAAAATTATTTGGGATTTTTCCTGGCTACCAAAATGGTAGCTCCTTTGGAAAGTGCCCAAAATGCAATATTGGCTTTAAATAGGAAAAAGCAATTTCCCTTATTTAATTATTGCCAATATTTTTATGGGAGCTCAATATGATCACAAAGAATATCTCCACCAGTTTTCATGAACTTTGGAGATGGATAAATATTTTCCTGGATTTAATTCCTTTAACTAGCAGCAAAAGGAATTAATTTTAAATGAAAAATATTGCAAATGACTTGGCAATATTTTTGCATATCCAGGGTTTATAGATGTGGGATGATCACTGGGAAAAGTTTGGGAGGCAACAAATCAAAGGAAATTGGGGTTCCTTTGTAACTGCGGGAATTAGGGTTTCCCTTCCGGTAGACCGGAGAGTAGGGTGTCGGCGGTAAAGTCCTGAGAAATGTTTTGGGTGGCAAGGTTGAATCGGAGAGAATCTCTGGTTTGATAAGAAAGGCAAGGCTAACTGACCATCTTCATATACCCGAAGGCGAGAGAAAATCCAAGAGCATCGAAAAAAGACGGGAGTCAAATCCCGCGAAGGAAAAAAAACAAGGAGCGAAAACCAGGGTGTTATAGCACAACTTCGCACTAAAAATTCCCTGGGTCGCCGAGGAGCCAAGAAAATGGAAACGTCGGGACGGCTAGACCGAGCAGCGACAAAAACTCGAGCGCACACGTCGGCAGGGTTCTGTCAAAGAGCCAGCCACCAGCATGCCCATGTGGCCTTAAACCACACAACTAACAGCTGCAGACCTCTTCGCAGGACTCAACCAATGAACGCATCAAGCCCATACTTGGCCGAAGTTGCATGCTACCAATATCAGTCCCCGCTATCAACGAGGACGAGCTGGTCAACAGCATGGAGATGCAGACGTGCGGCAGGAAGCGGCCCGGGCTCATAGACCCGATGACAAAGTCCGCCCTGTTTTCTTTTAGTTTCTCCTTCACTATCTTTACTCGCATTGTATCTTGTTCGGCATGTAAAGCTTGGCTACATGAAATAAATAAATCATGCCCATAAAGGTCTTTAAACGTATTTTCTTACAAGCACTGCCCACGAACTGTGAGAACATCTCTAAGATACAATCGCTAAAGGGCATCTATTTTACACCCTCAAAAACAAAGTCCGATGTACTCGGCATCTCGGACGTTGCATTAAATGCATCAGTTTTGAACCTAGATTTTGGTCAATAGTTGGGTTGCCCGGCTCCTATGTGTACCCCTTACGTTCCCGACAAATTCGGCTAAGGGTGTAACGGGAGAACCACTACGATAGTGCCGCTAGTTTAACTGGCAGAGCGCCTCAGTGGAGAAAGCCAAAGACTGACTATCTAGGTAAGCGAAAACTGGTCGGCCATCCGAAGACCACATCAAGCGACGTGTCGTTAGAGATCACCCGTGTTAAACGAAGGTCTTCTTCCTCGAATTGGCCGAAGACCTCTGCGGATCGCCATAGCTGGGTGAGCTCGATGAACCCTTTGCTGCCAAATACACATTGAAGTAAATATGGCTTACCCGTGGCTATCCGCTCCACTTGTTGGATCACCTGGTGATCGGCCCGGACCCGGGTCTGGAGCTCAGCATGAGACAGATGTAGCTTTCGCAGCTCCTCACCCGTCTCTTTCTCCTTTTTCTCAAGGGAATCGCGTTCGAGATACACGCCCTTGAGAGTTTCCTCGACCTCCAGGACCCGCGCCTGGTCTTTCCTCCTAGCCACCTTTTCGGCGGCTAGGTCCGCCGCTGCCTTGGCCGCAGCAGCTTTCTGCTGCTCGGCCTCCTGCTGAGCCTTTAACAGCTCAACCTTGAGCCTCTCAAGCTCGGCCAACGCCGCTGTCATTGAACCAGTTCGGCATCAGTTTTTCAAACAACACGTTATCCTTGTTCAAAATTAATTTCAAAAAAAAAATGTCGCATCGGTCGCTTACCTTGAGATTGCTCGACCTGCTTGTTCATCAGGTCGAGGTCCTTTTCGGACCTCTCGAGCTTCCGGCTCATCTTCGCAATCTCCTCGGAGGTGGAGCCCGAAGCCGAGGTTGAAACCTGCATCAACACTTTCTAATGAGCCCCATGATCAATTTATTGACAATTCGGACACACATCTTGTCTTATCAGTCCTGGGGGCTACTCTTTCCTCTGCACCTATATTTTGACCCCAACACCAATTTTTCAAACTGGCCCTGGGCTCGAGGGCTACTCACTGGGTAGGCCGTCTAAACGATGGGTAACGTATGCCTTCGGACAGTTACAAGGATCGACAAATCTAAGCATAGAAGGTCCCTTTTCTCGTAAAGACAGAGGATTACCTCGAAGCTCGTGATGAGGCCCTTGAAGACCTCACGCATTCCGGCCTCTGTGGACCGGAATCCCTGCAGCGCTGCGCCAATTAACGCGCGGTGCTCTTCCTTGAGGGAGGAGCCCGTCAAGGCCACCTCCATTTCTTCAGTCCACCCCGTGCTAACCCGCCCTGGGGCGGGAGGTGGGGGTGGTGAGACCTCAGACCCCAACACCTAGGTGCTAGGTACGAGGGTCTCCGACTGCGGCGGTGGAGCCGGAGCAGACTTTGGCTGGGCCGCCGATTGGTCCAGCCCTTCCTGGACGACCTCGGGGACCTCGTCCCCTTGGCCTTGTGGGGCCGAGGTATCAACCTCGGCCATGACGACCGACTCTTCGGCCCCCGCGGTGTCAACCTGAGGGGCCGGAGTCGATGTCACCTCCCCCTCCCCTTCTGGAGCTGGGGCAGCGCGGTCCGGCGTCCCGCTGGTGGGCGGCAACCCGCTGGAGGAGTCGCTAAGGCATGCCCTAGGCGGGCTGTGGAAAAATATTCACGCGACATTAGTCCTGCCGAAAAGACTTAATGTGAAGCTAAATACAAAGGACAGCGGTGTACCTTCGAGGCGCCGGTTTCTTCCTCCCCAACGCAAGGGGGTCATCTTCGGACTCGTCAGAGAGCATGTTCTTCTTCGACGGCTGGGGCTTGTCGGCCGCCCCGGTCGAGGTTTCTTTCAACCTCTTTTGGCCTGTAGGCCGGGCTCCGGCCTTGGCGTCTTCCGACGCCGCCCTCTTCCCCTTCGGGGGAGGGTTCTCTTCCTCCTCGTCCTCCCCCCATCGCTCTCGTGAGTGGAAGAGGCGTGGGTCTCCTCGGACCGGGTGACCGAGGTCTCCTGCTTCTGAAGACCCGCCCGGCCCTTCTGGGGCTTCGGCGCCCTGGGGATCACCACGTGCGGCTCCTCGGTGAGGAGCGCAGTAAGCAGAGGGGACCTCTCCCCCTCTGGAAGTGGTGCCGGACATAGCATCTGCTGCACCTTGGTCACCCAGTTCTGCAAACACGAAATGGGTCGATTCATCAAAATCTGTCCCACTTAGCAGGAGAAGAACATGAACGTATATATTGAACGCTTACCGGTGTGGCGGTGTAGCCGACCTCAAAGCCGAGGTCCTTCCCCTCCTCGGGGATCTTGTCCTTGGGCAGCTTGAAGAGCCGCGTCCACATCCCGGCCAGGGAGGAGCGGAAGAAGTTGAGAACGGGCCCTGCATCCCCGGATTTGTGCTCCCACATCGGGGTGGCCCGGAGTTGGAGCGGGAGGATGCGGCGATGGAGCATGACGTTGACCACGTCGGGCAGTTGGAGGTTCTTCTTGATGGACCACCACTGGATCTTCTCGATCAGTGTCTCCACCTCCTCTGGGTTCCCCCAGATGACGCCCTTTTCCTTCCAGGACTTGAGCTTCCTTGGAGGCCCGGCCGAAAAGGCTGGGACCTCGGTCTGGCCAGCGGCAAGCGGCTCAATGATATAGAACCACTCGCGCTGCCATTCCTTGACGGCCTCGAACCACGATTTGAGGTCGGCAGTAACTGCCTGACCCATCGTGGGTAGCGTCGCTTCGATAAAGTTGTCAGGCTATAAGGTACTATTCACACCTAGGTGGCTAGCCTTCAAGGTTAAGTAAACTCATGACCCCGGATAGGGAGAGGACTTGGTTGAACCTCATTTTCAAGAAACCGTTCCTCGAAAAGACGGTTAAGATATCTGGAATCGCGAAAAGGGAACTCGTTTGTCAAGCCAAGGACTTCGGATCCGAAGTTATTTCTGTTGAAGAGATCGTCCTTGGCGTAGAAGACTAGTTCGGGGGCTACTGACGGTGTCCTGGACTAGCGGGTACTAACCTAGTCGGCCCATATTCCTCGGGCTGGGCTAGTGGGCCCTCATTCTCATCAGGATGGACTCCGGAAGACACACGCGAGAGGGAAGAGCAAGATTACATCTGCCGAAGACTTGACGTATACTCCAAGACTTCTTCTGCCGCCTCCACGCCAAGATACCGACCTTGTAACCCTAGATACCCTACCTGGCGTGTATATAAGCCAAAGGGTTTAGCCCCTAGAAAAGACCTCAACACAATCTCATTCACCTAGCTCTAGGACTAGGGCATATCTTACGATCTCGAGGTAGATCAACTCTGTACTTGATACATCTCCATTAATATAAACAAGAGCAAGACGTAGGGTTTTACCTCCATCAAGAGGGCCCGAACCTGGGTAGAACATCGTCTCCTTGTTCCTGTTACCATCCGTCCGAGATCCACAGCTCGGGACCCCCTACCCCGAGGTCTGCCGGTTTTTACACTGACAACAAGGTAGGAAGTGTTTTAAAGCCCTAGCTGCAACAAAATGTAAATCATGAATTATCATGCACGCCGTCACCACCACCGAACCTTAACACTAAAAGTAGTGTTTGTAAAGCCAGAGGACCCTATGCTCTGCTTTCATCCCATCGAACCCAACACCATGTGCCATGTTATCCAGCAGATGGCTAAGAGCCACCATCAAAGCCTCCTGGCTGAAGCCACCCTGATCCATGACAGCGCTGTAGAGGGAATGTGGACGTTTACATGCTTGCTCTTCTTGATGGCGGATGCACCTCCTTCATCGCATCAGTCATGCTGCTAAAGATGTCGATCTCCTCCTCTATCAAGCCGCCCCTCTTCCTCTTCCTCTCATGAGCAGGAGAGTGATCACCAGCAGCAGCCTTCTCACGACCATCAAGGATGATGGTCTCCGCCTCCTGGTTGTTTGGATAATCAGGCATAGGTGAACCAAGAGGCTCACTGGGGCCCATGGCATGCTTACTGGTAACTAGACCCTAGGAGAAGATGGTCTACATCTGAGAGTAGTTCGGGATGGGAGTGTTGAGAAACTTCAAATCACGTGAATGGGTCTCCGATGAACCCCAAATCACGAAACTCACAATCATCAATTGCATTATGGAACGCTTGCATGTATTGCTGTCGTTATGGATTCCCCCTTCCTTTTCATGTAAGAATTGTATTCCGTTAAGATCTTCGATCACAATCCATCGAAGATCATAATTTTAATGGAGTTGTCTAATACGGTCCCATGTCTTGTGCTTATTTTCTGAACGAAATTCCCCATACATCTGCGTCAGACGCCAAACTACATATTTCCCTTTCTCCATTTTTACATCAATGAACATAATATGAAGCGCTAACCTTTGAGCCTTCTTCCAAAAAAGTAACATGCATCCTTTTCATCCATCACTTGGACACACAAACTTCCGAACCATTTTCAAACATCTTATTAAGCATTCAGCAGGATAGCTGTCGAGGGGAGTCTCTGAAAAAACACCACATTAGGATTACATCTTCGTTGGACATCCAGCAAAGCATGAACCACCAGGGCATTCCCATGCCCCTGACAGCTCCAGGCTAAGAGTTTCATTGCTCCCGGTGGTCCTCCTCGAAGGAGGTCGCCAATCTCTCATAAATTTGTATTCCGTCCAAAATCTCAACCGCGTCACTTTAGTACCTTTCTATTTCTTATTATTTGCATTCTTTTAGGGTGTGCTTGTAGCTGCTACTTGTAGACTGCGTTGGTATTTCCCTGAAGAGGAGAGGATGATGCAGTATAGTACAGATAAGTATTTCCCTCAGTTAAGAACCAAGGTTATCAATCCAGTAAGAGAACCAAGCAAAATTCCGTTAAGCGCACCTGCACACACAAAAGCAAACACTTGCACCCAACGCAAATAAGAGGGTTGTCAATCCTCTTAGCGGTTATTTGCAAGGATTAATTCTGATAGTGATAAATAAATAAACGAAAATATTAAATAAAATAAAAGTAAATAAATTGCAGCAAGGTATTTTTAGGTTTTTTATATATGATAAAAGTAGACCCGGGGGCCATATTTTTCACTAGAGGCTTCTCTTTCGAACACATAGCATACGGTGGGTAAACAAATTACTGTTGGGCAATTGATAGAAAAGCAAATAATTATGATGGATTCATGGCAATGATCATGTATATAGGCATCACGTCCGAGACAAGTAGACCGACTCCTGCCTGCATCTACTACTATTACTCCACCCATCGACCGCTATCCAGCATGCATCTAGGGTATTAAGTATGAAACAGAGTAACGCCTTAAGCAAGATGACATGATGTAGACAAAGTAAACTCAAGCAATATGACTAAATCCCATCTTTTTATCCTTAATGGCAACAATACAAATACGTGTCATGTCCCCTTCTGTCACTGGGATTGAGCACCGCAAGATTGAACCCATCACAAAGCACCTCTCCCATTGCAAGATAAATCAATCTAGTAGGCCAAACCAAATCGATAGATCGGAGAGAAATACAAAGCTATAATAATCATGCATAAAAGAGTTCAGAGAAGACTCAAATATTTCTCATGAATAATCTGATCATAAACTCACAATTCATCGGATCCCAACAAACACACCGCAAAAGAAGATTACATCGGATAGAACTCCAAGAACATCGAGGAGAACATGGTATTGAAGATCAAAGAGAGAGAAGAAGCCATCTAGCTACTAGCTATGGACCCGTAGGTCCGTGGTAAACTACTCACACATCATCAGAAGTGTAGCAAGGTTGATGAAGAAGACCTCCGTGATCGATTCCCTCTCCGGCAGAGTACCAAAAAAGGCCTCCAGATGGGATCGCGGAAGAACAGAGGCTTGCAGCGGCGGAAAGGTTTTCTCTTCTGTGTCTCTGGTATATTGGGAATATTTGGGAATTTATAGCACTGGAATTAGGTCAGGAGGGGCTATGAGGGGCCCACAAGCCTGGGGGCGTGCCCTACCCCCTCGGCGCGCCCTCCAGGCTTGTCGCCTCCTCATGGCTCTTCTGGTCTTCTCCCGAAGCTTCGTGGGTCTCTTCTGGTCCAGAAAAATTAATCCAAAGTTTTTTTCTCGTTTGGACTCTTTTTGATAATGATTTCCTGAAAAGGCAAAAGCAAGCAAAAAACAGCAACTGGCACTGGGCATTGGGTTAATAGGTTAGTCCCAAAAAATGATATATAATGGCATATAATTGCATATAAAACATCCAAGATTGATACTATAATAGCATGGAACAATAAAAAATTATATATACGTTGGAGACGTATCAAGCATCCCCAAGCTTAATTCCTGCTCGTCCTCGAGTAGGTAAATGATAAAAACAGAAATTTTGATGTGGAATGCTACGTATCATGTTTCATCATGTAATCTCTCTCTTACGGTATGAATAATAAGATCCGAATGATTCAAAGCAATAGTCTATAGTTTGATATAAAGACATCAATACTCAGGCATACTAATAAACAATCATGTCTTTCAAAATAAAAATGCTAAAGAACGTTATCCCTACAAAATCATATAATCCTGTCATGCTCCATCTTCTTAACACAAAATATTTATCATGCACTACCCCAATGACAAGCCAAGCAATTGGTTCATACTTTTTAACGTGCTTCAGCTTTTTCAACCCCCACACAATACATGAGCGGAAGCCATGGATATAGCACTTTGGGTGGAATAGAGTATGGTGGTAGAGATCAATAAGGGAAAGTCAAAAATAAGAAGATAGTCTCACATCAACGAGGCTAATCAATGGGCTATGGAGATGCCCATCAATTGATGTCAATGCGAGGAGTAGGGATTGCCATGCAACGGATGCACTAAGAGCTATAAGTGTATCAAAGCTCAACATGAAAACTAAGTGGGTGTGCATCCAACTTGCTTGCTCATGAAGACCTCGGGCATTTGAGGAAGCCCATCATCGGAATATACAAGCCAAGTTCTATAATGAAAAATTCCCACTAGTATATGAAAATGACAAAATAGGAGACTCTCTATATGAAAAACATGGTGCTACTCTGAAGCACAAGTGTGGAAAAAGGATAGTAACATTGCCCCTTCTCTCTTTTTCTCTCATTTTTTTCATGGGCTCTTTTTGGCCTTTTTTATTTTTATTTTTTTATTTAGAACGGTCTCATGGACCTCATCCCCACTTTTTCGAGGACTCATTAGTCTCCACCATTCTTTCCTCACCGGGACAATGCTCTAATAATGATGATCATCACACTTTTATTTACTTACAACTCAATATTACAACGCGATACTAGAACAAAAATATGACTCTATATGAATGCCTCTGGCAGTGTACCAAGATGTGCAATGATGCTAGCGTAACATGTATAAACATGATAAACGGTGGCTGAGCCACAAATACTATGTCAGCTATATGATCATGCACAACAATATGACAATGACGATGTGTGTCATAAAAACGGAACGGTGGAAGTTGCATGGCAATATATCTCGGAATGGCTATGGAAATGCCATGATAGGTAGGTATGGTGGCTGTTTTGAGGAAGATATAAGGAGGCTTATGTGTGATAGAGCGTATCATATCACGAGGTTTGGATGCACTGGCGAAGTTTGCACCAACTCTCGATGTGAGAAAGGGCAATGCACGGTACCGAAGAGGCTAGCAAATTGCGGAAAGGTGAGAGTGCGTATAATCCACATTAGTCATAAAGAACTCACATACTTATTGTGAAAGTTTATTAGCCCTCGAAGCAAATTACTACTACACATGACCCTAGGGGGATAGATTGGTAGGACAAGTCCATCGCTCGTCCCCGGCCGCCACTCATAAGGTAGACAATCAATAATAAATCATGCTCCAACTTCTTAGCATAACGACAGATCATACGTGCATGCTTCGGGAATCACAAACCTTAACACCAATATTCTTACTAAACCACAATTATCTACTAGCACCTCCCACATATTACCATCTTAATATCGCAAAACTATTGCAAGGAATCAAACATATCATATTCAGTGATCTACATGAAAGTTTTTATTATATCCCTCTTGAATACCTATCATATCAGGACCAAATTCATAACCCGTGCATATTACCATTGCTATTCATTATACTCTCAAAAAGATATAAGTGAAGCATGAGATTGCAACTATTTCTTTAAAATATAACCACCGCCGTGCTCTAAAAGATATAAGTGAAGCACTAGAGCAACTGCCTAGCTCAAAAGATATAAGTGAAGCACATAGAGTATTCTAACAAATAACGAATAATGTGTGTCCCTCTCAAAAAGGTGTATTCAGCAAAGATTATTGTGACAAACTAAAAATCAAACAAAAGCAAACAAACTATATCACAAGACGCTCCAAGTAAAACACATATCATGTGATGAATAAAAATATAGCTCCAAGTGAGTTACCGATAGATTGTAGACGAAAGAGGGGATGCCTTCCGGGGCATCCCCAAGCTTAGACGCTTGAGTATTCCTTGAATATTACCTTGGGGTGCCTTGGGAATCCCCAAGCTTAGGCTCTTGCTGCTCCTTATTCCTTTATCCATCGTAGTCTCACCCAAAACTTGAAAACTTCAGCACACAAAACTCAACAGAAACCTCATGAGATCCGTTAGTATAACAAACAAATCTTAAACTTTAGGTATTGTTGTAAATTGATTCATATTTAATATTGGCATAATTCTACTGTACTCCAACTTCTCCATGACTCATACCCCCCGATACAATCCATAGATTCATCAAAATAAGCAAACTATGCAACAAAAACAGAATCTATCTAAAACAGAACAGTCTGTAAAGATATATTTAAAATCCATACTTATGCAAATCCAAAAATTCTGAAAAATTAAGAAAACGTAAACAATTCATATACCAATACTGTGTAAAAATTTCAGATTTTTCTGAAGCTCCAGTACAGAATTAAAATTCTAGCACTCGACGCAAAACTTTCTGTTTTCCAAACAGCATCAATTATACTATCATCAACATCATCCCAAAGGCATTACCTGGCACAAACACTAATTAAAAGATAAAAACACAATCATAACAGAGGCTATAATGGTGTAAATACACAAGAACATAAAGTAAAAACAAAAATTTATTTTATTCATTGGGTTGCCTCCCAACAAGCGCTGTTGTTTTATGCCCCTAGCTAGGCATAATGCATAGTTTCAAGTGTTGTCATCCTTCATGTTAATTCCATAAGTGGCCCTCATAATAGATTTGTAAGGTGCTTTAATTATATTTCTAGGGAAGTGTTCCATCCCTTTCTTTAATGGAAATTGAAATCTTATATTACCTTCTTTCATATCAATAATAGCACCTATTGGTCGTAGAAAAGGCCTACCAAGTATTATGGGGCAAGAAGGATTGCATTCAATATCAAGAACAATAAAGTCCATGGGCACATAATTTCTATTT
The DNA here is from genome assembly GCA_039707655.1 of Elymus sibiricus. Classification (NCBI taxonomy): domain Eukaryota; kingdom Viridiplantae; phylum Streptophyta; class Magnoliopsida; order Poales; family Poaceae; genus Elymus; species Elymus sibiricus. The sequence continues at coordinate 310,764,330 of CM077666.1, forward strand.
GTAAGAATAAGCACTTCATTTATTCTACCCAATGGCTTTTTAATAGTGGAATCCTCAAGATGCAAATTAAGGGAACAAGGATCCATGTTGGTGAGACGTAGCAAATCACACAAAGACTTTGGTATAGTGGAAACGCTAGCACCAAGATCACAAAGGGCATTACATTCATAATATTTAACTTTGACTTTAATAGTAGGTTCCCATTTGTCTTGTAATTTTCTAGGAATTGATACTTCCAACTCAAGTTTTTCTTCATGCGCTTTCATCATGGCTTCTACAATATGTTTAGTGAAAGCTTTATTTTGTTCATATGCATTTGGTGAATTAATCATGGATTGCAACAAGGAAATACACTCAGTTAAAGAACAACTATCATAATTAAAGTCCTTGTAATCCAAAGTAGTGGGTGCATTACTATTTAAACTTTTGACCTCTCCAAACCCACTTTCTTCATTTTTTTCATTAAGATTATCACCCTCCAAGCAGTTGGGACTCCTTCTATCTAAAGTTGACTCTTCTTCAGTCCCTTTTTCATCAAGTTTTATATTACTAAATAATGATTCAATAGGAGTAACACCAATCATTTTAATATCTTCATCATTACTACGATAGAAACCGGGTGGAATCGTTTTTTTCTAGGAATTCTCGCTTTGCTCTCAACCTAGCGGTCCTTTCTTTACTTTCATTAATGGAGACATAGATAGCTTTAATAGACTCATTTATATCATGCTTGGGTGTCAAGATTTTATTTTTGAGATTTTCCACATCATGAGCAATTCTATCCATGTTCCTACCCAATTCATCAACTCTATTCAATTTTTCTTCTATCATAGCATTGAAATTCTTTTGCGAATTAATAAATTCTTTAATATTACTTTCTAGATCAGAGGGCATCATATTATTATTATTATAAGAATTACCATAGGGATTGCCATAATTATTAGAGGAATTTCCAGAAAACGGTCTAGGATTGAAATTACCCCTATAAGCATTGTTGTTGAAATTATTTCTAGAGACAAAATTCACATCAATAGCATCATTATTTTGCTCAATCAAAGTAGACAATGGCACATCATTAGGATAAATTTGAGCATTTTTACTAGCAACCAATTTCAATAAAGCATCCATCTTATCACTCAAAGTATTAATTTCTTCGACAGAATTTACCTTCTTACCAGTTGGAGTTCGTTCAGTGTGCCATTGAGAATAATTTGTCATGATATTGTCAAGAAGTTTTGTAGCTTCTCCCAATGTAATTTCCATAAAAGTACCACCTGCGGTAGAGTCTAGCAAATTTCTAGAAACAAAGTTTAGTCCCGCATAAATTTTTTGTATGATCATCCATAAATTTAAGCCATGAGTTGGGCAATTTCTTATCATTAATTTCATTCTCTCCCAAGATTGTGCAACATGTTCATGCTCAAGTTGCTTAAAATTTATAATTTGATTTCTTAAAGAAATAATCTTAGCGGGAGGAAAATACTTGGTAATAAAAGCATCCTTACACTTATCCCAAGAATCAATACTATTTCTAGGCAAGGATGAAAACCAAGTTTTAGCACGGTCTCATAGAGAGAACGGAAATAATTTTAATTTCACAATATCGTTATCCACATCTTTTTTCTTTTTCATATCACAAAGCTCAACGAAAGTATTTAGATGGGATGCAGCATCTTCATTAGGACTACCAGAAAATTGTTCTTTCATAACAATATTAAGCAAAGCAGCATTAATGTCACACGACTCCGCACTAGTGGCGGGAGGAGCAATAGGAGTACTAATACAATCATTATTATTAGTATTGCAAAAGTCACACAATTTTGTATTTTCTTGAGACATCGCGATGAGGCAAGCAAACTAGTAAACAAGCAAATAAAAATATTTTTGTGTTTTTGTAAAAAAAAATTAGAAGTGGGGGAGATGAAAACTAGAGGCAAATGCAAATAAAAAGGAAAATAAAATAAATGCAAGTGGATGATAGTTTGTGCGAAGGTACTTGGTAATTTTGATGATGTCTCCCCGGCAACGGCGCCAGAAATTCTTCCTGCTACTTGTAGACTGCGTTGGTATTTCCCCGAAGAGGGGAGGATGATGCAGTATAGTCGAGATAAGTATTTTCCTCAGTTAAGACCCAAGGTTATCAATCCAGTAGGAGAACCAAGCAAAATTCTGTTAAGCGCACCTGCACACACAAAAGCAAACACTTGCACCCAACGCAAATAAGAGGGTTGTCAATCCTCTTTGCCGTTATTTGCAAGGATTAATTCTGATAGTGATAAATAAATAAACTAAAATGCTAAATAAAATAAAAGTAAATAAATTGCAGCAAGGTATTTTTAGGTTTTTTATATATGATAAAGTAGACCCGGGGGCCATAGTTTTCACTAGAGGCTTCTCTGTCGAACACATAGCATACGGTGGGTAAACAAATTACTGTTGGGCAATTGATAGAAAAGCAAATAATTATGACGGATTCATGGCAATGATCATGTATATAGGCATCACATCCGAGACAAGTAGACTGACTCCTGCCTGCATCTACTACTATTACTCCACCCATCGACCGCTATCCAGCATGCATCTAGGGTATTAAGTATGAAACAGAGTAACGCCTTAAGCAAGATGACATGATGTAGACAAAGTAAACTCAAGCAATATGACTAAACCCCATCTTTTTATCCTTAATGACAACAATACAAATACGTGTCATGTCCCCTTCTGTCACTGGGATTGAGCACCGCAAGATTGAACCCATCACAAAGCACCTCTCCCATTGCAAGATAAATCAATCTAGTAGGTCAAACCAAATCGATAGATCGGAGAGAAATATAAAGCTATAATAATCATGCATAAAAGAGTTCAGAGAACACTCAAATATTTCTCATGAATAATCTGATCATAAACTCACAATTCATCGGATCCCAACAAACACACCGCAAAAGAAGATTACATTGGATAGAATTCCAAGAACATCGAGGAGAACATGGTATTGAAGATCAAATAGAGAGAAGAAACCATCTAGCTACTAGCTATGGACCCGTAGGTCTGTGGTAAACTACTCACACATCATCGGAAGGGCGGCAAGGTTGATGAAGAAGCCCTCCATGATCGATTCCTCCTCCGGCAGAGTACCGAAAAAGGCCTCCAGATGGGATCGCGGAAGAACAGAGTCTTGCGGCGGCAGAAAGGTTTTCTCTTCTGTCTCTCTGGTATATTGGGAATATTTGGGAATTTATAGCGCCAGAATTAGGTCAGGAGGGGCTATGAGGGGCCCACAAGCCTGGGGGGCGTGCCCTACCCCCCGGGCGCGCCCTCCAGGCTTGTCGCCTCCTCGCGGCTCTTCTGGTCTTCTCCCGAAGCTTCGTGGGTCTCTTCTGGTCCAGAAAAAATTAATCCAAAGTTTTTTCTCGTTTGGACTCTTTTTGATAATGATTTTCTGAAAAGGCAAAAACAAGTAGAAAACAGCAACTGGCACTGGGCACTGGGTTAATAGGTTAGTCCCAAAAAATGATATATAATGGCATATAAAACATCCAAGATTGATACTATAATAGCATGGAACAATAAAAAATTATAGATACATTGGAGACGTATCAGTAGGCACCGAGGTGTTCTTCACTGGTATGACCTCGCCCTCAATCTGGTCAATTATCTTGGCAACCATGGATGGAGTACCAACACATGCAGGTACAATGGCCAGTGCATTCGAATTGCCACCACCAACAGTTAACAAGTCTGTTGTAGTGCGCTTACCTAAAATATTCCGAGCCATGGCATCCTGGGTACTATTCACATTCCGACCTCCTGCAAGATCATCCGTTTCCATATCGGCTGCTCCATCCCGATTGAATAAGGCATTATGGCACCTGCTGACATATATCCATGACCATGATCGAACGGAATGGCACCACCACGGCCACCCAAATCACCTCGTCCACAACCAAAACCTCGACCAGTACCACGACCTCTACCACCATCAGCTAACATGAAATCGCCCCACTTGAGTTTTGACACATGATTCTCGGCGGTGTCGCACATTCCTAGTACCAGTGGCGTGGCATACCACAATACCCACATAAAATTGGGAGTTTTTCATATTGCACTTGATAGAATTCAGTCACATCATTATTTGTTACCGACACAAACCTGATGAGCTTCTTGGTCACGTTTAGCACCACTCTAACTCAAACAAACTTCCCAGCAAAACCCGCGCTAGGGTAGACCGGACCTCCAACACCTTACCCTCAATCTGGTCAACTATCGTGGCAACCATGGACAAAGTACCAACACATGCAGGTACAATGGCCAGTGCATTTGAATTGCCACCACCAACAATCACTACTAGGAAATAGCTTATAGGTAGATGCTTACCAGTAGCGCTGGGCAAGCGCCCCCCGCTACTGCTAAGTAATAGTAGCGCGGGTAAGAAACCAATGCTACAGGTAGAGTATAGTAGTAGCGCGGGTGGGCAAACCCATCGTTGCTGCTAAGTGGTCCCAACGGTACCTCCGAGTCGAGCCATAGTAGCAGCGCAGGCTAGTGTTGGTTAACTTGTCATGTGCTATATTGATGGTGAGTTATTATATGACTACGGATGATGAGTTGTTATATGACTATGATGATGATGATTAGGAGGCCATAGTACTTGTCATGTGCTAGAATGATGATAAGTTATTATATGACTACGGATGATGAGTTATTATATGACTACGATGATGATGAGTTGTTATATCATTATGATAATGATGAGTTGTTATATCATTGGGTGGAAGAAACACGGATTAGATTAAAGTGGATGGATCCAAGTGACCAAGTTGGATTAGTAGGACGATATGATGTTGGGACGGCACACAAGTGTCGAATGAAGGCAATGCCTATCAAGTCCAATTTGAGAGGAGCCTTGACCACCTTAGTTGCAAACACTTCGAGTAATTTGACTTCCGAGTATGCAACAACCTCCTTATATGCACCCCAATGCAAATTGGAATTGATCGGCATAGCCTTCATTCGACACTTGTGTGCCGTCCCAACATCATATCGTACTACTAATTCAACTTGGTCACTTGGATCCATCCACTTTAATCTAATCCATGTTTCTTTCACCCAATGATATAACAACTCATCATTATCATAATGATATAACAACCTCTAAATTACTACTGTATCAAAAATTGTATAATGATGTATAAATATAAAGAAATAAAATACGCACGAATAGCAGGGGCGCGGGGCAACACACCACGCTGCTGCTATTTAGCAGTAGCGCGGGTCCAACCCCACGCTACTGCTAAAACAAGTAGTAGTAGCGCGGGGTCAGATACGCGCTACTACTAATAATTAGATGTAGCGAATTAACAAGCCCATAACCCCCGCGCTACTACTAGGGGTTTCCCTAGTAGTGAATTAACAAGTCTGCTGTAGTGGCTTACCTAAAATATTCCCAACCTTGACATCCTGGGTGCTATTCACATTCTGGATTAACAAGTCTGTTGTAGTGGCTTGCCTAAAATATTCCCAACCCTGACATCCTGGGTGCTATTCACATTCTGGCCTCCTGTAAGATCATTCGTTTCCATATCAGCTGCTCCATCCCGATTGAATAAGGCATTATGACACCAGTTGTCATATATCCATGACCATGATTGAAAGGAATGGTCTCCTCTCTCTCGACCAGGACCAAAAGTGTAACACCCCAAAAATTTAGTCATATTTTTATCAAGTAAAATTTGGCTAGAAATAAAATTTTGAATTATATTAGGTCTTTTATTTATTTTAGAGTAATTTTTGTTTTCTGTTTTCCAAAATTCTTCCCTCCATATAGAAATTTTTGTAAAATATGGTGGGCTTGGGTAGTTTTCTTAAATCATTTCTTTTATATTTTAATAACATCAGGAAATATTTTCATAATAAAATTTTGCCCAAGATAATCATTTTAATAGCATTTCCAGCATTTGAAATACTTCTGTTGCACTATAACTATTTTAAATAATTCTTTATAAATTCCACAAAAATTATGAGGGGTCATGTGATGCCTATAGATCACTTTTATGCAAAAACCCAACCTTGTCTTTTGAAAATTTTGAGTGAAACATCCTCTTTTCAAATCTGTTCCATTCTTGGGTTACAACTACAACCCCAATTTTTCTTGATCCAAAATTTCTGAAATTATTCCACCTTATATTACTCCCAACAAAACACTTAAGTCCAGAAGATCAACTCAATTTGCATCTTGCAGACCCACCAAATAAATCCTCCAAGTTTCTGTTCAGAACTGAATTCTGGTAAAACTTGCACTTGCAAGTTTTTCATTTTGTCCAACCAACTCCACCACCATTTCTAACATCCAGAGAGACATCATCCTACCAATTTCCATAATCAACAAAAGTTCCTAGATGGCCATAGCATTCTGTCAAGCACCTTGTGTGCATGACAGAAACTTTGCCTCTTCCTAAACTACATTGCACACTTGATCATCTCGCCAAAACATCATGTCCCTTATATATAGAATCCCCAGAAGCATCACCCTGTCAAAATTCATCCTCAGAAGAGCCATGTAGATCCCAGTGGCATTTCGTCGAGCACCTGACGTGCATGTCCAGAGCGCGACCAGAGTGCTCGTTTTGCAGTCAGTGGCACCGAGCCGCCGCGGCTCCCTGCTCCCTCTCCAGTCCTCACAACAACCCAAGCAGCACCGCCATACAACTATCGAGCCGACACCTCCTCTCGTCCGCTAGCGCCGGCCACCGCCGTCCACGACGACCAAACCCGCCGCCCGACGAGTCCCGTTCGGCCACGTCTTGCCCCACTTAATTGCCAACGGTTCAAGCTCATCCACAGCTCACCAACTCACCACCGACCGCGTTGGCCTCCGCAACGGCCACGCTGACCACGACCACCGCCCACAACTGCCTCTTCAGCGCAGTAATGGCCGCCGCCGTCGGGTCTTCTACGGGAAGCCACGGAACCGCCTCTTCCCTGCTATAAGAAGCCACCGCAGGCACCTCCCCGCCACCAGGACTTCTCCACTCCTCTCTGTAAGCCCCCTCGAGCAACCACGCGGCCAGAAACGGCCGCCTTCCTCCTCTCCGGCAACTACGGCCATCGTCGCCTTCTTGATGATTCCGGCGAAACCACAGCTCCCCCTCCTCCAATCTCTTCACCAATAGCTCCCTCCTGATCCCACAAATTCGTTCCAGTTGTCAATTTAGCTCAAGATAGCCCATGGGCAAAAGCCCTCTTTTGATTCCGCCAGAGTTCTTCGGGTGACCTCATCGCCGGCGACTCCGCCCACCTCGGCGACCATGGAGGGTACCCAGAGGACCGCCTCGGAGCCCTGGTCTCGCCCGTGTGCTCGGAATTCCGCAGGGAGCCGCCGTTTGCCGGCGAGGATCGCTGGAGCCGCGCCTCCGTTTGGCCAGGAGAGAGAGGGCGGCCGCTGACCAAGTCAAACCTGACAGTGGGGCCGCGGGACCCGCTGTCAGTGACTCATAGCCCATGCCACGCTGTCTTAAGTGGAGACGGCTTTTCAGAGTACGCCTTCCCTGCTGCAAAGCGTATTCCCAAAGTACGCGTTCGACGTCGACAGCTTCCCCGCGCGGCCGAACGGCTGGGCCCGGCCCAGTAGCGCCAGACGGCTAAATAGCGCTCAGGGCGCGCTTCTGCCTTTCCTCTTTTTCTTTTCCAGTAATTTTCAAATATTTCCACAGCACTCATTTCAAAAGAAAATTTGATGATTCAAATTTCTAAATGCTCATAAAATCATGCTCTATTATTCTAGCTATGGTGAACATTTTTTCTAAGCTTTGTCTCTACTGGATCTTTTAAATAGTCCATGTCCTTAATTATCTCAGCTTAGAAAATCCCTAGGAAAATCATATGGACTCCAAATAAATTGATTCTTTTTCTGAAATTCCTCGTTTTTCCTCTAGTTTATTTTAGTATTTATTTTAAAATTTTCCAAATAACTTTTTGGTACTATTATCAAATTATGTGGTAATTTCAATATTTTTGAAAATAGGAAATGGAGGGAAGATAAAATTTTCAAAGTTATGTAATGCACCCAACACTTCTGCATGCTCAAGGCAAGCATCTTGAACACTTGATATGGTGATTGCATGGTTAAATGTTTGCAAGAATAATTGTATCATGCATATGTTGAATTCATATAAAATTTGCATGCATGTAGTGTTGGCATGTTTCCTCGTACCGTGCAACGTGTGCTTGTCATGACTAACTTGCAGGAGCAGGTATAAGAGAAATACCGTTACCGACAGAAGGGTGATCATGTCGGAGCGTGATCATGCCTTGTTGGTTATGCATGTTGGGACATGCAAGGGCTGTGGCCCTGTTTTGGTGTTACTGTTGAAAGAACACTTTATTGTGCTAACCACTGCAGGAAATACATAAGCCCCCTGAGTCGACCGTAGATCGAGTCTTGTTCCGGTAACCCTCATACTTGTTTCGTGCTGCCACTTGTCCCTGCCGCAGGTAGGGTACGGTTCGGTAAGTTGTTAACCCCTTTCCTGCACACACCGTACAGAGAGGCCGTAGTGAAAGATACCATCTGATCACCGGTAGGCATGTCACTTGGTCCGGGGGCATGAATGGCCGGTCTGGGACCGAAGCTGAACGTTCATGCTATTGGAGGCCGTTGTATGAGGCCTTCCCACTTAGAGTTTTACTTTACCGCTGCTTTGGGTGATTCCTGGCCCGGGAAAAATTAAAGCTGGTGCGTGCGGGTTAGGTGTGTTTTCAACCCAAAGATCGTAATGGGAATTAGTCAGCGTCTCGGTGCTGGCTAAAGAAATCCTTTACTTGTGGGTAAAGAGTACACCCTCTGCAGAGTTATACATATTCGAATAGCCGTGTCCGCGGTTAAGGACTACAGTCTGGGTTGGTCAAGTGTCGGTCTCCGGAGGAAATAATTAAATTGAGCATGAATTATTTTGCAGGATGATTATTGCCACTACTGATATTATCATGAATATTATTGATGATATGAATATTATTGTGGACTAACCCTGTCATTTTATTTTATTTTTTGAGTGTCTCATGGGCTGGCTAGACTACCCGGGCACTCAGTTTTTATTTTCTTTTCTGAGTGTCTCATGGGTTGGCTAGACTACCCGGGCACTCAGTTTTTATTTTCTTTTCTGAGTGTCTCATGGGCTGGCTAGACTACCCGGGCACTCAGTTCTTTTCAAGACCTCTCGAGGCGTCGCTTTTAGACACCCGTTTGGCATTTCTTTTCAAGACCTCTCGAGGCGTCGCTTTTAGACACCCGTTTGGCATTTCTTTTCAAGACCTCTCGAGGCGTCGCTTTTAGACACCCGTTTGGCATTTCTTTTCAAGACCTCTTGAGGCGTCGCTTTTAGACACCCGTTTGGCGTTTCTTTTGGATTCTCGGGCGGTCCTGTCTCGCCCGATTCTCCAATTTTATATTTTCTTTTGGATTCTCGGGCGGTCCTGTCTCGCCCGATTCTCCAATTTTATATTTTCTTTTGAATTCTTGGGCGGTCATGTCTCGCCCGATTCTCCAATTTTATATTTTCTTTTGAATTCTCGGGCGGTCCTGTCTCGCCCGATTTTCCATTAACTTTCTTTGTTTGTCACTAACATTTCATATTTATTCTTCAGCACCGTATTAATATTCATCATGCCATACTTTAATTTCGTTCAGCATATGCATATAATTTAACCCATCATGATCATATGCTCTCGGTATATCTTTTGTTCATTATGTTTGCGAGTACATTCCAACGTACTCACTGGCTTGTTCCTGGCTATTTAATTGGCCAGGTCAGGATTTCAACGAGGAGTACTGCAACGACGTCCATGCGGAGCCTAGGATAGCAGCCACGCGGGATAGGAATTATCCGGGTCAGCTGTTCCTGTGGGAATGGAGCCCCATCGGCATTGGAGAACCACGAGTTGCTTCCGTCACCCGTCACTAGAAATCATTGTTGTATCATTAGACCTTTATGGTCTTTTACCCAATTCTTGTAATTGCTTGGTAATCTGTAACAAGGACGTGTCCACCAGTAACAGTAATCCTGGGGCTGGTGGTGACACGAGGGGTTATTCTTGGGATTTTATGTCCCGGAAATCCGGCCCCGACAAAAAGAAGGGTCACCACCACGGCCATCAAGATCCCTCGTCCACAAGCAAAACCTCGACCAGTACCATGACCTCTTCCACGACCTCTACCACCCCCAGCTAACATGAAATCGCCACACTCGGGTTTTGAACATCATGCTCGACGGTGTCGCATTTCTGGTACGAGCAGCCTAGCATACCACAATGCCCACAGAAAATTGGGAGTTTTTCATATTGCACTTGATAGAATCCAGTCACATCATTATTTGTTACCGACACAAACTTGATGAGCTTCTTGGTCACGTTTAGCACAACTCTAACTCAAACAAACTTCCCAGCAAAACTCACGCTAGGGTAGACCGGACCTCCAACACCTTACCCATCTTACGACAAATTCCTTTGATAGCCGCTGTGATCAAAAAGTTATCCAGCAACCTAGGCACTCTTGCCCAAACTGTAATCTTGTCCAATACCACAAACCTCGGATTCGTGAACTCGCCATATTCAACGATGAGTAAACCTTGATTACAAAATAACCAGGGGCGCATATTCATAGCAGTATTTCAATCTCCCAAGCACCCGAATTGAACCGTGAAAAGATTGTCTTCAATTTTGCGCCAACGAACCTCCTGGTCGGATTCCATGCAAAACACACATCAGAGTACAAGGTTGTTGGGCTAAACCCCTTATTGGTACGCACCTTCGCAATCGCCAGCCACTTGGCTTCTATCTCCTCGTCCTTAAACTCATCCGCCCAAACGAACTTTTCCTTTTCATCCTCGTGAAGATCCAGTTGACTCAACAAATCTTCCACATTTTTTTTCACTTGGCGAGACCCTCCCGATCCATCTTGATTCGCCAGTAGACTCTTGCACCAGAAACCTTAGCCCTATCAGAGGGAAAACGAACCGTAGCGCCTTCGACCACCTTCCAGGACCGACGAGCAACCCTTTGTAGGCGATGTATTACTACATATGTTCTTTGATGTTTCTCAAATAAAAAACTGGGAGCGGTCGCTATGGAGGATGACATCTGCGAACGATTTTCATGATAGTTTTAGTTATCGGGGGTGATAATGTTCAGACTAGCGTGACAATTCCTTCGTATAGAAGGCAAATTATTGAAAAAAGGTCATCGTTTGATCGCGATCAAACGACTACGAGAGCGTTTCCTGGGAGTTCCTTCCCAACGAACGTTCGCCAGTTAGCATTGCTGACGTCGCGGTGGACGGTTCTAAGCCATCATTTCCCATCCCTGAAGTCTATCTAAACAAGCAAACACCGTGGCCCGTGGTTTGGACTTTGGACGTTTGGTACAGATCAGTAATCTTGGCTGCCTGCCTGGTTTGCCAAATGAAGCGACTCGCGTGTAGCTTGACAGAATTGGCCTGCCGGACAGCGCCCAACCGAACAACGACGCCAAGCGAAGCGAAGCGCCAGGCCGCCGGGATACCAAACTAATAGCCCTGCCGCACGAGGTGCACGACGTGGACCCCGCACGTCGGCGCGGCCGATTCCACCGACTGCCCTCACCATTTCCCCGCCGCCCGGCAACCGCCCGCGCAGCCGCCTTCGAAACGACGAAGCCAGGGGAACCAAATCCCGGCACGGCAGGACTCCTCCACCTTTCCCCACCGAACAGCCACAACCACCCCGAATCCGGTGGAAGAATCGACGGGGGAATCCTGCCAGATTCGGCGGGCGATCGTTATGCGCTGATGGCGCCCTGCCCCGGCGGCGCGGGCGTGCACGCGCGCTGGACGGCGAGGGCGCTTGCCGGCGCCTTCCTCGACCTCGCCATCGTCTACGCCTTCCTCTGCGCCGCGGCCGCCGCTTCCGCGGCCTCCGCCCTCCTCGCGCTCTTCCGCCTCCGCCTCCCCTGCACCTGCTCCCGCCCGCACCTCCCCTGCCTCTTCGCCTTCCTCTTCCGCTACCCCTCCCGCGTCCTCGAGTCCCTCCTCCTCTCCCTCCGCTCCCGCTTCCCCTTCGCCGTCAACTCCGACGACGACAGCCAGGACGAGGGGGAGGGTGAAGACGAGTTCGTCGACGAGGAAGAGGAAGAGGTGAATCTGAAGCGGGAGGTGGACGAGGGGAATGACGTCGCGGCGCTGCAGCAGGAGCTGGACAAGGAACGCAGCGCAGCAGCATCCGCGGCCGAGGAGGCCATGGCGATGATCCTGCGTCTGCAGAAAGAGAAATCGTCCTTGGAGATGGAGGTGCGGCAGCAGCGCCGCACCTCTGATGAGCGGTGCGCCTTCTACGAGGACGAGGTGGAGGAGCTCAGGGACATCTTGCTCATGAGGGAGCGCGAGACCAGGTCTTTGCAGAAGGAGGTGGAGTCCTACCGGCGGTTGCTTGGTCTCACCGGGGATGATGAGGACGAGGAGGAGGAGATGATGACGCCGCACAATTACTTTCTAGAGGGCGAGCCAAGCTCTTCCAGATCGGTTGATAGGAATGCGGGCAGCGATGGAATGGTTCAACATGGGAATAATTCGTTCTTCAGCTTTAAGAAGCAGTTCGTGCGCCAACAAGTGTCGCCCATTCGTGTGGGTCATGTTAAGGATGGGAATGAAGACAGTCTGGCTTTTCAGGCACTTGGAGAAGTTCCTGTGGTCGGATCGAAATTGGGGGCAGATAGCTGCGAAGATGATGGCACGGAGACGGTGGTAATTCTCCCCCTATCTGCCCGGAGTTTGGATTTGCCCCAATCTGCACGATGTTTGGATCCAGGTGGTGATGTTGAAGTTAATGCTGCAGCTGGTATGAAAGCTATGGAAGAGCTGACTGCTGATGAATTTCAGGAGGTGGACAGTGGGCGTGTAGACAAGACTTGCCATGATTTTATGGCAAGTGACAATGATGCAAATATCTTTGATGTGCATGTTGTTGATGATATTTGCTTCTCTACTGAAGGTATGTGCGGATGGAGAAATAAAACTCGGTTGATATTTGCTATATTATCTAGCGTGTGATAGGATCAAGTTATTTTCTATTGCGATAAACATAATGCTACAATCCGTTTGTACTTCTCCTGTTTGCTGATAATTATTATTGCATCTTAATTGATCTACGCTTAATCAAGTCATTGATTGGTTTGCCTAAATGCTGCTGCTATGTAGTTTATTAAAACCATGTTGGTTATTGGATATTTTGCTTTGAGTGCACGTGCTATCTCGCATAATTTCGTTTTGTCAACTGGAATTATTCATCATATTTAGTTATTTACCACACAAAAAGTGTTGCAACTAGTTTTGTATATTGATATATATACATGTGTACCTGCATCCTCTTGAATTTTGTTAACTACTCCCTCTGTAAATAAATATAAGACGTTTTAGGTCAGTGACCTAAAACATCTTATATTTATTTACAGAAGTAGTACTTTTGAATATTTTTCCATGTGCGCTGGCATGACATGCTTAACTCCTATTGTATTCTGGCTGTACTTTGGTTATTCACCAGCATGACATGTTTAACACCCAAGTCAACACATTTTAAGAAACTAGTATTATCTATTAGGGTTGCAGAATCATTTGAAACTGGTACTGAAAATGAGATGTTCGTATGCAGTTAAAGGCCTGATCGGTCGAAGCTTCTCTGATGCAACAATGCAAGCAGACAAGTTGCAGAATCGAGCTGCCGCAGATGATCTCCTGGGGAAAAGTCTGGATGCGATCAAAGGTGCACAAAACAAGATAAGGCTTGCAGCAAGTGAAAGGAGGCAATCGTTACAGTTGCAACTCTTAGAGGATATAGCTGACCAACTTCAAGAAATCAAAGATGTTGCAGATGCAGGGCGACACTTGCACTGTATTTCTCCTAAAATTTCAAAGAAAAGCTAGGTAATGAATGGAATTTACTCTAGTTGTTTTCTTTAAATACAGCATTTCTGACAGTGCCGCAACATCATAACATACCTAGGCAATATATACAAACTATTATCGGATCCTACGTTTTCCCATATATGATTAACTCCATGCACTGTGGAGCCTCATTAAGCCCACATATGCTGATGTATATCATTAGGCTCCGTACTTCATGCATGATAAGAAGGCATAAGTTTGTGGGACTTCTTTTTTCTCTAACCTTGTTTGTTTCTTTTGGGGAGATGGTAGTAAATTAAGACGTTTCATTGCGTTTTCTTTGATTGTAGCGCACTACAGATAATATTGGTTATATGCATTTTCACATGACCTGGTACTTGTTGTATGATAGATAGGTATCAAGAACATCTCAGAGATTGATTATGATACCGTGTTGCAACTGATACCAGGTTGTTGCAGTATAATTTTGCTGAAATTACTTTAACTAGTTGGGTTCACTGTCCGCACTTTGCACAATGGACTAGAACTTTTAACTAACTAGGATAACAAGTAAATATAACTTATATTTATTGTACCATACAATAGTAATAAACCATGTTTCTATGATCTACTTATACTTAGGTTGATAGGCACGTTGCTGAATCGATAAGAAGTTGCTTGTTGCAGGAGAGATTGCATTTCTGATTGGTCTATTTGGATATTAGTGTTATGCACTTCTTACAGGGGCCTATGCCATAGTTCTTGAAACAAAACAATAAGTCGTGTATGTTTGTTTTAGCATTGTGTGTTACTGGTTGGCAATCCTTGCGTCGTGTTTGGTTTGGAATACATGGATACCCAAGTTTGCCTTTCAGAAATTTGGCATCTTTGATCAGATTTGGCCTTTGGCATATTGCTAAACTTTTGTAAGGTTCCATTGTCATTCTCTCTCTAGTTCTTCTTTTAGCAGAAATTTATGTCAATTTATGGGCATCTAATGACCAAATTGGTAAATGTTGTTCTATTGACAAAGTATCTTAGGGCTATTTTGGTCAGCGTCTAAACAAATAAATAGTTCTCCCTCTTTTGTGAATTGTAAATCATCATTACAAAATTCTTGCAACGAACCCATGAATAGCAATATCTGATGAAAGTTTTAAAGTTTTGCATCTCTGGCCTTCAAACCTAATAGCCACAAGACCTAACTATTAAACTGCAACTCTACTGCCCTAATTCCCTGGCAGATTGCTCTGTATACTTATTGCGTTGCTAATGGTCCAAAATCCTAATGACCTGAAGATGTCATAAATCTTCTATGAAACATCAATTAACCTTTTTCTTTCCACATTCAGTCTGGAACATTTATTACATTCTTAGTTATTCAGGAACACCTGATGCAAAAGAAAATTGGGCGACCATCAATAGCAGTTCATTTCATACAACCAAAACAACTGATGTTTGCAATTATTGGATGCAAATCGGCTTTTGAATTACTTAAAAAAACATTTATAGAAACATTGAGTTATATAACAGCCCTGTGGTCAAGTATGTTGGAGCAAACCATCCTTGCCACTATAAGAAGTGCATGCTACTACCTCTGTAACTAAATATAAGACGTTTTTGCAAAACATCTTATATTTGGATACAGAGGGAGTATTTAAATTTTAGAGCATATGTAGGCTTAATATTTTCTTGTGCTTGTAATATATGTTCAATTTCATATGTACTTGCCTTTCTTAAAAAGTGTGCACAGTAACATTTGTTTTACATTTTTCTTCCACATCAACAATATTCAAGGTACGAAATCACGTAGAATATGCAAGTATATACACTTGTGAACGTACGAGAAATGATTTTTCATGTTTTTGTTATATTAGTTGGACATCCAAAGCACGTACACATATGTATGCTTTAGTCATAAATTTCTTTTGCGCACTATAGCAACTTCTTACACCTTATTGTGTCTAACCACTGCAAGCGGAACCGTTTCCTTCTCCTTTTCAGACATATCCACTTGAAGTTTTATTTTTGACACTCTATATTCTTGCAGGACAGGCATATTATGTCACGGCGACACGGTTGGTGTTGTAGATGTTTGTTTGTGTTTGTAATCTCTTGATTTATTACATCTTTAAGGTTTGTTTGTTCTTTCAAATTAATATATGGGTTGGTAATGATGCAAATGTACATAGAGGTTTATTCAGTGCTTGTAATCATATGTTTGTCTTAAACGGATTGTGTATTTCGTGTGCAGATTAATTTCTTATCTGTAGTTCGATCAGCATTAAACGTAGTATGCCAAGTATGGTCTGCAGATTAATTTCTTATTTGTAGTTTTTTTTTTTGCGGGGATTTCTTATCTGTAGTTCTGTCAGCATTAAACGTAGTATGCCAAGTATGTTCTGCAGTATGTGTACCTTTGATGGTAGTTGCTCATAAAAAGGATTGCGTCCAGGAAACATGCGTCAAGTTTATGTACGTAATGGTACGTAAAGCGTAATGCTTCACCTGCCTAGTGCCTAGTAATCTACATAAGGACATGGCTGCGACGCGACGTTCATCTTGCTCGCCCGAGGGAGTGAACGGTGGCCCTTGGTGCCCATCTTTCATGTTGCTGCTCCCTGCACCCGCTGCCGCTGGCAGCACACACCAACCGACCGTCCATCATTACTTGTGGGAGGTGTACCTTGGAGTAGCAACTCCACAAAAGTTTATGCCACCACATTGATAATGAAAATGTTCACGATCCAGGTATGATGGTGCAAGCGGCGTTAGAGAGCATTTAATGATTATGAACGATATGTTCACAAAATGGAACGGAATTCCGATGGCATTTTGGTTCACTTTGTTATGACTTTATTTCCTGTGGTGTATGGTCCATTTAAGTAAACACAAAATTGAAGGATGTGGACATGGAGATTTCAGGGCCTTTTGTTCATTTCATTAGGACTCCCCTTCCTGCGGGGCATGGTCCATTTCTTTACCTTAATAATAAAGACAGGAGACTTTCATAGTTCTTCATACGTTATTAGTTGTTTTTCTTGCGTTTATTTGTTTTCCATGTGTTTTCCGTGCATTTATTAGATTGGGCTGTCGATTGCGTCTCAGTTGGGCTGGGTCTTCCTTCCTTCCCCTAAGAAAAACATGGAGACCGGGTCTCCTTCCTCTTATTTCATCAATCTATCTCCTTCCTCTCATCCCTCAAAAAAAAAAAAAAAAAAAAAAAACTCCTTCCTCTCGACGTCCCCCACAGCAGCAGTAGACCCGGTCTCCTTCCTCTTCTTTGATCCAACCGATCTCCTTCCTCTTCTATATCCAATCCTTCCACTTTTCAATCCTTTCTGCGACCATATCCGTCTCTGACACAAACTATCTAATTCTTGCGTCCATGGGGTCCGGCAGGGACTCCTTTGGCCGTTTCAGAGGCCGATGTCACACGTATAAATACACAGCTACTCCATCGAACGAGCCCTCCCAAGGAGAGAAGCATCGCCATCCCCGACCTCTGGCGACCGGCCGGCGAGCCCACCGCTAGAGCACCACCAACAGCCGCAGCACCCAGCGCCCAGCCTGCCTCCACGCTCACGCCCGGGCCGATCGAGCAGGAGACGAACGCCCGCTCTATAGGAGCACCCGAGCGCGCCCGCGCCGCTCGCCGGCAACCTTTTTTTTAGAACGAAGACGCGAGACGCGTCCGGCTTTAACTTAATAAGAGCATCTCTAGAAGATCCCGCAAACCGCCGTCCTGCAAAATTCATTTACGGTTTCCCGTAAACGAAATTTGCGGTACGACAGACGCGGAGGCAGAACAGATCCCTCAAACATCACCGGAGTTCTACTCGATTTTCAAACTAGTAAGTTATAACACATAGAATGAGAAGTGGGCCACTAGTGAGCAATTATCTCTATCAAAGAAGAGGAGTTGCTTAAGGCTGAAAAAAGAAAGATTAAAGTCATCTTATTTCCATGAACTCCGGGAAAAGAAATGAAAGTGCATTGTTTGTCCAATGGTATTTTGGTGTTAATGACAATAGGGTTAGTGAGGACTAATGTCGGTTACCAAGCCTCTCGGTGAACGTCTACGGACATGTGTGCCCCCCTCTCCCCGCCTAATTCAAAAATGAAAAGGACGTCGGTTCTTCAAGACTCGAAGATTTTTTGGTTTGAGTTGTAGGACAACTGCATTACAAAGAGGGGACGAGGTGTTTGAGATGTTTTGGATCATGCTACCCCTCATATCCAGTTCCCCCATTGCGGTAAACTTCATAAAGGGGAAAACCCTAGGGCAAGATGCAAGATGTGTACTTGCTCAGACCCCCGGGTCCCCGGGGTCCAGGGGCCGGGTCTCCGGAGTGGACAGTAAGTCTCTGAACTCGCAGATCTCCGGGTACCCACAGTCCCCAGGACCTAGGCGGCTGTCTTTCTGGATCGACCAGGTCCCCGGGGCCGTGAACCCCCGGGGTCCACGGAGTGGGTATTAAAACCACTGGACACCATGGCTGCTCGTAGTCCCTACTCCGGGTCCCCATAGCCTCCTGCGTGCTTGCGCCCTGTGTAGACCGAGTCCTTGGGCCCTTAACCCCAGGTACCCAGAGTCCTCTGCGGGGCCACAATCGCATTGTCCTTAGGGGGGGTGGGGTATAAATACCCCCCCTATCTTCCATCTCTCAACCCTAGCCATTGCCTTCAAGTTGGTCTTCATTTGTACACTCTAAAATCTCAATTGCTCCAAATCCCTACACTCAAACTCCACCATACTTTGGGATTTGGAAGAGGTTCACCCGATTTACACTTCCAGCAAACCGATTTTTGATTCCCCAACTCATTCATCACTGACACTTGTTACTCTTGGAGGTTTGTGCTCATAGGCAGTAGGAGTCAAGGACTGGAAGGTTCCTTGCTTGTGGTGTGCTCCAATTTTTTTTTTAAAGGTGTGGTGGTCGCCTTGGGGTGACTCAAAGGGAGAATAAGGTGAGACACTCTTAGTGGCGCTCCGGAGCTTTGGCTTCGGCACCTTTCCAATGGAGATTAGTACTCCGCAAAGAGGCAAAGAGTGTGAACTTTGGGATAAAATCTACATCCTCGACTCACTTGTGGTTAATCCTTTCTCATACCTTTACTTGCTTTTTATGCTTGTTGGCTTGCTAGCTTCGTACTTGGTTGCCATATAGGTTGTTCTCACCTAGTTGCATATCTAAAGAACCTACTTTATCCGCTTTGCCCTAAAATTGGAAGTTAAACTTAAAATTTTAGTCTCCTATTTACCCCCCCCCCCCCCTAGTCGACTTCTCGATCATTTCAAGAAAGTTTAAGGGTGAAGCTAAGGAATTATGTCTTTCACGTAAGGCCAAGTCAAGCAAGTCTAGGGCCTAAGGGATCGACCCTTCTGCACTTGAGGAGTCTCAATGCATGTTTTGCAAGCAGAATTGTGCAGAGAGATTACAATGGCCTTAAAGGCATGTCTTGTTAATAAGATGGATACAACTTCTATGATTGATGCAGTCATTTTCGTTGATTTTCCCCTAATACTTGGTGGGTTGGCTCAGGTGCCACCATGTACATTTCTTACATGCAGCATACCACATCAGTAGGTCATGCATACCATGAACATGCAAACACTCTTAAATTTTCTTTTGCATTAGTTTTAGTTGTTCTTGTATCACTTGTTTATGCTTTTTTTATCACGGTTCCGCAACAACGTCCGGGTATGATTTAGTTGATATCTATTCCTAAATAGTTGCAACCCACTATCTAGTTTTCCCCTCCATGCCGCCATGCCACATCAGCAAGTCATTCATATAGTCATAAATACATTTTTTGCATGAATATATCCATGCAAAAATGTCACGTCATCAAGTCATGCATTTTTTCATAGAGAATCAAGTCATGCAAAACACTCTTACATTTGCTTTTGCATCAAAATTTAGTTGTTTTTGTATCACTGGTTTATGCATTAGTTTTAACAAGGTTCCTACAAGAGCGTGGGGTTTCTTTTAGTTGATATAAATGAGCCTCCCGCCATATGAGAGAAATCTAGAAATATTTAACTGACGCACAACTATGTCCACCAAGGGAGCAAAATCATTGAAAGAGGGCAAATAGTACCAAGGGGCAATCCTAAGTAAATCAATCATGTATAGGAATAGCATTTTATTCCTGCAAACCAAAAGGCTCTGAAGAAAAATTTCCTATAGAAATCATATCCTGTAGAATTCCTACAAAATTCCTGTAAACCAAACGAGGCATTCAGTTTCTAACCAGCGACACCATTAAGGAGGACCACTGAAGTACTCATAGAAAGATTATATCCATCCACCGAAGCCAAAGAACACCAAAGCCCTTTTTCTTTAAAATGTGAAGAATAGTCGAGTGCTCAGTCATATCAAACACCCTTTCAAATAAAGTTTAAGAAGAACAATTTCCTTGCCGGAATGTTAAAAGTGATGGAGATATTCAAATGGCCGTGCTAAACAATCTTGGGCGGTGCGAGTATAGATAAAATTGTATTGATTAGTATGCACAGTCTCAAGGATGCTCGACTCCAACCGATTAGCAAGAAGTTTACTAAGAGCATATCCAATAGATGATGCAAATTTGGAGGTGTAAAACTAGGAAATATAAAATTTACATCACCAAAAAGTGCATTTTACATCTCCAAAAAAGAGGCAGCTCCAACAGATGATGTATATTGGTGATGTAAAAGTGCAACTCCAATAGATGATGTAAATTGAAGATGTAAAACTGCCCGACGGCCGCGCGGCTGTGTACAGCCACTGTACAGCAGCGCAATCGGCCCGCCCCGGGTGGGCAGTAGATGGGCGGTGGCTAGTGCGGCCGGCGGCTACAGACGGCCGTGAAGCTGCAGAGAACAATGGTCGGTGCGGGCAGCGGCTCCACGCAAGGGTGGGCGGGCGGCGGGCGGCTCCGGCGTCGCGTGGCTCCACGCGCGGGCGGGCGGCGTCACGCGGCTACCCTAGTGAAAGGATCGATATGGTTGACTAGAGGGGGGGGGGGTGAATAGGAAACTACCAATTTTTAGCTTTTCTTAACAAATTAGGTTTAGCAACAAATAGGTTGTCTAGATATGCAACTAGGTGAGCAACCTATATGATGCTAACAACAACAACAACAACAACAAGAAGCAAGCAAGCAAACAATACAACACAACAATAGCTTGCACAAAGTAAAGGTAAGAAGTAACCACGAGTGAAGTCGATGAAGACGAGGATGTGTTCCCGAAGTTCCTTCCCTTTGAGGGGAAGTACGTCTCCGTTGGAGCGGTGTGGAGGCACAATGCTCCCCAAGAAGCCACTAGGGCCACCGTATTCTCCTCACGCCCTCGCACAATGCAAGATGCCGTGATTCCACTAGTGGTGCCCTTGAAGGCGGCAACCGGACCTTTACAAACAAGGTTGGGGCTCTCTCCACAACTTAATTGGAGGCTCCCAACACCACCATGAAGCTTCACCACAATGGAATGTGGCTCCGAGGTGACCTCTTCCGTCTAGGGTGCTCAAACACCCAAGAGTAATAAGATCCGCAAGGGATTAGTGGGGGGGATCAAATATCTCTTGGTGGAAGGGTAGATCGGGGCCCTCTCAAGAAAACCCTAGAAAATCAACAAGAGTTGTTGGTAAGGGAGAGAGATCGGGCGAAAATGGAGCTTGGAGCAACAATGGAGCTTAGGAGGATAAGAGGTAAGTCTCCTTGGGGAAGAAGACCCCCTTTATATAGTGGGGACAAATCCTACCGTTATTCTGTCCACAGCTCGCACACAAGCGGTACTACCGCTCCACGAGCGGTACTACCGCCCGGGTGGTAGTTCCAGGCATACAGTGCAACTGGCGAGAGGTCATGAGCCGATAGTGCCACCGGAGCGGTACTACCGCTCGCCCCAGCGGTACTACCGCTGAGGTCGCAGTACGCAGGAACGTGGCGGAGGCAGGAGCGTAGTATGGCGGCAGTACCGCAGGAGCGGTACTATCGCGCGCTTACTGTCGCTCTACTGCCGCGAAGTGGCACACCAGTCCAGAAGCTGTCGATTAAGCGGTAGTAGTAGTGGTAGTGGCCGGGCGGTAGTGCCGCTCGCAAGAAAGCGGTACTACCTCTACTGCCGCTCTGCTGCCTCTTAACACTCTGAGCTACAGCGAGACCAGCGGTAGCGGAGCGGTGGTAGGGGCGGAAGTACCGCAAGTGGTACTACCGCCCTACTGCCACGCCACTTACGCTGAGCACGAAGAGACAACAGAACATCTCGATTAAGCGGTAGTACGCACGGTACTGGACCGGCGGTACTACCGTTCACCAGCGGTACTACCGCTCAGAGGAGCGGTACTGCCGCTTAGCAGCTTATAGGACATGTGACAGAAAAAACAGATGGAACTCCAAAGATGCGGGAAGGAAAGTGGGTGCACAAAGAAATACGTGTACGTGGTGATTCCACCCAAACCTTTCCGAAGCGGACCCCCTCTTAATAGTACGGTTTCCCTACGACTCAAGTCCACCGAAAAAGAAACGTAGGAAAAATAACCGTCTTGGCTTTAACACTCCGAGGGGCATCAATCGTCTTGTGCCATATGATGGATTATCTGAAATGCTTAATGCACACGATTAGTCCGCAAATGCATTGTCATCAATCACCAAAACCACTAAGGGAGAAATATGCCCTAACAATCTCCCCCTTTTTGGTGGATTGATGACAACACGAGATTTGCACAAAGGATATAACGAGATAATAAGCAAACCCAACATCTACAAAATATAGATGGGCTCCCCCTAGATGTGTGCACTATTTAGGTATGCTTTTGGAATGCAAAGCGCACACACTAGGATCAACACTCCCCCTATATTTTATAGACAAAGCAACACTTGCAACAACATGATATACGAGATAAGCACGGAGCAAGACATAGCATGCGAACATAAGGATAGGGAACAAGATAGGCATAATCTCACACACAATTTAAAGTACTAGACATAAATAAATAAGTAGTAGGATAGCATATGTCTCACACCATATGACTGCGGTCTCCAGGTCTCACAAACACAAACCAAAGCAAACGATAAAAGAGTTCACGAGCGAAGAAAGCAAAGGCAAATAAGACACACTCGTGACTCGACAAATCCCTAAGCTCTCCCCCCTTTGGCATCGAGACACCAAAAGGGCAAAGAGCACTACTATGATCCTAGGTGGTAGCAACACTCCAGAACACCATCAGTACTCCTCGTGGTCGTCGGACTCCTCATCTGCAGCAGCAGGCTGATCATCCTCCGAGTCCGTCCACTTGCAGTGCTGCGAGGTCCACTCCTCCTCGTCTGTGATCTTGTCCTCAGAGCCACTGGTGACCTCCAGGCCAAGATGCCTCATGATCGTCTTGTCGCGACTGCGAGCCTTCTTCTCGGCCACGTGAGCCGTGTACCGACCCTTCGCCTGGAGACAGAACAACTTCTTCATCTTCTCTTTGAGCTTGGAAGCCCACGTTGGTTCCTCGGAGGGAGGCACATAGTCAGGCTCATCATCTCCCTCAGGCTCAGATGCATGTGTCTCACCCTCAGGAGCGGCAGGAGTGCCCCAAAGATCCTTCTGCCTCAGCTTGATAACCTCGTGTGAGACGAGATCACCGGTCACACGCATCTCCTCCGAAAAAGTGGAAGCCCATGTCTCCTCAATGAGCTTCATCAGGTAGGGGCCGTCGATAGGACACTTACGCTCAAACACTGCCGAGTACAGTTCTGACCACATCACATGCGACACATCCAACACCTGCTGTGTGTTCTTCTCCTTCTGGTACATGAGCAACATATCCACAAGATAAGAGTGAGCCATGTCCAGATTCCCAATGCGGGGAAACAGAGTGTTCCTGAAGATGCGATGCATGATATCCAAGAAGGGGATCAACTCATATGACTTCTTGTCGGTGGTGGAGATCTTCTCCATGGAGTATTTATAGAGAGTGGACTTGTGTGTGGCCGCATCCTCCTTGTGAGGGTGCAACCCAATAGGGTTCTCCTTCCCCTCATCATTCTAGCTCAAGCACTCCATGAAATCCTTCCATGTTGCTTTCAGAATCCTTCCATTGGTCATCCAGGCGAGAGTCCTCGCCTCATCAGAACCAAAGTGGACCGTGGCATAGAATTGGGCCACAAGCTCTGCATCGAAGTCTTTGTTGAACGAGATGATCCTGAGAATGTCCAGCTAAGCACAAAGGGCCAAAGCTTCTCCAAAGTACCAAGGATACTTCTCCAAGTGACTGAGATCGATAGACCTGACATTCACAAACAAATTCTTCTTGGCCTTGAGAACATCATGATAGATGGACATTTGCTGCTTGGTCCAGAAAGGCAGGTTGATGAGAGCGGGGTCTTGAGGATTGCGGTACGGATTGCGTCGGCGAGCAACATAGAACTCCTTGGACGGCAACTCATTCATGGACTTCTCTTTCTCTTTCTGCTTGCTGGCAATCTTCTTCACACTTTGCTTGGGTTGAGCACTGGAACCGGCACCTACCTCATCTGAGGTGTGAAAGCGCTTGGAGCCACCTGTTACTTGTGAACTACGCTGGGATTTCCTCGAAGAGGAGAGGATGATGCAGTACAGTAGATATAAGTATTTCCCTCAGTTAAGAACCAAGGTTATCAATCCAGTAGGAGAACCACACAGAACCTCGTTAGCAGCACCTACACACACAAAAGCAAATACTTGCACCCAACGCAAACAAGAGGGTTGTCAATCCCCTTGGCGGTTACTTGCAAGGATTAATTATGATAGTGATAGATAGAAAAGTAAATTGCAAAACAAAAGAAAGGAAATAAAATTGCAGCAAGGTATTTTGTATTTTAATATATGATAAAAGTAGACCCGGGGGCCATAGTTTTCACTAGAGGCTTCTCTCTCGAACGCATAGCATACGGTGGGTAAACAAATTACTGTTGGGCAATTGATAGAAAAGCGCATAGTTATGACGATATTCAAGGCAATGATCATGTATATAGGCATCACGTCCGAGACAAGTAGACCGACTCCTGCCTGCATCTACTACTATTACTCCACCCATCGACCGCTATCCAGCATGCATCTAGGGTATTAAGTTAATGAAGACACAGTAACGCCTTAAGCAAGATGACATGATGTAGACAAAGTAAACTCAAGCAATATGATTAAACTCCATCTTTTTATCCTTAATGGTAACAATACAAATACGTGTCTTGTCCCTTTCTGTCACTGGGATATAGAACACCGCAAGATTGAACCCATCACAAAGCACCTCTCCCATTGCAAGATAAATCAATCTAGTTGGCCAAACCAAACAGATAGATCGGAGAGAAATACAAAGCTATAACAATCATGCATAAATAAGTTCAGAAAAGACTCAAATGTTTCTCATGAATAATCTGATCATAAACCCACAATTTATCGGATCCCAACAAATGCACCGCAAAAGAAGATTACATCGAATAGAACTCCAAGGAGATCGAGGAGAACATTGTATTGAAGATCAAAGAGAGAGAAGAAGCCATCTAGCTACTAGCTATGGACCCGTAGGTCTGTGGTAAACTACTCAGACATCATCGGAAGGGCAGCAAGGTTGATGTAGAAGCCCTCCGTGATCGATTCCCCCTCTGGCAGATTACCGGAGAAGGCCTCCAGATGGGATCGCGGAAGAACAGAGGCTTGCGGCGGCGGAAAAGTTTTTCTAGGTTGCTCTTATGTATATGGGGAATATTTGAGAATTTATAGCGGCAGAATTAGGTCAAGAGGTGCCACGAGGGGCCCACAAGCTTGGGGGGCGAGCCCTCCGAGCTTGTCGCTCCCTCGTGGCTCTTCTGGTCTTCTCCCGAACCTTCGAGGGTCCCTTCTGGTCGAGAAAAAATTAATCCAAAGTTTTTTCTCTGTTTGGACTCCGTTTGATATTGATTTTCTGAAAAGCCAAAAAAAGGCAAAAACAGCAATTGGCACTGAGCACTAGGTTAATAGGTTAGTCCCAAAAAATGATATATAGTTGCATATAAAACATCCAAGATTGATACTATAATAGCATGGAACAATCAAAAATTATAGATACGTTGGAGACGTATCACCACCTTGACGGTCCGGATTCTTGCGGCGAGTTTTGTGAGCGGAGCTACTACCACCTGGAACCCACAACACAGAACGAGGGAAAAGCAGGTGTAAAGTATTGCATAAGACAAAAGGAGTAAACAAAAGGAATAGAAGTTGGATGTGAGGAAGTTTGAAGTTGACAGCTCAAGCGGTAGTACCGCCCAATGCAGCGGTAGTACCACCTACAAGCGGTAGTACCGCTCCAGGGGGAGAGGTAGTACCGCTCGAGGCGGATCCATACCACCGCGGCAAGATCCGGTACTACCGGAGGTGCCAAATTCAAATTTCCTCCCGCCAAACTTCGATTCTCCTACTCTAGCAGTCTTCCACGTCGTACTCATGCCTCGATTTAGCCAAAAATTGACAAATGCAACAACTATTGCCCTAAGACCTAGATTCAAAGAATAGAAGCATAGGAGAGGAAAACGGGGGAAATACCGGCATCCATGGCAAGAGGAGATGGTGGGGATCGATCCCACCGGTCGAAATCGCGGAAGACGGTCCGGAATCGGCGGTCCGGCGGCGGCCGCCGGGGCTTGTTCGTCGCCTGGATAGAGAGAGCGTGAGGGGAGAGAGAGACAAATGGGTATGGGGGAGTTAGAACTCCCCCTGCCCGACTCATAACCTCCCCCACGCACCGTTGAGCGGTAGTACCGCTCGGAGGAGCGGTAGTACCGCCCCGGTACTACTGCGGAGCAGGAGGCCGGGTAGTACTGCTCCAGCGGTAGTACCGTGGGCTGCAGCGGTAGTACCGCTAACAAGCTGTAGTACCGCCCCAGACCCAGCGGTAGTACTGCCTAGGGACAGGACAAGCCACTAGAGGAACAAGAGAGGGGGCTTATGCAAATATGAGAGGTTGTAGATAGGATTGGCTTGGGTTGGAGACACAAAAGACCAGCAAATGGGAGGAGACACTCCAAGTTCAAAAAGACAAACACACGAAGAGCAAACTTGGAGTGACTTAAAGCACAAAAAAAGCCCTAAAAGACTAGATAAACCAAATAGAACGAACTTGAACAAGCACCTCTCAAGGAGAGGGCGGTGGCCGAGGCCACCTATGTTTGAGTCAATTGGTATGGCACTGCGAAGATTTTAACCTTGGGCCCATGACCAAAACCCATCTTTGAAGCACAAGTACCATAAAAAATGGCTAATGTGAAAGATTCGATTCATTTATGCATAATGGGGGGAGGGAGAGTTCATTGAGAGAACAACACTCCCCCTATGTCCATGCCTACATCTAGAACAAGATAACATGATGAATGCGGTGGGGTGTGCCTAGTTTCAAGCCACATTGCTCGAATCAATGATATTTAGCTCGTGCCTTAACTCGCGAAATCTTGCTTCATCCAAAGGCTTCATGAATATATCCGCAAGTTGCTCTTGTGTACCTACATAGATAAGATCAATCTCTCCACGCTTGATGTGATCCCGGATGAAATGATGACGAATCTGAATATGCACCGGATTGTAGGAGATCTTGATCACACTTGATCACACTTTCATTGTCACATAGAAGAGGCACTTTGTCACAAGTGACACCGTAATCCTTTAAAGTTTGCCTCATCCATAGCAATTGTGCACAACAACTTGCGGCGGCTACATACTCGGCCTTGGTGGTGGAGAGAGACACACAATTTTGCTTCTTCGAAGACCAACTCACCAAAGAGCGACCAAGGAATTGGCACCCTCCGGAAGTTGACTTCCTATCCACATGGTCTCCCGCCCAATCCGCGTCCGAGTATCCCATGGGATCAAAGCTTGCACCTTTGGGGTACCATAAGCCAAAGTTTGGGGTATGGGCCAAATATCGAAAGATTCGCTTGACCGCCACAAAATGGCTTTTCTTAGGTGCGGCTTGAAACCTTGCACATATTCCCACACTCAACATGATATCCGGCCTAGATGCACAAAGGTAAAGCAAGGATCCAATCATGGAGCGATATACATTTTGATCCACTGCTTTACCATTGGGATCAATGTCAAGTTGGCACTTGGTGGGCATTGGAGTCTTGGCCGGCTTGACATCATCCAACTTGAATCTCTTGAGCATGTCTTGGGTATATTTGGCTTGATTGATGAAGGTTCGTTCTCTTCTTTGCTTGACTTCGAACCCGAGAAAGAACTTCAACTCTCCCATCATGGACATCTCAAACTTTTCCGTCATGAGTGCGGCAAACTCATCATTGAAAACTTTGTTAGGAGAACCAAAGATAATATCATCAACATATAGTTGGCATATGAACAAATCCCCTTTAACCCTCTTAGTAAAAAGAGTGGTATTGATTTTCCCAATTTCAAACCCACGGTCTTGCAACAACTTGGTAAGGTGCTCATACCACGCACGTGGGGCTTGTTTAAGGCCATAGAGTGCCTTATTGAGCTTGTATACATGATTGGGGAACTTGGGATCCTAGAACCCCGGGGGTTGTTTGACATATACTAACTCATTAAGAGGACCATTAAGAAATGCACTTTTCACATCCATTTCTTGCAACTTAAAGTCATGATGAGATGCATATGCAAGCAACATGCGAATAGAATCAAGGCGAGCAACGGGGGCAAAGGTTTCATCATAGTCGATACCCTCGACTTGGGAGTAGCCTTGAGCCACCAATCCTGCCTTGTTTTGAACAACAACACCATTCGCATCTTGCTTGTTGTTGAAGATCCATTTGGTTCCAATGACATTGTGGTTCTCATTTGGCCTTGGCACCAATTGCCACACCTTGTTGCACTCGAAGTTGTTGAGTTCATCATGCATGGCTTCAAGCCAATCCGTGTCCTCGAGCATCTCATGTACCTTTTGGGGTTCAACACAAGAAACAAATGCGTGATGCTCACAAAAGTTTGATAATTGTCTATGAGTGGTTACACCCTTCTTTAAGTTTCCATAAACATTCTCCATGACATGTCCTTGATGTTTGAGTTTGGAAGCAATCTTGGCGGCAAGACGCTCCAATAGCTCCTCCATAGGCATTTGAGGAGCACTATCTTGATTATCTTGAGCGCCGTCTTGAGCTTGCTCTTGATCTTGAGCTTGCTCGGAGTCATGAACTTGATCTTGGGCATCTCTTGGTGCATCACCATCATCATGGGGTTGATCTTGCCCTTGATCTTGTTCACTTGGTTGAGGGCCTTCACTTTATTCTTCGGAAGCGTGAGGGTCGATAGTTGGTGATGGCTCCACTTGTGTAGATCATTGTCCTTCTCCTTCGGCCACAAGGGGTTCGTCAATGAGGAGGATTTGACCAATCCCCATTCTTCTTATGGCTTGGGGAGGAATTTCATCACCTACATCACAAAGACCACTTTGCTCCACTTGGGAGCCATTATTTTCATCAAACTCCACGTTGCACGTCTCCTCAATGAGTCCATTGGAGTTGTTGAGGACACGGTAAGCATGAGAGTTTGTAGCATAACTAACAAATATGCCCTCTTGAGCTCTAGGTTCGAATTTAGACAAACGAACACCTTTCTTGAGAGTGAAACACTTACAACCGATCACCCGGAAGTACTCGAGGTTGGGCTTGTTGCCGGTAAGTATCTCATATGGAGTCTTGTTCAAGCCTTTGCAGAGGTAGAGCCGGTTAGATGCATGGCATGCGGTGTTGATGGCTTCGGCCCAAAAGTTGTACGGAGACTTGAATTCCGCCATCATGGTCCTTGCCACGTCCATCAACGTCTGGTTGTTCCTCTCCGCAACACCATTTTGTTGAGGGGTGTTTGGTGCGGAGTATTGATGCTTGATCCCCTCATCACTAAGGAACTCATCCAAGGTGTAGTTCTTGAACTCGGTGCCATTGTCACTTCTAATCATCAATATCTTTGCATCATGTTGACGTTGAGCTTCATTTGCAAAGTCGATGACGGTTTGTTGGGTCTTGCTCTTCCTCTTGAAGAAATATACCCATGTCTATCTTGAATAATCATCCACAATAACCAAGCAATACTTTCTTCCCCCAAGACTATCAAATGATGGAGGACCGAAGAGATCCATGTGAAGGAGCTCCAAGGGCCTCTTTGAGTAGATAATAGTCGTGGGTCGGTGAGCCGTCTCATGTAGCTTTCCTTCGATACAAGCACTGCAAGCACGATCTTTAGCAAAACTAACATTTGTTAGTCCACGAACATGGTCTCCGTTGAGGAGACTTTGCAAAGATCTCATATTGATGTGGGCTAAACGGCGATGCCAAAGCCACCCCACGTCAACTTTAGCCATTAGGCAAGTCGCGGTCTTAGTGGGTCGCTCCGAGAAGTTAACCACATAGAGACCATTCTCGACATGCCCAACAAAGGCTACTTTAAGAGTCTTGCTTCACAAAAGGGCCACGGTATCAAGATCAAAGAATGTGGCAAATCCCATGAGAGCAAGTTGATGAACGGAAAGTAAATTGTATGCAAGGGTCTCAACAAGCATGACCTTCTCAATTGATAAATCATGAGAAATCACAACCTTGTCAAGACCCAATACCTTAGATGTTGAAGCATCACCGAATTGGACATGAGTGGGCCTTGATGAGCTTGGTTGCACGTCCACCACCATGTCCTTGCTCCCAGTCATATGATTTGTTGCTCCACTATCGAGCAACCATGATCCCCCACCGGAAGCAAACTCCTACATAAGGTCAATGCTTGGTTTTAGGTACCCACTTTTGAATGGATCCTTTGATGTTAGTAACAAGGGTCTTAGGAACCCAAATAGACCATTCAATGTACTCATAAGAAGAACCAACAAATTTGGCATAAACATGCCCATCACTAGCACGACATAAAACATAAGAAGGGTTAAAATCGCCGGCTTTGTTGGGAGGAGTGGTTTTGCCCTTCTTGGCATCACCACCCACCATCTTGTTATTTTTCTCCTTGTGAGCACCCTCTCCCTCCTTGACAAATACCTCTTTGAGAGGGAGAGGTTTCTTGGTCTTGCTATTCTTCTTCTTCTTTGACTTGGGTGCAAACCCAAGTCCCTCCTTAGCCACAACTTCCTTTTGATTGCTCAAAAGTTCGTTGAGATT
This sequence comes from Elymus sibiricus, assembly GCA_039707655.1. Lineage (NCBI taxonomy): Eukaryota > Viridiplantae > Streptophyta > Magnoliopsida > Poales > Poaceae > Elymus > Elymus sibiricus. The sequence goes on from CM077666.1 coordinate 310,795,348, forward strand.
CTTCTCGCCTTGTATGCAACTCACAAGGCTCTTCTCAATTTGCTCCTTCAACTTGGCATTCTCTTCCACAAGGTGAATATGCTCACAACAAGGGTTAGTAGCATGAGCATTATCAATTAATACAAAAGGAGGACATGTGGCTATCTCCTTAGTGAGTTTCACTTGGAGTTGATCATGAGACTCCTTGAGTGTAGCATGTGCACTTTTCAAGGCCTTGTGAGCCTTCTCAAGTAGCTCAAACTCCTCTTTGAGTCTAGCATGACCAACCCCAAGCTCAACATTCTCGGATTTAAGCACACGAGCAAGAACTTGAGCATGAACATGATCTTTCTTTAATTTAGCGACATCAACGTTTTGCGACTCCTCAAGAGCCGAACGAAGACCTTGCTCTTCCTCAAGAGCAATGGAAAGATCCGCAATCTCATCGGCATAGTCATAGCTATGGCCTTCCAAGTTAGTGATAGTCTCTTCGTGAGACTCAATGATCATTGGCCTCACCAAGTTGTTCCAAGAGAGCAACAAAGTGCTTCTTGGTCTCACCTTTGAGCTTACCCAAGAACTTGTTGAACTCATTGTCATCCACCTTAACCTCCTCATTTTCATCCACACAATCCAGCAAAGGAGGATTAGTAGTGAAGGAAGTTTTGATGTTGGAGGTTACCTTGTTGATGCCTCTTGCCATGAGGCACTTGGGGATGAGGTTCTCGTTGGGGGAGTCAAAGAGTGATACCGAGGTTGGGGAAGAGGTGGCAATGGCCACGGTGGTCGTTGCAAACCCTTCACCACTTGCGTCATCATCATCATCATCATCATCGGAGTTGTACTCTTCTTGTGCCACCAACCCCTTTTGTGGCACCTTCTTCGTGAAGTTGTTCTTGTTGGGGAAGGACTTGGCCTTGTATTTGCGGATGAGCTTGCCACCATTGTGTTCCCTCTTCTCGTACGGGCAATCCACCACGAAATGGCTCACATTGCCACAATTGTAGCAAGTTCTCACACGTTGCTTGCCCTTGGAGCCACTTGAGTTTTTCTTGGAGAAATTTGGCCTTGAGTTTCTCTTGTTGCCCCAAAATTGCCTTGACGCAAGAGCCATGTTGTAACACCCTGGATTTTGCCCTTTTTCTTTTATTGGGATTTATTGAATATTTTAATTTGCATTTGAGTTTTTCAGTCAATTCTTTTGGACTTACCACTTGGATTTATTTTTGATTTTCTTCCAAGTGGGTTCTATCATCCATAAACCTTCCCTAGACCTCATCCCTCTCACCATAATGCCATTGGATATTTTTATTTAGTGCCATTATATTCTTTTTTCTCCTGAAAATGCCTATTTTCTCACTAAGCTATGAAGCAACCCTCATTTTTATTGCTCCAAAAATTCCAAGAAAATTCCCAAATATTCTTTGGATCATGCCTCACCTCCCTATGCAAAAATATCCCATGGTCATTTGGAAATTTTCAGCTAAGGAAAATGTTTTTGCTTCTGGACAGAATGGGCACTTTGTGAAGCAAGTACATTTTTCCTTGATCTGTTGGAGCTGAAATTTTTACCACATGACTACCCTCCTAAGAGATGCTTAACCCCAAAATTTCAGACTTAAACTCCGAGCCATTTGTCCCCAGCACTTGGCACAAGTTTCTGTCCAGAAACTTTGCAGCTAGCTCAAGTCACCTCCACTGCGCCAGATGGCAAGCCAAGCGCAATTCTAGGCACCGTGTTGAAGGGACTACTCGAATGACACGGTTTGGCAGTGCCGAAAGCACCGTGTGTGCCAGTGCACGCGGTGACCGCGTGAGAGCGCGGTGCATTTCATGCGCTCGTCGAGCTCTGTGCATCGGGGCCCTCTGCCGCCGTCCATTCCCTCTCCTCTCGACACCGCAGTGTGTCCCAGATCGCCAGCAACCCCCAGCGCGCCACCTAGCCTTGCCCTGCTCCTCACCGATGCCGGCAAGCCGCTCGCCGGAAATGGCCGAACGCTACGCGGCGGAATAGTGAGCATGCATGCTCCGTTTTCTCTGCGTAGTGCGCGCCACTATGCTCGCACGCGTGCACCGCGTAGCCTGTGCACCACTGCTCCTCCCCCACGCCGCGCCCGAGCTTATCTCCCCCTCCTCTCTTCTGCAGCTCGTCGCCGGCGGAGTCCCGAACACGGTCGAGCTCCATCTACAAATAGAGCCGTCCCCGACCCATTCTAACCATCCCTCTCACTCCACTTGGCCACAAATTACTCCCCCTCAAGCGCGGCAAGGCCGGGAGGGCCTCCTGCCGCCGTTGATCGCCGGAATCCGCCACAGATCCCCCTCGAACATGCACTCATCCTAGCCACTCCCAGCTCCGTCCACTGCTCCCATCGAGACCGTGGGGACCTCCTGAGCTTGACGGTGCCACTAGCTCGCCGGATCATCGCCGGAATCGATGAATCCGACAAGCTCCGCCGCCGCCGTCTCTGGAGAAGAAGCTTCCGACGCTGTCCGTCCACCCCAGCCATCGCCTTGGGTACGTGCGTGCTCGCCGTGCTGCCCTGAGTCCATCCCGCCCATCGCCGGCGACTGCCGTGGCCTCCTCGCCGGAGTACCACCGGCGACAGCGCCGCCTCTCCTGTTCCCTCTCTCTCTCGTTTAACCCTGACAGGGGGCCCCACCTGTCAGCCTCTCACTCTCTCTCCCGAAGTGGTATAAGTGGAGACGTAATCCAGGAATACGCCTTCGACGTGGCCATTTCTGGAAATTCGGTTAAAATCATTTAAATAAATAGTTTGACCAGCTTCTGACCCCAACTTTGACCAGGTATAACTTTTATTCTATAAGTCCAATTGAGTTGATTCTTTTTGCTACTGGTTTGTATTGAGCCAAAGTTTATGCTTGCCAAATTTCAGAATTTTTCTTGTTGTTGAGAATTTCTGGTGAAATAAAATGTGTTATGTGACATTTTCTTTTTGCATTTAAAATATTTTTAGAAGCTCCTAATTGTGTTGGAGAAGACCAGGAGTATTGTGACACTCCTCTGAACCAAGGCAAGCCACAACATTCATATGCAAGGATGGCATTGCAATGACATTGGTTTATTTGAATTAAATTCATCATTTAATTCACTATTAAAATAATTTGCTATATAGAACTTATTGCATAGAATTTGTGCCATGTTATTTTGATAGTATGCAGTAGGGTATATGCTTTCTTGCTAAAGTGTGCAGTAGAGATATGTCATATGCTCTCGTGGTAGCAAGATGCATTCATCACTCATGAACATGACCTGTGCATCCATTCACACTATGACTCGAATCATTTTATTTCAAGTTAAACTTGATGTTAATTCAACTTGAACATGTTGTTGATCGAGTCATGGTGCCACCGAATCGAGCTCACCAGTGCAACCACACTTGCCTGGATGGGGAGGCCCTAATGCGGTCTATTGTCATGCCTCTCGCCGGTGCCTCCTACGAGGGAAGGTTGTGCACTGGCGCTACCCTGGCCCGGTAGGTAGTCATAACCTTGATTGCCCGAGTTTTACGGTACCGAGGTCCCCGTTTGGGATGATGTTTTTGTTTGGCCATGACGGTGGCAGCCACAGAGGTGGCGGATGTCACGAGTTGGCATCGGGGCCACCCAGGACATAGCCCAAAGGGGAGTTTGTCGGAGTGGCCGGGAGAGTGTCATGCAATAGATTGGTTTTGTCGGAATGTCGTTGGTCCACCCGAATGGGAGCACGAGGCCATGAGTTCCGTAGTGTGGGTACAGTGTACTAACCTCTGCAGAGTGTATAATCTATCGATAGCCGCGTCCTCGAATATGGACACAGTTCGTAGTAGGTCACACCGTGGGTCAACAGATATAATTAACTTGCACACTAAGATTCACAAGATGGCACATGCAGAAGTGGTGATCGAGAGAGGATCACTATGAAAGGTATGGATGTGATCAAGTGAGGATCACGTGGGTAAGTTATGAACGGTGGTTACGCGGTAACCCCGAAATGGTAAGTTGGTCCCAGGGACCACGTCAACTTTTCACGCACACCTCATGTTGAGTAGTATCATGTTCATGCATTAAACTTGTTAACTGCCTTGTTGTTGTTTGTCGTACTTGTTTTGTTTGCTGTGAGCTTGCGGGTACATTCAAAGTACTCACCTGGCTTATCATGCCAGATGCAGGAGAAGCCGTGCATGGTGTGGATGTCGAGCAGTATGTCGTGCTCTAGGCCGTGTCCTAGCAGTGTCCCTGTGGAGTGGAGTTCCGCTACCCCGTCGTTCCGCTGCTGCGTAGTAGTTCCCTTATCATCGAGGCCCCTGATATGTCTACTAAATAATGTACATAAGTACAGCTGCACTGTGTGTGCCGCTTGGCCTCGCTTATCATGTAATATGTGAACCTATGTACCCGCTAAGAGATCAATAAAGTGGTTGTTTCTGTACCAAGTTGTTGTGTATTGCCAGAAGACTTGATCTCTGGGCTGGCAATGCAAGGTAAACTGGCAGCTCTGAGCCGGGGTGCCACACATGTGCTCGTGGTATGCATGTTTGGTGTCTTCGGGACAACACTCCTCTTCTTCTTCTTCCGGGATGGCCTTGGCCTTCAAAGCAAGGTTGGTCTTCTTTGACCGTTGGACACGAGCTAGAGCGTTGTCGGCGGTCTTGTTCAAAATGTTCATTGCAATGAATTCATCCAACACTTCACTTGAGGACAAGGTGTGGAAGTCTGGTCTTTGATGGATCACGGAAGACATGCTCTTGTTGAATGGCATGATGGCTTTGAGGAACTTGCGCTTGACCCATGTGTCATCCGTATCCTTGCTCCCATGATCTCGGAGTGAGACTGTGAGAGTAGTCAATCTCCAGTATAGCTCATGAGGATCTTCATCATCTTTCATCACAAACTCATCGGCCTCATCAAGTATGACCTCAAAGTTGGACCTTTGAATGCTCGAGCTTCCCTTGTACAAAGAGATGATGTGCTCCCAAGCATCCTTGGCACGGGTAAACGGCTGCAAACGAGAGAGTTCTTCCAGCGGCATTGCGGCTTGAAGAATGAACAATGCGGATTGGTTGAGTTGATTGTCCACTTTTTCTCTTGGTATCATGTTGTTTGGATCATGCAGGTAGAAGCCTTGCTCAATGACTCTCCAAAGATGTGTTGAGCTGTGATTCAAATGAGACTTGATACGAAAAACCCAATCATGAAAGTTATTCAAGTCAAGCTTAGGAGGAGGACCATGAGTATTAATATGCGGTGAAGGTACCGGTCCTCCATAGACCGGGGGAGGGGCAACCGCGGCATGGATGCTCGTCCCATTCTTTCCTTGAGGCAAAGTAGGCTTATCACTACTAGCCCCCTCCTTACCGGATTTGGTATCCGAATCTGAGGTAGTGGGTTTAACCACTTGCAATGGATCGGTATAAAGTTTGAGACCATCAAGGAAATCTTTAAGCAAGGATTTGACCTTGGTCATCACGGAGGTTTTAAGTGAGGCAATAGCCTCATTTAATTCCTCACGAGAGACCGTGGTCACTCCCTCGGCCACGGGTAACTCTCCATCCCTCGGCCCGTCGTCAACCATACTCTTTAGGCGATAAAGCCCTTAAAAAGAGACGAGGCTCTGATACCAATTGAAAGGATCGATATGGTTGACTAGAGGGGGGGGGTGAATAGGCAACTACCAATTTTTAGCTTTTCTTAACAAATTAGGTTTAGCAACAAATAGGTTGTCTAGATATGCAACTAGGTGAGCAACCTATATGATGCTAATAACAACAACAACAACAACAACAACAACAAGAAGCAAGCAAACAATACAACACAACAATAGCTTGCACAAAGTAAAGGTAAGAAGTAACCACAAGTGGAGCCGGTGAAGACGAGGATGTGTTCCCGAAGTTCCTTCCCTTTGAGGGGAAGTACGTCTCCGTTGGAGCGGTGTGGAGGCACAATGCTCCCCAAGAAGCCACTAGGGCCACCGTATTCTCCTCACGCCCTCGCACAATGCAAGATGCCGTGATTCCACTAGTGGTGCCCTTGAAGGCGGCAACCGGACCTTTACAAACAAGGTTGGGGCTCTCTCCACAACTTAATTGGAGGCTCCCAACACCACCATGAAGCTTCACCACAATGGAATGTGGCTCCGAGGTGACCTCTTCCGTCTAGGGTGCTCAAACACCCAAGAGTAATAAGATCCGCAAGGGATTAGTGGGGGGGATCAAATATCTCTTGGTGGAAGGGTAGATCGGGGCCCTCTCAAGAAAACCCTAGAAAATCAACAAGAGTTGTTGGTAAGGGAGAGAGATCGGGCGAAAATGGAGCTTGGAGCAACAATGGAGCTTAGGAGGATAAGAGGTAAGTCTCCTTGGGGAAGAAGACCCCCTTTATATAGTGGGGACAAATCCTACCGTTATTCTGTCCACAGCTCGCACACAAGCGGTACTACCGCTCCACGAGCGGTACTACCGCCCGGGTGGTAGTTCCAGGCATACAGTGCAACTGGCGAGAGGCCATGAGCCGATAGTGCCACCGGAGCGGTACTACCGCTCGCCCCAGCGGTACTACCGTTGAGGTCGCAGTACGCAGGAACGTGGCGGAGGCAGGAGCGTAGTATGGCGGCAGTACCGCAGGAGCGGTACTATCGCGCGCTTACTGTCGCTCTACTGCCGCGAAGTGGCACACCAGTCCAGAAGCTGTCGATTAAGCGGTAGTAGTAGTGGTAGTGGCCGGGCGGTAGTGCCGCTCGCAAGAAAGCGGTACTACCTCTACTGCCGCTCTGCTGCCTCTTAACACTCTGAGCTACAGCGAGACCAGCGGTAGCGGAGCGGTGGTAGGGCGGAAGTACCGCAAGTGGTACTACCGCCCTACTGCCACGCCACTTCCGCTGAGCACGAAGAGACAACAGAACATCTCGATTAAGCGGTAGTACGCACGGTACTGGACCGGCGGTACTACCGTTCACCAGCGGTACTACCGCTCAGAGGAGCGGTACTGCCGCTTAGCAGCTTATAGGACATGTGACAGAAAAAACAGATGGAACTCCAAAGATGCGGGAAGGAAAGTGGGTGCACAAAGAAATATGTGTACGTGGTGATTCCACCCAAACCTTTCCGAAGCGGACCCCCTCTTAATAGTACGGTTTCCCTACGACTCAAGTCCACCGAAAAAGAAACGTAGGAAAAATAACCGTCTTGGCTTTAACACTCCGAGGGGCATCAATCGTCTTGTGCCATATGATGGATTATCTGAAATTCTTAATGCACACGATTAGTCCGCAAATGCATTGTCATCAATCACCAAAACCACTAAGGGAGAAATATGCCCTAACAATCTCCCCCTTTTTGGTGGATTGATGACAACACGAGATTTGCACAAAGGATATAACGAGATAATAAGCAAACCCAACATCTACAAAATATAGACGGGCTCCCCCTAGATGTGTGCACTATTTAGGTATGCTTTTGGAATGCAAAGCGCACACACTAGGATCAACACTCCCCCTATATTTTATAGACAAAGCAACACTTGCAACAACATGATATACGAGATAAGCACGGAGCAAGACATAGCATGTGAACATAAGGATAGGGAACAAGATAGGCATAATCTCACACACAATTTAAAGTACTAGACATAAATAAATAAGTAGTAGGATAGCATATGTCTCACACCATATGACTGCGGTCTCCAGGTCTCACAAACACAAACCAAAGCAAACGATAAAAGAGTTCACGAGCGAAGAAAGCAAAGGCAAATAAGACACACTCGTGACTCGACAAATCCCTAAGCTCTCCCCCCTTTGGCATCGAGACACCAAAAGGGCAAAGAGCACTACTATGATCCTAGGTGGTAGCAACACTCCAGAACACCATCAGTACTCCTCGTGGTCGTCGGACTCCTCATCTGCAGCAGCAGGCTGATCATCCTCCGAGTCCGTCCACTTGCAGTGCTGCGAGGTCCACTCCTCCTCGTCTGTGATCTTGTCCTCAGAGCCACTGGTGACCTCCAGGCCAAGATGCCTCATGATCGTCTTGTCGCGACTGCGAGCCTTCTTCTCGGCCACGTGAGCCGTGTACCGACCCATCGCCTGGAGACAGAACAACTTCTTCATCTTCTCTTTGAGCTTGGAAGCCCACGTTGGTTCCTCGGAGGGAGGCACATAGTCAGGCTCATCATCTTCCTCAGGCTCAGATGCATGTGTCTCACCCTTAGGAGCGGCAGGAGTGCCCCAAAGATCCTTCTGCCTCAGCTTGATAACCTCGTGTGAGACGAGATCACCGGTCACACGCATCTCCTCCGAAAAAGTGGAAGCCCATGTCTCCTCAATGAGCTTCATCAGGTAGGGGCCGTCGATAGGACACTTACGCTCAAACACTGCCGAGTACAGTTCTGACCACATCACATGCGACACATCCAACACCTGCTGTGTGTTCTTCTCCTTCTGGTACATGAGCAACATATCCACAAGATAAGAGTGAGCCATGTCCAGATTCCCAATGCGGGAAAACAGAGTGTTCCTGAAGATGCGATGCATGATATCCAAGAAGGGGATCAACTCATATGACTTCTTGTCGGTGGTGGAGATCTTCTCCATGGAGTATTTATAGAGAGTGGACTTGTGTGTGGCCGCATCCTCCTTGTGAGGGTGCAACCCAATAGGGTTCTCCTTCCCCTCATCATTCTAGCTCAAGCACTCCATGAAATCCTTCCATGTTGCTTTCAGAATCCTTCCATTGGTCATCCAGGCGAGAGTCCTCGCCTCATCAGAACCAAAGTGGACCGTGGCATAGAATTGGGCCACAAGCTCTGCATCGAAGTCTTTGTTGAACGAGATGATCCTGAGAATGTCCAGCTAAGCACAAAGGGCCAAAGCTTCTCCAAAGTACCAAGGATACTTCTCCAAGTGACTGAGATCGATAGACCTGACATTCACAAACAAATTCTTCTTGGCCTTGAGAACATCATGATAGATGGACATTTGCTGCTTGGTCCAGAAAGGCAGGTTGATGAGAGCGGGGTCTTGAGGATTGCGGTACGGATTGCGTCGGCGAGCAACATAGAACTCCTTGGACGGCAACTCATTCATGGACTTCTCTTTCTCTTTCTGCTTGCTGGCAATCTTCTTCACACTTTGCTTGGGTTGAGCACTGGAACCGGCACCTACCTCATCTGAGGTGTGAAAGCGCTTGGAGCCACCTGTTACTTGTGAACTACGCTGGGATTTCCTCGAAGAGGAGAGGATGATGCAGTACAGTAGATATAAGTATTTCCCTCAGTTAAGAACCAAGGTTATCAATCCAGTAGGAGAACCACACAGAACCTCGTTAGCAGCACCTACACACACAAAAGCAAATACTTGCACCCAACGCAAACAAGAGGGTTGTCAATCCCCTTGGCGGTTACTTGCAAGGATTAATTATGATAGTGATAGATAGAAAAGTAAATTGCAAAACAAAAGAAAGGAAATAAAATTGCAGCAAGGTATTTTGTATTTTAATATATGATAAAAGTAGACCCGGGGGCCATAGTTTTCACTAGAGGCTTCTCTCTCTCGAACGCATAGCATACGGTGGGTAAACAAATTACTGTTGGGCAATTGATAGAAAAGCGCATAGTTATGACGATATTCAAGGCAATGATCATGTATATAGGCATCACGTCCGAGACAAGTAGACCGACTCCTGCCTGCATCTACTACTATTACTCCACCCATCGACCGCTATCCAGCATGCATCTAGGGTATTAAGTTAATGAAGACACAGTAACGCCTTAAGCAAGATGACATGATGTAGACAAAGTAAACTCAAGCAATATGATTAAACTCCATCTTTTTATCCTTAATGGTAACAATACAAATACGTGTCTTGTCCCTTTCTGTCACTGGGATATAGAACACCGCAAGATTGAACCCATCACAAAGCACCTCTCCCATTGCAAGATAAATCAATCTAGTTGGCCAAACCAAACAGATAGATCGGAGAGAAATACAAAGCTATAACAATCATGCATAAATAAGTTCAGAAAAGACTCAAATGTTTCTCATGAATAATCTGATCATAAACCCACAATTTATCGGATCCCAACAAATGCACCGCAAAAGAAGATTACATCGAATAGAACTCCAAGGAGATCGAGGAGAACATTGTATTGAAGATCAAAGAGAGAGAAGAAGCCATCTAGCTACTAGCTATGGACCCGTAGGTCTGTGGTAAACTACTCAGACATCATCGGAAGGGCAGCAAGGTTGATGTAGAAGCCCTCCGTGATCGATTCCCCCTCTGGCAGATTACCGGAGAAGGCCTCCAGATGGGATCGCGGAAGAACAGAGGCTTGCGGCGGCGGAAAAGTTTTTCTAGGTTGCTCTTATGTATATGGGGAATATTTGAGAATTTATAGCGGCGGAATTAGGTCAAGAGGTGCCACGAGGGGCCCACAAGCTTGGGGGGCGAGCCCTCCGAGCTTGTCGCTCCCTCGTGGCTCTTCTGGTCTTCTCCCGAACCTTCGAGGGTCCCTCCTGGTCGAGAAAAAATTAATCCAAATTTTTTTCTCTGTTTGGACTCCGTTTGATATTGATTTTCTGAAAAGCCAAAAAAAGGCAAAAACAGCAACTGGCACTGAGCACTAGGTTAATAGGTTAGTCCCAAAAAATGATATATAGTTGCATATAAAACATCCAAGATTGATACTATAATAGCATGGAACAATCAAAAATTATAGATACGTTGGAGACGTATCACCACCTTGACGGTCCGGATTCTTGCGGCGAGTTTTGTGAGCGGAGCTACTACCACCTGGAACCCACAACACAGAACGAGGGAAAAGCAGGTGTAAAGTATTGCATAAGACAAAAGGAGTAAACAAAAGGAATAGAAGTTGGATGTGAGGAAGTTTGAAGTTGACAGCTCAAGCGGTAGTACCGCCCAATGCAGCGGTAGTACCACCTACAAGCGGTAGTACCGCTCCAGGGGGAGAGGTAGTACCGCTCGAGGCGGATCCATACCACCGCGGCAAGATCCGGTACTACCGGAGGTGCCAAATTCAAATTTCCTCCCGCCAAACTTCGATTCTCCTACTCTAGCAGTCTTCCACGTCGTACTCATGCCTCGATTTAGCCAAAAATTGACAAATGCAACAACTATTGCCCTAAGACCTAGATTCAAAGAATAGAAGCATAGGAGAGGAAAACGGGGGAAATACCGGCATCCATGGCAAGAGGAGATGGTGGGGATCGATCCCACCGGTCGAAATCGCGGAAGACGGTCCGGAATCGGCGGTCCGGCGGCGGCCGCCGGGGCTTGTTCGTCGCCTGGATAGAGAGAGCGTGAGGGGAGAGAGAGACAAATGGGTATGGGGGAGTTAGAACTCCCCCTGCCCGACTCATAACCTCCCCCACGCACCGTTGAGCGGTAGTACCGCTCGGAGGAGCGGTAGTACCGCCCCGGTACTACTGCGGAGCAGGAGGCCGGGTAGTACTGCTCCAGCGGTAGTACCGTGGGCTGCAGCGGTAGTACCGCTAACAAGCTGTAGTACCGCCCCAGACCCAGCGGTAGTACTGCCTAGGGACAGGACAAGCCACTAGAGGAACAAGAGAGGGGGCTTATGCAAATATGAGAGGTTGTAGATAGGATTGGCTTGGGTTGGAGACACAAAAGACCAGCAAATGGGAGGAGACACTCCAAGTTCAAAAAGACAAACACACGAAGAGCAAACTTGGAGTGACTTAAAGCACAAAAAAAGCCCTAAAAGACTAGATAAACCAAATAGAACGAACTTGAACAAGCACCTCTCAAGGAGAGGGCGGTGGCCGAGGCCACCTATGTTTGAGTCAATTGGTATGGCACTGCGAAGATTTTAACCTTGGGCCCATGACCAAAACCCATCTTTGAAGCACAAGTACCATAAAAAATGGCTAATGTGAAAGATTCGATTCATTTATGCATAATGGGGGGAGGGAGAGTTCATTGAGAGAACAACACTCCCCCTATGTCCATGCCTACATCTAGAACAAGATAACATGATGAATGCGGTGGGGTGTGCCTAGTTTCAAGCCACATTGCTCGAATCAATGATATTTAGCTCGTGCCTTAACTCGCGAAATCTTGCTTCATCCAAAGGCTTCATGAATATATCCGCAAGTTGCTCATGTGTACCTACATAGATAAGATCAATCTCTCCACGCTTGATGTGATCCCGGATGAAATGATGACGAATCTGAATATGCACCGGATTGTAGGAGATCTTGATCACACTTGATCACACTTTCATTGTCACATAGAAGAGGCACTTTGTCACAAGTGACACCGTAATCCTTTAAAGTTTGCCTCATCCATAGCAATTGTGCACAACAACTTGCGGCGGCTACATACTCGGCCTTGGTGGTGGAGAGAGACACACAATTTTGCTTCTTCGAAGACCAACTCACCAAAGAGCGACCAAGGAATTGGCACCCTCCGGAAGTTGACTTCCTATCCACATGGTCTCCCGCCCAATCCGCGTCCGAGTATCCCATGGGATCAAAGCTTGCACCTTTGGGGTACCATAAGCCAAAGTTTGGGGTATGGGCCAAATATCGAAAGATTCGCTTGACCGCCACAAAATGGCTTTTCTTAGGTGCGGCTTGAAACCTTGCACACATTCCCACACTCAACATGATATCCGGCCTAGATGCACAAACGTAAAGCAAGGATCCAATCATGGAGCGATATACATTTTGATCCACTGCTTTACCATTGGGATCAATGTCAAGTTGGCACTTGGTGGGCATTGGAGTCTTGGCCGGCTTGACATCATCCAACTTGAATCTCTTGAGCATGTGTTGGGTATATTTGGCTTGATTGATGAAGGTTCGTTCTCTTCTTTGCTTGACTTCGAACCCGAGAAAGAACTTCAACTCTCCCATCATGGACATCTCAAACTTTTCCTTCATGAGTGCGGCAAACTCATCATTGAAAACTTTGTTAGGAGAACCAAAGATAATATCATCAACATATAGTTGGCATATGAACAAATCCCCTTTAACCCTCTTAGTAAAAAGAGTGGTATTGATTTTCCCAATTTCAAACCCACGGTCTTGCAACAACTTGGTAAGGTGCTCATACCACGCACGTGGGGCTTGTTTAAGGCCAAAGAGTGCCTTATTGAGCTTGTATACATGATTGGGGAACTTGGGATCCTAGAACCCCGGGGGTTGTTTGACATATACTAACTCATTAAGAGGACCATTAAGAAATGCACTTTTCACATCCATTTCTTGCAACTTAAAGTCATGATGAGATGCATATGCAAGCAACATGCGAATAGAATCAAGGCGAGCAACGGGGGCAAAGGTTTCATCGTAGTCGATACCCTCGACTTGGGAGTAGCCTTGAGCCACCAATCTTGCCTTGTTTCGAACAACAACACCATTCGCATCTTGCTTGTTGTTGAAGATCCATTTGGTTCCAATGACATTGTGGTTCTCCTTTGGCCTTGGCACCAATTGCCACACCTTGTTGCACTCGAAGTTGTTGAGTTCATCATGCATGGCTTCAAGCCAATCCGTGTCCTCGAGCATCTCATGTACCTTTTGGGGTTCAACACAAGAAACAAACGCGTGATGCTCACAAAAGTTTGATAATTGTCTATGAGTGGTTACACCCTTCTTTAAGTTTCCATAAACATTCTCCATGACATGTCCTTGATGTTTGAGTTTGAAAGCAATCTTGGCGGCAAGACGCTCCAATAGCTCCTCCATAGGCATTTGAGGAGCACTATCTTGATTATCTTGAGCGCCGTCTTGAGCTTGCTCTTGATCTTGAGCTTGCTCGGAGTCATGAACTTGATCTTGGGCATCTCTTGGTGCATCACCATCATCATGGGGTTGATCTTGCCCTTGATCTTGTTCACTTGGTTGAGGGCCTTCACTTTATTCTTCGGAAGCGTGAGGGTCGATAGTTGGTGATGGCTCCACTTGTGTAGATCATTGTCCTTCTCCTTCGGCCACAAGGGGTTCGTCAATGAGGAGGATTTGACCAATCCCCATTCTTCTTATGGCTTGGGGAGGAATTTCATCACCTACATCACAAAGACCACTTTGCTCCACTTGGGAGCCATTATTTTCATCAAACTCCACGTTGCACGTCTCCTCAATGAGTCCATTGGAGTTGTTGAGGACACGGTAAGCATGAGAGTTTGTAGCATAACTAACAAATATGCCCTCTTGAGCTCTAGGTTCGAATTTAGACAAACGAACACCTTTCTTGAGAGTGAAACACTTACAACCGATCACCCGGAAGTACTCGAGGTTGGGCTTGTTGCCGGTAAGTATCTCATATGGAGTCTTGTTCAAGCCTTTGCAGAGGTAGAGCCGGTTAGATGCATGACATGCGGTGTTGATGGCTTCGGCCCAAAAGTTGTACGGAGACTTGAATTTCGCCATCATGGTCCTTGCCACGTCCATCAACGTCTGGTTGTTCCTCTCCGCAACACCATTTTGTTGAGGGGTGTATGGTGCGGAGTATTGATGCTTGATCCCCTCATCACTAAGGAACTCATCCAAGGTGTAGTTCTTGAACTCGGTGCCATTGTCACTTCTAATCATCAATATCTTTGCATCATGTTGACGTTGAGCTTCATTTGCAAAGTCGATGACGGTTTGTTGGGTCTTGCTCTTCCTCTTGAAGAAATATACCCATGTCTATCTTGAATAATCATCCACAATAACCAAGCAATACTTTCTTCCCCCAAGACTATCAAATGATGGAGGACCGAAGAGATCCATGTGAAGGAGCTCCAAGGGCCTCTTTGAGTAGATAATAGTCGTGGGTCGGTGAGCCGTCTCATGTAGCTTTCCTTCGATACAAGCACTGCAAGCACGATCTTTAGCAAAACTAACATTTGTTAGTCCACGAACATGGTCTCCATTGAGGAGACTTTGCAAAGATCTCATATTGATGTGGGCTAAACGGCGATGCCAAAGCCACCCCACGTCAACTTTAGCCATTAGGCAAGTCGCGGTCTTAGTGGGTCGCTCCGAGAAGTTAACCACATAGAGACCATTCTCGACATGCCCAACAAAGGCTACTTTAAGAGTCTTGCTTCACAAAAGGGCCACGGTATCAAGATCAAAGAATGTGGCAAATCCCATGAGAGCAAGTTGATGAACGGAAAGTAAATTGTATGCAAGGGTCTCAACAAGCATGACCTTCTCAATTGATAAATCATGAGAAATCACAACCTTGTCAAGACCCAATACCTTAGATGTTGAAGCATCACCGAATTGGACATGAGTGGGCCTTGATGAGCTTGGTTGCACGTCCACCACCATGTCCTTGCTCCCAGTCATATGATTTGTTGCTCCACTATCGAGCAACCATGATCCCCCACCGGAAGCAAACTCCTACATAAGGTCAATGCTTGGTTTTAGGTACCCACTTTTGAATGGATCCTTTGATGTTAGTAACAAGGGTCTTAGGAACCCAAATAGACCATTCAATGTACTCATAAGAAGAACCAACAAATTTGGCATAAACATGCCCATCACTAGCACGACATAAAACATAAGAAGGGTTAAAATCGCCGGCTTTGTTGGGAGGAGTGGTTTTGCCCTTCTTGGCATCACCACCCACCATCTTGTTATTCTTCTCCTTGTGAGCACCCTCTCCCTCCTTGACAAATACCTCTTTGAGAGGGAGAGGTTTCTTGGTCTTGCTATTCTTCTTCTTCTTTGACTTGGGTGCAAACCCAAGTCCCTCCTTAGCCACAACTTCCTTTTGATTGCTCAAAAGTTCGTTGAGATTCTTCTCGCCTTGTATGCAACTCACAAGGCTCTTCTCAATTTGCTCCTTCAACTTGGCATTCTCTTCCACAAGGTGAATATGCTCACAACAAGGGTTAGTAGCATGAGCATTATCAATTAATACAAAAGGAGGACATGTGGCTATCTCCTTAGTGAGTTTCACTTGGAGTTGATCATGAGACTCCTTGAGTGTAGCATGTGCACTTTTCAAGGCCTTGTGAGCCTTCTCAAGTAGCTCAAACTCCTCTTTGAGTCTAGCATGACCAACCCCAAGCTCAACATTCTCGGATTTAAGCACACGAGCAAGAACTTGAGCATGAACATGATCTTTCTTTAATTTAGCGACATCAACGTTTTGCGACTCCTCAAGAGCCGAACGAAGACCTTGCTCTTCCTCAAGAGCAATGGAAAGATCCGCAATCTCATCGGCATAGTCATAGCTATGGCCTTCCAAGTTAGTGATAGTCTCTTCGTGAGACTCAATGATCATTGGCCTCACCAAGTTGTTCCAAGAGAGCAACAAAGTGCTTCTTGGTCTCACCTTTGAGCTTACCCAAGAACTTGTTGAACTCATTGTCATCCACCTTAACCTCCTCATTTTCATCCACACAATCCAGCAAAGGAGGATTAGTAGTGAAGGAAGTTTTGATGTTGGAGGTTACCTTGTTGATGCCTCTTGCCATGAGGCACTTGGGGATGAGGTTCTCGTTGGGGGAGTCAAAGAGTGATACCGAGGTTGGGGAAGAGGTGGCAATGGCCACGGTGGTCGTTGCAAACCCTTCACCACTTGCGTCATCATCATCATCATCATCATCGGAGTTGTACTCTTCTTGTGCCACCAACCCCTTTTGTGGCACCTTCTTCGTGAAGTTGTTCTTGTTGGGGAAGGACTTGGCCTTGTATTTGCGGATGAGCTTGCCACCATTGTGTTCCCTCTTCTCGTACGGGCAATCCACCACGAAATGGCTCACATTGCCACAATTGTAGCAAGTTCTCACACGTTGCTTGCCCTTGGAGCCACTTGAGTTTTTCTTGGAGAAATTTGGCCTTGAGTTTCTCTTGTTGCCCCAAAATTGCCTTGACGCAAGAGCCATGTTGTAACACCCAGGATTTTGCCCTTTTTCTTTTATTGGGATTTATTGAATATTTTAATTTGCATTTGAGTTTTTCAGTCAATTCTTTTGGACTTACCACTTGGATTTATTTTTGATTTTCTTCCAAGTGGGTTCTATCATCCATAAACCTTCCCTAGACCTCATCCCTCTCACCATAATGCCATTGGATATTTTTATTTAGTGCCATTATATTCTTTTTTCTCCTGAAAATGCCTATTTTCTCACTAAGCTATGAAGCAACCCTCATTTTTATTGCTCCAAAAATTCCAAGAAAATTCCCAAATATTCTTTGGATCATGCCTCACCTCCCTATGCAAAAATATCCCATGGTCATTTGGAAATTTTCAGCTAAGGAAAATGTTTTTGCTTCTGGACAGAATGGGCACTTTGTGAAGCAAGTACATTTTTCCTTGATCTGTTGGAGCTGAAATTTTCCTCACGCCCTCGCACAATGCAAGATGCCGTAATTCCACTAGTGGTGCCCTTGAAGGCTGCAACCGGACCTTTACAAACAAGGTTGGGGCTCTCTCCACAACTTAATTGGAGGCTCCCAACACCACCATGAAGCTTTACCACAATGGAATGTGGCTCCGAGGTGACCTCTTCCGTCTAGGGTGCTCAAACACCCAAGAGTAACAAGATCCGCAAGGGATTAGTGGGGGGAATCAAATATCTCTTGGTGGAAGGGTAGATCGGGGCCCTCTCAAGCAAACCCTAGAAAATCAACAAGAGTTGTTGGCTAGGGAGAGAGATCGGGCGAAAATGGAGCTTGGAGCAACAAGGGAGCTTAGGAGGATAAGAGGTAAGTCTCCTTGGGGAAGAAGACCCCCTTTATATAGTGGGGACAAATCCAACCGTTATTCTGTCCACAGCTCGCACACAAGCGGTACTACCGCCCGGGTGGTAGTTCCAGGCATACCGTGCAACTAGCGAGAGGCCACGAGCCGGTAGTGCCACCGGAGCGGTACTACCGCTCGCCCCAGCGGTACTACCGCTGAGGTCGCAGTACGCAAGAACGTAGCGGAGGTAGGAGCGCAGTATGGCGGCAGTACCGCAGGAGCGGTAGTAGCAGCGGTAGTGGCCGGGCGATAGTGCCGCTCGCAAGCAAGCGGTACTACCGCTCTACTGCCCCTTAGCACTCTGAGCTATGATAACCCACAAGTATAGGGGATCACAGCAGTTTTCGCGGGTAGTATTTCACCCAGATTTATTGATTCGACACAAGGGGAGCCAAAGAATATTTGCAAGTATTAGCAGTTGAGTTGTCAATTCAACCGCACCTGGAGATAAAATATCTGCAG
This sequence comes from Elymus sibiricus, assembly GCA_039707655.1. Classification (NCBI taxonomy): domain Eukaryota; kingdom Viridiplantae; phylum Streptophyta; class Magnoliopsida; order Poales; family Poaceae; genus Elymus; species Elymus sibiricus. The sequence goes on from CM077666.1 coordinate 310,813,512, forward strand.
CAAAGTATTTAGTAGCACAGTAATATGATAGTTTTGATAGCAGTAGCAACAGTAACACTAGTAACTGTAACAGTAACAGTAGCAGTTTTGCAGCAAGTGTGAAGCAGTAGCAACAAAGTAACTTAGCAGAAACCAATATGAGAAAGTCGTAGGCATTTGGATCGATGATGATAATTATGTTGGATGATATTCATCATATAACAGTCACAACCTAGGGCGATACACAATAGCTCCAATTCATCAATGTAATGTAGGCATGTATTCCGTATATAGTCATACGTGCTTATAATAAGAACTTGCATGACATCTTTTGTCCTAGCCTCCCATGGCAGCGGGGTCCTTAAGGAAACTAAGGGATATTAAGACCTCCTTTTAATAGAGAACCAGAACAAAGCATTAGCACTTAGTGAATACATGAACTCCTCAAACTACGGCAATCACCGGAAAGAATCCCAATTATTGTCACCTTGGGGTATGCGGATCATGACACGTAATAGGTGCATATAACTTGCAAGATAGGATCAAGAACACAAATATATTCATGAAAACATAAAGGGTTCAGATCTGAAATCATGGCACTCGGGCCCTAGTGACAAGCATTAAGCATAGCAAAGTCATAGCAACATCAATCTCAGAACATAGTGCATACTAGGGATCAAAGCCCTACCAAATTGACTCGATTACATGATAAATCTCATCCAACCCATCACCGTCCAGCAAGCCTACGAAGGAATTACTCACGCCCGGTGGTGAGCATCATGAAATTGGTGATGGCGGATGGTTGATGATGACGACGGCGTCGAATCCCCCTCTCCGGAGCCCCGAACGGACTCCAGATCAGCCCTCCCGATGAAGAACAGGAGGTGGCGGTGGCTCCATATCGTAAAACGCGATGAAACTTCTTCTCTTATTTTTTTCTCGGGGAAAGAGAATTTATAGCATTGGAATTAGGTCAGAAGGCCGCCTGTGGGCCTCACAAGGCATCATGGCACGCCCTAGGGGGGGTCGCGCCCTGTTGCCTTGTGGGCAACAGGTGGCCCCTCTTCTGTTGATTCTTACGCCAATAATTTTTATATATTCCATAAAAATTCTCCAAAAAGTTTCATCCAAATCCGAGAACTTTGATTTCTGCACAAAAACAACACCATGGTAGTTCTGCTGAAAACAGCGTCAGTCCGGGTTAGTTTCATTCAAATCATGCAAATTAGAGTCCAAAACAAGAGCAAGAGTGTTTGGAAAAGTAGATACGATGGAGACGTATCAACTCCCCCAAGCTTAACTCATTCTTATCCTCAAGCAATTCAGTTGACAAACTAAAAGTGATAAAGAAAAAACTTTTACGAACTCTTTTGTTCTTGTAACCGTATATAAGCTTAAATAGTACCCAGGTTTTCAGCAAAGATCATGAACTAACCATGCTCATCATAACACTTAAAAACTACATTTACTCATATCAATGGCACAATCAACTAGAGAGCAATAATAACATATCTCAAATGCCAACAATTTGTCAAAACAATCATGATAAAATATGATAACATGGTATCTCGCTAGCCCTTTCTGAGACCGCAAAACATAAATGCAGAGCACCTCCAAAGTTCAAGCATCGACTAAACATTGTAATTCAGGGTAGAAGAGATCCAGTCATGATGCACACAACGTTAACTATACTCAATGCATAAGGATGACAATAGTGCTCTCAGGATTGGCGCTTAGTGCAAGAAGGTGTGACTCAACAATAAAAGTAGAATAATATCAAGTAAATAACATAAAAGTAAATAAATAGGCCCTTCGCAGAGGGAAGCAGGGATTTGCAGCGGTGCCAGAGCTCGAAGCTTAAATCAGAGATGAAAAATAATTTTGGGAGGTGTGCTTTTCCTGTCAATGTCATGACCGAGAGTTTTCAATATCTTCCATGCTAAACACATTATAGGCGGTTCCCAAGCGGAAAGGTAAAGTTTACTCCCCCTCCACCATACCAACACAAGCCATGGCTAGCCGAATCCTCGGGTGCCCTTCATACCAACAACTTTCCGGGGGAGTTTGTTTGCATTATGTATTTCGATTTTGAGCATAGGACTAGGCATCCCAAACACCAGCCTCTCTCGTGCAATGACAAGTGAATAAACACTCATCTCGAGAATAACCCGCTTAGCATGGAAGTTATTGACCGCCCCTTGTCGCTCCATTAGCGGTACGGGCACACAAAACAGATGTTTATTTGAATGATTAGAGGTGGCACGTGTAAATATACTTGGAGCAGCAGAGTGATACCGCATATAGGTAGATATAGTGGACTCATCTGGAACAACTTTGGTTTAAGGATTGTGGATGCACAAGCAGAATTCTCGCTTAGTACAAGTGAAGGCTAGCAAATAGGTTGAAAAGCGACCAACTAGAGAGCGAAAACGGTCATGATCATGCATTGAGAATAATTAACATTGAATACTAGCATGAGTAGGATATAGACACCCTAAACATAAATATCGTGGAGACTATGTTGGTTTTGAATCAACTACATGCATGAACATGTGCCAAGTCAAGCCACTTGAAACATTCAGAGGAGGATACCATATTAACATACTACATCATAACCATTTTAATGCATGTTGACATCCAAGATAAATCATTATCCACTCCTAGCTACTTAAGCATGGCATGAGCAACTATAATCTCTAACTGTCATCACAAACATGTTTACTCATAATATGCTGAATCATGGATACTGAGTTAAACATATTTACAAAAACAAAAACAAGAAGTGTTCAAACCAGCTTTTCCTTGCCACGGTCACTTCATCAAATCATCGTCATTATTGCCTTTCACTTGCATGACCAAATGATGTGAAAATAATAATAGTGCAAGTGTGCCGTGGACTAAGCTGAAATCTGCAAACATTTTATTCAAGGGAGAAGACAAGGAATTATTGATTCTGCGTTAGATCAACATTAAAGCATATGAGAACCAATCATCATTTTCATTGTGGTCTTCTCCCTACAACAACTCAACGAAAAGAAAAGAAATTCAGAGAAACACACTGAAATATTTTTGGAGTTTTTAGTTTTTCTGAAGAAAGCAAATTAAAGAACAAAAACGAAAAGCGAGAAAACTATTTACACGGGAGAACTCCCAACAAGCAAAAGAGGAAACGAGAAATCTTTTTGGGTTTTCTTTTAATACTACGAACTAACAAACAAGAAAGAAAAACTGAAAAGAAGTGAGAAATATTTTTGGGTTTTCGAAGTTTTTCAAACGCACGAGAAGAAAACAAAAATAAACTAACATGGATATACAATGAAAAATTATGAACACCGACAACTGGAATAAGTGTGTGAACATGAATGTAATGTCGGTGAGAGATAGGTACTCCCCCAAGCTTAGGCTTTTGGCCTAGCTTGGTAATCACCACCCGTAGTATCCATCAGGACCGGGTGGATAGTACTAGGGCGGAGGCACCTGAGGATCCCACTGCTGGACCTCGTTCTCCGCTGCTGCCAGCTCATTCCTGTAAGCTGTGATGTCTGCCGGCATGATGGTGTATCCATTCCTGGCACGAGAGTCAAACAAAGAGGGTGCAAGCAACGGAATAATATCGCGAGTTCTCTTGCTGAAAATCAGGTTATAACGAATATACTGAGGAGGTTCAGGTTCATCAATAAAGTGGTGATCGATCATGCACCGTTGGTCTAAATAAGCCTTTGGCAGCAAGTAGTCATTTGTGTGGATGACAACATTAAAACGTTCGCAAGACGCGAAGCATAAATACCGCCATGGATTTTACCCTTAGTTCTGTTGGTGTGTAAGCGGCGCGCAATAATAGCTCCCAAGCTAAAAGTGTTATCGCCGTGAATAGCACGGCGCAAGATGGCGAGGTCAGGGGCACTGAGCGTACCACCTTCCTCCCTGGTAGTCAAGCATTTCCTTATGAATAAAGCAAAGTAGTGCACAGCAGGAAAATGTAAGCTAGTAACACGGGCTTTCGAAACGCGCCTAAATTCCCCCACAGTCAAAGTGCGAAGGAAGTCCTCGAACTCCTCAGGCCGAGGCTCCCTCAAGTCCCCATCAGAAGGGATCAAGCTGTTGGAAATATGCCCTAGAGGCAATAATAAAATGGTTATTATTATATTTCCTTGTTCATGATAATCGTTTATTATCCATGCTATAATTGTATTGGTTGGAAACACAAATACATGTGTGGATACGTAGACAACAACATGTCCCTAGTGAGCCTCTACCGGACTAGCTCGTTGATCAAAGATGGCCATGGTTTCCTAGTCATAGACATGAGTTGTCATTTGATAACGGGATCACATCATTAGGAGAATGATGTGATGGACAAGACCCAAACTATAAGCGTAGCATATGATCGTATCAAGTTTATTGCTATCGTTTTCTGCATGTCAAGTATCTGTTCCTATGACCATGAGATCATGCAACTCACTGACACCGGAGGAGTACCTTGTGTGTATCAAACGTCGCAACATAACTGGGTGACTATAAAGATACTCTACAGGTATCTCCGAGGGTGTCTGGTGAGTTGGCATGGATCAAGACTGGGATTTGTCACTCCGTATGACGGAGAGGTATCTCGGGCCCCACTCGGTAATACAACATCACAATAAGCTTGCAAGCAATGTGACTAAAGAGTTAGCCACGGGATCTTGTATTATGGAACGAGTAAAGAGACTTGCCGGTAACGAGATTGAACTAGGTATGGAGATACCGACGATCGAATCTCGGGCAAGTAACATACCGATGGACAAAGGGAACTGCATACATGATTGACTGAATCCTTGACATCGAGGTTCGACCGATAAAGATCTTCGTAGAATATGTAGGAACCAATATGGGCATCCAGGTCCCGCTATTGGTTATTGACCGTGGAGGTGTCTCGGTCATGTCTGCATAGTTCACGAACCCGCAGGGTCTACACACTTAACGTTTGGTGACGATATAAGTATAGTCAAGTTATTATGTTGGTGACCGAAGGTTGTTCGGAGTCCCGGATGAGATCCCGGACATGATGAGGAACTTCGGAATGGTCCGGAGGTGAAGATCGATATATAGGACGAAGGGAATCGGAGTCCAGAAGTGTTCCGGGGGTACCGGGTTATGACCAGGAGAACCGAAAGGGGTTTCGGGGGGCCCCGGCAAGTGTTGGGGGGCCTCATGGGCCAAGGGGGGGAAGCACACCAGCCCACTAAGGGGCTGTGCGCCCCCCTCACCCCATCCCATGATCACCAGAGGGGGTGGGGCGCCCCCCTAGGGCTGCCTCCACATGGCTTGGGGGGCAAGTCACCCTATGGTTTCCCTAGGGGCGCCCCCATCTGTTGTGGCCGCCGGCCCCCCTAGGGGAAACCTTAGGGCGCCTCCTCCTCCTCCCTTTCCCCTATATATAGAGGAGTAGAGAGAGGGCAGCCGAACCCATCTATGCCACGGCGCTGCCCTCCCTCTCCCTCGTAGTTCCTCTCTCTCTCTGCGTAGCTTAGCGAAGCTCTGCTGATATTGCTCCACCACCACCGCTGCCACGCCGTCGTGCTGCCGGAGGACTCGAGCTACTACTTCACCATCGCTCGCTGGATCGAGGAGGTGAAGGCGTCATCAAGACGTACGTGTGTTGAACGCGGAGGTGCCGTCCGTTAGGCACTTGATCGGGAGTTCACGGGACGGATCGTGATTGGATCGCGAAGACGTTCGACTACATCAACCGCATTTCTTAACGCTTCCGCTTAGCGATCTACAAGGGTATGTAGATGCAATCTCTCCTCTCGTAGATGTTCATCTCCTAGATCGATATTGGTGAGCGTAGGAAAGTTTTTGTTTCCCATGCAACGTTCCCCAACAGTGGCATCATGAGCTAGGTCTTTGCGTAGATGACATCACGAGTAGAACACAAAGGAGTTTGTGGGCATTGATATTCAGATTGCTTCCTTCCTTGGTCTTTTCTTGATTCAACGGTATTGTGGGATGAAGCGGCCCGGACCAACTTTACATGTCCACGTACATGAGACCGGTTCCATCGACTGACATGCGACTTTGTTGCATAAGATGGCTGGCGGGTGTCTGTCTCTCCCACCTTAGTTGAATCGGATTCGACGAAGGCGGTCCTTGTAGAAGGTTAAATAGCAACTTGCATATCACCGTTGTGGTTTTGCATAGGTAAGAATCGTTCTTGCTAGATACCCATAGCAGCCACGTAAAACATGCAACAACAAATTAGAGGACGTCTAACTTGTTTTTGCAGGGTATGTTGTGATATGATATGGCCAAAGACATGATGAAATATATTTGATGTATGAGATGATCATATTTTGTAATAGTTTATCTCGGCTTGCATGTCGATGAATACGGCAACCGGCAGGAGCCATAGGGTTGTCTTTAATTATTGTATGACCTACATGTCAATCATTAAGCGCTATGTAATGCTTTACTTTATCGCTAAACGGTAGCAATAGTAGTAGAAGCATGGTTGGCGTGACAACCCCGATGGCGATGCGATGATGGAGATCATGATGATGGAGATCATGGTGTCATGCCGGTGACGATGGAAATCATGCCGGTGCTTTGGAGATGGAGATCAAAAGCACAAGTTCTTGGCCTTATCATGTCACTTATGATTTGCATGTGATGTTAATCTTTTTATGCATCTTATTTTGCTTAGGCCAACGGTAGCATTATAAGGTGATCCCTCTCTAAAATTTCAAGATAAAATTGTGTTCTCCCCAAGTGTGCACCGTTGCGAAAGTTCGTCGTTTCGAAGCACCACGTGATGATCGGGTGTGATAGACTCTACGTTCACATACAACGGGTGCAAGCCAGTTTTGCACATGCGGAACACTTGGGTTAAACTTGATGAGCCTAGCATGTACAGACATGGCCTCGGAACACAAGATACCGAAAGGTCGAACATGAGTCATATAGTAGATATGATCAACATGGAGATGTTCACCATTGAAACCACCTCATCTCACGTGATGATCGGACTTGGGTTGGTGAATTTGGATCATGTTACACTCGGACGACCGGAGGGATGTCGATTTGAGTGGGAGTTTTTAAGTAAACTAAACTCATTATCTTGAACAATAGTCTAAGTTGCCTTTGCAAATTTATGTTGTAGATCAATGGCTCGCGCAGTAGCTTCCCTGAATTTCAATGCGTTCCTAGAGAAAGCCAAGCTGAAAGATGATGAAAGTAACTTTGTAGACTGGGCCCGTAATCTGAGGATTATGGGCACGGCTGCCCAAAAGGCTTATGTCCTTGATGCACCCCTTGGTGAGCAACCCCCTCCAGCGTCTGTGGACGTTATGAACGCCTGGCAGGTGCGTGTTGATGACTACTCAATAGTTCAGTGCGCCATGTTGTATGGCTTAGAACCGGGACTTCAAAGGCGTTTTGAATGTCATGGAGCATATGAGATGTTCCAGGAGTTGAAGTTTATTTTTGAGAAGAATGCCCGGATTGAGAGGTATGAGACCTCCGATAAGTTCTATGCTTGCAAGATGGAGGAGAACGGGTCTGTCAGTGAACACATACTCAAAATGTCTGGCTATTACAACCGTCTGGCTAAGTTGGGAGTTGTGCTCCCGCGAGAGGCGATCACTAACAGAGTTCTTCAATCGCTACCACCTAGCTACAAGAGCTTTGTGTTGAACTATAACATGCAAGGGATGAACAAGTCAGTCGCTGAGCTGTTTGCAATGCTGAAAGTCGCTGAGTCAGACATCCAGAAGGAGCATCAAGTGTTGATGGTCAATAAAACCACTAGTTTCAAGAAGAATGGCAAGGGAAAGAAGGGAAACTCCAAGAAGAGTGGCAAAGTAGTTGCCCCTCCCGTGAAGAAACCCAAGGCTGGGCCCAAGCCGGAAACTAAGTGCTTCTATTGCAAGGGAACTGGCCACTGGAAGCGGAATTGCCCCAAGTATCTGGCCGACAAGAAGGGGGCCAACGCCAAACAAGGTATATATGATATACATGTTATTGATGTGTACCTTACCAATTCTCGTTGTAGTGCCTGGGTATTTGATACCGGTGCGGTTGCTCACATCTGCAACTCAAAGCAGGAACTGCGGAATAGACGGAGGATGGCGAAGGACGAAGTGACGATGCGCGTGGGAAATGGTTCCAAGGTTGATGTGATCGCCGTCGGCACGCTCGCTCTTCGATTACCATCGGGATTAGTGATCAACCTGAATAATTGTTATTTAGTGCCTGCGTTGAGCATGAACATTATATCTGGATCTTGTTTAATGCGCGACAGTTACTCATTTAAATCAGAGAATAATGGTTGTTCTATTTATATGGGTAATATCTTTTATGGTCATGCACCCATTGTGAGGGGTTTATTCTTATTGAATCTCGATAGTGATGATACACATGTTCATAACATTGATGCCAAAAGATGTAGAATTGATAATGATAGTACCACTTTCTTGTGGCACTGCCGCTTAGGTCATATTGGTGTAAAACGCATGAAGAAACTCCATGCTGATGGACTTTTGGAGTCACTTGATTTTGAATCACTTGACACATGCAAACCATGCCTCATGGGCAAGATGACTAAGACCCCGTTCTCCGGAACAATGGAACGGGCAAATGACTTGTTGGAAATCATACATACTGATGTGTGCGGTCTGATGAGCATTGAGGCGCGCGGTGGATATCGTTATTTTCTCACCTTCACCGACGATTTGAGTAGATATGGGTATATTTAGTTAATGGAACACAAGTCTGAAACGTTTGAAAAGTTCAAGCAATTTCAGAGTGAAGTTGAGAATCATCGTACCAAGAAAATCAAATTCCTATGATCTGATCGAGGGGGAGAATATCTGAGTTATGAGTTTGGCAGTCACTTAAGACAATGTGGAATTGTTTCATAGTTGACGCCACCTGGAACACCACAACGTAATGGTGTGTCCAAACGTCGTAATCGAACCTTATTGGATATGGTGCGTTCTATGACGTCTCTTGCCGATCTGCCACTATCATTTTGGGGTTATGCGTTAGAGACGGCTGAATTCACATTAAATAGGGCACCATCTAAGTCCGTTGAGACGACACCGTATGAACTATGGTTTGGCAAGAAACCAAAGTTGTCGTTTCTTAAATTTTGGCGATGCGATGCTTATGTCAAAAGGCTTCAGCCAGAAAAGCTTGAACCCAAAGCGGACAAGTGCGTCTTCATAGGATACCCAAAAGAGACGGTTGGGTATACCTTCTATCTCAGATCCGAAGGCAAAGTGTTTGTCGCTAAGAACGGGTCCTTTCTCGAGAAAGAGTTTCTCTCAAAAGAATTGAGTGGGAGGAAGATAGAACTTGATGAGGTTGTTGAACCTTTACTTCAACCAGAGAGTAGCACTGCGCAGAAAGATGTTTCTGTGGAATCTACGTCAGTTGAAGAGGAAGCTGATGATGGTGATCATGAAGCTTCGAATCAAGTTACTATCGAACCTCGTAGGTCGACAAGGATACATACTGCTCCTGAGTGGTACGGTAACCCTGTCTTAAAGGTCATGTTGTTGGACAACGATGAACCTACGAGCTATGGAGAAGTGATGGTGGGCCCGGATTCTGACAAATGGTTAGAGGCCATGAAATCCGAGATGGGATCCATGTATGAAAACAAAGTATGGACTTTGGAAGTATTACCTAAAGGGCGAAAGGCCATTCAGAATAAATGGATCTTCAAGAAGAAGACGGACGCAGACGGTAATGTCACCGTCTATAAAGCTCGACTTGTGGCAAAGGGTTTTTCACAAGTTCAAGGAGTTGACTACGATGAGACTTTCTCACCCGTAGCGATGCTTAAGTTCGTCAGAATCATGTTAGCAATAGCTGCATTTTTCGATTATGAAATTTGGCAGATGGATGTCAAAACAGCGTTCCTTAACGGTTTTCTTAAGGAAGAGTTGTATATGATGCAACCTGAAGGTTTTGTCGATCCAGAGAATGCTGACAAAGTTTGCAAACTCCAGCGATCCATTTATGGACTGGTGCAAGCGTCTCGGAGTTGGAATCTTCGCTTTGATGAGGTGATCAAAGTGTTTGGGTTTATACAAGTTTACGGAGAAGCTTGTATTTACAAGAAAGTGAGTGGGAGCTCTATAGCGTTTCTAATATTATATGTGGATGACATATTGCTAATTGGAAACAATATAGAACTTTTGGAAAACGTGAAGGAGTATTTGAACAAGAGTTTTTCAATGAAGGACCTAGGAGAAGCTGCTTTCATATTAGGTATCAAGATCTATAGAGATAGATCGAGACGCTTAATAGGACTTTCACAAAGCACATACCTTGATAAGATTTTGAAGAAGTTCAAAATGGATCAGTCCAAGAAGGGGTTCTTGCCTGTTTTGCAAGGTGTGAAGTTGAGTAAGACTCAATGCCCAGCGACTACAGAGGATAGAGAAAAGATGAGTGTCATCCCCTATGCTTCTGCCATAGGCTCTATCATGTATGCGATGCTGTGCACAAGACCAGATGTCAGCCTTGCCATAAGTATGGCCGGAAGGTTTCAAAGTGATCCAGGAGTGGAACACTGGACAGCGGTCAAGAATATCCTTAAGTACCTGAAAAGGACTAGGGAAATGTTTCTCGTTTATGGAGGTGATCAAGAGCTCGTCGTAAAGGGTTACGTCGATGCAAGCTTTGACACTGATCCGGATGACTCTAAGTCTCAAACCGGATACGTATATATTCTGAATGGGGGAGCGGTAAGCTGGTGCAGTTCCAAGCAAAGCATGGTAGCTGATTCTACATGCGAAGCGGAGTACATAGCTGCCTCAGAGGCAGCGAAGGAAGGTGTCTGGATGAAGCAGTTCATGACAGATCTTGGAGTTGTGCCCAGTGCACTGGACCCAATGACTCTGTTCTGTGACAACACTGGTGCCATTGCTCTAGCCAAGGAACCAAGGTTTCACAAGAGGACCAGACACATAAAGTGACGCTTCAATTCCATCCGCGATGCGATCAAGGAGGAGGACATAAACATTTGCAAAGTACATACGGATCTGAATGTTGCAGATCCGTTGACTAAACCTCTTCCACGGGCAAAACATGATCAACACCAGAACTCTATGGGTGTTAGATTCATAACCATGTAATGCTAGATTACTGACTCTAGTGCAAGTGGGAGACTGTTGGAAATATGCCCTAGAGGCAATAATAAAATGGTTATTATTATATTTCCTTGTTCATGATAATCGTTTATTATCCATGCTATAATTGTATTGGTTGGAAACACAAATACATGTGTGGATACATAGACAACAACATGTCCCTAGTGAGCCTCTACCGGACTAGCTCGTTGATCAAAGATGGCCATGGTTTCCTAGTCATAGACATGAGTTGTCATTTGATAACGGGATCACATCATTAGGAGAATGATGTGATGGACAAGACCCAAACTATAAGCGTAGCATATGATCGTATCAAGTTTATTGCTATCGTTTTCTGCACGTCAAGTATCTGTTCCTATGACCATGAGATCATGCAACTCACTGACACCGGAGGAGTACCTTGTGTGTATCAAACGTCATAACGTAACTGGGTGACTATAAAGATGCTCTATAGGTATCTCCGAGGGTGTCTGTTGAGTTGGCATGGATCAAGACTGGGATTTGTCACTCCGTATGACGGAGAGGTATCTCGGGCCCCACTCGGTAATACAGCATCACAATAAGCTTGCAAGCAATGTGACTAAAGATTTAGCCACGGGATCTTGTATTACGGAACGAGTAAAGAGACTTGCCGGTAACGAGATTGAACTAGGTATGGAGATACCGACGATCGAATCTCGGGCAAGTAACATACCGATGGACAAAGGGAACTGCATACAGGATTGACTGAATCCTTGACATCGAGGTTCGACCGATAAAGATCTTCGTAGAATATGTAGGAACCAATATGGGCATCCAGGTCCCGCTATTGGTTATTGACCGTGGAGGTGTCTCGGTCATGTCTGCATAGTTCACGAACCCGCAGGGTCTACACACTTAACGTTTGGTGACGATATAAGTATAGTCAAGTTATTATGTTGGTGACCGAAGGTTGTTCGGAGTCCCGGATGAGATCTCGGACATGACGAGGAACTCCGGAATGGTCTGGAGGTGAAGATCGATATATAGGACGAAGGGAATCGGAGTCCGGAAGTGTTCCGGGGGTACCGGGTTATGACCAGGAGAACCGAAAGGGGTTTCGGGGGGCCCCGACAAGTGTTGGGGGGCCTCATGGGCCAAGGGGGGGAAGCACACCAGCCCACTAAGGGGCAGTGCGCCCCCCTCACCCCATCCCATGATCACCAGAGGGGGTGGGGCGCCCCCCCTAGGGCTGCCTCCACCTGGCTTGGGGGGCAAGTCACCCTATGGTTTCCCTAGGGGCGCCCCCATCTGTTGTGGCCGCCGGCCCCCCTAGGGGAAACCCTAGGGCGCCTCCTCCTCCTCCCTTTCCCCTATATATAGAGGAGTAGAGAGAGGGCAGCCAGACCCATCTATGCCACGGCGCTACCCTCCCTCTCCCTCATAGTTCCTCTCTCTCTCCGCGTAGCTTAGCGAAGCTCTGCTGATATTGCTCCACCACCACCGCCGCCACGCCGTCGTGCTGCCGGAGGACTCGAGCTACTACTTCACCATCGCTCGCTGGATCGAGGAGGTGAAGGCGTCATCAAGCCGTACGTGTGTTGAACGCGGAGGTGCCGTCCGTTAGGCACTTGATCGGGAGTTCGCGGGACGGATCGTGATTGGATCGCGAAGACGTTCTACTACATCAACCGCGTTTGTTAACGCTTCCGCTTAGCGATCTACAAGGGTATGTAGATGCAATCTCTCCTCTCGTAGATGTTCATCTCCTAGATCGATCTTGGTGAGCGTAGGAAATTTTTTGTTTCCCATGCAACGTTCCCCAACACAAGCATATCTCACAAAACTCATCTAGCGTGAACTCTTGATGTTCAACATATAAATCGAAACGCACCATGGGGATATCAAGCCTAGGCATGAAATAAAAAATTTGAACAAAGGAATTTGTAAGGATGTGGTGCTGGTCACACTCATCTGCGAGGAAGTTGGTCAGCCCGGCGTTCGCAAGAAATTGTGCGAACTCTTGACGGAACCCGACTTAGTTCATGAAGGTGTTGTGCGGCCACTCGCACGGTCGGACCTCCGTCCTGCGCGGGATGTTAAGGTCATGGTCATTGGCATCCTCAAGGGCACCCTTGGAGCTCCGACGCAACGAACTCCTCCGAAGAAAGTTCATTTTTCCTAAGAATAAATTTCTGAAATTTTTTGGAGCACAGAAATATGTCAACAAAACTTCACAAGATTGATAGCAACTACTCATACAAGTGTCTAGAGGCTATACCAAGCATTCAAACTACTTAGGACTCAAGGAATTTAACATGCAAGCTCATTTTCAGTAGCACCAATAGCAGCAATTTATGCAAAATATAATCCACTAAAGTAAAAACTAATTGTAGCAATGGGAGAGTCACATACCAAGGAGCAATCCCTCAAAACAGTTTCGGAAACGGAGCTCCGAGCAAAGAGATCAAAAATCTCAGGTTTGGGAGCAAGAACACGAGAGAGAGAGAGAGAGAGAGAGAGAGAGAGAGAGAGAGAGAGAGAGTTACTATGATTTTTTTTCTGGAGGTAGGAGATGAAGTGGGCTGAATGGATAAGTGAGGGGGTCCCTGTGGGACCCACAAGGCACTTTGGCGCGCCCTGGGGGGGTGGCCGCGCCCTGTTGCCTTGTGGGCAGCAGGTGCACCCCCCTGGGTTGTTTTCAGTGCCAAAAATTCTTATATATTCCAGAAAAAATCATGTCAAAATTTTATTGCATTCTGAGCACTTTTATTTTTGGGCCATTTTTTATTGCACGGATAATTCAGAAAACAGAATAATCATGGCATTTTATTTTATTAAACTATAATTAACAGAGAGCAAAAGGTAGGTACAGAAAGTTGTGCTTACTAAATTCATCAACCACATGCCCTTCAGAAGGAATCCATTAATAAGGTTGATCAAGTCTTATTAACAAACTATTTCCGAGTGACATGAAACCGAAGAATTTTCGTATAACACTAAGTTACCTCAATGGGGATATGCATCTCCCCAACAATAAGAAATTCATATTTCTTTTTGACAGTAGGAAGAGGAAATTTGAAATCCCCAATAGTGATGGTCGAAACCTTCTCAATACAACTGATACCATTCACTGAAGTTTGTTTCTTCGGGAAATAAACCGTATGCTCATTACCATTGACATGAAAAATAATCTTGCTTTTGTTGCAATCAATGACAGCCCCTGCAGTATTCAAAAAGGGTCTTCCAAGGATAATCGACATGTTGTCGTCCTTGGGCATATCAAGTATAACAAAGTCTGTTAAAATAGTAACATTTGCAACTACAACGGGAACATCCTCACAAATCTCAATAGTTATAACAGTGGATTTATCAGCCATTTGCAAAGATATTTCAGTAGGTGTGAGCTTATTCAAATCAAGTCTTCTATATAAAGAGAAAGGCATGACACTAACATCGGCTCCCAAATCACATAAGGCAGTTTTAACATAACTTCTTTTAATGGAGCATGGTATAGTAGGTATTCCCGGATCTCCTAATTTCTTAGGTACTCCACCCTTAAAAGAATAATTTGCAAGCATGGTGGAAATTTCAGCTGCAGGTATCTTTCTTTTATTAGTGACAATATCTTTCATGTATTTAGCATAGGGAGACATTTTCAACATATCAATCAAGCGAGTGCGCAAAAAGACAGGTCTAAGCATTTCAACAAAGCGCTCAAAATCTTCTCATCCTTATTTTTAGATGGTTTGGTAGGAAAAGGCATAGGTTTTTGAACCCATGGTTCTCTCTCCTTTCCATGTTTTCTAGCAACAAATTCTCTTTTATCATATCTTTTATTCTTAGGAGGTGGGTTATCAAGATCAACAGCAGGTTCTATTTCTACATCATTATCTGGTTGAGCATCAACATGAACAACATCATTTTCATTATCATTATCATTATCACTAGGTGCATGTTCATTACCAGATTGTGTCTCAGCATCAGAAATAGAAACATCATTATGATTCTCCAGAGGCTTTTCTACCTCAGGTTCACTAGAAGCATGCAAAGTCCTATCATTTTTTTTCTTTTTCTTCTTAGATAGACTAGGTACATCAATATTATTTCTTTGAGAATCTTGTTCAATTCTTTTAGGATGACCTTCAGGATACAAGGGTTCCTGAGTCATTCTACCTCCTCTAGTAACAACTCTAACAGCATGATCATTCTTTTTATTATTCATCTCGTCAAGCAAATCATTTTGTGACTTAGCAATTTGTTCTAACTGAGTCTGAACCATAGAAGCATGTTTACTCAAGCATTTAACATCATTAGCAGTTCTAAACATCAAATCACTCAAGCATTCAATCATGATGGCATTCCGTTTTAGTCTATTGCTAACATACATATTAAAGTGTTCCTGTTTAATGATGTAATTATCAAATTCATACAAGCATTAACTAGCAGATTTATTATACGGAATATCACCTTCATCAAATCTAGTGAGAGAATTTACCTCCACTACCTGTGTCGGGATGTCGAGCCCATGTATTTCTTCAATAGGTGGTAAATTCTTAACATCTTCAGGTTTAATACCTTTTCCCTTCATAGATTTCTTAGCATCTTGCATATCTTCTGGACTGAGGAATAGAATACCTCTCTTCTTTGGAGTTGGCTTAGGTGGTGGTTCAGGAAGTGTCCACTCATTATCATTCTTCAATATATTATTCAATAGTTCTTCAGCCTGCCCAACAGTTCGTTCCCTAAAAACACAACCAGCGCAACTATCTAGGTAGTCTCTAGAAGCATCGGTTAGTCCATTATAAAAGATATCAAGTATTTCATTCTTCTTAAGAGCATGATCAGGCAAAGCATTAAGTAATTGGAGAAGCCCCCCCCCCCAAGCTTGAGGGAGATTCTCTTCTTCAATTTGCACAAAGTTAAATATTTCCTGTAAAGCAGCTTGTTTCTTATGAGCAGGAAAATATTTTTCAAAGAAGTAATATATCATATCCTGGGGACTACGCACACAACCAGGAGCAAGAGTATTAAATCATTTCTTAGCATCACCCTTTAATGAGAAAGGAAACAACTTAAGAATATAGTAATAGCGATTTTTTTCCTCATGAGCAAATAGGGTGGCAATATCATTCAACTTAGTAAGGTGTGCCACAACAGTTTCAGTTTCATAACCATGAAAAGGATCAGATTCAACCAAAGTAATTAACTCAGGATCAACAGAGAATTCATAATCCTTATCAGTAACGAATATGGGAGAGGTAGCAAACTTAGGATCATATTTCATTCTCTCCCTCATAGATTTTTCTTTCATTTCAGCAAGCAATTTTATAACCTCATCTCTATCATTACAAGTAAGAATTGCTCTAGCTGTCTCCCTATCAAAGACATGTTCATCAGGTGATTCAACTCTAGTAGGAGAGCTGGGCATAATAGGTGAATCATAATTCTCAAGAGTTTTAACATTTTCAGTTTCTTTAGCTTTAGCAAGTTGTTCATCAAGAAATTCACCAAGTGGCACAGTATTATCAAGCATAGTACTAGCATCATCATAAGTATCATTCATAGCAGAAGTAGTATCATCAATAACTTGCGACTTATCAGAATGCATACAGGAGGTGGTGTCGCAAGCCTACTCAAAACAGAAGGTGAATCAAGTGCGGAGCTAGATGGCAGTTCCTTACCTCCCCTCGTCTTAGAGGGAACGATCTTGGTCTTAGCGTCTTTCAGATTCTTCATAGTGATCAACAGATATAAATCCCAAGTGACTCAACAAATAGAGCTATGCTCCCCGACAACGGCGCCAAAAAAAGGTCTTGATAACCCACAAGTATAGGGGATCGCAACAGTTTTCACGGGTAGTATTTCACCCAGATTTATTGATTCGACACAAGGGGAGCCAAAGAATATTTGCAAGTATTGGCAGTTGAGTTGTCAATTCAACCACCTGGAGATAAAATATCTACAGCAAAGTATTTAGTAGCACAGTAATATGATAGTTTTGATAGCAGTAGCAACAGTAACACTAGTAACGGTAACAGTAACAGTAGCAGTTTTGCAACAAGTGTGAAGCAGTAGCAACAAAGTAACTTAGCAGAAACCAATATGAGAAAGTCGTAGGCATTGGATCGGTGATGATAATTATGTTGGATGATATTCATCATATAATAGTCACAACCTAGGGCGATACACAATAGCTCCAATTCATCAACGTAATGTAGGCATGTATTCCGTATATAGTCATACGTGCTTATAATAAGAACTTGCATGACATCTTTTGTCCTACCCTCCCGTGGCAGTGGGGTCCTTAAGGAAACTAAGGGATATTAAGGCCTCCTTTTAATAGAGAACCGGAACAAAGCATTAGCACTTAGTGAATACATGAACTCCTCAAACTACGGCAATCATCGGAAAGAATCACTACTGGAATCAGGAGATTTGCCGTCTGCCATGGCAGACGGCAAAGTATAGGTTCACGGACGGCAAAGGCCTTTGCCGTCTGCTGGCAGACGGCCCCACGTCCAGCACAGAAAACCACGGTAAAGGGCTGCTTTGCCGTCTGCATAACCGAAGCGGACGGCAAAGATATTTGCCGTCTGCCTTTCAGGCGAAGCGGACGGCATAGTAATTAGGTTAGCCCCGTTAGGTGGCTAACGGCAGACTGTGCTGTCTGCCTGCGGACGGCAAAGGCTCAACCACCTTTGCCGTCAGCCCGATGACGTCAGCTGGGCTTAGGTGGCTACTGGAAGACTTTGCCGTCTGCCACCGACGGCAAAGCCCCACCAGCCTTTGCCATCTGCCACCGACGGCAAAGTGACCAAATTGGTCAGACCCCGTGCTCCCAGGTTGCACAGGTTACTGCCACGTGTCACGTTTGCCGTCAGTGGCAGACGGCAAAGAGCCCTTTGCCGTCGGTGGCAGACGGCAAAGTGCCTGTATTGCCCCTTTTTATTCTGTTTTTTGTTATATCCAATCATTTTCATAGCAAATATATGATATATATATATATATTTCACAATAATTTCATCCAACATACATATCCCTGCCATATGGATATGATCATCCAACAGATATATACCAAATCAAAACAAAAAGTAAAGAGTCATCCATAGGTAGCAAGTTTCATCCAACTCTTCCATTACAATAGTTTCATCCATATTACAAAGTGTCATCCATAGGTAGCAAGTTTCACATTGTTCATCGTACAAAATCAAAACAAAAAGTAAAGACAAGCACTCCATCAATGCAAGCTTCCGTGAAGTGAATCAAATCTGCAAAATGAGAAATAAGAAAGTTAGAAGAAGAAGACTAGAAGAAGAAGAAGAGTTTTTCTTCTCTTTCTTTTTCTCCTCTTGTTTTTCTTCTTCTTATTGCTTAATTGTGTCATTTTAGAGCTAACCTAGGTAATTATGCCATTTTTGACCTAACTAAGCTTATTGTGTCATTTTGGAGGAAAATAAGCTAAGTATATGACATTTATGAGCTTACCAAGGTTATTATGCCATTTTTGACCTAAGTAAGCTAATTATGTCATAAATGAACTAAATAAGCTAAGTATAGGTCATTATTGAGCTAACCTAGGTAATTATGCAATTTTTGAGCTAACTAAGCTTATTATGTCATTTTGGAGGAAACGAAGCTAAGTATAGGTCATTTTAGAGCTAACCTAGGTAAAATAGGTCATTTTGGAGCTAAGTAAGCCTATTGTGTCATTTTGGAGGAAAATAGGCTAAGTATATGACATTTATGAGCTTACCAAGGTTATTATGCCATTTTTTACCTAAGTAAGCTAATTATGTCATAAATGAACTAAATAAGCTAAGTATAGGTCATTATTGAGCTAACCCAGGTAATTATGCAATTTTTGAGCTAACTAAGCTTATTATGTCATTTTGGAGGAAACAAAGCTAAGTATAGGTCATTTTAGAGCCAACCTAGGTAAAATAGGTCATTTTGGAGCTAAGTAAGGTTATTATGTCATTTTGGAGGAAAATAAGCTAAGTATATGACATTTTGGAGCTTACCAAGGTTATTATGCCAGTTTTGACCTAAGTAAGCTAATTATGTCATAAATGAACTAAATAAGCTAAGTATAGGTCATTATTGAGCTAACCTAGGTAATTATGCAATTTTTGAGCTAACTAAGCTTATTATGTCATTTTGGAGGAAACAAAGCTAAGTATAGGTCATTTTAGAGATAACCTAGGTAAAATAGGTCATTTTGGAGCTAAGTAAGGTTATTATGTCATTTTGGAGGAAAATAAGCTAAGTATATGACATTTTGGAGCTAAATAGGTCATTTTGGAGGAAACGAAGCTAAGTATGCATTTGTTAAGCAAAACACTAGAGAAAACTTACCGTCTTAGCACCGGGGTTCCTCGAGCCGGTATCACCTGGAGAAGGGTTGTGCGATGCGGCTCCGGAGTTATGCTGCACCAAAGATCATTTGCAAAGTCTTGTTAGCATGATGACACTCAAATGTTAAGACTAGTAAATAATGACCATTCAAATGAAACTCACCGTTCCCGCTCTAGTAATGACTGGCATCGGCGGAGGGGCCTGACCGGTCTTCTCGCACATAGACTGCACATTTGGTTTTGACAAGTCAGTCATATTAGTTAGTAATGAAACAAACATTACGTGCATGATTTGGCTAATATGCAGAAGAAACTTACCACGAGGAGCTCGTACATGGCCTGGTGAACCGCGTCATTCCGTGCCCTCTCCTCCTCCAACAACCTAGCCGTCTTCTCCTCCAAAAGCAGTTCCTTCTCCGCCGCCACCCGGTCCCTCTCCTCTAGAAGCGCCTGGGTTGTCGCTCTCTCTTTCTGAAGAGCAGCCTACAACACCACTCCTCGTTAGCATTTTAATCATCGATGGCCACACACACAATGTAATGGAGGAAAGGTATCTGAGTCCGTATAACTAACCTCGATGGCGAGCTCCATTGGCCGTGGACGAGGCCTTATCTCAGGACAGGAGCTCGTTTGGCGCGACTTGATCTCCGGGAGAGTGCGAGGACAACGTATCAGTCCATCTCCAATGGCTATCGAGCCATGGGGCCTCCCGCCACCAGATATCATCACCAGCTCTGAATCAATAGGCTGCTGGCTCGGGTTAAACTCCTCCCCTTTCCTCGCCTTCCCCTCCTCTCTGTACCTCACGAGCTTGTGGTGGGAGGAGATGTTGGTGAAGTTCTCTGGATTATCGAGGTCAGACTCAGAGAATGCCTTGGCCTTCTTGTACTTTGCAGTATGGGCCATGGCATAGAGGTCGTACACCTGTGGCACCTCCGTGTTATTGTGTCGCGCCTAAAAGAGAGAAACAAAGTATTAGTAAATGACGCGGGCTCAGATACCTGAAGCTAGCATGAAGAATAAATTGCATGAATCATGAAGCAAAACACATACCCAGTTCCGCCCGAACTGATATAAGTTAGCGCTGCCTTGATGGTGTGGCACACCAACCATTTGGGCACGCCGGTCCTTGGCATTGTTGTGGACGGTTAGCCATTCGTCTGAGCACCACTCATTCACCAACGCCTCCCAACAATCCATCTTATCCACCCAACAAAATTCTGCATCGGATCCGGAGGAGAGCATATGGGAAAACAAACCCAATCTACACATACTCGGGCTGTCCATGGATAACGTTGGACAATTCGAAAGAATCACGGTTATAAATATGCAAATGCATGCATATTTATAAATGTAACCCTTTCGAACGGGAGACGCATACTGGTCACGCATACTAATGATTCAATCTACCTATAGCTAGCAAGTTTCATCGGCACGAAGACCGGAACAGAGCAAATGAAGGGGGGAGGAGGAGATGTCATTTGTGCTCACCGACGAACGCACGGGGATGTCGTCAAACACCAGACCCTCGCACGGGGAGGTCGTCGAACACCAGACCCTCGCAGCGACGAAACAACTGCACATTTAAATCCACCCTATCAACACAAATATGATGTTTTTTATAACAAAATCGAAAAATATATGACCTAACGTCGTCGTGCTGCGGTGTCGTGCTGGGGTGTCGCGCCAGAAGGTCAAGGTTGCCAGGGATTCACTCTGTAGTCTTATCATAGGGCTGTATCTACTAGCTTGGCAGAAAGGTATTAGTTGAGTCTGGGTCACACTATATACTTGCAATTTTGGCCTCGTAAGGTGATATTCTGTAACACCCTGAGTTTTGCCTCCTAATAACTTAGAGCTAATAGTGTTGTTTGAATCTTTAATTGTGTCTGAGTGGACATTTTGGCTTCTTTTTTGAATATTTTGTTTTCTTTTGTTTGAATTTAAATTTGATCTTCGGCTTGCATAAAGTGCTCTAAAACTGAGGAAAATTCCTATGATCATTCTACTCCAGATTTAAATCCCAAATTTCTACCACAAATCATGACATGGGAATAGGTCATAAAAATATTTATCTTGCAAAGCATTTTGGCTAAAAAGCATTTTCTAAAATTAGGTTTTCAAAAACCCTTAAGTCATGGCTTGAACTACAAGTCCTTGATTTAGGTGGAATAAAAACTTTGCCAAGTTATGTTTGAATCCTACTAGCATGACAAAAATCTCTCTAGATCTACAGAATTCAGTTTCTGCTAATTTCTAGGGTTTGAAAACTTTACACAAGGAATTTTCTCCAAAAATTCCCAAATAATTCCTGGAGCTATATTTGTTGTCAAATATCCATCCTACCAAGTTTGAGAAACCAGATCATCCATTTGTTATGAACATCATCCATTTTTCCACTTCATGCAGAAACTTGTTTTGAAAGTTTTGTGAAACAAAGTTCATTTGTTTTGCCTCAAATTTTTACCAGGGCTTTCTTATCCATCAAGTGTGAGTTCTAATCCCTATCTATCCACCCAGAAGGTCATGAGTTCTAATCCCTAATTAACCTAAGAAAAACAGAGGAGGGGTGGGGCTCACCGGAGGGGGGGGGGTCGGGGCAGAGGGCGGGGCAGAGGCGGAGGCAGAGCTCGTTGGGGCAGAGGGCGGCGGGGCTCATCGGGGCGGCCGGCGTCGGTGCAGAGGGCGGCGGCGCGGGGCGGCTGGGCAGCGGGCGGCGGCGGGGAGGCGGCGGCGCGGGGCGGCTGGGCAGAGGGCGTCGGTGCAGAGGGCGGCGGCGCGGGGTGGTTGGGCAGCGGGCGGCGACGGGCGGCAGCGAGAGAACGAGAGAGAGAGAGAGAGAGAGAGAGAGAGAGAGAGAGAGAGAGAGGGCGCGGGCCGGTTTGAGCAAGAGAGAGAGAGAGATTGACGGGGCTGCCCGTTAAGGAAATCCTCTTTGCCGTCTGCTAGCAGACGGCAAAGAGGGGGGCCGTTAGGGTTAGCCCCACGCCCCTCTTTGCCGTCAGCTAGCAGACGGCAAAGAGGAAAATAGCAGACGACAAACTGCCAGCTGACGGCACCGAGTTGACCTAGCCGACGCAGGGGCCCACCCCCTCTTTGCCGTCTGTCCTTTTCCTCTTTGCCGTCAGCTAGCTGACGGCAAAGAAAGAACTGACAGCAAAATTAATTTTTGCCATGAGTCCTTTCTTTGTCGTCTGCTTTTCCAAAGCTGACGGCAAAGAATCTCTTTGGCATCAGCTGGCAGACGGCAAAGAGCCAGCTGATGGCAAATCTCTTGATTCCAGTAGTGAATCCCAATTATTGTCACCTTGGGGTATGCGGATCATGACACGTAATAGGTGCATATAACTTGCAAGATAGGATCAAGAACACAAATATATTCATGAAGACATGAAGGGTTCAGATCTGAAATCATGGCACTCAGGCCCTAGTGACAAGCATTAAGCATAGCAAAGTCATAGCAACATCAATTTCAGAACATAGTGGATACTAGGGATCAAAGCCCTAACAAATTGACTCGATTACATGATAAATCTCATCCAACCCATTATCGTCCAGCAAGCCTACGAAGAAATTACTCACGCCCGGTGGTGAGCATCATGAAATTGGTGATGGAGGATGGTTGATGATGACGACGGCGTCGAATCCCCCTCTCCGGAGCCCCGAACGGACTCCAGATCAGCCCTCCCGATGAAGAACAGGAGGTGGCGGCGGCTCCGTATTGTAAAACGCGATGAAACTTCTTCTTCTATTGTTTTCTCGGGGAAAGAGAATTTATAGCGTTGGAATTAGGTCAGACGGCCGCCTGTGGGCCCCACAAGGCACCACGGCGTGCCCTAGGGGGGGGTCGCGCCCTGCTGTCTTGTGAGCAGCAGGTGGCCCCACTTCTGTTGATTCTTGCGCCAATAATTTTTATATATTTCATAAAAAATCTCCAAAAAGTTTTGTCCAAATCCGAGAACTTTGATTTCTGCAATAAAACAACACCATGGCAATTCTGCTGAAAACAGCGTCAGTCCGGGTTAGTTTCATTCAAATCATGCAAATTAGAGTCCAAAACAAAAGCAAAAGTGTTTGGAAAAGTAGATACGACGGAGACGTATCAAGCTACAGCGAGACCAGCGGTAGCGGAGCGGTGGTAGGGGCGAAAGTACCGCAAGCGGTACTACTGCCCTACTACCGCGCCACTTCCGCTGAGCGCGAAGAGACAATAGAACGTCTCGATTAAGTGATAGTACGCACGGTACTAGACCGGCGGTACTACCGTTCACTAGCGGTACTACCGCTCAGAGGAGCAGTACTACCGCTCAGAGGGGCGGTACTGCCACTTAGCAGCTTATAGGACATGTGACAGAAAAAACAGATGGAACTCCAAAGATGCGGGAAGGAAAGTGGGTGCACAAAGAAAGACGTGTACGTGGTGATTCCACCCAAACCTTTCCGAAGCGAACCCCCTCTTAATAGTACGGTTTCCCTACGACTCAAGTCCACCGAAAAAGAAACGTAGGAAAAATAATCGTCTTGGCTTTAACACTCCGAGGGGCATCAATCGTCTTGTGCCATATGATGGATTATCTGAAATGCTTAATGCACACGATTAGTCCGCAAATGCATTGTCATCAATCACCAAAACCACTAAGGGAGAAATATGCCCTAACACCTAGCTCCGGCGGCGGGTCGCGGCTAGCAGAAGCACCGGCACGTCCACGACCACGCCGTCGACGGCATCACGGCAACCGCAGCTCTGGCGAATCTCCGAATCAAATCGGCGGCTGAAATCGAATCGGCGGTGGCGGCCGTCGCTATGGCGGCGAGGGAGGCGGCGGGGATAGGCGGGCGGGGTCGCGGCGGGTCAGAGATGGACGGGCGGGCGGCGGCGGAGGAGGAGGCGGGCAGCCGTCGGGCGGGCGGGGGGCGGGCGGGCAGAACGAAACTGAAGAGCGGTTGGCGGTTGGCGCGCGGCCGCCAGTTTTACATCTCCTGGAGGTGGAGATGCAAATTTGTATCTCCAGGTGTTGTATTTTACATCTCCTGAAGGTGGAGATGTAATTTATTTTGCATCTACATCATCTGTTGGAGGTGGGTTTTTGGGCCTCGGAAATGTATAAGTTAGTTATTTTTGCATCTATATCATCTATTGGAGATGCTCTAAGCAGTTTTAGACAAGAGTTCAAAAGAGAGATATGCCTATAATCATCTTAGGTCTCGAGATAAATAAGAAATGAAGTCAAGGTAAATAGGGAATCATTGATACGAGTGAGATCAAGATAATCCCTAAAAGAAATCAGCACATAGCTTATTAAAACAATGCTTAATAATAGATCAAGACACTTTAAGAAAATGGATGTTAAATCCGTCGGGACCAGGTGCCTTCTCAGAAGGAATATAGAAGCTATGACCTTGTCAAATTCTTCTTCCGAGAAAGCAGCGGAAAGCGGAGGTCAGCCAGCGTCTCAATGAGATCAATATTGTTCGGAAGAATCGGTAAGTCAGCTTGACCCGAATGATTCTTGAAAGAGTGCCAAAGAGTGGCCGCTATGATATGGAATCTCATGATCATCTTGAGCATTGAGCCGAGCAATAGTGACCATCGAGCGAAAAATGCAGTATTTTCATCGCCCAAGCAAGCCCACCTAATGGTGCAAAGATTCCTCCAAAAAGTCATACTCCCTCCGTTCCACAATGTAGCGCGTATACATTTTTTGAAAAGTCAATTTTGACCATATTTGTAAAGAAAAACATATACATCTAGAATACCAAACACATATCCCTAGATACATCACAAGACGTACTTTCACATTATATATATTTGGTATTGTAGATATGAATAGTTTTCTCTATAAACTTGGTCAAAGTTTGTAAAGTTTGACTTTTCAGAAAATCTATATGTACTAAATTACGGAATGGATGGAATATTGATAAGCAAGCACATGAGAAAGCTTATGCTTCACGAGCTTCCTGAAGTTCCATTCTGTGATAGGGCCTGACATCCTCCAACTCATCCAAAAGCAAAATAACTTTGGTACAATTCACCACAATTTGCCCATTATTGATTTCCTTTTTACACAGATCATATCTGGCGTCCTTGAATGTTTCTTCTTGTAGCCAGAGGTTGAAAATTAAGTAAGGCATAATATTAATTTATAGCATGTCATTGCACAACATATTCAATGATTAACCAGAACACCAGATTATATACATTAATGATGGCAGCAAGTATCTACTGCCATGTTCCAAGAACTGCGTAGCAATACATAGTAACCCAGACATACATTACAGCAATCAAGAGAAGTTTCACATATTTACTGGTCACAAATTGCAAAGCAATACTGGAATAACCATCACGGAATACCTAGTCCTGGCACAATCACAAGCATGTATGGGCAATCCAGACTCGAGAGTACTACGAGAGCCTATTCCTTCTTAGAGGTATGGATGGCGGTAACCGTGGAGACCATGGAATCGACACCGCACTTGTTTTTGACATGCGGACCCCTGCAGATCTTGTAGTACCCGCTCTCACCCCAGTTCTCGCCCCATGAGTTCTTTATGATCCAGTATGGTTTCTCCTTGAAGCGGAGCGGTGCGTAACCAGCTGACCCATAGCCAACCAGGAGAACACCATGATCAAGATGCCTCCCACAGATGTATGGGCACGAGACACCACCAATGTACGTTTGCATAAATACTGCATTGATACCAACTGCACAAAGAGAAGTATGCATCAGCCACAGTAATTTCCATGACATCCATAAGCAGATCACTAACAGCTGAAGACGCAATGATCAAATATGCAAATGCTTTGGATTCTTACTTGCAAGTGGGCCATGTTTCACAAGGTTAGCGGCAATCTGATCTTCGTCAATAGCAACAGTACTAAAGTTCTTAACTTGAGCAGCAATTTTGGATTTCTCAAACTTGCAGGCACTGTTCTTCCCAGTGTACGGGTAATCCTTCTCGGTTTCTAAGCCACCAGCTTTTGCGAGATAGCTGAAAGCTGTTGTCATCAAGCCACCATTGCATCCCGCGTCACATGCGCGTGGCTCTGACGGGTCACACTGCAGTCCATGACAAGAGAACAACATATATTAGTTGAACACCTTAACAAAAGAATAGGAAGCCAGCAGGAATAAATTCAATAGAATCAACACTAATACAAGTGAAAATGGTTTGCAAAATGGAGGGAAATTGAGCGTCAGTGCCGTCCATCAGACAAAAGACTTCATCATTCATAACGCCAAAAAGGTATGGAAGAAATGAGTATACAGTCAGGCAAATGGCTTAGTTAGTAGTACACAACAGAAAATGGTTTTAGCGCCTCATTGGTGAAAGTTTGAATTTGGTCCAAGTCCAACCAGGATTAATTGGCCACACAGAATAGTAAGTTGCTTGTCGGTAAAAAATTAAATACTAAGGCATGATTGACTGATTGTTCCAGTTGATAATAATTCAGGTATTACACTCCCCAAATGATTGTTTGATATAATTTTAACAAATTCTAGTGCATCACTGGTTACGTTTTTTTACCGTTTCCAATGCATCCCTCGTAACTGAGGCTCTTCCATGCTTTCACAGAGTAGGCTTTTTTATTTCTAGTGGAAGTATGTCTATTGTTTTCTCTCCTATTCAAGAAGAACGTAAGGCTTACGTTCTTCCCTCCCTCTCCTCGCCTCTCATTTTTGTTTTTTCCCCCATCTATGATTTTTTCACCGTTTTTTCCTGAAAGCTGCATCAACTGTGCCACCACTTATTGACTTACCAAATATAATTATGTTTTACCAGGCGGCAAGCCTGGTAAGCTATCAAAAAAATATAACTATGTTTTCTTTGTAAGCCAATAAATGATCATTACCAAATAAGGGTTTACCAAATAAAATAATACTTTCTTACACAATCACACTAACATGGGCCGGTGTATCATGGACTAACCTACTAGAATATTTATGCCCTCCGTTGCAATGCACGGGCAATTATCTAGTTAACCGTAAAGAAAAGAATTGCCTTTGTTTAAGGAATATCTTGCTTGAGAGAGGATAGTTCCCCTGTGCCCGCATATTGGCTTTGCCAGTCGCTCAAATTTCAGTAATCACTAGTCAGTTGCTTCTTAGGACCATTTAACAAGTCCAACCAGGATTAATTGGCCACACAGAGTAGTAGAAAACACTGAACAAGAGGAGCTAGGAGTATTTTAAATGGTTGGTGCCTTTGCAGTTACAGCCAAGGAATACTTTCTGGGGTATACAAGCAAATGTCTATTGATTTTTTACTACAGAAAGTGGATAAGATTAATTAATTCAGTTGACCCACCTAGAACATTAATTAAATCAGTAGACCCACTATATTATTCCTATTTTTCTTTCAGCCCAAACAAAAAAATCTAGTAGCGGAGAGGCGAAGCAGATGGATACCTCGTGGTCACAGTCGACCAGCTGCTGCTCGCTGAGCACCTCCAGCTTCCCGGTGGCGAGGTAGTTGGCACCCTCCAGCGCCCCCGACGTACTGAAGGACCAGCACGACCCGCACGAGCCCTGAACAGAAGAGAAAAATTGGTTGGAATCAAATCAACCTGCCGATGTTCCAACCGAATCCAAGAAAAGATGGAATCAGAGGCGGACCTGGTCCTTGACGGGGCCGACCGCGCCGTGCTCGCGCCAGTCGAACTCGGTGGGGAGGCCGTCGGTGGGGAGGGCCGGCGCGTCGTGCGCCGACCCGGAGATCCCCTTGAGGAAGCTCCGGCGGGACTTGCGGAGGCCGAGGAAGCGCTCCCGGAACTCGTCGGGGGTGAGGTCGGAGAACTTGGTGATGCCGTGCACCGCGGAGGGGTCGAGCCGCTGGTGGCGGCGCGCGCGGCGAAGGTTGGCCCTGAACACGGAGAGCCGGTGCGCGTGCTCGTCGGCGTCCCTGTAGGACTTGCCGAACCGCCGGACGAAGCTCGCGAAGTGCGCCTCCGCGTTGAGCTCCAGCTCGTTCTCCGCGTCGCCCCCGACCACCTGCTCGATGAGGGGGTCCTCCAGCCCCTCCGCCGCCGAGGAGAGGGCCGGGTGGAGGAGGAGGACGGCAGCAACGACGAGGAGCAGCCCGAGGCGGGGGCGAGCCATGATTGGTCGGTTTGGTATTATTTTTCCTGCGGTTTCTTGTGTGCGTGTGTGTGGCTTCGGTTCGGTTGCCTGCGCCGGTTATTTATAGCGAGTCGTTGAGGTGTACGGCGTTAGAGTTGCTTGCGTTGCGTGGTTGCTTTGTACTCGTACTCGATTGCAAATGCTTGGGGAGAACGGCGATCAGCTCACTCCGGCTGCTGTGAGAACGACGTCGTTAATGGTGATGGCAGGGTGGGTGGATTCACGAGCGGCGCTGATATTTTCTCTACACTGGCTGTAGTTGCTTACACAGACGTTCGACCATTAATTTTACGCCATGTGTAACTGTAAAAATATAAAAATCTACAGGTACTAGCCGAAAATCTACATGTACTAACAGCGAACTAGGATGGTTAGGAGGGTGATTGTACCCACCACGAATCAAATCCTAAGTTTGACACATGTGTGTCTCACAAAGGCATTTGCTCAAAGTAGCCTTGGATAGTCATGTCTTGTTGGTTAATGAAACGGTGACGCCGCTTGAGCTACTCGATCGTTTCCGCGCCCAAGAGATGGTGCAGGCGCAGGTGGCGGAGAATGCCGCTCGTCGAGACATTGCGCGTGCGGTGGCGGCCGAGGCTCGCCTGGCCGCGAGTGATGTTACTGCCAGGGAGGAGGCAGCAACATCGACTCGCGGTCGCGCAACTCGTGGCCGTGGCAGGGGGCGCGGTCGTGGTCGGGGCCCGGGGTACTATGGGGTGAAGCTGAAGGGGCGGGGCCAGATCCCCCACGAGGGCGCAATGAGAGGAATAATTTGGAACTTGCGGGGTTTTGGTCAACTTGACAGGAGACGTCAGTTGATCGAATACATCCGTGAGCACCGCTTGGACTTCGTGGGGTTGCAAGAGACTTTTCACGAATCCTTCTCCCAGTTCGAGCTTGATTCGCTTGGGGGAGCCACACAGTTCCGATGGGAGTGGATTCCGTCTAGGGGTCGATCCGAAGGCATCCTGCTCGGGCTGAATTCCGAGGTGTTCGACGTGATCCAATTCTCGAGAGGGGAGTTCTTCCTAGGGGTACAGGTTTTGCAGAAAAACATCCGATTCCAGTGGGAATTGTTAGTGCCTTACGGACCAGTGGATCACTCGCGGTCGGTCGATTTTTTGAGGGAACTTCATGACAAGATCACAATGGCCGCTTGCCCAGTTGTGATCGGGGTCGACTTCAACCTTCTCCGCAGCTCGACGGATAATAGTAACCTTAGGGTTAATAACCCTCGCCTCGTCGAGATTTTTAACGAATGGTCTGCGAATCTCGAGCTCATCGAATTACATAGAAATGGGGCGCGGTACACTTGGACAAATAACCAAGACGATCCGGTGCGATGTGTTCTTGATAGGGTGTTCGCTTCCACGGAATAGGAGAATCAATTCCCGAGGTGCTCGCTCTCGGCCGAGATTCGCCTCGGATCCGATCATTGCCCTCTCATTCTATGCTCGGGGGAAGAACCTAGGAGAGATTCGAAACGGTTCTTTTTTGAAAAACAATGGCTTTTGTAGCCGGGGTTTAAAGAGCGAGTTGCGGCGGTTTGGGCGAGGGCGCTTGCAAGTCCACCTCATCGATACGGTCCCTTATGCGATCGGTTGGACGAGTGGCAGAATTGCATTCTCCGAATGCGTCATCATTTGAGGGGATGGGGAGCGAATGTGGGTAGTGATCTCAAGATTCGTAAGCAGGCGCTGCTCGCTGAGATAGCGGCCTTAGATACCCGGGCTGATTCCTCCGGGCTCTCGCACGATGAGTGGGTGAGACGATATTCTATTGAAGATGAAATGATCTTCATCCTCAAGTGTGAGGAACTTTATTGGCAACAGAGGGGGCAACAAAAGTGGGTGGTGCATGGGGACATGAGCTCCGAATTCTTTCACGCAGTCGCCAACGGCCGCAGGCGTCGTTCCACGATCAGAGTACTGCTACTTGTAGACTGCGTTGGTATTTCCCCGAAGAGGAGAGGATGATGCAGTATAGTAGAGATAAGTATTTCCCTCAGTTAAGAACCAAGGTTATCAATCCAGTAGGAGAGCCAAGCAAAATCCCGTTAAGCGCACCTGCACACACAAAAGCAAACACTTGCACCCAACGCAAATAAGAGGGTTGTCAATCCTCCTAGCGGTTATTTGCAAGGATGAATTCTGATAGTGATAGATAGATAAACTAAGATACTAAATAAAATAAAAGTAAATAAATTACAGCAAGGTATTTTTGATTTTAATATATGATAAAAATAGACCCTGGGGCCACAGTTTTCACTAGAGGCTTCTCTCTCGAACACATAACATACGGTGGGTAAACAAATTACTATTGGGCAATTGATAGAAAAGCAAATAATTATGACGGATTCATGGCAATGATCATGTATATAGGCATCACGTCCGAGACAAGTAGACCGACTCCTGCCTGCATCTACTACTATTACTCCACCCATCGACCGCTATCCAGCATGCATCTAGGGTATTAAGTATGAAACAGAGTAACGCTTTAAGCAAGATGACATGATGTAGACAAAGTAAACTCAAGCAATATGATTAAACCCCATCTTTTTATCCTTAATGGCAACAATACAAATACGTGTCATGTCCCTTTATGTCACTGGGATTGAGCACCGCAAGATTGAACCCATCACAAAGCACCTCTCCCATTACAACATAAACCAATCTAGTTGGCCAAACCAAATCGATAGATCGGAGAGAAATAAAAAGCTATAATAATCATGCATAAAAGAGTTCAAAGAAGACTCAAATATTTCTCATGAATAATCTGATCATAAACTCACAATTCATCGGATCCCAACAAACACACCGCAAAAGAAGATTACATCGGATAGAACTCCAAGAACATCGAGGAGAACATGGTATTGAAGATCAAAGAGAGAGAAGAACCCATCTAGCTACTAGCTATGGACCCGTAGGTCTGTAGTAAACTACTCACACATCATCGGAAGGGCAGCAAGGTTGATGAAGAAGCCCCTCCATGATCGATTCCCCCTCCGGCAGAGTACCGGAAAAAGCCTCCAGATGGGATCACGGAAGAACAGAGGCTTGCGGCGGCGGAAAGGTTTTTTCTTCTGTCTCTCTGGTATATTGGGAATATTTTGGAATTTATAGCGCTGGAATTAGGTCAGGAGGGTCTACGAGGGGCCCACAAGCCTGGAGGGCGCGCCTACCCCCCCTGGGCGCGCCCTCCAGGTTTGTCGCCTCCTCGTGGCTCTTTTGGTCTTCTCCCGAAGCTTCGTGGGTCTCTTCTGGTACAGAAAAAATTAATCCAAAGTTTTTTTCTCGTTTGGACTCTTTTTGATAATGATTTTCTGAAAAGGCAAAAACAAGCAAAAAACAGCAACTGGCACTGGGCACTGGGTTAATAGGTTAGTCCCAAAAAAATGATATATAATGGCATATAATTGCATATAAAACATCCAAGATTGATACTATAATAGCATGGCACAATCAAAAATTATAGATACATTGGAGACGTATCAAGCATCCCCAAGCTTAATTCCTGCTCATCCTCGAGTAGGTAAATGATAAAAACAGAATTTTTGATGTGGAATGCTACCTATCATGTTTCATCATGTAATCTTTCTCTTACGGTATGAATAATAAGATCCGAATGATTCAAAGCAATAGTCTATAGTTTGATATAAAGACATCAATACTCAGGCATACTAAGAAACAATCATGTCTTCAAAATAAAAATGCTAAAGAACGTTATCCCTACAAAATCATATAATCCCGTCATGCTCCATCTTCTTAACACAAAATATTTATCATGCACTACCCCGATGACAAGCCTAGCAATTGGTTCATACTTTTTAATGCACTTTAACTTTTTCAACCCCCACACAATACATGAGCGCAAGCCATGGATATAGCACTATGGGTGGAATAGAGTGTGCTGGTAGAGGTAAATAAGGGGAAGTCAAAAATAAGAAGATAGTCTCACATCAACGAGGCTAATCAACGGGCTATGAAGATGCCCATCAATTGATGCCAATGCGAGGAGTAGGGATTGCCATGCAACTGATGCACTAAGAGCTATAAGTGTATGAAAGCTCAACATGAAAACTAAGTGGGTGTGCATCCAACTTGCTTGCTCATGAAGACCTTGGGCATTTGAGGAAACCCATCATAGGAATATACAAGCCAAGTTCTATAATGAAAAATTCCCACTAGTATATGAAAGTGACAAAATAGGAGACTCTATATAAAAAACATGGTGCTACTCTGAAGCACAAGTGTGGAAAAAGGATAGTAACATTGCCCCTTCTCTTTTTTTCTCTCATTTTCTTTTTCGTGGGCTCTTCTTGGCCTCTTTTTTTTCGTCCGGAGTCTCATCCCGACTTGTGGGGGAATCATGGTCTCCATCATCCTTTCCTCACTGGGACAATGCTCTAATAATGATGATCATCACACTTTTATTTACTTACAACTCAAAATTATAACTCGATACTAGAACAAATACGACTCTATATGAATGCCTCTGGTGGTGTACCAGGATGTGCAATGATACTAGCGTAACATGTATAAAAATGATGAACGGTGGCTGAGCCACAAATACTATGTCAGCTATATGATCATGCAAAGCAATACGACAATGATGATGTGTGTCATATAAACGAAACGATGGAAGTTGCATGGCAATATATCTCGGAATGGCTATGGAAATGCCATGATAAGTAGGTATGGTGGCTATTTTGAGGAAGATATAAGGAGGCTTATGTGTGATAGAGCGTATCATATCACGGGGTTTGGATGCACCGGCGAAGTTTGCACCAACTCTCGATGTGAAAAAGGGAAAAGCACGGTACCGAAGAGGCTAGCAAATTGCGGAAAGGTGAGAGTGCGTATAATCCATGGACTCACATTAGTCATAAAGAACTCACATACTTATTGCGAAAGTTTATTAGCCCTCGAAGCAAAGTACTACTACGCATGCCCCTAGGGGGATAGATTGGTAGGAAAAGACCATCGTTCGTCCCCGACCGCCACTCATAAGGTAGACAATCAAGAATAAATCATGCTCCAACTTCCTAGCATAACGACAGATCATACGTGCATGCTTCAGGAATCACAAACCTTAACACCAATATTTTTACTAAACCATAATTATCTACTAGCACCTCCCACATATTACCATCTTAATATCGCAAAACTATTGCAAGGAATCAAATTTATCATATTCAGTGATCTACATGAAAGTTTTTATTATATCCCTCTTGAATACCTATCATATTAGGACCAAATTCATAACCCGTGCATATTACCATTGCTAATCATTAGACTCTCAAAAAGATATAAGTGAAGCATGAGAGTGCAACTATTTCTTTAAAATATAACCACCGCCGTGCTCTAAAAGATATAAGTGAAGCACTAGAGCAACTGCCTAGCTCAAAAGATATAAGTGAAGCACATAGAGTATTCTAACAAATCACGAATAATGTGTGTCCCTCTCAAAAAGGTGTGTTCAGCAAATATGATTGTGACAAACTAAAAAACAAACAAAAGCAAACAAACTATATCACAAGACGCTCCAAGTAAAACACATATCATGTGATGAATAAAAATATAGCTCCAAGTGAGTTACCGATAGATTGTAGACGAAAGAGGGGATGCCTTCCGGGGCATCCCCAAGCTTAGACGCTTGAGTATTCCTTGAATATTACCTTGGGGTGCCTTGGGCATCCCCGAGCTTTGGCTCTTGCCGCTCCTTATTCCTTTATCCATCGTAGTCTCACCGAAAACTTGAAAACTTCAGCACACAAAACTCAACAGAAACCTCGTGAGATCCGTTAGTATAACAAGCAAATCTTAAACTTTAGGCACTGTTGTAAATTGATTCATACTTAATATTGTCATAATTCTACTTTAATCCAACTTCTCCATGACTCATACCCCCCGATACGATCCATAGATTCATCAAAATAAGCAAACTATGCAACAAAAACAGAATCTGTCAAAAACAGAATAGTCTGTAAAGATCTATTTAGAAGCTATAATTCTGTAACTCCAAAAATTCTAAAAATTTAGGACAACGTAAAAAATTCATATACCAATACTCTGTAAAATTTTCAGATTTTTCTGACACTCCAGTACAGAATAAAAATTCCAACACTGGATGCGAAACTTTCTGTTTTCCAAACAGCATCAATTATACTATCATGTAAATCATCCCAAAGGCATTACTTGGCACAAACACTAATTAAAATATAAAAACACAATCATAAAAGAGGCTATAATTGTGTAAACACACAATAACAGAAAGTAAAACTAAAAATTTATTTTATTCATTGGGTTGCCTCCCAACAAACGCTATTGTTTTATGCCCCTAGCTAGGCATAATGCATAGTATCAAGTGTTGTCATTCTTCAAGTTAATTCCATAGGTGGCCCTCATAATAGACTCATAAGGTGCCTTAATTATCTTTCTAGGGAAGTGTTCCATCCCTTTCTTTAATGGAAATTGAAATCTTATATTACCTTCTTTCATATCAATAATAGCACCTATTGTTCGTAGGAAAGGCCTACCAAGTATTATAGGGCAAGAAGGATTGCATTCAATATCAAGAACAATAAAATCCACGGGAACATAGTTTCTATTTGCAAGAATAAGCACATCATTTATTCTACCCAATGGCTTTTTAATAGTGGAATCCGCAAGATGCAAATTAAGGGAACAAGGATCCATATCGGTGAGACCTAGCACATCACCCAAAGATTTGGGTATAGTGAAAACGCTAGCACCAAGATCTAATAGAGCATTACATTCATAAACTTTAATTTTGACTCTAATAGTAGGTTCCCATTCATCTTGTAATTTTCTAGGAATTGAAACTTCCAACTCAAGTTTTTCTTCATGCGCTTTCATCATGGCTTCTACAATATGTTTAGTGAAAGCTTTATTTTGTTCATATGCATTTGGTGAACTAATCATGGATTGCAACAAGGAAATACACTCAATTAAAGAACAACTATCATAATTAAAGTCCTTGTAATCCAAGGTAGTGGGTGCATCACTATTTAAAGTTTTAACCTCTCCAAACCCACTTTTTTTATTTATTTTTTCATTAAGATTATCAGCCTCCAAGCTATTGGGACTCCTTCTATCTAAAGTTGACTCTTCTTCTGTCCCTTTTTCATCAAGTTTTATGTTACTAAATAATGATTCAATAGGAGTGACACCAATCATTTTAATATCTTCATCATTACTACGATAGAAACCGGGTGGAATGGTTTTTTCTAGAAATTCTCGCTTAGCTCTCAACCTAGCGGTCCTTTCTTTACTTTCATTAATGGAGACATAGATAGATTTAATAGACTCATTTATATCATGCTTGGGTGGCAAAATTTTATTTTTGAGATTTTCCACATCATAAGCAATTATATCCATGTTCCTAGCCAATTCATCAACTCTATTCAATTTTTCTTCTATCATAGCATTGAAATTCTTTTGCGAATTAATAAATTATTTAATATTACTTTCAAGATCAGTAGGTATCCTATTATTATTATTGTTAGAATTACCATAGGGATTACCATAATTATTAGAGGAATTTCCAGGAAATGGTCTAGGATTGAAATTACCCCTATAAGCATTGTTGAAATTATTTCTAGAGACAAAATTCACATCAATAGCATCATTATTTTGCTCAATCAAGGTAGATAATGGCACATCATTAGGATCAATATGAGCATTTTTTACTAGCAACCAATTTCATAAGAGCATCCATCTTATCACTCAAAGTATTAATTTCTTCAACAGAATTTACCTTCTTCCCAGTTGGGGTTCGTTCAGTGTGCCATTGAGAATAATTTGTCATGATATTATCGAGAAGTTTTGTAGCTTCTACCAATGTAATTTCCATAAAAGTACCACCTGCGGCAGAGTCTAGCAAATTTCTAGAAACAAAGTTTAGCCCCGCATAATTTTTTTGTATGATCATCCATAAATTTAAACCATGTGTTGGGCAATTTCTTATCATTAATTTCATTCTCTCCCAAGATTGTGCAACATGTTCATGATCAAGTTGCTTAAAACTCATAATTTGATTTCTTAAAGAAATAATCTTAGCGGGAGGAAAATACTTTGTAATAAAAGCATCCTTACACTTATCCCAAGAATCAATACTATTTCTAGGCAAGGATGAGAACCAAGTTTTACCGCGATCTCATAGTGAAAATGGAAATAATTTTAATTCGACAATATCATTATCCACATCTTTCTTCTTTTGCATATAACAAAGTTCAACGAAAGTATATAGATGGGATGCAGCATCTTCATTAGGACTACCAGAAAATTGTTCTTTCATAACAAGATTAAGCAAAGCAGCATTAATGTCACACGACTCCGCACTAGTGGCGGGAGGAGCAATAGGAGTACTAATAAAATCACTATTATTAGTATTGGAAAAGTCACACAATTTTGTGTTTTCTTGAGACATCGTGACGAAGCAAGCAAACTAGCAAACAAGCAAATAAAAATATTTTTGTGTTTTTGTAAAAAAAATTAGAAGCGGGGGAGATGAAAACGAGAGGCAAATGCAAATAAAAAGGCAAATAAAATAAATGCAAGTGGATGATAGTTTGTGCGAAGGTACTTGGTAATTTTGATGATGTCTCCCCGGCAACGGCGCCAGAAATTCTTCCTGCTACTTGTAGACTGCGTTGGTATTTCCCCGAAGAGGAGAGGATGATGCAGTATAGTAGAGATAAGTATTTCCCTCAGTTAAGAACCAAGGTTATCAATCCAGTAGGAAAACCAAGCAAAATCCCGTTAAGCGCACCTGCACACACAAAAGCAAACACTTGCACCCAACGCAAATAAGAGGGTTGTCAATCCTCCTAGCGGTTATTTGCAAGGATTACTTCTGATAGTGATAGATAGATAAACTAAAATACTAAATAAAATAAAAATAAATAAATTGCAGCAAGGTATTTTTGATTTTAATATATGACAAAAATAGACCCGGGGGCATAGTTTTCACTAGAGGCTTCTCTCTCGAACACATAGCATACGGTGGGTAAACAAATTACTGTTGGGCAATTGATAGAAAAGCAAATAATTATGACGGATTCATGGCAATGATCATGTATATAGGCATCACGTCCGAGACAAGTAGACCGACTCCTGCCTGCATCTACTACTATTACTCCACCCATTGACCGCTATCCAACATGCATCTAGGGTATTAAGTATGAAACGGAGTAACGCTTTAAGCAAGATGACATGATGTAGACAAAGTAAACTCAAGCAATATGATTAAACCCCATCTTTTTATCCTTAATGGTAATAATACAAATACGGGTCATGTCCCTTTCTGTCACTGGGATTGAGCACCGCAAGATTGAACCCATCACAAAGCACCTCTCCCATTGCAAGATAAACCAATCTAGTTGGCCAAACCAAATCGATAGATCGGAGAGAAATACAAAGCTATAATAATCATGCATAAAAGAGTTCAGAGAAGACTCAAATATTTCTCATGAATAATCTGATCATAAACTCACAATTCATCGGATCCCAACAAACACACCGCAAAAGGAGATTACATCGGATAGAACTCCAAGAACATCGAGGAGAACATGGTATTGAAGATCAAAGAGAGAGAAGAAGCCATCTAGCTACTAGCTATGGACCCATAGGTCTGTGGTAAACTACTCACACATCATCGGAAGGGCAGCAAGGTTGATGAAGAAGCCCTCCGTGATCGATTCCCCCTCCGGCAGAGTACCGGAAAAGGCCTTCAGATGGGATCACGGAAGAACAGAGGCTTGCGAGGGGGCCACAAGCCTGGGGGGCGTGCCTACCCCCCTAGGCGCGCCCTCCAGGCTTGTCGCCTCCTCGTGGCTCTTCTAGTCTTCTCCCGAAGCTTCATGGGTCTCTTTTGGTCCAGAAAAAAATTAATCCAAAGTTTTTTTCTCGTTTGGACTCTTTTTGATAATGATTTTCTGAAAAGGTAAAAACAAGCAAAAAACAGCAACTAGCACTGGGCACTGGGTTAATAGGTTAGTCCCAAAAAATGATATATAATGGCATATAAAACATCCAAGATTGATACTATAATAGCATGGAACAATCAAAAATTATAGATATGTTGGAGACGTATCAAATACTTAGAGGGGACAATGGTATCATCTTAGAGGAAGAGGCACTAAGGGCCCATATTTATAGTTTCTTCCGAAATCTGTTGGGTACAGCTGAACCATCCACGGTTTCCCTGAGCCCATCGGTGGGGGAGGAGGAACCGAGAGTGACCAGCGATGAGAACTTGGCACTGATTGGCCAATTCTCGTTGCAAGAAATCTCTGAGAACTTAGGGGCTATGCGGACCAACACAACTCTGGGACCCGATGGTTTCCCGGTTACTTTCTACAAAACATTCTGGGGATTTGTGGGACCCTAGTTCTTGTCCTTGGTGAGGGATTTTACGCAAGGCATGATTGATGTCAAACGACTGAATTATGGGATTGCAGCTCTACTACCAAAGGTCGAGGGGGCGGACCACATTAGACAATTCCACCCGATTACGCTAATTAATGTGAGCTTCCGCTTGTTAGCCAAGGGTTTCGCGACTAGGTTGGCTCCAGTCGCGAATCAGGTGATTGACTCCTTATAGACAACATTCATCAGGGGTAGAAGCATTTTGGACGGGATCGCGGTCCTCCATGAGGTGCTGCATGAAATACATAACACCAGGGAGGAGGTGTTCATCCTAAAAATTTACTTCGAGAAAGTGTACGATAGGGTACACTGGGATTTTCTCGAGGCGACACTACACAATAAAGGATTCGATCCGCAATGGGTGAGCTGGATGATGCAACTGGTCCGCGGCGGCCAGACGGCCATTAACATTAATGGGGAGGTGGGCCCGTTCTTTAGAAATGCCAAGGGTGTCCAGCAAGGTGATCCTATATCACCTCTCCTCTTCAACATGGTGGCCGATGCGTTAGTGGCCATGCTTGACCGGGCCAAGGCCGCAGGCCATATCTCGGGTGTGGCTTTGAGGGTGGTTCACAACGGCCTCACGCATCTTCAATATGCGGACGACACGTTGATTTTTATCTGGAAGTCGGACACGGAGATCCTGAACCTAAAATTCCTTCGGATGTGTTTTGAGGCCATGTCGGGCCTCAAAATTAACTTTGAAAAGAGTGAAGCATTTGTCTCAGGAGGAGATCTAGAATCCAAGCGTAGGGTTCGTCATATGATGAACTATGAGTTGGGATCGATCCCACTAAAGTATCTGGGGATGCCCATCTCAAATAAGAATCTAACTATCTCTGAGTTAGAGCCAATGGTCGAAAAAGTTGCTAAACGAGTGGAACCTTGGGAAGGAAAGCTAATGGCCTCAGGTGGCAGGCTAGTGCTAATCAACGACTGCCTCACCAATATCCCAATGTTCATTATGGGTTTTTATCTTCTCCAAGGCGGGATACACGAAAAAATGGATAGGGTGCGATCCAGGTTCTTTTGGGCTAGAGACCAAGGCAAACAAAAGTACCACATGGTAAAATGGGAGCATATTTGCACCCCAAAGGAGCAGGGTGGGTTAGGGGTGATCAATACCAAAGTGATGAATTGGTGCTTAATCACAAAATGGGCATGGAAAATACTTACTGGGCAAGGGGGAATGTGGCTTGATATTTTTAGTGCGAAGTACCTAAGTGGAGGAGGAATGAATTTTCGAACAAACATCAAGTAATCTCAATTTGCCAAAGGCGTGAAGAAGGTGTTGCCCCTGCTACGCCCGGGCGCACGTTTCCATGTAAAAGGGGGGCAGACCGCCCTTTTTTGGAATGATTGTTGGTGTGAGGAGGTGCCCTTACGCGTGCGTTTCCCCTCTCTTTTCGCCATCGCGGAGAGACCGGAAGCCACTGTTGCAGAGGCTTGGATCAATAATAGGTGGTGACCACGCTTTCGACGACCGCTTGGGCCTGCCGAGTCCATGGAATGGGACCAGATGTGCCTCCTTTTGGACGTTATCTCTGTGTCCCACGGTAGAGATGAGGTATCTTGGAGGCTCGAGCCATCAGGGGAGTTCTCGACTGGTTCCTTATACAAAGAAATCTTCCGCTCTGCGTCGCCTTGTGATCTGAGAGGGATCTGGAAGGCTAGAATTCCAGCTAAGATAAAAATCTTCCTCTGGCAAGTGGCGAGGAATAGGATCCCAACTGGGGATCAAGTGCAAAAATGAAATGGACCGGGTGACGGTAAATGTGTGTGGTGTGGGGATGACGAAACATGTGATCATATCATTTTCCGATGCATTGTGGCACGGTTTGTGT
Organism: Elymus sibiricus; assembly: GCA_039707655.1. Lineage (NCBI taxonomy): Eukaryota > Viridiplantae > Streptophyta > Magnoliopsida > Poales > Poaceae > Elymus > Elymus sibiricus. Next base: position 310,854,358 of record CM077666.1, read on the forward strand.
GGAGTGTGTTGCGTGCAGCTACGGGTTGTTCATGGAACCCGGGATCCTTCACGGAGGTCTTTACACTAGTGGAAAAACGGCTAGCCGCAACTTACGTTGGTGGCGCGCCATTTTCCATCAACGACAGCACTATTTTTCTCAAATAGTGCTGGCGTCGGCTAAATTGGTACGCCAGCTATATATGGGTAGTGCTAGCGTGGCTAATTTGCTTGACGTCAATACTATGTGGGCCCTTCTGTGCTGACCAGTTGGAAGATACTGCTGGCGTTGGCTTCGTACACACGCCATAGATAATGTTTCTAGTGCTGTCGTGCCCAACTGTGGAACGCCAGCACTAAGTTTTGCCTATATATAGATGTGTTGGCAGCCTTGTTTATCAAATACATTCACTTCCATTCTCCACAAAATTATACTCCCTCTTAGCTAGCTGCTTTGGTGACAATGGAGCCCCGCGTGCGAGCCCACGTCGGTGGGGCGTGTCGAAAGTTTGGGACAACGCCGCCTTGGCCAAGCTCTCCTCTGGCTCCATTGGCTACGGCATGAGCTCGCCACGGCCAATGCAGCTGGCCCTGTCCGGCAAATCATCCCTCCGCAGCGCGACGTCCGTTTGATCTGGCAGCTATGCAACCGCCGAAGTTGCCGGGAATCGAGCGAGGACAAATGTGCTGCTTTGCGGCCGTCGACGCCCTACTGATAAGCATATGTCGCACACAGAATGGAATCCGGAGCGAGAGTTCTACATCTGCGCTAACCGTGGAAAGGTATAATATGACAGAAAATACCTCTCGGTCTATTTCTGCTAATTTGCACAATTCAACTCTATCGTCTAGTGTTGCTCACATGACTATGTTTATGTATATATATTGTGATCCACAGACACCAGGAACAAAATATTTCTACACATGGATATGGGTTGATCTCGTGTAGAAGTACGTAAGCGAGTTGCTCGAGTACTCCATTGGACCACTGAGACAATAGATAGATGAGATGCAGCTCAAGAATGATGTGATGCGCGGCCAAATCCAAAAATTCAAGATGCTTCGATATGCGCTTTTAGCTGGTGTTATGCTTGGCCTCGTTCTCCCAGCTGGATCGATGGCAACATTTTTTCTCGTGGGAGTCATTACACTGATGATGTTCTTAGTCTAGTTCAAGTAGTAGAAGTTATATATATTATTTGTTATTGTTTTCATCCTTCAACTATTATGTATCTAGGCCAGATTAATGAGATCGATATTGTTCTAATTATTGGTCTTGAACTATATTTTAGTATGTTCATATATTTATACAAAATAATAAAATATAATATAAAATTAACAGAATAATAAATAATAGAATAAGAACACAATAAAATAATAAACTAAACATCTATATGAATATAAAAACAATGTGACTAACAAATAAAAATAAAAAAGAAAATTTAATAAAATTAAAGACAATAGTAATGGTGTTGGCCACGTAGGCCAACGCCAGCAATTACAATGACGGCCCCGGATCAACTAATTAATTAACCACCCACCCATCCACCGCATCCCCATTCCCCAACCACTCAAAATCCACGCCCCGCGCCGCCGCCGCCACAGCCGACAGCGCCCCCGGCCGCCGTCAAATACCCGCCGCCGTCGCCGTCTCCGTCTTCTCCGCCTACGCCCCCGCCCCCTCGCCGTCTTCTCCGTCGTCGCCGTCTTCTCCGCCGCCTTCGCCGTCTTCGTCTTCTCCGCCTACGTCTCCCCCTCGTTGTCGCCTCCGCCTCCACCGCCGCCCCCCCCGTCGTCTCCACCCCGCCGCCCCCGTCGCCTCCACCCCGCAACGCCCCCTCGCCGTCTCCGCCGCCGCCGATGAGTTGTAGTGTAAGATTTTAGTGTAGTGTAGTTGTGGTGTAAGATTTTAGTGTAGTGTAGTTGTAGTGTAAGATTTTAGCGTAGTTGTAGTTGTAGTGTAGAAGTTTTTGTGCAAGAGTAGTGTACAATTTTTAGTATAAGATTTTAGTGTAGTGTAGTTATAGTGTAAGATTTTAGTGTAACTGTAGTTGTAGTGTAGAAGTTTTTGTGTAAGAGCAGTGTACAATTTTTAGTATAAGATTTTAGTGTAGTGTAGAATTTTTGTATATGATTTTAGTGTAGTGTAGAATTTTAGTATATGATTTTAGTGTAGTTTTATTGTACTTCTACGTAGTGTACTTGTAGTGAAAGAATTTAGTGTAGTCGTTGTAGAGTATGATTTTAGTGTAGTTTTTATTGTAGTTCTATGTAGTGTATGTTTAGTTACATTGTAGATTGTAGGTTTTGCAGGTACTCGTCAATATGCCCAATTTTTACTAACTTGTTGGTTATATATGCACCGTCACAGATGTCTCCGAAGTTTCGTGGTGTGCGACAGAAGGGGAATAAGTACTATGCCACCATTAGGAAGGACAATGTTGTCCACGAACTTGGCCACTGGGACACCCCGGAGTTAGCGGCGCGCGCCTATGATGCCATGGCGGTAGAGTTCTTTCAGGAAGGGGCGATTCTGAACTTCCCTGAGTGTCGTGAGTATGCGAAGTTCCTCGCGCCGCCTGGCATTCGGATATGCACTAGGGCTGACGAGAAGGAGAACAAACAGGCCGAGATACAGTTCTTTGACCCATTGGTGAGCGAGCTTGCGAGAGATGAGAAACTCGTGGAGACCAACTAGATGATGCTACTTCAGTATGCAGCCAGGAAGAGCGCGGAGGAGGATCCCATAGACTGGGATGCCTTGGAGCGTGAGGAGGAGGGTCAGCAGGGGTGTCGTAGGTCCACTAGGGGTGACCACGAGGCTGGTCCCTCTGGCCACTAGCTTGCTAGATTGGTAGCGCTACATATTTCTTATGAACTGTTTAACTTTATGCATGTTTTATGTTTGAACTACGCATGGTTTGTAGAACTGCTTAATTACAAGTATGTGTTAATATCTAGATGGCCGGGTAGCGCTAGTTCGTATTAACTGCTTGTACGTTGCATTATATCAATGAATCTGTTATGTATGCTTATTTTCGTCAACTTGATGAAAGCAGTAATGGATGCCCCATGTGAGACATGTGGTTCAGTGAGATGCCAAAGGGATAAGAAGTTCTTCATTGATCTTCTGAATGACTTCCTCACTAGGACGGTATGTTTTAGTAGAACATGTTCTGATTGAGTTTCATATGATGGATACGGTTGTGCCCAAAATTGTCTAACTAGCTAGTTCTTTCTTTCAATTTTCTCAGGTCATCCCTTGCGGGGCAAGGTGATACGTCTCCAACGTATCTATAATTTTTGATTGTTCCATGCTATTATAGTATCAATCTTGGATGTTTTATATGCAATTATATGCCATTATATATCATTTTTTGGGACTAACCTATTAACCCAGTGCCCACTGTCAGTTGCTGTTTTTTGCTTGTTTTTGTCTTTTCAGAAAATCATTATCAAAAAGAGTCCAAACGAGAAAAAAACTTTGGATTAATTTTTTCTGAACCAGAAGAGACCCACGAAGCTTCGGGAGAAAACCAGAGGAGCCACGAGGAGGCGGCAAGCCTAGAGGGCGCGCCCAGGGGGGTAGGCGCGCCCCCAGGCTTGTGGGCCCCTCGTAGCCCCTCCTGACCTAATTCCAGCACTATAAATTCCCAAATATTCCCAATATACCAAAAAGACAGAAGAGAAAACCTTTCTGCCGCCGCAAGCCTCTGTTCTTCCGCGATCCCATCTGGAGGCCTTTTTCGGTACTCTGCCAGAGGGGGAATCGATCACGGAGGGCTTCTTCATCAACCTTGCTGCCCCTCCAATGATGTGTGAGTAGTTTACCACAGACCTACGGGTCCATAGCTAGTAGCTAGATGGCTTCTTCTCTCTCTTTGATCTTCAATACCATATTCTCCTTGATGTTCTTGGAGTTCTATCCGATGTAATCTTCTTTTGCGGTGTGTTTGTTGGGATCTGATGAATTGTGAGTTTATGATCAGATTATTCATGAGAAATATTTGAGTCTTCTGTGAACTCTTTTATGCATGATTATTATAGCTTTGTATTTCTCTCCGATCTATCGATTTGGTTTAGCCAACTAGATTGGTTTATCTTGCAATGGGAGAGGTGCTTTGTGATGGGTTCAATCTTGCGGTGCTCAATCCCAGTGACAGAAAGGGACATGACACATATTTGTATTGTTTCCATTAAGGATAAAAAGATGGGGTTTAATCATATTGCTTGAGTTTACTTTGTCTACATCATGTCATCTTGCTTAAGGTGTTACTCTGTTTCATACTTAATACCCTAGATGCATGCTGGATAGCGGTCGATGGGTGGAGTAATAGTAGTAGATGCAGGCAGGAGTCGGTCTACTTGTCTCAGACGTGATGCCTATATACATGATCATTGCCATGAATCCGTCATAATTATTTGCTTTTCTATCAATTGCCCAACAGTAATTTGTTTACCCACCGTATGCTATGTGTTCGAGAGAGAAGCCTCTAGTGAAAACTATGGCCCCCGGGTCTACTTTTATCATATATTAAAACCAAAAATACCTTGCTGCAATTTATTTTATTTAGTATTTTAGTTTATCTATCTATGACTATCAGAATTAATCCTTGCAAATAACCGCTAAGAGGATTGACAACCCTATTATTTGCGTTGGGTGCAAGTGTTTGCTTTTGTGTGTGCAGGTGCGTTTAACGGGATTTTGCTTGGTTCTCCTACTGGATTGATAACCTTGGTTCTTAACTGAGGGAAATACTTATCTCTACTATACTGCATCATCCTCTCCTCTTCGGGGAAATACCAACGCAGTCTACAAGTAGCAGGAAGAATTTCTGGCGCCGTTGTCGGGGAGACATCATCAAAATTACCAAGTACCTTTGCACAAACTATCATCCACTTGCATTTATTTTATTTTCCTTTTTATTTGCATTTGCCTCTCATTTTCATCTCCTCCACTTCTACAACAATTTTACAAAGAAAATACAAATATATTTTGTGTGCTATATTTGCTTGTGTTGCCATGTGCCTTCTATTTGCTTGCATTTTCGCTTGCTAAAAATCTATTGATATGGATCCTCATCCACTAGCTAATCTTTTCAAAAGATCCAATTATGATGAACAAATTGCTAGTGAGTTGAGTGCACTTGATTATCTTTATGAAGTTTTGCTTGAAAATCGTGAATCTGAAAATTGTGATGAAGTAGTTTATAAAGTGATTCATGGTAGCTCCTTGAATGAAAAGCATGATTGCAATGATTTAATTATAAATTCTATTAATGTCAACTGTGCCAATGATATGCAAAACTACAAGCTTGGGGGTAATTTTGTCATGTCCACTACTTATTGCAATGATCATGATTGGGGTGATAATGCTTCTTATGATCTTGAAAATCTATTTAAGCCTCATGATGAATATGTCATTGATAACAATGTTTACAATAATATTGAAAGTGGGTTTGGAAGAGTGTCAACTTTAGGTAAAAATAATCCCACATATTTGGAGAGTATTCAATCTTATGAAATTTTTGATAAAAGTAGGTTTGGAGAGGTCATTGATACGTCCCAAACGTATCTACTTTTCCAAACACTTTTGCTCTAGTTTGGACTCTAATTTGCATGATTTGAATGGAACTAACCCGGACTGACGCTGTTTTCAGCAGAATTGCCATGGTGTTATTTTTGTGCAGAAATAAAAGTTCTCGGATGGACCTGAAAATTTACGGAGAATTATTTCAGAATATATAAAAAATACTGGCGAAGAGATCTACTGGAGGGGAGCCACCCAGGGGCCACAAGCCCACGGAGCGCGCCTACCCACCCCCAGGGCGCGCCCCCCAGGCTTGTGGGCCCCTGGCAGCTCCGTTTGACCTAATTCCAACGCTATAAGTACCTATTCATGGAGAAAAAAATCAGAGAGAAAGAATCATCGCGTTTTACGATACGGAGCCGCCGCCACCTCCTGTTCTTGATCGGGAGGGCTGATCTGGAGTCCATTCAGGGCTCCGGAGAGGGGGATTCGACACCATCGTCATCATCAACCATCCTCCATCGCCAATTTCATGATGCTCACCGCCATGTGTGAGTAATTTCTTCGTAGGCTTGCTGGACGGTGATGGGTTGGATGAGATTTACCATGTAATCGAGTCAATTTGTTAGGGCTTTGATCCCTAGTATCCACTATTTTCTGAGATTGATGTTGCTATGACTTTGCTATGCTTAATGCTTGTCACTAGGGCCCGAGTGCCATGATTTCAGATCTGAACCCTCTATGTTTTCATGAATATATTTGAGCTCTTGATCCTATCTTGCAAGTTATATGCACCTATTACGTGTCATGATCTGCATACCCCAAGGTGACAATAATTAGGATTCTTTCCGGTGATTACCGTAGTTTGAGGAGTTCATGTATTCACTATGTGTTAATGTTTTGTTCCAGTTCTCTATTAAAAGGAGGCCTTAATATCCCTTAGTTTCCTTAAGGACCCCGCTGCCACGGGAGGGTAGGACAAAAGATGTCATGCAAGTTCTTACTATAAGCACGTATGACTATATAAGAAATACATGCCTACATTACATTGATGAATTGGAGCTATTGTGTATCCCCCTAGGTTGTGACTGTTACATGATGAATGTCATCCAACATAATTATCCATCACTGATCCAATGCCTACGCTTTTCGCATATTGATCTTTGCTAAGTTACTTTCGTTGCTGCTGTTGTTACAATCACTACAAAACTGCTACTGTTATTGTTGCTACTATTACTACTGTTATTGAAACTATCATACTACTGTGCTTCTAAACACTTTGCTGTAGATATTTAGTTCTCCAGGTGTGGTTGAATTGACAACTCAACTGCTAATACTCACAAATATTCTTTGGCTCCCCTTGTGTCGAATCAATAAATCTGGGTGAAATACTACCCGCGAAAACTGTTGCGATCCCCTATACTTGTGGGTTATCAAGACCTTTTTCTGGCACCGTTACTGGGGATCATAGCTCTATTTGTTGAGTCACTTGGGATTTATATCTGTTGATCACTATGAAGAATCTGAAAGACACTAAGACTAAGATCGTTCCCTCTATGACTAGAGGAGGTAAGGAACTGCCATCACACTCTGCACTTGATTCACCTTCTGTTTTGAGTAGGCTTGCGACACCACCACCTGCTATTCATTCTGATATGTTGCAAGTTATTGATGATACTACTTCTGCTATGAATGATACTTATGATGATGCTAGTACTATGCTTGATAATACTGTGCCACTTGGTGAATTTCTTGATGAACAAATTGCTAAAGCTAAAGAGACTGAAAATGTTGAAACTCTTGAAAATTATGATTCACCTATTATTCCTAGCTCTCCTACTAGAGTTCAAATGCCTGAAACATCTGATGGTTATGTTTTTGATAGAGAAATAGCTGGGGCAATTCTTGCTTGTAATGATAGAGATGAGGTTATAAAATTGCTTGCTGAGTTGAAAGAAAAATCTATGAGGGAGAGAATGAAATATGATCCTAAGTTTGCTATTTCTCCCATATTTGTTACTAATAAGGATTATGAATTCTTTGTCGATCCTGAGTTAATTACTTTGGTTGAATCTGATCCTTTTCATGGTTATGAAACTGAAACTGTTGTGGCACACCTTACTAAGTTGAATGATATTGCCACCCTATTTGCTCATGAGGAAAAAATTCGCTATTACTATATTCTTAAGTTGTTTACTTTCTCATTAAAGGGTGATGCTAAGAAATGGTTTAATACTCTTGCTCCTGGTTGTGTGTGTAGTCCCCAGGATATGATATATTACTTCTCTGAAAAATATTTTCCTGCTCATAAGAAACAAGCTGCCTTACAGGAGATATTTAACTTTGTGCAAATTGAAGAAGAGAATCTCCCTCAAGCTTGGGGGAGGCTTCTCCAACTACTTAATGCTTTGCCTGATCATCCTCTTAAGAAAAATGAAATACTTGATATCTTTTATAATGGACTAACCGATGCTTCTAGGGACTACCTAGATAGTTGTGCTGGTTGTGTTTTCAGGGAACAAACTGTTGGACATGCTGAAGTACTATTGAATAATATATTGAGAAATGCCGATGATTGGACACTTCCTGAACCACAACCTAAGCCAACTCCGAAGAAGAGAGGTATTCTATTCCTCAGTCCAGAAGATATGCAAGAAGCTAAGAAATCTATGAAGGAAAAAGGTATTAAAGCTGAAGATGTTAAGAATTTACCACCTATTGAAGACATACATGGGCTCGACATCCCGACACATGTAGTGGAGGTAAATTCTCTCACTAGATTTGTTGAAGGTGATATTCCGTATAATAAATCTGCTAGTCAATGCCTGTATGAATTTGATAATTATATCATTAAACAGGAACACTTTAATATGTATGTTAGCAATCAACTGAAACGAAATGCCATCATGATTGAACGCTTGAGTGATTTGATGTTTAGAACTGCTAATGATGTTAAATGCTTGAGTAAACATGCTTCTATGGTCCAGACTCAGTTAGAACAAATTGCTAAGTCACAAAATGATTTGCTTGATGAGATGAATAATAAAAAGAATGACCATGCTGTTAGAGTTGTTACTGGAGGAGGTAGCATGACTCAGGATCCTCTATATCCTGAAGGTCATCCTAAAAGAATTGAACAAGATTCTCAAAGAAATAATATTGATGCACCTAGTCCATCTAAGAAGAAAAAGAAAAAGAAAAATGATAAAACTTTGCCTGCCTCTAATGAACCTGAAATAGAAAAACCTCCTGGGAATCATAATGATGCTTCTATTTCAGATGCTGAGACACAATCTGGTAATGAACATACACCTTGTGATAATGATAATGATAAGGATAAGGATAAGGATAATGTTGATGTTCATGTTGATGCTCAACCAGATAATGATGTAGAAATAGAACCTGCTGTTGATCTTGATAACCCACCTCCTAAGAATAAAAGATATGATAAAAGAGACTTTGTTGCTAGAAAACATGGAAAGGAGAGAGAACCATGGGTTCAAAAACCTATGCCTTTCCCTACTAAACCATCTAAAAACAAGGATGATGAAGATTTTGAGCTCTTTGTTGAAATGTTTAGACCTGTCTTTTTGCGCACTCGCTTGATTAATATGTTGAAAATGTCTCCCTATGCTAAATACATGAAAGATATTGTCACAAATAAAAGGAAAATACCGGAAGCTGAAATTTCCACCATGCTTGCTAATTATTCTTTTAAGGGTGGAATACCTAAGAAACTAGGAGATCCAGGAATACCTACTATACCATGCTCCATTAAAAGAAATTATGTTAAAACTGCTCTATGTGATTTGGGAGCCGGTGTTAGTGTTATGCCTTTCTCTCTATATAGAAGACTTGATTTGAATAAGCTCACACCTACTGAAATATCTTTGCAAATGGCTGATAAATCCACTGCTATACCTATTGGAATTTGCGAGGATGTTCCCGTTGTAGTTGCAAATGTTACTATCTTGACAGACTTTGTTATACTTGATATGCCCGAAGATGACAACATGTCGATTATCCTTGGTAGACCCTTTTGGAATACTGCAGGGGTTGTTATTGATTGCAACAAAAGCAAAGTCACTTTTCATGTCAATGGTAATGAGCATACGATTTATTTTCCGAAGAAACAAAGTTCGGTGAATGGTATCAATTGTATTGAAAAAGTTTCGACAATCACTATTGGAGATTTCAAATTTCCTCTTCCTACTGTCAAAAAGAAATATGAAATTCTTATTGTTGGGGAGATGCATATCCCCATTGAGGTAACTTAGTGTTGTACGAAAATTCTTCGGTTTCATGTCATTCAGAAATAGTTTGTTAATAAGACTTGATCAGCCTTATTAATGGATTCTTTTTGAGGGGCATGTGGTCGATGAATTTAGTAAGCACAACCTTCTATACCTACCTTTTACTCTCTGTTATTTTTAGTAGAATAAAACAAAATGCCATGATTATCCTGTTTTCTGAATTTTTCATGCAATAAAAATGGCTCAAAAATAAAAGTTCTCAGAATGCCTTGAAAATTTAGTATGATTTTTTTCCAGAATATTTAAGAATTTTTGGCACTGAACACACCCCAGGGGGTGCACCCGTGAGCCACAAGCCCACAGGGCGCGCCCACCCCCCTGGGCACGCCCAGCAGGCTTGTGGGCCCCACAGGGACCCACTCACTTATGCCAGCCACCCATCTCCTTCTTCTTCCTCTAGAAAAAATCAAACTTGCTCCCAAGCTCGTGTTCTTGCTCATTTTGCTGTGATTTTTGATCTCCTTGCTCGAAACTCTGTTTCCAAAACTGTTTTGAGGAATTACTCCTTGGTATGTGACTCCTCCAATGCTCCAATTAGTTTTTGTTCTAGTGCTTTATACTTTGCAAATTTTTGCTGCTGTGGTGACTATGTTTATGAGCTCGCATGTTGAATTTGTATGGTCCAAAGTAGTTTTGATGCATGATATAGCTTCTAGATACATGTGGGAGTAGTTGGTATCAATTTTGTTAAGTTTCGTTCACTTTTATTTTGAGTCACTAAAAATTTCAGAAATTTTTAGAAAAAGAAAATGCTCAAGTGGAGGTTGAGGGGCTCTTCGAGCAGGAACCCCAAGGAGGCTCCTAAGCCCAAGTATACTCTTCCTCGTGCGGCCGAGGTGCGGCCGTGCGAATGGCCATGCAACACGTTCTTCAGGGATGCGGGGATTTTCGACGATTTCTATCATTTGGCGAACAACGCCGGCATTATCCCGTTCCTCGAAGATAAGTGTGACCAGTATATTCTCCTCACTAATACTTTCATGCAAAGTTTTCATTTTCATGCTAGGAGAGATACACCCACAGTGTCATTTAACTTATATGATATTCCCAAAGAAATGACACTTGAGGATTTTTGTGAGGTATGCAAACTTCCCAAAGAGGGCAGCCCATTAGAGCCACATCCTAGGGATGTCGCGGAGTTCATCCCTAAGGTTACCGTGGGGGAGTCGAGGGGAGTTTCTGAGGCTAGGGTTGCTAGTTTACATTTCCCTGTTTTGCGCTATTATTCATTATTTGCTGGGAGGTGTTTGACTGGTCGGTGGGAGAGTGGCACACTCAGTTCGCCTGACCTTGCTATTTTGCGCCACGCACTTTATGATGATAGGACCTTTAGTTTGGGTGCTATGGTTGCCCGGCGGTTAAACACTAACCGTTCGAGGGGCACTATTTATGGTGGTATTTATGCTTCCCGTCTCGCTAAACATTTCGAGATTCCTATTAGGCACGACGAGAGGGAAGAGAGGCTGTTACCCGTTATGCATCTTGATTATGACAGTATGGTTGGGCATGACTTCATTGATGAGGGCCCCGTTCATTTTAGATATAACTTGGTGTTCAGTCAGGGCACTCGTGAGGTTATTATTCTACCTGCACCTACTTTGTTTGATATTCACAGGGGCAGATACACCATCATGCCTGAGGACATTTATGCTTATTGGGGCTTGGACCAGCCCCAAGCACCTAAGCCAGCACCAACACCAGAGCCGTACCAGGAGCCCATCTATTAGTGGGAGCCTCAGGAGGCCATTTACCAGTGGGATCCTCAGCAGCCTCAGCACTATCCAGGAGGTGCTAATTTCGACCCGTGGCCATAGACCAACTTAGGCCAAAAGCCTAAGCTTGGGGGAGTACGTATTTCTCACCGACATTACATTCATGTTCACACATTCATTCCAGTTGTCAGTGTTCATCCTTTTTCATTGTATATCCATGTTAGTTTTATTTTCGCTTTCTTCTTGTGTGTTTGAAAAACTTTCAAAAATCCAAAAAATTAGTTGTAGTTTCTTTCTTGCTTAGTTAATTCGTAGTAGTAAAAGAAAACCCAAAAAGATTTCTCGTTTCTTCTTTTACTTGTTGTGAGCTTTCCCGTGTAAATAGTTTTTCTCGTTTTTCGTTTTCCTTCGTTAATTTGCTTCCTTCAGGAAAAAACCAAAAACTCCAAAAATATTTCAGTGTGTTTCTTTGAATTTCTTTTCTTTTCGTTGAGTCGTTGTAAGGAGAAAGACCACGATGAAAATGTTTGAGTGGCTCCCATATGCTTTATTGTTGATCTAACAAAGAGCCACTATTATTTTGTCTTCTCCTTTGAATAAATGTTTGCAGATTCCAGCTTAGTCCACGGCACACTTGCACCATTATTATTATTATCACATCATTAGGTCGTGCAAGTGAAAGGCAATAATGACGATATTTGATCAAGTGATTGCGGTGAAGAAAAGCTGGTATGAACTCTTCTTGTTTTTGTCTTTGTAAATATGTTTAGCTCAGTATTCATGATTCAACATTATTATGAGTAAACATATTGGTGATGACAATTAGAGATTATAGTTGCTCATGCCATGCTTAAATAGCTAGGAGTGGATAATGATTTATCTTGAGTGTCAACATGCATTAAAATGGTTGTGATGTAGTATGTTAGCATGGTATCCTCCTCTGAGTAATTCGAGTGGCTTGACTTGGCACATGTTCATACATGTAGTTGAATCAAAACCAACATAGCCTCCATGATATTTATGTTCAGGGTGTTGATATTCTACTCATGCTCGTGTTCAATGTTAATTATTCGCAATGCATGTCTATGACCGTTTTCGCTCTCTAGTTGGTCGCTTCTCAATCTATTTGCTAGCCTTCGCCTATACTAAGCGGGAATACTGCTTGTGCATCCAAATCCCTAAACCAAAGTTATTCCAGATGAGTCCACTATATCTACCTATATGCGGTATTACTCTGCCGTTCCAAGTAAATTTGCATGTGCCACCTCTAAAACATTCAAACGAACATCTATTTTGTGTGCATGTACCACTCATGGAGCGACAGGGGGCGGTCAGTATCTTCCATGCTAAGCGGGTTACTCTCAAATGAGTATTTATTCACTTGTCATTGCACGAGAGAGGATGGTAATTGGGATGCCCAGTCCTATGCTCAAAATCATATAATGCAAACAAACTCCCCCGAAAAGTTGTTGGTATGGAGGGCACCCGTGAATTCGGCTAGCCATGGCTTGTGTTGGTATGGTGGAGGGGGAGTAAACTTTACCTTTCCGCTTGGGAACCGCCTATAATTTGTTTAGCATGGAAGATATTGAAAACTCTCGGCCGTGACGTTGACAGGAAAAGCATACCTCCCAAAATTATTTTCATCTCTAATTTAAGCTTCGAGCTCTGGCACCGCTGCAAATCCATGCTTCCCTCTACGAAGGGCCTATCCATTTACAATCATGTTATTTTACTTTTATTGTTGAGTCATCACCTTCTCATTTAAGCACCAGTTGGAGAGCACTATTGTCATTTTTATGCATTGAGTATAGTTAATGTTGGGTGTGACCATGACTGGATATCCTCTACCCTGAATTACAATGTTTAGTCGTTGCTTGAATCTCAGAGGTGCTCTGCATTTATGTTTTGTGGTCTCAGAAAGGGCTAGCGAGATACCATGTTATCATATTATATCATGATTGTTTTGACAAAATGTTGGCATACGAGATATCTTATTATTGCTCACTAGTTGGTTATGTTATTGCCATGAGTAAATGTGAGACCTAAGTGTTATCATCAATATGGTTAGTTCATAATCCTCGCTGAAAACTTGGATGCTAGTTAAGTATATATACAGACAACAAGAACAAAAGAGTTTGTAAAAGTTTTTCTTTATCACTTTCAGTTTGTCAACTGAATTGCTTGAGGACAAGCAATGAGTTAAGCTTGGGGGAGTTGATACGTCCCAAACGTATCTACTTTTCCAAACACTTTTGCTCTATTTTGGACTCTAATTTGCATGATTTGAATGGAACTAACCCGGACGGACGCTGTTTTCAGCAGAATTGCCATGGTGTTATTTTTGTGCAGAAATAAAAGTTCTCGGATGGACCTAAAAATTTACGGAGAATTATTTCAGAATATATAAAAAAATACCGGCGAAGAGATCTACTGGAGGGAGCCACCCAGGGGCCACAAGCCCAGGAGGCGCGCCTACCCCCCCCCCCCCCCAGGGCGCGCCCCCCAGGCTTGTGGGCCCCTGGCCGCTCCATTTGACCTAATTCCAATGCTATAAGTACCTATTCGTGGAGAAAAAAAATCAGAGAGAAAGAATCATCGCGTTTTACGATAAGGAGCCGCCGCCACCTCCTGTTCTTCATCGGGAGGGCTGATCTGGAGTCCGTTTGAGGCTCCGGAGAGGGGGGTTCGACGCCGTCGTCATCATCAACCATCCTCCATCACCAATTTCATGATGCTCACAGCCGTGTGTGAGTAATTTCTTCATAAGCTTGCTGGACGGTGATGGGTTGGATGAGATTTACCATGTAATCGAGTCAATTTGTTAGTGCTTTGATCTAGTATCCACTATGTTCTGAGATTGATGTTGCTATGACTTTGCTATGCTTAATGCTTGTCACTAGGGCCCAAGTGCCATGATTTTAGATCTGAACCCTTTATGTTTTCATGAATATATTTGAGTTCTTGATCCTATCTTGCAAGTTATATGCACCTATTACGTGTCATGATCCGCATACCCCAAGGTGACAATAATTGGGATTCTTTCCGGTGATTGTCGTAGTTTGAGGAGTTCATGTATTCACTATGTGTTAATGCTTTGTTCCGGTTCTCTATTAAAAGGAGGCCTTAATATCCCTTAGTTTCCTTAAGGACCCCGCTGCCACGGGAGGGTAGGACAAAAGATGTCATGCAAGTTCTTACTATAAGCACATATGACTATATACGGAATACATGCCTACATTACATTGATGAATTGGAGCTATTGTGTATCGCCCTAGGTTGTGACTGTTACATGATGAATGTCATCCAACATAATTATCCATCACTGATCCAATGCCTACACTTTTCACATATTGAACTTTGCTAAGTTACTTTCGTTGCTGCTGCTGTTACAATCACTACAAAACTGCTACTGTTACTGTCTCTGTTACTGTTGCTACTGTTACTACTGCTATTGAAACTATCATACTACTGTGCTACTAAACACTTTTCTGCAGATATTTAGTTCTCCAGGTGTGGTTGAATTGAGAACTCAACTGCTAATACTCACAAATATTCTTTGGCTCCCCTTGTGTCGAATCAATAAATCTGGGTGAAATACTACCCGCGAAAACTGTTGCGATCCCCTATACTTGTGGGTTATAAGTCATGACTTTAGTTGATGTTAATCCCACTATCTTGGAAGACTATAAAACTTTTATGCATGTGGATCATGAAGATAAAATTTTATATAATAGCTATATTGTTGAATTTGATTATGATCCTACATGTAATTATTATGAGAGAGGAAAATATGGTTGTAGAAACTTTCATGTCACTAAATTACCTCTGTTTGTGCTAAAATTATTAATGCTTCATTCTTCCTATTTGCATATGCTAGATATTGCTTGTCTTGATAATTTGTTTTCCTATAAAATGCCTATGCATAGGAAGTATGTTAGACTTAAATGTGTTTTTCACATGCTACATGATGCTCTCTTTGTGTTTCAATTATTATCTTTCATGAGAGCATCATTGAAATCTCAAGCCTATCTTAATGGCTATAAAGAAAGAGCTTGTTGGGAGACAACCCAATAAATTTTTATTTCTTTTGTGAGTTTGCACAATTATAGCCTCTTTTATGATTGTTTTTTTATCTTTTAATTAGTGTTTGTGCCAAGTAATGCCTTTGGGATGAGTTGGATGATAATATAATTGATGCTGTTTGGAAAACAGGAAGTTTTGTGTCCAGTACTGGAATTTTGATTCTGTACTGGAGCATCAGAAAAATCTGAAATTTTTATACAGTATTGGTATATGAATTTTTTACATTTTCATAATTTTTCAGAATTTTTGGAGTTACAGAAGTATAGCTTCTAAATAGATCTTTACAGACTGTTCTATTTTAGACAGATTCTGTTTTTTGTTGCATAGTTTGCTTATTTGGATCGTATCGGGGGGTATGAGTCATGGAGAAGTTGTAGTACAGTAGCATTATAACAATATTAAATATGAATCAATTTACAAAAGTACCTAAAGTTTAAGATTTGTTTGTTATACTATCGGATCTCACGAGGTTTCTGTTGAGTTTTGTGTGCTGAAGTTTTCAAGTTTTCGGTGAGACTACGATGGATAAAGGAATAAGGAGCGGCAAGAGCCTATGCTTGGGGATGCCCAAGTCACCCCAAGGTAATATTCAAGGAAGACTCAAGCGTCTAAGCTTGGGGATGCCCCGGAAGGCATCCCCTCTTTCGTCTACAATCTATCGGTAACTCACTTGGAGCTATATTTTTATTCATCACATGATATGTGTTTTACTTGGAGCGTCTTGTGAAATAGTTTGTTTGCTTTTCTTTGCTTTTTAGTTTGTCACAATCATCTTTGCTGAACACACATTTTTGAGAGGGACACACATTATTCGTGATTTGTTAGAATACTCTATGTGCTTCACTTATATCTTTTGAGCTAGGCAGTTGCTCTAGTGCTTCACTTATATCTTTTAGAGCACGGCGGTGGTTATATTTTAAAGAAATAGTTGCACTCTCATGCTTCACTTATATCTTTTTGAGAGTCTAATAAATAGCAATGGTAATATGCACGGGTTATGAATTTGGTCCTAATATGATAGGTATTCAAGAGGGATATAATAAAAACTTTCATGTAGATCACTGAATATGATAAGTTTGATTCCTTGCAATAGTTTTGTGATATTAAGATGGTAATATGTGGAAGGTGCTAGTAGATAATTGTGGTTTAGTAAGAATATTGATGTTAAGGTTTGTGATTCCCGAAGCATGCACCTATGATCTGTCGTTATGCTAAGAAGTTGGAGCATGATTTATTCTTGATTGTCTACCTTATGAGTGGCGGTCGAGGACGAGCGATGGTCTTTTCCTACCAATCTATCCCCCTAGGGGCATGCATAGTAGTACTTTGCTTCGAGGGCTAATAAACTTTCGCAATAAGTATGTGAGTTCTTTATGACTAATGTGAGTCCATGGATTATACGCACTCTCACCTTTCCGCAATTTGCTAGCCTCTTCGGTACCGTGCATTGCCCTTTCTCACATCGAGAGTTGGTGCAAACTTCGCCGGTGCATCCAAACCCCGTGATATGATACGCTCTATCACACATAAGCCTCCTTATATCTTCCTCAAAACAGCCACCATACCTACCTATCATGGCATTTCCATAGCCATTCCGAGATATATTGCCATGCAACTTCCATCGTTCCATTTTTATGCCACACATCGTCATTGTCAAATTGCTTTGCATGATCATATAGCTGACATAGTATTTGTGGCTCAGCCACCGTTCATCATTTTTTATACATGTTACGCTAGTATCATTGCACATCCTGGTACACCGCTAGAGGCATTCATATAGAGTCGTATTCTTGTTCTAGTTTTGAGTTGTAATTTTCTTTTGAGTTGTAAGTAAATAGAAGTATGATGATTATCATTATTAGAGCATTGTCCCAGTGAGGAAAAAAAAGAGGCCAAAAAGAGCCCACGAAAATAAAAAAAGAGAAAAAGAGTGAAGGGGCAATGTTACTATCTTTTTCCATACTTGTGCTTCAAAGTAGCACCATGCTTTTCATATAGAGAGTCTCTTATTTTGTTACTTTCATATACTAGTGGGAATTTTTCATTATAGAATTTGGCTTGTATATTCCGATGATGGGCTTCCTCAAAAATGCCCGAGGTCTTCATGAGCAAGCAAGTTGGATGCACACCCACTTAGTTTTCATGTTGAGCTTTCATACACTTATAGCTCTTACTGTATCCGTTGCATGGAAATCCCTACTCCTCGCATTGACATCAATTGATGGGCATCTCCATAGCCCGTTGATTAGCCTCGTCGATGTGAGACTATCTTCTTATTTTTGACTTCCCCTTATTAATCTCTACCACCATACTCTATTCCACCCATAGTGTTATATCCATGGCTTGCGCTCATGTATTGCGTGGGGGTTGAAAAAGCTGAAGCGCGTTAAAAAGTATAAACCAATTGCTCGGCTTGTCATCGGGGTAGTGCATGATAAATATTTTGTGTTAAGAATATGGAGCATGACCGGATTATATGATTTTGTAGGGATAACATTCTTTAGCATTTTTATTTTGAAAGACATGATTGTTTGTTAGTATGCCTGAGTATTGCTGTCTTTATATCAAACTATAGACTATTGCTTTGAATCATTCGGAACTTATTATTCATACCGTAAGAGAGAGATTACATGATGAAACATGATAGGTAGCATTCCACATCAAAAATTCTATTTTTATCATTTACCTACTCGAGGACGAACAGGAATTAAGCTTGGGGATGCTTGATACGTCTCCAACGTATCTATAATTTTTGATTGTTCCATGCTATTATAGTATCAATCTTGGATGTTTTATATGCAATTATATGCCATTATATATCATATTTTAGGACTAACCTATTAACCCAGTGCCCAGTGCCAGTTGCTGTTTTTTTGCTTGTTTTTGTCTTTTCAGAAAATCATTATCAAAAAGAGTCCAAATGAGAAAAAAAAACTTTGGATTGATTTTTTCTGGACCAGAAGAGACCCACGAAGCTTGGGAGAAGACCAGAGGAGCCACGAGGAGGCGGAAAGCCTGGAGGGCGCGCCCCCCAGGCTTGTGGGCCCCTCATAGCCCCTCCTGACCTAATTCCAGCGCTATAAATTCCCAAATATTCCCAATATACCAAAAATACAAAAGAGAAAACCTTTCCGCCGCTGCAAGCCTCTGTTCTTACGCGATCCCATCTGGAGGCCTTTTCCGGTACTCTGCTGGAGGAGGAATCGATCACGGAGGGCTTCTTCATCAACCTTGCTGCCCCTCCGATGATGTGTGAGTAGTTTACCACAGACCTACGGGTCCATAGCTAGTAGCTAGATGGCTTCTTCTCTCTCTTTGATCTTCAATACCATGTTCTCCTCGATGTTCTTGGAGTTCTATCCGATGTAATCTTCTTTTGCGGTGTGTTTGTTGGGATCCGATGAATTGTGAGTTTATGATCAGATTTTTCATGAGAACTATTTGAGTCTTCTCTGAACTCTTTTATGCATGATTATTATAGCTTTGTATTTCTCTCCGATCTATCGATTTGGTTTGGCCAACTAGATTGGTTTATCTTGCAATGGGAGAGGTGCTTTGTGATGGGTTCAATCTTGCGGTGCTCAATCCCAGTGACAGAAAAGGACATGACATGTATTTGTATTGTTGCCATTAAGGATAAAAAATGGGGTTTAATCATATTGCTTGAGTTTACTTTGTCTACATCATGTCATCTTTCTTAAGGCGTTACTCTGTTTCATACTTAATACCCTAGATGCATGCTAGATAGCGGTCGATGGGTGGAGTAATAGTAGTAGATGCAGGCAGGAGTCGGTCTACTTGTCTCGGACGTGATGCCTATATACATGATCATTGCCATGAATCCGTCATAATTATTTGCTTTTCTATCAATTGCCCAACAGTAATTTGTTTACCCACCGTATGCTATGTGTTCGAGAGAGAAGCCTCTAGTGAAAACTATGGCCCCCGGGTCTACTTTTATCATATATTAAAACCAAAAATACCTTGCTGCAATTTATTTACTTTTATTTTATTTAGTATTTTAGTTTATCTATCTATCATTATCAGAATTAATCCTTGCAAATAACCGCTAAGAGGATTGACAACCCTCTTATTTGCGTTGGGTGCAAGTGTTTGCTTTTGTGTGTGCGGGTGCGTTTAACGGGATTTTGCTTGGTTCTCCTACTGGATTGATAACCTTGGATCTTAACTGAGGGAAATACTTATCTCTACTATACTGCATCATCCTCTCCTCTTCGGGGAAATACCAACGCAGTCTACAAGTAGCACAAGGCATGACTTCTTAGAGAAGTTTCGAGTTCCACTTGATGCCACCATCACATTCCAGTGCACCCTCATGAATATGCTGACGGCACAACAATTCAATTGTCTTGTCACCAACGAGCCAAACCGCACCTATTTCGGTTGCCCTGGTTGGAGAGCCCTTACAACTGCTTACGAGATGGAAGTTGGGGAGAGAGCCACGTTCTACCTCGACTATGATCGTGACGAGATCATGGTCTACTACAGGCCTGCTGGCAGCGACGATGGTTCACTTACTCCAGACTATGACCCTGAGTCCGCCCGCCGAAAAGTCTAGTTAGCTAGTTGGCATGCATGGAAGATCTCATGTTATTACCACCTCTATTTCTTTGAACTTGTACATTCATGTGTTACTTTGCCTACTTTGTTGAACTATATCAATAAGTGCACTGTTGAACTTAAATGTTGTTATTGTGTCTCTTTACTACTTCTTAAGGTTGATTTAATTAATGTTCTTAAACTGTATTGTGCTGTCATTTTGGTTGGGATCGATGTTGTACAACTTTTATTTCAAATCTGAAAATCAAATTACTGGCATCGCGAAAACATGGAATGTCACTACTGATGAAAATTACTTCTGGTGTTGGCCACGTGGCACGCCATTAACCTCCAAAATACTGCTAGCGTAGGGTCCAACGCCAGCACTATTTTCTAACAATGGCGCCATATTGGTGGCGTCATGTGTCCACGCCAGCAAGGCCATTTTTGGCATGCCATAGCTAGGCTTTTCTGCACTAGTGTTAGATTGATCAAAGCTTGCATGGTGTGGACCGTAGACTTGCGTGGGTGGGGTTTGCGGCGCTTGCGTGGACGTTGTGGACTGCTCGTAATAAAGCATTGATAGAGGGAAAAGTTTTCAAACACTCGGCTGATGTGATATACAAACTTGTGATTCTTTTGCAGCTATGGAAGCTTCTGGCAAGACCAACAGAGCGAGGAAGGGTGGACCACCTCGCAAGCAGCCTTCACACAAGGTGCTCTGAGCTTCGATGTGCGGGAAGGAGGGACATCACCGGGTAGGGAACCGCCCGCCCGCCCATCCGACCTAGTTTTGTGGAGTTCTTACATGTTGCGTCGTGTATTCGGGCCTGGTGGGTCATGTATCGTTCGTAACTCGTTTGTCTGCACTTTCGTTTTGTCTGATACAGTACTTCATTTTCGAACTCGTTTGTAAGGGCCTTAGTTTAAGGCCGGGCATGTGCCTCCGCTCTAAAAAAACATCGAGATTGTCGGTGCATGGCGAGAAAGGTGTCCGACCTCCCTATCTACTTTGTTGTTGGAGACATTCGGCTTCACAGAAAACCGGCTTCAGTGATGCCTACACAGTGTCATGATTTTTTATCTTTTTTAAACACTAGGGGCACGATAGTGCACCAATGGGTGTAATCCCGAGCCTCCTGCCGACTTGCAGAGTCGGGTGTAGGGACTTCGTTGTCTTATGAAAGATAGAGAAAACCATGTGTCGGCTCACCTATGGGGCGTGAAACGACGTGATACGGGCTCGGGTGCCCAAAGGGGAAGCCGGAGCCAACCACGCAAGGTGTGTGGAGCATCATGTGTGGGGCATCTGACCTCCTAGTCTTGTCTTGTCGTTGGATATGGCCAACTTCCAGAGATCCGACTTCAGCGACGCCTGTGAAACATCCTGATTCTTTTATCTTTTGTAGACACTGGGGGTATGATAGTGCACCCGGTGGGTGTAGCCCCAGAGCATTCGGCCCACTTGCGGAGTCGGGCGGAGGGCCTTGTGATGATGGTAGCCATCGGAACCGCTCGCGGCGAGGCCGAGCCCTCGGATCGGGCGAGACAAAGTGGAGCCGTCGAGGCTGGATATGGCGAGGCGGAGCCCCCAGGGCCGGACGACGTGGTGAGGCGGAGCACCTAGAGCCGGATGCGGCGAGTCCAGAGCCCTTGAGTTGGATTCGGCGAGGTCGGAGCCCCTAGAGCGGACAACGTGGTGAGGCAGAGCCCTCAAGCCAAACGCGGAGAGGCCAGCGTTTGTTTTCGCGAGGCGTCGACACCACCTGTAAGGCCAAGGAAATAGGAAAAACAGCGGCTGCATTTTGTCGAACACTGAAATACCGAGTGGACATTTATATGCATAGTCAATGTAAAACTTTTGTTAGGTTTAATTGTTGAGTTATTTTGCTCAATATATATCCCTCGGAATCTGTTAAGTGTAGGTCGGCTTTAGCTTTAGCTCCCGCCAACCAAGCAATACTTTTGTTGCCTCAGGTTGCATCAAGGAGTGCCCTTTGGAGGTCGGTACGACCGGTTCCGATCTGCAGCTACATCCAAGGGTAGGCTATCAGCTTCCTAAACACAACTAAGGATATTTCACAATGGATTATAAGTAATATTAGGAAACCGGTGATGCCAGCTAGATTTTCGATGCAAACCCCAGGCGATGCCATAGAGAGATTGGATATGATGTACTCCCCCAGTTCGTCCTTAGAGAGACCGCCTTGATGCAGCCTCCGGTCTGACCTAAAAGAATTCACTTGGCTGCAGCCTTCGGGTGTTGCCTCGGAGAAATCGTTGTGATGCAGCCTCCACACTGACCTGAAAGAGATCAATTGGATGTAGCCTCTGGATCCAACCTTAGAGAGATCGCTATAATGTAGCCCCCTGCCGATCACAACCCACGGGAAGGTCTATTACGATGCAATCCCTGGGTCTAATGACACGCGTCAATGACCAATACGCATAGGAATTCTGTGCTGCACTAGCTGCATCCATCGACACGGTCTATCTCTGGTGCACACACACGGATGCACAACAACCAAGTTAAGAGTGTACTTTACGCTCATCTTTTCCTAAGTTAAATCTTGATATTTCTAAGGATTTTCCTAGAATATCACTTCAAGTTGGCTACTAATCGCTAATAAATGCAAAGATGTGCAAATCTACTTGTTTGTCTAGTTCTTGCATATATAAAGTTAAAAAGGAGAGAAATAAGGTCATATCCAAGATCTAAACAAAAATGAAGAATTTCCATAAGTGGAATACCATTAGCATAAACTCAAGAAGGATAGTCAGGCACTAGTATAAACACGATCTGTTGTTCCGACGCTCGTACCAGGCATCCCCACTCCACCACGTCCAACCGAAGAAATTTCATAAAGGGGGCACGAGAAGAATCCATTCATTGGACCCCCGAAACCCTAAACCATAAGATCTACAACTATTTAAGAGGAGGAAAAGACACTAAGAAGGAGGTTCAAGTAATTTGAGAGACACCATTAAGATCGACTCATCATCTACTCCTTCCATGGCTGCCACCACCATAGTCACTCCACCATTAGATTGACCTTGTACTTCGAGATTTCCATCGCGATCTACGAGATTGGAAGGCAGTTTTTAATCATTGATCTTTGCCTGTTGCTCCAGCTACAACAACACTGTTGGGCCCCCAAGTGCAAAGCTTTGAAGCAAGTGGTACATTTTTCTTGGTTAAGAAACCAAGGTTATCAATCCATGGAACCAACATGTTCTGGTTCAATGATAAGCCCTACAACACAAATTACTTGTGTCCCCAACAACTCTAGTGAGGTTGTCAATCTCACTAGCAACAATATATGAGTGTATCATGTTGTTGGAAGTAATTTGTATTTTTGGAATAATTAATTGCAGAAAAATATAAGTGCATGTAAAGATAAAGTAGTGGTTGCCTTTTGTGTAAAATTGGAATGAGGTTCATACATGTTCACTAGTACCATCTCTTCAAGTAACAGACGGTCATAAATATAAGCATAAGTATGTGTAATTATGATCCAATCAAATACGGCAAATCATAATATATGTTGGGATGATATTATATAGGTCGTACGTCCATGGACCTGTTGACCGACATCTTTTTGCTAATATCTATAGTTAGTACTCCACTCATTGGACAGAGATACATCTACACCGTCCAAATTTTAAGTAAAGAGTATTGCATTAAGCAAGATGACATATCTTTGATTATAATATTCCCTCGCCTGTACCTCATCACAAGGACAACGAGTGAACTATCTTTTTATCCTTAGTGGCACAAATACAATTATAAGCTCTTTTTTACCGTCACCGAGATGCTTCACTTATAAAGATCTACCACATCTAATGAACCCACTCCTGTTGTTGATCTTTCATCTAAACTGGTCAATGATTAGACTAATGAATCAGAGAAAATATACATCTATAATCATGCAAAGCACCATATAAAATATGATCATAAAATAATAATTCATCACATATGAAAAGATCATCGTAAGAATTACTACATCATATCAATAACAGTCGTGTTAAGCAGCTCATGTGATCTTACATCTATAATTTGATCATAAAGTTCAGGTAGGGGCACATGAAGAGAAAAGGAAGGTGCGACCGAGGAGGCACAAACACGGGAACGAGGAGGCGCACACGCGGGAAGGAGAGGAGAAGACGTCGCACTTTGGTCCTCCGTCAAGCAGGCGGCAACTCGCCAATTTGTTACTCTTCCCACAAGGCATGAGATTCTTGTCTCCTCCTACGTCCTCGTGCACAACACTCGGTTCTTGATGTGGTTGAGGAAAAGGAAAGTAACCTAAGGTTTGAGTGACTCTCATAGAAAATATGTATAATCTTACTTCGATTTGGTAAATAGCTTCCTTCACGGCCTGTGATTTTTGTTTAATTTCTCGAATTTGGTCAAGTCTTGTGCCCCTAATTTCCATCGCCCTTTTTTTGTCACAACACGATGATACATGTTTGTGGAAAAAATCTAAGATTTTTTTATCATGTTTATTTTACTTTTTTACGGGTAACCGGGGATTTTAATCAAAATTCAAAACGCTCTAGATACAAGAACAATCCCACCCACACATGGCGACCAACAGAAAGAGAAGATGCTCCTTTAGCTACAGAGTGAGCTTCAAAATTGGACTCCCTATGCTCGAAACAAAAATCAACACTATCAAACTCTCAAGGTGAAACGTGAAAGGCCCAGCCCGACCCTCGCGTCGTCTCCCAGGGCGACGCCAGGGGTGAACCCTCGCGCTGTTGCTTCCCCATCCGCTGCTGCCGCTGGCGTAGGCCGCGGTGGCGGCGGGCCCGGCGCCGAAGGGGTCAGGGATCTGGATGCGGCGGCAATCTCCTGGTGCGGCTGGGGCGTAGCCCGGAGGGAGTTGCGCGCAGCGGCCAGGGCGGCGCCCCTGGTCGTGCGGCGGCCGCGCTACCCTCCATGTCCCACGGGATCCAAGGTCTCCGGCGATGATGGGTGCGGTGGCGGCCGTGGATCTGGTCCCCAACCAGACCCGTCATCAATCTTGCCTGTGGCCGGCCGCGGCGCGTTGTGGGGCCGGTGAGGTTTGATGGTTCCCTGCCGGCGTACCGGTGGCGGTACATATCTTCATGGCGAGGCTCCGCGCGGTCCAAGCCAGCTACAAGATCGGGGCGACGCGGCTTCCGGTGAAAACTACGCCTACTGCGGTCATACCGGACGATGACGGCGGTTCTGACGTCGTGTGCTTCTCGAGGCATCATCGTTGCAGGTTGCGTCAACACGATCGGGATGTTCCGGGGGAAACCCCAGATCTAGGTCTCCGGATCAGATGATGATGACGCCTTTGGTGTCATTCTCCCTCGTGGGGGCATCGTTTTGGAGCAGGAGTTGGCTGAAGGGGGCAAGAGGAGGAGTGGTGTTACATCTATCGCTAGGCCGACGACGGGACTTGGCGGCATGGTGCAGTGGAGTGTCGCCGACGGGCGCATGTGAATGGACGCGCGTAGGCTGGTGGCGTTGTCTGGCGTTGTGGTGACGTCAACGGCAAATGGGACTGGCAAGATCTATGCAATGATCCCTCCTAAAGATGGGACGGCGGAAAATGGCGGCGGCGAATCCTATAGAGTGTGCATGCGGTGCGCGTTGTGGGATGCCTAGACCGGTTGGTACTCTCAGCTTGCCAGACGGGCGGCTTCTTGAGGCCACTAGATTAGATGGTGTTCGTTGATGCGGTCACGGCACATCCTTATACTTGTTGGTGTAGCGACTTTGTTCGCCTCAAAGGTGGCTTTGGGTGGATCATTGTACTCATTTTGTCGGGATCTGGTGAATACGTTAATCAAGATGGGTGCATGCATCATTTTGATGCAGAGGCCGGGGTAATCCTCCTTTTCGAGAACAAAATCAAACTCTCAAGGATGACATTGTTTGGAAACTCACTTCAAATGGGCAGTATTCCGTGGCTTCTGCATAGCATTTTCCAATTTCTGGGAA
Organism: Elymus sibiricus; assembly: GCA_039707655.1. NCBI lineage: Eukaryota > Viridiplantae > Streptophyta > Magnoliopsida > Poales > Poaceae > Elymus > Elymus sibiricus. The sequence continues at coordinate 310,880,514 of CM077666.1, forward strand.
CTTCCATGAAATCAACCATTTGGAAGCCTTGGGCACCCTCGAAAGTCAAATTCTTTGGGTGGCTTGCAATCCAAGATAGGATTTGGACTGCCGACCGCTTGGCCAAGCGTCGATGGCCACATTGCGGGCTTTGCCCTCTTTGCAAGCGTGAGGATGAGACCGGGGCACACTTCCTATATAAGTGTCATTACACCTTGAGAGTTTGGGGGTGGTGAAGGATTGGCTCCAACTTTACATGCTTCATACGCACACTTGGGCCGCCAAGCGATCGGTCAAGGATTGGTGGAATGCAATGTCGGACACCCACATGCCACATCGCAAGGCAATGGCATCAATCACAATCACAATGCTAGTCTCTTGAACCATTTGGAATGAAAGAAACGCGAGGGTCTTTCGGCACAAGTCTACACCTCCATTCGTTGTTTTCGACATGATCAAGAACGAAGCGACCTTTGGAAAGTCGCGGGCGCGAAGCATTTGGGTAAAATCATGACGGGAGAGTAACAATCTTGTAATAAGGGGGACAATGTAATATCAATCTAAGTTCTTCTTAATTAATGGATGAGGCAAAGCTTTTGCCTCCATTTCGAGAAAAGAAGTTCCTTCTAGTAAACTCAATTTCGTTCAAGATCGAAGCGTAAGAAGATGTTGCTCCATTCTTTATATTGTTGATGACTCTAGGCAGTCTGGCGCGATGATCATCTTCCGAAGATTAAGATCTTGGGCCAGCGATAGAGCCTCCCTGCACGCATGGGCTTCTAAGGTTGCTGGATCAACCAGACCGGCAAAAACAACAGGTGAGGCTTTGATTGGCAGCCAGCTGCGTACAGCCAATGGTGCGCATGTTACACGTAAGCCGTTGCCACGGACAATGCACGGGTCTACACGATGATTGTTGGTTGCTTTGCTTGCTTGTGACCGACCATAACTAGCAGCGGAAGACGTACTAGACAGTGTCCGGTTCCTACTTCCTAGTGCCTGTCCAGTGTACTCCGATGCGTGTTCCTTCCCGGCGTGTACATGCGTCAATACTGGGGTAGGGCTTGTTGTTCCCAGTACTCAAAGCTACTGCGGTTAGCAACGCGCACGCAACCGCCTGCCTGTAATGTCACCTTAGCATCGGCCACTGCTTTTGGTATTTTGTGGTGTCTTGGTATTCTTAGTGACTGCAAATACATACTCTCCCTTCCACAACAGTGTGGGTTATTTTTTTTGCCCAAAATCCTTTTCAATGCTGCCTCTCCACGTACGAGCATTGTTTCCTCCACCCTCAAGGCGTATACTTAACGAGTCTCTGCACCCAATTCGATGTGCGAGTCATTGGAGCAAGTATAATAAAATAATGTAAGTAGGCTATCAGACTTTAAATATTACAATATTTTTAGTAGGAAGAAATAAGTGTGAGGTGGGTCTTGTATTAATAAAATATTATTTCTTTAACAATTCTACTTGAAAACTTAAGGAAGATGCGTTTTCTCCCCTTCCCCTCAGCGGCTAGGGCAAACTCTCTTCATGCTCATCGGCGAGCTCGAGGATTCGCCTCCCCACCGTCCGCTGCTCTGGCGGCTGGTGACGGGGAGGGGAAGCTCGGTGCCTTCGCTCTGGCTATTTGTTTAGGTTAAGAGTTTTTTTAGCCCTCGCAGGTATGGTGCTCAGGCGGATGGCGACGCTTCGTCTTCGAGTTTATCTTCCGGGTTTCTATCCTCCTTTAAGTCCGTTCATCTGAACATAGTCGACGGAGGTCCGGTCTTGGGGCAGTGAGGTTAGGGTTTCTCGTCGTGCGTGCGCGACAACGAGATTTGTTGCAAGTTACTTCAAGATTTGTTGCAAGTTACTTCAGATCTATTCAAGGGTTCAACTACGATGACTCCAGGACGCTGGTCCTTAGGGGCACGTGCACGAAAACTTTCCGGTTGTCATCGACAAAGTCAAGCCGTGTCCAATAGGGGAGCGGCAATAGCAGTGCATCGATGGCTCATTCTAGCAGCGATGGTGGTTGTTCAGTGGTCTAGCTACCTCAGTGTAATTTTTATTGTGTTTGAGGTGCTTTATACTTCTGATGAATTTTTATAATAAATCTGAATATATTTTTTAGAAAAAAAACTTCTTTGTAGTAACTACCATACATGTTGGCTATTCCCTCGGATTGGGTTTATAAGTCTTGATTTTAACTAGGAAAACATATATTAGTTGAATGTAGTTTCTAACCATATATCCTTATATTCATTGTCAATGTAGTTTCTAACCATATAAATTTTTGGCATATTACTCATGTCTTATTAGTCAAATCGAAGTCCTAAAAATTCATGCCCAACTTATAAACCTAATCAAAGGAAGTATTAGATTGGCTATAGATAACGTGGCAATGTCCTTAGCCAACGGTTGGTTGTATTATTAGTCATGCTCTTAAATTGGTACTATCATCCAAATAGGCTCGCTAAGCCTAATAAAAGTGGGGTATATCATAAGAAATATTGTATAAGATAAAAATGAATCTGAGTATTTGTATGTAAGGGCGTCTCCAACTCTAGCCCCTAAATGGACACCGTAAATGTTTCTTTTTATGCCCGGACGTGGTCCGCGGACATGATACGGAAGAAAGCCATCGAATGCTAATTCACAAATTAATCCTTATTTGTCCGTTTAGAAGGAAAGAGAGGAGAGGAGAGGAGACCATGCATATGGTTGCTTTTGATGAAATATTATGGTGTGGTGTCTGATTGAAAGAAGAGAGAAAAGAGAGGGGCCATGTATGCGAAGAGAGAGAAAAGAAAGATGTGAAGAGAGAGAAAAGAAAGGAGAACCACATGGTTGTTTTTTGTTGGTCAAGTGACTGTCCGAACACTCCAAAGCTCTCCCAAGTTGCTTCCACTTCACGGGAAAAAGGACATCCGGGTCGCTCCGCATACCAATAGGGGTGGGTCCTACAATTCAAACACATACAGAAGCTTTGAGATCTCCTTTCGAGATGCCCTAAACATAGCACACACACTGAAAAGGAGCTAAAAGCGTGTGCACTAGGAATAGCCCAATTGTCTTTCCACTCTCAATGAGCGTGTTCGGATTTCCTCTGGCTTCACAAAACTCCGCAAAACCAGCTTCTCATCGTGGCTTCTACTCCATGTAGCGATTCCAGGTTCGTTCGGCTGCATCGGCAGCTTCTCCAGCGCTGCAGCCCAGCTGGGAGATTGTGGCCTGTTCGGGACAGGCTGGACCGGCTAGAGGCAGCCCAATTAGGCCAGCGCACACGTTCGAGGGGGGAAGGGGGTCAGCGAGGCAAGGGGGATCGGTACAGTCGCGACTCGTTCTATTTTTTCGACCGGGAGCAGCGAACCGGTATCTTTAGCTGTGGCAAGCTGCTGTAAATTAAGTGAACTCCAGCTTTTACGATCCGTGGAGCTGGGCCGAGCTTGCTTCTCGGTTTTGCACATAGCTCTGGCTTAGCTTCTAGAATCTAGCTTCACGAGTCTCAGGCGTTCGAGGCGGCTTCTCACGAGAAGTTTTTGGAGTTGAGAGCTGGGGCATTGCCGAACAGGCGCGGACGCTCGTTCTCTCATCTAGAGCATGTACAAGTCGAAGCAAAGAGACCGAGCCCACGCCTCATGTACACCAGACAATTGACGAAATTCTAATAATATGAAAACAAGGCAAAAAAAAACATCCACATGCAGATGGCACCCAAGACGACCTACTCCTTGAATTTAGGCTAAACTACTGCCTCGATCCCGGAAGCGGCTGTTATGATCCCGAGCTCATGTGAGCTCGGGTGAACAGTAAAATCGAAAAAATATCAAAACAAATTAAAAAAAATCTGAATTTTTTTTGTATGAAACTTTGACAAATGTTTTGATAGCCTGCAAAATTTCATCACCAGATGACATTCGTGTAAAATGTGGCAAAAAACACAAAACAGATGCTCCAAAAATGTTATTTTCAAACACATTTTGGAGCATCGATTTTGTTTTTTTTGCCACATTTTACACGAATGTCATCTGGAACTGAAAATTTGCGAGCTATCAAAACATTTGTTAAAGTTTCACACAAAAAAAATTCGGATTTTTTTGAAACTTTTTTCATTTTATTTTGATTTTACTGTTCACCCAAGCTCACATGAGCTCGGGACTAGAACATCACTTTCGCTCGATCCCACACTATTGGAAAAATTGGCATCGATTTGATGCAGACGTTCATAGCTAAGTGGTCATTCTACTTTTACATAAAACGCTCGAAGCTTGCCCTGGACGAGATGATGCAAGTATCACTCAGCTCTAAACAAAGGTGGGACGGGCTAAACGTGGAATAGCCAACGGCCGTACGCACAAGTGGTTATTCTACTTTACATTGTTGAATCAACTTATTGGTCATCTCATTCATGGCTATGCACAAAGCACTGCAAGCTTACCCTGGACGAGATGATTCAACTACCACTCTCAACTCTAAACAAAGGTGGGGCGGGGCTAAACACTGGCCGTACACAAGCTAGAGTTGCAAAAGCAACTGCGATGCCATGCCCCGGGGCGTGAAAACATGAAACTGGAGTCTCTGGTTAGTGAGGCGGTAGCAACATGGTGAGTTTCTCACGCCTTTTGACCTTTCCTGCCAGCACTCGATTTTTTCTCCAGCAGCAACTCTTGTATGGTGTTCGATGCTTCCTGCCAATCAAAGACCAAGCATGCTGGGAGACAACATCATGCGATGCTGCAATATGGTACCAAAGGAACTCAACTCACCTTTAGCTTCTGTCTTAGATTTTCCTCTTCTTCGTCTCGCCGGCTTCTTTCTTCTGAAAAGATGTCGATCAGTGCTTCTTGTTCCTTGTTTGCAGTATCAAGTTGTCTCTGCAGATCCTCCAGCTGCAAAATGAAGACAGATTAGAGACCAGTAATATATTATACAAACTCTTCACAGAAGCATAACCATTGATCATGCCTTGGATTGAGATAATATTACCTATAACATACTCCCTCTGTAAACAAATATAAGACGCTTTAGGTCACTAAAGAGGGAGTAGTAATTAGGTTCTTTTATTTGCGAGGAAAAGAACATGGTAATTGGTTGATGTTGTGATGGTTGTAAATAAAATGTTATAATGCTAGTCAGGTACTCGCCAAACAGAAACAACTAATGAACAATAAGGTCTGCGGAGTAGGATTTCCCAGCACCAAACAGTTCAGCTTTTTTTATCCAACAAACTAAAAAGCAACAGAGTAGCATCTAAACCTACGGAGTATTAAGCAATAGAATTATAATGACAACAGTTTCTGAAGTAATGCTAAGAGTTGCAACAGCAAACTTTTGTCCCACTGTCGGTGGGAACAGAAAATTATCATATGGTTTGTTTGCACTAGTACCAGATGATTTAAATGGTTCGTACTTATTTTGGAGAAAATATCCAAACTACTGCAGCATAACAGCACCATAATGTTCCTTACAAACTGTAAACCAAAACGCCAACATGGGTTACACAATAAATAATTCAAGAGTTTGCATGTGGGAAGGCATAAGCGCATACCCTCTCTGTCAAAGACTTGACCTTGTCCCGTTCTATAACCAACTCTTGTGACATTGCCTCTTCCACGATCAATAACCTGACAGAAGAGCAGCACCAAAAAATAGGGCATCTTATCATAATCTTGAAATAAGATGTGATATCATAGTAAATTTCACAAATAAGGATAGTTGCAGAAACCCATGACGAGCAAAATGCCACGTTCAAAATGCCAAGCTAAGTTTGACAGGTCGCAGATATGCATACCAACTCGCTTGGGGTTTCTTCCCCACTTTTCGCAAGTGCAAGCATATAAGGCTGTATTTACTTTATTTGTTCCTCAAGAACTGTGTCACATTATTCTACACCTTAAAAGTTCCATCGTGAGACGGATCATTCTATTGATCACATATCATGTGGACTTAAACTTACCACTTTACACTTTCCTTCAAATTATTTTGTAAGTGTGTCTCACAAGACTAATTTAGAACATCATCACACTGATCTTCTAGTTTCGACATAAGAAAAAAAAAATGCACATCCATTTTCAGATATCTTGTATTATGATTTTGGTACGCAGCAGTCTGAACTCTGAAGTCCAGATTATTGTTCTTGTTACCCATTTCAGCCAGTGAAACCCTAAAAAAATACTTACTAGAAGGTAGGCTCAATCCCTCAGCAGTTGCATAATATGGAGTGACGCAAGAAAATGACAGTCAGAAACGTGAAATAACATTTAGTTCTCAACATTTGTTTCATCCAATCTCAAATATTTTCATCCAGTCCACATCGAGCAACTGTTATTGCATTACTGGCTGTATAATGATAACATGAAAAATAGCCAAGCCCTACTGATATTTACCTTTCCTTTAATGATGTGTTTTCATCCCTCAATTGCTTGATTACAGGTTCATGATCATCAATGCAATGTCCATCAACGTTACTTCTTGCATTTGGTTCCTGGGGAGCAAACATGTTTAAGATAATAAATTTCCTTTCAACAACATCCGCATATATATTAATATTATCCAACAGTAATAACTACAAAAAAATGTAGCATGCAGATAAGTAAGGTTCACTATACATATAAATAGGTAAACAATGTAATTTGGAAGGCGAGTGAAGAATAGAAGCATATAATTACATTATACAGCAGTAACTACAAAACAATTGTAGCATGCAGGTAACACAGGTGTATTATACTTATAAAACAAGTAAAGAATGTCATTTTGAAGGATAGCCTTCACACAAACATTTCACTACATTAATCTGCACTTTGAAATAACTCCACCCTGTAGCTCAATGTGTTTTCTATTAGGGTGGCTAGCATTCATTGCAGATTTGTCTTCCTGTCTGTACGGCAGAAATACTACTATTTACTAGTTACTACTATGCTATTAGGAAGTCAACCATGGATTTTTCCAAGAAGAAAAATTATGAACCATCCAAGATTATCAGTTCATGACACTTCACTGTTCAACGCATATAAAAAAAGAACTTGTCCCAAAAATCAAACAAAAAGAAATTCTGCAAAGAAACACTGTAGATCAGAGGATTAAAGATGATAAGCAGTGTAAGTATTGTAATAGAAGCACACTTTTCAAAACCACATGCATCATTGTGTAGGAAAAAAGGGTTTGAAGTGTAGATGGGGTAGGAAAGTCATCTGATACACTTATATAAATATATATAGACCTAATGAAATACTCCCTCCGTTCCAAACCACGACAATAATTTTGGAACGGAGGGAGTAGACGTTAACACTATAATGAAAAATCAGCACGAGAAGAAAAATTACCACCAACTGGGATTTGGTTATGCTTCTCTCTTTTTCTGTTGTTCCATTGGACGCGGGAGTTGCCAAACTAGTATTCTCATTCTGGAAATATTTTCTATGTGCATTCAGGATATGAGATTTTGAACTTAATGACGGCGTGTTCACGAACTCAGAATCACTGTCATCACTTGTGTCTGGTAACCCATGCAGTATTGATTTCGCGGATCGCTTAGTCCTGGCAGACTTCTCAGCCTGTTGACAACTAAACGGTGTGCTTGTTTTCCCGCTCTTTTTACTGGAGGCAGAATATGATTTACCAGCGTTGCGCTGTTTTGGATAATCTTTCCCAGAATGACCTGGTGATGGTTGTGATCCTGGGGAACCTTCAGGAGAGTTTTCTGATAAAGGAATAAAAGCAATATTAATCAAGAAAACAGCTGGTTATCTGAAAAGAAAAATAATTTAATTGCTATTGGAGTTATAATAAAGTCACTCCAAGCCCACTAAAGAAATGCAGCCAACTCTATGATTTGGACACTAGCACAGTATCATACATATAGCTTTGACATAAACCCCTTACATTACTCCCTCCGTTTCACAATCTTTGTTCGGCAAGCATGCCTATCTGAGATAGAGATAGAAATTGAAGTAACAATTTATGGATTGGACCATGCATGTCAAATTAGATGGCATTACTACTACATCTAATATGAGCAAGTATGGTCTGATTTCACGAGCATTAATGAAAATCTGTGCCTTCAAGGTAGGGAAATGTCCAGAATCAGCCGACCGGCCGAGGGCGAGACCGGTCGCTGCGTGCGATGCCACGTGTCCCAGTTGGGGCCCACGCACGCGCAGCAGGCTCTCCGGAATGTTCCGTCCAGCGCAAGCGAACTAACCCTTCTTCCCTGCATTCTCTCTTCTCTCTCACTTATCTCTTTTGTTTACCAGCGACCCAGCAACCCAAATCGGAGGAGGCGGGTTCCGTCCGGAAGGTCGGCCGTTGCCGCTCGTTGCGTGCCACCGCCTCCCTACACCTACTACTCTCCTGGTGCCTGTAGTTTGATGGGATTGCTCAGGAAGAGAAGCCCTTTCCTTCTTTTCCCAAGGCTACTAAATCTGCACGGGTGAGGGGAGGAAGACGAGCAAGGCGCTGCTGCGGGAGCCAGGGACGAGCTGCGGAGCGGGGCTGCAGGGGGGTGCTCTTCACCATCGACGCTCATGGCGTCGTCCGCCTCCTCCACCTCCCAAGTCATGGTCGTGGCGTCAGCGCTGTGAGCTGAAGCGCGCACTGCTGCCTCCGGCGACACGTGGTGCTACGACTAGCCATGGCCACTACTGAGACTCGGCACCTGCTGCGAGGCTGCCATGTACGATGATGGCAACCAGGCGGCGTGCTGCAACCACGGTCACCGCATGCTGGGACTGGCATCTCAGCGTGCTACAACCGTGGTCACCGCGTGTTGGGATCAACACCTCAGCATGCCACAACCGCTGTCACCGCATGCTGGGACCAGCAGCTCGGTGTGCTGGGACGGCATCGCGGCATGCTGTGACTGGCAATCAGGAATGCAGCGGCTGGCGGATGGGATGTTGGGAGTAGTCGAGGATGCAACGACCGGTAGATGGAGATGCTGGGACCACCACCGGCAATGCTAGAACTGCAGATGAGGATGCTGAGGATACTGGGGGCGGCCGGCGGGGATGCTACAACCACGACAGACAGTGCTGCGACCGGCGACGGAGGAAGCTGCAACCGGTGAGCCATGGTGCTGCAACCGGCATAGTGCAGAGTTGGGACTGATGCACGACGGAGGTGCAAGCATGGACGTGGTGCTGCAACCGGTAGCAACGGTGCTGGAACCGTAGACAGGCGGAGCAGCAAGTGATACGGCCGCAAGTGTGCTGCTGCGACGGCAAGCTGCGATCGGCCAGACGAATTGCTACGACCGGCGACACGGGATGTTGCGATGGTGCTACCAGTGGGAGGCGAACGGGGGGTGCTGCGATGGTGATGTCTGTGATGGGGGCAACGGTGCTGAGCGCGGTGAGGGTGCTGCGGCAGCGTGGCCGTGGGCGGAGACGCGAAACTGGTGGCGGCTGCGGGCTGCACGCTGGCGGCTATCTCCCTTTTCTTCCGGGTCGAACACGCGTGGGAGAAGAACGATGCGAAGAGAGAATTGACCCATGCGGGAAAGAGATGCATATCTGGTGGCTGTCGTTGGTTCAATCTGACGATGGGGAGCGGACCGATCTAGCACTCACCTTCTATTTTTCATGTAACCGAGATAAATGAATTTTTTAGATGACATTTGCGCATGAGAAATCTAAATACTTATGTGTATATCAGTAGTTAATCTCTACTATTAAAGGGAGTTGGTACGTTTTCCTCACCTCCTCCCCCCGCCCCCCCTACCTTGGTTTTTTCCTCTCCACGCCCAACCCCCCACCCCGGTTTGGAATAAACTAAACCAAATCAGAACTTTCCTTTCCTTGTCCTACTGGAAACCATGTCCTGCATTAACTCGATCAAATCTTACCGAAGTCATGTCTTGCATTAACTAAATCAAATCAAATCTTACCAAAATCTCAACTAAATCAAAACTTCCCTTGCCTTTCCCTACCCATACCCAAATCAAATTTTACAAAACCTCAACTAAATCAAAAACTTTCCTTGCCTTCGCGTACCCATACTCAAATCAAATCTTACCAAAATCTAGAATATGGTGGGTGTAAGTTATATGTCAGGCATGATTAGTGTTGAAACACCCCCGTTGCAACACACAGGCAATTAGCTAGTGTTTTAAAAATGGACAGTGCATACTTTAAAAAGTTGGACAAAGGGAACACCACATAACCACAAGTCTTACAGTACTTGATATTTTAGAACTCTTGATGGTAAATATAAGAAATTCTGAAGTAGCCCATATGTCCACAGTTAGTATACTAAAAAACGCTAACAAGTCATAGAAAAAATCAAACAGATGAAACGCCGATCATTCAATTACCTCTTCCTGTTTCAGGACTTCTGAAAGAGCGTGCTCCAACATAACCAATCCGATGAGCATTTCCTGACCTATGAGAGAGAGGAGGGTGGGATGAGTGCAAATTGAAACCATACTTCTGCTAATTGATATAAGCCACAATAATAGCCAGAATATAACTGCCTCTGTATACTGGTGTGCCAAGTGACAAATCAAAGGGAGTGATAATAAAACGAACCAGTAATCCTTCTGCATTTGAATTAATCGTGCTTCAAGTCTTGCTAGAAGAGTTGTGCGCTCAAAGTCCTGCTTATCATGAGCTGGCTCTATGAAGTTAGCCTCAAGTACACCTGCAGATTAAACTGATTATTTCTCCAGCCGCTAACAAAAAGAAAGCGATACCAATAGACCAGAGTGACCTACCTATAACACCACGCCCACCACTTCCCGCAGCAGTCCACACTCTCCAGAAAGGCTAGAAGAAACAAATAAAATATTAATGTGATGATTAAACAATCGAGCGATATAAAATAGAGAGTGCAATAATTATAATAGCTAGATTAGGAAGAAATGGACTGAAACCTCACAGCCAAGAAAAAGGGTACGCATAGAAAGAACCTTTATCAGACGGTTCCTGTGATATACATTAAATCCTTGGACGTCAATATGGTATTTTGCATCCTTAACAAAGCCAATCGTCACATCAGCTACCATCTGAGACACAGAAGATCAAGTTTGGTGAGTAATGAGCTACTGATACGTCATCAGGATTCAGGAAAAGGTCAAGAGGAAGAGATTATAGTTTTCTACATTTGAATCTTTTGGAAGTCCATTAGTTGCAACCGGCCTATATGTAACCTCTTTCTTCAGCATCATGTCAGTCACAATATTATGGTGCTCAATCTCTTTTCCACGTAAGAAAATTTGGAAAGCATCCGAAAGTCGGAGATACAAAATAGATGCATAACTCTGCAAAGGGAGATTACACAAGTCATACTCAGCAACACGTCTAGCAGCAATAGTGCAAACTAGGACCAACAAAATAGAAACATAATGATAATAATGTGGCACAGAGATACAGATTCTAGTTTCTAAAACAAAAGAACAATTTCGATGTTGCAAACGAACCTATATACAACTACAAGCATTAGGTACTCTTGACAAAAATCACACACATCAACAGCTCAGCAGGCTCACGCAGTTTATAAGTAATCTAGATGAGATATAAAAGATTCAGCTATTACTATTCAGTTTTTTTAGCAAGCAGCAGTTATCATTTTTGTCGCTGCGTCAATGACGTCCTGGGCCCCGTGGTCACAAACGTTCCAATGCAAATACACTAGATATTGGTCGATCTAAAAATGGAGACAATATAATGGCCTAATACCTCTCATGATTAGACTTAACATTTTAAGAATACATGTCAAGTATCGACCATAAGTCAATCCAACACATTATTGTGAACTTACCCTCAATGAATGCCTATATGTTAGGAAATGCTTGGAGTTAGGAAACCGCTTAGCCATCTCGATATTTTTCTCATCACGGTTACCGCCTCTGAGTTGAATATCCTGTCCCCCTCAAACATCGTTAGAAACCAAGTTTGCTGATAAACCAAAATATGGTGGCACAGTGTTAGCTATAAACTTACATTTATATCAGCATCGAAGTCGAGTTCCAAATCTCCTTGGTCATCTTCCCAAAGATTGTAAATGATAACTCGAGTCCCCTGTTCCTTTATAGAACTAAACTGCAAATGTAGTGTACAGCAACTTTTAACACGAGATAATCTTATTGTCCTTGCAAAAATATGACATGCTGTAAATTCTTCCTTTCTAAATCTAAATTAGATAGAGAATAAAACATATATACAACTCCACATCACACATACCAAATTTACAATATTTTTCTTGTCAGCAATCATATCAAGAGTTTTCAATTTTAAGCTGCCAGTTATTTGATGATTTTTGGTTTTGCAACATTAATCATGAAAAAAAGGGTATCGTCGTTGTGTCACAACTCACAAATCACAATGCATATGTGATGCAGCATAAGCTATACCTGTTCAAGTAGTTCTGCTTCAGTTCCATACGGCGACCATGTAATGATAGTCTGTAGGCTTGTATTCCAATCAGCAAATGTACTCCGCAGCTTTCTTGTCCAATTCAGTCCATTTTTTTCATAATCAATCTGCAAAGTTTCACGAACATTGGAAATTTTAGAATTAAAACATTAAACACTTGACATAATAGATTTCCAGCAACTTAATCTTCATATAAACTGCAATGAACAAACATAATTCATTCTTTTTTTCAAATAAGCATTTGCAAAAATGACAGTAAAATGTACATGAGTATATTAGAAATTTGAGACTACCAATTTTGATAGAGCAATGATCCTACCATTGGAACAACAATATCCTCTTTACCAGTGCTCCTCAGAAAGGTATAAGATAGCATGCCAATGCTTTGTGTAGGCCTTCATGCAAATCGAAAACAATAGATCTCAGTTTCTTGGTAAGGAAAAAAAACTCAAAATGTGTAGAAATTGAAAGTCCACATGCAGCTCATATAACTATGTAACTGAAAATAATAACTAAATTGCGATGGTCACATAGTACAATATGAGAATCACAACTGGAAAAAACACAAGCTACCTCCTCCCACTATACTCTGTGCTGTTACAAACTACTCCATTCTTTCCTCCAAGCAAGTCTTATTTCACCTTCTCAACATTTCCAAGACAAAATTTTGACCGATGATTCCCATCATAATATGTTGGCGATACAAATTATAGTAGTCAATGTGCTAAACACTCACTTTGAGTGATGAGGGAATAACACAACAAGGAAGACATTGCAGGTAAATTTGATTTATATGCTATCTCTATACTCTATACATTATACCAGGAGATATCAATTTTTATCTGGTATCTAAACTGAACTGATTTGATTTGTTATTACATTACTAAACAAATGTTATTTAGATAGTTTGGTAAGGCTACACAATATTCATGGTAAAAACCATCATCTAGATCAAGTTGCTACAGCCTACAGGGATGGGCAAGACGTTGCGACAACCTTTTGCCTTCTTTTCCACGGCTACGGGAAAAGACCAGAACATCAGCACCAAGTCTCATTGTACTTGTCTTGAAACCATTTCCATCTGCAAGGCAGCAAAGCAAGGAAATGAAAAGCTTCATAGTTTGACCTGCACACTAAAACATAATTTCAATGCATCAACTGCAGGTGTTCAGATAATTTACGCTTCCAACTTACATTGTCCAATGGTATTTGCAATTTGGCTCTTGGCCGAATAACCCAAGGACATGCACTGACGCATTTTATCTGGGTCCATTCCACCACCATTATCTAGGCAATAAGTTAAAAAAACATAAATAAATATATAAAATTATGTCACTGTTGCTCCATTTGTATTTTGCATCTAAACCTGTTATCCTAACAAGGTATTGCACTTAAATTAGAAATAACATTGAACTGGATCGTATTCAGGAGCTGATCGAATAAGGGGCTTATAAACTTGTAAGGTTAGTCGGACGATTTTATCCATTAGGTTTTATTTTGTAAGTTTCTCTATAAACTAAATTTGGCTCATCCATCAAATAATTAGTAAGACAAAATATCAAGTGTTTAATATGGCATATGGGACAAGGGCGTCCTATACTAGAGTGTTGTATACTTATACTCCATTTAACATGCTATGTAAATACAAGAAAATAATTTTAGGGATCTCGGATCTGTCGAGGTGAAGTAAAAAAAGCTTATGTGTTCATGTTCAGGTCTATCATGAGTCCAGCGGGAGATGTTTCTTTTGTTAACTTGATCCAGGTAAAGATATTCTTATTTTCAATATGTTTTCTAGTCAAATAACAAGAACGAAGTATATGTCATCATCAGTATAAATAAAGAGGACAGAAATCGCACCTTCAACAAGGAGCATTCTTGTTTTGTCTTTACTGTTCTCCAACATGTCAATATTGACAAACGTAGCTCCATTTCTAACCTAAAAAAGGAAGCCAATCAGCAAACAGGCAAGGATTTGATTCTACAAACTAGAACAACTTATATCTTCTTTAGCTTACTTCATCGAGTGAGTTGTCCAGAAGCTCAGCCAAAGCTGTAACATTGACCAAAGTATATATTAGCCAACTGGCATGATCAAAGATTGAAGGGTGATGTGAACAAACAATGCATTGCTGATTGTTGTGTCTGCTTAAGTGTTTGTGTGAGGAAACAAGAAAGATAGAAACAAGGTGAAACGAAGATGAAGACCATACCCCCTAGAGCCCACTTGTGGCTTGTTGCATTTGAGTGCAAAAATTTAGGATGTACGCGGACATGTTCCAATCCAGATGCTGAAATAAGTAGGTGAGAATACAAAAAAAATAAAATGCCTGTTAATATTTTTAGAGGAGAAAAAGCTAACAAGTTCCCAAGAAATTCTTTCCTTCCATTCAACAAGGCTCATCCCTATTGAAACACATAACTTTCTAAGATAATAACAAATATGCCAATTGAGCTGCTATCTTACATCTGATAAATCCATGAAAAAGCAAGGACATTGATTGAAATGAGAAAGTTTACAGTCCACACAATTAGGAGTATATTCTATTTTATTACTTCACATATTCATGCGGTTGGTTTGAGAAGTATCAGCACAAAACTATGCAGATGTGCAGTATAAACATAAGCTGGCCAAAATGCCCTGGCAGCAGTCGGAAATAGTTTACAATGAAATCATGGACAGGAGCATCAAAAACATTTTCTATGCTAAGTGTAGTCTTGGTTTGGTCGAAGTTGATCCCATTCTTACAGGGATTCACTCCACAATGCAAACTCGGAATCTTATGTTTTGGTAATGATGAACGGTCCACCGTTCATATGGGTAGGGTTTATTTGTGATATTTCTAAATAAATACTCCCCCTTCTATTCGCACACTATTTGTTGTAAGAATCTCAAATGTCAGATCGCGTGAGATTCCTCAGTAAAGAACCAAACCGCTCAAATTCTTAAAGCATTCGTGCACCGATCGACCTTCAGCACGTGTAAAAATTAACAAGAAAAGGGGGGAACAGAGGAAACATTCGCTCTTGCATCTAATTAGCCATGTCTGACGGGAACACCGCATGCAAATAAAGCAATGAGAAGAGGCAGTGGCTTCACACGAATCGTAAGAAGATGAAATAATAAATACCAGATGGCGGCGGCTCCACACCCCCAGCCGGGTTCCCGTCGTAGTCCCCGGCCTTCCAGAACTGCTTCGTCGTGCCCCTCGACGGCTGCGGAGGCGCGGGTAGCGGATCAAGGAAACCTGGGGGCACGTCCACGCCGACCACGCCCCCCGCGGAAACCCTAGCCCGCTTCCCCGCGCCGCTGTCCCCCGCCGCGCTGCGCGACCTCTTTGCGCTGCCGCCGACGCCGCCGTCAGAGTCGGAGTCGCTGCTGCTGAGCTCTATGAACTGAACCGGGGCGCGCGGTCCGCCGGCAGGGGCGGCGGCCGCGGCCGTAGCCGGCGGCGTGAGGCGCTCGTCGGCCGCCTCGGTTTTCACCACCCGGGGGTTCATGAGCGAAACCGAAAGGTGGAGGGGGCCGGTCCGTGAATCCGGGCCTCTTTCCTGATTTCTCGAGTTAATTATTTTGCCCTTTACATCGCCGAGGGCTTTTATAGTGCAACGCTGACCTGTGCCCCCATGATGAGCACCTTGGTGGAGGCCACCTGTCAGTGGCGGTAGACGCGCCCAACTTTGGCAGGTGGTCTCATTTAAGAGCGATATGCCCGTGTGGTAAATGTAGCCCGGAAACCGCTACGTTCCGTTCCACCGACTATTTCACCCGTGTCGTTCCCAGGTGGCCACACGCGCGGAATTGTCGGAGCATCTACAGGCCCTGTTCGTCGCTCGGACGGCCGATACTTCTCCACTGCAGCAAGCATAAATTCCTCTAAAACCACGCAGCAAACTGTACACGATATAATCAGAACTCTTCAATCAAATCAACTTAAACACATCCTATTGCTCATATCACGTCAATGGTCTGCCACCCAGAGCAAATGTTCTGCCGAGCAGACGTCGTGGTCTGTCAATCGTCATAGCGCTCCCCGTCCCCCGATCGCCGCACTCACCCGCAACACCCTGATTTGCGGATCGATTCCACCCGAATCGTGCCTCCCCGACCCTTCTTTCTCTAGGCCCCAGATCGAGAAGGACCGATCCGCAGCGTCTGCGACCGCTCCACCTTGGGCTCCGTCGAATCCACGACCAGCGGCCCGATGGAGGCTCAGTGGGTATCCGGAGCGGTTCGTTGCTCCGCCCCGCGCTACCTCCACGTCTCCCCTTGCACCTCCGGTGGCCAGACGCTTCTTGCACTCTGGCCTAGGCAAGCCCCTCCGCTCTGCTATCTCATGCGCGCGCCCGCGCCTCCGCCTGTGTGCCCACGGCCATTGAGTCGCGGTGAATCATATGTTGGCCATGTCAAGTTCTAGGGTTTCCATCTCTGCATAGGATTCTTTTTTTCAAGCGTGGTTCCTTGCTGTTCTAGGCCGATTCTGATTTTCCTTTCCTTCCGATTCACCACTTGCATCTGAACCAAAAATGTATTGTTGCTCTAGGTCATGTTGTTTCAGCTTGAATTTGTAAAAGCCCCTGATTCAACAGGTATCGTCTGTTTGCAAGTTCCCATTGCATGCAGGTTTTGTTAACCACATCTTTGAGATCTGCCGTCGATTGTGGGTAAGGAACCGATTTACAGCAGCCCTGCAAAATTTGCTTTGCTTTGGTAGTTCGGTAGGGTTAAATGACCACGCGTACAAATTTCAATTCTCTAGACTGGAATGTATGTGATACCATTTTGTTGGCAAGAGTGTCAAAATTATTTCATTATGTGGGTTCAGATCTGCTATATCTATGTCACCTCCTTATAATTTTGATATATATCATTGTTACTTTATCTGTCATCTATGTATCTATCTATCTATATTATTAAACTAAAAGACAAACAAACCACCATGTTCGTCTACATATGCTAACATTATTTGCACACATATGGTGGTATATTAAACCGATCCGTCTGATTATAATAATAGATCTCCAGATTTCTTAATAAAGGGTAATAATAATGTGTTATTATATACTGTTTGATTCACGTCACGTAAAGAAAACCAAGAGGCATCGCGGTAAAAAAGCTAGCAAGAGCCCTTACCAAGTACGTGCACGCATATTTTTTTAAAAAGAGTATGTGCACACGTATGGTAAATTAAACAGATCTATTTTTCTGTTTGAATATAATAATAGAGCTTCAGATTTCTTAATAACAGAGCTTCAGATCCACACCCAATCAGAGCTCATTGCTGAGCCCGGGGGCATCAGAGCACATGACCGGACCTTTATTTGAACAAGCCGACTGAAGACAACGACGGTGGCGATATCGGCTACAAATCATGAATGGCCACAGATCGTAATCCCTAAAGCGTGTGACCCTATAGGCTCGGTGAAATATAGACATGAACACATTTTTCTTTCATTCAATGATCAACAGCGGAACCGTGGACATCCATGTTGACCCCTATACTCACACAAATTATATTCGAGTGAACCTTTGGTTACACCCTACTCGGGGTGCGAGTTCGGGGAACAGGCGAAGGCAAGACAAGTAGCACCTGCCCTGCACGTCCTCGCCTGGATCCATGCCCAATCGGAGCTCATCACTAAGCCCAGGCATCAGAGCACACAACCGGACGTTTATTTGAATAAGCTGACTGAAGACGACAACAGTGGTGGTGTCGGCTACGAATCGTGGATGGCCGATGAATGCGCTGACACACAAACACAAGACGCCAACGCAGGGCGCATGGTACGACAAGTTCGAGGCGGCTTTCTGCCCTGCTCGGCACATCCCAGTTTGGAGACGAGAGGATGCTGCCCTCACCGTCGAGCGCGATGCGACGATACGACGCGGCTCTCTAGGCAATAAGGGCCTCCTCCTCCTGTATCCGCTTCCCATCTTTCATCCGTTGCTCATCGCCTCTGTTGGAAAACATAGTAGAAAGCAAAAAAAAATCGCCCTACGGATCATGCTCCCGGATCACTATGAAGATGCATACAAGGTTAGATCGGATCGTTACCAATTTCGAGTTGCAGCGGAAGAAGATTTGGTGTAGATCGTTGGTGAAGTCCCTCGAACCGTTCACGGACAATCTCTCCAACCGAAGACCGAAAGCAGGGCCTCTATATGGATTGCACGCGTACGGGATTCACGATTGTAGGATCGAAAGTATGTCTAGAGGGGGGGTGATTAGACTACTTGACCAAATAAAAACCTAACATTTTCCCAATTTTAGTTGTAGGCAGATTTTAGCAAGTATACAAGTCAAGCATCACCCTACACATGCAATTCTAAGAGTGTAGCAGCGGAAAGTAAACAATTGCATATGTAAGTAAAGGAGGGGATTGGAGATTTCAAACGCAATGAAGACACGGTGGTTTTTGACGTGGTTCCGATAGGTGGTGCTATCGTACGTCCACGTTGATGGAGACTTCAACCCACGGAGGGTAACGGCAGCGCGAGTCCACGGAGGGCTCCACCCACGAAGGGTCCACAAAGAAGCAACCTTGTCTATTCCACCATGGCTTACGTCCACGAAGGACTAGCCTCACTCGGGGTAGATCTTCATGAAGTAGGCGATCTCCTTGCCCTTACTAACTCCTTGGTTCAACTCCACATCATGTCGGAGGCTCCCAAGTGACACCTAACCAATCTAGGAGACACCACTCTCCAAAAGGTAATAGACGGTGTGTTGTTGATGAACTCCTTGCTCTTGTGCTTCAAATGATAGTCTCCCCAACACTCAAACAACTCCTCACAGATTTGGCTATGGTGGAAGAAGGGTTTGAGTGGAAAGCAACTTGGGAAAGGCTAGAAATCAAGGTTCAAATGGTTGGATTGGAATGTCTTGATCTCAACACATGAGTAGGTGGTTCTCTCTCAGAAAATGTATGGTGGAAGTGTAGGCACGTTCTGATGGCTCTCCTTACTAAGTAAGAAGTGGTGGAGGGGTATATATAGCCTCCACACAAAATTCAACCGTTACACACTTTTGACCCAACTCGGTGGCACCGATCAGAAATCTCGGTGGCACCGAACTGTGTAAAAGATATGAACGTTAGGAATCTCGGTGGGACCGACTGGAACAACTCGGATGGGCCGATGTGCAATGGTTAGGGCAAACCTCGTCTCGGTGGCACCGATTGCATCAACTCGGTGGGACCGAAGTGAAGCAATAAGGCAACAGAGAGTTGGCAAGCCATCTCGGTGCGACCGATTTGCAAAACTCGGTGGGACCGAAGTAATTGCAAACGATTACAGAGAGTTGGCAAGGCCATCTCGGTGGGACCGAGATCCATATCGGTGGATCCAATTTGTTAGGGTTTTGGCAGTGGCTAAGTCCAGATGAACTCGGTGGCTACGGATAGGAAATTTCGGTGGGGCCGAGTTGGAATGTAGGTTTTGGATATGTTTGGATGGAGAAAGTGGTTGAGGGTTTTGGAGTACTGTCACTAAGCACTTGAGCAAAAAGACCATTAAGCAACACCTCATCCTCTTTTAATAGTATTGGCTTTCCTATGGACTCAATGTGATCTTGGATCACTAAACCAAAAATGTAGAGTCTTGAGCTTTTGCCAATCCATGTCCTTAGCATTTTGAGGGGTCCACATCTCTAGTCCTTGCCATGCCAATCATTGAACATTCTGAAATCTTTATCTTGAATGGACATTAGTTCAATGAGATATATGTTGTTATGAATTACCAAAACCACCAAGGGAGCAAATGTGCTTTCAATCTCCCCCTTTTTGGTAATTGATGACAACATATAGATCAAAGCTTCGACAAATAATTAAATGAATTGTGACGCCCCCGACTTAATCGTGCACTAACCATACACGCAAATGCACATGATCAAGCCTAGGGACTCACTTGAAGATATCACAACACAACTCTAAACACAAAGATAAAATAATACAAGCTTTATATTACAAGTCAGGGGCCTCGAGGGCTCGAATACATAAGCTCGAGCCATACAAGCATCAGCGGAAACAAAAGTATCTGAGTACAGACACAAAGTTAAACAAGTTTGCCTTAAGAAGGCTAGCACAACAGCGACACTGATCGAAAGGCGAAGGCCTCCTGCCTAGGGCCTCCGAACTACTCCTGGTCGGTAAGCTCAACGTAGAAGTAGGTGACTCCGGGGATCTCCTGCTCCTGGACTCCGGCATTTGAATGCAGCAATCGGGTATGGGGGAAAAAGAATAGCAAAGCAACCGTGAGTACTCATCCAAACTACTCGCAAGACTGACATCAGAACTATACTAAGTATGCATCGGTATCAAAGGAATGGGGCTATATCTTTGGACTAAACTGCAGAAATGCCGGAATAGAGGGGAGAGGCCTAGCCTATCGAAGACTAGCATCTTGCAGCAATTCTTGCAGCATCAGAAGAGAGTAGAGAACAGTAACATATGATAGCAATTATATTTTAGAAATGCCCTGAGATCCTTCCTCGACTACCCTGCGAGAAAGTAATCCCGAGAGCAGTAGTAACAGTTTATCATTGTAACAGTATCCATTCATAGTTGTAGCAGATCAGGATACAACTCCGAGCGTCCTGTTACCGTGGACACGGCTATTCGAATAGATAACTTCCCTGCAAGGGTGCACTACTGTTACCCAACACGCTCGATTAACTCTGGCCGGACACACTTTTATCGGGTCATGCCCGTACTCGGCTGATCGACACACCGCAGCCCTACCTAGAGCTAAGCAGAGAGGTCCCCGCCGGTCTACATCCTAAGTGCTCAGGGGTCTTGGGCCCATCGCCCTTTGCACTCCGGGTCGTTATGCGACGAGCCGGGACGAGCACCACCTCATCCTGGATGGCACTGGCCCGACAGGCCCACAATGCTGAACTGGACGTCTGACAGAGCTTTTGGCTGATACATACGGCGCCGAGGGCCCCATTAAACCATTATCCCGCGTGGTGGTAGTGCGTATAGGCCAGTGGCCAACTCAGATCAAATACCCAAATCCGTTAGGCGTGTTTAGTAACTCACAGAGATGATCAGGATCCCTGTCGCTCCGACTTGGTAATACACGGCTCGCGGGTGCTCTTGGAGCCGACCCGTCTTTAATATTATTCTCTCGCGGGCACTCTTGGAGTCGGCCCGTCTTTAACAATTTAAAGTATTGCAATATGTAAACATTTCCGTGATCATCACCCAGAGTGATCACGGCCCGGTAACAAGCATGGCAAATGGACAAGGGTGAAGGGCCACAGATGGAACAACATCATAGCTATCTAAGCATCATAGGACAGTAGGTAGGTATCAACAGTAGGCGACGAAAACAGGCTATGCATCAGAATAGGAACTATCGGAGTGGCAACAGAAGCAATTCTAATGCAAGCATAAGAGAGAAGGAATGGGCGATATCTGATGATCAAGGTGGTTTTGCTTGCCTGGAAGCTCTGCTGAAGGGGGTCTGGTCGTCGGCGACGTAGTCGTGCGCAGCAGTGTCGTCGGCAGTCTCGGGGTCTATCGGGAGAGAAGGAGGGGGAAGAAACAATAAATACACGGCAAACAATGCAACAGGGATGCATGACATGTCTACATGCGGTGCTAGGTGTGACCTAACGCAGTACTACGCGATACAGGTGAAGGGGGAAAACATCCGGGAATGTTTTCCCGAGGTTTGGCGTTTTTCGGTCAGCTGAAACGGAGGGGACGGTTCCATGTTCGCTATGATAGAGGCACGTGACAGATGAACGGAGTGCATATTCGGAATCGTCATATTTTTCTGATCGTTTTTCATATATAAATTATTTTAATCCGAGTTACAGTTTATTTTTTATTAATTTCCAAAGTTTTAATCATTTTCTGAAATTAATTTAATTCGAAAATAAATTGCAAATTTCTAAGTGCACCCAGCTCTGTGTACAAAGAAGTGTACCCAGAGGCTGACAGGTGGGTCCAGGGGGGTCCCAGTTGACCAGTCAAACTTTGACTGATCAACGGGATTACTGTAGAGTGGGTCCCGGCTGTCAGTGAGTAATTAGGTTAATTACTAATTAATTAATTAATTAATTAACTATTTGATTAATTATTTCTGTATTTCTTTTATTTTATTTTTTTAATTCCTTTTTTATATATTTTCTTTTTTTTGTTTTTCTTTTTGTTTTAACAGGGGGCTGGGCCCCACCTGGCAGTGGCACATGCCGGCCACTGTAGTGGGTCAACGCGCGCGCGCGGAGAGGACCGACCGTGGCCGTAGGCGGCGCGGCGAGGCCGGCCGGCCGGGCCACGCTGGCCAGCGGCGAGCGGGAGGGGAGGAGCGGCGAGCGCCGGCGTGCGCGGGGCCGCGGGCGGCAGCGAGGCGGGGGCAAGGCGGAGGAGGCCACAGGCGGGCGCGCGTGGGCTCGCGGGAGCACGGCGAGGGCGAGCGGAGGAGGCCACAGGCGGGCGCGCGCGCGGCGGCGTCGGACGACGGGGGCGGCGACGGCGAGTGGCGAGGACGGATGGGGAGAGGGGGGAACGGCCGCGGGGTTCGGGGTTCTCACCCTCGTTGCAGGGGTTCGCCGGCGAGGCTCGGGGTCGGCCGGCGTGGCGACGACGGCGGCGAGCGCCGAGGGGGCACGCGAGGGAGAGTGGGGGGGGGAATCGGGTTAGGGTTTCGGGGGTTGGGGAGGCGAGGCCATATAGGCCAGGGGGCGTGGGTGGGCCGGCTGGTCGGCCCGGTGGCCAGCTGGGCCGAGGCCCAGTTGGGGGGAGCCTTTTCTTTTATTTTTATTTTAATTTTGTTTTCTGTTTTCTATTTTCTTTTAGCTCTAATTCAATTTTGTAAAATATGATTCCTGCCTAAACAAATACAGTGCAATTTATCTCACTGCCAGAAAAAGGTTTTGGGGACTAATGATTTCCTTTTAATTTTAATTAAATAAAATGGGATTAAATATAGCTGTTTGGTGCTGTTTTTGGATGATAGAGTCCTCTAGTGATTTTTAGTGATGTTGTTTTTCTTAACATAATTCACAATGGATTATTCCCAATATTATGAACATTTTAGTCGTTGGATTTGAACAACTTTTATTTTCACTTAAATTTGAATTTCAATTTGAATTGGAATTTGAAATGAGATATGATTCAAATGATGATCAAGCACTGTTAATCATGATGACTCGGCATTAACAAAAGGGTGATCACTGTAGCTAATACATGGGGATGTTACATGAATGGACTACATCGTCGCTTTGAGAAGTATGTGATAAGCAAGAGCTCCCCCTAAATTTGTGCATTATTAAAAATTTGCGTTTGAATGCAAATGCACAATCGATTAGGATCATGGGTCACTCTTCCATGTCACATACAACTTGGTGGAGCGCGCAAAATGATATGAATGGAATAGTAGGCACGCATCACCAAAAACACAAGTGAATGATCATACAAGATAATGATAAGGATCAACATTAAGCATCACATGAGGCATAGTATGATCAATCACACACGTAGTAGCTCATAAACATAACGATCAAAGTATCTCACACACATAGTATCAAGCACATCAAGCAAGAGTAGCATAAACCAAACAGTAGCAAAAACTCAAAAAAACGACGAGCAAAAGCAAGACACACTCTCTCTCGAAGCCTAATGATCTATACAAATTCTCCCCCTTTGGCAACAAGTACCAAAAAGTTCGAATAGGTATAGGACTATGCGGCTCTCTAGGCACGATCCTCGGCAGCTCCTGAAGGTGAACTCCGGCTGGCAGCTCCGGTGTGCGTAGACGGCGTTGAGAGAAGTGCATCCGCGAAGGCTTCAGCTGACGTCTACTGGGCTGGTGGAGTAGAGACTGGAGGTGGCACTATAGCAGCAACAGCAGGTGCAGAGACTGTGGTCCTCGTATCTGCAACAGGCACTGCAGCAGACCTGGATGTCCTGGGCACTGTCTGGAATCTCTCAGTCGTTGGTCTGTCATCTCCACTATCATCAGAAGTAGCCCTGGCAGCATCAACATCATCCTTCAGCTTCTCCACTATGGTTTGTACCTCAGTGATCTTCACATCAAGATCATGAATCTTTGTCTCGACTATCTGCTCTAGGCTCGCCTGGTTCTTGGTGAGGTTGGCCAGACTTCGCTCAATCCTCAGGGTGGCTTCCAGCAGATAAATCATTTGATCATTCTTAGTCTTGAGGTTAGCAATAGGTGCATTGGGAGCAGATGCCTTCTGAGCTTCTTTTGCTGCCTCAGTTGCCCGGATCCTCTCTTGAGCTTGGGCAGATGTAGGGTGTGAAGGGTCCATCACCACTACATTGTCCTCGAACTCTGGACGCAATGGGAGATGCTCACGATCAAGAAGATAAGTGCTCGTTCCAACCTTGGAATTGATGAGCATCTGAATGTGTGGAGCATATCCGCAAGATCTCTTCTGGTCAGCTGCGGTTCTCTTGATAGTTTCAACTATGAGGCTCATGACTTTGAATTTCTGAGGTGTGTCAAACAAGTGCAGCAAGTTGATGGAGTGGCCACATATCATCTTATCATCTCCAGACTTGGGCAACAAAGTGTACCTCAGGATTGTGTTGGTGGTGGCCAAACCAGGTAGCAAGTGCTTCACTGACCCTAGCTTGTGAGACTCAATGTCCTTCTCTGGAATAGCTGTGTACATATTAGCCATGGAATTGTGGTCCATTTTGAGCTTGGCATATATGTTAATGTCATCATCTTCTTCCTCTGGAGCACCAAGAAGAGTAGCCCACTCAGAGATGGTTGACCGGTATCTGGATCCCTCAGTCATCCACACAATTCGGCCATCTGGATAAAAATGAGCTGTGGAGTAGAATTGCATTATCATCTCATCATTCCACTTGGTAAGCTTCTGTCCAACAAAGTCATCAACACCAGCTATCCTGAAACTCTCATGAACATGGGGGAAGTAGTCTTCATTTGCATCGATGTACTTCCAGTCCACCCATCTCATGTCACTGACGATTGGCTTCTTATCAAGCAACACAGTTTCATAGAAATCTTGTTGTTCTCTGGTCTGAAAGCGGTAATCACAAGCAGTCCTTCTTCTGGCAGCATAAGGATCAGACAATCTCCACTGACGCAGTCCTTTGTCCTTCCTGAGCATCATGTTTTCAGCAACAGGGTGTGCATTGTCATGATCTGGAATCTTGGGTTTCAATTTTCTGAGCACTAGTGGCTCCTCATCAACATCAGCTTCAGGCACTGGGGCCTTGTTCTTCTCAGTAGCAGGGATGTTTCTAGTGGATCTCTTGGGTGCTGGAGCTTTGGGCTTGGACTTGGTGGGGGCAGCAGTCCTTATAGCATCAGACATAAGCTTTTGAGATTTTGCAGGAGGTGCATCAGTTGCTGGTTCCTTCTCCTCCTCCTCATCGGTCCTCATGGAGGGTTTGCCCACAACCTGAGCAGTTGTCTTCCTAGCCCTCTTCTTCTTCCCTGTAGCAGCTGCCTCTGTATCACTTGGTTCCTCAAGTGTAAATGTCATGGTTTTCTTTGTAACTTTCTTTACAGCAGATTTGTCTATGGCAACAGGTTTTGAGCTAGCTACTTTGCCATACTCCTTAGCAACCACTGTCCTCTTCTTTGATGTGGCCTCACTTGCCACAAAGTCCTCATCCTCATCATCTGAGTTCCTCTTCTTTCTTGCCCTAGTAGCTGCTTTGGGCAATTCTGGAGAACTCCTCTCTCCCTCATAGTAGCTGCCCTTAGGGCTAGAGCCTGAGCTAAGATCAGTGTGCTACTCTAACATATTCTGACTATCGCTGGCATCTGACATCTTGCAAAGCTAACCCTGTGAATAGATGGGTATGGGCAGAGTAGATGAGTCATCACAAGAAGCAGATATTTTTCATGAAAATTGAGTTCAAATCTTAGTTTCAGGTTTTCACAGAAGGCATTTCGGATGGACCGAGTTGATCATCTCGGTGATACCGAAGCACTCAACAGAAACTTTACACTCCATTTCGGTCAGACCGAGATGTGGTTCAGTGACTTCGAGATGCTAGGGTTTCACAGAGATTTTACTTTCGGTCTCACCGATTCGTACAACTCGGTGGCACCGAGACGTACTAGTGCAATGGCCTGGGGCCAAATCGGTGACTCCGAAAATCTCTAATCGGTCGGTCCGAGATGCGTTCGGTGGAAACTTAAACCTAATTTTTTTACTCGAATCTAGTCTAAGGAATTTTATTCGTGGAATAAGCATTGCAATCTGTGGCAAGAATAATGGCAATCCATCCGTGCATTGAATCGGAATTTAGAGCACGAAGGGTGGCGAATCTCACCCTAACTTGGTGGAGATCCTCTACAGCGGCAACGGCGGAGCAGATTGCCGTTGACGGCGGCGGATTCCGGCGGCGAAGGCGCGCTGGAGATGAGGGCGATGATCCGGAGACCTGGGTGACGGCAGCAACGGAGTGCGGGAACGAAGAGGTTTGAGAAATTTCAATCGTTCGGGCCCGCGGAGTATATACCCGTGTGCTGTCGGTAGCTCCGAGTTGGACAACTTGGTGGCACCGATATGTGTAACTGCAAGCAGTTTAGCACATCGGTGGCGCCGAAATGGTTCAACTTGGTAACATCGAGATGGAAACCTAGATCAATCTAAATGATTTCGGTTGGACCGAGTGTGAGTGGATTGGTTCGGCCGAAATCATGTAGAAGGTTTTGGAGGTTTAGCCCTTTCAGATCAGTGGCTCCGAGTGCTCCTCACCCGGAGGGTCCGAAAATGACTTGTTCAATTTTTATGATGCAGCAGGAATAGAGTTTGAGACAAGAAAGCATAGATAGTTAGAGAAGGTACTTAGGCATTCTTGTACATCCACTTGGCCAGAAAAACCAAGACAATCAAAACAACAAATGGATGTCCTCGAATGAAGAAAACATGCAAACCAACATGCTCACATAATAAGATAGCAAATGAAATATGTGTCAAACATGCACAACCAATTCTAGCATCTATCAAGCAATGGCGATGACTAGGTCATCTATCTTTGAGTATATTGACTTAGGAGTCAAATGAGAACATTTGATCATAGGTCATACTCATCGTTTAAGCACAAGTGGGGTTGCCACTTTTACATAAAGCATTGATGTGTTCACACCATTAGAGTTGCTTTAGCTCAAGTCTTAGAGCAAAGCTCCCCCTAGATGTGATATCCCCCCAAAGAGGGATGAACTTGTTGGGGAACGTTGCATGGGAAACAAAAATTTTCCTACGCACACACAAGATCTATCCATGGTGATGAGCATCTACGAGAGGGAGAGTGAATCTACATACCCTTGTAGATCGCTAAGCGGAAGCGTTAAGAAACGCGGTTGATGTAGTCGAACGTCTCCGCGATCCAAATCGCAAGTCGTCCCTCGATCTGATCACGAACTAGTGCCGAACGGACGGCACCTCCGCGTTCAACACACGTACGGCTTGATGACGCCTTCACCTCCTCGATCCAGCGAGCGATGATGAAGTAGTAGATGAGTTCCGGCAGCACGACGGCGTGGTGATGATGGTGAGGAACAATCTCTGCAGGGCTTCTCCAAGCACTACGGAGATTATGACGGGAGAACTAGAGGGTTAGGGTTGCCGGCACACGGCTTGGGAAATCTTAATGTGTCCCGTGTGCTAGCCCTGCCCCTCTATTTATATGTTGAGCCTTGGGGTCTAAACTTGGAGTAAAAGCCTCCTCCAGGTCGGTTTTGCCCGCACAAGGTCGGTTTGGCCCGCAGGGAAAGAGTCCAACTCGGATCCCTGCAGTATCGCGCACAAGCGGTAGTACCGCTCACAAGCGGTAGTACCGCTTGAGCGGTAGTACCGCTTCACACAAGCGGTAGTACCGCTTATGCGGTAGTACCGCTTCACACAAGCGGTAGTACCGCTTACGCGGTAGTACTGCCTTACCAGCGGTAGTACCGCTTAAGGCAGCAGCAAAACTTCCTTTTGCACTTTCCAATACCTCGTGGGCTTTACCCCTTTGGCTCATATAAAGTGTTGCTGCACCCGAACACTTCGGTAAACATCCGGAACCCCTTCCGGTGAATTCCGGAACCCTTCCGGAGATCAAAACACTATTATCACATATATCAATCTTTACCTCCGGACTATTCCGGAGATCCTCGTCATGTCCGGGATCTTATCCGGGACTCCGAACAACCTTCGGTCACCAACACAATAACTCAACTATACTATTCGTCACCAAACGTTAAGTGTGTAGACCCTGCGGGTTCGAGAACTATGCAGACATGACCGAGACACCTCTACGGCCAATAACCAATAGCGGGACCTGGATGCCCATATTGGTTCCTACATATTCTACGAAGATTTTTATCGGTCGAACCTCTATGTCAAGGATTCAGTTAATCCCGTATACTGTTCCCTTTGTTCTTCGGTATGTTACTTGCCCGAGATTCGATCGTCGGTATCTCTATACCTAGTTCAATCTCGTTACTGGCAAGTCTCTTTACTCGTTCCGTAATACAAGATCTCGTGGCTAACACTTTAGTCACATTGCTTGCAAGGCTCATTGTGATGTTGTATTACCGAGTGGGCCCTGAGATACCTCTCCGTCACACCGAGTAACAAATCCCAGTCTTGATCCATGCCAACCCAACAGACACCCTCGGAGATACCTGTAGAGCACCTTTATAGTCACCCAGTTACGTTGCGACGTTTGATACACACAAGGTACTCCTCCGATGTCAGGGAGTTGCATGATCTCATGGTCATAGGAACAGATACTTGACATGCAGAAAACAATAGCAATAAACTGACACGATCATATGCTACGTTCGTAGTTTGGGTCTTGTCCATTACATCATTCTCCTAATGATGTGATCCCGTTATCAAATGACATCTCATGTCAATGGCTAGGAAACCTTAACCATCTTTGATCAACGAGCTAGTCAACTAGAGGCTTACTAGGGACACAGTGTTGTCTATGTACCCACACATGTATTTGAGTTTCCAATCAATACAATTATAGCATGGATAATAAACGATTATCATGAACAAGGAAATATAATAATAACTAATTTATTATTGCCTCTAGGGCATATTTCCAACAGAACTAACCTTGGGTTTTGTCGATGATGACTTCATGTAGATGTTGAAGATGTGGATGCTCAATGTTGATGTAGACCATCAAGAGTTGGGAGCAATCCTTTGTAGTTTTATGCTTTCAATACCTACATGGGTTAGTCCCACACAAGGAACATACAAGGATATCCATAGACATAGAGTGAAATGCACTTATGATGATGTCCATGAATGCAATGATTACCTTGTCCCTTGCCTTACCAACAAGAGGGTTTGTGACTCCATGAACTAGTGCAAGATGTGGAAGTTGATTGCACAAGTTCTTGCCATAAATGAATGTGAGTGAAGTTTGTTGGCGGAGTCACCCTCAAGAACTCTCTAGTTCTTCTTCTTTTGGACCCACATCAACTTGATGGGAATTCTTGGAGTTGTAGTAGCACTTGATGAAGTCTTGGGAACCCACTTGACCAAGGCTTGAGGTGATTCTTCAAATGAATCAATCTCTTCTTGAAGCTTGTCCTTGCCTTTTAACTTGTGGTCTTGTGGTGGAAGATCTTCTTGAGCTTGTGTTCCCTTGAAGGAAGTAGGATCATACTTTTCTTGTTGAGGAACAAACTTCGCCTTGGGGTATTGATCTTCTTCCCACTCAACTCCATTGGCATTGAACTTTCGTTCAAACCAACACCTTGGTTCTTCCGGTGCCTTCCTTGCTTGCGCACAATTTCCTCAAATTGCTTACTCTCGGCAAGATTCTTGTAGACACCTTTTTCTATAATTCCTTTCAATAATTTGTTTTCTTGCTCAAGTGTAACTTGGCTAAGAGAATCATTAGTGGAATCAATAGAACTACTAGAAGCAACAACATTGGATGTAGCATTGTTATTGTTACTACTAGAGGTAGAACCCTTTTTACCCTTGTTACTAGTTTGCTTAGGTTTAACTTGTGGCATAAAGGTAGACAAGAGTAAACGTTTGTCAAGATATGAAGAACTCTTCTTTCGAAGATCGTCATTGATAGCTTTAAGAAACTCATGCTCTTGCTCTAAATTTAGCTTCTCGAAGCGTAGCTTCTCATGAGTTCTTAGAAGTTCTCTATGATCCTCTTGAGTTGTTTCATGAGCTAACTTAAGAGCATTTAGTTCTTTAGTTAGACGCTCAATCTCCTTCATAGCATTGTCACTCGTTTCCTCTCGACTATCATGATTACTAGCATTTTCATTATAGCTCACATCACTAGCCTTATCAATAAGTAAATCATCATCACCAAGCAAATCATCTTCATCACTATTGAAATCAAGATACTCAGGGTGTGATATCTTGGGGCCTTTTGCCATGAAGCATCTTCCAATTCCTTCATTTGGTGAGTCAAATAGATCATGGGAGTTGGATGACCCAAGAGCAAGTCCGGCAACACCTTCATCTTGACTATAGTCGGAGTTGGAGTGATAACTTCTCTCGGAGTGGTTGTCGGAGTCGGAGCCGGAAACCCATTCACCAACATGAGCTTGATGTCTTCTTCTTGTGTAGCTCTTTAATGACTTGTCCTTCCTTTCCGAATCCTTACTTCTTCGAGAGTGTCTTCGTTCATAACGATCATCTCTACTCATTCTCTCCTTATGAGGTGATTCATCTCTTCTATGTCTTTCTCTTGGTGATTCGTCTCTTTTCTTGTAGGGAGCCATACACTCATTGGAATAGTGTCTGGGTTTTCCACAATTGTAGCAATTTCGGTCACGACTTGATGATCTTCTCTCATAGTGTCTTGAGCTAGAGCTTCTTTCATTCCCTTTGTTCTTGTAGAACTTGTTGAATCTTTTCATCATTAGGCTTATCTCTTCATTGGATACTAGCTTGTCACTTGGAGTTGTTGGAGCATCGGTTGAGGCTTTGTAAGCACCGCTTGATTTGTTGTGTAGCTCCTCTTTGTCCTTGAGTGACATTTCATGAGCAACAATCCTTCCAATGACTTTCGTGGGCTTGAGATCGTTGTAATTTGGCATCATTTGGATCAATGTGCAAACGGTATCATATTTTCCATCCAAAGCTCTAAGGATCTTCTTGATGATGAATTTGTCGGTCATCTCTTCACTTCCTAAGCCGGCAATCTCATTTGTGATGAGAGCAAGCCTAGAGTACATTTCAGCGACTCCTTCACCATCCTTCATCTTGAACTTGTCAAGTTGACTTTGAAGCACATCCAACTTAGATTCCTTGACGGACTCGGTACCCTCATGCATATCAACCAAAGTATCCCAAATTTTCTTTGCATTCTCGAGGCGGCTGATTTTGTTGAATTCCTCGGGACACAAACCATTGAAGAGAATGTCACAAGCTTGAGCATTGTATTGCAACATCTTCAATTCTTCCGGGGTTGCTTCACGATCCGGTTCCTTGCCATCCTCAACGAATTCACCTTGCAAGCCAACACGAACAACAGCCCAAACGGCGGGGTTATGACCAAGAATATGCATTTTCATATTATGTTTCCAACTAGCAAAGTTTGTACCATCAAAATATGGACCTCTACGGTGATAATTACCCTCACTAGACACCATACTCTCCTAGGTTGTGAAACCAAAACAATGGAGACCAAAGCTCTGATACCACTTGTAGGATCAAAAGTATGTCTAGAGGGGGGGTGATTAGACTACTTGACCAAATAAAAACCTAACATTTTCCCAATTTTAGTTGTAGGCAGATTTTAGCAAGTATACAAGTCAAGCATCACCCTACACATGCAATTCTAAGAGTGTAGCAGCGGAAAGTAAACAATTGCATATGTAAGTAAAGGAGGGGATTGGAGATTTCAAACGCAATGAAGACACGGTGGTTTTTGGCGTGGTTCCGATAGGTGGTGCTATCGTACGTCCACGTTGATGGAGACTTCAACCCACGGAGGGTAATGGCTGCGCGAGTCCACGGAGGGCTCCACCCACAAAGGGTCCACAAAGAAGCAACCTTGTCTATTCCACCATGGCTTACGTCCACGAAGGACTAGCCTCACTCGGGGTAGATCTTCATGAAGTAGGCGATCTCCTTGCCCTTACAAACTCCTTGGTTCAACTCCACATCATGTCGGAGGCTCCCAAGTGACACCTAACCAATCTAGGAGACACCACTCTCCAAAAGGTAATAGATGGTGTATTGTTGATGAAATCCTTGCTCTTGTGCTTCAAATGATAGTCTCCCCAACACTCAAACAACTCCTCACAGATTTGGCTATGGTGGAAGAAGGATTTGAGTGGAAAGCAACTTGGGAAAGGCTAGAAATCAAGGTTCAAATGGTTGGATTGGAATGTCTTGATCTCAACACATGAGTAGGTGGTTCTCTCTCAGAAAATGTATGATGGAAGTGTAGGCACGTTCTGATGGCTCTCCTTACTGAGTAAGAAGTGGTGAAGGGGTATATATAGCCTCCACACAAAATCCAACCGTTACACACTTTTGACCCAACTTGGTGGCACCGATCAGAAATATCGGTGGCACCGAACTGTGTAAAAGATATGAACGTTAGGAATCTCGGTGGGACCGACTGGAACAACTCGGATGAACCGATGTGCAATGGTTAGGGCAAACCTCGTCTCGGTGGCACCGATTGCATCAACTCGGTGGGACCGAAGCGAAGCAATAAGGCAACAGAGAGTTGGCAAGCCATCTCGGTGCGACTGATTTGCAAAACTCGGTGGGACCGAAGTAATTGCAAACGATTACAGAGAGTTGGCAAGGCCATCTCGGTTGGACTGAGATCCATATCGGTGGATCCGATTTGTTAGGGTTTTGGCAGTGGCTAAGTCCAGATGAACTCGGTGGCTCCGGATAGGAAATTTCGGTGGGGCCGAGTTGGAATGTAGGTTTTGGACATGTTTGGATGGAGAAAGTGGTTGAGGGTTTTGGAGTACTGTCACTAAGCACTTGAGCAAAAAGACCATTAAGCAACACCTCATCCCCTTTTAATAGTATTGGCTTTCCTATGAACTCAATATGATCTTGGATCACTAAACCAAAAATGTAGAGTCTTGAGCTTTTGCCAATCCATGTCCTTAGCATTTTGAGGGGTCCACATCTCTAGTCCTTGCCATGCCAATCATTGAACATTCTGAAATCTTTATCTTGAATGGACATTAGTTCAATGAGATATATGTTGTTATGAATTACCAAAACCACCAAGGGAGCAAATGTGCTTTCAACGATCCGGCAGCGCTTCGCCATTTCCAACATTCTGTAACCGGAGGTAGTATGGCCATCAAAGTCAATGATAATGTAAGTCATTACTTTCAGACAAAAAAATGACTACGACAGGGTGACCCCATGTCCCCAATGTTATTTAACATTGTTGCAAACATGTTGATTATTATGATCAAGCGCGCCAAGTAGGACGGCCCGATTGCAGGAGTAGTGCCACACCTGGTGGATGGTGGCCTCTCCATTATGCAATATGCCGATGATACAATTCTTTTTATGGAACATGACCTTGATAAGGTTCGAACCTAAAACTTTTGCTTTCAGCGTTTGAGCAAATGTCGGGTATTAACTTCCATAAAAGCGAATTGTTCTGCTTTTGGAGAAGCCGGTGAGGTGGCGGCCGATTATGCTGACTTGTTTGGTTGTGCGCATGGCCAAGTCCCGATTAAATATCTGGGAATACCGATTCATTACCGGCGTCTCACTAATGAGGAGTGGCAGCATGTAGAGGAGCCCTTAGAGAAACGTTTGAGCGGTTGGAAAGGCAAGTTGCTCTCAGTTGGAGGACGACTGGTCTTGATCAACTCCGTGCTCACAAATATGGTTCTCTGTATGCTCTTTTTCTTCCAAATGCCGAAAGGGGTCCTGCAAAGGCTAGATTATTTTAGATCCAGATTCTTTTGGCAATGAGACGATGAAAAGAAAAAAAAATACAGGTTGGCCAAATGGAGTGTGGTTTGTACCCCAAAAGACCAAGATGGCATTGGCATTCATGATCTGCAGATCAAGAATGAGGCCCTACTTAGTAAATGGTTGTTGAAACTTCTTACTAAGGATGATGTTTAGCAAACGGCAAACCATGTTGCACAATAAGTATCTAGGCCAAAAGGTTGTGTCTCAGGCATACTGGAAACCTGGTGATTCACACTTTTGGGCTGGCCTAATGGCGGCAAAGAAACAACTCTTTCGCTTTGGATTTTTCGCGATAAAGGACGGGTCGGAGATTCGTTTCTGGAAGGGCATCTGGCTAGGCAATGTCAGTCTCCGAGAACAATATCCAACCTTGTACAACATTGCTCGCGAAAAGAATAATACTATTGCGCAGGTTCTCAGTTCATCCCCGCCGAATATTTTGTTCAGGCGAGATTTGATTGGCCTCCGACTTATGTCATGGCAAAATCTTCTATCTCGATTGGATACGATTAACCTGACAAAAGGTCGGGATATGTTTCGCTAGAATCTCACTATATATGGGTCTTTCGCTGCAGACTCTATGTACCATGCGCTCACGCATTCTGAGGTACCGGTGGATAATAACAAGAAAATTTGGAAGTCGAAAATTCTACTCAAAGTTAAAATTTGCATGTGGTATCTTCGAAAGGGGGTAGTGCTAACCAAAGACAACCTCGCACATCGCAACTGGCCAGGGAGTAAGAAGTATAACTTTTGTACTCATGACGTGACAATGAAAGAAACTCTTCTTCGAATGCAAGCTTGCTTGTTCTATGTGGTCAGTCATCCAAATAGCGTCAAATTTGTATCCGCCCACAAGTGTTGCCAATATTTTTGGTCACTGGTTGCACGGTATTCCAAATAGGTTTAGAACGCCAATAAGGGTGTGAGCATATGCCTTACTATGGTCGCTTTGGCTATGTAGAAATGATCTGATTTTTAATGACAAAATGCTTCTTCTATGCAGGTTATTTTTCGTTGTACACACTCGCTTCGTATGTGGTATATGCTACAATGAGCGGAGTACCAACCGCTGTTCAAGGCGGCATGTACGCGGTTGGAATAAGTGGCTACAGAGGTTTTTACCCTACATGGGTGGCAGCATAATCTCCGGATCAGTCCATCAACCCTCTCGAGATAGGCTTAGTGTCGGTCCATAGGACTCTACTGTTGCCGAGATGTCGGTTTTTTTTTTTTGTCAGACTTTTGGTGATTGCCTGTGTGCATCTTAGTTATGCAGAGGCCGGATGTTACTCATCATGTTTTGTATCATGCTATATTTTTGAGATAGTAAATGCGGTCTTTATCGAAAAATAAAACACAACTGAACCCAGAGTGAAGGTTCTTGTGTGCTTGCTTCCATATGCATCCAGCATCGCTGATTATGGACTGGACTGGACACACTCTTTGTAAGCCAAAAGGCCATGACTCAACCAAACCTTACCTACATACCACTTGTCTTGGCAACACACAAGAACTGTGTCACCGCCACGAGCATGCCCTCCTCTTCCTCTCGCCACTCCTGGTCAAAACCCCTCATCTCTACAAATTCAAGCAAAGCCGCAGCCTTCCAACTCACCACCACCTCCACCGCCCACCAAGCCTCTCATAACCAGCAGCGCAGCATGGGTGACGCAGCCATCGCCGTCATGGAGGAGGAGGGGGAGCAAGAGCACATCTTTCGGAGCAGGTTCCCGCCGGTGGCCGTGCCGGATGGCGTCACTGTGCCGGACTTCGTGCTGGCGGGCGCAGAGGCCTACGCCGACAAGGTCGCCCTTGTGGAGGCCGCGCCCGGCGGCCGGTCCTACACGTACGGTGAGGTGGCCCGGGACGTCGCGCGGTTCGCCAGGGCTCTGCGATCCGTGGGCATCCGGAAGGGCCACGTCGTGGTGGTCGCGCTCCCGAACCTCGCCGTGTACCCCGTGGTGTCCCTCGGTGTGATGGCCGCCGGGGCGGTCTTCTCCGGCGTGAATCCCCGCTCCCTCGCCGCCGAGATCAGGAAACAGGTGGAGGACTCCGAGGCCAGGCTTGTGGTCGCCAACGAGGTCGCTTACGACAAGGTGAAGGACGTGGGCGTGCCTGTCATCGGTATCGGCGAGCAGGGGCTCATGGCCGGCGCGATAAGCTGGGACGAGCTCCTCGCCGCGGCGGACCGCACCGGCCCGCCGGTGGTTCCGCTGGAACCGGTGCAGCAGTCCGACCTGTGCGCGCTGCCGTACTCGTCCGGCACAACGGGGGTGTCCAAAGGCGTGATGCTGAGCCACCGCAACCTGGTCTCGAACCTCTGCTCGTCGATGTTCGCCGTCGGGACGGAGCTGTTAGGGCAGGTGGTGACGCTGGGCCTCATTCCGTTCTTCCACATCTACGGCATCACCGGCATCTGCTGCGCGACTCTGCGGCACAAGGGCACGGTGGTGGTGATGGACCGGTTCGACCTGCGGACGTTCCTGGGCGCTCTGGTTGTGCACCGGGTGATGTTCGCGCCCGTGGTGCCGCCGGTGATGCTGGCCATGGTCAAGAACCCCATCGCCGACGAGTTCGACCTCTCCGGGCTGGCCCTCAAGTCCGTGATGACCGCCGCGGCGCCGCTCGCGCCGGACCTCCTGGCGGCCTTCCAGAGGAAGTTCTCCGGCGTGCAGGTGGAGGAGGCGTACGGGCTGACCGAGCACAGCTGCATCACGCTGACACACGCCGGCGACGACCCGGAGAAGGGGCACATCGCGAAGAGGAACTCGGTGGGATTCATCCTGCCCAACCTGGAGGTGAAGTTCGTGGACCCCGACACCGGGCGGTCCCTGGCAAAGAACACGCCGGGGGAGCTGTGCGTCCGGAGCCAGTGCGTGATGCAGGGCTACTACAGGAAGAAAGAGGAGACGGAGCGCACCATCGACGCCAAGGGCTGGCTGCACACCGGGGACATCGGCTACATCGACGACGACGGCGACGTCTTCATCGTCGATCGGATCAAGGAGCTGATCAAGTACAAGGGTTTTCAGGTTGCTCCTGCGGAGCTGGAGGCCATACTCCTGTCCCATCCTTCGGTCGAAGATGCAGCCGTCTTCGGGTGAGTAGCCAGCCATGGATCTCTGCTTCCGAAACAACATGCATGCCATTGAGCTCGTGTATTATGTGTTGCAGACTGCCGGACGAGGAGGCTGGTGAGATTCCAGTGTCGTGCGTGGTGCGGCGGAGTGGCGCGGCGGAGAGCGAGGTGGACATAATGGCGTACGTGGCGTCGCGTGTGGCCTCGTACAAGAAGCTCCGGATGCTGCACCTCGTGGACGCCATCCCCAAGTCGGTCTCCGGCAAGATCCTGCGGAGGCAACTCAGGGATGAGTTCATCAACATGATCAAACCCGCAGCTGCTTAATAAGGATTTGCCCCTTCTTTCTAGCCTACATGCATGCATGCACAACAACTAGTAGTATACATCTTTGTTATTTCAAAATTGGGAGTGTCGACTTATATCTCAACACTTGATTATACACGGATATGCTTGTTGGCACTTTGACAATCGACTGATTTCTTTTGATCAGTTGCCTGCAATCTCCTTTTTTTTACTGGCCTTTCGAGATAACAACAGCCATGATTTTCTATGAGCAGAATTATCAAAATCAAGAAGAGTAATAGATGAAACAACAAGGAAGAAAAGGGGAGCTGGATTTCAGAATTCACACACATATTACTACCGACTTGCACTTTCCCAAACGGGATTGCCAAGTCTCAGTCAATGCTATATTCGTGAGATCAAAAATTCAAAAAAAAAATAAATATTCGTGAGATCTTACATGGAGATCCATTCAAAAATTTCTTTTTTTCTTTCTTCCCTTTTATATATTCTGTCACTTGACTGATACTTGGTTAAGTCTTAGTCGACTGAGATCCAGCCACATCCTTTCCCAATAGGCCGATGTGTACAAGAACAAGCCAAACATAGTCGACGCCACTTCCTCCCCGCGGACATTGACACCATCACACGCATCCGCACATCGTCGCGCGTCACCGACGACATCATCGCATGGGCGCCGGAGAAGAACAGTATCTTCACCGTTCGGTCCGCCTATCGCTTAGCCATGGACGAGCGCAAGCGTCCATTGGCAACCGCCACAAGCAGGGCACCGGATGGTCGTCGCGCTATCTGGAAGATCATATGGGGGTGCCCTGCTCCCCCTAAGGTACACGTGTTTGCATGGAGAATTGTGTCAAACTCCCTCGCCACTTGGGCCAACAAATTTTCCCGCCACCTCGAGCTTACTGATATTTGTCCCCTTTATGGTGTGGAACGAGAGGACGGCTTCCACGTGTTGTGCAGGTGCCCACTCATGAAGGAACTGTGACACGCCATGGCGCAAGACTGGCAAATACCAAAGGTGGAGTCTATCTGCAACAACGGACCGGAGTGGCTCTTCACACTCCTGGACCCTCTTACTGAGATGACACGCATGGTGGTTCTTATGATCATGTGGCGGGTGTGGTATGTCCGCAATGAGATTACGTATGACAAGGCACCATCGCCCACAGAAGCGTCGCGCAGATTCCTTCACGGATATATTAACCCGTTACTGTGCAACAATTCCTACAAGCTGATTTGGAGAAGGGGAAGATGGTGTTATATGAGGGAAGCTGACCCACTCAAAAGGTAGATGTGCATCGGCATGAGCTGCCATGGACGCCACCCCCACCAGGCTGGACAAAGCTCAACTGTGATGGTAGCTACGTGCAGGCAACCGGTGCGGCAAGAGGTGGCATGCTATTGCGGGATGAGAGAGGAGATATTTTATATACAGTGTGCAGAGAGTTACATGCATGCGATAATGGCCTTCACGCGGAGCTAGCGGCGTGTAGGGAGGGTCTAGCGTTGGCCTGCAGAGGACAAACTTGCCGATCATGGTGGGACTGGACAGTGCAGAAGCTGTGTCGATGATTACGACACAGTTGGAGAACCGGTCGCAGCACTGCGCACTAGTTGTGGAGATCCAAGGGATGATTGCAGATGAATCGAGGGAGATTTCTTTGACCCATGTTAGTCGTTCGCAAAATAAAGTTAGTCACGCGCTCGCTGCGTATGGTCGCGACACCCCTCAAATAGCGGTTTGGCTGTTCTCGCAGCTGGACTCTATTGTAAACATGTCTAAGGCTGAGAAACCTCCTTGAGTAATGAAATCTCCCTTTTACCCAAAAAAAAAGCCAAACATAGTGTAACTTAGAGCATCTCACCAAAAAGTCCCGAACTCTAGGAAAAATTATGTATGTCCAACTCATCTGCAAAAGACAAGTCAAAAAACATTACCAGGCCAAACCCAAAATAGTCCCCTCCCCAGAAAATTGTGGCAAGTCGACCGAGCCCACCCCCCCAGGTCGGTCTGAATACTGTGAGGGCATCTACAATGGACATGCGCCTGTCTGGGCGCTTAGAGCATCTCTAACAACAGCCCTATAATAGGGCACGAGTCGTTTTTAGGGCACGAAAGGCCAAAAAACGGCCTCCAACAGCTACCCAATCCTAAATCTTTTGCAAAAATAAAAATAAAAATTAGGCAACCTTAAAATGAGGCTTCTCGTGCGGCAAATTTGGGGCACTTTGGCGGCTGCCCAAAAATGCGAGCCTGCTTCCGGACGCCTACATGTGACCGGAAACCTTCGGATCCGCCCACCGGCCGGCAACCGCGCGCCATGGGCGGCTCTTCCGACTCCGCCGCCGACCCCGATACGCTCACCGTCGCCGCTGCCCTATTTTAGGGCAGCTGTTGGAGCAGTTGTGCCCTATTTCGTGCCCAAAAAAACCGTACGCCTTTTTTGGCACGAAATAGGTCTACTGTTGGAGACGGCGCTTTCTCGTGCCAAAAAAAAAACAAATTTGGTGCCCAATTTTTTTACTCCACCCACTTCCCGTGCCCTATTATAGGGCTGCCGTTGAAGATGCTCTTAGAACATTAAAAATAATAATAAAGGAACTACCATCGGTGGAGGAGTCTGTTGCGGCAATGCAGGAGCGCCTAATTGAGCGGTAACGTGATCGATTTTCCCAGTAAAGAATATGTGTACCCCTCATTAAACAAACCCATGCGAATTAAAAATTAAAAAAAAAACCATGCGAATAAAAAGGAGATCGAGCGCCCCATGACTGCCTTGGCATCGATGCCACGCAAAATCCTGGGATTGAACGGGATTCAATCGAATCAACCAGGAACCAAATCCTAGCGCCTGGTCTAAGCGGTTGCGTTGTAGATGCTGATAACCCACAAGTATAGGGGATCAGTTGTAGCCTTTCTTGATAAATAAGAGTGTCGAACCCAACGAGGAGCTAAAGGTAGAATCAATATTCCCTTCAAGTTCTATCGACCACTGATACAACTCTACGCACAGTTAATGTTTGTTTTACCTAGA
Source organism: Elymus sibiricus (assembly GCA_039707655.1). Lineage (NCBI taxonomy): Eukaryota > Viridiplantae > Streptophyta > Magnoliopsida > Poales > Poaceae > Elymus > Elymus sibiricus. The sequence goes on from CM077666.1 coordinate 310,921,183, forward strand.
ACAAATATGAAACTAGAAGTATTTTGTAGGTGTAATGCTAGAACTACTTTGCAAGAATAAAGTAGGAGTACTTTGCGAGAATAAAACTACGAGTAATTTAAAGATAATAAAAGTTAGTTATTTAGTAGAAAGCTTTTTGTAACACAAAAGAAAGATTTGTCTCTAGGCAATCGATAACTAGACCGGTAATCATTATTGCAGTTTTATATGAGGGAGAAGCATGAGCTAACATACTTTACGTACTTGGGTCATATGCACTTATGATTGAAACTCTAGCAAGCATCCGCAACTACCAAAGATCATTAAGGTAAAACCCAACCATAGCATTAAGTAACAAGTCATCTTTACTCCCATACGCAACAACCCCCTTACTCGGGTGTAAGCTTCTGTCACTCTAGCCGCCCACTATAAGAAAATTATGAACGTATTGCAAACCCTACAGCGGGAATCCCTCACGCTTGCGCGACACGGAGGGCACCATAGGACAGCATCAAAATAAAACATACAACTCAAACCAATCATGATCATCAATCAACTCATAGGATAAAAGAAATCTACTCAAACATCATAGGATTGCCATACATCATTGGATAATAATATATAGAGTTAAGCATCATGTTTAAGTAGAGATTACAGCGGGGAGAAGAGGTGTTACACCGCTGCATAGAGGGGGAGAGAGTTGGTGTTGACGGCGGTGAAGTTGTTGGTGTAGATCGCCGTCACGATGGTTGCCCCGGTGGCGTTCCGGCGCCACCGGAGAGAGGGGGAGAGAGTCCCCCTCCTCCTTCTTCTTCCTTGGCCTCCCCCTAGATGGGAGAAGAGTTTTCCCTCTGGTCCATGGCCGCCATGGCTCCCGGAGGGCAGGAGCCCCTCCGAGATTGGATCTCTCTCTCTGTTTCTCTTCTGTTTCGCGTTCCTGTTTTCTCGCCGAAAACCGTTTCTTAAATTCCCGGAGATCCGTAACTCAGATTGGGCTGAAATCTTGAAGGGATTTTTATCCGGATATTATCTTTCTTGCGGCGAAAGAAGGGCCCCAACCACCTTACAGGGCGCCACAAGCCTGCCCAGCGCGCCCAGGGTAGGGGGCGCACCCCTCGAGCTTGTGGGCCCCTCGAGCATCGTCTCACGTTGATTCTTTATCCCAAAAATTGCATATATTCCAAAATAAATCACCGTCAATTTTTATCGCGTTTGGACTTCGTTTGATATGGATTTTCTGTGAAACAAAAAACATGCAACAAATAAGAACTGGCACTGGGCACTGGATCAATATGTTAGTCCCAAAAATAATATAAAATGTTGCCAAAAGTATGTGAAAGTTGTAGAATATTGGCATGAAATAATCAAAAATTATAGATACGACGGAGACGTATCAGCATCCCCAAGCTTAATTCCTACTCGTCCTCGAGTAGGTAAATGATAAAAAGATAATTTTTGATGTGGAATGCTACCTAGCATAATCTTGATCATGTAATCTAATCATGGCATGAATATTAAGATACGAGTGATTCAAGGCAATAGTCTATCATTTGATATAAAGACATCAATACTCAGGCATACAAACAAACAATCATGCCTTTCGAAATAAAAATGCTAAAGAAAATTATCCCTACAAAATCATATAATCCTGTCATGCTCCATCTTCTTAACATAAAGTATTTATCATGCACTGCCCCGATGACAAGCCGAGCAATTGGTTCATACTTTTTAACGCGCTTCGGCTTTTTCAACCCCCACGCAATACATGAGCGCAAGCCATGGATATAGCACTATGGGTGGAATAGAATATAATGGTAGAGATTAATCAGGAGAATTCAAAAAGGGAGAAAGTCTCGCATCAACTAGGCGGATCAACGGGCTATGGAGATGCCCATCAATCGATATCAATGCGAGGAGTAGGGATTGCCATGCAACGGATGCACTAAGAGCTATCAGTGTATGAAAGCTCAAAATAAAAACTAAGTAGGTGTGCATCCAACTTGCTTGCTCATGAAGACCTCGGGCATTTGAGGAAGCCCATCATCGGAATATACAAGCCAAGTTCTATAATGAAAAATTCCCACTAGTATATGAAAGTGACAACATAGGAGACTCTCTATATGAAAAACATGGTGCTACTTTAAAGCACAAGTATGGAAAAAGATAGTAACACTGCCCCTTCTCTTTTTTTCTCTCATTTTTATTTTTTTTACTTTTTTTCTCTTTTTTTTCGTGGGCTCTTTTTGGCCTCTTTTTTTTCTTTATTTATTTCCTCACTGGAACAATGCTCTAATAATGATGATCATCACACTTCTATTTACTTACAACTCGATATTACAACTCGATAAAAAAACTATACAAGATGACTCTTTATGAATGCCTCTAGCAGTGTACCAGGATGTGCAATGATCTAGCGTAGCGTAGATATCAAAAAACGGACAAGCCATGAAAATATCATGCTAGCTATCTTACGATCATGCAAAGCAATATGACAATGAATGCTCAAGTCATGTATATGATGATGATGGAAGTTGGATGGCAATATATCTCGGAATGGCTATGAAAATGCCATAATAGGTAGGTATGGTGGCTGTTTTGAGGAAGATATAAGGAGGCTTATGTGTGATAGAGTGTATCATATCACGGGGTTTGGATGCATCGGCGAAGTTTGCACCAACTCTCGAGGTGAGAAAGGGCAATACACGGTACTGAAGAGGCTAGCAAATTGCGGAAAGGTGAGAATGCGTATAATCCATGGACTCACATTAGTCATAAAGAACTCACATACTTATTGCGAAAGTTTATTAGCCCTCGAAGCAAAGTACTACTATGCATGCCCCTAGGGGGATAGATTGGTAGGAAAAGAGCATCGCTCGTCCCCGACCGCCACTCATAAGGTAGACAATCAATAATAAATCATGCTCCAACTTCTTAGCATAACGACAGACCATACGTGCATGCTTCGGGAATCACAAACCTTAACACCAATATTCTTACTAAACCACAATCATTCACTAGTACCTCCCACACATCACCATCTTAATATCGCAAAACTATTGCAAGGAATCAAACTTATCATATTCAGTGATCTACAAGTTTTATGTAGGATTTTATGACTAACCATGTGAATGACCAATTCCTGTTGACTCTCTAAACAGATATAAGTGAAGCATGTGAGTTTAATTCTTTCTACAAAAGACCACACTCTAATAAATATAAGTGAAGCAAAAGAGCATTCTACAAATAACGGTTTTCTATATGTAGAGAAACATGCATCCAAACTTCAAATGATATAAGTGAAGCAAATCAAGCATTCTATAAAGCCATACTCAAAAGATATAAGTGAAGTGCAAAGAGCATTCTATAAATCAACCAAGGACTATCTCATACCAGCATGGTGCATTATTAAAAGAAAAAGAAAAAGCGAATGACGCTCCAAGAATTTACGCATATCATGTGAACAAAACAAAAACCGAAACATACCGATAATTGTTGAAGAAAGATGGGATGCCTTCCGGGGCATCCCCAAGCTTAGACGCTTGAGTCTCCTTGAATATTTACTTGGGGTGCCTTGGGCATCCCCAAGCTTGAGCTCTTGCCTCTCCTTATTCTCCTCATATCGATACCTCCTCGATCTTCGAACACTTCATCCACACAAAACTTAACCGAACTTTTTATTAGAGGGGTTAGTACATATAACATCAAATCCCATCATGTCCTGCTGTAACATTATTGTATAATTATAATCAAACATTACCCACTGTATGCTATCACAATTCTATGGCTCCCAAGTCAATGGGGCTCAACAAGATTTCAAACATACGCAAATAAAGAAACTATGACAGCAATCTGTGAAAACAGGACAGTCTGTAAAGATACAAATGAAACATATACTTCTGTAACTCACAAAATTCTGAAAAATTAGGACAAAATAAACAATTTTCATAGAAGTACTGTGTAAAAATTTCAGAATTTTTCCACATTCCAGTAAATTATCAAAATTCAAGCACTACAGCAAAAGTTTCTGTTTTTTCACAGCACACACCAAACAAGCAATTTAAACATCCTAAAGGTAAATCTTGGCACATTATTTTTATAATACAATGGATTTGTACAAGGGGATAATTATTTTTGTTGAAAAGTTTCTGTAATTCAAGATTCACAAAGTTTCCATGGGCATGAACAAAGTTCAAGGATATCCCCCACTTCAACGGTGCTCGTCTTTCTCACTTTCACTTTTCTTTTTGAAAAAGTTTTAGGTTCCCCTCTATATTTTTTTGTTTTTAAACTTTTTAAAAGCACTCAACAGAATAAAATGACTCTCTAAAACTTCCGGGTTGTCTCCCAGGCAGCTGATACGTCTCCAACGTATCTATAATTTATGAAGTATTCATGCCATATTTATAACAATTCTATATGGTTTTCGTATGATTTTATTAGAACTAACCCGGACTGACGTTGTTTTCAGCAGAACTACCGTGGTGTTGTTTTTTGTGCAGAAATAAAAGTTCTCCAAATGCAGTGAAACTTTTTGACGATTTTTTTGGACCAAAAGAGACCCCCGAAGCTTCGTGGAAGGACCAGAAGCCTCACGAGGTGCTCACAAGCCACCACGGCGCGCCAGGGGGGGTGGCATGCCGTGGTGCCTCGTGGGGCCATCTTGACGTGATTCCAACGCTGAAAATTCCTATAAATAGAGAAACCCCTAGAAATAACCCTAGATTTTGGACTACGCCGCCGCAAGCCTCTATACCTTCGAAATACCATCTGGAGCCCTGTTCCGGCACCCTGTCGGAGGGGGAAATCATCACCGGAGGCCATCTTCATCATCCCGGTGGTCTCCATGACGAGGAGGGAGTAGTTCACCCTCGGGGCTGAGGGTATGTACTAGTAGATATGTGTTTGATCTCTCTCTCGTGTTCTTGATTTGGCACGATCTTGATGTACCGCGAGCTTCGTTAATATAGTTGGATCATATGGTGTTTTTCCCCTCTCTATCTCGTTGTGATGAATTGAGTTTTTACCTTTGAGGTTTCACTATTATTGGATTGAATACGTTTATGGATTTGAGAACACTTGATGTATGTCTTGCATATGAATACCCGTGGTGACAATGGGGTATTATATTGAGTCACTTGATGTATGTTTTGGCACTCAACTCGCGGATTCCCGAGGTGACATTTGGGTAATCTATGCATAGGGGTTGATGCACGTTTTCGTCCTACTTTCTCCGGTAGAAATCTTGGGGCACTCTTTGAAGTTCTTTGTGTGGATTGAATATTATGAATCTGAAGTTGTTTGATGCATATCGAATAATCAACTCACGGATACTTGTGGTGACATTGGAGTATCTAGGTGACATTAGAGTTGGTTGATGTGTATCCTATGGTGTTATTTTAGTACGAACTCTAGGGATGTTCGTGACACTTATAGGGATGGCTCAATAGATTGATCGGAAAAGATAACTTTGAGGTGGTTTCGTACCCTACAACAATTTCTATCTTATGTTCTCCACGAATAGGAACTTTGGAGTGATTCTTTATCACACGTTGAGGGATTGTTATATGATCCAATTATGTTAGCATTGTTGAGAGATTGCACTAGTGAAAGTATGAACCCTAGGCCTTGTTTTCAAGCATTGCAATACTGTTTGTGCTCCGTTTTATCACTTGCTACCTTGCTGTTTTTTTATTTTCAGATTACAAAAACCTATATCTACTATCCATACTACACTTGTATCACCATCTCTTCGCCGAACTAGTGCACCTATACAATTTGCCATTGTATTGGGTGTGTTGGGGACACAAGAGATTTCTTGTATTTGATTGCAGGGTTGTTTGGGAGAGACCATCTTCATCCTACGCCTCCCACGGATTGATAATCCTTAGGTCATCCACTTGAGGGAAATTTGCTACTGTCCAACAAAACTCTGCGCTTGGAGGCCCAACACGAGTCTACAAGAATAAAGTTGTGTAGTAGACATCAGCAACGCTTTCTTTAAAGCCATTAAGCTAGGCATAAAGTGCTCATGCTATCGATCCACTCGGATCCCAAGGTATATCAAAGCCAATTTTAATTAACAATGATTTGTAATTTAGTAATGAGCACAAAGCAACATATATCATGCAATGACGAAGTCTAACTCTCTTCCTATGCATTGGCATGTCATAAAAGAACAATTCATGCACACATAATAAAGGCCGATACATAGCATAAACAGTTTCTTGCAATTTTATCGTATTGGAAACATAGTGAGTTTGAGATGTGGTTCCTCTCTCATAATAATTGCAAGTAGGAGCAGCAAGCACATTCATATTATATCCATTAAAATCATCATGTGTAATAGGAAAACGCAACCCATCAATATAATCCTTAATAAGTGCAAACTTCTCCGATATAGTCTAGTTGGGAGAATTCAAAAAGATAATAGGACTATCATGTGTGGGTGCAATAGCAACAATTTCATTCTTAACATAAGGAACAATAGCAAGTTCATCTTCATAAGCATAATTCAAATTGGCATCATGGCCACAAGCATAGCAAGCATCAATTTCATCAAAAAGGGATATTTCAAACGAATCCAAGGGATCATAGCAATTATCATAGCATTCATCCTTCGGTAAGCACGAAGGGAAATTAAACAATGTATGAGTTGAAGAGTTACTCTCATTAGAAGGTGGGCATGGGTAGCTAATCCGCTCTTCCTCCTTTTGTTCTTCGCTCTCCTCGTCATCTTTTTCATCTAATGAGCTCACAATTTCAGCAATTTCTTCTTCCGTAGGTTCCTGCAAAATATTAGTCTCTTCTTGGGCAGCGAAGACTTTCTCAATAAATTGATCAATATAGGCATTATATTCATAATTCCCATGGCAATATTTAAGTATAGCATAATTTTCAGATCTGTAAATAGCAGCATCACAATCTTCATACTTTTGAAACAAAGATTTAATTTCATAAGCACCCATAAAAGCAACAAATTCTTCTATTAGTTCCACATCATAGTAATCATATATACCATTAGAATAAGAAGCCAAGGTTTCATTATCATTAAATTCACATTGAAAGGAAAAGTGTGGAGCCTTCATCTTAAAGCAACAAGTATAATCACACCTTAAGCATAAATTCCGAGCATACCAACGCAACATTTTAATTTGATCCCATAAGAGTTTCCCTTTTTGAGACAAGCGATAATCCCTAAAGTATTCCCGTTGATCCAAAGTATCTCCCATTATCAAGTTGAATGGAGATTTATCAGGATTATCAAAGTAGTATTTAATGTTTTCCACATAAGCATCATCGAGGGATTTAGGAGGTTCCCCATCTCCATGAGTAGAAAGTACAACTAATTTTTTTGGTGTTTCGTGTTCCATATCCATAACTAAAGATATAAAACAACTTAGAACAGAAATAAAAACTACTTAGTGATAAAGCAAACAAGCACACACGAGAATATCAACCCCACGCTATTGCTCCCCGGCAACGGCGCCAGAAAAAGGTCTTGATAACCCACAAGTATAGGGGATCAGTTGTAGCCTTTCTCGATAAATAAGAGTGTAGAACCCAACGAGGAGCTAAAGGTAGAATCAATATTCCCTTCAAGTTCTATCGACCACCAATACAACTCTACGCACACTTAACGTTTGCTTTACCTAGAACAAGTATGAAACTAGAAGTACTTTGTAGGTGTAATGCTAGAACTACTTTGCAAGAATAAAACTAGGAGTACTTTGCGAGAATAAAACTACAAGTAATTTGAAGATAATAAAAGTTAGTTATTTAGTAGAAAGCTTTTTGTAACACAAAAGAAAGATTTGTCCCTAGGTAATCGATAACTAGACCGGTAATCATTATTGCAATTTTATATGAGGGAGAGGCATGAGCTAACATACTTTCCGTACTTGGATCATATGCACCTATGATTGGCACTCTAGCAAGCATCCGCAACTACCAAAGATCATTAAGGTAAAACCCAACCATAGCATTAAGTAACAAGTCCTCTTTACTCCCATACGCAACAACCCCCTTACTCGGGTGTAAGCTTCTGTCACTCTAGCCGCCCACTATAAGAAAATTATGAACGTATTGCAAACCCTACAACGGGAATCCCTCACGCTTGCGCGACATGGAGGGCACCATAGGACAGCACCAAAATAAAACATACAACTCAAACCAATCACGATCATCAACCAACCCATAGGACAAAAGAAATCTACTCAAACATCATAGGATTGCCATACATCATTGGATAATAATATATAGCGTTAAGCACCAAGTTTAAGTAGAGATTACAGTGGGGAGAAGAGGTGTTACACCGCTACATAGAGGGGGAGAGAGTTGGTGTTGACGGCGGCGAAGTTGTTGGTGTAGATCGCCGTCACGATGGTGGCCCCGGCGGCGTTCCGGCGCCACCGGGAGAGAGGGGGAGAGACCCCCCCTCCTTCTTCTTCTTCTTCCTTGGCCTCCCCCCTAGATGGGAGGAGAGTTTCCCCTCTGGTCCATGGCTGCCATGGCTCCAGGAGGGCAGGAGCCCCTCCGAGATTGGATCTCTCTCTCTGTTTCTCCTCTGTTTCGCGTTCCTGTTTTCTGGCCGAAAACCGTTTCTTAAATTCCCGGAGATCCGTAACTCCGATTGGGCTGAAATTTTGAGGGGATTTTTATGCAGATATTATCTTTCTTGTGGCGAAAGAAGGGCCCCAACCGCCTTACAGGGGCGCCACAAGCCTGCCTAGCGCGCCCAGGGTAGGGGGCGCGCCCCTCGAGCTTTTGGGCCCCTCGAGCATCATCTTGCATTGATTATTTTTCCCAAAAATCACATATATTCCAAAATAAATCTCCGTAAATTTTTATCACGTTTGGACTTCGTTTGATATGGATTTTCTGCGAAACAAAAAACATGCAACAAACAGGAACTGACACGGGGCACTGGATCAATATGTTAGTCCCAAAAATAATATAAAATGTTGCCAAAAATATGTGAAAGTTGTAGAATACTGGCATGAAACAATCAAAAATTATAGATACGATGGAGACGTATCAGATGCCTTGAGAGGACATTTTTAGTTGCAACTGCCACCGCGATAGCCCGCTGCCATGCCCGCTCCGGCCACTCGCGGACTGCCCCCGGCCCCACCAAACCCGTTCCCATCCTGCCCGGGAGTTCGGCGACACGGAAAACTCTACCGAGCCCATGCTACCGCTGCCTACCTCTCTCACTGCCGAGGCACCTTCGGGAAATGATCCATATCCTTCCCGCCACCATGTCATCGCCTCACCACCCGAAACTGGGTGTCAGCAGCCATGTTTGACCCTGGGCTTGTCCGTAGCCACATTGACTCTGCCATCGCCGTCTCCTAAGCTGAGCAGTCGCGAGCTATCGTGTTGCACCCGATAGAGCCAGCAAGGGCAACGGTTGATGCCCGTGCCTTCGAACGTCTTACCCAAGTTCTCTCTCGGTGATCGTGTATCTGAATGATTCGCCCAACTCGCTCCAGCGCGTCCTCCTCTGTGATGTTTGTAGCTTGTTTGACATATGGACGACGAGGTAGATTTTCTTCATTTCAGTCTCTTTTCCCCTTTATGTGCATATTTCTAATTGAGTGGGGGGAAATGATAGATGAGCATGCTTATTGAAGAGTTGTTCGATAAACAATCATCGTCGAAGGAGGAACACGACAAATGACTTCAACATGGCCTTAGCGATGATGATTGAGGAAGAAGAAAGAAGAAATATATGAGCAAGTTGAACCTGTTCATGCATTTTAGAATGTCAAGAGGACTGCACATTTAAAAAAAATCATTGCTGACGCCAAAGTTTGAATTAATACGACATCATAAAGTACTTTAAATGGAGTTTAAGTTTACAAAAGGAAGATTAACAAATGATTTTGTTTAGGGCAATCCTATCTGTTGGTCGACCAGCCTAATTTTCGGCAGTCACCGAGCAGGCTTTGGATCTGGGCCACTGATGACCCATAGGTATAGGGAATCGCAACAGTCTTCAAGGGTAGTATTTCACCCAAATTTATTGATTTGACACAAGGGGAGGCAAAGAATATTTATAAGCCTTAACAGTTGAGTTATCAATTCAACCACACATGAGAAGTTGATACGTCTCCAACGTATCTATAATTTTTGATTGTTCCATGCTGTTATATTATCAATCTTGGATGTTTTTATATACATTTATAGCAATTATATATCATTTTTTGGGACTAACCTATTAACTTAGTGCCCAGTGCCAGTTGCTGTTTTCTGCCTGTTTTTGGTTTTACACAAAATCAATACCAAACGAAGTCCAAATGCCACGAAACTTTTTGGAGATTTTTTTCTGGACAAGATAACCACTAGAAGCTTTGGGAGGAGGCCAGAAGACCCTAGAGGTGGCCACGAGCCACTAGGGCGTTCCTGGGGGGGGGGGCAGGCGCGCCCCGGTGCCTCGTGGGCCCACCTCTGACTATTTTGACCTAATTCCACCACTATAAATTCCCAAAAATCGGGAAACCATCAGAGGAGTCCACGAAATACTTTTTCCGCCGCCGCAAGTTTCTGTTCTCGAGAGATCCCATCTGGAGGCCTTTTCCGGTGCTCCGCCGGAGGGGGAATCGATCACGGAGGGGCTCTACATCAACCTTGCTGCCCTTCTGATGATACATGAGTAGTTTACCCCAGACCTTCGGGTCCATAGTTAGTAGCTAGATGGCTTCTTCTCTCTTTTTGATCTTCAATACAATGTTCTCCTCGATGTTCTTGGAGTTCTATCCGATGTAATCACTTTTTGAGGTGTGTTAGTTGGGATCCGTTGAAAATTGAGTTTATGATTAGATTATCCATGAATATTATTTGAGTCTTCTCTGATCTCTTTTATGCATGATTATTATAGCTTCGTATTTCTTCTCCGATCTATTGATTTGGTTTGGCCAACTGGATTGATTTATCTTGCCATGGGAAGAGGTGCTTTGTAATGGGTTCGATCTTGCGGTGCTCAATCCCAGTGACAGAAAGGGACATGACACGTATGTATCTTTGCTATTAAGGGTAAAAAGATGGGGTTTATTCATGCGTGAGTTTACTTTGTCTACATCATGTCATCTTGCTTAAGGCGTTACTCCGTTCTTTATGGACTTAATACACTAGATGCATGCTGGATAGCGGTCGATGTGTGGAGTAATAGTAGTAGATGAAGGCAGGAGTCGGTCTACTTGTCTCGGACGTGATGCCTATATACATGATCATTGCCTTGGATATCGTCATGATTATTTGCTTTTCTACCAATTGCCCAACAGTAATTTGTCTACCCACCGTATGCTATTTTCTTGAGAGAAGCCTCTAGTGAAAACTATGGCCCCCGGGTCTATCTAAATCATATATTAAAAACCCTAAAAATACTTTGCTGCACTTTTTCTTTGTATTTTATTTTGTATTTTTGTTTCAATCTATCTATCTATCACATACAATTTAATCTTGCAATTTACCGCCGAGGGATTGACAACCCCTTGTTTGCGTTGGGTGCAAGGATTTGTTGTTTGTGTGCAGGTACTGCTAACGAGGTGTTGCGTGATTCTCCTACTGGATTGAGAACCTTTGTTTCATAACTGAGGGAAATACTTACCTCTACTGTGCTGCATCATCCCTTCCTCTTCGGGGAAAATACCAACGCAAGCTACAAGTAGCAGGAAGAATTTCTGGCGCCGTTGCCGGGGAAACATCATCAACATCTATCAAGTACCTTTGCATAAAATCTCATCTCCTTGCATTTATTTTATTTGCCTCTCGTCTTCATCTCCCCCACTTCTAATTTTTTTGACAAAAATACAAAAATATTTTCCGTTTGCCTTTTTCTTGTTTGCTTGTTTGCTTGCTTGTTATCTTGTTTGCGTAGCCACGATGTCTCAAGAAAATACGAAATTGTGTGATTTTTCCAATACTAATAATAATGATTTTATTAGTACTCCAATTGCTCCTCCCGCCGCTAGTGCGGAGAATTGTGATATTAATGCCGCTTTGCTAAATCTTGTTATGAAAGAACAATTTTCTGGTAGTCCTAATGAAGATGTTGCATCCCATCTAAACACTTTCGTAGAATTGTGTGATATGCAAAAGAAAAAATATGTGGACAATGATATTGTGAAATTAAAATTATTCCCATTCTCATTGCGGGATCGTGCAAAAATTTGGTTTTCATCTTTACCACGAAATAGTATCGATTCTTGGGATAGGTGTAAAGATGCTTTTATTACTAAGTATTTTCCTCCCACGAAAATTATTTCACTTAGAAATCAAATTATGAATTTTAAGCAACTTGATCATGAACATGTTGCCCAATCTTGGGAAAGGATGAAATTAATGATAAGAAATTGCCCTACTCATGGTTTAAATTTATGGATGATCATACAAAAATTTTATGCAGGATTAAATTTCGTTTCTAGAAATCTTTTAGATTCCGCTGCGGGTGGTACTTTTATGGAAATTACTTTGGGATAAGCTACTAAATTGCTTGATAATATTATGGCAAATTATTCACAATGGCATACTGAAAGAGTTCCTACTAGTAAAAAAGTGAATTCTGTTGAAGAAATTAATACTTTGAGTGATTAAGTTGATGCGCTTATGAAATTGGTTGCTAGCAAAAACTCTCCTATTGATCCTAATGATGTGCCTTTGTCCACTTTGATTGAGCAAAATAATGATCCCGTAGATGTGAATTTTGTCTCGCGAAACAATTTTAATAATAATGCTTATAGAGGTAATTTCAACGCTAGACCGTTCCCTGGAAATTCCTCTCATAATTATGACAATTCCTATGGTAATCCTTTTAATAATAATAATAGGATGCCCTCTGATCTTGAAAGTAATATTAAATAATTTATTAATGCTCAAAAAGTTTTCAACACAACGATAGAAGAAAATTTGAGTAAACTTGATGATATGTCTAGAAGCATTGATAGAATTATTCATGATGTGGAAAATCTTAAGACTAAAATTTTGCTACCCAAAATTTATATTAATGAATCAATTAAAGCCTTACATGTCTCCATGGATGAGAGTAAGAAAAGAACCGCCGTGCTAAAAGCTAAACGAGAATTTTTAGAAAAAGCGATTCCTCCCGGTTTCTATCGTAGTAATGATGAGGATATTAAAATGATTGGTGTTTCATCTATTGATTATTTGTTTAGCAATATAAAACTTGATGAAAAAGGGACTGAAGAAGAGTCAACTTTAGCTAAAGTCTGTCTCCATAATTCGGAGGGTGAAAATCTTGATTTTTTTTGTTGCTAAAAGTGGGTTTGGAGCGGTAAAACCTTTAAATAGCGATGTGCCCACTCTCTTGGATTACAAAGATTTTAGTTATGATAATTGTTCTTTGATTGAGTGCATTTCTTTGCTAGAATCCATGTTAAATTCACCCAACGCTTATGAGCAAAACAAGGCTTTTACTAAACACATCGTAGAAGCAATGATGAAAGCGTTAGAAGAAAAGCTAGAACTAGAAATTTCAATTCCTAGAAAATTATATGATGAATGGGAACCCACCATTAAAGTTAAAATTAAAAATTATGAGTGCAATGCTTTATGTGATTTAGGTGCTAGCGTTTCCACAATTCCAAAATCTCTTTGTGATGTGCTAGGTTTTACCAATATAGATGAATGTTCTCTTAATTTGCACTTGGCGGATTCTACTATTAAAAAGCCTTTGGGTAGAATTAATGATGTTCTTATTCTTGCAAATAGGAACTATGTGCCCGTTGATTTTATTGTACTTGACATTGAATGCAATTCTTCTTGCCCCATAATACTTGGTAGACCGTTCTTACGAACCATAGGTGCTGTTATTGACATGAAAGAAGGGAATATAAAATTTTAGTTTCCATTAAAAAAGGGTATGGAGTATTTCCCTAGGAAAAGAATTAAAGCACCATATGAATCCATTATGAGGGCCACTTATGGAATCAACTTGAAAGATGACAATACTTGAAACTATGCATTATGCCTAGCTAGGGGCATAAGACAATAGCGCTTGTTGGGAGGCAACCCAATGAATAAAATAAATTTTTACTTTTTGTTTCTGTTATTGTGTGTTTCCACAATTATGCTACTGTTATTATTGTGTTTTTATGTTTTTAATTAGTGTTTGTGCCAAGTAAAGCCTTTAGGATGATTTGGAAGATAGTATAATTGATGTTGTCTGGAAAACAGAAAGTTTTTGCGTCCAATGATGGAATTTTGGTTCTGTACTGGAGCGTCAAAAAAATCTGAAATTTTTACACAGTATTGGTATATTAATTTCCCACGTTTTACTAAGTTTTAAGAATTTTTGAAGTTACATAAGTATGGCTTTTAAATAGATTGCTACAGACTGTTCTGTTTTTGACAGATTCTGTTTTTGATGCACTACTTGCTTGTTTTGATGAAACTATGGATTGTATCAGGGGGTATAAGCCATGGAGAAGTTAGAATACAGTAGGTATAATGCAAAAATAAAATATGAATGGGTTTGCAACAGTACTTATAGCAGTGATTTATTTTATTATACTAACGGATCTCACGAAGGTTTTGTTGAGTTTTGTGTGATTGAAGTTTTCAAATTTTGGGTGAGATCACGATGGATGAAGGAATAAGTAGTAGCAAGAGCCTAAGCTTGGGGATTCCCATGGCACCCCAAGGTAATATTCAAGGAAGACTTAAGCGTCTAAGCTTGGGGATGCCCCGGAAGGCATCCCCTCTTTCTTCTACCAACCATCGATAATTTTACTTGGAGCTATATTTTTATTCATCACATGATATGTGGTTTGCTTGGAGCATCTTGTATTATATGAGTCTTTGCTTTGTTTGATTTTTAGTTTGTCACAATCATCCTTGCTGAACACACCTATTTTGAGAGAGCCACACGTTCATCATAATTTGTTAGAATACTCTATGTGCTTCACTTAAATTTTTTGAGCTAGGCAGTTGCTCGAGTGCTTCACTTAAATATTTTTGAGCATGGTGGTGGCTAAATTTTGAAGAAATAAACTCTCATGCTTCACTTATATTATTTTGAGAGTTGACAAGATTAAAATTTTGAAGAAATGAACTCTCATGCTTCACTTTTATTATTTTGAGAGTTGATAAGATTGAAATTTTGAAGAAATAAGTGCACTCTCATGCTTCACTTAAATCTTTTTGAGAGTTGATGATAGTAATGGTAATTTGCACGAGATATGAATTTGGTCCCAAAGTGATGAATATTCAAGAGGGATATAATAAAAACTTTCATATAGATCATTGGATATGATAAGTGTGATTCCTTGCAATAGTTTTGCGATATGGAGATGATAATATGTGAGTTATGTTAGTGAGTAATTGTGATTTAGTAAGAATATTAGTGTTAAGGTTTGTGATTCCCTATGCATGCACATCAAGTCAATAGTTATGCAACGAAATTATATCCTACTTATGGTGCATTATTCGGTGTTAGTTATGTTCAATGCATGTTTATGACCGTTTTCGTTTTTTGGTTGGTTGCTTCTCAATCTATTTGCTAGCCTTCATTTGTACTAAGCGGAAATACTGCTTGTGCATCCAAAATCCTTAAACCCAAGTTGTGCCAAATGAGTCCACTATATCTACCTATATGCGGTATTTTCATGCCGTTCCAAGTAAATTTGCGTGTGCCAACTCTAATTTTCAAAATAATATTCCATTTTGTGTACCCGTACCACTCATGAAGCGGCAGGGGGTGGCCATTATTTTCCATGCTAGGTGTGTTATTCTCACGATGAGTGTTTATTCACTTGTCATTGCACGAGAGAGTGGCTTGTAATAGGGATGCCCAGTCCCACAATGAAATCAAAAATTAATAACAAAAAAATTCCTTGGAAAGTGTTGGTATGGAGGGCACCCGTGGATACGGCTAGCCATGGATTGTGAAAGAATGGTGGAAAGGAAATAGACTTTACTTTCTGTTTGGGAACCGCCTATGATGTGTCTAGCATGGAAAATATTGGGAATTCTCGGTCATTTTCGTTGACAGGAAAAGCATGCCTCTCAAAAAAATTTATCTCTCTAATTTAAGCTTTGAGCTCTGGCACATTAGCAAATCTCTGCTTCCCTATGCGAAGGGCCTATCTATTTACTTTTATGCAATTTTTATTTTGAGTCTCCATCTTCTCTTATAAAGCACCAACTAGAGAGCACTATTGTCATACTTGTGCATTGGATGTAGCTAATATTGAGTGTGTTTCATGAATGGATCAATGATTGAGCATAATGGGCTAGGGATAACTTTCTTTAGCGTTGATATTTTGAAAAGCATGGTTGCTTGTTAATATGCTTGAGTATTTATATCTTCATGTCAAACTATGGACTATTCCTTTGAATCATTCAAGTCCAATGTCCATGCTATAAAAGAAAAAGAATATGATGAATATGATAGGCAGCATTCCACATCAAAAATTCTGTTTTTATCATTTACCTACTCGAGGACGAGCAGGAATTAAGCTTGGGGATGCTGATACGTCTCCAACGTATCTATAATTTTTTATTGTTCCATGCTGTTATATTATCAATCTTGGATGTTTTTATATACATTTATAGCAATTATATATCAATTTTTGGGACTAACCTATTAACTTAGTGCCCAGTGCCAGTTGCTGTTTTCTGCCTGTTTTTGGTTTTACAGAAAATCAATACCAAACGAAGTCCAAATGCCACGAAACTTTTTGGAGATTTTTTTCTGGACAAGATAAACACTAGAAGCTTCGGCAGGAGGCCAGAAGACCCTGGAGGTGGCCACGAGCCAGCAGGGCGCGCCTGGGGTGGGGCTTGGTGCCTCGTGGGCCCACCTCTGAATATTTTGACCTAATTCCACCACTATAAATTCCCAAAAATCGGGAAACCATTGGAGGAGTCCACGAAATACTTTTTCCACCGCCGCAAGTTTCTGTTCTCGAGAGATCCCATCTGGAGGCATTTTCCGGTGCTCCGCCGGAGGGGGAATCGATCATGGAGGGGCTCTACATCAACCTTGCTGCCCTTCCGATGATGCGTGAGTAGTTTACCACAGACCTTCGGGTCCATAGTTAGTAGCTAGATGGCTTCTTCTCTCTTTTTGATCTTCAATACAATGTTCTCCTCGATGTTCTTGGAGTTCTATCCGATGTAATCACTTTTTGCGGTGTGTTAGTTGGGATCCGATGAATTGTGAGTTTATGATCAGATTATCCATGAATATTATTTGAGTCTTCTCTGATCTCTTTTATGCATGATTATTATAGCTTCGTATTTCTTCTCCGATCTATTGATTTGGTTTGGCCAACTAGATTGATTTATCTTGCCATGGGAAGAGGTGCGTTGTAATGGGTTCGATCTTGCGGTGCTCAATCCCAGTGACAGAAAGGGACATGACACGTATGTATCGTTGCTATTAAGGGTAAAAAGATGGGGTTTATTCATGCGTGAGTTTACTTTGTCTACATCATGTCATGTTGCTTAAGGCGTTACTCAGTTCTTTATGGACTTAATACACTAGATGCATGCTGGATAGCGGTCGATGTGTGGAGTAATAGTAGTAGATGCAGGCAGGAGTCAGTCTACTTGTCTCGGACGTGATACCTATATACATGATCATTGCCTTGGATATCGTCATGATTATTTGCTTTTCTATCAATTGCCCAACGGTAATTTGTCTACCCACCGTATGCTATTTTCTTGAGAGAAGCCTCTAGTGAAAACTATGGCCCCCGGGTCTATCTAAATCATATATTAAAAACCCTAAAAAATACTTTGCTGCACTTTTTATTTATTTATTTTATTTTGTATTTTTGTTTCAATCTATCTATCTATCACATACAATTTAATCTTGCAATTTACCGCCGAGGGATTGACAACCCCTTGTTTGCGTTGGGTGCAAGGATTTGTTGTTTGTGTGCAGGTACTGCTAACGAGGTGTTGTGTGATTCTCCTACTGGATTGATAAGCTTGGTTTCATAACTGAGGGAAATACTTACCTCTACTATGATGCATCATCCCTTCCTCTTCGGGGAAAATACCAACGCAAGCTACAAGTAGCAGAAGTCACTTCCTTGCAGCAATTTATTAGTAGCACAGTAATATGATAGTATTGATAGCAGCGGTAACAGTAGTAGTAACAGTAACTTAAGCAAAGACAATATTATGAAAGCGTAGGCATGGGGTAGCGATGGATATTTGGATGACAATCGTTATGTAACAGTCACAACCTAGAGCGATACACAATAGCTGCAATTCATCAATCATATGTAGTCATGTATTCCGTATATAGTCATACGTGCTTGCAGTAAGAACTTGCATGCCATCTTTTGTCCTCCTCTCCCATGGCAGCGGGGTCCTAATGGAAACTAAGGGTAATTAAGGCACTCTTTTTAATAGAGAACCAGAACAAAGCATTAACAAACAGTGAATATATGAACTTCTCAAATTACATTCATCCCCGGAGAGTATCCCAATTATTGTCACCTTGGGGTCTACGGTTCAGAACAATAACATGTGCATATAACTTGCAGATAGGATCAAGAACTGAAATATATTCATGAAAACATAAGAGGTTCTGATCTGAAATCATGGAACTCAGGCCCTAGTGACAAGCATTAAGCATAGCAAAGTCATAGCAACATCAATCTCAGAACATAGTGGACACTAGGGATCAAGCCCTAACAAATTGACTCGATTACATGATGAATCTCATCCATCTCCATCTACCTCCAGTATGCCTATGATGAAATTAGTCACTCCCGGTGGTGAGCATCATGAGGTTGTTGATGAAGAAGGGCTGTTGATGACAACGACGACAGATTCCCCTCTCCGGAACCCCGAACGGACTCCAGATCTGGCCTCCCGATGAAGAACAGGAGGTGATGGCGGCTCCGTATCGTAAAACGCAATGAAAATTTCCCTCCTTTTTTTTCTCAGGAAGACGGCACTTATGAACTTGGAGTTAGGGTAAACGGAGGCTCGAGGCCCCCACAAGCTCAGATGGCGCGCCTCGGGGGGGGGGGGGGGGGGGGGCGCCCCCTGAGCTTGTGGCTCTCTGGTGGCCCCCCTCCGGTAGTTCTTTGTGCAAGTATTTTTTATATATTCCAAAACAATTATCCATAAAATTTTGTCCAATTCCGAGAACTTTTTATTTCTGCACAATAACAACACCAAGGTAGTTCTGCTGAAAACAACGTCAGTCCGGGTTAGTTTCATTCAAATCATGCAAGTTAGTGTCCAAAACAAGAGCAAAAGTGTTTGGAAAAGTAGATACGTTGGAGACGTATCAACTCCCCCAAGCTTAACTCATTACTTGTCCTCAAGCAATTCAGTTGACAAACTGAAAGTGACGAAGAAATACTTTTACAAACTCTTTTATTTCTATTGCCGTATATAAGCTTAACTAGTAATCAAGTTTTCAGCAAAGATCATGAACTAACCACATGTATGATAACACTTAGAACTCACATTTACTCATGTCATTGGCATAATCAACTAGCGAGTAATAATAATATATCTCAAATGCCAACACTTTGTCAAAACAACCATGATATAATATGATAGAATGATATCTCGCTAGCTCTTTCTAAGACCGCAAAACATAAATGCAGAGCACCTCTGAAGTTCAAGTAGCGACTAAACATTGTAATTCAGTGTAGAAGACATCCTGTCATGCTCACACCCAACATTAAATAGACCCAATGCATGTTAAACTAAAAATGACAATAGCGCTCTCAGGATTGGGGCTTGAACGAGAAGGTGATGACTCAACAATTAAAGTAAATAGATAGGCCCTTCGTAGAGGAAAGCAGAGATTTGCAGCGGTGCCAGAGCTCATTGTTTCGTAACAGAGATGAATTGCGTTATGAGTGGTGTGCCTTTCCTGTCAACGTTACGACAAAGATTTTCAATATCTTCCATGCTAAACAAGTTAATAGCGGTTCCCATGCAAAAAGGTTTTACACTTTTACTCCCCCACAACCATACAAACACAAACCATGGCTAGCCGAATCCACGGGTGACCTCCAATAACCTCCAATAATCAACTGGGCATCCCTGTTACTAGCCTCCCTCAAAATTAACAAGCGAATAAACTCTCGTCGCAAGTTAAACACACTTAGCATGGAAGATATTGACTACCCTGTCGCTCCATGAACGGTACGGGCACACAAAACAGATGTTTATTTGAAGGATTTTAGAGACGGAACATGC
Source organism: Elymus sibiricus (assembly GCA_039707655.1). Classification (NCBI taxonomy): domain Eukaryota; kingdom Viridiplantae; phylum Streptophyta; class Magnoliopsida; order Poales; family Poaceae; genus Elymus; species Elymus sibiricus. The sequence continues at coordinate 310,941,361 of CM077666.1, forward strand.
AAATTTACTTTGAACGACAGGGTAATACCGTATATAGGTAGATATGGTTGACTCTTATGGCACAACTTTTGTTTCAGGATTTTGGATGCATAAGCAGTGATTTCGCTTCGTACGGGTGTTGGCTAGCAAATAGATTTGAGAAGCGACCAAATAGAGAGCGACAACGATCATAATCATGCATTTTGAATAATTAACATTGACCATGAGCATGAGGAGGATATAAACACTCTGGACATAAATATCATAGAGGCAATATTGGTTTTGAATCAATTGCATGCATGAACATGTGCCAAGTCAAGCCACTTGAATTCTTCAAAGGAGGAGATCATCCTAACATACCACATCATAATCATTTTAATGCACGTTGACATACAAGATAAAATATTATACACTCCTAGCTACTTAAGCATGGCATGAGCAACTATAGTCTCTAATTGTCATCACACACATGTTTACTCATAATAGACTGAATCGGGACTACTGAGTTAAACATATTTACAAAAACAAAAACAAGAAGAGTTCATACCAGCTTTTCTTCACAACGATCACATCGTCAAGTTTGCGTCATTATTGCCTTTCACTTGCATGACCGAATGATGTGAAAAATATAATAATGCAAGTGTGCCGTGGACTAAGCTGAAATCTGCAAACACTATAAACGCAGGAGAAGACAAAGAAATATTTGGAATTTCATTAGATCAACAATAAAGCACATACGAGCCATTTGACAATTCTTACAAAGTCTTCTCCTTACAACGACTCAAGAAAAGAAAAGAAGTTTAGAGAAACACACTGAAATATTTTTGGAGTTTTTGGTTTTTTTGAAGAAAGCAAAAGAAAGAAGAAAAACAAAAGGCGAGAAAAACTATTTACACCGGAGAACTCCCAACAAGCAACAAAAGAAAAAATGAGAAATCTTTTTGGGTTTTCTTTTAATACTGTGGACTAACAAAACGGGAAAGGAAAACCAAAAAGAAACAAGAAATATTTTTAAATTTTCTGAAGTTTTTCAAACACACAAAAGAAACAAATAAATGCGAAAATGGGTAAATAAGGAAAATGATGAACACCGACGAGTGAAATGAATATGTGATAGCATGAATAAAATGTGAGTGAGAATACGTACTCCCCCAAGCTTAGGATTTTGGCGTCTTGTTCTATGGCCACTGAAAGAATCTCTCAGGTCCAGGTGCATACTCATAGCGATAATTCGGGTTAACTTCAAGTGCGGCAGTTACTGCCTAGTGAGCGGCTTCACTTCGACGAGCGGCTTCCTCCACAACCATATATGCATTGGCCTCCTCCAAATGTAAATAATATCTTTGTTTATCTTGAAAGTTGAATAGAGAAGGAGCAGGCAAAGTAATAGGGACAACATTACGATTATCAAAGATCAGCCTATACTGGTATTCCTGAGCCTCTCTTGCAAGAAATTTATGACGCAGCATAGCCTCATAATCTAAAAAACCAGGAGGCAACTCAGGATCATTATCTCCAATAGGCCCGCCAAGATGAGCAGCCACACGAGTGGCGTAAATCCCTCCATAAAAATTACCATACAAAGCATTTCTACTCAAGCGTCATGCAATTATTGACCCTAAATTACATTTTCTATCACAAAGCACAACACTTTTAAGATGCTTAAATCAGGAGCACAAATAATACTGAGGTCTTGTTTACCAGTTAAACACCTTCCTATAAATAATGCAAAGTAATGAATAGCAGGATAATGTATGCTTCCAACTTTAGCCTGTGTTACTCCTCTAGTTTCTCCCTAGGAAATACTTCTAAGAAATTCCTCACAATTAGCCTTATGGGGTTCCTCACAAGTTCCCCAAAAAGGAATTTTGCAGACAATGCAGAAATCTCGAAGATTCATACGAAAGGATCTATAGTAGAGCTTAAAAACAACACTGGGTGTGGTGCGATGAGATACATACTTGAAGTGCCGCACAAAAGTGTCAGTGAGATAATGGTATTGGGCACACTTATCTGCGAGGAAATTAGTTAACCCGGCATTTTGTATGAACAAGTCAAACTCTTCCTTGACGCTGGCGTTGACCATGAAGTTTTCACGTGGCCATTCACAAGCTTTCACATTAGCTTCCCGTAGAGAACCTTCATCCGGCTCATGGTATGCGAGTCTTGCCGCGCTCCGGCTCGAAGCGCCTCCCAAAACACCTTCCTAAACATCCTTCTTTTTTTGAAAATTTTAGGCCACAAATAATAGGTAATCAAAACTCAACAAAATTGATAGCGACTACTCCCACAAGTATCTAGAGGCTATATCATGCATCAAAGCTGCATATGACCAAGTAAATTCAACATGCAAGCTCATATTCATGGTCACCAACAGTAGCAAAATAAACAAAATATAAACCACTAGAACAAAAACTAATTGGACCAACGGAGGAGTCACCTACCAAGGGGCAGTTCCTCCGAACAGTTTCGGAAATGGAGCTCCGAGCAAAGAGATCAAAAATTTCATGAAAATGAGGAAGAACACGAGCAAGAGAGAAGGATTGAATTTTTCTGGAGGTGGAAGAAGGGTGTGGTCGTGGGTACTAAGTGAGTGGGGTCCTGTGGGACCCACAAGCTCACATGGAGCACCACCTGAGCTTGTGGCTCACTGGTGCACCCCCTGGGTTGTCTTCATCACCAAAAATTCTTAAATATTTCACAAAAAATCATACTCAATTTTCAGAACATTCCGAGAACTTTTATTTTCGGGACATTTTTTATTGCATAGAAAATTCAGAAAATATGATAAACAGGGGATTCTAATGCATCAAGCTTTATTAAAACTAAGAATAACGGGCGATAACCTAAAGTTACAGAAAGTTGTGCTTACGGAATTCATCGATCATATACTCCTAAAAAAGAATTCATTAACAAGGTTGATCAAGTCTTACTAACAAACTATTTCCGAGTAGCATAAAACCGAAGAACTTTTCTATAGCACTAGGTTACCTCAACTTGGATAGTCATTGTTCCAATCATAATAGTTTGATATTTCTTTTCGGCGGCCAGAAGAGGAAATTTAAAGTCTCCAATAGTGAAAGTCATAATCTTTTCGATAGAATTGAGACTGCTTACTTTATTTGGCTTCCTCGGAAAATAAACCGTATGCTCATTGCCATTAATTGACCTTACTTTTATTAAAATCAATAACGGCCCTGTAGTGTTTGGAAAAGGTCTTCCATGGATAACCGACATATTGTCGTCCTCAGGCATATCAAGAATAACAAAGTCCGTTAAGATAGTAACATTAGCAACCACAACCAGAACGTCCTCACAAACACCAACATGAATAACAGTAGATTTGTCAGCCATTTGCAAAGAAATTTCAGTAGGAGTCAACTTACTCAAGTCAAGTCTTTTATAAAGAGAGAAGGGCATAACACTAACACCAGCCCTAAATCACATAAAGCAGTTTTAACATAATTGTTTTTAATAAAGCATGTTATAGTAGGTATCCCTATATCTCCTAGCTTTTCAAGTATTTTTCCTTTGAAAGAATAATTTGCAAGCATAGTAGAAATTTCAGCCTCAGGAATTTTTCTTTTATTAGTGACAATGTCTTTCATATATTTAGCATAAGGAGGCATTTTCATAGCATCAGTTAAAGGTACTTGCAGGAATATAGGTCTAAGCAACTCAGCAAAGCGATTGAAAGCATCTTCATCTTTAGATTTTAAAGCTTTACTAGGAAAAGGCATAGGTTTTTGAACCCATGGTTCTCTTTCTCTACCATGCTTCCTAGCAACAAAGTCTCGTTTATCATATCTTTAATTCTTAGGAGGTGGGTCATCAAGTTGAACTTCAGGTTCTATTTCAATTTCATTCTCAGGTTCATTATTGTCATTAGGTGGAGCATCAACATGATCATTATTGGCATCATCATTATCATTAGCACTAGGTACATGCTCATCACCAGATTGTGTCTCAGCATCAGAAATAGAAACATTATTAGGATTCTCACCAGGTTTTTCTACAACAGGTTAACTAGAAGCATGCCAAGTTTTTTTCTTACTCTTTTTCTTTTTCTTCTTAGGTGAACTAGGAGCACTATCATTAACTTTTTGAGAATCATGTTCAATTCTTTTAGGATGGCCTTCAGGATATAATGGGTCCCGAGTCATTTTTCCACCTCTAGTGCCTACTCCATAAGTGTGCTTATTCAGTTTATTATACATGTCCTTAAGCAAATCATTTTGTGATCTAGAAACTTGTTCAAGCTGAGTGTGAACCATAGAAGAATGCTTACATAAACCTGTAACATCATTGGAAATTCTAAATAGCACATCACTCAGGCGTTCAATCATAATAGCATCATGTTTCAATTGATCACTTATTTGCATATTGAGTTTTCTTGTTTAACAATAAAATTATCAAATTCATCTAAGCACTGACTTGGAGATTTATTATAAGGAATATCACCCTCATCAAACCTATAAAGGGAGTTTACCTCTACTACCTGTGTCGGGATATCGAGTCCATGTATTTCTTCAATAGGTGGTAGATTCTTAACATCTTCAAATTTAATACCTTTCTCTTTCATAGATTTCTTGGCTTCTTGCATATCTTCTGGACTGAGGAATAAAATACCTCCCTTCTTTAGAGTTGGCTTCGGAGGTGATTCAGGAAGTTTCCAATCGTCGACATTTCTCAATAAGTTGTCCAATAATTCATGTGCCTGTGAAACTGTTCTTTCCATGAAAACATAATCAGGACAACTATCTAGGTAGTCCCTTGAAGTTTATGTTAGTCCATTATAAAAGATATCAAGTATTTCATTTGTCTTAAGAGTATGACGAGGCAGAGCATTGATTAAATGTCGGAGCCTCCCTAAAGCTTGAGGGAGATGCTCTTCCTCAAATTATTTAAAATTATATATTTCATGTAAAGCAGCTTCTTTCTTATGAGAAGGAAAATATTTTTCAGTTAAGTAATAAATCATATCCTGGGTACTACGCATACAACCAGGAGCAAGATTATTAAACCATATTTTAGCATCACCCTGCTACTTGTGAGCTGCGTTGGGATTTTCCACGAAGAGGAAGGGTGAAGCAGTACAGTAGAGATAAGTATTTCCCTCAATGAGAACCAAGGTTTATCGAACCAAAAGGAGAACCACGCAAATCCTAGTAAACATCACCTGCACACACAAAAGCAAATACTTGCACCCAACGCGGGCAAGAGTGTGATAGCCTGGCTTAATAGGGATGATAGACTACTCATATCAATAAGGAATTCCTTCTTTTCCGGGAGCCCATTCGGACAGAACTCCAAAGTTGAGCATGCTCAGCTTGGAGTAATTTCAGGATGGGTGACCGACCGGGAAGTTGCTCCCGGGTGCGCATGAGTGAGGACAAAGTGCGCAGAAAAGACTAGTATTGATCTGTGGGGCCAGTCTAGATCCCGCCAGGAGTAGCGACCACCGGCGGGTGTGTCCGGGGCGTTACAAGTTGGTATCAGAGCCGACCCTCGCAGTTACACGGATGTTTGCGGACAGGTGCGCGGTCATGTTGTTCATGACGTTTGTGACCCGTCGTGGCACACGGCATGTCACATGTACTGGACTGGATGCACAGACGTATGTGCCAAGAGGGAACGTTCCTGTGGCCCGACGAGGACATCGGTTCCTCTGAGTGGGGGTGTATGTGATAGCCTGGCTTATTAGGGATGATAGACTACTCATATCAATAAGGAATTCCTTCTTTTCCGGGAGCCCATTCGGACAGAACTCCAAAGTTAAGCGTGCTCAGCTTGGAGTAATTTCAGGATGGGTGACCGACCGGGAAGTTGCTCCCGGGTGCGCATGAGTGAGGACAAAGTGCGCAGAAAAGACTAGTATTGATCTGTGGGGCCAGTCTAGATCCTGCCAGGAGCAGCGACCACCGGCGGGTGTGTCCGGGGCGTTACAAAGAGGGTTGTCAATCCCCTTGAACTCGTTACTTGCAAGGATCAAATCTTGTATAGGTAGATATATAAATTGCAAAACAAAATAAAATTAAATAAATTGCAGCAAGGTATTTTTGGTTTTTATAATATGATTAAAGTAGACCCGGGGGCCATAGTTTTCACTAGAGGCTTCTCTCTCGAACACATAGCATACAGTGGGTAAACAAATTACTGTTGGGCAATTGATAGAAAAGCGCATAGTTATGACGTATTCATGGCAATGATCATGTATATAGGCATCACGTCCGTGACAAGTAGACCGACTCCTGCCTGCATCTACTACTATTACTCCACCAATCGACCGCTATCCAGCATGCATCTATGGTATTAAGTTCATGACAAACAGAGTAATGCCTTAAGCAAGATGCATGATGTAGACAAAGTAAACTCAAGCAATATGATTAAACCCCATCGTTTTACCCTTAATAGCAACAATGCAATACGTGCCTCGCTACCCCTTCTGTCACTGGGTGAGGACACCGCAAGATTGAACCCATTACAAAGCACCTCTCCCACTGAAGATAAATCAGTCTAGTTGGACAAACCAAATGGATAGATCGGAGAGAAATACAAAGCTATAACAATCATGCATAATAAAGTTCAGAAAAGACTCAATTACGTTCAATGAATAATCTGATCATAAACCCACAATTCATCGGATCCCAACAAACGCACCGCAAAAGAAGATTACATCGGATAGAACTCCAAGAAGATCGAGGAGAACATGGTATTGAAGATCAAAGAGAGAGAAGAAGCCATCTAGCTACTTGCTATGGACCCGTAGGTCTGTGGTGAACTACTCACACATCATCGAAAGGGCAGCAAGGTTGATGTAGAAGCCCTCCGTGATCGATTCCCCCTCCGGCAGAGTACCGGAAAAGGCCTCCAGTTGGGATCGCGGAAGAACAGAAGCCTGAGGCAGCGTAAAAGTTATTTTGGGTGGCTCTCTGTTGGTTTGGGAATTTATAGAGGCCAAATTAAGTCAAACGGAGTTGCGTGGGGCCCACGAGCTCAGGGGGCGCGCCAACCCCCCTGGGACGCACCCTACGAGCTTGTGGCTCTCTCGTAGCTCTTCTGGCCTCCTCCTGAACCTTCTAGGGTCCCTTCTGGTCCAGAAAAAAATCATTTTAATGATTTTATTTCGTTTGGACTTCGTTTGGCATTGATTTTCTGAAAAGCCAAAAACAAGCAAAAAAACAGGAACTGGCACTGGGCACTAGGTTAATAGGTTAGCCCCCAAAAATGATATAAAATAGCATAAAAATGCATATAAAGTATCCAATATTGATAATATAATATCATGAAACAATAAAAAGTTATAGATACATTGGAGACGTATCAGCATCCCCAAGCTTAATTCCTGCTTGTCCTCGAGTAGGTAAATGATAAAAACAATTTTTTTGATGTGGAATGCTACCTAACATGTGTATCATGTAATCTCTTTACGGTATACTTATTGAGAAACGATGAAGTAACAATATCAACATAATAATATCCATGAATATAAGAAGCATAATCATTAAACTTTCAAAATATACGATCCTTAATGAATGTTATCCCTACTCATTTTATCATGTTAGCATGGCATGACTCCGCCTTCATCGCAAAAATATAAATCATGAGCGCACCGGTGTTAAACCAGGCAATTGGATCGTACTCTAACGCGCTTCAGCATTTTCAACTTCACGCAATACATGAGCGTGAGTCATGGATATAACACTATAGGTGGAATAGAATGCGGTGGTAGAGATCAATAAGGGAAGTCAAAAAGAAGAAAGTCTCGCATCAACTCGGCGGACCAACGGGCTATGGAGATGCCCATCAATCGCTATCAATGCGAGGAGTAGGGATTGCCATGCAACGGATGCACTAAGAGCTATAAGTGTATGAAAGCTCAACGGAAACTAAGTGGGTGTGCATCCAACTTGCTTGCCCACGAAGACCTCGGGCATTTGAGGAAGCCCATCATCGGAATATTCAAGCCAAGTTCTATAATGAAAAATTCCTACTAGTATATGAAAGTGATAACTCAGGAGACTCTCTATATGAAGAACATGGTGCTACTCTGAAGCACAAGTGTGGAAAAATGATAGTAACATTGTCCCTTCTCTCTTTATCTCTCATTTTTTGTTGGGCTCTTTTTGGCCTTTTTTTTATTTTTTAATTTTATTTTTCGTCCGGAGTCTCATCCCGACTTGTGGGGGAATCATAGTCTCCATCATTCTTTCCTCACTGGGACAATGCTCTAATAATGATAATCATCACACTTTTATTTACTTACAACTCGATATTACAACTTGATAACTGAAACAATATGACTCTATATGAATGCCTCTGGCAGTGTACCAGGATGTGCAATGATCTAGCGTAACATATATGATAATGATAAACGGTGGCTGTGCCACAAATATCATGTCAACTCTATATGATCATACAAAGCAATATGATGATGAACGCACAAGTATGTCACGGAACGGTGGAAGTTGCATGGCAATATATCTTGGAATGGCTATGGAAATGCCATAATAGGTAGGTATGGCGGCTGTTTTGAGGAAGATATAAGGAGGCTTATGTGTGATGGAGCGTATCATATCATGGGGTTTGGATGCATCAACGAAGTCTACACCAACTCTCGAGGTGAGAAAGGGCAATGCACGGTACCGAAGAGGCTAGCAAATTGCGGAAAGGTAGGAGTGCGTATAATCCATGGACTCACATTAGTCATAAAGAACTCACATACTTATTGTGAAAGCCTATTAGCCCTCGAAGCAAAGTACTACTCGCATGCCCCTAGGGAATTGGTTGGTAGGAGTTAACCATCGCGCGCATCCAATTATAACAACACTCAAGGATTTCATTTCAGACATAAAAATGCTCAAACCTCCCCATCATGCCATGGCCAACACTTAGATTAGAAGTTAGTAACAAGCTTTAATACCGATATTTCTACTAACCAATGATCATGAACCAATATCCTTTCATATTATGACATCAATATTATTAAACCATTCATTTCTTATTTAGTGATCTACATTAAAGTTTTTTATTATATCCCCCTTGAATATCTATCCTTTTTGGACTAGTCTTATAACACGTGAAAATTGCCATTAATATTTATTAGACTCTCAAAAAGATTTAAGTGAAGCATGATAGTGCAATTATTTCTATAAAATATAACCACCGCCGTTCTCTAAAAGATATAAGTGAAGCACTAGACCAACTGCCTAGCTCAAAAATATATAAGTGAAGCACATAGAGTATTCTAACAAATCACGATAAATGTGTGTCCCTCTCAAAAGGTGTGTCCAACAAACAATGATTGTGGCAAACTAAAAAGCAAACAAAACTATAGCACAAGACGCTCCAAGTAAAACTTATATCATGTGACGAATAAAAATGTAGCTCCAAGTAAGTCACCGATAGGTTGTAGACGAAAGAGAGGATGCCATCCGGGGTATCCCCAAGCTTGGACGCTTGGATATTCCTTGAATAGTACCTCGGGGTGCCTTGGGCATCCCCAAGCTTAGGGTCTTGCCGCTCCTTATTCCTTCATCCATCGTAATCTCACCCAAAAGTTGAAAACTTCAGCACACAAAACTCAATAGAAACCTCGTGTGATCCGTTAGCATAATAAATCAATCATCCACTTTAGGTACTGGTATAAACTCATTCATAATTGTTCTTGCATAATACTACTGTATTCTAACTCTTCCATGACTTATACCCCCCGATATAATCCATAGTTTCATTAAAACAACCACACTATGCAATAAAAATAGAATCTGTCTAAAACAGAATAGTATGCATTGACAGAATATTTATCCATACTTATGTAACTCCAAAAATTCTGAAAAATTAGGATGACGTAAAAACTTTTTATTCCAATACTGTGGAAAAATTTCAGATTTTTCTGACGTTCCAGTATAGAATACAAATTCTAGAACTGGGCGCAAAACTTTCTGTTTTCAAATAGCATCAATTATACTATCATTCAAATCATCCCAAAGGCATTACTTGGCACAAACACTAATTAAAAGATAAAAACACAATCATTACAGTAGAAAAAATTGTGTGACTCAAGAAAATAGAAATTGCAATAAAGATAAATATTGCGTTGCCTCCCAACAAGCGATATTGTTTTATGCCCCTAGCTAGGCATAATGCATATAGTTTCAAGTATTGTCATCCTTCAAATTAATTCCATAGGTGGCCCTCATAATAGATTCATATGGTGGTTTAATTATTTTACTAGGGAAGTGTTCCATCCCTTTATTTAATGGAAATTGGAATCTTATATTTCCTTCTTTCATATCAATAATAACACCTATGGTTCGTAGGAAAGGCCTACCAAGTATTATAGGACAAGACTGATTGCATTCAATATCAAGCACAATGAAATCCACGGGCTCATAATTTCTATTAGCAAGTATGAGAACATCATTTATTCTACCCTATGGTTTCTTAATAATTGAATCCGCTAAATGTGAATTAAGGGAACATGCATCCATGTCGGTGAGACCGAGCACGTCATATAAGGATTTTGGTATAGTAGAGACGCTAGCACCTAGATCACACAAAGCATTACATTCATAATCTTTAATCTTAACTTTAATAGTAGGTTCCCATTCATCATGTAATTTTCTAGGTATTGAAACTTCCAATTCAAGCTTTTCTTCATGAGCTTTTATCATAGCTTCTACAATATGTTTAGTAAAAGCTTTATTTTGTTCGTAAGCATTAGGTGAATTTATCATGTATTGCAACAAGGAAATACATTCAATCAAAGAACAATTATCATAATTAAAGTCCTTGTAATCCAAAGTAGTGGGAACATCACTATTTAAAGTTTTGACCTCTCCAAACCCACTTTTATCATTTTTATCATTAAGATCATCACCCTCCGAACAATTGGATGCCTTCTAGCTAAAGTTGACTCATATTCAGTCCCTTTTTCATCAAGTTTTATATTACTAAACAAAGTTTTAGTGGGTGAAACACCAATCATTTTAATATCTTCATCATGATTACGATAAAAACCGGGTGGAATAGCTTTTTCTAAGAATTCTCGCTTAGCTCTCAACCTAGCGGTTCTCTCTTTACTTTCATTAATGTAGACTTGGATATATTTAATAGACTCATTAATATCATGCTTAGGTGGCAAAGTTTTAATTTTAAGGGTTTCCACATCATGAGCAATTCTATCCATGTTCCAAGCCATATCATCAACTTTATGTAGTTTTTCTTCTACCATAGCATAAAAAATCTTTTGAGAACTAATAAATTCTTTAATGTTGTTCTCAAGTTCAGTAGGTATAATATTATTATTATTATTATTATTATTATTATTATTATATGAGTTACCATAGGAATTACCATAATTATTAGAGGGATTACCGGGATACGGTCTAGGGTTGAAATTCCCTCTATAAGCATTGTTGTTGAAATTATTTCTAGAGACAAAATTCACATCAATAGCATCATTATTTTGCTCAATCAAGGTAGATAGTGGCACATCATTAGGATTAACTTGAGCATTTTTACTAGCAAACATATTCTTGGGAGCATCCATTTTATCACTCAAAGTAGCAATTTCTTCGACAGAGTTTACCTTCTTACCAGTTGGAGCTCGTTCGGTGTGCCATTGAGAATAATTTGTCATCATATTATCGAGGAGTTTTGTAGCCTCTACCAATGTAATTCCCATAAAGGTATCACCTGCAGCAGAGTCTAGAAGATTTCTAGAAACAAAGTTTAGTCCCGCATAGAAATTTTTTATAATCATCCATAAGCTTAAACCATGAGTGGGACAATTTTTAATCATTAATTTCGTTCTCTCCCAAGATTGTGCAACATGTTCTTGCGCAAGTTGCTTAAAGTTCATAATTTGATTTCTAAGAGAAATAATCTTAGCGGGAGGAAAATACTTGGCAATAAAAGCATCCTTACATTTATCGCATGAATCAATATTATTGCGAGGCAAGGATAAAACCAAGTTTTAGCACGATCTCTTAGCGAGAAAGGAAATAATTTCAATTTAATAATATCATTATCTACATTTTTTTCTTTTGCATATCACATAATTCAACGAAAGTATTAAGATGGGATGCAGCATCCACTACAAAAAAAAGACACATCCGTATGGTTGTGACACTTCTATCATGGCCCGAACAAAAACTTTTTCTGTCATGGTTGTGACACTTATATGACGAGAATTGTGACAAAAACACGTATCATCATAGATGTGGTGTGCTCCTACTTCTATGACAAAAAATTATGACAGAAAATGGGCTTTTCGTCTTGGGCGGGCTGGAGATGCACCCGCATGACATTCTTTGGGCCGTCCATGACGTAAAAAATCGTGGTAGAAGTGAGGGCGAGGAAATTTTTGGGGAGTTCCCGGTTACGGTGGGTGGTCAGGGCCGAGAGCGATGTAGTGAGTTTGCGCGTATCTCTCGTACGCGCGTGTGTGCGAGGCGTTCGCTTACTGAACCCGAGCGATCGCACTAGCTACGTACTGAACACGAGCGGTCGATCCCTCTACATACTGAAGCCGATCGATCCCTTCGCTGCTAACTGAACCCAAGCGATTCCTTCGCTGCTAACTGAACCCGATTGATCCTTCTTGCTGCTTACTGAAGCCGATCGAGCCCCCGTGCGAGACGTAGCTAGCCGGTGTTGGGTTGCCTCTCGATGAACAGTGCCCGTTGCTGCCGCGCGCGCGATACGTAGAACGAGTCGAGACTTGCATCGGTTGAGCCCCTTGCGCGAGACATGGTGAGTTGACACAGCCGATTGGTTGGCTGCGGATGAACAATTCCCGTTGCGGCCGCCCGCTCGTATGCCCCACCCCAGCCGGTGGGTTGGTTGTGAATGAATAGTACCCTGGCCATGTGAAGGTGGTTGACGCTGGATGAACAGGACCCCGAGGAGGCCGCCACACCCCAGCCGGTTGGGGGTGGATGAACAGGACCCCATGGAGGCTGGATGAACAGTAGCCAGTGGAGGCTGGAGGAAGTCGACGGTGGATGAACAGTAGCCGGTGGAGGCTGGAGGAAGTGGACTGTGGATGAACAGTAGCCTGTGGAGTCCCGTTTTGCGGTACGCCACACCCCTCCCGATGAACAGGACCCCATTTCGACCGTAGGCGCTCGAAGAGAAGTCCGTTTCCTCCGTTTTGCGGTACGCCACACCCCTCTCGATCAACTGGACCCCGTTTTGACCGTAGGCGGTTGAACAGAAGTCCGTTTCCTCCGTTTTGCGGTACGCCACACCCCTCTCGATGAATAGGACCCCGTTTCGACCATAGGCGGTCGAACAGAAGGCCATTTCCTCCATTTTGCGGTACGCCAGACCCCGAGTCGATGAACAGGACCCCGTTTTGTCTGTTTCGTCCAAGCCGGCTGGCTCCCGATGAACACGATGTGTTCCGACCCAGTCTCTTGGCTCCCGATGAACACGACGTTGTTTCCTCTATTCTGACCCAGCCGGTTGGCTGCCGATGAACAGGAGGCCGTTGCTGCCGTCCATTGCCTCTCCATGTACACGAGCCCTGGCCGTACGTATGCGTGAGTATGTGTTCCAGACCCCGCCCGTATGTACATACGTGGACGTATTATTTTGCAGCGTGGATGTACGTATGTGTACATGATTTAGACGAGACTGCCTGAACTGCTACATCGGGGGCTCTACTATGACACGTGCTGCTCCTTACACGGCCATAGTTCATCGTGGTAGAGAGACCAATCGACCAGTATGTACGTACACGCTTGCGACCAGACAGATAACGCTGCGTACGCTTCGACCTGGTGGGTCCCAACTGTCGGGGGGGATAAGGAGGCACTTCCTTGCGTGCGAAGATATAGTGGTGGGTCCCAGCTGTCAGGGGGAGGAATCTTTTTTTTTGCGCATAATAAGGAGGCACTTCCTTGCGTGCGAAGATGTAGCTGGTGGGTCCCAGCTGTCAGGGGGAGGAAGCGTTTTTTTTCGTGTAATAAGGAGGCACTTTCCTTGCGTGCCACCATGGACCTCGTGGGTCCCAGCTGTCAGCCTCTCTACGTACAGTCCTCTTCCTATGGCTACCGTTCGTTGACTGCGTTGACGACGCCGTTCCGAGAGCACCAAGGCGGTGGACGACGGCGAGGCCTAGGAAGGAAATGACCCGGAGACGGGGAAGACTTGGCAGTGGTTGCCCACGCGGAGGGGAGTACGAAGGTTTTCTGGTTCGACTGCGGTGTGAGGCTGCCGTCGCCGGAGAATAATAGGAGGTGTGGGTGAGTCGAGGAATGGCCTTGCCAGCGATGGGAGTAGGGTGGGGCGGTGAGGCCTGCGCGTCAGCACAGCCGGCCACGGGAGGTGGGAGCAGGCGGTCCCGCCTGCACTGGCTTGGGCGGCTGGAGCAAGAAGATCAGAGATTGAAGAAGCAGCATGGCCGTTGGATTAACATCCAATGATCACTGCTACTAGAATCGTTTGTTGACTAAGTTGACAAAGCCCTGCGTACGCGTCAACTTAGTAGTCCCACAAGTCAGCCAAAAAATCTGGTAGGACCTAGCTAGCAGGAGGAGGAATTATTTTTCTTGCACGTAATAAGGAGGCACTTCCTTGAAAAAGATGTAGCTGGTGGGTCCCAGCTGTCAGGGGAAGGAAAGTTTTTTTCCCGCGTAATAAGGAGGAACTTTCTTGCGTGCGAAGATGTCGCTGGTGGGTCCAACTGTCAGGGGGAGGAATCATTTTTTTTCGCGTAATAAGGAGGCACTTGCTTGCGTGCGGCCATGGACCTTGTGGGGCCGACTGTCAGCCTCTCCACGTACATCCCTCTTCCGATGGTTGTCGTTTGTTGACCAAGTTGACCATGCCGCGCCGACAACACCAATGTGGAGGACGATGGCGAGGCCTAGCTAGGAAGGGAATGAACCGGAGCCGGCGAAGACACAACAGTGGATGCCCACAAGGAGGGGAGTACGAGGGTTGACTGGTTCGGCTGCGGGGTGAGGCTGCCGTTGCTAGAAAATAACAGGAGGTGCGGGTGGGTAGAGGGATGGCCTGGCCAGCGGTGAGAGTAGGGTGGGCCGGTGAGGCCTACGCGGCATCACAGCCGGCCACGGGAGGTGGGAGCAGGCAGTCCGGCCGGCGCTGGTTTGGGCGGTTGGAGCAGGAAGATCAGAGATTGAAGAAGCACGACGGCCGTTGGATGGATATCCAACAGTCACTGTTGCTAGAATCGTGAGTTGACTATAAGTTGACAAAGCCTTACATATGCGTCAACTTAGTCAGCCAACAAGTCAACCTCGAAATCTGTGGCGTGTACAACCCATTTGCTATTATTTTCATAATTTACAACCCATTTGATAATTCATATGGAATTTATTACAGCCCATTTTCCATTTTTAGAATTGATGCCCATTTTCTGGTCAGGACCAGGGTTAAAAATTTCAACCAAAAAATATGCGAAATTTTTGAATTTTCTCATATTTTTGCTGGGGTCCGAACTATTTTTAATCCCAAAATTAGGAGCTAGATTAAAACTAATTTAAAAAAATGTTAAAATCCAATCAAATATAAAATCTCAATGAAGAAAAAAACAAAATATGAAACTAATTGCCCATTTGTTGTGTTTTTTTACATTTGCAGCCCATTTCATATTACTTTTAAGATTTACTGCCCATTTTCTGGCCAGGCCGAATGCATCCCTCCTCGTCTTGAAAGACTTGCAGCCCAGCTAGTCGGAGAAAACAAATAGGCCTAGGTTGGGTATTCTTCAAAAAAAAATGGTGGGCTACCCATTTTCCCAAAGAAAAAACAGCTGGCCTGGTCTTGTTGTTAGACGGGCCACAGACAATGCACAACCTAGTTTATAGCCTGCTCCCTCTGAACAACCAAAAAAACTGTCGAGCTGCTGGATCCCAGGTGTCAGCCGCTCCTTGTGCAATTCTATCGTTAATTGACTATACGTTGACAATGATGTGGGTCCCAGATATCAGCAAGGTGGATCTGAGTAAAAATAAATTTGAGGGGTGGATCTGAGTAGTAAGGAGGCACTTCCTTGCGATCGGCAGTGGACCTCGTGGGTCCCTACTATCATACTCTCAAGTATAGTCCTCTCCCAATTCACCATGTTGACCATGTTGACAAGGCCGGACGGCGGCGCCGCGGTGAGCGCACCAAGGCGGAGGACGACGATGAGGCCTTGGACGGGAATGAACAGAAGCCGGGGAAGATGCGGTAGTGTTGTCATAGGCTGCGGGGAGTACGAGGGTTGACTGGTTTTGGTGCGGGGTGGGCTTCCGTCGCTGGTGACCCACAAGTATAGGGGATCAATCGTAGTCCTTTTGATAAGTAAGAGTGTCGAACCCAACGAGGAGCAGAAGGAAATGATAAGCGGTTTTCAGCAAGGTGTTTTCTGCAAGCACTGAAAGTAGCGATAACTGATAGTTTTGTAGCAAGATAATTTGTAACAAGCAACAAGTAACAAGTGTAACAAAAGTGCAGCAAGGTGGCCCAATCCTTTTTATTGCAAAGGACAAGCCAGAATGGTCTCTTATATAAAGCAAAGCATTCTCGAGGACACATGGGAATTCTCGTCTAGTCACTTTCATCATGTTTAGTTGATTCGCATTCGCTACTTTGATAATTTGATATGTGGGTGGACCTGTGCTAGGGTGCTGTTCTTACTTGAACAAGCAACCCTCTTATGATTACCCCCTCTCGCAAGCATCAGCAACTACGAAAGAAGAATTAAGATAAATCTAACCATAGCATGAAACATATGGATCCAAAACAGCCCCTTACGGAATAACACATAAACTAGGGTTTAAGCTTCTGTCACTCTAGCAAACCATCATCTACTTATTACTCCACAATGTTCCCTTAGGCCCAAATATGGTGAAGTGTCATGTAGTCGACGTTCACACGACACCACTAAAGGAAGCAACAACATACATATCATCAAAATATCGAACAAATACCAAATTCACATGATTACTTATGACAAGACTTTTCCCATGTCCTCAAGAACAAAAGTAACTACTCACAAATCATGTTCATGTTCAAGATCAGAGGGGTATTGAATATCATTAAGGATCTGAACATATAATCTTCCACCAAATAAACCAACAAGCATCAACTACAAGGTTTAATCAACACTACTAGCAACCCACAGGTACCAATCTGAGGTTCTGAGACAAAGATTGAATACAAGAAATGAACTAGGGTTTGAGATGAGATGGTGCTGGTGAAGATGTTGATGAATATTGGCCCTCCCACGATTAGAGGATCGTTGGTGATGTCGATGGCTTCGATTTCCCCCTCCCGGAGGGAAGTATCCCCGGCGGAATCGCTCCGCCGGAGGGCAAAAGTGCTCCTGCCCAAGTTCCACCTAGAGACGGTGGTGCTTCGCCCCGAAAGTCCTCTCCTTAATTTGTTTATGGTAAATGGCTTCTTATAGCAGAAGGAGGGGGGCAGAGGCCAGCAACCCGGCGCGCCCCGGGGGGGGGGGTCGCGCCCTGTTGCCTTGTGGGTAACTGGTGGGTCCCCTCTGCTATTTCTTTTCTCCAATATTTTTTATATATTGAATAAAAAATCCTCGTGAAATATCAGGTCATTTGGAGCTCTGTAGAATAGGTATCTCTACTGTCGCTATTTCAGGTCCAGAATTCCAGCTGCCGGTATTCTCCCTCTTCATATAAATCTTGCAAATTAAGAGAGAAAAGGCATAAGAATTGCATCATAAAGTGAAATAATGACCAAATACATTATAAATAACAGTAGGAAATCATGATGCAATTTGGACGTATCAACTCCCCCAAGCTTAGACCTCGCTTGTCCTCAAGCGAAAGCCAAAATCGATAATCATGTCCACATGTTTAGAGAGAGAGGTGTCGATAAAACAAAATACGGACAAGAGAGCATCATGGTCAATTCTATAGCAGCAATATATTATCATAATACTTCTCATGAGCAAGTAATAATTCATTACAACATTGAATTATAAAGCATAAACTTTCTTGAAAACTAATAAACTATGTTCTTAGTCAATGAAACAATCACAATTCATCATATTTTAGGAAGAGTCTATGTAAGAGCTTTTCTTTTAGCAAGTCCACATACTCAACTATCATTTAGTCTTCTATGATTGCTGACACTCACGGCATATTTATGGGGCGGAAGCTTTAATCAGACACATAGGAAGATGGGGGTTTATAGTTTTCACCTCCCAACAGATTTACCTCAAGAGTAATGTCAACAATAATAACTCATGATCACTTATATTCAGCTGGATATATATGTCTAGATCTTTCCCCAACACATGATGCTTGCGAAGAGAAAAATAAAAACGGAATAGAGAGAAACACTATTGACTCTTGCATAAAAGTAAATACAAAAAAGTAAAAGATAGGCCCTTCGCAGAGGGAAGCAGAGGTTGTCATGCGCTTTTTATTTTTGGATGTGCAAAGTCTTAATGCAAAGGAACGTCACTTTATATTGCCCCTTGTGATAGCAACCTTTATTATGCAGTCTGTCGCTTTTATTTCTTCACCATCACAAGTTCGTACAAAGCTTATTTTCTCTTACAATAAAAGTTCTTACATATTTAGGGAGCAATTTTTATTGCTTTGTGCACCGATGACAACTTACTTGAAGGTTCTTATTCAATCCATAGCTAGATATAGTGGACTCTCATGACATGAAACTGGGTTCAAGGGTTTTGGATGCACAAGTAGTATCTCTACTTAGTGCGGATTTTTTGGCTAGCAAAAGATAGTGAGCAATCACCACATGTTAGAGGATCTATAACAATATAACTTCTATGTGAATATAAACAAACATAACTCATTACGTTGTCTTCCTTGTCCAACGTCAACTCTTTGGCATAGAATATTTAATGGGGGCTCACAATCATAAAAGATGTCCAAGATAGTATATTTATATGTGAATCCTCTCTTCCTTTATTACTTTTTCATGAATTGCATCAATGACCAATACTATGTTTGTTAACTTCCAATAAATTTTATCAACTATACTTTTCTTTATGTAAAGTCATTACTCCCCAAGGGATTAGCATATGATCTTTTCATTCTTTTATTGCTAAGATTGAAACATAAAAGTAAAGAAGCAAAACTCAAACTACTCTTTATTATATAACTCTCACACATGATTACATAGATAGATAGATCATGAAACGAGCACTCGAAACTAGATCGTGCTAAAACCTTATTCTTCTAGATCAAGAAATAACTAAGGATCGAACTAAGATAGATAATGATGATAAAAAGGTGGTGATAATACGATACCGGGGCACCTCCCCAAGCTTGGAACAAGCCAAGGGTGGTGCCCATACCCATGTACTCAAGTGTCTTTCTTCGGTGATGGTGGTGGTGAAGTGGTAGGCTTGTCCTTCATAAAACTGATTAGGATGTCCCTTAGGCTATGAATTTCGCGGAGTACATGTTGGATCATCTCTGCATTCTTTTGGACTTTGATACGTCTCCAACGTATCTATAATTTTTGATTGTTCCATGCTATTATAGTATCAATCTTGGATGTTTTATATGCAATTATATATCATTTTTCGGGACTAACCTATTAACCTAGTGCCCAGTGCCAGTTGCTGTTTTTTGCTTGTTTTTGGCTTTTCAGAAAATCAATATCAAACGGAGTCCAAACGAAGAAAAAACTTTGGATTAATTTTTTCTGGAACCAGAAAGACCCTAGAAGGTTCGGGCGAAGACCAGACGAGCCACGAGGGAGCGACAAGCTCGCTAGGCGCGCCCCAGGGGGGGCGTCCCCCAGGCTTGTGGGCCCTCGTGGCACCTCTTGACCTAATTCCGCCGCAATAAATTCTCAAATATTCCCAATATACCAGAGAGCCACCTCGAATAACTTCTCCGCTGCCGCAAGCTTCTGTTCTTCCGCGATCCCATCTGGAGGCCTTTTCCGGCACCCTGCCGGAGGGGGAATCGATCACGGAGGGCTTCTACATCAACCTTGCTGCCCTTCCGATGATGTGTGAGTAGTTTACCACAGACCTATGGGTCCATAGCTAGTAGCTAGATGGCTTCTTCTCTCTCTTTGATCTTCAATACCATGTTCTCCTCGATCTCCTTGGAGTTCTATCCGATGTAATCTTCTTTTGCAGTGTGTTTGTTGGGATCCGATGAATTGTGGGTTTATGATCAGATTATTCATGAGAAATATTTCAGTCTTTTCTAAATTCTTTTAATCATGATTGTTATAGCTTTGTATTTCTCTCCGATCTATCCATTTGGTTTGGCTAACTAGATTGATTTATCTTGCAATCGGAGAGGTGCTTTGTGATGGGTTCAATCTTGCGGTGTTCTATATCCCAGTGACAAAGTAGGGGACAAGACACATATTTGTATTGTTGCCATTAAGCATAAAACGATGGGGTTTATTCATATTGCTTGAGTTTACTTTGTCTACATCATGTCATCTTGTTTAAGGCGCTACTCTGTTTTCATTAACTTAATACCCTAGATGCATGCTGGATAGCGGTCGATGGGTGGAGTAATAGTAGTAGACGCAGGCAGGAGTCGGTCTACTTGTCTAGGACGTAATGCCTATATACATGATCATTGCCTTGAATATCATCATAACTATGCGCTTTTCTATCAATTGCCCAACAGTAATTTGTTTACCCACCGTATGCTATTCGTTCGAGAGAGAAGCCTCTAGTGAAAACTATGGCCCCCTGGTCATTTATCTATCATATATAAAATCCAAAATATCCTGCTGCAATTTTATTTCCTTTATTTTGTTTTGCAATTTATTTATCTATCTATAACTATCAGAATTAATCCTTGCAAGTAACCGCCAAGGGGATTGACAACCCTCTTGTTCGCGTTGGGTGCAAGGATTTGCTTTTGTGTGTGTAGGTGCTGCTAACGAGGTTCTGTGTGGTTCTCCTACTGGATTGATTACCTTGGTTCTTAACTGAGGGAAATACTTATCTCTACTATACTGCATCATCCTCTCCTCTTTGAGGAAATCCCAACGCAGCTCACAAGTAGCAGGAAGAATTTCTGGCGCCGTTACCGGGGAGACATCACCAAAACCTATCAAGTACCTTCGCATAAACTATCATCTACTTGCTCTTATTTTCATTTGCCTTTTTATTTGCATTTGCCTCTCGTTTTCATCTCCCCCACTTCTCATAAAAATTACAAAAACACAAAAATATTTTTGTTTGCTAGTTTGCTTGCTTGAAGTTGCTACCATGTCTGAGTTTGTTATTGAAAAGGTGAGGATGGTAAAATCTCTAAGATAGAAATTCCTGCAAACTTGGATACTAAATTTTTTGTGACGGGAAGTGGGAACATCATAGGAATAAACATTATCCAGGAATTCTTTACTTGCATGGGAACTTTGGTTTGCAATGATGTTTCTATCCTTAAAAGAACCAGTAGTTATGCCGAAGCTATTTCTGCACTTGTTCTTAAACTTGAAAGAAGATTTATATGTACTCATCCCACTTTGCAAAGATTGTTCTACGAGTTACCTATTATAAATAACCCTAAGGCTAAAAAGATAGCTACTCTTATCCTTATGACTGAATTTGATTACATAGTGCAAGAAGCTAGAGAGATCTTTGATTTTTATAATATGAGTCATGAACACCCTGTGGTAGATGAAATTTTATATAATGAAGATTATATGATGAGGTATGTGTTTGGTGACGATCATACTTTTGATGAAAATACTAAAAAATAAGTCCCTCCTTTACATATTATCCAACAAGTTTTTAATGGTATTAATCCGAAATATTCTTGGATCGTAAAAGGGAATCAACAAGGCTTTGAGGAAAGTTGCCTTAATAATGATAAAATCTTGATTGATGATGTGTTCCCCATTGTTTTTTAAAAGCCTCCTGATAAACACACATCTCGAGATTCAAAAACCAAGGATGATAATACTTGAAACAATGCATTATGCCTAGCTAGGGGCATAAAACAATAGCGCTAGTCGGGAGGCAACCCAATATGTATCTTAAATTTTTGCTTTGTTTTTTGTTTTGTGTGTTTACACAATTTTAGCCTATTTTATGAGTGTGATTTTTTACCCTTTAATTAGTGTTTGTGCCAAGTAATGCCTTTGGGATGATTTGGATGATAGTATAATTGATGCTGTTTGAAAACAGAAAGTTTTGCGCACAGTATTCGATTTTATGTTTTTTACAGGAACGTCAGAAAAATCTGAATTTTTTACATAGTATTGGTATATGAATTGTTTACATTTTCCAAGTTTTTCAGAATTTTTGGAGTTACATAAGTATAGATTTTAAATAGATCTTGACAGACTGTTCTGTTTTAGACAGATTCTGTTTTTGTTGCATAGTTTGCTTATTTTGATGAATCTATGGATTGTATCGGGGGGTATAAGTCATGGAGAAGTTACAGTAAATTAGAATTATGACAATATTAAATATGAATCAATTTATAATAGTCCCTAAAGTTTAAGATTTGTTTGTTATACTAACGGATCTCACGAGGTTTCTGTTGAGTTTTGTGTGCTGAAGTTTTCAAGTTTTGGATGAGACCACGATGGATGAAGGAATAAGGAGCGGCAAGACCCTAAGCTTGGGGATGCCCAAGGCACCCCAAGGTAATATTCAAGGAAGACCAAAGTGTCTAAGCTTGGGGATGCCCCGGATGGCATCCCCTCTTTCGTCTACAATCTATCGGTATATCGCTTGGAGCTATATTTTTATTCATCACATGATATGTGTTTTACTTGGAGCGTCTGGTGCCATAGTTTTCTTTTCTTTGTTTGCTTTTTAGTTTGCCACAATCATCTTTGATGAACACACCTTTTGAGAGGGACACACATTATTCGTGATTTGTTAGAATACTCTATGTGCTTCACTTATATCTTTTGAGCTAGGCAGTTGCTCTAGTGCTTCACTTATATCTTTTAGAGCACGGCGGTGGTTATATTTTGAAGAAATAGTTGCACTCTCATGCTTCACTTATATCTTTTTGAGAGTCTAATAAATAGTAATGGTAATATGCACGGGTTATGAAATTGGTCCTAATATGATAGGTATTCAAGAAGGATATAATAAAAACTTTCATGTAGATCACTGAATATGATAAGTTTGATTCCTTGCAATAGTTTTGTGATATTAAGATCATAATATGTGGGAGGTACTAGTGGATAATTGTGGTTTAGTAAGAATATTGGTGATAAGGTTTGTGATTCCCGAAGCATGCACGTATGGTCTTTTGTTATGCTAAGAAGTTGGAGCATGATTTATTATTGATCGTCTTCCTTTGCGTGGCGGTCGGGGGCGCGCGATGGTTATCTCCTACCAACCTCCCCCCTAGGGGCATGCGTAGTAGTACTTTGCTTCGAGGGCTAATAAACTTTCGCAATAAGTATGTGAGTTCTTTATGACTAATGTGAGTCCATGGATTATACGCACTCTCACCTTTCCGCAGTTTGCTAGCCTCTTCGGTACCGTGCATTGCCCTTTCTCACCTCAAGAGTCGGTGCAAACTTCGCCGGTGCATCCAAACCCCGTGATATGACTCTATCACACATAAGCCTCTTTATATCTTCCTCAAAACAGCCACCATACCTACCTATCACTACAGGAATCAGGCACGTTGCCGTCGGCAAATGAATGTTTGGCGGACAGCAAAGCCCTTTGCCGTCAGCCAGCAGACGGCCCCACGTCCGACTGAGTGAACTACGGCAGAGGGCTGCTTTGTTGTCTGCTTAAATAAAGCGGACGGCAAAGAAGTTTGCCGTCAGCCATACTAAGCAAGCAGACGGCAAATGCCTTGGACGGCAGAGGGATAGCGTTAGGCCCGTTAGGTGGCTAACGGCGTACTTTGGCGTCTGCCAGCAGACGGCAAAGGCGCAAAGTTCTTTGCCGTCTGCCAGCTGACGTCAGGCGTCAGCTGGGGCCAATGCATGCCCGTTGCTGTCTGCCAGCAGACGGCAAAGCACACCAGCCTTTGCCGTCTGCTGGCAGACGGCAAAGTGCCCAAATAGGCCAGCCCAGGTGCCCCCCAGGTTGCATAGGTAGCTGCCACGTGGCAGCTTTGCCGTCTGCTGGCGGATGGCAAAGCTCTTTGCCGTCTGCTGGCAGACGGCAAAGTGCCTGTATTGCCCCTGTTAATTCAGTTTTTTCTTAAATTCAATCAATTTCACAGATATATATATATTCATTTGAAAATACTTTCAACAAGCATACATATCCCTGCCATATGGATATGATCATCCAACACATATATATACCAAATCAAAAGTCCATATCCAACATATATATAGCCAACATATCCAACAATTAAGCAAAAAGTCCATATACAATGGTTTCATCCATACATACATACATATATAGGTAGCAAGTTTCACATTGTTCATCCTACAAAATCAAAACAAAAAGGAAGGACAAGGAGAAGAGTAGACTCCATCAACGCAAGCTTCCGTGATCTGAAGCAAATCTGCAAAATGGGAAAGAAGAAAGTTAGAAGAAGAAGACTAGAAGAAGAAGAAGAAGAAGAAAAAGAAGAGGAGAAAATCTCCTCTTCTTTTTCTTCTTCTTATTGCTTACTTGTGTCATTTTAGAGCTAACCTAGGTAAATAGGTCATTTTGGAGCTAAGTAAGGTTATTATGTCATTTTCGAGGAAAATAAGCTAAGTATATGACATTTTGGAGGTAACCAAGGTTATTATGCCATTTTTGACTTAAGTATGCTAAGTATGTCATAAATGAACTAAATAAGCTAAGTATAGGTCATTATTGAGCTAACCTAGGTAATTATGCCATTTTTGAGCTAACTAAGCATATTAAGTCATTTTGGAGGAAAAAATGCTAAGTGTAGGTCATTTTAGAGCTAACCTAGGTAAATAGGTCATTTTGGAGCTAAACCAAGGTTATTATGCCATTTTTTTACCTAAGTAAGCTAATTATGTCATAAATGAACTAGCTAAGCTAAGTATAGGTCATTATTGAGCTATCTTAGGTAGTTATGCCATTTTTTAGCTAACTAAGCATATTAAGTCATTTTGGAGGAAAAATGCTAAGTATAGGTCATTTTAGAGCTATCCTAGGTAAAATAGGTCATTTTGGAGCTAAGTAAGGTTATTATGTCATTTTCGAGGAAAATAAGCTAAGTATATGACATTTTGGAGCTAAACCAAGGTTATTATGCCATTTTTTACCTAAGTAAGCTAATTATGTCATAAATGAACTAGCTAAGCTAAGTATAGGTCATTATTGAGCTATCTTAGGTAGTTATGCCATTTTTTAGCTAACTAAGCATATTAAGTCATTTTGGAGGAAAAATGCTAAGTATAGGTCATTTTAGAGCTATCCTAGGTAAAATAGGTCATTTTGGAGCTAAGTAAGGTTATTATGTCATTTTCGAGGAAAATAAGCTAAGTATATGACATTTTGGAGCTAAACCAAGGTTATTATGCCATTTTTTACCTAAGTAAGCTAATTATGTCATAAATGAACTAGCTAAGCTAAGTATAGGTCATTTGAGAGCTATCTTAGGTAGTTATGCCATTTTTTAGCTAACTAAGCATATTAAGTCATTTTGGAGGAAAAATGCTAAGTATAGGTCATTTTAGAGCTATCCTAGGTAAAATAGGTCATTTTGGAGCTAAGTAAGGTTATTATGTCATTTTCGAGGAAAATAAGCTAAGTATATGACATTTTGGAGCTAAACCAAGGTTATTATGCCATTTTTTACCTAAGTAAGCTAATTATGTCATAAATGAACTAGCTAAGCTAAGTATAGGTCATTTGAGAGCTAACCTAGGTAAAATAGGTCATTTTGGAGCTAAGTAAGGTTATTATGTCATTTTCGAGGAAAATAAGCTAAGTATATGACATTTTGGAGCTAAACCAAGGTTATTATGCCATTTTTGACCTAAGTAAGCTAAGTATGTCATAAATGAACTAGCTAAGCTAAGTATAGGTCATTTTTGAGCTAGCCTAGGTAGTTATGCCATTTTTGAGCTAACTAAGCATATTATGTCATTTTGGAGGAAAAAATGCTAAGTGTAGGTCATTTTAGAGCTATCCTAGGTAAAATAGGTCATTTTGGAGCTAAGTAAGGTTATTATGTCATTTTCGAGGAAAATAAGCTAAGTATATGACATTTTGGAGCTAAACCAAGGTTATTATGCCATTTTTGACCTAAGTAAGCTAATTATGTCATAAATGAACTAATTAAGCTAAGTATAGGTCATTATTGAGCTAGCCTAGGTAAAATAGGTCATTTTGGAGCTAAGTAAGGTTATTATGTCATTTTCGAGGAAAATAAGCTAACTATATGATATTTTGGAGCTAAATAGGTCATTTCTTAAGCTAAGTATGCATTTGTTAAGCAAAACACTAGGGAAAACGTACCGTCATCACGGAGGTGAAGGACCGGTCGCGCCAGTGGCAGACACAGAAGGATCGGTCGATGCTTGTCGGGAGTTACGCTGCACCAAAGATCATTTGCAATGTCTCGTTAGCATGATGCAACTCAAATGTGAAGACTAGTAACTAATGACCATTCAAATGAAACTCACCGTGCCTGCCGGAGCAATGATTGGCATCGGCGGAGGGGTCTGACCGTTGCTCTGGCACATGGTCTACACATTTGGTTTTCACGAGTCAGTCATATTAGTTAGTAATGAAACGAACATTACGTGCATGATTTGGCTAATATGCATAAGAAACTTACCACGAAGAGCTCATATAAGGCCCGGTGAGACGCGTCGTTCCGGTTCCTCTCCTCCTCCAACAGCGTAGCAGTCCTCTCCTCCAACTCCCTCTCCCTCTCCGCCACCTGCCTCTTTGCTCTGCTCCGGATCCGACGCAAAATTTTGGCAGCACCTCCCCGTTGTTCTCCTGATACATGTCTCGGCAATAAGCAGAGAGGATGTGTACCCGGAGAACAACAGGGAGGCACTGACGAAATTCTGCATCGGATCCGGAGCAGAGCATATGGGAAAACGAACCCAATCTACACATACTCGGGATGTCCATGGATAACGTTGGACAATTCGAAAGAATCACGGTTATAAATATGCAAATGCATGCATATTTATAGATGTAACCCTTTCGAACGGGAGACGCATAGTGGTCACGCATACGTAGCTAGCAAGTTTCATCGGCACGAAGACCGGAACAGAGCAAATAATGAAGGGGGGAGGATGAGATGTCATTTGTGCTCACCCACGAACGCAGGGGCGGAGCTCGTCGAACACCAGACCCTCGTAGCGACGAAACAACTGCACATTTAAATCCAAAGATGAGTAACATAGCATTATTGTTTTTTCCGTCAACCTAACTAAATATTTACAACAGGATGCCACCGCTAAGTTGTAAAAAAAACGTTTCGCACTGCTCGTTCCCCGCAACAACCCCTAACATAAAGAGCTATCATTTAGGGTTTTTTCGTCGACACCGAGGCACCCGCTAACCTAAACAGCTGCCATTTATTGTTCCATCGACGCCGAGGCACCCCCTAACCTAAATAGCCGTCATTTAGGGTTCCATCGACGCCGAGGTATGCCCTAACCATAATTGACGTTATTTAAGGTTCCGTCCACGCGGAGGCACCCCTACCCGAAATATATGTCATCCAGGGTTCCGTCGACGTCGAGGCACACCTAACCTATATAGATGTCATATAGGCTTTCGTCGACGCCAAGGCACCCCCTAACCTAAATAGCCATCATTTAGGGTTCCATCGACGTCGAGGAACTCCCTAACCCGCTCGTCCCCGGGCGCCCTCAGCTATGGCGACGCACGGTCGACGGGTCAGCACGCCATCTCTTCCAGTCAACCCATCATTTAGGCTTTCGTTGACGCCAACCACCTCGCCCTCTCTTCCCTATCCTCCTCCTCCTCCTCTTCTTCTTCTTCCTTCTTTTCCTTTTCCTCTTCTTCTTCTCCTCTTCTCCTCTTCTCCTCTTTTTCTTCTTCTTCTTCTTCTTCTTCTTCTTCTTCTTCTTCTTCTTCTTCTTCTTCTTCTTCTTCTTCTTCTTCTTCTCCTCCTCCTCCTCCTCCTCCTCTTCTTCTTCTTCTTCTTCTTCTTTTTCCTTTTTCCTCTTCTTCTACTTATTCTTCTTTTCTTCTTATTTTTTTTCATCTTTCTTCTTCTTCTTCTAATTATCTAAACCTAAACCTAGCTAGCACTAACCTAAACCAAACACTAATTAACCTAAACCTAAACAGTAAAAAACAGAAAAAAATAAAAAAAAACTCACCTTGAGGGCCGGTGGAGGAGGGCCGGCGCAGGGGGAGGAAGGCCGCGGGGAGGGGGGCTGCGCCGCGGCCTGCTCCGGCGGTGGGGCGTCGCGGGGAGGCGCCGCGGCTCCGAGGTCGTCGGGGGAGGGGAGGGCGCAGGGGCCGGGGAGCGGGGCGGCGGGTGAGGTCGTCGGGGGTGGGGCGGCGGGTGAGGTCATCGGGGGAGGGGCGGCGGCGGGTGAGATCGTCGAGGGAGGAGCGGCGGCGGGTGAGGTCGTGGGGGGAGAGAGAGAGAGAGGAACAGAGAGAGAGGGGGTGGGGCTGGGGGGTGCACGGCCGTTAGTTAGGCAAACCTCTTTGCCGTCTGCTAGCGGACTTCTTTGCCGTCCGCTAGCAGACGGCAAAGAGGGGGTGGGGCCGGGGGGGGGCACGGCCGTTAGTTAGGCAAATTCTTTGCCGTCCGCTAGCGGACGGCAAAGATTTGGCGGACGGCATCCAGGCCGTCCATTTGACCTAGCCAGCTCCACGCCTCAGTGGGGCCCAGCTGGTCTCTTTGCCGTCTGCCTTTGGGCCCTTTGCCGTCTGCTGGCCGACGGCAAAGAAATGGCAGACGGCAAACTGTATCTTTGCCATCAGCCAGTTCTTTGCCGTCTGTTTTTTGAAAGCGGACGGCAAAGACCTTCTTTGCCGTCCGCTAGCAGACGGCAAAGAACTGGCTGACGGCAAATTCCCTGATTCCAGTAGTGTATTATGGCATTTCCATAGCCATTCCGAGATATATTACCATGCAACTTCCACCGTTCCGTTTATATGACACACATCATCATTGTCATATTGCTTTGCATGATCATATAGCTGACATAGTATTTGTGGCTCAGCCACCATTTATCATTTTCATACATGTTACGCTAGCATCATTGCACATCCTGGTACACTGCAAGAGGCATTCATATAGAGTCATATTTGTTCTAGTATCGAGTTGTAATTTTGAGTTGTATGTAAATAGAAGTGTGATGATCATCATTATTAGAGCATTGTCCCAGTGAGGAAATAAAAAGAAAAAGAAAAAAAGAGAGGCCAAAAAGAGACAACCAAAAAAAGAGAAAAAAAAGAAAGAGAAAAAAATTGAGAGAAAAAGAGAGAAGGGGTAATGTTACTATCCTTTTCCACACTTGTGCTTCAAAGTAGCACCATGTTTTTCATATAGAGAGTCTCCTATGTTGTCACTTTCAGATACTAGTGGGAATTTTTCATTATAGAACTTGGCTTGTATATTCCGATGATGGGCTTCCTCAAATGGCCAAGGTCTTCATGAGCAAGCAAGTTGGATGCACACCCACTTAGTTTTTATTTTGAGCTTTCATACACTTATAGCTCCTAGTGCATCCGTTGCATGGCAATCCCTACTCCTCTCATTGACATCAATTGATGGGCATCTCCATAGCCCGTTGATTAGCCATGTCGACGTGAGACTATCTTCCTTTTTGACTTCCCCTTATTAATCTCTATCACCGCATTCTATTCCACCCATAGTGCTATGTCCATGGCTTACGCTCATATATTGCGTGGGGGTTGAAAAAGCTGAAGCGTGTTAAAAAGTATGAACCAATTGCTTGCTTGTCTCCGGAGATGTGCATGATAAATACTTTATGTTAAGAAGATGGAGCATGACAGGATATATGATTTTGTAGGGATAACTTTCTTTAGCATGTTTATTTTGAAAGACATGATTGTTTGTTAATTTGCCTGAGTATTGATGTCTTTATATCAAATTATAGACTATTGCTTTGAATCATTCGGATCGTAATATTCATACCTTGAAAGAAGAATTACATGATAAATATGTTAGGTAGCATTCCACATCAAAAAAATTATTTTTATCATTTACCTACTCGAGGACGAGCAGGAATTAAGCTTGGGGATGCTTGATACGTCTCCAACGTATCTATAATTTTTGATTGTTCCATGCTATTATAGTATCAATCTTGGATGTTTTATATGCAATTATATATCATTTTTTGGGACTAACCAATTAACCTAGTGCCTAGTGCCAGTTGCTGTTTTTTTGCTTGTTTTTGGCTTTTCATAAAATCAATATCAAACGGAGTCGAAACGAAGAAAAAACTTTGGATTAATTTTTTCTGGACCCAGAGAGACCCTAGAAGGTTCGGGAGAAGACCAGACGAGCCACAAGCTTGCTAGGCGCGCCCCAGGGGGGCACGCTCCCCAGGCTTGTGGGCCCCTCGTGGCACCTCTTGACCTAATTCCGTCGCTATAAATTCTCAAATATTCCCAATATACCAGAGAGTCACCTCGAATAACTTTTCCGCCGCCGCAAGCTTCTGTTCTTCCGTGATCCCATTTGGAGGCCTTTTCCGGCACCCTGCCGGAGGGGGAATCTATCATGGAGGGCTTCTACATCAACCTTGCTGCCCTTCCGATGATGTGTGAGTACTTTACCACAGACCTACGGGTCCATAGCTAGTAGCTTGATGGCTTCTTCTCTCTCTTTGATCTTCAATACCATGTTCTCCTCGATCTCCTTGGAGTTCTATCCGATGTAATCTTCTTTTGCAGTGTGTTTGTTGGGATCCGATGAATTTTGGGTTTATGATCAGATTATTCATGAGAAATATTTCAGTCTTTTCTGAATTCTTTTATGCATGATTGTTATAGCATTGTATTTCTCTCCGATCTATCCGTTTGGTTTGGCCAACTAGATTGATTTATCTTGCAATGGGAGAGGTGCTTTGTGATGGGTTCAATCTTGCGGTGTTCTATATCCCAATGACAAAGTAGGGGACAAGACATGTATTTGTATTGTTGCCATTAAGGATAAAACGATGGGGTTTATTCATATTGCTTGAGTTTACTTTGTCTACATCATGTCATCTTGCTTAAGGCGTTACTCTGTTTTCATTAACTTAATACCCTAGATGCATGCTGGATAGCGGTCGATGGGTGGAGTAATAGTAGTAGATGCAGGCAGGAGTCGGTCTACTTGTCTAGGACGTGATGCCTATATACATGATCATTGCCTTGAATATCGTCATAACTATGCGCTTTTCTATCAA
Organism: Elymus sibiricus; assembly: GCA_039707655.1. Lineage (NCBI taxonomy): Eukaryota > Viridiplantae > Streptophyta > Magnoliopsida > Poales > Poaceae > Elymus > Elymus sibiricus. The sequence continues at coordinate 310,972,615 of CM077666.1, forward strand.
TTGCCCAACAGTAATTTGTTTACCCGCCGTATGCTATTCGTTCGAGAGAGAAGCCTCTAGTGAAAACTATGCCCCAGGGTCATTTATCTATCATATATAAAATCCAAAAATACCCTTCTGCAATTTTATTTCCTTTATTTTGTTTTGAAATTTATTTATCTATCTATCACTATCAGAATTAATCCTTGCAAGTAACCGCCAAGGGGATTGACAACCCACTTGTTCGCGTTAGGTGCAAGTATTTGCTTTTGTGTGTGTAGGTGCTGCTAACGAGGTTCTGTGTGGTTCTCCTACTGGATTGATAACCTTGGTTCTTAACTGAGGGAAATACTTATCTCTACTGTACTACATCATCCTCTCCTCTTGGAGGAAATCCCAACGCAGCTCACAAGTAGCAGACTTCAGCCATGATATGCTTATTCTCTGCCCCCAAGCTTTCTTTCCTGTATCACTTTCACTTGGATGAGAGATGTCCCAATTGGATGGTATGTGCATACGAGGAGTATTTTCAACCCCATAATTGTCAACCAAATTATGAAAATTGTTCCGATGTAACCTGTGCAAGGGTCTCCTAGGAGCAAGCCCTTCTTGTACCTCTTGACTTCCATGGCTTGTGGTGTTCCTCATGGCTTGATGGGGGTTTGGAGTTGTGGAGATGCCGGCAAGTGTACCCCTCTCGGAGGCCGGAGGGTGGACTTCCAGCGAATCCCCCTCATCTTCTTCCATGGTGACCTCTTCCTCCTCCTCTCTCCTGAGTTCCATCTGCAGCAACCAAGCGTCGTCCCCCACATTGTTTGAGGAAGAGGAAGACATGATGCCTGGTCCCGAAAATCTGACAGAAAATAACACGAAACAAGAACAGAGGAGAAACTTGTGATACGGTGGTCAAAACATACGTGAGTATATATGAAGAATTTTTATCTTGCAAAGCAAGCATACGGGAGGAAAACGGAGTCTGGAAGGCACACGAGGGGCCCACAAGGCAACCCGGCGCGCCCCAGGGGGGTCGTGCCCTGTTGCCTTGTGACCTCCTCATGGGTCCCCTCGGCTCTTTCTTATATTTTTATTTTTTCTAATATTCCAAAACGGACAGAAATATTTTTTATGGAATTTTTGGAGTCGGTTTGGTTACCGTATCACATACCTACCCCTTTTCAGGGTTCTGGAGCGTTCCGGAAGGACACTTTTATGTGTTCCTCCGGCATCATTGTTTGAATAATATTAATTTCAACATTAATGGGCATACCTAAGATATAATGTTTAATTCTTTGTCCATTAACCACTCTCGGGTTAGTGCCCTCGGAGTTATTGATTTTGATATCTCCGGAGCGATAAACTTCTTCGATGATGTATGGGCCTTCCCATTTAGAGAGAAAATTTCCTGCAAAAAATCTGAAATGAGAATTGTACAATAGCACATGCTCACCCACTTTGAATTCCCGTTTTTGAATTCTTTTATCATGCCATCTTTTAACTTTTTCTTTAAACAACTTGGCATTTTCATAGGCTTGGGTTCTCCATTCATCCAGGGAGCTAATATCAAATAACCTCCTTTCACCGGCAAGTTTGAAACCATAGTTAAGTTCTTTAATTGCCCAATATGCCTTATGTTCTAGTTCAAGAGGTAAATGACATGCTTTTCCATAGACCATTTATATAGAGACATACCCATAGGATTTTTATAAGCAGTTCTATAGGCCCATAATGCATCATCAAGTTTCTTAGACCAATTCTTCCTGGATCTATTAACGGTCTTTGCAAAATTAACTTTAATTCTCTATTACTCAATTCAACTTGACCACTAGACTGAGGATGATAAGGAGATGCAATTCTATGATTAACATCATATTTAGCAAGCAATTTACGGAAAGAACCATGAATAAAATGTGAACCACCATCAGTCATCAAGTATCTAGGGACTCCAAACCTAGGGAATATAACTTTTTTAAGCATTTTAATAGAGGTGTTGTGATCAGTACTACTAGTTGGAATAACTTCTACCCCCTTAGTAACATAATCAACATCAACTAGAATATGTGTGTACCCATTGGATTTAGAAAAAGGTCCCATATAATCAAAACCCCAAACATCAAATTGTTCAATAACAAGTGAATAATTCATAGGCATTTCCCGACGTCTACCAAAATTATCAATTCTTTGACATTCATCACAAGAAAGGACAAACTTACGTGCATATTTTAGAAGAGTAGGCCAATGAAAACCAGACTGTAATACCTTATGTGCAGTTCTATCTCCCGCATGGTGTCCCCCATATGCCTCGGAGTGACACTACATAGGATTTGTTCTTGTTCATGCTCAGGTACACAACGTCTAATAATACCATCTACTCCTTTATATAAATGTGGGTCATCCCAAAAGTAATGTCTTAAATCAAAGAAGAACTTTTTCTTTTGTTGGTATGTGAAGCTAGGTGGGATATATTTAGCAACAATGTAATTAGCGTAGTCTGCATACCAAGGACTAGTGCGGGAAGCATTTACCACAGCTAATTGCTCATCAGGAACATTATCATTAATAGGAAGTGGGTCATCAAGAACATTTTCCATCCTAGACAAATTATCCGCTACTGGATTTTGAGCTCCCTTTCTATCAACAATATGCAAATCAAATTCTTGAAGTAAAAGAACCCACCTAATAAGTCTAGGTTTAGCATCTTTCTTTTCCATAAGATATTTAATAGCAGCATGATCAGTGTGAACAGTTACTTTAGAATCAACAATGTAAGATCCGAACTTATCACATGCAAACACAACCGCTAAAAATTCTTTCTCGGTAGTAGCATAATTTCTTTGAGCATTGTCTAGAGTTTTACTAGCATAATGAATAACATTTAATTTCTTATCGACTCTTTGCCCTAGAACAGCACCAATAGCATAATCACTAGCATCACACATAATTTCAAAGGGCAGGTTCCAATCAGGTGGTTGAACAATAGGTGCAGATATTAAGGCTTTCTTAAGTATTTCAAAGGCTTCTACGCAATCATCATCAAAAACAAATGGAACATCTTTTTGCAAGAGATTAGTAAGAGGCCTAGAAATTTTAGAGAAGTCTTTTATGAACCTTCTATAGAAACCAACATGACCTAGGAAACTTCTTATACCTTTAATATCTTTAGGACATGGCATTTTCTCAATTGCATCAAGTTTAGCTTTGTCTACTTCAATACCTCTTTCAGAAATTTTATGCCCAAGGACTATACCTTCGTTCACCATAAAGTGGCACTTCTCCCAATTCAAGACAAGATTAGTTTCTTCACATCTCTACAAAACTCGATCAAGGTTGCTTAAGCAATCATCAAAAGAAGTTCCGTAAATGGAAAAATCATCCATGAACACTTCAACAATCTTTTCACAATAGTCAGAAAATATAGCAGTCATACATCTTTGAAAGGTAGAAGGTGCATTACTGTAGCGTCCCGACTCAAAACGAGTCAAGCCTCTGTGTGTCAGTGCCATCCCTGGATCAGTATGCTGGCACACACAGTACATCAATGTATATATATCAAAGTGCAATCACATGTAAATAACGTAAAATTGATATATACCTCTTAAATCTCAGCGGAAACAGTCAACGGGAGTGGAGTCCCAATAAACACCAACGGCAGGTTGAGTGTAGGCCGTAACCCTGAATCGTACTCTTACTCGTCGTAGAAAAGTATCTGCAACATAAGACGTGCAGCCGTGTAGGTCAGTACATTGAATGTACCGGCAAGATCACCATAGGAAACAAAGATAAAAGACTATTCTATATGCAAAAGGCTTTATGGCTCTGTGTCTGAGTTTTTGCAGAAAAGCTGGTTTTATTTTCCCTACAACAAAGGAGTCAATCGGAATATCACTACAAATGTTGGTTGTTAATGAGATGGTTCCACCAACCAATTCTCATGTCCCAAAATTATTAATAGACCCACTCATCATAATTTATTAATTGTGTTGAGCTGGCTGATAGTATCATCTCCGGTGCTCATGTTGTCCATAACCGGGGACACGGCTAATCGATTAGTTTAACACTCTGCAGAGGTTTGTACACTTTACCCGCAAGATTCGATCCCTCTCGTTGTGTCCTCGCACTGCATGATGTTTGAGAACGAGACGATCGAAACATGGTCTTCCAAAGTGATCCTCTGATAGAAAGTCAGTGCCCATCCAATCCTACCGTTCTTCTACGTCTCGTAGCAATCTGACCTACCAGAGTCACCACTAAGGTCAACCAAGCCAAAGCCCATATTGACTTGCGGTTGCACACGTAAGCTTTCTGGCCTTGAAGTATCCATCCATCTCTTTGAGCCTGGGTGGCATTCCGTTGGGATGATCACAGGTAGATACCAGGATTCCCAGCATAACCATGATAGATATCAGGCTGCGAAAAATGCATGTCCAATCCACCCAGAGGTATATTGAGTCCTTGAAGTCTTGAAGTCTTGATCATCATGTAGGTCTTGAAATGATTAATTAACCTCACAACACTCCTGAATCTCACAACCAAACCCCGTCTACTAAAGCGTAGCAATTGTGAAGTAACGTCCCTTCCCGGGCAATGGTAACAGGGTGTTGGGTTTCTCCTACCTCATGATACTACAACAAGTTCAAGCTCAATATCCTACTGGATGTATGATGGAGAGATTTATTCTAATGCAAATAAAACATAGGTAATGTAAGATGATCAAAGTGAACTTGCCTGTATAGTTGATGAAGATAAATATCGCTCTCAGAAATAACTTGATAGAACTATTCGTCACTCTCCGATGAAATCTATATAATCAAACATTGCACTCATATAAGCAATCATACTAGAAATCAATACTAACAATCAAAAGGCAACGCAAAAACCAAACACAAAAGTGTTGTGATGAAGGAAAATACTTAAGACAAAAGTTAAAACAACAAAACTTCATCACAACAACCAAAGGTAGTTTTCCCTACAAATAACCTATTTTTCAATAGCAACAAAATAACAACAAAGCAAAATCTAACAAAAGTATTTTAGCAAATATTTTACTAGCAAAAAGAATTACTTTTGAAGAACAACTAAAAATTATGCAAACAACACACTAACAACATAAGTGTTTGTCAATTAAACTTAACAACAAGAAAAACAACAAAATACTAAATAACAGAAAACAACAATATAAAACAAATAAATAACAGAAAGTAAAACTTATAAAACAATTTATAAAAATATTTTCAAATAGGAAATCAAACTAGCAATGAAATCAATTTGCAAGTTATTATGAAACTAGAATTGATTTCATGCTATCAAAAATAATAAATGACATAAAAATAAACTTGGTTGAAATACTACTCCTAACTAATAGAAAACAAAGTAAAACTTGTCAACTAATATAAAATAAAATAAATTTAAAACTATAAAAACAAAAGAAATAGAAATAAACCTAAAAGAATTAAAACAGAATCTGTTTTGCTTGAAATCCTAATTTAAAATTTGCTAAAAATTCCCACATTGTTCCTACTGATGAACAAAATCACTAGTGACCAGTAGCAAAAAGAATCAACTCAAAACTTATTTTTAAACTCAAGTTATTCACAAAACAAGGTTTGAAACAAATATGTTTGAATTCAAATTTAAAATTTTCTAACATGGTCAAACTTTATATCTATAGAAACTAGAATAAATTTGTGACACAATGCAAAAAGAAACACTCAAAACACTAAAAATTCTAATAGTTATAGCAAAAACAAAAATAGAACTAATTCTGTTTCAGGAAATAAAACAGAAAAGAAAAATCCAAATCTAACGAACGGTGTGGCCACGTGGCGGCTTCTGAGTGGCTGAGGGGGGTGCGCGCAGTGTCTAAACGAGCAAACGGCCGCACCGTAAAAGAAAACGATTCGGCTAATAAAATTAAACAGAAAACCGGCTGGTTCACTTACACTAAACCGACCAGGTACGCTAGATCTAATTTACGCCGTAGATGTTAGATCGGACGACGAGGAGGGCTCCGGCGACTTACAGAGGAGGAGGGGAGCTCCGGCGTGGTCTCCACGGCGGCGGGGCTTCAGGTCCCTTGCTGGCGGCGGTTCCAGGGGCTCCCGGCGGTGATGAAGGGGTCCAGGCAACTTCGGGGGCCCTCCGATGACGTTTGGTGGTGACGGCGACGGCGGAAGAGGTCGGAGGCGAGCAGTTCGAGCTCGGGATGTGCGGTGGTGCTCGGGTGGCTGTCGACGGCGGCGATCTGGTGGCTCTGGCGATCGAGGAAGTGGACGGGGAGATGCGGACGAGCGAGGCGAGCTCGTACGTGGGCTCAGACGACAACGGGAAGGTCTAGGTGGAGCGGTGGAGCGGCAATGGCGCGGCGGTGGCTTCGGACTCCGGCGAGAGATTGCGGCGAGAGGAGAGGGTCGGGCGAGCGGGATTCGGGCGAAACGGGGTGCGGGGCTCCCGGCTTTTATAGCCCTGGGGTCAGGGGTGCTCGGAGGGAAGGGGATCGACGAGATCCCGTCGGATTCGAGGCGGTCGCCGGCGAAGGAAGGAGGGGAGTAAGAAGGAAGGGGATGACCGAGGGGAGGAGGCGGTCGGGCGTGGGCCCCGCTGTCAGCGAGCGCGAGGAGTTGCGCGGGCGATCGGTGGCCGACCGAATCTTTTCGGATCTGGCGCAGGGAGATCGGGCCGGTACTATTCCTTATGGGCCACACTGTTCCCTAATAGCGCACGATCGTTTTTCCTTTTTATAAAACATTTTCCTTTTATTTAAAATCAGGAAAGAAAACTAAAAATAGGAAATAAATATAAAGTCAAGTATGGGAGTATTATATATCAAAATTATCAGAAAAATAAATGCAATCTGAGGGACATTTTTCCACGGCCAAAATAAATACTTTTAAAAAAATATTTTTCAGAAAATACCTAAATTGGTTTTATTTCTTTTTGCAAATAATTATCAAATAATCCCATGGGTTTTATGGTTTAAATAAATCACAAAAATACCTCTGGTTTGGAGGGTCATGTTCCTCATCTCAAATTTTTGAATTTAGGCAGGGGAGTTTGAATTCATTCAAACTTTTAAAATAGAGCCAAATATGAAATGGATTCAAAGTAGTTTTCAAAATCCAAAATTTCAAATACATCGTATTGAAGAAGTCATGTCATCTTCTCTCATTGATTTAAATTGGATGTATTTGAAATCAAAAACAAAGGGGAAAGTCATTTTATTCCCTCTCATTAAAAAGTTTCAAAAGTTTCAAATTTTCACTCAAATCCAGTCACTCAAACAAACATTCAATCATTCTAGTAATTAATATAACATTCCAAAATTTGGGATGTTACAATTACATAAACCAAAAGTCATGCGTCTATAAGCATAAGTTCCAAAAGGACAAGTAAAAGTGGTTTTCTCATGATCTTCTTTTGATACAGGTATTTGAGAGAAACCAGAATATCCATCTAGGAAACAAAAGTGTATCATCCCAATTTTCAATTTGGATGTTTATAAATAGATCATTCATATGCATCCATGATTTATGCATTTTTGCTCTTCAATTCTTTTACTTGAATTTTGATCCAAGGAACTTTATGCAATTCAAGGACCAAAAGAGAGAATTGGAAGTTTCCTTAAATCCATATTTTTTTGAAAATTCTTTGAATTCAAAATTAGGAATTTGGATCAAATTTGGTTTCACTAAATTCATTTCCTTTATTTCCAAAAATAAAATAAAGAGAGAAGATAAAAGGACTTCTTAAAAAACAGAAGGGAAATATTGGAAATTGAATTTTAAATTAGAATATATTTATTTTCTTTTATTTGCAAATTATTTTAACGCAAATTTTATTAGCTTAGCAAAAATATTTATTTTTAAAAATATTGCATTTAGGACAGAAAATAGTTCACATGGTCTAGTATATGACCAAATATTTCTCTGAATTTTTCTGGGATGTTTAGAATTGTTTTTATTGTCTTTTGGAGCGTTAATGCTTCTGTAAAAAAAAATCGCCAGCGCCCAGCCACAGCCAGGCCAGGCGCAGCCAGCAGGCCAGCCGCCAGCCGGCCTAGCCAGCGAGCCAGGCGAGGCCAGCGCTCCCTTCACTCGCCCGAGTCTCTCACTCTCGTTTTTTTTCTTTCTTCCTTCTTCTTCTTCACGCACAGAAGAGAACTACATGTACACACACCCGACGCCGACTTCGGTTCAAACTCGCGGGAATCCTATCTCTAGTCGACCCCTTGCCCACGAAAGATGTCCAATAAATACCCATGACCCCTCTCGACCGATCCCCTCGAAAACCCCTCGCCAAGTCCACCCCAATCGCTCGCACTCGACGTTCCAATCTCGCCGAAGTCGCTGCAGTTCATCGCCGTATTCCGACGACGGTGAGCCATCCCGAGCCTCCCTCCTCTGTAATTCGACTTCTCTCGACCGCGAGATTTGTTTTGACATGATCTTGCATCCCCTATCCATCTACAGATGCCACCCCGACCTCGCCGTCTTCACCGGAGCACCGGGAGCACCAAGTTTCATCACCTCGTTCCGTCGCCGTACGTCATCACCGGTCATCACCGACATCACCACCGGATGAGCCACTCCCCGCCGCATCCTCCCGACACTTCCGCCGCCGCCAACGACCGCCGGAGCCGCCGCCACCACCGCACCCGAGCTCCACCCCGACGCTACGTTCCTCTCTGTAAGCCAGCGCCTTGTTCGTTTTCCTTACGGATCGGTCGTCGCCGATTCACACGCAGCAAACACCCGTACAACCAATCAGAGAGCGCCACATGGCCTCTGGCCGAAATTAGTTTTTTTTTGGGGAAAATTCCAATTTCAGATTTCTGTCAGATTTTTCTTTTAGCATATCTTTAATTCTACATATCCAAATTCATTGATTCTTTTTCCTACTGGTTCATAAAAATCCCATCTATCCAGAGAACCAATCTAAAAATATTTTTGGCAATTTAAAATTTGAATTTGAACAAATTTATGTTCAAACTTGTTTTGGCTATAATTTGAAATCTATAACTCCGATTTAATTGATTCTTTTTGCAAATTAAAGCTTAGGTCGTGTACTTTCTGTAGAACCCAAAATCATATATTTTTGCTATTGTGAAAATTGCGTTCTGTACAGAAACTTTACTTGGTTGTTTTTGGTGTTTTCCGAAGTCTTTTCTTCGTTTTCTTTTTGATTCTTTGCTTGATTGCTTATGTGTGTCAATATTTGCTTCGTTAGATCATCCGGAGTGTGAAGCTTGCTACTACGAATCCTTAGAGTTCAACGAACGTCAGCAAGGCAAGTTCACACCTTGATCATACTTTTCTATACCCAGTTTTTACTATGCATTAGTTTCACCCCTAAAATTTGCATGAGTAGGATTGAGAAATTGTGGCATTGCTATGTAGTTCATGAGGTAGGAACCTATGACCTTTGATCACTCCGGGAATATTCGTTATGTCATATATTGCTTAGCCATGCTCGTAGACGGGGATTGGTATGTGTCATTCATGCAAGTTGCGAGAGATATAATAATTTGGGTTAACTTAAGGTGGCAACATTAACACACATCTGGGTGGATTGATTGGGGCACCTGGAGAAACCAGTGCTTGCCCAAGGGGATCCCTGAGTACACGTGTGATCACCCTATGATTGCCACCCAGGCTCAAAGGGATCATACGACACTTCATGACTAGAAACTTCCGTGTGCAGCCACAAGCCATTATGGGCTCTGGCATAGTTGAGTAAGTTGTGTGACCTCTTTCCGGGTAGGCTAGCAGATGTAGGGGAATGTAGGTGTACCGGTCTACCCAGGGTTAAGGGGAAATGCTTCTGAAAGACCGTGTCTCAATATTCCGATCATGGAGGTGGTCGAGTCTTGTGGGGAAAAGTGCGCAAACCTCTGCAGAGTGTAAAAACTAATCATGATTAGCCGTGTCCCCGGTTATGGACTAAATTGAGTATCTAGAAGTGAATTATTGAATGATCTCATCACTTTATTTTAATTAATGAATTGGGTTATTGAAAATTTTGGTTAAGGGATTGAGTTGGAGGAACCTTCTCAATAATGGCATAAACTTGGTAGTAAATAAAAAATTAATTCCTTTGTTGTAGGGAAAAATTAGCTTTATGCAAAAAATTAACTTAGAGCCTCCACAGCCAAATATGAATATAGAGATAGACATTTTCATTATTATTCTATGGTGTGAAATTGCCAGCATATTCCATGTGTTGACCTACACGGCTGCAACGTCTCATGCAACAGAGTTTTCCGACGAGGATTAAGGTGCGATAGGTCGTTGTTCTGCACTCAGTTTGCCGTGGAGTTGATGGACTCATTTACCTTCGAAGCTTCCACAATTATTTTATTTAGTTGGCCTTCAGCCATATTTATGTAATAAATACTCTTTTGAGGACCTCGATGTAATAAAGTGTGTGATTGAACTCTGTTATAAATCCTCGAGTACTGTGTGTGTCAGCATACCGATCCAGGGATGACACTTGAGCACAGAGACTCCGATCCATTTGGGTCGGGTCGCTACAAAAAGTGTGTATGTTTAGATAATCTTTCTAACATTTGATCAATAAAAGGCAAGGGGTAATGATCTTTCCTAGTAGCTTTATTTAATTTCCTGAAATCAATTACGATCCTATAACCAGTTACAATTCTTTGTGGGATAAGTTCATTTTTATCATTAGGAACAACAGTAATGCCTCCTTTCTTAGGAACACAATGAACAAGACTCACTCATCTACTATCAGCTATAGGATAAATTATACCTGCCTCCCAGAGCTTTAATATTTAATTTCTCACCACATCCTTCATTTTAGGATTTAGACGTTGTTGATGATCAACAACTGGTTTAGCATCTGGCTCCATATGAATCTTGTGCTAACATAGAGTGGGACTAATGCCCTTAAGATCGTCAAGAGTATATCCAATTGCTGCACCGTGCTTCCTCGGAGTTTTAAGTAGTCTCTTTTCTTCATGCACAGAAAGGTTAGCACTGATAATAACATGATATATTTTCTTTTCATCAAGATAAGCATACTTAAATGTATCAGGTTCTTTAATTCAAACACAGGATCACTCTTAGGTGGAAGAGGATCTCCCAAAGTTTCAATAGGCAAATTATGTTTAAGAATAGGCGCTTGTTTAAAGAATATCATTTTCATGGTCTAACAAATATTGTTCTAAGGGATCAGTAGGAGGCACATCAATAGAAGCAAGACCAATAATTTCATCTTTATTAGGTAACTCAGGTAACTTTTTATCATGAGGTTGTCTATGAAACTTAGAGAAATTAAACTCATGAGACACATCACCAAAATTAACACTAACAATTTCTTTATTGCAATCAATCTTAGCATTAGTCGTATTCAAGAAAGGTCTACCAAATATAATGGGACAAAAATCATCTTGTGGTGATCCAAGAACAAGAAAATCAGTAGGGTATTTGATCAGCACACAAGACTTCAACATCTCTAACAATCCCAAGTTGTGTAATAGTATCTCTGTTTGCGAGCTTAATAGTGACATCAATATCTTCAATCTCAGCAGGTGCAATATCATTCACGACTTCTCGATAAAGAGAAAATGGAATAGCACTTACACTAGCACCAATATCACATAAACCATGATAGCAATGATCTCCAATTTTAACAGAAATAACAGGCATGCCAATTACAGGTTTGTTTTTATCTCGTGGATCTGGATTAGCAATTATAGCTGCTTCATCACAGAAATATATGACATGTCCATCAATGTTATCAACCAAAAGATCTTTAACCATTGCAATATTAGGTTCGACTTCAATTTGTTCCAAGGGTTTAATTGTTTTAATATTAATTTTATTGACCACAGTTGAAGCTTTAGCATGTTCCTTAATCCTAACAGGAAAATGGGGTTTCTCAATATAAGCAGTAGGCACAACTGGATCAATATTATAAATAATTATTTCCTCTTTGGCTATAGGTTCTTCCTTTATTTCAATAGGTGGATGAAACTTAAACCATTTCTCCTTAGGGAGATCAACATGAGCAGCAAATGATTCACAAAAAGTGGCTACTATCTCAGAGTCAAGTCCATATTTAGTACTAAACTTATGAAAAGCATCAGTTTCCATAAAAGATTTAACACAATCAAACTCAAGATTTATACCTGACTCTTTACCTTTGTTGATTTTCCAATCTTCGGAGTTGCGTTTAATTCTTTCCAGAAGATCCCATATGAATTCAGTAGTTCTCTTTATAAAGGAACCAGTAGAAGAAGTATCGAGCATGGATTGATCATTACGAGAAAGCCGAGCATAAAAGTTTTGTATAATTATTTCTCTTGAGAGCTCATGATTGGGGCATGTGTGCATCATATACTTAAGCCCCCCCCCCCAAGGTTGAGTGATACTTTCTCATTCACGAGGCCAACAATTATATATATAATTCTGATCACGATGAACCAAGTGCATAGGATAAAATTTCTGGTGACATTCCAGCTTCAACCGATTCCAATCCCATGTTCCAGTATCATCCAATAGCCTATACCATGCCAATGCCTTTCCCTCCAAAGATAAAGGGGATACCTTCTTCTTAACTCCATCCTCGGATAAACCTGCAAGCTTAAACAATCCATACATTTCATCCACATAGATCAAGTGCATATCACGATGTATTGTTCCATCTCCTGCATAAGGATTAGCTAGCAGTTTCTCTAACATACCTGGAGGAATTTCAAAATAAATATTTTCAGTAGGTTCAATAGGTTGAGGGGCAACTCTTATTCCTTCCGGTCGAGGTGAAGTTACCCCGAACAAACCCCTCAAAGGATTACTTTCCATAGTGACAAGTAACAATAAATTTCAGCACGTAATAAAAGTGTTTCCTTACCAAATTCCACTTACCAAAGGCGCTTCACTCCCCGAAAATGGTGCCAGAAAAGAGTCTTGATGACCCACAAGTATAGGGGATCAATCATAGCCCTTTTGATAAGTAAGAGTGTTGAACCCAACGAGGAACAGAAGGAAATGATAAGCGGTTTTCAGCAAGGTGTTTTCTGCAAGCACTGAAAGTAGGGGTAACCGATAGTTTTGTAGCAAGATAATCCGTAACAAGTAACAAGTGTAACAAAAGTGCAGCAAGGTGGCCCAATCATTTTTATAGCAAAGGACAAGCCGTAATGGTCTCTTATATAAAGCAAAGCGTTCTCGAGGACACATGGGAATTCTCGTCTAGTCACTTTCATCATGTTCATTTGATCCGCGTTCGCTACTTTGATAATTTGATATGTAGGTGGACCGGTGCTAGGTGATGTTCTTACTTGAACAAGTGGCCCTCTTATGATTACCCCCTCTCGCAAGCATCCGCAACTATGAAAGAAGAATTAAGATAAATCTAACCATAGCATGAAACATATGGACCCAAAACAGCCCCTTACGGAATAACGCATAAACTAGGGTTTAAGCTTCTGCCACTCTAGCAACCCATCATCTACTTATTACTCCACAGTGCCTTCCCTTAGGACCAAATATGGTGAAGTGTCATGTAGTCGACGTTCACACCACACCACTAAAGGAAGCAACAACATACATATCATCAAAATATCAAACGAATACCAAATTCACATGATTACTTATGACAAGACTTCTGCCATGTACTCAAGAACAAAAGTAACTACTGACAAATCATGTTCATGATCAAGATCAGAGGGGTGTTGAATATCATTAAGGATCTGAACATATAATCTTCCATCAAATAAACCAACTACATCAACTACAAGATGAAATCAACACTACTAGCAACCCACAGGTACCAATCTGAGGTTTTGAGACAAAGATTGAATACAAGAGATGAACTAGGGTTTGAGATGAGATTGTGCTGGTGAAGATGTTGATGAAGATTGGTCCTCCCATGATGAAAGGATCGTTGGTGATGTCGATGGCTTCGATTTCCCCCTCCCGGAGGGAAGTATCCCAGGCGGAATCGCTCCGCCGGAGGGCGAAAGTGCTCCTGCCCTAGTTCCTCCTCGAGACGGCGGCGCTTCGTCCCGAAAGTCCTCTCCTTAATTTTTTTAGGGCAAATGACTTTATATAGCAGAAGGAGGGGGCCAGAGGCCAGCTGTGGCCCCACAAGGCATCTTGGCGCGCCCCAGGGGGGCCGCGCCCTGTTGCCTTGTGGGCAGCTGGTGGGTCCCCTATACTATTTATTTTCTCCAATATTTCTTATATATTCAATAAAAAATCTCCGTAAAATTTCGGGTCATTTGGAGCTCTGTAGAATAGGTATGTCTGTTGTAGCTATTTCAGGTCCAGAATTCCAGCTGCCGGTATTCTCCCTCTTCATATGAATCTTGCAAATTAAGAGAGAAAAGGCATAAGAATTGCATCATAAAGTGAAATAATGAGCAAATACATTATAAATAATAGTAGGAAATCATGATGCAAATTGGATGTATCACTCGCCGGCAAGCCCTCAAACGGCGGCGTGCATTGAAATACCGCATATAGGTAGATATGGTGGACTCATTTGGAACAACTTGGGTTAAGGAGTTTGGATGCACAAGCAGTATTCCCGCTTAGTACAAATGAAGGCTAGCAAATAGATTGAGAAGCAACCAACCAAAAAGCAAAAACGGTCATAAACATGCATTGAACATAACTAACACTGAATAATGCACCATAAGTAGGATATAATTTCGTTGCATAACTATTGACTTTATGTGCATGCATAGGGAATCACAAACCTTAACACCAATATTCTTACTAAACCATAATTACTCACTAACATGACTCACATATTATCATCTTCATATCGCAAAACTATTGTAAGGAATCAAACTTATCATATTCAGTGGTCTACATGAATTTTTTTATTATATCCTTCTTGAATATCCATCACATTAGGACCAAATTCATATCTTAAGCATATTGCCATTACTATGGTCAACTCTCAAAATAATATAAGTGAAGCATGAGAGTGTATGACAAACTACTCCAAAAGATATAAGTGAAGATCAATGAGTAGTTAAACAATTAAGTAGCTATGTGAAGACTCTCTCCAAATAAAGATTTCAGATCTTGATAATTTTATTAAAACGGAAAACAAAATGAAAATAAAAGGACACTCCAAGAATAGCACATATCATGTGAAGAAGTAAAAACTTAGGCTAACCGATAGGTGTTGATGAAGAAAGGTGGGATGCCAACCGGGGCATCCCCAAGCTTAGTTTCTTGAGACTTCTTAGAATGTTATCTTGGGGTGCCTTGGGCATCCCCAAGCTTGAGCTCTTGCGTCTCCTTAATTCCTCTCATATCATGGCTTCTCCTAAATCTTAAAAACTTCATCCACACAAAACTCAACAAGAACTCGTGAGATAAGTTAGTATAAATCAACTCAAAACCTTAACATTCTCTACTGTAGCAAATCACTAAAATTATAATTAAACATTGCATACTAAATGCCTCTGCATATTTAATACTCCTATCCTCAAATAGAACCATTAAACAAGCAAACATATGCAAACAATGCAACTATAACAGCAATCTGCCAAAACAGAACAGTCTGTAAAGGGGGATTTAAAATTCATACTTGCCTAACTCCAAAAATTCTGAAAACTTACCACGTGACAGAGAACTCATGCATGCTTACTGTGTAAAAATTTCAGATTTTTATCATGTTCTGACTATTCAGGAATATTCTGGACATAATAGAAAACTTTCTGTTTTCAAACAGCAACACATTAACTTGCAAACTGAGCATGGTAAAGGCTATAGTTGGCATTTTATTGAATTAAAAGATACAAAACATGATTATTTATAACAGCAAGCAAATATCACTAAAATAAAATGACGCTCCAAGCAAAACTCGTATTATGTGACGAATAAAAATATAGCTCCAAGTGAGGTTACCGATAATGTTGAAGACGAAAGAGGGGATGCCTTCCGGGGCATCCCCAAGCTTAGTTGCTTAGGTCTTCCTTAAATATTACCTTGGGGTGCCTTGGGTATCCCCAAGCTTAGGGTCTTGCCGCTCCTTATTCTCCTCATATCGATATCTCACCCAAAACTTGAAAACTTCAATCACACAAAACTTAACGGAACTTGTGAGATAGGTTAGTATGATAAAAATAAATCATCCACTTAGGTACTGTCAAGACAAGATTCATAATTGTTCTCACATAAATCCTACTGTATTCTATCATTTCCACAATTTATATTGCTCAATATAAGCTATGGAAACACTGAAACAAGCAAACTATGCATCGAAAACAGAATCTGTCAAAAACAGAACAGCATGTAGTAAGCGATTTAAAAACTATACTTATGTACCTCTAAAAATTCTGAAAAAATAGGAAAACGTAAAAAATTTGTAACCCAATACTCTGTAAAAATTTCAGAATTGTTTCACGCTCCAGTATAGAATATAAATTCTAGCACTGGACACAAAAGTTTCTGTTTTTGCACAGAATCAAATCAACAAGCATCCACACTATCCCAAAGGCTTTACTTGGCACATTATTGAAAGAAAACATATAAAACGTAATTACTACAGTATCTTAATCATGTGAACACACAAAAATAGTAAGGGTAAATATTGGGTTGTCTCCCAACAAGCGCTTTTCTTTAATGCCTTTTTAGCTAGGCATGATGATTTCAATGATGCTCACATAGAAGATAAGAATTGAAACACAAAGAGAGCATCATGAAGCATATGACTAGCACATTTAAGCCTAACCCACTTCCTATGCATAGGTATTTTGTGAGCAAATAGTTTATGGGAGCAAGAATCAACTAGCATAGGAAGGCAAAACAAGCATGACTTCAAAACTTTCAACATAAAGAGAGGAAACTTGATGTTGTTGAAATATGTAGAAGCATATATTCCTCTCTCAAAATAATTTTCAGTAGCATCATGAAGAAATTCAACAATATAGCTATCACATAAAGCATTCTTTTCATGATCCACAAGCATAGAATTTTTATTACTCTCCACATAAGCAAATTTCTTCTCATTCATAAAAGTGGGAGTATCATATGAAACTCGAATACTATAAATTGTTTCCACATTAAAAGAGTAATGTTCAGAAAAAGGGTAATCATAATTATGACAAGTTTTATAATATAATCATCACTACTTTTTATAACATAAGTATCATCACAATAATCACCATAAGTAGGAGGCATGCAATCATCATAACAAATTTGATCATTCAAAGTAGGGGGACTAAAAAGATCATATTCATTAAGCATAGCATCCCCAAGCTTGGGAAAAACATTAATTGTAGCAAATAAATCCTCAAACATGTCATTCTCATCAAACATAGCATCCCCAAGCTTGTTGGTTTGCATATCATTAGCATTATCACTATTATCATCAATAGTATGAATAGCACCAATAGTATAACAATTATTATCATTTTCCTCCATGTTGGTGCCATAAAGATTTTCAAGATCATAAGAAGTATCATTATCTTCCCAATCATAATCATCACAACAAGCAATAGGCATAACAAAATCATCATCAAGTGTATCATCTTCCACAATTATTTTTGATTCATTCTCATGAGGTACAACAATAGTAGGAGCAACATTATTTGGGAGAGATACCTCTTTGCCTCTACTTTTCCTTCTTTTCTTTTTCTTTACCACATTATGTGTGGGTTTATTTAATTCTTCCGAGCTTCTTATTGAAGAGATTGGTTGGATATGAAGCTCCTCCTCGTTACCTGTTTCATCATGAGAGAAAATAGGAGGGAAAGGGGGAATCTTTACCCTTTCATTAGTATTTCTTTTATATTCTATTTGATTTCCCGTTTTTCTATAGTTGGCAATATAAGCATTCTCCTTGCAATTTACCATACAAAACATATAGATTTCCTTTAGATTAGTTTCAATGTCATCCGTGAGAATGAATACTTCAAACCAACTATTTTTATGTGACAATTCCTCACACCCCAAGAATAGATTAAGCTCATTATATAGTTCGAGGGCGGTCAAGTCATTACAATATTTAGCCATGATTCGATCATGAAAAAGTATGCATTGAAAATTAAGGTGACCAACTTTATTGCAAAGTTCACAAGTAATAGGATAAATATAACATAATTTTGTAGCAAATTCATCTATCACTTTGAGCAAAAAATTGGTTCTATCATGTTTATGCTTCTTACAAAATCTATCGTCCCTATAAGGCATGTCTTCACAAACTTTAGGCACTCAACAAAAATTGACATGCTTATAAGAAACATTTTTGTCATGACTAGTGCAATCATCATTAATATTTTGGATATTCATAGAATTCATACTAACAACATTGCAATCATGCTCATCATTCAAAGATTTTATGCCAAACATTTTATTGAATTCTTCTTCTATCAATTGAGCACAATTTTCCGATCCATCATTTTCAAGAAAAACATTATAAAGACGAATAATATGAGGCAACCTCAATTCCATTTTTTTGTAGTTTTCTTTTATAAACCAAACTAGTGATAAAACAAGAAACTAAAAGATTCGATTGCAAGATCTAAAGATATACCTTCAAGCACTCACCTCCCCGGCAACGGCGCCAGAAAAGAGCTTGATGTCTACCACGCAACTTTATTCTTGTAGACTCGTGTTGGGCCTCCAAGCGCAGAGTTTTGTAGGACAGCAGCAATTTTCCCTCAAGTGGATGACCTAAGGTTTATCAATCGGTGGGAGGCGTAGGATGAAGATGGTCTCTGTCAAACAACCCTGCAACCAAATAACAAAGAGTCTCTTGTGTCCCCAACACACCCAATACAATGGTAAATTGTATAGGTGCACTAGTTCGGCGAAGAGATGGTGATACAAGTGTAGTATGGATGTTAGAAGGGATAGAGAGGGATTGGTGGAATTGTTATTTTTATTGCTTGAGCCTCGTGGGCATATATATAGGAGTACAATGACCAACTTGGAGTACAAGACAAGGTAGGACAAAATCCTAGTCTATCCTATACTTCCTAATAATCAATATACTCAACACCCCCCCGCATTCACAACGTTAGTGACGCAGACAGTGAGACTGGAGAAGAATCCGAAGGTGAGCCGATGGACATCCCCCCCCCCACAGTCGTAACGGTCGACGCATCGCGGAAGTCATGGCTGGAGTGGAAACCGACGAGGTTGCTCAAGCAAGGCGATAGCCCTTTGTGCCGATGT
This sequence comes from Elymus sibiricus, assembly GCA_039707655.1. Taxonomy (NCBI): domain Eukaryota; kingdom Viridiplantae; phylum Streptophyta; class Magnoliopsida; order Poales; family Poaceae; genus Elymus; species Elymus sibiricus. The sequence continues at coordinate 310,991,748 of CM077666.1, forward strand.
TGATGTAGCCGAGAGCGTAGGGTGGTGTAGCCGTGGTCGAGGTAGCCGTGCGAAGAACGCCGTGATCGTTGTCGAGTTGGGGTAGCCGGTGTCGAGGAAGTCGCCGTGGAGCCGCGGGCGCAAGGAGTCGCCGAGTTAGTCATGGGCGCAGTGGTGTCGAAGTAGTGATGCGCCAAAAGAAGACGGTGTTGACGACGCATTGCGCCGGGTTTGCCAAGCCCGGGGACACGTCATAGACGAAGACACGCGTCGGTGTTGCCAGCACCGGGCATGCGTAGACGGTCGAAGACGAAGTTGACGAAGCGCCGAACCAGGCTTGCCAGGCCCGGGGACACGTCATGGACGAAGGCACGCATCGGTGTTGCCAGCACCGGGCATGCGTAGACGAGGGACCTGCATGAGCTGTACGCCATGTCGAGGAGTCAGAGGGCCAGCAGAGAAGGACTCGCCGATGGTTGCGGCGCCAATCGGCGCGGGGCCGATGTCGCCAACGGTGGTCGGAGTAGACGAAGTGGTCGGGGAAGATGACGGTGACGCTGGCGACGAATGGGTGCTAGACAAAGACGAAGGGGGTGGACAGGCGGCGGCGGCGGCTACGGAGGTAGCGGCGGCGGCGGCCGAAGAAGAGCACCGGCGGCGGCCTGACGGCGGCGACGGCGGCTAGGTTAGGAGTGTGGTGGCGGTGCTCGAAGTAGGCGAGGAACCCAACAGCGTGACGAAGACCGGCGCGGACGGTGGCGTTCCCGCGCCAAGGGAGGCGGCGCGGCGCATACCACGGGAAGTCGACGCGCGGGGACGGCGGAGTGGACCGCGGGCCGCGGCGCTACGGCCCGAAGGGGCGGCGCAGCGGCGGAGCACGGGTCGAGACGACGGCGGGAAGACCTCGGGGCGGCGGTGTGGACCGTGGGCCGCGGCGCTACGACCCGAAGGGGTGGCGTAGCGGTGGAGGTTGGGTCGGTGCAGCCATGGGAACGGCCTCGGGCGGTGGCGGGGACTGCATGCCGCGGCGCTACAGCCCGAAGGGGCGGTGCAGCGGCGGCTCGCAGGTCGGGGCAGCCGCGGGGAGAACCACTGGCCGGTGACGGCCCGACGGGAAGCGGCGTGGACCGCGTGCCGCGGCGCGACAGCCCGAAGGGGCGACGCTAAGGCGGCGGCGGCTACGGGGGTAGCCGGTGGGAGGATCTCGGGGCGGCGGCGTGGACCGCGTGTCGCAGCGCGACAGCCTGAAGGGGCGTCGGCGGGAGCGGCGCGCGGGTCGGGGCAGCCGGCGGGATGACCTCGGGGCGGCGACGCAGCGATCCGAAGGGACGACGCGGCAACAACCTGTGGCTCGATCGGCAGTAGGCGCGTGCTCGGGGACGGCTTGGCGAAGACAGGCGCACGATCGGTTGATCAGACCGACGGTGGCGTTGTACGCGCCATGGCGGGGACGACACGCTGATCGGAGTCGATGGCGACGTTGTCGGTGATGTCCCGCGCGATGACGACGAAGACGGACCGGCGATGGAGACCGCGCGGACGTGCGGCCGGCAGCGACGCACGAAGGCGTACCTTGGGCGGCGCGTCCAGCCTTGCCGCGTGGTTGAGGAGGAAGCGGCCGGTGGAGTCGACACCGATGTCGGAGTAGAGGCGCGGGGGTCGACGGCGGCGGTGGGCGACGCAAACCGATCTTAGATCGGAAAACCAAAAAGTAAACGCCGATCAAAGGGACCGGCGATTGAGAGAAAAAACCCAAAGCAAGGGCTCGGGAAAAAGACTCTCTAGGGCAGCCGGTCGACACGACCGGCGGACGAACCCTAGGTACGGGCGGCGCGGCCCCCGGCGGCGGTCATGGAGGCCGACCGCCCCGGGGGCGGTGCGCGGGGCGGAAGTGTCGGGCATCGGCTAGGGTTGGATCGGTTAGGCTGATACCATGTTAGAAGGGATAGAGAGGGATTGGTAAAATTGTTATTTTTATTGCTTGAGCCTCGTGGGCATATATATAGGAGTACAATGACCAACTTGGAGTACAAGACAAGGTAGGACAAAATCCTAGTCTATCCTATACTTCCTAATAATCAATATACTCAACAATGGATAGTAGATATAGGTTTTTGTAGTGCGAACAATAAAAAACAGCAAGGTAGCAAGTAACAAAAGTGAGCATAAACGGTATTGCAATGCTTAGAAACAAGGCCTAGGGTTCATACTTTCGCTAGTGCAATCTCTCAACAATGCTAACATAATTGGATCATATAACCATCCCTCAACGTGCGATAAAGAATCACTCCCAAGTTCCTATTAGCGGAGAACATAAGATAGAAATTGTTTGTAGGGTACGAAACCACCTCAAAGTTATCCTTTCCGATCGATCTATTGAGCTATTGCTATAAGTGTCACAAACAACCCTAGAGTTCGTACTAAAATAACACCATATGATACACATCAACCAACTCTAATGTCACCTAGATACTCCAATGTCACCACAAGTATCCGTGAGTTGATTATACGATATGCATCAAACAACTTCATAATCATAATATTCAATCCACACAAAGAACTCCAAGGAGCACCCCAAAGTTTCTATCAGAGAAAAGATAATGAAAACATGCATCAAACCCTATGCATAGATTACCCCAATGTCACCTCGAGAATCCACGAGTTGAGTGCCAAAACATATATCAAGTGAATCAATATTATACCCCATTGTCACCACGGGTATTCATATGCAAGACATACATCAAGTGTTCTCAAATCTGAAATATTCAATCCGACAATAACGAAACCTCAAAGGGAAAAGATTCGATTCATCACAACAAAGATAGAGAGGGAAGAAACACCATATGATCCAACTATATTAATAAAGCTCGCGATACATCAAGATCGTGCCATATCAAGAACACGAGAGAGAGAGAGATCAAACACATAGCTACTAGTACATACCCTCAGCCCCGAGGGTGAACTACTCCCTCCTCGTCATGGAGACCACCGGGATGATGAAGATGGCCTCCGGTGATGATTCCCCCCTCCGGCAGGGTGCCGAAAAAGGGCTGTAGATGAGATCGTGGAGGTACAGAGGCTTGCGGCGACGTAAAAACTTATCTATGTTAACTTTCAGGGGTTTCTGAATATATATGATTTTTCAGCGTTGGAATCACGCAAAGAGGTGCCACAGGGGGCCCACGAGGCACCAGGGCGCGCCTGGGGGGGGACAGGCGCGCCCAGGTGGCTCGTGGGGCCCCTGTGGCTCTTCTGCTGCTCCTCCGAAGCATCCTGGGTCTGCTTCCTTCCAGAAAAAATCATCAAAAAGTTTCGCCGCATTTGGACTTCATTTGATATGGATTTTCTGGAAAACCAAAAACAAGCAGAAAACAACAACTAGCATTGGGCACTAGGTCAACATGTTAGTCCATAAAAATCATATAAAAGCCATACAAAAGTGCACCAAAATCATACAAAACTATAATAAACATGGCATGAATACTTCATAAATTATAGATACGTTGGAGACGTATTAGAGAGCCTCCCTCCTAGTTAATTATGGGCTCTTCTATTGGGCCTAAATCACTGGGCTGCATCTCCTCGACAAGTGGAAGATTTGTTCCCTAGAAAAAATAGTATGTGCTACGTACGGGGCACTAAAGGATCAGAGCGTGCAACGACTTCCAAAACATTGTTTTTATCATTCTAACACCACTATTTATTCAACCAACAGACAAAATATATTACTGATTGTACATTGAAAACACCAGCACCATCCATGGCTCTATATTGTTTTAGTAAAAGGGGTTTGCCACCAATTTTTCATTAATAGAAACCACTAGAGGTTCACAGCAAACTAGAGCCCTACAAAGGAGCCTTGGGATTGAAGATATGACCAGGGGTGGGGGTGCAACAGAAGCAGTAAGCAGGCCAGAAGAGTAAAGACGCAACTCTCTCTTCCAACCAAACATCAGCCAACACTATAGAAGGGCTACCAAAAAAACCAAGTGTATGCATCAAACTAAATAAAGATCCTACTACACCAAGTGTACCCATCTAACTAACTGGCTTAGTTAGACGTTACTATTTATTAAGCTGTGGAGATTGGCTGAAGGCTTGAACTAGATGTGTGCCTGACGGGGGAAGCCAGCAGGTCGAAGTCCGATACTTGTGACCCTCTCTCCTACTTTGGGTGCATGGAGAGACGCATTGTACGCTGTGTACACACAGTTTTGCCTGATGAACGGAACCGCGCTACCATTAGGATCCTTGCCGTCGGTGATCTCCTGGTTAATCGGATAATTCAGTCCGAGAAATAGAGAGCGTGTGCCGAGGCTACTTATCGGCCTCCAGTCAAAAATTCCTGAAGGCCCAATGAAGCTGGCATCCTGCTCAAAGACCATGCAGTCACTGTGATTGTATTCCGCGAAACAACACGTCCGGTACGTGCGAATGATCATTAATCGTTCACCGTCGTCTGATCGAGCCAGGAACCACCTGCAACTGCCATGCCACATTTCTTTGAAAGGTTCTGGGATTAGGAAGGGTAGGGACACCAGGCGGCCTACAACATCATATCAAGTTGGAGTCAAATAAAAATGGGCTGGTACTGTAAATCTAAGAACAACATGTATAGAGCATGAATATTTTTTCAGTAAATTGACAGTAATATAAGCATGGGAAGGATGATTTGATTTAACCAAAATTCTACTACATCTAATCACCAATGTGGGACGTTTTGGCAGTTCAATTAAACTATCAAAACGTCCTACGTTACTGAACAGAGGGTGTATTTGACAGCGTGGTGTTAATTTCTAACAACAATGTCGTGATTCTAACTCTTCTAAAACTATACTCTGACAATAGGAAGCAAGCCATCATGTTATCATAGTAAAGTAGGAGTAACATACTGCTGTAACAACCATTTGTAGCGATGACTGGAGTAGGCCAGCAATATGTCCGGCCATAGAAGGAGTCCACAACGTAAATGAAGCCCTTGTGTTCAATGGCATCAGAGAGCCATGGAGGATGTACGATCCTGCGATGGAAGCGGAGATTTATCCACTTACCACAGTGACCTGTCAGATAGGCGAGACCGCGGTTGAAGAATGCAATTAGCCTGAAGTCTTTATAATTCGCAGATCTTGTGGGCACTTGGCAGATTACAACCTTGAGCAAATCAAACTTGGTATCATGTTGGCTACTGTAAGATTCCGAGTATCCTGGGCCGCGGTGCCAAAGCAGTGCAGTGTTAATCGAAGGAAGGGGTATCAATCACCGGGTGTAGACCTCCACGAGCATCCACCTGCCACGTCCGTCGACGAGCACCATCCAAGACATGTTCATGCCGACCCAGTACATACCGTTAATGTAGTTGAGGGTGACGCGGATCGGATCGCAGTCGAGGGGGTTGATGCTCGCCACCCTAGGATCCTTATGCTGTGTGACATCCGTTTCTGAAGATCAGGCAGCATCAGCAAGCAGGGAGCTGGTTTAAAAAGCTCCGACCTGAGGGATTTGAGTAAACGGTACAGCCCCGACGAGCACGCGGCGAGCGGCATGGTACTGAGATTGTCCACACGCGAAACAATGAGTTTGATTACCTCTGTGGGGAGCGAATTCCATCCACTCTTTTGGCGGACGCTGCTCGGTTCTGCCATTGTTAGTGCTTGGTTTCGGAAGAGGGGGGAGGCGCCTAGCGGAGATGGAAGATTGGACGATTATGTGCGGGCAAGGATGGAGAAGAGAATATGTCCTGCGGAAAGTGGACAGGTGATGATGACAATGTAACAGCAGCACGCCGCTTGACTTACGAGACACATCCCAGCAGCGTAGGGTCATATCGATGCCAGACAACTTGACTGATTACAATACTAAAATATATAAACTACAGTACCTACTATAGTGGAGTAGGACTCTGCTCTACCGGAGTAGTATAGTAAATAGTACAAATTCAATGCCCGAGCGTGGAACGACTACGAACCACCATCGGTGCTAACGCCAATCCCCAGCAAACGTTCGCTGGGAGACATGGCAGTTGCAAACGCCCGCGTCGCAGTTACAGGGTAAGGGTGGCAGTTTTGTCAAATACCATGGGCTTAAAAAAAAGGCCACCGTCGGATGGACATCTGGCGGTTATGTTGGCGTTTGCCAGGATTGGGCTCGTGGCAAACGTTCGCCAGATATCATTACTAAAAAAAAGGTTAAAACACCAGGGGCTAGAACTTGCACCGGCTGACCACTAACATTGATACTAATAGTTGTAAAATGGTACTCCACTACATACTTCGTGTTTCTGGTCATCGAACGTGTCTACGTGGTGTTTGGAATTATATGCAAACTAAAAAGAAATGGAGGGAGTACTAGTAAGTACTACGTACGATCTACCGCTTCGTGTGCTACTCCTGCGCTCCATGCGGCGGGCGCGACGTCCCCTGCAGCCACTCCCATTTCATGGACGGCCTAGTCGATGCCTGCAAGGTGCCCTGCGTCTACAAGAGTTTCGGCTGCGAGAGGTCCGTCGCCTACCACTCGGTGGCGGACCATAGGTCTAGATGCGCGCACATGCCCCGCTACTGCTATGAGTGCACGCCGCCGTTTGAGGGCTTGCCGGCGAGTGATACATCCAATTTGCATCATGATTTCCTACTATTATTTATAATGTATTTCCTCATTATTTCACTTTATGATGCAATTCTTATGCCTTTTCTCTCTTAATTTGCAAGATTCATATGAAGAGGGAGAATACCGGCAGCTGGAATTCTGGACCTGAAATAGCTACAGCAGACATACCTATTCTACAGAGCTCCAAATGACCTGAAATTTTATGGAGATTTTTATTGAATATATAAGAAATATTGGAGAAAAGAAATAGCAGAGGGGACCCACAAGCTGCCAACAAGGCAACAGGGCGCGGCCCCCCTGGGGCGCGCCAAGATGCCTTGTGGGGCCCACAGCTGGCCTCTGGCCCCCTCCTTCTGCTATATAAAGTCATTTGCCCTAAAAAATTAAGGAGAGGACTTTCGGGACGAAGCGACACCGTCTCGAGGCGGAACTAGGGCAGGAGCACTTTTGCCCTCCGACGGAGCGATTCCGCCTGGGATACATCCCTCCGGGAGGGGGAAATCGAAGCCATCGACATCACCAACGATCCTCTCATCATGGAAGGACCAATCTTCATCAACATCTTCACCAGCACCATCTCATCTCAAACCCTAGTTCATCTCTTGTATTCAATCTTTGTCTCAAAACCTCATATTGGTACCTATGGGTTGCTAGTAGTGTTGATTACATCTTGTAGTTGATGTAGTTGGTTTATTTGATGGAAGATTATATGTTCAGATCCTTAATGATATTCAACACCCCTCTGATCTTGATCATGAACATGATTTGTCAGTAGTTACTTTTGTCCTTGAGTACATGGCAGAAGTCTTGTCATAAGTAATCATGTGAATTTGGTATTCGTTTGATATTTTGATGATATGTATGTTGTTGCTTCCTTTAGTGGTGTGGTGTGAACGTCGACTACATGACACTTCACCATATTTGGTCCTAAGGGAAGGCACTGTGGAGTAATAAGTAGATAATGGGTTGCTAGAGTGGCAGAAGCTTAAACCCTAGTTTACGCGTTATTCCGTAAGGGGCTGTTTTGGATCCATATGTTTCATGCTATGGTTAGATTTATCTTAATTCTTCTTTCATAGTTGCGGATGCTTGCGAGAGGGGGTAATCATAAGAGGGCCGCTTGTTCAAGTAAGAACATCACCTAGCACCGGTCCACCTACATATCAAATTATCAAAGTAGCGAACGCGGATCAAACGAACATGATGAAAGTGACTAGACGAGAATTCCCATGTGTACTCGAGAACGCTTTGCTTTATATAAGAGACCATTACGGCTTGTCCTTTGCTATAAAAAGGATTGGGCCACCTTACTGCACTTTGGTTACACTTGTTACTTGTTACGGATTATCTTGCTACAAAACTATCGGTTACCCCTACTTTCAGTGCTTGCAGAAAACACCTTGCTGAAAACCACTTATCATTTCCTTCCGCTCCTCGTTGGGTTCGACACTCTTACTTATCGAAAGGGCTACGATTGATCCCCTATACTTGTGGGTCATCAAGACTCTTTTCTGGCACCATTTCCGGGGAGTGAAGCGCCTTTGGTAAGTGGAATTTGGTAAGGAAACACCTTTATTACGTGCTGAAATTTATTGTTACTTGTCACTATGGAAAGTAATCCTTTGAGGGGTTTGTTTGGGGTATCATCTCCTCGACCAGAAGCAATAAGAGTTGCGCCTCAACCTATTGAACCTACTGAAAATATTTATTTTGAAATTCCTCCAGGTATGTTAGAGAAACTGCTAGCTAATCCTTATGCAGGAGATGCAACAATACATCCTGATATGCACTTGATCTATGTGGATGAAATTTATGGATAGTTTAAGCTTGTAGGTTTATCCGAGGATGGATTTAAGAAGAAGGTATTCCCTTTATCTTTGGAGGGAAAGGCATTGACATGGTATAGGCTATTGGATGATACTGGAACATGGGATTGGAATCGGTTGAAGCTGGAATGTCACCAGAAATTTTATCCTATGCACTTGGTTCATCGTGATCAGAATTATATATATAATTTTTGGCCTTGTGAATGAGAAAGTATCACTCAACCTTGGGGGGGGGGCTTAAGTATATGATGCACACATGCCCCAATCATGAGCTCTCAAGAGAAATAATTATACAAAACTTTTATGCTCGGCTTTCTCGTAATGATCAATCCATGCTCGATACTTCTTCTACCGGTTCCTTTATAAAGAGAACTACTGAATTCAAATGGGATCTTCTGGAAAGAATTAAACGCAACTCCGAAGATTGGGAAATCGAAAAAGGTAAAGAGTCAGGTATAAATCTTGAGTTTGATTGTGTTAAATCTTTTATGGAAACTGATGCTTTTCATAAGTTTAGTACTAAATATGGACTTGACTCTGAGATAGTAGCCACTTTTTGTGAATCATTTGCTGCTCATGTTGATCTCCCTAATGAGAAATGGTTTAAGTTTCATCCACCTATTGAAATAAAGGAAGAACCTATAGCCAAAGAGGAAATAATTATTTAGAATGTTGATCCAGTTGTGCCTACTGCTTATATTGAGAAACCCCCTTTTCCTGTTAGGATTAAGGAACATGCTAAAGCTTCAACTGTGGTCAATAAAAATAATATTAAAACAATTAAACCCTCGGAACAAATTGAAGTCGAACCTAATATTGTAATGGTTAAAGATCTTTTGGTTGATAACATTGATGGACATGTCATATATTTCTGTGATGAAGCAGCTAGAATTGCTAATCCAGATCCACGAGATAAAAACAAACCTGCAATTGGCATGCCTGTTATTTCTGTTAAAATTGGAGATCATTGCTATCAGGGTTTATGTGATATTGGTGCTAGTGTAAGTGTTATTCCATTTTCTCTTTATCGAGAAGTCATGAATGATATTGCACCTGCTGAGATTGAAGATATTGATGTCACTATTAAGCTCGCAAACAGAGATACTATTACACCACTTGGGATTGTTAGAGATGTTGAAGTCTTGTGCGGCAAGATCAAATACCCTACTGATTTTCTTGTCCTTGGATCACCCAAGATGATTTTTGTCCCATTATATTGGGTAGACCTTTCTTGAATACTGTTAATGCTAAGATTGATTGCAATAAAGAAATGGTCAGTGTTAACTTTGGTGATGTATCTCATGAGTTTAATTTCTCTAAGTTTCATAGACAACCTCATGATAAAGAATTACCTAATAAAGATGAAATTATTGGTCTTGCTTCTATTGCTGTCCCTCCTACTGATCCTTTAGAACAATACTTGTTAGACCATGAAAATGATATGCATATGAATGAAAGAAATGAAATAGATGATATATTCTTTAAACAAGCACCTATTCTTAAGCATAATTTGCATGTTGAAACTTCGGGAAATCCTCTCCCGCCTAAGGGTGATCCTGTGTTTGAATTAAAGACACTGCCTGATACACTTAAATATGCTTATCTTGATGAAAAGAAAATATATCCTGTTATTATCAGTCCTAACCTTTCAGAGCATGAAGAAAAGAGATTACTTAAAACTCTTAGGAAGCACCATGCAGCTATTGGATATACTCTTGATGATCTTAAGGGCATTAGTCCCACTCTATGTCAGCACAAAATTCATATGGAGCCAGATGCCAAACCAGTTGTTGATCATCAATGACGTCTCAATCCTAAAATGAAGGATGTGGGAAGAACTAAAATACTAAAGCTTCTGGAGGCAGGTATAATTTATCCTATAGCTGACAGTAGATGGGTAAGTCCTGTTCATTGTGTCCCTAAGAAAGGAGGCATCACCGTTGTTCCCAATGATAAAAATGAACTTATCCCACAAAGAATTGTAACTGGTTATAGGATGGTAATTGATTTCAGGAAATTAAATAAAGCTACTAGGAAAGATCATTACCCCTTGCCTTTTATTTATCAAATGTTAGAAAGATTATCTAAACATACACACTTTTGCTTCCTAGATGGATATTCTAGTTTCTCACAAATACCTGTATCAAAAGAAGATCAAGAGAAAACCACCTTTACTTGTCCTTTTGGAACATATGCTTATAGACGCATGCCTTTTGGTTTACGTAATGCACCTGCTACCTTTGAAAGATGTATGACTGCTATATTCTCTGACTTTTGTGATAAGATTGTTGAGGTGTTCATGGATGATTTTTCCGTTTACGGAACCTCTTTTGATGATTGCTTAAGCAACCTTGATCGAGTTTTTCAGAGATGTGAAGAAACTAATCTTGTCTTGAATTGGGAGAAGTGCCACTTTATGGTGAACGAAGGTATAGTCCTCGGCATAAAATTTCTGAAAGAGGTATTGAAGTAGACAAAGCTAAAGTTGATGCAATTGAGAAAATGCCATGTCCTAAAGATATCAAAGGTATAAGAAGTTTCCTAGGTCATGCTGGTTTTTATAGAAGGTTCATAAAAGACTTCTCTAAAATTTCTAAGCCTCTTATTAACCTCTTGCAAAAAGATGTTCCATTTGTTTTTGATGATGATTGCGTAGAAGCCTTTGAAATACTTAAGAAAGCCTTAATATCTGCACCTATTGTTCAACCACCTGATTGGAACCTACCCTTTGAAATTATGTGTGATGCTAGTGATTATACTGTTGGTGCTGTTCTAGGGCAAAGAGTTGATAAGAAACTAAATGTTATTCATTATGCTAGTAAAACTCTAGACAGTGCTCAAAGAAATTATGCTACTACTGAGAAAGAATTTTTAGCAGTTGTGTTTGCATGTGATAAGTTCAGATCTTATATTGTTGATTCTAAAGTAACTGTTCACACTGATCATGCTGCTATTAAATATCTTATGGAAAAGAAAGAAGCTAAACCTAGACTTATTAGGTGGTTACTTTTATTACAAGAATTTGATTTGCATATTGTTGATAGAAAGGGAGCTGAAAATCCAGTAGTGGATAATTTGTCTAGGATGGAAAATGTTCTTGATGACCCACTGTCTATTAATGATAGTTTTCCTGATGAGCAATTAGCCGTGGTAAATGCTTCTCGCACTAGTCCTTGGTATGCAGATTATGCTAATTACATTGTTGCTAAATATATACCACCTAGTTTTACCTACCAACAAAAGAAAGAAAATTCTTTGATTTAAGACATTACTTTTGGGATGACCCACATTTATATAAAGGAGTAGATGGTATTATTAGACGTTGTGTACCTGAGCATGAACTGGAACAAATCCTACGAAAGTGTCACTCCGAAGCATATGGAGGACACCATGCGGGAGATAGAACTGCACATAAGGTATTACAGTCTAGTTTTTATTGGCCTACTCTTTTCAAAGATGCACGTACGTTTTTCCTTTCTTGTGATGAATGTCAAAGAATTGGTAATGTTGGTAGACGTCAGGAAATGACTATGAATTATTCACTTGTTATTGATCCATTTGATGCTTGGGTTTTTGATTATATGGGACCTTTTCCTAAATCCAACGGGTATACACATATTCTTGTTGCTGTTGATTATGTTACTAAGTGGGTAGAAGCTATTCCAACTAGTAGTGCTGATCACAACACATCTATTAAAATGCTGAAAGAAGTTATATTCCCTAGGTTTGGAATCCCTAGATACTTGATGACAGATGGTGGTTCACATTTTGTTCATGGTGCTTTCCGTAAACTTCTTGCTAAATATGATGTTAACCATAGAATTGCATCCCCTTATCATCCTCAGTCTAGTGGTCAAGTTGAATTTAGTAATAGAGAAATAAAGTTAATTTTACAAAATACCGTTAACAGATCCAGGAAGAATTGGTCTAAGAAACTTGATGATGCATTATGGGCTTATAGAACTGCTTATAAAAATCCTATGGGTATGTGTCCATATAAAATGGTCTATGGAAATGCATGTCATTTACCTCTTGAACTAGAACATAAGGCATATTGGGCAATTAAAGAACTTAATTATGATTTCAAACTTGCCTTGAAAAGAGGTTGTTTGATATTAGCTCTTTAGATGAATGGAGAACACAAGCTTATGAAAATGCCAAGTTATTTAAAGAAAAATTCAAGAGATGGCATGATAAAAAAATTCAAAAACAGGAATTTAAAGTTGGTGAGCATGTTCTATTATACAATTCTCGTTTCAGATTTCTTGCAGGAAAACTTCCCTCTAAATGGGAAGGGCCGTATATCATCGAAGAAGTTTATCGCTCTGGAGCTATCAAGATCAACAACTCTGAAGGCACTAATCCGAGAGTTATTCAAACAATGACGCCGGAGGAACACATAAAAGAGTCCTTCCGGAACGCTCCAGAACCCTGAAAAGGGGTAGGTATGTGATACGGTAAGTAAACCAACTCCAAAAAGTTCATAAAAAAATATTTTTGTCCATTTTGGAATATTAGAAAAAATACAAAAATAAGGAACAGCCGAGGGGACCCACGAGGAGGTCACAAGGCAACAGGGCGTGCCCCCCTGGGGCGCGCCGGGTTGCCTTGTGGGCCCCTCATGTGCCTTCCCGACTCCGTTTTCCTCTCGTATGCTTGTTTTGCAAGATAAAAATTCTTTATATATACTCTTGTATGTTTTGACCACCGTATCGCAGGTTTCTCCTTTGTTCTTGTTTCAGGTTGTTTTTCTGACACATCTAGATCGCCATGGCGCTCCCAAGTTCGCCCAAGGACAAGTTCTACGAGGAGGTCATCAACCCTTACCTACCGGAGGTGATGAAGCACCCTTAAGCCATTGAGTTGCGTGAGGGGGTGCTCCACATCCGGGACGTTCAAGGACCTAAGAAGACCGACAACGAGAAGGCCAGGCTTGAAGCAGTCGAATAAGAGATCTTCAAGTGCCAGGGTATGGTGGAGCGTGGACTCAACGCCAACCACTCCATGACCATGGAATTCATCCATGAACACAAAGTGGACAACAAGGATATTGGGAACATCATCTTCAAGCTCAATGGCCGGATTGATCATCTTCAGGCCCAAATTTATGACTTACAAAACCATAATTTTGAGTATGAAGCCAGATTTAAAGGTATGAGTTTAGCTGCAAGTTTTAGGACTCCGGAAACACGTTCATCCTTTTATGATGGAGAGCCGATGCCATGGAAGACGGAGGACAAGCCCTCTACCCCTTCATCACCACCATCACCGTAGAAAGATGCTTGAGTACATCGGTATGAGCACCACCCTTGGCTTATTCCAAACTTGGGGGAGGTGCCCCGGTATCGTATCACCATCACTTTTATCATAATTATCTATCTTAGTTCGATCTTTAGTTATTTCGTGATTTAGAAGAATAAAGTTTTAGTATGATCTAGTTTCGAGTGCTTGTTTCGTGATCTATCTATCTATGCAATCGTGTGTGAAAGTTATATAATAAAGAGTAGTTTGAGTTTTGCTTGTTTACTTTTATGTTTCAATCTAAGCAATAAAAGAATGAAAATATCATATGCTAATCCCTTGGGGAGTAATGACTTTACATGAAGAAAAGTATAGTTGATAAAATTTATTGGAAGTTAACAAACATAGCATTGGTCATTGATGCAATTCATGAAAAAATTAATAAAGGAAGAGAGGATTCACATATAAATATACTATCTTGGACATCTTTTATGATTGTGAGCCCCCACTAAATATTCTATGCCAAATAGTTGATGTTGGACAAGGAAGACAACGTAATGGGTTATGTTTGCTTAAATTCACATATAAGTTATATTTTCATAGATCCTCTAACATGTGGTGCTTGCTCCCTATCTTTTGCTAGCCAAAAACTCGCCCTAAGTAGAGATACTACTTGTGCATCCAAAACCCTTGAACCCAGTTTCATGTCACGAGAGTCCACTATATCTACGTATGGATTGAATAAGATCCTTCAAATAAGTTGTCATCGATGCACAAAGCAACAAAAATTGCCTCTAAATATGTATGAACTTTTATTGTAAGGGAAAATAAGCTTTGTACGATCTTGTGATGGTGAAGAAATAAAAGCAACAGACTGCATAATAAAAGTTGCTATCACAAGGGGCAATATAAAGTGACATTCCTTTACATTAAGAGTTTGCACATCCAAAATAAAAAGCACATGACAACCTCTCCCTCCCTCTGCGAAGGGCCTATCTTTTACTTTTCTGTATTTACTTTTATGCAAGAGTCAATAGTGTTCCTCTCTATTCCATTTTTATTTTTTCTCTTCGCAAGCACCATGTGGTGGGGAAAGATCTAGGCATATATATCCAGTTGGATGTAAGTGATCATGAGTTATTATTGTTGACATTACTCTTGAGGTAAATCTGTTGGGAGGTGAAAACTATAAACCCCCATCTTTCTATGTGTCTGATTGAAGCTTTTGCTCCATAAAAATATGTCGTGAGTGTCAGCAATCATGGAAGACTAAATGATAGTTGAGTATGTCACTACAAAAAAAAACACTTCCGTGATGATACGTCTTTGTCACAGTAGGTCACATTTTCTGTCATGCATGTACATCCGTGACGATTTTATGACAGAATCAAGATAGTCATACCCGTGCTATCGTAGAAGTGTTCCATGACAATACTGAAATTATCATCACGGAAGTGTCCACTTCCATGACGATAAATGTCGCGTCATGGAAGTGTTTTCATCAAGGGTAACCGACACGTGGCATCCACCGTAACGGGTCGCCGTTAAGCTATTGGGTGCGGATTTGGATTCGATAACCCGTTATCAGCCCGGACCATTGGCGATTTTCCACGTGTAAAATTCTCATTCGCCAACGGAACCATGTGTCAGGTCGGCATTGCGACAGATGTCGTCCATTCATTGGACGAGAGACGCCTATGATACGCCGACACATGGCATGGCCCAATAGTGGCCCATTTAGGTTAAAAAGGCCGGCTCGTTTGACTTGGTCAAAAGTTAGCAGGCCGGCCCGTGGAAAGCCTGTTATCGGCCTGTTTGCATACAGCCCATTTACGTCCCGGGTACTCACGGCCCGTTATGGCCTTTCAAAATTCGGCCCAGTAGCGTCATGTGGGCCGTCCCATATGATTCCAGCCCGTTCTCACTTTTGGCCCATCTATGGCCCATGACGTCTTTCGGCCCATATGAGGCCTTTTGTACCTTTGGGCCCATTGACGGCCCGTGGTGATTCTGGCCCATCATGAACAGTAAACTGCTTTGAGCTCATTTAAGGGCCCATGATTCAGTTGGGCCGTTTCCAGCCGGTGTTCTCTTTCGGCCTTCTAAGGGCCCATAAATTCTTGGGCTCATTTCTGTCCCTCGATTACTTACGGTCCGTTACTGGCATGTTATGCTAATGGGCCAAATTCAGCCCGTGGTTACAATCGGCCCGTTTGTGGTTTGTGAACCCATTGGGCCATTTTCAGCCCATCATGTTTTCCGGCCCATTAACAACCCGTTATACCTGTCGATAGAATTAAGCATGTGATGACTTTCGGCCTGTTAACGACCCATTATGCTACGGGCCCTTAAACCGATCGTTCCCAAATTGTCCCTTTTACGGCCCATATTGCGGTCCGATTTTAGCCCACGAACAGTACGACCCATGGATCATATGATGCGTAGGAGGTCCATGGATCCTATGACCCGTAGGAGGCCCATGAATCCTAAAGCCCGTAGGAGGCCCATGGATCCTACGGCCCGTATTTGGCCCATGGTTATTGCGGCCACTAGCAAACCGAGCAAAAGGAACTGGAGTGACTACAAGCAATAAACATCACTATAAGTAAATAAATAAGCAAGCAACTAACGCTAGGCTATTACGGCGATTACATACATTACATCCACTGGGCATCAAAGTTCGCCACCAGTGCAAATAAAGGGAACAACAAAGCAGCATATTACAAACACCGGGCGACTAAGTTGGCCACCGGTGCAAATAAATGCGGCAGCAAAGCAAGTCTAGAAATGAAACCACTTCAGAAGAGCTCAAGAAACGATATCATGGGCACCCACCATGCTGGCAAGAAGCTTAGCAAGCTTATTAGCTTTCTCTTGTTTGGCGCTAAACTCCTCCAACTCTTGCCATTGCACCAGAAAGTGTGCATCTGAATTCTGTAGGGACTTCCTTAGTCCTTCGGCTTCTTGTCGCAGCACAGCTGATCGTTGTCTTTCAACTTGTAGTTTAGACTCAAGAAGCAGAACTGATTCAGGCAGCGAGTTCGAAGAGCTTGTGCCAGCGGTAGTGGCCAGTAACTCGAACACTACATCAAGGTAGGACTTTGGGGTTGTCTCACTGTCTTGAAGATAGTTTTTATCAGCTTTCTTGGAGACCAACAGGGTTGTCTCACTATCTTGAACCTTGTCTGCATTACTTCCTTTACCATTGCATAATGGGGTACTCTTCTCCAATATTCTGCCGGCATTCTAAAAGAGGAACAAGCAGACACATCACAGGTTTAGCATGTAGTATATGAAACTCATTTTAGTAAACCAGTTCAGTGGTAGTGTTGACAGGATAACAGCATGAAACAAACATATATTTATGTACTATGGTCACTGTATTGTCTATATCATCCTAGTTTATGTTGCCAAATCAAGATAGAGACGCAGTTCAAATCATATATGTTTAAGACAAAGCGGCATAGACTGAATATAAGTGTGGGAAACTAACAGCACTAACAACACTTGTAATGTGCATGACATGAGAACATAGTTGTTTATACAATTGAAACTGAAATCAACATAGAGCAAGAAGTTACAAAAGCAAACCAGTTAAAGAAACAGGTTTAAAACATACCTGTTGTGCCATTGAAGTTTCAATTGGATCCTTCAAATTTAAAATTAGTCTGTATGAGTAAATACAGTGCTGCAAGAGCAAAGAAGTATGCACCATAGCTACGGAATCTGACCTGAGAACAGTTGGTCTTCTACTTTTAGCGTTGAGTTGGGGTTCACAGTGCTGGTCCTCGTGCTTTGGGCACTGCAGTTGCCTTACTAACTGCTCGTGTTTGGGTGCTCTGTGGTGGAGATGGTTCTGTGTTAAGTGGAACTGGGTTACTATATGCTGGGTTTGGGGTTAGATGGGGTGTAGTTGGTTCTCTGTCCAACTGGGTAGGGGTACAATCTGCGAGACTCTGGGTTATGTGTGGTGGGGCTGGTTCTTGGGTAAGTATAACCGTGGTTCTATCTGCATCGACGGGTAGCACTGCCTTTTCTGAAGACCGTGTTTTTACTCCCTTAGATACTGCCATCACCCCCTCCAATTCAAATGGCTGATAAACAAGAAAAGTAATTGAATATACATACATTGTATGATAGACAGGTGCAATGGATAGTGGGGAATAAAAGAGGGCATGAAATAATTCCCATATATGTTGTCTAACCAAACATGATAGCATGGCATAATTTCACATATATGATGGCTAACTAAACAGGATATCATGACATAATTTCACATATATGATGGCTAACTAAACAGGATAGAATGACATAATTCAAATATGATGTCTTTATTAAGTAGGTTGGCATGCCATAATTCACATACATGTTGTCTATGGAAACATGATGGCATGATATAATTAACGGATAGAATGACATAATTCAAAATATGATGACTATGTAAACAGGATGGGATGATATAACTACATGATGTCTTTATTAAATAGGTTGGCATGCCATAATTCACATACATGATGTCTATGTAAACATGATGGCATGATATAATTCACATATATGATTTATATACTAAGCAAGTAAGAAGATGACAATCGCATATATGATGTCTAAACTAAGCAGATGGTATTCAATATATGATGTCTAAACTAAGCAATGCAAGACAACATATGCATGATTTGAGTAATATAACCCTGCCAAGTTTGAGCATACACCTCAAGGGGAAAATAGGACTGGTCATCTGTCTCTGAATCCTCCTCTGAGGAGCTATCTGTAACCAGCAAGATATCTGCTTCAGTAGGTAGCATTGTCTGCTCTGAAGACCTTGTTTTCACTCCAGATTTTTCCATCACCGATTCAAATGGCTGATGCACAGGAAGAGTAGTTGAATAAACAAACAATGTCGACAAATGGAATACGTAATACAAAAAAAGGATGGCATGATATAATTCACACATATGATGCCTGGCTAAACAGCATGGCATTGCATAATTCACATATATAATGCCTTGCAACAAGATGGCATTGCATAATTCACATATATGGTAATTAGACACTAAACAGGTGGCATTCACACAAAGCATATCTAAACTAAGCAAATGACATAGCAATGCAAGACACCATATGCATGATATGAGCAATATAACCCTGTCAAGTTAGAGCATACACCTTGGGGGGAAATACGACTGGTCATCTGTCTCTGAATCCTCCTCTGAGGAGCTATCTGTAACCGGCAAGATATGCGCTTTGTCAGATAGCACTGTCTGCTCTGAAGACCTTGTTTTCACTCCAAATTTTTCCATCACCGTGTCAAATGGCTGATGCACATGAAGAGTAGTTGAATGTACTAACATTGTTGACAAATGTAATACGTAATGAAAAAAAAAGGATGGCATGATATAATTCACATATATGATGACTAGCTAAATAGGATGGAATTGCAAAATTCCCATATATGATGCCTGGCTACATAAGATGGCATTGCATAATTCACATATATGATATAGAAACTAAACAGATGACATTCACACAAAACATGTCTAAACTAAGCAGATGACATATATGATGTATAAAGTAAGCAATGCAAGGCGCCATATGCATGATATGACCAACATCAGCATGCCAAGTGAGAGCAAAGACCTCAGGGGGTAAATAGGAGTGGTCTGCTTGTTTTGAATCCTCCTCTAAACAGTTATCTTCCTCTTGATTACAATCTGGAATGGGGGGAGGGGGGGCTGCCATTGCGGCCACCATGGAGCGACGTCAGCATGACATTATATTACCACGCAAGGATCTTCTCTTTTGCTCTACATGTTCAGTACCATTGTGTACAATAACTGACATGCATAGGAATAAAACATAGTGTAAGTGCATCAAGTGCCCCCTTAGTGGTTTTGTAGTATTGAAGACAAATAGGTTGAGGAACTAATGTGTTTGTGAGTATACACAGGAGACAGGGTCCCTGAAGATTTGGTTTAACACATGGAAGACGACCCCTAAAAATAGATTTCTTCAAGTGAAGAATTTGGTGATGAAATTGGTACGGCCTTTGAAGAAATTGATATGAAGACTTTGAAGCTTGAAGACTTTGGTTTTCGTAGTTTCTTTTCTTCTTATTTGAGTCATAGGAAAAACCGTACTATTAAAGGGGGTCTAGGTGAAACATATTTCACATTTCCAAAGTGATGCTCAAAACTTCTCAAACCTATACACACAAAAGCCGCTTCGAGTGAAGCCTTTGGAAATCTCCAGTACAGCTGACGCATTTGCTAGCGACAGTGACGAAGTTCATCTGGTCGCTGACGAATTTGGTCAGGCTGAGGAGTTAGGAGTTCGCCAGTGCGATCTGCCTACCGTGAGGAAATTGAGTGCCCTGACGAAATTGAGAGTTCAATTTTCATACCGTTGCTGCACCGCGTGCCAGCTGTCGAGTGGATCCTTATCCTGACAACGGTTGAATCAGACAAGGGCATTTATGACAATTCATGTCGGGTTGCCCCCTGGCTATAAATAGCCGCCCCCCACAACCACTTGTTGGTTGGCTGCTCCGAGAGAACTTGACACTTGTCATTTGAGAGCAACCCATCCTCTGACGACTTTGAGAGAACCCAAGTGAGGAAAAACCCAACCAGAGCCTAAGTGATTGAGCATCACTGAAGAGATTGATATATGTGATCCGACGCTTGTTACCTTTGAGGACTGTCATTCCTCCAGACGATTAGGCGTCATGTTCTGAGCACCCAAGAGTAATTGTGGTGTGCCGGTGAACAAGTCTGTGAAGGTTTTGGAAGTCTACCTTCAAGACTTACCACGAGTGATTGGGCGAGGTCTAAGTGATCTTAGCTCAAGAGGAATACAGTGAGGACTAAGTGTGCTCTGAGTTGCGACTCAGCCGCCTCAACCAGACGTACGGTTAATATAGCAACTGGAACTGGTCTACCAAATTCCATTGTCTTCACCGAGCCAACCTGGTTTCAAATTCCTCACCCTCCCTTACTTTATTCTGCTGCTGAAGAATTTGTGATCTATCCTCTGACGAATTTGAACTGAAGTATTTGATCACGCTATCTTTTATTTCCTCAGTTCATATTCCTCATGCTTGTATGATTGTATGATTGCATGTTCTTCACTCTCATGTATCCTGATCGCATATACTCTGACTCTGTGATGACTTAGTTTCCCTTGCGTTTCTATTTCTTCACTCTGATCTTCGTCAAATTCATCAGAGTTTGATGAATTTCTAATAATCTCCCATTCACCCCCTCTGGGAGATAACCTGCGCTTTCAATTGGTATCAGAGCAAGGTACTCCCTTGTTCTGTGTGATTTTGGTTTAACCACCTGGAGTTTTAGTTATGTCGACCGCAGGTATGATCAAGGTCTCCCCTGCGTGCCCCATCTTCGATGGCACAGACTATCCCTACTGGAAGAACAAGATGCAAATGCATCTTGAGGCTATTGACAACGATCTCTGGTTCATCGTCGAGAACGGCGTCCTCACCATTTCACCAAGTATCAATGCTGCTGACGTGAAGCGATTCAAGCAACTGGACTCTCAAGCGAAGAACATCATTTGTGGTCATCTCAACAAAGGACAGTATGGCAGAGTGAGTGCACTGGAAACCTCGAAGCTTATCTGGGACCGGCTTTCAAAAGTGAATGAGGGTGTTTCTACTCAACGTGACTCCCGAGTTGATGTTCTGCGCAATCTCTTCAATCGCTTCAAAAGACTCGACAACAAAAATGTGCAGCAAACCTTCGACCGTCTCACTGATATCTCCAATGAGCTTCAAGCTCTTGGTGCTGCTGACATCACCGATCATGAGGTGATGAAGAAATTGCTGAGGTCTTTGGACAGTTCCTTCGACACTTTGGCACTGATGATTCAAGAGCGCCCTGATTACAAGTCACTGGATCCTGCTGACATTCTTGAGAGGCTTAACACACATGAATTTCAGCAAGCAGAGAAGAGAGATATGTATGGACCCAGCTATGGTCGCCCTCGCGCTCTGAAGGCTAAAGCAAAAGCCAAGGCTATTTCTTCATCTGAAGAAGAAGAGGAATATGAGAGCAGTTCTGACGGTGCTGAGGAAATTGGCAGAGAACTGGCTATGCTGGTGAAGAAGTTCCAGAAGTTTTCCAAGAAGAACATATTTGGAAAATCTTCAAAGTATGACTCGAAGAACACTGGAGAAGCGTCTGCTCGAGACTACAACAAAAGAACCTGCCACAAATGCAAGAAGCCAGGCCACTACATCGCCGACTGCCCCCTTTGGCAGAAGAAGAAGAAGAAGAAGAAGAGCAGGGATGATGATGAATCTGACGGGAAAAAGAAGTCCTCAAAGTCTTCATCAAAGTCCTCATCTCACAAGAAATCCAGTTCTAGCAAAGCTCATGCATTCCTTGGGAAGGAAATGGATTCTGAAGAAGAATCTGATGATCAGCAAGCTGAGGAATCTGAGGAGGAGTCAGACACTGGTGTGGCAAGCCTTGCTCTCGCCACTGAATACGTCAGCAAGTCCATCTTCAACACTGAGGATAATGGTACCTCCACCAACAATGACGACTATGCTGACGACTACATTCCCACCTATTGCTTCATGGCACGAGGTGCAAAGGTAACATCACGTGAAGCTTACTTTGAAACTTCCAGTGATGATGACTCTGAGTGTGAATCTAAACCGAGCTATAAGAAACTTGCTAAAATTGCAACTGAGCAACAACATGCCGTGGAAAAGATTCAAAAACTGCTAGACAAAAGCGATGACCTGTTGGACGAGGAAATGGATCGTAGTCAAGCTTTGTCTGAGGATCTCAGAAGGCTTAAGTCTCAATATGACGAACTTGAAAGTCGTCATGTGTCCCTCTCAGCTGAACATGAGAAGCTGTCCTATGAATTTCTTCAAAGGAAGCAAGATCTCGAGAAGCTGAGAGTGTCTCATGATGATCTTCAAAAGGAAAACGATTCACTCCTCGCTCAACAGATCAGTACCGCTCAGGAAGAATTTGTTGCACCATGCCTAAAATGCCTTGAACGTGATAATGCTAATTCTTCAGCTGACTGTTCCAATGCTTCTGTTCTTGCAATTGCTTCAACTGCTACGGTGGCCACTAACCCCTCATCTGAGAAAGCCACCAGTGATACTGATGAAAATGCAGGGCTGAAGGAATTGTATGTCACTGGCATGTACAAAAGCCTCAAGGGGCATCAAACCCTGTGTGACGTGCTCAAAAAGCAAATTCTTCACAGGAACCCTAGGAAAGAGGGTATTGCCTTTGAGAGAAAGCTCAACGCTGATGGTTCGTATTGGAAGCCTGAGCAGTATCCCAAAATCACATGGGTTGCTGCAAAGGGACCTCCAGTAGACCCATACACTTTATCTGGCTATACTTGTGATTCTTCATATTCTTCAGATGAGTCATTTGACTCCAACTATAAATTGTTCAAGAATCAAAATGGTGAAGTCTTTGCCAGATTCATTTGTACTAACTGCAGGAACGGTCCACCTGTGAAGAAAATCTGGGTTTCTAAAAGCCTTCTGGAAAATCTTCAGGTGAATGTCATCATGACACCATCGATGAAGAAGAAACTTCCCAGGGCGAATTCTTCACAGGGATCAAAGTCGTCAAATGGACAGAGACCCACTTATGGTCGCACTAGTGCCTCTGTTTCGCAGGGAAACAGACAGCGAGTTGATGAATATGAGCATCATTCTTCGAACCCATTATGTTCACAAATCGTCGAGGAATTTCTCTGCTTATTCATTCAATTACTATAGCCCTCCTGTGAAGAGAAATGCATATTCTTCAATGCCTAAGTTCTCCATCAATGCACTTCGTCACATTTCTTATCAGCCACCCATTCAGATGTGGGTGGTTAAGAAGAAGAACTAATCTCTTCTGCAGGGTCAGGTCTTCAGACAACTAAATGTCTGATGAATTTGCTGAAGACCTAACAAAATGCCTGTTGGGACGCAGGCTAATCATGTTGGAATGAATGCTTCATTTCACTCATCCCTTATGCTGCTAGATACTATTCCTTGATGAAATTGTCTGACGAAATTGATCATTATCATATTCTTCACTTTGAAGCATATGAATTTGTAAGTCAGACTAATGCTTCTACATGATGATACACCTTCAGCCATTGAATGGGTCTTGGACAGTGGCTGCACGAATCATATGACTGGAGATAGGAATCTCCTCACTGATGCTCCCCTTACTCCGTCTCATCTGAAGCATATCACATACGCTGACAAAGGAAAAAAGCAAGGTATTGGGTCTAGGTAAGGTTGCCATTTCAAAGGATCGACACATGGAAAAGGTGATGCTTGTCGAGTCCCTTGGATTCAACCTCATGTCTGTCTCAATGCTTTGTGATCTTGATATGATTGCCATCTTTGGCAAATATAGATGCATTGTGCTGTTGGAATCTGACAAATCCAAACTCTTCGAAGGCTTTAGGAGAGGTGACTTGTACATTGTAGATTTCTCTACAGGTCCTCAGCCTGCAACATATCTAATGGCAAAAGCTTCGGAATGCTGGCTATGGCATCGACATCTTGGACATGCTGGAATGAGGAATTTGAGCACTCTCGTCAAGAAGAAGCATATCATTGGCGTCGAGGGTGTCAAATTCATCAAGGATCACCTCTGTGGTGCTTGTGAGTCAGGAAAGATGACCAGAGCCAAGCACCAGGCGAAGACAATCATGACCACTACTCGTCCTTTTGAATTGCTTCATATGGATTTGTTTGGTCCTACACATTATGCCACACTAACCAATGCAGCATCTCTCTACGGATTCGTCATTGTTGATGACTACTCTCGCTACACCTGGGTGCACATCATTACCTACAAGACTGAAGTTCAGAATGTCTTCAGACGATTCTCCAATCGGGCCATGACGAATTATGGTCTCAAGATCAAGCACATCAGGAGTGACAATGGCACTGAGTTCAAGAACACTGGCCTCGATGACTATCTTGATGAACTTGGTATCACTCATGAGCTCTCTGCTCCCTACACTCCTCAACAGAATGGAGTCGTGGAGTGCAAGAACAGAACCCTCATCGAGATGGCGCGTACTATGCTTGATGAATACAAGACACCTCATCACTTCTGGCCTGAGGCAATTGACACTGCATGCCACATCATCAACCGGGTATATCTTCACAAATTCCTCAAGAAGACCTCATATGAGCTCCTCACTGACAAGAAACCCAATGTGAGTTATTTCAAAGTCTTCGGTGCTAAATGTTGGATTAGATATCCTCATCACAGTTCTAAATTTGCACCGAAAGCACATGAAGGTTTTATGCTTGGTTACGGAAAGGACTCGCACACCTACAGAGTCTTCAACTCCTTCCACCACAAGGTTGTTGAAACTATAGATGTGCGGTTCGATGAAACTAACGGCTCGCAAAGAGAGCACCTGCCTCCTGTGCTAGATGAAATGCCTCCTGAGGAATCTATCAAGCTGATGGACACTGGTGAAATTGTGCCCAGTGAAGAAATAGCTCCTGATGAAGAAGTGGTTGTTCCTCATCGTGAAGAAAATGAACATCCTAATGAAAATGATGCTGAGGATTCTGCACGGCAACGACAACAACAAGGCCCTCGTCCAGCACATCCACGAGTGGCGAATGAAGTGCAAATTGAGAAGATCCTCGACAACATCAATGCACCTGGTCCCCTCACTCGCTCAAGAGCTTCACATTTAGCTAACTTTTGTGGGCATTACGCGTTTGTCTCTATTTCAGAGCCCACCAAAGTTGATGAAGCCTTTCTGGAACCTAAATGGATTCAAGCGATGCAAGATGAATTGCGTCAATTCGAGCTGTGGGAGCTTGTTAAGCGTCCTGATCCACGCAAGCACAATATCATCGGCACTAAGTGGATCTACCGCAACAAACAAGACGAAAATGGCCAAGTGGTGAGGAATAAGGCCCGTCTTGTAGCTCAAGGCAACACACAGGTTGAGGGTATTGATTTCGATGAAACATTTGCACCTGTTGCTAGGCTTGAAGCCACTCGTATATTGCTTGCATATGCTAACCATCATGATATCCTCTTATATCAAATGGATGTGAAAAGTGCATTCCTCAATGGTAAGCTTGAGGAAGAATTCTATGTTGCTCAACCACCAAGTTTTGAGGATCCAAAGCATCCTGACAAAGTCTTCAGACTCAACAAGGCTCTCTATGGCCTCAAGCAAGCCCCGAGGGCTTGGTATGATACACTGAAGGAATTCCTGAAGAAAAAGGGGTTCAAGCCCAGTTCACTTGACCCTACTCTTTTTACTAAATCTTATGATGGTGAACTGTTCATATGCCAAATATATGTTGATGATATTATCTTTGGTTGCACTAACAAGAAATACAGTGACGAATTTGCTCATATGATGCAAGAAAAATATCAGATGTCTATGATGGGGGAGTTGAAATTCTTCCTCGGGCTTCAAATTCGTCAACAACCCAATGGTATCTTCATATCTCAGGAGAAATATCTCAAAGACTGCCTGAAGAAATTCGGAATGCAAGATTGCAAAGGCCTCAAGATACCAATGCCGACAAATGGCCAACTCAACACTGACGAAAATGGTAAAGATTTCGATCAGAAGGTATATCGCTCCATCATTGGTTCGCTGCTTTACCTATGTGCATCTAGGCCAGATATTATGCTTAGTGTTTGCATGTGTGCCCGCTTTCAAGCGTCACCGAAGGAATCACATCACCAGGCTGTGAAACGAATTCTTCGATATTTGGCTCACACCCCAACGCTTGGATTATGGTATCCCAAGGGCTCATCACTTGATCTTGTTGGATATTCCGATTCTGATTATGCTGGTGATCGTGTGGATCGCAAGTCAACATCAGGCACATGCCATTTCCTCGGACGATCTCTTGTATGTGGGTTCTCGAAGAAGCAGAACTGCGTCTCACTTTCCACTACCGAGGCTGAGTACATTGCTGCTGGTGCCTGCTGCTCTCAGTTACTATGGATGAAGCAAACCCTCAAGGACTATGGCATCAACGTGAAGAAAGTGCCACTCTACTGCGACAATGAGAGCGCCATCAAGATCGCCCACAACCCAGTGCAACACTCAAGGACGAAGCATATTGAGATTCGTCACCATTTTCTTCGTGATCATGTGCTGAAGGGAGACATCGTCATCGACCACGTGAAGACTGAAGACCAGCTTGCAGATATCTTCACAAAGCCCTTGGATGAGAGAAGGTTTTGCATGTTGCGGTGTGAGCTAAACATCTTAGAATATTCGAATGTCCTTTGAAAAGGACACACATCCTAACGCTTATGCATTCTTGATGACTTTGATGCACAACACACGAAGTAACGTTTTTCTATACTCAATGAAGACTAACCCTCTAAGTGTGAAGAAATTAATGAAGAACTTGATTCTCAGAACCCTACGACAATTGTACGCGGTGTCTGAAATCATCATAGTTCTTATACGGTGGGTAACGCCACCACCTCTTTTTGACATTCTTCAAATTTGAGTTTTTCGTCATTTGCAATTTCGTCAAACTTTTCAAATTCGTCATTTGATGTTATTCTTCACTGCTTTTTGTTTCTATATATATATATATATAGGGTGGGACTATTTAAAAACTCCTTCTAGAGTTCCTAAATAAGCTTATTCAGGAACCACCCCCTCCTAACCTGTTTCTTTTCCCAAGGGAGCGAGCGAGCGAGCGAGCGGCGCGGTAGCGCCGCGAGGGAGCGAGCAAGCTCAGGTCTGCAGCCATGGCCTGAACCCGCCGCCGCGCGCCGCCACCTTACCAGGCCGCCTCGCTCGCCACCAACCACGGATGTGTGTTGGATAAAAGCGCAAGAAAAGAAAAACCAAACCCAAATCCCGCACGATCCCCTCCCATCTCCTTCCTTGCAACCACTCTCTCTCCCCCTTGCGCGCTTGGTGTGCCGCTGCCCAACCCCATGGCCGCGCTGTCCGGCCGTCCTGAGCACTACTGCCATGGTGAGCAGGGGAGCCGTGGCTCCTCCCTAAGCTCATCCACCCCCGAGCATCGACGGATCCACCTGCCCCCGCTGCTCGCCTTGGCGCTCTGGCCGTCCTCGGTCTCCTCAGCGACATGGGAGGTGGGCGCCCATGGATTCCGCCACAGGCATGCGCGCACGGTAGCGGAGTTGGTCGACAGCTGCCCACAGCCTCCGATGCCCCCTCAGCAACACACCGGCGATGCTGCTAACTGCCGTTGTTGATTGCAGTTAATTTCTGGTGCTATTCCCTATTATCTATGTTATTAACTACTGCCACTGAAAATTGATGTTAACTGCGCTTGGAAATTAACTTCTTTTACCCGTCGTCGATGTATCCCAGGACTGCGAGGAGCACCTCCACACACCGCCGTCGAAGCTCCATAAGAGGATGGAGCTCTACCACCCAGCCCGTGTCTCCTCCACCCCGTGCATTATCACCTCCTGTTTTCTGTCTGTCAAGCCGCCAGAGATGTTCTTCATACGGTCAGCAGTTAGCTTTCTTAACTCCGACAATTTTCAGCAGTCTTCATTCTATTGCGGAGACCTATGGGCGATTCCATCAGCACACAGTTAACTGCGCCATTGAGGCAGTTAGGGCCAAGCGTGGAGCAGTTCTTGAGCGTGCGCGTCTGCTCGCCTTGAGGATGACACCTACCTCTGATGTCCCAACCATCAAACCATACATCCAGCGCCGGCAAATACAGGTGAGACGGAGCCACCCCTGATGGTTCAGCCCCCTGCATCCCCTGCTGCACTAGCGCTGCTGCTCTATGTGACGCTCAGGAATTGATTTGAGATGGTCAGACAGAAAAAAAGGAAGGAGCAATGAAGAAAAGAAGACGAGTAAAAATGGAGCAAAAGAGAGAGAGAGAGAGAGAGAGGAGTAATGTCGTACTACACGTGAATGGTGAATGGATAAGAAAAGTTTGTGGTGGAGAAAAGGACACTGTGTTGTCCACTTTTTTTGAGTGCGTTTGGAAATGTTTCTCTTACGGTTTGTTTAAACAAAAGATAATCAGGGGTACAAAGCAAAAAAAGTTTAACTAGACGTCTTTTGAGTATGGCCGTTTACATTGTCCCCAGGCAAAAGTGGAGCTCATTCGTTGCTCGTTGTGGGTGTAGTTCAAAAAGAAACGAAAAAATTACATTAGTTAACTACATGAGAAAACACAACTTTCTTTTAAGAAAAGGATTTGGAAATTAACTCTGCTGGAAAAAATGCTTGACCAATTACAAAATGTACGACAGTTAACTCTGGAGCTTGCTGCTGTTAGGTCCGGTTAACTTAGCAGTTGACTTATCGGTTAACTTAGCAGTTGACTTTTTTTTACTTTGCACGCCTGAGTGGTAAAATGAAGCAGTTAATTCTGAAGAATGTGGCAGTTTGCTCGATTAGAGAAATCTAAAAATATTGACGCAATTAGCTATGGGAGCAACAACACTTAACTCGGCTCAATCCATCATTTAATAAAAAAAAATTAAATAACAAGTTTAAGGTAATACATTAATTAAAACATGGCAGTTAAATTCAACGGCCTAGCATTTAACCGCACGGTCGTCGCGTGATGCGCTGGTTGTTTCGTAGCACTCTTCTTAAGTATCCCTGCCTCCTAAATTTGCAGTTAGCATCGACCGACATGGTAGTTAACTGTGGCAACCATAGTATTTTGGATTAAAAAACAAATGAAAAAAGTTGGCCATTTTCGTAAAAAAAATCATAGACACTGGCGAGGGAGCGAGCGAGCTCCGGTCCGCGCTTCCCTGGCCATGCACCGGCGCGACGTGCCCACACCACCCTGCAGCGCCGCTTCCCCATCACCAGCATCCACGGGGCCTTCCCGCCGCACCTCTTCCCCGTCGCCTGCTTCCAAGTGGCCGTGCCGACGCGACACCCCGCCCTGGCCATGCGCCGGCGCGACGCCCCCACACCACCCTGCAGCGTCGCTTCCCCATCACCTGCATCCACGGGGCCGCACCGCTGCACCTCTTCCCCGTCTCCTCCACCCCGTGCATCCACGGGGCGTCGCGCCGCCGCACCTCTTCTCCGTCGAGCGGCTCCAGCATCCCACCTTCCTCCCTCAACCTTCCTCCTACTATACTAAAAAGTTTGGCCATTTTTTGTTATTCATTGTTGTTATTACGGTGATTTCGGCAAAAAATAAAAAAAAAATGAAAAAAGTTCTGGCACTTTCCAAAAAAAAGAGTTCGATAAATAGTGGCAGTTAACTTTGGCCGGCGTGGCAGTTAATTTCGGTCGGTGTGGCAGTTAATTTCGGTCGGTGTGGCAGTTAACCATCATATTCATTGTTGTTATGATGATCCCGGCAAAAAAGTGAAACGAAAAATAGTGAATAAAGTTTGGCCATTTTTTACAAAAAATGTCCATAGTGGCAGTTAACATCGGCCGGCGTGGTAGTTAACTTCGAGATTCATGACAGTTAGCAAGACCCCCGGCGAGAAAAGAACGAAACAAAAAAAGTAGTATATTCAGTCCCGACAGTTAACTAGCTGTTAACTGCCACAATACTTGGCAGTTAGCTATTTCAGGCCCACGCAGTTAGCTTGACGAGGAAAGAAAAAAGAAAAGAAAAAATTAGTATCTTCAGTCGGGCAGTTAACTTGTTCTTAACTGCCGTAGTCCTGACAGTTAGCTATTTCGGCCCCGCAGTTAGCATGACCCAGGCGAAAAAAATATAAAAGAAAAAAATTAGTACCTTCAGTTCGGTAGTTAACTTGTTGTTAACTGCCGCAATCCTTGACAGTTAGCTATTTCAATACCGGCAGTTAGCTTGATCCGGGAAAAAAAAAGTTTCTTCAGTCTCAGCAGTTAGCTTGTCAGCATGTCAGTTTGCTATTCCGGTCGGGCAGTTAGCGTGTACTGTAGCAGTTCGGGGCAAAAAATGACGAAAATGATGTTAGTTTTTTGAAAACTGCTCTTAAACCGTAGCGAATCTGAAAACGAGTTGTATATACCAAAGTTCGGGCTAATCCATAGCTTTCCAACGGTATATCATACGCAACATTCCGACAAATGGTTTGAAAATTTCTTTCACAAAAACATTGAAAACTTGTTTGATGGATTTCCAGTTTTTTGAATTTTGTTTAAAAACCGAATCGATTTTGGGAAAATGATCAACATGAGTTTTTTGCTCCTTTTCAATAGCTATCCAACGGTATATCATTTGCATCATTCCGATAAACGGTTCAATAATTACGACCAAAAAACAATGCGAAAAAACGGTGCCAGAAAAAGTCCGCTCGGCAGTTAACAAGTATATGACGCACAGTTAGCTTGTCTGTTTTCGAGCAGTTAGGAACGGTTCCTGAATAGCTTATTCAGGAATGAGTTGCAGAATAGCTGGGATGTGTATATATATATATATATATATATATATAGCAACCCCCACCCCCTCCTACCTATAGCTACCCGCAACCTCCCGCCCCCTCCTACCTGTAGCTACTGCGGAGCGAGCGGCGGCGAGCGGAGCCGGTGGTTAAATACCCGGCGCAGTTCTGCTCTCGCATCAAGCCGCGATCCTGCCTCAACCTTCTTCCCGCCGCAGCGCTCTGCGCCACCAGACCTCGGCCGCCCCGTACTCCACCAACCCTTGCCGCTCCGCCGTGACCCCACCCTACTTCCCCTGTGCCCACCGCCGGCCCGAGCACCTCCTCGCTGTTCGCTCCACCAACGGATCCATCTGCCCCACCTTCCCCGGTGTAGATCGATGTGCGGGAGGACCTGGCTGTCGCCCCCAACCCCCTTCCCTCCCCTGCCGACACGGTCCATCCCTGGTGGCAGGTGCTTGAGGGAGGCGGATCCCACTCACGCGCGACGGCGGGGCGCGGTGAGACACCTCACCGGGATCCATTACTGGCAGCGGTCGATGATCCACTGCACGAGGCTACCTGTCCGTCGAAGGTAAGCATCGCCGCTGGCTCGCCTAGGTCCGCGGTGGAGGACTTGCTTCGCCTGGCGCACCGCATCTCCGACGAGGCCTCCTCCTCCGGCCTCCTGCTCAAGTGACAACGCCTCCGGTGAGCCCGCCCCAAGCTCTCCCAAGCTCTCCCATTTGACCGCTCCTGCTATTGCTAATTGCCATAGCTAGATGCAGTTTACTGCTGCTCCTAACTGCCGCCGCTAATTGCAATTAACTATGAAAAATGATGTTAACTGCTGATGCTAATTCCAATTAACTACTGCCACATCTCTAACTGTCACCGCTAATGCCACATCCCTAACTGTCATAAGCTTCCAAGCTAACTGAATTCCTCCCCTTCCCTTTCCTTTCTCTCACCTGTCCCCTTCTGAACTACTGGTCACAGGGGCGCCGGCGAGCGAGGAACCACCAGTGGTCGGCAGTTGTAGCTCGACGAGCCACTGCCACTTCCTGTGTACTGATGGTGGTGGATCCATGGCCGCTGTTGGCGACCCTTGCTTGGTCCGCCCCATGGGCCTGCTCACTTCTACAGGGAGGGCTCCGTCAACGCCCTAGCCCCAGCCACCTGCTTCATCGCACTGGGGATCGACGAGGTGCAGGAGGCCCCGAGCCATCGAGAGCAGCCGGCGTGAACTGCAGCACATCCACGGTATCTAGAGGTGTTGATCCGGTTGCACCTGTTGCTGCTCAGTGCTACCGCTAGATGCCATTAACTACTGCTGCTAATTGCAATAAACTACTGCTACTAATTTGTGTGCAGATGCAGCAAGCCATTTCAACCGATGCATCTAGCCATCCACCATTCTCTTCTCTCCCAAACACACAAGGCAGAGAGAGCAGTTCATAAAAAGGATGGTTATGATTTCTGAATTTTTAATTTTCTACGGACGCTACGGTAGAGTCCCTCTTGGCCTCTTCTGGCAGTTAAATTCTGCAGTTAACTTCTGTAATTAGCGTCAGTTAACTTCTGCAGAAAATATTTTTAGGAGATGGGAAGGAGGCTAACAAGACAAAGAGGATCAGCAATTAACTTCCATAGCCGACACTGACGTGCAATTTGCAAAGACCGCGTGTTGTGTTGTGATACGAAGGGTATGTGCTGCTGTAAGTAAGTGCTTCATGAGCCTGGGTGTTGATGAGTAGCTATATGTTCATAGATGAGTGAGTTGCAAAATTTCAGAAGTTCATGGCCGGTGCTCATATTCATAGCAGCTAAAAATTATGTGCTCGTGTTCATAGCTCCAGCAGTTTAGCTACATCTATTTTCTCACATGAGCATGAAAAAGTTGGCTAAAGAAACCCGACAGTTAACTTAATAATTTCAAACAGTTAAAACCTGAATTTGTAGCAGTTAAAACCTAAAGTTATTGTCCTTTCCCCCCTGAACGATCACAACAACACTGAATACAGGAAACTTGTTCTCATATCGTGTAAATTTACTAGTCGTTCTTCTCAATAAAAAACCTACCAAACCTGAATGTAAGCCACCCCTCTTGCGCTTAACTCCTACAAAAATTGCAGCTGTTACTTGTAGGTCGCTTGCAGTTAGCTATCAGCATGGCTCCCGGTTAATTGAAGGTTAACAAGCAGTTTTTCAGATGCGCCAGGTAGCAAGCAGTTAATTGGAGTTTAACAAGCAGCAGTTATCAAACGGTTTCATTTGGAGCTTAATCAGCAAGCAGTTTTTTTTTCGGATGCAGTTATCTACAGAAACAAAAATGATGTGTGACTCATTACTCATTAGTAAATTTGATCTAAATCACTAAATGAACTGAAAAAAGGTAAGGTTCAGTTCATTCAGTGAAATGCGAGCGTACAGTGTGTTTTGAACCCTTTCCGGGGCTCTATTCTTTATTTTCTGTATTAGAAAATGCATGTGTGCGCCTTCTGTTATTTATGCAGTATCTAAAAATAGAAGTTAACATCGGCCGGCGTGGTAGTTAACTTCGGCATTCATGACAGTTAGCGTGACCCCGACAAGAAAGAACGAAATATTTTTTTTAGTGTCTTCGCTCCCAGCAATTAACTTGGTGTTAATTGCCGCAGCCCCGGGCAGTTAGCTATTTCAGGCCCCGCAGTTAGTTCAACCCGAGAAAAAATGTAAAAGAAAAAAAAATAGTGTTTTCGGTCTGGCAGTTAACTTGATGTTAACTGCCTCAATCCCCGGCAGTTAGCCTGACCCGGACGAAAAATGAATGAAAGAAAAAAAAAGTATTTGCAACTCCGGCCGTTAGCTTGCTCCACATAGTGCAGTTAGCTATTCCGCTCGAACAGTTAGTGTCTACTGTAGCAGTTCGGGAAAAAATGACGAAAATGACATTAGTTTTTTCAAAACTGCTCTTAAACCGTATCGAATCTGAAAAAGTGTTATATACACCAAAGTTCGGGCTAATCGATAGCTTTCCAACGGTATATCATACGCATCATTCCGACAAACGGTTTGAAAACTTCTTTCACAAAAACACCGAAAATGCATTTGAAGAATTTTTAGTTTTTTGAATTTTGTTTAAAAACTGTAAGGATTTTGGGAAAATGATCAATATGAATTTTTTGCTACTATTCAATAGCTATCCAACGGTATATCATTTGCATCATTCCGATAAACGGTTCAAAAATTACGATAAAAAAATAGTGCGAAAAAACGGTGCCAGAAAAAGTCCGCTCGGCAGTTAACTGGAATATGACGCACAGTTACCTTATCTGTTTTTTGGCAGTTAGGAACGGTTGCAGAATAGCTGGGATGTATATATATATATACAGCCCGTCTATTCTGCCAATATTAGCAGAATAGTTATTCTGCCCACATCCGAACTGCACGCTCAACGCGAGGGCACTACACTTTCTGAAGCAAAGGTACTGCAATACAAACACTAGTGAACTTCTCGTCGAAAAAAACTGCACGTGGTGTTTTTTCGGTACTGTTTTCGATCCAGTTTTTAAACCGTTTGTCGGAACGAGGCGTGTAATATACCGTTGGAAAGCTTAGGCACAACTTCGCCATATAGAAAAAATTTCGAGATTCGTCACGGTTTAAGAGCAGTTTCGAAAATGGTGCGGCGCACGACGATTGGTAGCGAGCGTATTTTCGCGATTTCTTCTAAACCGCTCGTCGGAATTAAGCAAATGATATGCCGTTGGAAAGATATCGTCCAGGCGCAACTTTTTCATATATATTACATTTTCTAATTCGTTACGGTTTAATAGCAGGTTCAATTTTACTAAATCGCGGAATTCCATTTTTTCAAATTTTTTGGAATTTTCGGTACTGTTTTCGCTCCAGTTTTTTAACCATTTGTCAAAACGAGGCGTGTGATACGCCGTTGGAAAGCTACGGACGAGGCGCAACTTTCATATGTAGAAATGTTTTCGAGATTCCTTACGGTTTTAAATAATTTTGAAAATGGTGCGGCGGACGACGGGTGGCAGCGGCCGTTTTTTCGCGAATTTTTACAAACCGCTGGTCGGAATGATGCAACTGATACGCCGTTGGAAAGATATCGACGAGGCGCAACTTTTTCATGTAGAACACTCTCTCTAACTCCTTACGGTTTAAGAGCAGTTTTGATTTTACCGAAATGTGGACACTCTGTTTTTCGCGGAACCAAAATCGACGCGTGAACCGCATCAGACAGAAAAATGCACTGCTTCAGACTTAAAACCGCACTGCATTATACGGGTAAGCGAACTGCATGATTTCTTTTTGTCGGACGTAAACTTTCTCACACGAGTATTTGTGAGTTTTTGTTGTCTTTTTTTAACATTTTTTTATAAATGGGAGTGGACCGCAGATACGAGGGCAAGTGAACCGCGACATATATCAAAGTGAACCGCATTACTATTGTTGTTTCACTAAATATTTCGCACTTTCATGTTGGGCACAAGTGAACAGCATCACTCTCAAAAGTGAACCACATCCGAGGACCAAACGCACTGCATGTGTTGATGTAGTCGACTGAATTTTGAGACACACAAAACAAATTTGCACTTCATACAGAGGGGTAATGAGCTGCTACACAAATGCAGTGAACTACATTTTTTTGTCTCTCTTCAAACAAATTTATTCAAGACCGTGAGCATCGCGCCACCGCACTGCAAGCACCCTCGCTGGTGGACTGCACACCCAGCCGTACCGCAGCGACGACCCAGCCACACTCATAAAAATGCAGAACACATAGAATTTACATCACAGGGAGACACATAAAGAATGCATTCACAAATTTTTCCAGCAGGCGATCTGCATGCTTGGTCTGGTCGAACCGCACACCCACTTTGACCGAACTGCACATCGTGGCCGCGCCCACAAACTGCAGTGCTGGACTGACAGCATCCACGAACTGAACCGCTGGTCTACAGCGTGTCTGGTCGAACTGCAGTTGCCTGGTTGAAAAATGAAATACATAAGAACTGCACGTGCACCTCAAAATGGAGTCTGTTTGCTTCAGATAAATGAAAGATTTGATGACATTCCCCACCTTCAAAGAAGAATTTTCACACGATAAGGATTCGGGCAAACAGCACATGATGAATAGCTCGAGACCTTGCGAGCTACCTCCCACGCACCGCGGACTGCACACACGCACACACCGCACTTCACGGATGCGTTGGCGGACCGTACGGAGGCGAGTTCACCCGAAGCAGCGCACACTACCCCTGGTACTGACCACACATTGCAACTGAACTGCAGCTATCCATCCATCTGAGAACGGAGCAGCCATCGATCTCAGCTAGCCGCACGCAAGTGAACTGTACAAGTGGTTTTTACGAGCTGCACGCACATTGCACGCAGGCTGCAGACGCACGAGCTGCACTTGCCGAGTCGCACTAGATCATTAACCCAACACCGAACTGAACTTGCCTGCAACACGAAGGTGGTTTCTAGTGCACTGCAGGGGAGGAGGAGGGGAACTGCGCGAATTTTGCCGGCGAGAGATGGATGTCCGTCGCCCTCATCATGCTGGAGTCGGAGGTAGGGCGCGGGGGGAACTGCTCGGGGATGAAGAAGAGAGCGGCACCGCGCCGCCAAAGAAACTGCACGCGTGCTCTTCGTGAACTGCACACACGCGGGGGCAGCTGTGGAGTGCAGGCCGTCGGAGGAGATCTCACCGGAGGAACTCGCCGTCCGCGGTCCGGTGATCGGGGGAAGGCCGAATCCGTGGACGGAGAGCCACCGGAGCTCTGTTGAACTGCATAGAGGGAAGCAGCAGAGGAGTCAGCAGAGGCCATGGCCGCCGGATCCTTAGGAGGGGAAGCCTTGGCGGCCACCACGCCGGGTGAGAACCTCGCGCTGGTCGGCGGAGTGGGGCACCACTGTGGCGCCGGTTGCGGCCCGTCTTGGGGCAGGAGGAAGGTGGCTAGGTGCGGGGGCTGGATCCAGCCGGATCCATCGCCGGGGAGGCGCCGGGGGGCGGGGGCACGGCGCATCACAAATCCGGCGAGGTTGATGGCTTGCATCACAAATCCGGCGGCGGGCGGACCGGATCCATCGAGAGGTGGCTCGGGGGAGGGTGGCTGGGAGAAACAATGGCGCCGCCACCTGCTCATGACGCCATGGGTGCCAGAGGGAAGGCGCACCATTCGGGGATGTCACCACGACGACATCCACCGGGCCGGCTGGGGAGGAGGCCGAACGGAGGCGCCGGTCCCGGGAGGAGAGTGTGGCACCGGGGGGAGAAGGCTGGGTGGGGACGGCGCCATTAGGGGAGGGGAGGGGGTTGGCGTAGGGGATGGCGGCAGTGGGATTGGGGGAAGAAGGTGGAAGGGGATCGGGGGAGTGACGCGGGGAAGAAGGTGGACAGGGATTGGGGTGTGACGCGGGGGGAAGAAGGTGAGGTGGGTCGGGGGTGTTGGCAGAATAAGCGAGGAGTTGGTAGAATAAGGTCTTAAGGGGGTTGGTAGAATAGACCCACCCTATATATATATTAGAGTTTTTCATGTCCTCAACAGCATCCACATATAGCTATTTCTTTAAACAGTATTTTTTCGTCATCTATGTGGATGTGATCGGACCCGCTCCCCTGTGTGCTAAACTCAACTCACTCTGTTCACAAATTCTTCATGTGCGTTCTACTTGACACTGTTCAAAGTCTTCACTGTGTCCTTGACAGTTGAAGAAATTGCGAACACATTTTGAAAATATTCTAATCAATTTTTGGCGGTTGCCACAGTAACTTCATCCCGTGCTTCACACGCATGGATAAAGGTGAAAATGCATGTGTGACATGTGTCACTCAGATGCGAAACGCCAGGGGCTTATCCGTCCAAAATCTTCAGACCTCTTAGTTTTTATCACGCCTATATAAAGGCTTGACCTCGTCAACCCTAACTCATTTCACTCTCGCGCCCCTGTCGTCCTCAAACCCTAGCGCCGCCGCTGGAACTCGTCGTCGCCGGAGAGGAAGAGCTTCACTGCCTCGACTTCTTCGCTGTCGTACTCGCGTCGGCCGCGGATTTCTTCTCCTCCGCCGCCGCTGTAGACGTCTTTCGTCGCCAAGTTAGGGCACGGAAGATCTGAACTGACGATTTCCTTCGTCTCGTCGTCCAGTTCATCGAGTTCATCCTTGGGGTAATTAACATTTATTTTTACCGCCCAAGTTTGATCTTTTTACTGCCACAAAATCTTCAAGTGCTGTTTTTACCACTCTTCCAATTCTTCAGCACTTCCTTTAGGCCAGTCGTGAGTATTTTCATCTAAGTTATACTTAACAACTAGATTCCTCAATTGTGCAATTGCTTCAATATGTACAACTCTAGAATCTATGTCAAGAACACTTAGTGAATTGCGTCAAGACGATAAGGGTCAATTTCTTCACCTGGTTTATTTTGAAAAATCTCTGAGAACGCATGTGACTCTTCCCTATTTCCTCGCAACTATACTCTATTCACAGGTACAATGTCTGCCGACGAATCACTAGGTTCTCATCAAATTAATTCATTTGCAGCATTGCTTGAGGTAAACCTTCAAACATCTTCAGAGTCCTCACGTGTTTAAAAACCTCAGCTGAAGAAAATGGTTGATGGCAAAAGGCCTCAGAAAGGAGGCAAGAGGAAAGAGGAACATACAGCTTTTGAGATTCCTGATGATCTGTATGAAGGATACTGCACTCCAGATGAAGAGACTCATGGAAAAGAAACCAAGGAGCAGCGCAAAACGCGCATGCAAAAGATAAAGAGATACCGGACCTACCAGTGGAGGGATTACAATTTCGTCATTTCCAAATACATGAAAGATTTTGCTGTGAAGCATCCGTGCAATAGGCCACCGCTTGCTGAAGGTCAAACTGCTCATCATACAAGCATCAGAAGGGGTGAAGAATTCCCCAAAGAATGGGCAAAACAACAAGGTAAATTGCAGAAACAGGCCAAAAAGGCTGTTGAAGAATTCAACAAGGCCGCAAAGGCCTCAGCTGAAGCAGATGCCAGTGGCAGTGCCAGTGCTCCGAAGAAGGCCATGCCAAAGAAGCCTGCCAACAAGCCAAAGATGTCTGTCCCAAAGCCCTTAGTGGCCCAGCCGGCTGCTTCAAAGGCCTCCGCACCCAAGATTTCAAAATCTTCAGTGCCTCCTCCTGCTTCAAGTTCATCAATGGCAGCAGCAAAAGCTTCAACACCGGTCGTGCTCGCATCTTGCCAGCGCACCGAGGGCTTTCCAACAGCCACAATTGCTGCATCAAGTGCCTCAGCTAGTGGGCAACCATCGTCTTCACTGCCCAAGCTGAAGAAAAAGGTCACTGCTGGCCGTGGAACTAGGCCAAGTCCCTAGAGCAGCCGTAGTGCCTCTGGTTGACGAACATGGGCTGGCTGACGAAGATGAGCTCACGAAGTTCCTCAGAAGAAGGCAAGAGCAAGCTGCAATTGCTAAAAATTCTTCAGTTCCGATAATGCTGGACCCCAAGAAGCTTCTGGACTTCATTGACATCTGGTGTACCAAGCCAGATACGCCTCTTGATGAATTGAATCTACCTCCTGGCCCAAGTCATGTCTTATCTGCCTTCATTTTGAATGAGAAACACAAGATTGCTCAAGCCAAGTTAGTGAGGAAACAGCAACTGCAGAAAGAGAAGGAGCTGCGAAAGAACATGCTTTCAATTTCTCCTCAGCAGCTTGTGACCTTGCAGTCTGAAATTCAATAGC
This sequence comes from Elymus sibiricus, assembly GCA_039707655.1. Taxonomy (NCBI): domain Eukaryota; kingdom Viridiplantae; phylum Streptophyta; class Magnoliopsida; order Poales; family Poaceae; genus Elymus; species Elymus sibiricus. The sequence continues at coordinate 311,031,480 of CM077666.1, forward strand.
TGTCTGAAGAATTTGAACGCCAGTCAAGTCACTGTTGTGGAGTGCGTGACAGATTCATCACTGCAACCAAAAAGGTTGTTGAAGAGCACAACAAGCGTGAGGCTGCCAAGTTCGGCACAGTGCCTCCTTCAAGTTCCTCAGCTCCACCACCAACAGCTCCGACCAGTGAGACTACAAAGGCAACTGACGATGTTGTGCCTGAAGAAAAAGCCAGGGCAACTGCATCAGTCGTTCCTGAAGAAAATGAACCACCAAGTTCCTCAGCAGCAGCACCACCAGCGACTTCACCTGTGAAGACTATCACCCTTCCTTCTGCATCAGAAGTGAAGGAGACCAAAGCTGCTGAGAAGGAAGCGAAAAAGAGAAAAGCTTCAGCTCCTCCTACCATCACTGAAACAGTGAAGAAAATGAAGACGGCTCCATTGTCTTCAAATGCTCCAATTGATGCCATTCCTATCTCATCAGCGCCCCCTGCTCCTGCCAATGATGATCGTCAGCTTGTTCCGTATGGGGTGGATTATGTAATCCCACAGGCTGATGAAGATGATACTGAAACCCACTCTGCTGCTACCACAGAGCAAGTGGATGAAGAAATTGAAGTCGAAGAAGATGCTTCGCTTCACCAAGTCCTGTCTCGGAAGCCCTCATAGGTTCCGGTGACTGAAGAACATGCCACTGCTTCATCTGGAAGTAGTGAAGAAACTGAAAAGGATGTGGACATTGACGGTGCAACTACCCCTCCTATCATTGATGAATTTTGGGAAGCTTACCATCCAAATTCGCCCCTCACCACTCCTCTGACGCAAGTGCCACAGTCACCCGCCGTCACTGAAGAAATTCACACGGGCTCTGAGGAAAGACAACCATCACCACTCCAAAGCATTCCTGAAGAAATTCCAGCTGCAGCAGCTGATGAAATTGCTCAAGATGAGCCAACGGTTGATGTCGTCAATACACCCCCTCAGCGAGATGACTCAATTCCTTCAGCAGATACCGATACAGTTCCAACTGCCACTACTGAGGAAATTGCCAAATCTCTTGCTGTGACTGATCCGAACGATTCCACTGGGTCCCCACGACCAGTGTTTGACGTACGCAAAAAGATGCATAACCTTCACCCAGTGCCTGTGATGCCAAAGATTGGCAGAACCCTCAGGCGGCCTCAGTTTGATAATGCCAAATTCTTCGAAGAGAAGAGCTTCTTCATTGGTGAGTCCCCATATGACTCAGCCAAGATTAGGCGCCTGCGATTCTGGACAAGGACACAGATGAATTTTTATGCATCACTTTTATTTGACAAGGACAAAGTATTTCCGCATCGCCATATTCCTCACATGGATATGGAATCCATATCGTGCTTTCGGCCAGTTCTGGCTGCTCTTCATGATGCTGGATTACTCAGCTTCTGCTCTGACGTCTGCGATTGGAATGAAGAACTCATTCATCAATTCTACGCCATAGTGCACTTCTCTGGAGACGCTGACGACATTGCAACATGGGCTCTGGACTGGATGAGTGAAGACACTCACTACAAAGCTCCCATTGAAGAACTTCTTCGAGCTCTCCCAGTTGAACCACCCCATGAAGAAGCAAGGAGAATTTATGAAGAAACTGAGCTGCCCAACCACCTGATGCAAGTGCTTATGAAGCCTATCGCTGAAGGAGAAGCACCAAGGACAACCTTCCTAGTGAAGGATTTGCTATATGTGCCAAGAACGGTGTACCGCATTCTGGCCAAAACCCTCAGTCCAATCAAGGGACACAACTCCAATACTGAAGAAGTTGTGGGAATTATGAAGAATTTGCTGTTCCATATGATTCATGGTACTCCCATCAACATTCATGATTTCTTTCTGAGGACTTTGGTCACTGTGGCACAGTCGCCTTTCGATCTGAAGCCATATGCTCCATGGATCATGAGATTCATCAGATCCCGATCTGCAATTCACTACAAGGCTGACAGACAAAATCATTTGAGCTATTTGCCTAAAGTAGAAGTTCTTCAGAGCAACATCTCCTCAGTTCCTGGCAAGGGCAAGGCTGCTATACATGAAGGAATTCGTCCCCATGATGGACAATTTCGTCAACCAATCTCCAGCTCCAATGCTGATGAATCTGCTAGCCAGGATACCGCTGCAAAAGCTTCAAGGCCAACTTCTTCACCTGAAGCACCACGGGTCATGACTGATCGTGAGTTGCTCATAAGCCTTCACCAGAAAGTTGACAAGAATCACCGATGGGTTAAGCATCAGTTTGCAGCTATTCAAGCCAACATGGCTGTGACGCATAACGCCGTCCGCAAAAACCGCTATTATCTTCATGAGATATTTGACAGATCATGGGCCATCCTCTCACACCTCAAGACTGATGAAGAACTTGCAGATCTAGATTTCCAAATGAACTTTGACTGGGCCGAACCGCCAAGGAAGAAGTTCAAGAACACCAAAGTTCCTCCTCTTATGCCAAGCTCAGAGTCTTCATCGCGCACCACTGACGAAAATGAGGCGGTTGAAGACACTGCGGCTGGTCCATCTGCATCACGCGACCCCAACAACGCTGGCGCTCCCGCGACTTCACCTCGATGATTTTCTTCAGGGGCGTTAGTCCTCACCTTGTCTCCTTTTGGTCATTGATGACAAAGGGGGAGAAGTGTGAGTTAGTCTTCAAGCGGGTCGTTATATGAGCTGTTTTTGCTGAGTTACAACTCTTGAACTTCATTTGATTCGCTCTTTGACGAGTTGTAACTTAAATAACTGTTGGATGTCTGACTGTTTTGCAATGTTTCATATGCATGCTCTGATCTTAAATATATCTTCTCATACATGCACAATTTCGTCAAACACCAATTTTCATCATGCATTCATATTCTTCAAATATCTTATGATCATGCATGATTGGATTCCAAGATATAGGGGGAGATCTCCACAATTTCAACCTGCCATGTGCATTTGCAATCCAAAGCAAATTCCTCATATGCACATCTTCAGGGGGAGTTCCTCAATATCTTGTAATCAATTTCTTCAAACTCTGTACTTACACTTCAATTATTTTTACTCCCGTTGAAAGCCTAACCAATTTGTCATCAATCACCAAAAAGGGGGAGATTGTAAGTGCATCAAGTGCCCCCTTAGTGGTTTTGGAGTATTGAAGACAAATAGGTTGAGGAACTAATGTGTTTGTGAGTATACACAGGAGACAGGGTCCCTGAAAATTTGGTTTAACACATGGAAGACGACCCCTAAAAATAGATTTCTTCAAGTGAAGAATTTGGTGATGAAATTGGTACGGCCTTTGAAAAAATTGATGTGAAGACTTTGAAGCTTGAAGACTTTGGTTTTCGTAGTTTCTTTTCTTTTTATTTGAGTCATAGGAAAAACCGTACTGTTAAAGGGGGTCTAGGTGAAACATATTTCACATTTCCAAAGTGATGCTCAAAACTTCTCAAACCTATACACACAAAAGCCGCTTCGAGTGAAGCCTTTGGAAATCTCCAGTACAGCTGACGCATTTGCTAGCGACAGTGACGAAGTTCATCTGGTCGCTGACGAATTTGGTCAGGCTGAGGAGTTAGGTGTTCGCCAGTGCGATCTGCCTACCGTGAGGAAATTGAGTGCTCTGACGAAATGGAGAGTTCAATTTTCAGACCGTTGCTGCGCCGCGTGCCAGCTGTCGAGTGGATCCTTATCCTGACAACGGTCGAATCAGACAAGGGCATTTATGACAATTCATGTCGGTTTGCCCCTGGCTATAAATAGCCGCCCCCCACAACCACTTGTTGGTTGGCTGCTCCGAGAGAACTTGACACTTGTCATTTGAGAGCAACCCATCCTCTGACGACTTTGAGAGAACCCAAGTGAGGAAAACCCAACCAGAGCCTAAGTGATTGAGCATCACTGAAGAGATTGATCTGTGTGATCCGACGCTTATTACATTTGAGGACTGTCATTCCTCCAGACGGTTAGGCGTCATGTTCTCAGCACCCAAGAGTAATTGTGGTGTGCCGGTGAACAAGTCTGTGAAGGTTTTGGAAGTCTACCTTGAAGACTTACCACGAGTGATTGGGCGAGGTCTAAGTGATCTTAGCTCAAGAGGAATACGGTGAGGACTAAGTGTTCTCTGAGTTGCGACTCAGCCGCCTCAACCAGACGTACAGTTGATACAGCAACTGGAACTGGTCTACCAAATTCCATTGTCTTCACTGAGCCAACCTGGTTTCAAATTCCTCACCCTCCCTTACTTTATTCCGCTGCTAAAGAATTTGTGATCTATCCTCTGACGAATTTGAACTGAAGTATTTGATCACGCTATCTTTTATTTCCTTAGTTCATATTCCTCATGCTTGTATGATTGTATGATTGCATGCTCTTCACTCTTATGTATCCTGATCGCATATACTCTGACTCTGTGATGACTTAGTTTCCCTTGCGTTTCTATTTCTTCACTCTGATCTTCGTCAAATTCATCAGAGTTTGACGAATTTCTAATAATCTCCCATTCACCCCCCCTCTGGGAGATAACCTGCGCTTTCACATAGTGAGATTATGTAAGGAATGCATGCAGAAATCCAGAGTGATGGTAGCAACCAGTGGATAGACCCAAACCAATGATAGCAGGCAGATAATAGCTCTAGTTAAAAAATACAGGTAATGGCTCCTTTACAGTTTGTTTCCCACCCAATATGAAACACATAGTAGACACCTGTGACGCTCCTGACTTAATCGTGCACTAATCATACACGCAAACGTGCACGATCAAGCACAGGGACTCACGGGAAGATATCACAACACAACTCTAAACACAAATAAAATAATACAAGCTTATTATTACAAGCCAGGGGCCTCGAAGGTTCGAATACATAAGCTCGATGTCATACGAGCATCAGCGGAAGCAAAAGTATCTGAGTACAGACACAAAGTTAAACAAGTTTTGCCTTAAGAAGGCTAGCACAAAAGCAACAACGATCGAAAAGGCAAGGCCTCCTGCCTGGGAGCCTCCGAACTACTCCTGGTCGGCTGGCTCAATCCAGTAGTACGTGTCGTCGGGACCCTCCTGGTAGTAAGCTCATGCGGCGGCATCTGGCTCCTGGACTCCAACGTCTGATGTATCAACAATTGGGTATGGGGAAAAGAATAGTAGAGCAACCGTGAGTACTCATCCAAAGTACTCGCAAGACTGACATCAGAACTATGCTAAATATGCATTGGTATCAAATGAAAAGGCTGTATCTGTGGACTATATAGCAGAAATGCCAGAAGAGAGAGAAAGGCCTAGCCTATCGAAGACTAGCATCTTCAAGCAATCTTGCAGCATCAGGAGAGAGTAGATAATAGCAGCATACATGTGGATATACAACAGCAATGCCCTGAGATCCTTTCTCGACACCCTGCGAGAAAGCGATCCCGAGAGCAGTATTAACAGTTTAATATGATTCATCATCAGTTTGTAGTTGTCATGGTACCGGATACAACTCCGAGCGTCCTGTTACCGTGGACACGGCTATTCGAATAGATAACTTCCCTGCAGGGGTGCACTACTGTTACCCAACACGCTCGATTACATCTGTCCGGACACACTTGCTGGGTAATGCCCGGCCTCGGGTAATCGACACGAAGCAGCGTCCTACCCAAGCTCAGCAGAGAGGTCAACACGCCGGTCTAAATCCTAAGCACGAAGGGGTCTTGGGCCATCGCCCTTCGCACTCCTGCACGTTGCGTGGGTGGTCGGGGCGCAGGCGCGACACTGAATACACCAGTGACGTAACCAGCCCAACCCCAATAATCAGCCCGCATCTCTGAGCTGTGACGTCTGAAGAGCTTTCGGGAGAAACGTACAACGTAGAGGGCCCCATTAAACCATTATCCCACGTGGTGGTAGTGCGTATAGGGCACGACGACCCACTCAGATCAAATACCCAGTTCCGTTAGGCGTATTTAGTAACTCGCAGAGACGATCAGACTACCTGTCGCTCCGACTTGGTAACTCACGGTTATCGATCAGGGTGGGCTCCGCCTGCCCTGTCGTTCCGCCACAGTATCACTCGCGGGTGCCCTCCTGGCAAGCCCGACTTCATATTTCCCCGCGGGTACCTCTCGAGGTGGACCCGCCTGCGACAAAGGCCAAAGTAACTGTGTGTCCAAGTATCGAGTAAGTATCCCAGGAATCACCCTCGATGGATTTCCACTCGAGGAGTTACACGACGGTAGCTTTATCGGAGGTGAAGAAAGAGGAATCACCCTCGGTAACTCACCACTGTATAGCTATTCTATAGAGACATCATCGGAAGTGAGATAAGAGGTATCACCCTCGGCACTCGATGCCAGCTCTGCAGAGTCGAGCAACTTAGGGGGTGTGCGGTGATGTGCTGTTCTCAGCCCGTTCGATCACGACAATCGGGGCACAGATTCTAAGCGGAGCAACTACAGCAAGGGAGAGGGGCCACAAATGGTTTTCCATCCATCCTATACTAAGCAGTTTAGGATAGTAGGCAGGTATCAAATAACAGTAACAAGGACAGGCTATGCATCAGAATAGGATAAAACAACAGCAGCAAATTCTAATGCAAGCATGAGGGAGAGAGAATAGGTGATATAGGCATGCGTCAAGGGGGTTTGCTTGCCTGGTTGCTCTGCTGAAAAGGACGGGTCGTCGGGGATGTAGTCGGTCTCCTGGGCAGCGTCGGTCTCGGAGTCTACCGGAGAGAAGAGGGGGAAGAAACAATAAATATAAAGCAAACAAATGCAATCACAGATGCATGACATGGCAATACGCGGTGCTAGGTGTGACCTAACGCAGTGCTACACGTGGCAGACGAAGCGGGAGATTAACTGGAACGTTTTCCCGGTTTCGGACGTCTGTCAGACAGATGAACCGGAGGGGATGGTTCCATGTTCAGGTAGTTAGGGACACGTGACAGATGAACGGAGGGCATATTCGGAATCTTCATATTTTTCTGATCGTTTTACATATATAAATTATTTTAATCCGAGTTACGGTTTAAAAGATATGATTTTTTTAAAGTTTTTATTAATTTCTGGAATTATTTAAATCAACATTATCCGAAACAGTAAATGCTGACATCAGCATGACGTATTGCTGACATCAGCAGTCAACAGTACCGTTGACTGGTCAACCTGACATGTGGGTCCCGCCTGTCAGCGGCTGATTAAATTAATTAGGGTTTCATTAGACTAATTACAGATTAATTAAGTTAATTAAATAATTAGTTTAATTAAACATGATTAATTAAGTTAATTAATTAATTAGTTAATATTTATTTATTTTAATTATCTAATTTTAATTATTTATTTTATTTTATTTACTTTTAATTTCTTTTTCGTTTTAAACCGCAGTGGGGCCCAGTGGTCAGTGGGCTAGGCGGACACGTCCGCCCGTGCCCGTTCGGGCGCCGGACACGTCCGGGCTTTACACGCGCGCGGGCACTAGGGAACCGGACACGTCCGGCTGTCCAAAGCGCGCGCGCGGGCACAACGCGGCCGAGGCCAACGGCGCCAGTGGCCAGCTGCGGGTGCGGCTGGGCGGAGGCAGGCGACGGCGGCATCGGAAGGCAGCAGGGCGGCGGCGGTGGAGCAGCAGCGACAGGCGGCGGGCGGCGGCGGCTAGCGGCGGGGGCGGCCGAGCGGATCGGGCGACGAGCAGGCGCGCGCGGGCGAGCGGCATCGGGAGGAGGCGGCAGAACGCGGGCGAGGCCAGGGCGAGTGCGGGCGCGCGGGCGCGGCCAGGCGCGCGAGCGAGCGGGCAGCGGCCGCGGTGCGGGCGAGTGCGGCGGACGGCGGCGAGCGGGCGGTGACGGCGGCGACAGAGAGGAGAGGGGCGCGGCTCACCCAAGGTGAAGGGGAGAGGGGCGGCGAGGCTTGTGGAAGCCGTTCGGGGAGGGGGCGAGGACGGCGACGGCGACGGTGGAACGGCGACGACGACGAGGACGCGGCGGCGGTGGCGTCCAGAGAGGAGCGAGAGGGGGGGGGGAAGAATCGGGCGTCGGGGCTAGGGTTTCGGGCGGCTGCGGCCTAAATAGGCCAGGGGGTATGGGGATGGGCCGGCCTGGCTGGGCCTAGGCCCAGTTGGGCCAGGGGGTTTTGTTTTTTTCCTTTTTCTTAATTTTCTTTTTACCTTTTGTTTTTATTTTCTTTTAGTTTCTGTTTTTTGCAAAAATGTATGGATACAAATTGATTTTTGTAAAATAGGAGACTTAGCCCAAAATTAACAGTGCAATTTTTGTTACTACCAAAAATTAGTTTGGAGTTAAAAGGATTTCATCTGAATTTTATTTAAAAGAAAAAGGCATTAATTATTGCTGTATTGGATCTGTTTTAGGATGTTAGGGTAATTTAACTAATTCAATAAATGTTGGTTGTATTTTTATAATTGCCTCTAAATTATTTGCAACATTAAGAACATTTTAGTTTCTGAATTTGAACAACTTTTATTTTCACTTTATATTTGAATTGATATTTGATTTGGAATTTGAGATGAGATATGATGCAATGGTGATCAAGCACTGTTAAACAGGGTGACCTGGCATTGTCAAGAGGTGATCAATGTAGCTATTACATGGGGATGTTACAATTCTCCCCCACTACAAGAAATCTCATCCCGAGATTTAAGAGGTGGAGTAAGGGGTATTTTCGGGATCCAGGATATATAGGAGAGTCAGGTTTCGATCCTGTGGAACGGCGGGTAGTGTCGATTAAGAGTAGGAAGGCGGTGACATCTTGCGCGGTCACGACAAAAAGACGTGTCCGAGAAAAGTCTGTCAGCTATGTCGGCAACAACGTCGGTACCAAGGGCGGGAACGAAGAGAACCATTCTCCTGCTCGTTAAAACGAGGCGGACCAATAGGCAAGGTTCTTGTCCATCGATGATTACCGGAATGTCATCAACAATAGTGACAATGTTTTATTTGGGGGTGTTGACTTAAGCAGGGAATTATCACTGCTTAGATCATATAGACCATAAGAAAGGTTAAACAAACCAATGGAAAGGAAAATGTGTTTATCAGATTTAAACAAACCAATGGAAAGGAAAATGTGAGTATACGCAAGTACTGGTGTATATCCTTCCCAAGGACAAGCAGAGCAGGATAACCATGACAGCATAGCAGGTAGATAACATTTAGGTAAGGGGCGAGGAAAGTCATGATGTTACCCATGCAACGGTGTTTGGATAAAATGATCAAGAAACATTTAGCAATGTTCTTGTTGATGTTCAGAATACCTCAATCATGCTTCGGGGTAGCAATAATATGGTGCTCCAAGTAAGGATTGGAGTTGAAGATCACATGAAAATACTCAAGGAACAATTCCAGGGATAACACGAAACTTAAGGTATAACCAAAAGATGTCCAAGTTTGAATTGAAAAGAGGGCAAAGATGTTGTCGATGACAACACAAATTAAATTGGGCAAGGGTGGTATTATTCATCATGGATTCAATCCACAACTATAAAGAAATCAAAAGGTAGACGATGATCATGACACATTTTGTCGAGAGGTTTCATGAAGACGTAATCGATGAGCAACACATCAAGCAAAAGGGGTGGCGAAGCTAAAGGTTAACGGAACCACGGATATGACACAAACTCGGAATTAACCTTGTTGTTCAAGACGAAACGATATGACAAAGAAGCTCGACGTAAGCTTAGCTCATCGTCGAAAATTGTGCTTCGGGAAGAAGGAACAGGTAGCATAGTTAAAATCAGCACGATAATGATGCAGCCGATCAGGCTAGGAATGACATGTTTGAGTTTAAATTTCCCAGCAACAAACTACTAGGAGTAATGAGCCATAGGGTGAACTTGATTCACTTATCGGTGTTCTCGGTTGACAAACAACCCAGAACCCGTGGAATGACTAAATCGGTGAGAAGTATTACTCCAGCAAGAATTCATAAGAGGTAGTGCAATGGCACGATATCCTCAAGATACCGGAGGGTAATACTCGAAGGTAAAATAGAATATAAGTTGAACAAGCATATTGATCTGTAGAAGACAAGTGCTTCAACTTGTCCGAAAAAACGGAAACAAAGAAGAACAACATGATCGGAACCACGGTTGCAAAGGATCAAGCCACGGATACAAGATGAATTTATGCCAAGGGGTGATTATTTTACGAGAAGTTTCCGTGACGGTCTACATCATTTCCATGTGCATGAACACAAAGTTCAAGGTCAACTCCCACTTCTTCAATGCATAACCTTTCATTCACTTCTCGCTTTCGATGAAGTTGCAGAGTTGAAACTTTATCTGACGAAACACTAGTAGAGTATAACCCGCATAACTTTCGGGTTCACACTGATTAGGGAAGGCATAGGTTCAACCCATCGGGACATTTTAGGAACCTATTCAACACAATTATAGGAGCAACGGATACACGCTCGAAAGCAGAGGGCTAATGACACGGAGTAAATGCTACAATTCGCCAGAGGCATTTTGTATCAGGGGAAATTCATCAATGATTTAATATACAAAGAGGCTGTCGGATAGTAATCCACCAAAAGATCAGGTGGTCGTAATGAATCTGGTGTGAGTATCGGTACTCAACCAGAAGAAGAAAGGATGCAAATGCATTGGTTTATGGAACATCTGAATAAGCCGAAGCTTAAATACGAAGGGTTTACGATTTCCAAATCGGGGGATCAGAAACAGACGCTCTGATCGAAAGCTGACTAAGTTGAATAGAATTAGACAGACAATCAATCGAGGTTTGATTTGCCGAGAACCAGTTCATGTTCAAAATGATATCTGAGCCCTAAGGATGAATTATAGGAAGTAACTGATGATAGCAAGCATTCACATACACATTCAATCAATAGGTTCAGAATGACAATGACAAAGGATGTTAATGAATACTGCGTGACATTTGGAATTAACCGTAATACAGGTAGGCAAGATTTTCCAAAGCAATAGGTTGCAAAGGATTCTCGGAACAATGAAGAGTATTTCGGGGTATCTTGTAAAAACAAGAGCAACTGGGAGTGAAGGTACAGACGGCAAGGATGTGCCGTTATCCACGGGGATTTATCGGTGGTAGGAAATTGCAAAAGCAGTGGGCTCCAGGGTCTCGGGAAAACTTTGAAGAGTATCTTCAGAACCTTCTGGTGAATCGAGCGATCATCTGGAACGAGGGGCTCTCCGGGAGAAAGTGGTTACGAGATCCTAGAGTCAGAGTTAGTAAAACTTTTAACCCGAATAGAAGAGAGAGTAGAATCCCAGAGTAAGGAAGAGGAGTAAAAGATCCTAATCCCATCCATGTGCAACATGGGCCCGTAAGCCACACAACACTGTTAGTAAAATAGTTTTTCAATGTCTAGACTCAACTTCGACCAAGGAATAGGAAGGGGGCTTCCTACAGGCAGTCGGCTCTGATACCAACTTGTGACGCTCCCGACTTAATCGTGCACTAATCATACACGCAAACGTGCACGATCAAGCACAGGGACTCACGGGAAGATATCACAACACAACTCTAAACACAAATAAAATAATACAAGCTTATTATTACAAGCCAGGGGCCTCGAGGGCTCGAATACATAAGCTCGATGTCATACAAGCATCAGCGGAAGCAAAAGTATCTGAGTACAGACACAAAGTTAAACAAGTTTTGCCTTAAGAAGGCTAGCACAAAAGCAACAACGATCGAAAAGGCAAGGCCTCCTGCCTGGGAGCCTCCGAACTACTCCTGGTCGGCTGGCTCAATCCAGTAGTACGTGCCGTCGGGACCCTCCTGGTAGTAAGCTCCTGCGGTGGCATCTGGCTCCTGGACTCCAACGTCTGATGTATCAACAATTGTGTATGGGGAAAAGAATAGCGGAGCAACCGTGAGTACTCATCCAAAGTACTCACAAGACTGACATCAGAACTATGCTAAATATGCATTGGTATCAAATGAAAAGGCTGTATCTGTGGACTATATAGCAGAAATGCCAGAAGAGAGAGAAAGGCCTAGCCTATCGAAGACTAGCATCTTCAAGCAATCTTGCATTATCAGGAGAGAGTAGATAATAATAGCATACATGTGGATATACAACAGCAATGCCCTGAGATCCTTTCTCGACACCCTGCGAGAAAGCGATCCCGAGAGCAGTATTAACAGTTTAATATGATTCATCATCAGTTTGTAGTTGTCATGGTACCGGATACAACTCCGAGCGTCCTATTACCGTGGACACGGCTATTCGAATAGATAACTTCCCTGCAGGGGTGCACTACTGTTACCCATCACGCTCGATTACATCTGGCCGGACACACTTGCTGGGTAATGCCCGGCCTCGGGTAATCGACACGAAGCAGCGTCCTACCTAAGCTCAGCAGAGAGGTCAACACGCCGGTCTAAATCCTAAGCACGAAGGGGTCTTGGGCCATCGCCGTTCGCACTCCTGCACGTTGCGTGGGTGGTCGGGGCGCAGGCGCGACACTGAATACACCAGTGACGTAACCAGCCCAACCCCAACAATCAGCCCGCATCTCTGAGCTGTGACGTCTGAAGAGCTTTCGGGAGAAACGTACAACGTAGAGGGCCCCATTAAACCATTATCCCACGTGGTGGTAGTGCGTATAGGGCACGACGACCCACTCAGATCAAATACCTAGTTCCGTTAGGCGTATTTAGTAACTCGCAGAGACGATCAGACTACCTGTCGCTCCGACTTGGTAACTCACGGTTATCGATCAGGATGGGCTCCGCCTGCCCTGTCATTCCGCCACAATATCACTCGCGGGTGCCCTCCTGGCAAGCACGACTTCATATTTCCCCGCGGGTACCTCTCGAGGTGGACCCGCCTGCGACAAAGGCCAAAGTAACTGTGTGTCCAAGTATCGAGTAAGTATCCGAGGAATCACCGTCGATGGATTTCCACTCGAGGAGTTACACGATGGTAGCTTTATCGGAGGTGAAGAAAGAGGAATCACCCTCGGTAACTCACCACTGTATAGCTATTCTACAGAGACATCATCAGAAGTGAGATAAGAGGTATCACCCTCGGCACTCGATGCCAGCTCTGCAGAGTCGAGCAACTTAGGGGGTGTGCGGTGATGTGCTGTTCTCAGCCCGTTCGATCACGACAATCGGGGCACAGATTCTAAGCGGAGCAACTACAGCAAGGGAGAGGGGCCACAGATGGTTTTCCATCCATCCTATACTAAGCAGTTTAGGATAGCAGGCAGGTATCAAATAACAGTAACAAGGAGAGGCTATGCATCAGAATAGGATAAAACAACAACAGTAGCAAATTCTAATGCAAGCAGGAGGGAGAGAGAATAGGTGATATAGGCATGCGTCAAGGGGGTTTGCTTGCCTGGTTGCTCCGCTGAAAAGGACGGGCCGTCGGGGATGTAGTCGGTCTCCTGGGCAGCGTCGGTCTCGGAGTCTACCGGAGAGAAGAGGGGGAAGAAACAATAAATATAAAGCAAACAAATGCAATCATAGATGCATGACATGGCAATACGCGGTGCTAGGTGTGACCTAACACAGTGCTACACGTGGCAGACGAAGCGGGAGATTAAATGGAACGTTTTCCCGGTTTCGGACGTCTGTCAGACAGATGAACTGGAGGGGATGGTTCCATGTTCAGGTAGTTAGGGACACGTGACAGATGAACGGAGGGAATATTCGGAATCGTCGTATTTTTCTGATAGTTTTGAATATATAAATTATTTTAATCCGAGTTACGGTTTAAAAGATATGATTTTTTTAAAGTTTTTATTAATTTCTGGAATTATTTAAATTATTTAAATCAACATTATCCGAAACAGTAAATGCTGACATCAGCATGACGTATTGCTGACGTCAGCAGTCAACAGTACCGTTGACTGGTCAACCTGACATGTGGGTCCCGCCTGTCAGCGGCTGATTAAATTAATTAAGGTTTAATTAGACTAATTACAGATTAATTTAGTGAATTAAATAATTAGTTTAATTAAACAGGATTATTATGTTAATTAAGTTAATTAATTAATTAGTTAATATTTATTTATTTTAATTCTCTAATTTTAATTATTTATTTTATTTTATTTACTTTTAATTTCTTTTTCGTTTTAAAACGCAGTGGGGCCCAGTGGTCAGTGGGCTAGGCGGACACGTCCGCCCGTGCCCGTTCGGGCGTCGGACACGTCCGGGCTTTACACGCGCGCGGGCACTGGGGAACCGGACACGTCCGGCTGTCCAAAGTGCGCGCGCGGGCACAACGCGGCCGAGGCCAACGGCGCCGGCAGCGGAAGGCAGCAGGGCGGCGGCGGTGGAGCAGCAGCGACAGGCGGCGGGCGGCGGCGGGAGCGGCCGAGCGGATCGGGCGACGAGCAGGCGCGCGCTGGCGAGTGGCATCGGGAGGAGGCGGCAGAACGCGGGCGAGGCCAGCGCGAGTGCGGGCGCGCGGGCGAGTGCGGCGGACGGCGGCGAGCGGGCGGTGACGGCGGCGACAGAGAGGAGAGGGGCGCGGCTCACCCACGGTGAAGGGGAGAGGGGCGGCGAGGCTTGTGGAAGCCGTTCGGGGAGGGGGCGAGGACGGCGACGGTGACGGCGACGACGACGAGGACGCGGCGGCGGCGGCGTCCAGAGAGGAGCGAGAGGGGGGCAAGAATCGGGCGTCGGGGCTAGGGTTTCGGGCGGCTGCGGCCTAAATAGGCCAGGGGGTATGGGGATGGGCCGGCCTGGCTGGGCCTAGGCCCAATTGGGCCAGGGGGTTTTGTTTTTTTTTCCTTTTTCTTAATTTTCTTTTTACCTTTTGTTTTTATTTTCTTTTAGTTTCTGTTTTTGCAAAAATGTATAGACACAAATTGATTTTTGTAAAATAGGAGACTTAGCCCAAAATTAAGAGTGCAATTTTTGTTACTACCAAAAATTAGTTTGGAGTTAAAAAGATTTCATCTGAATTTTATTTAAAATAAAAAGGCATTAATTATTGCTGTATTGGATCTGTTTTAGGATGTTAGGGTAATTTAACTAATTCAATAAATGTTGGTTGTATTTTTATAATTGCCTCTGAATTATTTGCAACATTAAGAACATTTTAGTTTCTGAATTTGACCAACTTTTATTTTCACTTTATATTTGAATTGAAATTTGATTTGGAATTTGAGATGAGATATGATGCAATGGTGATCAAGCAATGTTAAGCAGGGTGACCTGGCATTGTCAAGAGGTGATCACTGTAGCTATTACATGGGGATGTTACAACACCCGAGATTAAGCAGATAGTGGACAGAGATACTATTCGTTGCTGCCCCAATATGTGTTGGGGAACGTTGCATGGGAAACAAAAATTTTCCTACGCACACATAAGATCTATCCATGGTGATGAGCATCTACGAGAGGGAGAGTGAATCTACATACCCTTGTAGATCGCTAAGCGGAAGCGTTAATAAACGCGGTTGATGTAGTCGAACGTCTTCGCGATCCAAATCGCCGAGCGTCCCGCGATCCAATCACGATCCTTCCGATCTAGTGCCGAACGGACGGCACCTCCGCGTTCAACACACGTACGGCTTGATGACGCCTTCACCTCCTCGATCCAGCGAGCGATGGTGAAGTAGTGGTTGAGTTCCAGCAGCACGACGGCGTGGTGATGGTGGTGAGGAACAATCTCTGCAGGGCTTCGCCAAGCACTACGGAGATTATGACGGAGGAACTAGAGGGCTAGGGTTGCCGGCACACGGCTTGGGAAATCCTGATGTGTCCCGTGTGCTAGCCCTGCCCCTCTATTTATATGTTGAGCCTTGGGGTCTAAACTTGGAGTAAAAGCCTCCTCCGGGTCGGTTTTGCCCGCACAAGGTCGGTTTGGCCCGCAGGGAAAGAGTCCAACTCGGATCCCTGCCGAACCGTGCACAGCCGCGCACAAGCGGTAGTACCGCTTCACACAAGCGGTAGTACCGCTCGGGCGGTAGTACCGCTTCACACAAGCGGTAGTACCGCTCCGGCGGTAGTACCGCTTCACCAAGCGGTAGTACCGCTTACGCGGCAGCAAAACTACTTTTGCACTTTCCAATACCTTGTGGGCTTTATCCCTTTGGCTCATATAAAGTGTTGCTGCACCCGAACACTTCGGTAAACATCCGGAACCCCTTCCGGTGAACTTCGGAACTCTTCCGGAGATCAAAACACTATTATCACATATATCAATCTTTACCTCCGGACTATTCCGGAGATCCTCGCCATGTCCGGGATCTTATCCGGGACTCCGAACAACTTTCGGTCACCAACATAATAACTCAATTATACTAATCGTCACCAAACGTTAAGTGTGTAGACCCTGCGGGTTCGAGAACTATGTAGACATGACCGAGACACCTCTACGGCCAATAACCAATAGCGGGACCTGGATGCCCATATTGGCTCCTACATATTCTACGAAGATCTTTATCGGTCGAACCTCTATGTCAAGGATTCAGTTAATCCCGTATGCTGTCCCCTTTGTTCTTCGGTATGTTACTTGCCCGAGATTCGATCGTCGGTATCACTATACCTAGTTCAATCTCGTTACCGGCAAGTCTCTTTACTCGTTCCGTAATACAAGATCTCGTGGCTAACACTTTAGTCACATTGCTTGCAAGGCTCATTGTGATGTTGTATTACCGAGTGGGCCCTGAGATACCTCTCCGTCATACGGAGTAACAAATCCCAGTCTTGATCCATGCCAACCCAACAGACACCCTCGGAGATACCTGTAGAGCACCTTTATAGTCACCCAGTTACGTTGCGACGTTTGATACACACAAGGTATTCCTCCGGTGTTAGTGAGTTGCATGATCTCATGGTCAAAGGAACAGATACTTGACATGCAGAAAACAATAGCAATAAACTGACACGATCAAATGCTACGTTTACAGTTTGGGTCTTGTCCATCACATCATTCTCCTAATGATGTGATCCCGTTATCAAATGACATCTCATGTCCATGGCTAGGAAACCTTAACCATCTTTGATCAACAAGCTAGTCAACTAGAGGCTTACTAGGGACACAGTGTTGTCTATGTACCCACACATGTATTTGAGTTTCCAATCAATACAATTATAGCATGGATAATAAACGATTATCATGAACAAGGAAATATAATAATAACCAATTTATTATTGCCTCTAGGGCATATTTCCAACAGTCTCCCACTTGCACTAGAGTCAATAATCTAGTTCACATCACTATGTGATTTACATTGTAATGAATCGAACACCCATGCAGTTCTGGTGTTGTTCATGTTTAGCCCTTGGAAGAGGTTTAGTCAACGGATCTGCAACATTTAGATCCGTGTGTACTTTGCAAATATTTATGTCGTCCTCCTTGATGTAATCGCGGATGGAATTGAAACGTCGCTTTATGTGTCTGGTCCTCTTGTGAAATCTTGGTTCCTTGGCTAGAGCAATGGCACCAGTATTATCACAAAACAGAGTCATTGGGTCAAGTGCACTAGGCACTACTCCAAGATCTGTCATGAACTCCTTCATCCAGACACCTTCCTTCGCCGCCTCCGAGGCAGCGATGTACTCCGCTTCGCATGTAGAATCTGCTACCACGCTTTGCTTGGAACTGCACCAGCTAACCGCACCCCCATTAAGAATAAATACGTATCCGGTTTGCGACTTAGAGTCATCCGGATCAGTGTCAAATCTTGCATCGACGTAACCCTTTACGACGAGCTCTTGATCACCTCCATAAACGAGAAACATGTCCTTAGTCCTTTTCAGGTACTTCAGGATATTCTTGACCGCCGTCCAGTGTTCCATTCCTGGATCACCTTGAAACCTTCCGACCATACTTATGGCAAGGCTGACATCGGGTCTTGTGCACAGCATTGCATACATGATAGAGCCTATGGCCGAAGCATAGGGGATGACACTCATCTTTTCTCTATCTTCTGCAGTCACTGGGCATTGAGTCTTACTCAACTTCACACCTTGCAAAACAGGCAAGAACCCCTTCTTGGACTGATCCATTTTGAACTTCTTCAAAATCTTATCAAGGTATGTGCTTTGTGAAAGTCCTATTAAGCGTCTTGATCTATCTCTATAGATCTTGATGCCTAATATGAAAGCAGCTTCTCCTAGGTCCTTCATTGAAAAACTCTTGTTCAAATATTCCTTTACGCTTTCCAGCATTTCTATATTGTTTCCAATCAGCAATATGTCATCCACATATAATATTAGAAACGCTATAGAGCTCCCACTCACTTTCTTGTAAATACAAGCTTCTCCGTAAACTTGTATAAACTCGAACGCTTTGATCACCTCATCAAAACGAAGATTCCAACTCCGAGATGCTTGCACCAGTCCATAAATGGATCGCTGGAGTTTGCAAACTTTGTCAGCATTCTCTGGATCGACAAAACCTTCTGGTTGCATCATATACAACTCTTCCTTAAGGAAACCGTTTAAGGAACGCTGTTTTGACATCCATCTGCCAAATTTCATAATCGAAAAAGGCAGCTATTGCTAACATGATTCTGACGGACTTAAGCATCGCTACGGGTGAGAAGGTCTCATCGTAGTCAACTCCTTGAACTTGTGAAAAACCCTTTGCCACAAGTCGAGCTTTATAGACGGTGACATTACCGTCCGCGTCCGTCTTCCTCTTAAAGATCCATTTGTTCTGAATGGCCTTACGCCCTTCAGGTAATACTTCCAAAGTCCATACTTTGTTTTCATACATGGATCCCATCTCGGATTTCATGGCCTCTAACCACTTCTCGGAATCCGGGCTCATCATCGCTTCTCCATAGCTCGTAGGTTCATCGTTGTCTAACAACATGATGTCTAAGACAGGGTTGCCGTACCACTCGGGAGCAGTACGCGTCCTTGTCGACCTACGAGGTTCGATAGCAACTTGATCCAAAGCTTCATGATCATCATCATTAACTTCCTCTTCAGCTAATGTAGGCTCCACAGAAACAATTTTCTGCGCTGCGCTACTCTCAGGTTGAAGTAAAGGTTCAACAACCTCATCAAGTTCTATCTTCCTCCCACTCAATTCTTTCGAGAGAAACTCTTTCTCAAGAAATGTTCCGTTTTTAGCGACAAACACTTTGCCTTCGGATCTGAGATAGAAGGTATACCCAACTGTCTCTTTTGGGTATCCTATGAAGACGCATTTCTCCGCTTTGGGTTCCAGCTTTTCAGGCTGAAGCTTTTTGACATAAGCATCACATCCCCAAACTTTAAGAAACGACAGCTTTGGCTTCTTGCCAAACCAAAGTTCATATGGCGTCGTCTCAACGGATTTCGATGGTGCCCTATTTAAAGTGAATGCAGCTGTCTCTAATGCATAACCCCAAAACGATAGTGGCAAATCGGCAAGAGACATCATAGATCGCACCATATCCAATAAGGTTCGATTACGACGTTCGGACACACCATTACGCTGTGGTGTTCCAGGCGGTGTTAATTGTGAAACAATTCCACACTGTCTTAAGTGACTGCCAAACTCATAACTCAGATATTCTCCTCCTCGATCAGATCGTAGGAATTTAATCTTCTTGTTACGATGATTCTCAACTTCACTCTGAAATTGTTTGAACTTTTCAAATGTTTCAGACTTGTGTTTCATTAAGTAAATATACCCATATCTACTTAAGTCATCAGTGAAGGTGAGAAAGTAACGATAACCACCGCGCGCCTCAATACTCATCGGACCGCACACATCAGTATGTATGATTTCCAATAAGTCACTTGCCCGTTCCATTATTCCAGAGAACGGCGTTTTAGTCATCTTGCCCATGAGGCATGGCTCACATGTGTCAAGTGATTCAAAATCAAGTGACTCCAAAAGTCCATCAGCATGGAGCTTCCTCATGCGTTTTACGCCAATATGACCTAAACGGCAGTGCCACAAGAAAGTGGTATTATCATTATCAATTCTACATCTTTTGGCATCAATGTTATGAACATGTGTATCATTACTATCGAGATTCAATAAGAATAAACCCCTCACATCGGGTGCATGACCATAAAAGATATTACTCATATAAATAGAACAACCATTATTCTCTGATTTAAATGAGTAACCGTCTCGCAATAAACAAGATCCAGATATAATGTTCATGCTTAACGCAGGCACCAAATAACACTTATTTAGGTTCATCACTAATCCCGATGGTAATCGAAGAGCGAGCGTGCCGACGGCGATCACATCAACCTTGGAACCATTTCCCACGCGCATCGTCACTTCGTCCTTTGCCAGCCTCCGTCTATTCCGCAGTTCCTGTTTTGAGTTGCAAATATGAGCAACCGCACCGGTATCAAATACCCAGGCACTACAACGAGAGTTGGTAAGGTACACATCAATAACATGTATATCATATATACCTTGTTTGTTGTTGGCCGCCTTCTTGTCAGCCAAATACTTGGGGCAATTCCGCTTCCAGTGTCCAGTTCCCTTGCAATGAAAACACACAGTTTCTGGTTTGGGTCCAGCCTTGGGTTTCTTCACGAGAGGAGCAACTGCTTTGCCACTCTGCTTGGAGTTACCCTTCTTACCCTTGCCATTTTTCTTGAAACTAGTGGTTTTATTGACCATCAACACTTGATGCTCCTTCTGAATTTCAGACTCAGCGGCTTTCAGCATCGCAAACAGCTCGGCGACTGACTTGTTCATCCCGTGCATGTTATAGTTCAACACGAAGCTCTTGTAGCTAGGTGGCAATGATTGAAGAACTCTGTCAGTGATAGCCTCTGGCGGAAGGGGCATCCCTAACTCAGCCAGACGGGTGGAGTACCCAGACATTCTGAGCACGTGATCACTGATAGACCCGTTCTCCTCCATCTTGCAAGCATAGAACTTATCGGAGATCTCATATCTCTCGATCCGGGCATTCTTCTGAAAGATAAACTTCAACTCCTGGAACATCTCATATGCTCCATGACGTTCAAAACGTCTTTGAAGTCCCGGTTCTAAGCCATACAACATTGCACATTGAACTATTGAGTAATCATCAGAACGAGCCTGCCAGGCGTTCACAACGTCTAGAGACTCAACTGGAGCGGGTGGATCACCAAGCGGTGCATCAAGGACATAAGCCTTCTGGGAAGCCGTAAGGATTATCCTTAGATTACGGGCCCAGTCCACAAAGTTACTTTCATCATCTTTCAACTTAGCTTTCTCTAGGAACGCATTAAAATTCAGGGGTGCTACTGCGCGAGCCATGATCTACAACATAAATATTGCAAAGACAACTTAGACTATTGTTCTTAGATAATGAGTTTAGTTAATCATATTACTTAAAAACTCCCACTCAAATTGACATCCCTCCGATCATTCGAGTGTAACATGATCCAAATCCACCAACTCAAGTCCGATCATCACGTGAGTTGAGGTGGTTTCAATGGTGAACATCTTCATGTTGATCATATCTACTATATGACTCATGTTCGACCTTTCGGTCTCTTGTGTTCCGAGGCCATGTCTGTACATGCTAGGCTCGTCAAGTTTAACCCGAGTGTTCCGCACGTGTAACATGGCTTACACCCGTTGTATGCGAACGTAGAGTCTATCACACCCGATCATCACGGCGTGTCTCGAAACGACGAACTTTCGCAACGGTGCACACTTGGGGAGAACACAATTTATCTTGAAATTTAAGTGAGGGATCACCTTATAATGCTACCGTCGTCCTAAGCAAAATAAGATGCATAAAAGGATTAACATCACATGCAAATCATAAGTGACATGATATGGCCATGAACTTGTGCTTTTGATCTCCATCTCCAAAGCACCGGCATGATCTCCATCGTCACCGGCATGACACCATGATCTCCATCATCTTGATCTCCATCAACGTGTCGCCATAAGGTTGTCGCGCCGACTGTTGCTTCCACGACTATTGCTAACGTTTAGCGATAAAGTAAAGCATTACATAGCGCTTAATGATTGACACGCAGGTCATACAATAATTAAAGACAACTCTATGGCTCCTGCCAGTTGCCGTACTCATCGACATGCAAGTCGTGATATTCTATACAAAACATGATCATCTCATACATCACATATATATCATCATGTAATTGGCCATATCACATCACAACATACCCTGCAAAAACAAGTTAGACGTCCTCTAATTGTTGTTGCAAATTTTACGTGGCTGCTACGGGTTTGCAAGAACCGTTCTTACCTACGCAAAACCACAACGTGGTGTAGTGATTGCTTTTTGATCTTCTAAAAGAACCCTCTTCATTGAACCGATTCAACTAAAGTGAGAGAGACAGACACCCGCCAGTCACCTTTATGCAACAAGTGCACGCAGCGGTAAAACCAGTCTCGCGTAAGCGTACGCGTAATGTCGGTCCGGGCCGCTTCATCTCACAATACCGCTGAATCAAGTATCAACTAGTAACGGCAAGCAATATGTATACACCCACGCCCACAACTCGTTTGTGTTCTACTCGAGATCTCATCTACGCATAGACCTAGCTCATGATGCCACTGTTGGGGAACGTTGCATGGGAAACAAAAATTTTCCTACGCACACATAAGATCTATCCATGGTGATGAGCATCTACGAGAGGGAGAGTGAATCTACATACCCTTGTAGATCGCTAAGCGGAAGCGTTAATAAACGCGGTTGATGTAGTCGAACGTCTTCGCGATCCAAATCGCCGAGCGTCCCGCGATCCAATCACGATCCTTCCGATCTAGTGCCGAACGGACGGCACCTCCGCGTTCAACACACGTACGGCTTGATGACGCCTTCACCTCCTCGATCCAGCGAGCGATGGTGAAGTAGTGGTTGAGTTCCAGCAGCACGACGGCGTGGTGATGGTGGTGAGGAACAATCTCTGCAGGGCTTCGCCAAGCACTACGGAGATTATGACGGAGGAACTAGAGGGCTAGGGTTGCCGGCACACGGCTTGGGAAATCCTGATGTGTCCCGTGTGCTAGCCCTGCCCCTCTATTTATATGTTGAGCCTTGGGGTCTAAACTTGGAGTAAAAGCCTCCTCCGGGTCGGTTTTGCCCGCACAAGGTCGGTTTGGCCCGCAGGGAAAGAGTCCAACTCGGATCCCTGCCGAACCGTGCACAGCCGCGCACAAGCGGTAGTACCGCTTCACACAAGCGGTAGTACCGCTCGGGCGGTAGTACCGCTTCACACAAGCGGTAGTACCGCTCCGGCGGTAGTACCGCTTCACCAAGCGGTAGTACCGCTTACGCGGCAGCAAAACTACTTTTGCACTTTCCAATACCTTGTGGGCTTTATCCCTTTGGCTCATATAAAGTGTTGCTGCACCCGAACACTTCGGTAAACATCCGGAACCCCTTCCGGTGAACTTCGGAACTCTTCCGGAGATCAAAACACTATTATCACATATATCAATCTTTACCTCCGGACTATTCCGGAGATCCTCGCCATGTCCGGGATCTTATCCGGGACTCCGAACAACTTTCGGTCACCAACATAATAACTCAATTATACTAATCGTCACCAAACGTTAAGTGTGTAGACCCTGCGGGTTCGAGAACTATGTAGACATGACCGAGACACCTCTACGGCCAATAACCAATAGCGGGACCTGGATGCCCATATTGGCTCCTACATATTCTACGAAGATCTTTATCGGTCGAACCTCTATGTCAAGGATTCAGTTAATCCCGTATGCTGTCCCCTTTGTTCTTCGGTATGTTACTTGCCCGAGATTCGATCGTCGGTATCACTATACCTAGTTCAATCTCGTTACCGGCAAGTCTCTTTACTCGTTCCGTAATACAAGATCTCGTGGCTAACACTTTAGTCACATTGCTTGCAAGGCTCATTGTGATGTTGTATTACCGAGTGGGCCCTGAGATACCTCTCCGTCATACGGAGTAACAAATCCCAGTCTTGATCCATGCCAACCCAACAGACACCCTCGGAGATACCTGTAGAGCACCTTTATAGTCACCCAGTTACGTTGCGACGTTTGATACACACAAGGTATTCCTCCGGTGTTAGTGAGTTGCATGATCTCATGGTCAAAGGAACAGATACTTGACATGCAGAAAACAATAGCAATAAACTGACACGATCAAATGCTACGTTTACAGTTTGGGTCTTGTCCATCACATCATTCTCCTAATGATGTGATCCCGTTATCAAATGACATCTCATGTCCATGGCTAGGAAACCTTAACCATCTTTGATCAACAAGCTAGTCAACTAGAGGCTTACTAGGGACACAGTGTTGTCTATGTACCCACACATGTATTTGAGTTTCCAATCAATACAATTATAGCATGGATAATAAACGATTATCATGAACAAGGAAATATAATAATAACCAATTTATTATTGCCTCTAGGGCATATTTCCAACAATATGTACCCCACAACCATTTAAAAACTCAAGTTTGATTGTTAGTTTGGACCTGACTCGGAGTCTAAGAGGTGAACAGGACGATAAAGTAGCAGGTAATATTAAGCGATCCATAACGTAAGCAGACACGAAAGAGTGCAACCTCTCTTGCGGACCCATGTAGTCCTCAAGGTCACCTGCTCAGTTGATGATGGTAATGCAGTGGTGGTGGCTGCCGGCAGTGGGGAAGAAGATCTGAGGCGGCGAAAGACGGTCTGGAGGGGGGATCTCTGCTGTGGTGGACGCTTTCGTCGTTGGAGCAGCTCAGCTAGGGCGGACGATGGCGTGGCAGGAGCGGGACAAATCACACAAAGTTTTCTTTGACACCTATCTGTATCAGAAGTAATTCTGTAATGGCTCATTTGAATTGGAGGATTCTAACAATGCAGGGATAGGAAACACAGGAATAGGATAGGAATGCAAGTGCAAAACAGAGCATTTGCTAACACATGATTTCTGTCAATCTGGGTGTTTGGTTCACAGGAATTGGAGGATCACAGAAATGCAAAGAAGCATGGTCATATTAAAGTCAAACCACATAAAAATGTACAGTTATAATGCTATTATGGTACTATCACTTAGTCTTGTTCTTCATGAATAGGAATTTGAAAAGGAGGGCCAAGTGGATATTAAAATTCCTACGGTTTTTCCTTGAAAGAGACACTAAAGGAAAAAATCCTACAGTTTTCCCTTGCTCCATTCCTTTGAACCAAATGCATGAATAGTAATACCATAGGAAACTTTCCAATTCCTATGTCTTTCCTTCACTTTTCCTTTCAACCAGTGGCGATTCTAGTAGGCAGGCTCGAACAGGCAAAAGCCTACACTCCAAAAATGTTTTTGTACTACTTCTACTACTTTGGACCCAGCCCACTGCCCTACTAGCTCAACTCCCATGCCCATCTACACATACACAGCTACAACGCGCAGAAATAAATAATGATGGCTTTCGAGAGAGTCCATCACGGATAGCTAACTTGCCTAGTACCTCACTGCTTGTCATATAGGAGAAGCTATTCGTATTTCTAATTACTACGTGTGCTCAGTGGACAATATATATTACATGTAGAGTGAAAAAGCGATGCGACAAGTGTACAACCTCTTTGCCGAAGCCATGTCGATCTCAGCATCATTGGGTTGGTCACTGAGGATGCTGCAGCTGATGTGGCTGTCGGAGGTGGGGAAGAAGATCTTAGGCATCTGGAGATGGAGCCGAGGGTACTGCTCCGCTGTGATGGACGGTTTTGTCGTTGGAGCAGCTCCGATGAGGTGTACGACGGCGAGGCTGAAGCAGGACAAGAGAGACAACGTTAACCTGAAGTGGGATTCTAATAGCATCTCCAATAGATGATGTAAAATACATCACCAAAAAGTGCTATATGTAAAATACATCAGCCGCTCGTCTCTGAACTTAACTGTCAAAACTGAATGTTACTGTCAAAACTGAAATGTACTCTCGAGACTGAATTTTGCTGTCAAAACTGAATTTTACTGTCGGAACTGAACGCAGTAGTAGTAGAGAAGCAATGCACTAGTAATTTTGGTTGCTTGAGCACTAGTGGCAGAGAAGCAGTGATCTAAATCGGCAGCCGCTCCAGCAGGGAACGTACTACCAGAGAGCAGCCGGGGCCGCTGATCATGCAGCAGTAGCAGCGCCCGGAGCATCAGCGGGTGCGAGAGCCGTAGCAGCAGCAGGAGCGCGAGCGAGTGCCGGAGCTGCTGCTCGTGCAGCAGCAGTGTGAGCAAGAGTAGAGCAGCAGCGCGAGCGAGAGCCGGAGCAGCAGCAGCAGAAGCTCCTGCTGATGTGGACATCGCTGCCGAGGGAGCAACGCCATGGCAGAGAGACGACATGGAGGAAGTGGCCGGTGACACCGCCGTCGATGGAGCCGCGCCATGGCGGCTCGGGATCGAGCAGCGGCAGCACCGTGAGATCAAGCCGTAATGGAATGGTAGGATTAAAAAAAAGGAAGTGTGGAAAAATGACAAGAAGATATTGGAACATTAATTTGAAAGAGATGATAGAAGCAGGAGTTCATTTTGGTCATGGTATTAAGAAATGGAATCCTAAAATGGCCCTTTGGTGGCGCTGACTAGGCCTCAGCTTCATCCGAGGAATCGCTGATGGTGCTGTGGTTCCGGTGGTGCAGGTGAAGACGGTGCTGTGGGAATGGAGGTGGCGCGATAGACGAGGCGAACATCGGGGCAGCTCCTTGGAGGTGGAGGACGGGGCAGCTGAACCGGCGGGACGACGAGATCGACGACGGATCCTCATCCGATGCGGGGGATGAGGGACGTCAAGCTATTGCGGCGGACGATGTCGTCGGGGAAGAGGCTCCGGCTGGGCGGCGGTCGGGAGGAGCGTGGGGTTTCGCGGGTTTTCGCGGCCTTGGTGTACAAATGGGGGGCGTAGGGGGTGGGAGGGGGAACCATGGCTTAGGGACGAGCTTGTCCAAAATGTGGGGTAAGTTACGAAAGTACCCCTACCCGTTTGGACCATGGGACGTCGAGGCGGGATTTTCAGCTGAGGGATAGAAGGGGGATTTCGCGTGCCGGGGCGGTGCGACCGATTTCGGAGGAGGGGGAGTTTTTGCGCGCATTGAAATTTTGGGATAACAAGGCGCGGGTTGAAGGGGCGGGAGTTTTGCAGCACAAGAGACAAACAGATAGCTTGAAATTTCGGGAGAACAATCTTAACGTGTACAAAAAAACAAAAACAAAAAACAATTCGCACCACACAAGAGAGAGTCATGTCCCGGTGTGCGTGGTCTTCACCGGTTTCCCTTAATTAACCGTGCCATGTATGGTTTTTGGGTCCAGTTTCCCTTATTAACCGGACCAACTCTCTTCTTCTTAATGCACTGCGGGAGCTCCCCGCCCTCTGACGTGGTTCCGTAAAAAAAAAGAGTCATGTCCCGTTTTATTATATGAATTACTACAAATGCCATTTAAAAACAACAATGAACAACTTAAAAATTTGGTAGAACAAGCTTACCGTGTACGGTACCAAATCAATTCGTACTTCCCTCAACAACAACAAAAAACAATTTGTACCGTCTACCATATGGACTAAAATTGAGTCCATTTTCTGTATTTGAATGGGATTGTTGTCAGGTTAGTTATACCATCATCTAAATATCATCTTCACAGCACACGACATGAATATAGTAGTACCCATGTAAATATGAACTACATATACTATATGATCTCGAATTCAAATATGTGTATCCATTTTATGTTGAATTCAAATCATAGTACATGTATGCTCTATCTAGATATTCGGAATCTAAACGATGTTTGATATGTATAATGTGTTTAACACGCAACACACACACACACACACGTGCACACACACACACACACAACATTTGGATGTTAGCTGCCAAAGCCACCCATTATCTCCAATTTGAATAGTTCTGTCCATGCATGGATGAAATGTGGTCAAACGATGCATACCAACGGTATATCAAATTCAAATCAATTTGGCCTTGTTCGATGTGTATATGGTATGGCATGCTCGATTCAAAACCACACCACACATATCTCCATTATATCATGCATGCATGGGTTTCAAACATCATGATCTCTTATTCAAATACTTCAATTCACTTCTATATTGATTATGACCTCACCAAGTCTTTTACACACACAGTCGTCTTCTCTTTATATTTGTACCACTAACTTTCTCTCGTGCATGCATGCACACACACTCCCACTCGGCATTATCCATTGCACACACACACAATATATATCTTTCTTCAGGTCTGTATCCCACGATCTCTAAAGCTAGGTAGATCTCTCCATCGCCCTCTCTTTCCCACACACACAATGATCGATATACCCCTCTAGCTAGCAGGTCTACCTACCACATACACATGTACACACAGTCCCTCCCTCCTCTCACCATCCATCCCTCACGCCCCAACTACGAGGCGCACACGCACACACACACACGCGCACGCGTGTGCTCTCGCTCCCTCATCTCTTATTATCGATCTCGCACTCGTACAGTACTTCAGCACTCTCGCACCCACCCACCCACATAAACCTCCCCCTCTTCGTCACTTCGGGCCTCTTTAATTATTTGTCACATGCATGCGCACCGATCGATATTCCTCTATGTGTGTATATATATATATATATAGTAGCACTATTCTGATCATAGGATTAAAATAATATTCTGATCACAATCGGCTTTATATAGGAGCGGACGGAGATGTTCCCGAACTCGCTGCAGCGAACCCGCACCGAACCTCCACCTCCCCCACGTCTCTCGATCCACCCGCCTCCCTCTCCCACGTGCCCCTCCCAACCCACCCCCGCCGGCGCCGGCCCACCTCCACCGGGATGGCCGCCTGCATCCCTCCGGCACGGCCGCTCCCAACCCGCACCGCCGCCCCTCCCAACCCGCACCGCCGCCTGTATCCCAGCGAGTCGCCAGTCCGGCGACCCGATCGGATCTGACCCGATCCCGGCGATATTCCTCCGCCCCGGCGACACGAGGCCCTCCCGGATCCACGCGCTGCCCCACCCCGCTCCTGGAACCACCAACCCAGCCGCCCTGGATCTCCTGCCTCCCGACGAGCTCGAAGCCGGCGATGTGGGACGCAGCCGCCTCAATGAACACCGCAGTCATCGCCTCTCACCACCGCGACACCCAGCCCAACCAGCACGGCGACCCACCGCCGTCAGCCGCCGTGGCGGACCACCATCTTCTACCACCGCCGTGGACTCCCACCTTCACCCACCTCCAACCTGCTCACGCTGCTGCTCTCCTCTGATTTCTTTCTCTCTCTCTCTCTCTCTTTTCCGTTTGATGCCGCCATCGAGGTCGACGTGGATGACGGAGCCCTCCATGCGATGTACTGTTCGGTGACGCTATCTACTCCGTCGTGTGTTTGGCAGCTCCGGAACAGAAACATGGAGTCCATCTCGCGCAAGCAGTCCGATGCCTCGCGCGTGAGCAGTTCGTTCTCTGTTTTTCCCTCCCTCTACCGGCTGCTCGGGTCGTAGCCAGTGGCGCTGCCTACTGCGCCTGCTATCGCCACGATACGGAGCAGCGGGAAGCCGCCTACGTCCTCACCTTCTTCCTGCTGTCAGCAGCTGCTGTCGCTGGAGCGGCTGGACAGAGGCCGAGTACATAGTAGCTACAGCAGTAGCACCCGGCCATGATTGCGTCTCTTTTCCTCGGCAAGGCTCTACTCTTCTGCTCTCGTGATGTGCGTGGGATCTGTAGCGGATTGGGCTGCAGCCGTTTGTGTATACATTTTCAGGTAAAACTACTTGCTGGTTTTGTAAATTCAACCATTCGTTTTGGGGGCGTTCAGTGATTATATGCCCGTAAGGTGTTTGTTTTTGTGTGCCAGTGGGTGCTGCTAGGCATGTCTCTTCCTCAACCAGTGCCTGTGAGGCGGCTGCTGCTCTCAGTTTGCGTCAGGCCGCTCCTCTTGATCCTTGCACACCAATGCACAAAAACAAAAAACACATCCGGAAGAGAAGAAGCAACATACGTGCTAGGCCCTATAGGCTAAAGCAATACACGTACTAACAAACAGAAAAGTTGGATGTCCACTAATTACTATCTCTCTCCTGTTCTTGTGATGTAAAAGTCTCTGTGACGTGCATCTTTGATGCAGATTCATTAATTTGACGGTTTCCACTCTTTGCATAAATTTGTGTAAAGAAAAAAAGGTTCAAATTAAAAAACTGGATAGAAAGAAATTGCTCTGTTTTTGTTCTTGTACAACTATGTAATTGTTTTTTTTTGCGAAGGTCAAAATGTTGTGTTCTAGAAGGTCAAGTATGTTTAGTATATATGTGTTGTTTTTGCGAAAGGTCAAAAAAAAAAATGATGTGTTCGAGAAGGTCAAGTTCAAGGTAGTTCATGAACTATTGTTAAAAAAATATGTATGGTTGGTTTTGGGTGAGTACGTCTTCCTGTCGAGAAAAAGGCCAAGGTATATTATAAAATGTTAAAGTAACTATGTTTTTTTTCCAGAGCTTTCTTTCAATGGTTGCGAGTTATATACACGAAGTTCGATCCGTCAAACATTGATTATTCCTTCGTGTGATTTGTAGTGAGGAATAGAAAAGATTCATGACTATATAGGGCCCGATGAAGAAGTATATGGCGTCGATAGTTCAATCACCGTGGAAGAAATGGGGAGTTGGGTAAAAAGTTCAGGGTAAAAAAAATCACAAGATTCAATTAGAAAATTTGGAGAGGTTCATGTACAAGAATCGAGAGAGCTCATAGTGGAGAAAGCGAGAAGTTCAAATTAAAATAACCTAGAAGTTCAAATTAAAACAACGGAGCGGTCCAATGTTTAACAAACAAATAGGATTTTTCCTGTTACTAACCAATAAAACAAAGAAGTTCAAATTTTAAAAGTGGAGCAGTTCGATGTTTATAAAAAACATGAGTTTCCCTCTAGCTAAAGAATAACATAAATAAGTTTAGGTTAAAAAAATATAAGAGTAGATCAAAGGTTTAAAAATGAAATTATTCCTGTTTCTAAAATATACCTAAAAGTTCAAATGAAAATATAGGAGCGATTAGATGTGCAGTCAAATTAAAAAAATGTTTCTTATGAAAGAAAGAAGGTCAAATTGAAAAAACACAGAGGTTCAAATTTAAATAATAGAGAAGTTCAATATGTTTATTACGAAAGAAAGAAGGTCAAATTAAGAAAACAGAGAAGTTCAAAAAAGTTTATAAAAACGGGTTTTCCCTCATTTCAAAAAAGACCTAGAAGTTCAAATTTAAATAATTGAGCGGTTCGATATTTATTACATAATTAGGGCTTTTCCCATTACTAATGAATAACACCAAGAAGTCCTAATTAAAAAAAATGAAGTTGTTTGATGCTTATAAAAAACTCAAATTTTCCCCAATACCAAAGATTAAAACCAAGAAGTTCAATTTGAAAAACGGAGTGGTTCAATGTATATAAAAAACTCAAGTTTTCTCGTTACTAGAGAATAAAACCAAGAAGTTCAATTGGAAAAAGCGGAGCAGTTTGATATTTATTTGATAAAAACTCAGATTTTTACTCGTTACGAATAAAACAAAGAAGTTCAAATTAAAATAAAGGAACAACTAAAAAAGTTTAAATAAATTTTCCCCGTTTTATAAAAAGCTAGAAGTTCAAACTAAAATAACGAAGTGGTTCGATGTTCATTAAAAAATCTAGGACTTTACCGTTATTAAAAAGTTCAGATATCCCTTGTTATTAAAGAAATCAACCATGAAGTTTGAACTAAAAAACAGTCAAATTTGATGTTTATTTAAAAATCAAAAAACAATTCTTTACTGAAAAATAAAAAAATTGTGAAGTTCAAATTAAAATAACACGAAAGTTCAAAGTTTATTAAAACCTAGGATTTACATGTTCGAAAATCAAAAAACCAACGTCATTCTTGGCATTTTTTAAAACAACATATAAACGGTGATGAATATTGACAAAACTCTCTAGATGCAAACGTTTCTCCCATTCAAACTCTCTCCAACAGGATATCATATGATCTATTCCGTTAAACGGTTCAAAATTTTGGTCTATATCGTTTGAAAAAAAATAAGTTTTATTATACTAAAAAAAAACTTTTAAAAACCATGTGAATTTGAAACAAAATGCTAACAAGAAAAATGTTGTGTCATTTGCACAACTATCCAAAGGTACATCGTTGGCGTAAAATCTGATGAATGGATGAAGAATTACGAACAGAAAACATGACCAAAGTTCAAACATGAACGAAGAACAATAAACCAAGAAGTTCAAATTTGAAAACCTCTGCAGTTCAAATTAAAATAGCAGAGCAATTCGAAGTTTATAAAAAAACAGATTTATCCCACGCCTAAAGAGTAAAAGCCAAGAAGTTCAATTTTTTAAACGAGAGCAGTTCGAACATTAGAACAAAAAATGGATTTATCAATTTTCTTAGAAACAACAAGAAGTTCAAATTTAAAAAATGGAGCGGTTTGATTTTTATAAAAAAAATCAAGAAGTTCAAATTATAAAAATGGAGTAGTTCGGTGAATACAAAAAACTCAAAATGTTTTTGGTTCTAGGGAAAATAAACATACGAAGTTCAAAGAATACAAGCAAGAAGTTCAAATTAAAATAGCAGAGAAGTTCGATGCATAACAAAACTCAAATTCTCCCTATTTATAGGCAAAATACAAATATGAAGTTTTTAAAAAAAAAAAGTTGTCGGAAGTTTACTTAAAAATCATGTTTTTCTTTTCTAAGAAATAAACCAAGAAGTCCAAATTAAAAAAATAGTGCAGTTCAATATTTATAAAAAAACTCAGATTTTTTTGTTACTAAAGAAATAAAATCAAGAAGTTCAAATTAAAAAAAGGAGTAGTTTGATGTATACGGGAAATTCAAATTCTTTGTGTTCCTAGGAAAAATAAAAGTATGAAGTTCAATTTTTAAAAAATGTTTGATGCTTATTTAAAAAACCATATTATTTTAGGAATAAAACTAAGAAGTTCAAATTAAAATAACAGAGAAGTTCAAAGTTTATTAAAATACAAAACAACTCTTTATTCGAAATAAAAATGTGAAGTTCAAATTAGAATAACAGAGAAGTTCGTAGTTCATAAACACCTTGGATTTTTTCTCGTTACTGAAGAATAAAATGAAGAAGTTCAAATTAAAATAAAAGGAACAACTAAAAAAAGTTTAAAAGGAATTTTCCAATTTTTTAGAAAACTAGAAGTTCAAACTAAAATAACGAAGTGGTTCGATGTTTATTAAAAAATCTAGGATTTTACCAATACGAACGGGTGAGGAATCACGAGCAAAAAATACGTGACAGAAGTTCAAAGTGAAAACTACGAGCAGTTCAACTACTACACGGAATGCGTTTCGGAAGAGAATAAAAGAATAAAATGTAAAAGTCTAAAAGGGTTGTTGCAGGAAGTTCACGTTCTTGTCCATGCACGGTTCAAAATTTCTAGGGCGAGACATCCGTCGTTCATTTACATGTTCAAAAAAAAGGCAAAAACATCGTTGTTTTCGCTATTTTTAAAACTGCTCGCAAACAACAATGAATTTGTAACAACTGTTTACAAGAAAAAGTTGCTCCTATTCATAAGCTTTCCAACGGTATATTATATGCTACATTCCGATAAACGATTTAAAAGTTTCATGTATACCGTTAAAAACACGTTTTTACGTATTCAAAAAAGACTTTCAAACTGATGCGAGTATGAAAAAAATGATCAATACGGGAAAGTTGCATGTTTTCAACAACTTTCCATCGGTATATCATTTGCTCAATTCCGGTAAGTGGTTGGGGAGTTACGGGCAAAAAACAACACGTGAAAAACAGAGTGAAGTTCAAACAGAACTGCCCCAGAAGTTCAACCTCTTCACGTAGTGCATTTTCGGAGACTCTGTTTTCACGATGAAGGCAGAACGCATGATCTCGCCGTTTTCAAAATTACTTAAAAACGGCTAGGAATCAGAGAAAACTTTCTATATGAAAAAGTTTCGCATTTTTCATAGCTATGCAGGGGTATATTATTTGCCCCATTCCGACAAAGTTTGCGAAAATTACGGCCAAAAAATGTTTTTAGCCATTTTCAAAATTGACTTAAAACCGTAATGAATTGGGAGAAACATTATATACAAAAAGTTTCGTATTTGTTCAGGCTTTCCAACGCCATATCATTTACAGCATTCCAACAAACCATTTAGAAAAAAACCCGAAAATACGAACTCGGAGGAACTTCGACCGTTTTCTAAATCACTTTTAAACCATTCAAAATTAGAAAAAACTTTCTATATGAAAAAGAAGCGCATTTTCATAAGCTTTCCAACGCCATATCATTGGCATCAATCCGATTTGCCATTTTCAAATTATGCCAAAAAAATGAGCTCGGCTGTTCGGTTTGAGAAATTCCGCCATTTTTCAAATTGCTCTTTAACCGTAGGGAATTTGGGAAAACTTTATATATGTGGGATGAGAGGATTTTCAGCAGCTTTCCAACGCCATATTATTTGCCTCATTCCGATAAACGGTTTAGAAATGAGCTCGAAAATACGATTCATGTTTTTTTGTATGAAGAAAAACGGTTTGTAAAACTGCTCTTAATCCATGTAGATTTTGACAAAAATTTAACTTAGGTTGTGATCCATGTGTCGATAGCTTTCCAACGGTATATCACAAGACCCATTTGGACAATGTTCGCGGAAGTTCAACCTCTCCTTGGGTGAAGTTCAACTACTACTACTACGCCGGGTCGGGTAGTTATCAGAATATTATTCTGATCCCGTGTTCAGAATAGTGTTTATGTATGTATGTATGTATGTATATATATATATATACACATATATATATACACACACACACACACACACACACACATATATATATATATATATATATATATATATAGCTAGGTCTTTCCCTATTTTCCACACAAAGCGATCGATCTATATCTAGTCAGGTCTCGCCCTTTTCCCCACGTACACATCGATCAATCTACCTCTCTAGATAGGACTGCCTAGCTATCACACACACATTGTCTATCCATCGTCTCACCTCTCATCATCCATGCCTTCCGCTTCATCTCTCAGACGCGCGCAACCGCGCACGTTCTCGCCCCCTCTCTTAAAATATCTATCTCGCACTTGTACACTCCTTCCGAGTCTCCGTCCAGTTGGCCTCTCGCACCATCTCCCAACACCCCCTCTCCCAGTGCTTGTTGGCTCGTAGAGTTCTTCCCTCTATCTGTCTCTATCGATATATCGCGCAGACGACCACTCCCCTCCCTTCTCGTATATCACCCCATGCACATACATATATGTATATAGGCCTCTCTTTCACACAAATTGCATCATTGACACACATACTCCCTCTATATTTCCCTCCCCCCTCCCCCCCACACAAATTCACGAATCTCCCGTGATTTCTTGCACACACCATCTCTCTCTCTCAGACACACAGACTATGTGTACGAAGGAGAAGAGGTGCGCGCACGCACTCGTTCCCACATACAAACATGCGGGTACAGGGTGGAGCACATTTGTATAAGAAATGTGCGCGTGTACAAAGGCTTTAGATGATGTGGCACTAGTACTTCCATTATGTGCAAAAGCACGTAAGTTAGAATTCCAATGGCACGCTACAAAATGTTTCTCTTTTTTCAGTCAATATATTATGATTAAAATGATGTGGGTGCACCCATGAGGCCACGTGGCACATGGGGGGAGGGGTTGTTGCGAGCTTCTTGTGTGGATTGATCACAGTGATGTGCTGCTGGTTCCAGAAGAATGTTGTAGACGCAATTGGGTACAACTAGGTTTTGATAGATGCGAATCCCAGCCACCTAGACCATTGGATCAACCGCAATCAACGGCTGATATCACGTCACACGTGAATGATTGAAAATTTCAAAGCTGATTATATAGAAAATATATTCGCCAAAAAAATTATAGAAAATAGCCAGCAGCGGGCTCCTCGCTATCGCTACGAGAGGTTGGCGGGCGTCCGGCTCCGCCACGTACGCATCCGAGAGCGCGGGCCCACTTTCGCCTCCGACAAGCGTAGTAGTATTGCCCACCGCTATGACTTTTGCAGTGCCGGGTCCATGCCATTGTAAAAAAAAAACTACCATGCCTCCCGCGCAGCAAAAACGCCGCCCTACCCTTTCTTAATCGGGATTTGTATTGACCAATCTTGTCAAGGAGTAGGCGGTAAACTTACAGCCTGTCGCCTTCATGTCGCACCAACACACGGTCGGTCCGGCCCGCTGCTCACCGAAGGGACGCGCATCGGCTTGGTACATCACTGACATGTGCGACCGCATGTGAGCAAACCAACAGTCCAAGCTCCCCGCCTACCGCCAAAGACCCGCCTATCGGGATATCTTGCAAACCGGCAGTTGCGAATGATCGCGTGGCAGTTTCATGTGTAGGGGAGGGGCGTGGTGTGGCAGTAAAAAGAAAATGCCATGGCATTTCTTTTTTTAGTGCTGTTTTCGTCCAATAACTTCCACCGTTGGATGCAGATCTTATGATTATTGGGGCGTTTGCCAGGAATAGTCTCATGGCGAACTATTGACTAGCCTCTTTTTCACACGCACTGCGTTGACACATAAGTATCATCTCTCTCCCTCCTCCCCACGCACACACCTACACTGACGACTCTCTCGGGACTTCTGGCACACATCGATGTCACACACATACACTTGTACTCTAGGTTTAGTACGTACACAAAGAGGAGAGGTGCACGCATGCACTCGTCCTCTCACACACACACGCGCGGGTACTCTTTCCAACACACACCATCGCTCTCTTTTTTTGCGGGGACACACCATCTCTCTCTAGGTCTATGTATACCACTCTCTCTCTCCCCCACACACGCTGGTGGAGTACGTGCACGAAGAGAAGATGTGCACGCATGCACTCATTCCCTCGCACACACACGCGGGTACATGGTGGAACGCATTTTTGTATGAAGAGCCACCCCACGTGATAATTTGACACGTGTAGAGTCGTTCACTTAATGGATGGTCAATTAATACAGCGCATGCAAATTGAGTGGACGTGGAGGAAGTACTAGTTGAGAATGACATTACTAGTCTCATCCACTGCATGCATGCGAGTAGTTAAATCATGGGTTGCTAGTACTAGTAGTACTACGAGGCAACGTCATCAATTTTTGCCTCAGTTACTGTTGGTGGCCTTTGTATTTAAAAATGGACGGAGTGGAGTAGTATCTTTATCTTAGCCTACTAGGGCTCTCCCACCGCCTACGCTCGCCTCCCCGCCTCGACCATCAGATTCCGCCATGGATAATCCCTTAGATCCCAGCATCCCGCGGGCTTCCCTCTCCCTGCGGCCCGCAGCACTGCCGCCTTTGAACGAAACCCACATGTGTTTCAGAGGGGATCCATTGCTCTGGAATCACAGATCGGTGGCGCCGGAGGACATGTCGGGGCTGCGTTTCAGGTGGTGGGCAGCAAGGGCAAATCAGATCGAGGAAGCATCGCATCGATTGGAGACAAGTTCGAAGGAGCTGTGCCTGGCGAAGCACAAGGCGGAGGCGCATGTCGATCTCAGGGGTGAGATGCTGAGGGATGTCAGCATCTGGTAGCGTCGTGTTGATTTCAAGCTGGGGCTAATGGCAGAGATCATATTCACGGAGTCAACTGCGGAGGAGAGAATGCGCATGCCTGTGGAATGTCATGAGAAGCCGGTGCAACTGTTCAAATGGGCGGTAGGAGAAGCCAAATCGCTCAACCAGCGGCGGCGGTGGCGCTGGGGATGCATCGTAGGCGAGGTGACCTGCCCTCCTTCCCTGCCAGCGATGGACTGACCTGCTCAGTTCCTGCTGCAGTGAACACGCGGCGCCATGACGGTTTGCAACCGTGACAATCACTCCATCTATGTATTGTATTTCTATGAAAATACTCCATCTATATGTGTTGTATTTCTATGAAAATAGTTGGTCGTTTGGAAAAAGATGGTCATTGATTTATCACGAGTTTTTGAATGCTTGGTCGTGAGAATTCATCAGGAGCCGTTCCGGGCTTCGAAACCAAAACCATCAATAAATTTCGAGCTTGTTTCCCGTCACATTCCAAAGTACCATGCTATAATTAATTGCAAACCTGTTCACACCGATCAAACCTAAACGTGTTTCCACTTTGCAGCATATTAGTAATAGGTTATAAAAAGGTAAACTAACTAATCGAATATTACTGCACATTCCTCCTCATAAGCCTTTCTTTTTCGTCGTTCCTTGCGTCTGCCATGGCCGGTAGGAAGAGCTCTGGGCCGAGAAATAACAAGGGAGCGCCGACCAAGGCCGCGAAAAAAAGAGAGGGCCCGCCGCGCCACGGAGGCCTCGAAAGATCTCTCATGGGCAGGAGAGGGCTCTCAGAAGCGCATTCGCCGTGGAGGCGAACATGTCGAGCGGGCAATGCTGAATTCGTTAGCCCGCGACGACATGCCCGCTCAGCTCAACAAGCAGAAGGAGTTGATCACTGGCTTGCTGAAGTTGGTGAAGGAGAGCAATGCCTCGGTTGATAAGGCGACCAGAGAGATCATGGAACTTTGGGAGGACAAAGTGAAGCTCTGCCACGAGCTCGACCTGCTGAAGGAGGAGATCACCGGCTGGGAGAAGCTGCGAGAGAAGAGCAGTGCCTTGGTGAAGATGCTGACCGCCGTCATCGGGGAACTTAGGGATGACATGGCGAAGCTCCGCACCGAGAGCGTGGCTGCTGTCAAGCAACATCATGTGAACGTGAAAGACATCATCCACGCTTGCCTCGAGAAATCCCGTGCCACGGAAGCAATGAAGAAGATGGCGGACGAGAGGCGAGAGGAGATGAAGGTCGTGGAGGCGATGAAGAAGCAGTTAGAACTCCGCGCCCAGCAACCCTTCATGAAGTAGAGAGCAGCACCCAGACCATTGTCTGCGTCTTCCTTCTTTTTTTTGCGGGTAATCTTCCTTCTTCTTTTGCCCCTGTGTCTTCTTCTTTTGCCATTGTGTCTTTCGGGCGTTTTCGCATGTGTCCTTCTAAATTATCCTGAATAGGTAAGACAATTATTATCCGTTGCCATTGTCATCATATTATTTGGTTTGTACTAGGCTGGGAGGCATGAATAAAACAGTGCTAACGATGAGCAGTGCCGTTGGATCACAAGCAAACTAGATCATTTTTTATCGCCATATCACACTGGGCTGCCGTGTTTCGCACTCCTCCGCGTCAGGCTAGTACTCAAGTGGAAAACTAGAGTATACAACACGGTTCTTTGCTCCTCCTTAGGTCATCGGCAACAACTATACCTCCTTTCGCCGACATGTGGACAGCCAGCATCTGGGTCAACGTGTCATGCACCAGATTAGAGTGGGGAACAGAAGGGGAGCCTTACCCCTCGCAGTAATAATGACTATAACGAGCAGTCAAATCACGAGGCCCCACCTTCCAGCAGTAATGAGCCGTCAAATCACAAAGCCCCACCTTTCCCGCATTAAGTTGAATCCGTTACTCCCTCGTCCTCCTCGCCTCTCTGTCAAACCGACCAGGCGAAACTTGCCCCGCGCTCGCCTTTTAAATATAGTTTTGTAAGTATCGATGGATTGGGCCATGGAGAAAAACTAACAAGCTCAAATTAAAGAAAAACGTGGGACATATACAGCACGCTCGTCGCGTTCGCGTCACACCTACATGGTCGGTCTGGCACGCCGCTCACGGAATGGAACGCGCGTCGGCTGAGTTACTACTAAAGTAGAAAAGAGAGAACGGCGATATTAGTACAGTACGTACGTAGTACTACTATACTAGTATATGATGCTGGATGTGGGACAACCAGCATCTGGATCGATGTTTCATGCACCAAATTATGCATAGTACTACGTGCTTATATGGGGTGCTAAAGTCTTTCTTTCACAACTAAACTCCTTCATACGTCGCGTAAACTTCTCTCATTTAATTGTTTTGCATAGGTCCGCGCGCTTCGTAGTCGTTCTTCCTGGGGTCACCAAACTCCTCTCTCTTCTCTTTACTCCTACCTTGTCACATCAGATTTTTTTGCATATGTGGCATGCTTAGCACCTGTACACCATGGAGGGGAGACTCACCCCGGTCGTAGCGCCACAGTAATAATGACTATAATGAGTAGTCAAATCATAAGGCCCCACCTTTCCAGCAGTAACAAGCCGTCAAATCACACAGCCCCACCTTTCCAGCAGTAAGTTGAATCTGCTACTCCCTCGTGCTCCTCACCTCTCTGTCGAACCGACTAGGCGAAATTGCCCCGCCTAACGCGCGGGAAAAGCCCCGCCCTCCACTTTTAAATATAATTTTGTATCGATGGATTGCGCCATGGAGCAAAACAAAAAGAAAACGGTGGTACTACATGTATACAGCACGCACATCGCGTTCGCGTCGCACCCCACACGGTCGGTCGGTCCGGCACGCCGCTCACGGAATGGATCGCGAGTCATCTTGCGTTTGCACTCACATGTGGGACCGCAATTGAGCAGCCGACCATAGGCACACTCTCCTCCGTCCCTCAGGCCCCACACGTCGGTTGAGTTGTACTAGAAGAGAGACACCAGCGATAGTACTAGAGTAGTGTTGTACACACGTCGTTGCCTGGACGATCCCTGCACGACATGGGAGATCAGTTCGTCCATCCATGTGACCAGAGTCCAGCAGACGGCTGGATTGGCTATCGTCTACATATCGTGCAGGCTTGTCGTACTAACATGCGGCTGTAGTTCTGTTGATAAATCTAAAAAAAAGTAGGAGCACTAAGTATATTGCAATACCAATAAAATTTGAATCCATTCTCGGTATGAATACAAATCTAGTCCACTCACCCTAGGCGGCTAGGGCAACCTCTCCCCTCCATGCTTCACCGATGAGCTGGTGGATTCACCCCTCCCCTCTTCCCACCGCTCCATCGACCGGTGGAGGGGAGGGGAATCCCGGTGCCTATGCTCTGGTTATTAGTTTATGTTAGGGGTTTTAGGCCTCGCACACGCAACGCTCAGGCCGACGATGTCGGCGCTTCTTCTTTGAGTCTGTCTTTCGAGCTCCGATCCTCCTTGAGTTCATTCGTCTAGACATAGTCGATGGAACTCCAGCGTAGATTCGTGTTGTTTCCTTTGGGGCGGTGAGGTTAAGGTTTCTTGTCATCCGGCGAGATTTGGTGTCATGTGCTTCAGATCAATGCGAGGGTTAAACAACGACAACTGCGTTCCTCCAGGGCACTGGTTATTAGGGGCACATGCACGAAGACTACTCGGTTGCCATCAAGAAGGTGAAGCCGGCTATGTTAGGATAACGGCGACATTGATTGACGCCTTTTCTACGAGTTTTCTCTTTGAGCTTTGATCCTCGTCGAGTTTGTCCGTCGGGACGTAGTCGATGGAGCTCCGGCGTAGATTCATGTTGTCTCCTTGGGGCAGTGAGGTTATCGTTTCTTGTCATATGGGAAAATTTGGTGTAATATTAATTAGGTGCTTCAGATCAATGATGACAACTATGCCTCCGGGGCGCTGTTCCTTAGGGGCACGTGCACGAAGACTCCTCGACAGTCATTGACGAGGTCAAGCCGGCTCCGGTAGGATAACAGCGACAATGACTGTGGGATCGAGGAGATAGGTCTAGAGGGGGGTGAATAGACCTTTAACCAACCAAAGTTGCAATTTTTAGTTCACTTGAAATTTAGGCAGATTTTGGCACAAGTTAAGATAACACCAAGACTTCCTACACATGCATATCAAGAGATTGAGCACCGGAAATAGTAAAGCATGCAAGTGTATGGAAAGTAAAGGGGTAGAGTATGGAAGATCAAACGCAATGAAGACACGATGATTTTTGGCGTGGTTCCGATAGGTGGTGCTATCGTACGTCCACGTTGATGGAGACTTCAACCCACGGAGGGTAACGGTTGCGCGAGTCCACGGAGGGCTCCACCCACAAAGGGTCCACGAAGAAGCAACCTTGTCTATTCCACCATGGCTTCTGTCCCCGAAGGACTAGCCTCACTCGGGGTAGCTCTTCACGGAGTAGGCGATCTCCTTGCCCTTACAAACTCCTTGGTTCAATTCCACATGATCTTGGAGGCTCCCAAGTGAC
The DNA here is from genome assembly GCA_039707655.1 of Elymus sibiricus. NCBI lineage: Eukaryota > Viridiplantae > Streptophyta > Magnoliopsida > Poales > Poaceae > Elymus > Elymus sibiricus. The sequence goes on from CM077666.1 coordinate 311,073,401, forward strand.
ACCTAACCAATCTAGGAGACACCACTCTCCAAAAGGTAATTGATGGTGTGTTGATGATGAACTCCTTGCTGTTGTGCTTCAAGTGATAGTCTCCCCAACACTCAAACACTCTCTCACAGATTTGGCTATGGTGGAAGAAATATTTGAGTGGAAAGCAACTTGGGGAAGGCTAGAAATCAAGGTTCAAATGGTAGGATTGGAATATCTTGATCTCAACACATGAGTAGGTGGTTCTCTCTCAGAAAATGTATGGTGGAAATGTAGGCATGTTCTGATGGCTCTCTTACTTGGTAAGAGGGGGGTGGATGGGTATATATAGCCTCCACACGAAATCCAACCGTTACACACTTTTGACCAAACTCGGTGGCACCGACTGGGATTCTCGGTGAGACCGACCTGTGCAAAAGATGTGAACTTTTGAAGTTTCGGTGGGACCAAATGGAAACACCTCGGAGCGACCGATGTGCAATGGTAGGGCAATCCTCGTTTCGGTGGCACCGATTGCAACATCTCGGTAAGACCGAAATAATTGCAACAAGGCAACAGAAAGTTGGCAAGCCATCTCGGTGGCACCGATTGCAAAACTCGGTTGGACCAAAATAATTGCAACTGATGACAGAGAGTTGGCAAGGCCATCTCGGTGGGACCGAGATCCATATCGGTGGATCCGACTTGTTTGGGTTTGGCGTGTGGCACTGTCCTTATGAACTCGGTGGGTCCGGAAGGATAGGATTCGGTGGGACCGAATTTGACTTTGGGAAAATGGGACAGGTTTGGATAGAGAAAGTGGCTAAGGATTTTGGAGCAATATTACTAAGCACTTGAGCACAAAGATCATTATCAAAACCTCATCCCCTTTTAATAGTATTGGCTTTCCTATGGACTCAATGTGATCTTGGATCACTAAACCAAAAATCAAGAGTCTTGAGATTTTGCCAATGTATGTCCTTAGCATTTTGAAGGGTTCCACATCTCCTTGTCCTTGCCATGCCATTGTTGAACTTATCTGAAATTCACTAGATAAAGGCATTAGTCCAATAACTTGTATGTTGGCATAAATTACCAAAACCACCAAGGGAGCAAATGTGCTTTCAATCTCCCCCTTTTTGGTAATTGATGACAACATACATCAAAGCTTCAAATGAAGATGTAATTGAAGATTATATGAAAGCTTTGAAGAAAACATGCAACATGTATGAGCTCCCCCTAAAGACGTGCATAGTAACTGATGATAGTTCATGGAAAGCAGAGGCACAAAGTGAAGGAAATACACATGTAACATGTATCTTGGCTACATGCATCAGAGCAACAAACTGAAATTGAAGTACCCACATGTTCATGATTATCTTCTTGCAAACAATATGTGCAAAAGCAAGTAGTCATCATGTAGATGAGTGTGATGCATATACTTACCTCGAAGGTCTTGATCAAGTACCTGAAGAAACACACTTGAGAAAACAGGGTTAGATAACACAAGATAATTTCTTCAAGAAAAGACACAAGATCAACAAGAAGCCAAGATTGGGATGACATGTAGAAGAGAGTATTGCTAGAATACTTCTGTCAGAGGCAGACATGTCCCCAAAAGAAAATAGTTGTCTCCCCTTAAAGAACTTCCTCTCCCCCTCAATCTGACATTGGATATTGGGAGTAGGTAGGGTGAGAAAACTAAAGCAACCAAAATAAATATCATGTTTCTCCCCTCTTAGAAACATGTAACATTCTCTCCTCTTGTAAGGTGCATCTCTCTCTTCCCTTTTTATAAATAAGAGCTTGTGGTGATAAGCTTTGATGTAGATCTCTATCCCCCTTTGACATCAATTTCCTAGAAGGGCTACTTCAAGGTTATTGGTCAAGTAGGTGTGGTCCTTGAAAATACATCTAGCCATTGAGTAGTTCCAGATGCAAGTAGAGGGTAAGAATCATTGAGTAGAGCTGCAACAGAAAACTCAAAAAATATTTGACAGAAAATCCCTTAGAGCAGCAAAATCGGTGACTCCGAGTTGAATCAATTTGGTGCGACTGAGTCTGGTGAAATTGGAAAAATTTGTCAACTCGGCTCACTAGGCAAAGGAATCCTCACAAAGATTTGCAATGAATTGACTACTAAACTAGCTAAGAGAAAAGAACACTGAAAGAAATAGAAACAGAGAAACATCTAGATGAAGTTTTTTATTTGAAATAGAAACACTCTAGCAAGAAGAGGAACCCAAAAGAAACACTAGAGAACTTCATCTAGAGGGGTCGGCGACTAGGTCACCTATGTTAGAGTATATTGACTTAGGAGTCAAGTGAGAACACTTGATCATAGGTCATACTCATAGTTAAGCTCAAAATGGGGTTATGCTACTTGTGAGCTGCGTTGGGATTTCCCCGAAGAGGAGGGGATGATGCAGTATAGTAGAGATAAGTATTTCCCTCAGTTATGAAACCAAGGTTATCAATCCAGTAGGAGAATCATGCAACAACTCGTTAGCAGTACCTGCACACAAAACAATAAATCCTCGCACCCAACGCGAACAAGGGGTTGTCAATCCCTTGGCGGTTAATTGCAAGATTAAATTGTATGGTGATAGATAGATAGATCGAACAAAAATATAAAATAAAATAAATAAAGTAAAATTGCAGCAAGGTATTTTTAGGATTTTTAATATATGATTAAGGTAGACCCGGGGGCCATAGTTTTCACTAGAGGCTTCTCTCTTGTAAATAGCATACGGTGGGTGAACAAATTACTGTTGGGCAATTGATAGAAAAGCAAATAATCATGACGATATCCAAGGCAATGATCGTGTATATAGGCATCATGTCCGAGACAAGTAGACCAAAACGATTCTGCATCTACTACTATTACTCCACACATCGACCGCTATCCAGCATGCATCTAGAGTATTAAGTTCATAAAGAACGGAGTAACGCCTTAAGCAAGATGACATGATGTAGACAAAGTAAACTCACGCATGAATAAACCCCATCTTTTTACCCTTAATAGCAACGATACATACATGTCGTGTCCCTTTCTGTCACTGGGATTGAGCACCGCAAGATCGAACCCATTACAAAGCACCTCTCCCATTGCAAGATAAATCAGTCTAGTTGGCCAAACCAAATCAATAGATCGGAGAGAAATACGAAGCTATAACAATCATGCATAAAAGAGTTCAGAGAAAACTCAAATAATATTCATGGATAATCTGATCATAAACTCACAATTCATTGGATCCCAACAAACACACCGCAAAAGTGATTACATCGGATAGAACTCCAAGAACATCGAGGAGACCATTGTATTGAAGATCAAAAAGAGAGAAGAAGCCATCTAGCTACTATGGACCCGAAGGTCTGTGTTAAACTACTCACGCATCATCGGAAGGACAACAAGGTTGATGGAGAGCACCTCCGTGATTGAATCCCCCTCCGGCAGAGTGCCGGAAAAGGCCTCCAGATGGGATCTCTCGAGAATAGGAACTTGCGGCGGCGGAAATTCCTGATTTTAGAGAATTTATAGAGGTGGAATTAGGTCAAACGGAGCAGAGGTGGGCCCATGAGGCACCAGGGCGCGCCACCCCCCTGGGGCGCGCCCTGGTGGCTCGTGGCCACCTCCTCTGTCTTCTGGCCCTCTCCCAAAGCTTCTAGTGTCTCTTATGTCCAGAAAAAAAATCTCCAAAAAGTTTCATGGCATTTGGACTTCGTTTGGTACTGATATTCTGGAAAACCAAAAACAGGCAAAAACAACAACTGGCACTGGACACTAAGTTAATAGGTTAGTCCCAAAAAATGATATATAATTGCTTGTAAATGTATATAAAACATCCAAGATTGATACTATAAGAGCATGGAACAATAAAAAATTTTAGATACGTTGGAGACGTATCAAGCATCCCCAAGCTTATTCCTGCTCGTCCTCAAGTAGGTAAATGATAAAAACAGAATTTTTGATGTGGAATGCTACCTATCATATTCATCATATACTCTTTTCTTTTGTAGAATGGACATTTGGACTTGAATGATTCAAAACAATAGTCTATAGTTTGACATGAAGACATACATACTCAAGCATACTAACAAGCAACCATGCCTTTCAGAATATCAACGCTAAAGAAAGTTATCCCTAGCCCATTATGCTCAATCATTGATCCATTCATGAAACACACTCAATATTAGCTACACACAATGCACAAGTACGACAATAGTGATCTCTAGTTGGTGCTTTGTAAGAGAAGATGGAGACTCAAAATAAAAATAAAAATTTCATAAAAGTAAATAGATAGGCCCTTCGCAGAGGGAAGCAGAGATTTGCAAATGTGCCAGAGCTCAAGGCTTAAATTAGAGAGATAAAATTATTTTGAGAGGCATGCTTTTCCTGTCAACAAAAACGACCGAGAATTCCCAATATCTTCCATGCTAGACACATTATAGGCGGTTCCCAAACAGAAAATAAAGTTTATTTCCTTTCCACCATTCTTTCACAATCCATGGCTAGCTGTATCCACGGGTGCTCTCCATACCAACACTTTCCAAGGAATTTATTATTAACATCATATTTTTTTTTTCATTTCGGGATTGGGCATCCCTATTACCCGCCACTCTCTCGTATAATGACAAGTGAATAAACACTCATCGTGAGAATAACACACCTAGCATGGAAAATATTGGCCACCCCCTGCCGCTTCATGAGCGGTACGGGCACACAAAAAGGAAAATTATTTTGAAAATTTAGAGTTGGCACATGAAAATTTACTTGGAACGGCATGGAAATACCGCATATAGGTAGGTATGGTGGACTCATTTGGCACAACTTGGGTTTAAGAAGTTGGATGCACAAGGAGTATTCCCGCTTAGTACAAATGAAGGCTAGCAAATAGATTGAGAAGCTGCCAACCAAAAAGAGAAAACGGTCATAAACATGCATTGAACATAACTAACACTGAATAATGCACCATAAGTAGGATATAATTTCGTTGCATAACTATTGACTTTATGTGCATGCATAGGGAATCACAAACCTTAACACCAATATTCTTACTAAATCACAATTAGTCACTAACATGATTCACATATTATCATCTCCATATCGCAAAACTATTGCAAGGAATCAAACTTATCATATCCAATGATCTTTCATGAAAGTTTTTATTATATCCCTCTTGAATATTCATCACTTTGGGACCAAATTCATATCTTGTGCAAATTACCATTACTATTATCAACTCTCAAAAAGATATAAGTGAAGCATGAGAGTGCAAATATTTCTTCAAAATTTAATCTTATCAACTCTCAAAATAATATAAGTGAAGCATGAGAGTTCAAATATTTCTTCAAAATATAGCCACCGCCGTGCTCAAAAAGATTTAAGTGAAGCACTAGAGCAACTGCCTAGCTCAAAAGATTTAAGTGAAGCACATAGAGTATTCTAACAAATCATGATAAATGTGTGGCTCTCTCAAATAGGTGTGTCCAGCAAAGATGATTGTGACAAACTAAAAAGCAAACAAAGCAAAGACTCATATAATACACGACGCTCCAAGTAAAACACATATCATGTGATGAATAAAAATATAGCTCCAAGTAAAATTACCGATAGTTGGTAGAAGAAAGAGGGGATGCCTTCCGGGGCATCCCCAAGCTTAGACGCTTGAGTCTTCCTTGAATATTACCTTGGAGTGACTTGGGCATCCCCAAGCTTAGGCTCTTGCCACTCCTTATTCCTTCATCTATCGTGATCTCACCCAAAACTTGAAAACTTCAATCACACAAAACTCAACAAAACCTTCATGAGATCCGTTAGTATAACAAATAAATCTTTAACTTTAAGTACTGTAGTAAATTGATTCATATTTAGTATTGGCATAATTCTACTGTACTCCAACTTCTCCATGACTCATACCCCCCGATACGATCCATAGATTCATCAAAATAAGCAAACTATGCATCAAAAACAGAATTTGTCTAAAACAGAACAGTCTGTAAAGATCTATTTAAAAGCTATATTTCTGTAACTCCAAAAATTCTGAAAAATTAGGACAACGTGGGAAATTCATATACCAATACTGTGCAAAAATTTCAGATTTTTCTGACGCTCCAGTACAGAACTAAAATTCCAGCACTGGACGCTTCCAAACAACATCAATTATACTATCTTCCAAATCATCCCAAAGATATTACTTGGCACAAACACTAATTAAAACATAAAAACACAATCATAACAGTAGCATAATTGTGTAAACACACAAGAACAGAAATAAAAAGTAAAAATTTATTTTATTCATTGGGTTGCCTCCCAACAAGCGCTATTGTTTTATGCCCCTAGCTAGGCATAATGCATAGTTTCAAGTATTATCATCCTTGGTTTCCAATTCCTCAATCACACATCCATTTTTCCTAGTGAATTTAACGTAGGTGTTTCTCATCATCACACTTCTAGGCACAAAATCAAGAATTTTACTTTTATGAATAGGTTCCTTAATCACATCGATGAAATTGGGGTGCACGCTAATCATTTTAAGATCCTCATTTCCCTTACTAGAAGTAGCTCCATTGGTTTTAGGAACATACATAAACTTGAAATTTTTATTGGGAGGAGTTCTATCAATATTCTTAACAGAGGAAAAAGCTGAGCCCAAATTATTAATAATTTCTTCTATCTTATCGATTCTAGCGGGGCTTTGTTCTATTCTTTCATTTACTACCGGTTCCTTTTCCTTTAAGGTTTTCAATGCGATTCCTACCTTAGAACCAAATTGAGTGATATGATTATGAATTTTTTTATCTAAATTCTCAAGATGTTCAATAGTAGGTATTTTATTTTCAATAGCTTCTAACCTTTGCATAACATGTTCCAAGGTCAAAGTTGTTTCATTAACAGTGATAGGTGGTGATCCCACTAAATTTCCCATAGCATTGAAAGCATCCATAAAGGGACACATCAAGAAATTCCCTCCGGTAATAGTATCAAGTACAAATCTATGCCAAGTAGTAATGCCCACATAAAAATTGCGAAGAAGGATGGTGGTGGATTGCTTACGAGTTGATCTATTATGAGCATCACAAATCCTATACCAAGCATCTTTTAAATTCTCTCCTCCCCTTTGTTTAAAATTTAGTACTTCATTTTTGGGGGTAATAGTAACGAGCGAAGAACTAGCCATAATGGTAAAGCAAGCAAGCAATCAAGCAGATAAGAAAAAGGGAAACGGAAAATATTTTTGTATTTTTGTCAAAACTTTTTAGAAGTGGGGGAGATGAAAACGAGAGGCAAAGGAAAATAAAATAAATGCAAGGAGATGAAGTTTTATGCGTAGGTACTTGACAGATGTTGATGATGTCTCCCCGGCAACGGCACCAGAAATTCTTCCTGCTACTTGTGAGCTGCGTTGGGATTTCCCCGAAGAGGAGGGGATGATGCAGTACAGTAGAGATAAGTATTTCCCTCAGTTATGAAACCAAGGTTATCAATCCAGTAGGAGAATCACGCAACAACTCGTTAGCAGTACCTGCACACAAAACAATAAATCCTCGCACCCAACGCGAACAAGGGGTTGTCAATCCCTTGGCGGTTAATTGCAAGATTAAATTGTATGGTGATAGATAGATAGATCGAACAAAAATATAAAATAAAATAAATAAAGTAAAATTGCAGCAAGGTATTTTTAGGATTTTTAATATATGATTAAGGTATACCCGGGGGCCATAGTTTTCACTAGAGGCTTCTCTCTTGTAAATAGCATACAGTGGGTGAACAAATTACTGTTGGGCAATTGATAGAAAAGCAAATAATCATGACGACATCCAAGGCAATGATCATGTATATAGGCATCACGTCTGAGACAAGTAGACCGAAACGATTCTACATCTACTACTATTACTCCACACATCGACCGCTATCCAGCATGCATCTAGAGTATTAAGTTCATAAAGAACGGAGTAACACCTTAAGCAAGATGACATGATGTAGACAAAGTAAACTCACGCATGAATAAACACCATCTTTTTACCCTTAATAGCAATGATACATACGTGTCGTGTCCCTTTCTGTCACTGGGATTGAGCACCGCAAGATCGAACCCATTACAAAGCACCTCTCCCATTGCAAGATAAATCAATCTAGTTGGCCAAACCAAATCAATAGATCAGAGAGAAATATGAAGCTATAACAATCATGCATAAAAGAGTTCAGAGAAAACTCAAATAATATTCATGGATAATCTGATCATAAACTCACAATTCATCGGATCCCAACAAACACATCGCAAAAGTGATTACATCGGATAGAACTCCAAGAACATCGAGGAGAACATTGTATTGAAGATCAAAAAGAGAGAAGAAGCCATCTAGCCATTAACTATGGACCCGAAGGTTTGTGGTAAACTACTCACGCATCATCGGAAGGGCAGCAAGGTTGATGGAGAGCCCCTCCGTGATCGAATCCCCCTCCGGCAGAGTGCCGGAAAAGGCCTTCAGATGGGATCTCTCGAGAACAGGAACTTGCGGCAGTGGAAAAAGTTTTTCGTGGACTCCTCTGTTGGTTTCCCGATTTTAGAGAATTTATAGAGGTGGAATTAGGTCAAACGGAGCAGAGGTGGGCCCATGAGGCACCAGGGCGCGCCACCCCCCTGGGGCGCGCTCTGGTGGCTCGTGGCCACCTCCTCTGTCTTCTGGCCCTCTCCTGAAGCTAGTCTCTTATGCCCAGAAAAAAATCTCCAAAAAGTTTCGTGGCATTTGGACTTCATTTGGTTCTGATATTCTGGAAAACCAAAAACAGGCAAAAAACAACAACTGGCACTGGGCACTAAGTTAATAGGTTAGTCTAAAAAAATGATATATAATTGCTTGTAAATGTATATAAAACATCCAAGATTGATACTATAATAGCATGGAACAATAAAAAATTATAGATACGTTGGAGACGTATCAGGTTACCATTTTTCCTTTAAGCATTTCAATGTATTCACACCTTGTTGAGTTGCTTTGGCTCATGACTTTGAGTAAAGCTTCTCTAAGATGTGAGAACTTACATTGGGATTTGGTGGTGATGTCCATCATGTAGTTGAACTTGAAGTGGATGCTCATGAGTTGAATTTGGGAGCAATCCTATCATTTGTAGTTCATCTTCCTACATGGGTTAGATTTGCAAGGAACAACATATGTATCCAAATTGACAAGAATGAAGCATAAACTCAAGTGTTGTCAAGGATATGTTTAGGTTGTCTTGTTCCTTGTTCCACCAAGGATTGTTGATACTCGGGTCATACAAGATTGCTCAAGATAAGAGTGAGATGCAATCTTGTGACATGTAGCTTGTCCAAGTACCTACAAAAGGTTAGATACAATACAAGGGAGCAAAATGTCCAAGATATAATATGATCATAGAAGTATCATGGATTAGTCAAGAATGCTCATGCCCTCGTATGCATCCAAGTGAGTCTCTAGTTCAAGTTTGAAGCATTAATGATGTTCAACTCACTCCTCAAGTGGCAAAATACCTTCTCATCAAGAGGTTTGGTGAAGATATCCGCCAATTGCTTGTTGGTACGAACATGTTTAAGGTCAATGTCACCTTTCTCAACATGATCTCGAATGAAATGGTGACGAACCTCAATATGCTTAGTTCGAGAATGTTACACGGGATTGTGTGCAATCTTAATAGCACTCTCATTGTCACATAGTAATGGCACATGTCTCTTATGCACTCCATAGTCTTTAAGAGTTTGAGTCATCCACAGTAATTGAGCACAACATGATCCCGTAGCAATGTATTCCGCTTTGGCAGTAGATAGAGATACCTAGTTTTGTTTCTTAGAGGACCAAGACACAAGAGATCTACCAACAAATTGACATGTACCCGAAGTGGATTTTCTATCAACCTTGTCTCTGGCATAGTCCGAATCGGAATAGCCAACAAGATCAAAAGAAGATCCTTTGGGATACCAAATGCCAAAGTTTGGTGTATGTAATAAGTATCTCACAATTCTTTTCACGGCCTTAAGATGACACTCTTTTTGTGCCGCTTGGTATCGTGCACACATGCACACACTTAGCATAATGTCGGGACGGGAGGCACATAGATATAGCAATGAACCAATCATAGATCGATAAACTTTTTGATCAACCGATTTGCCATCCTTAGTCAAGTCAAGATGTCCACTTGCAGGCATTGGAGTTTTCATACCTTTACTTTCTTGCATGTTGAACTTCTTGAATAAGTCCTTGGTATACTTTGTTTGAGAAACAAAGGTACCCTCCTTAGTTTGCTTAATTTTCAAGCCAAGAAAGAATTTGAGTTCACACATCATAGACATCTCATACTTTTCCGACATTAACCTTCCAAACCTTTCACTAAAAGAGGGGTTAGTAGATCCAAATATAATGTCATCAACATAAATTTGGCATACAAATAGTTCTCCATTAACCCTCTTAGTGAACAAAGTTGAATCAATTTTCCCAATTTCAAAACATTTTTCAAGAAGAAACTTTGTCAAGTACCAAGCTCTAGGGGCTTGTTTGAGACATAAAGAGCTTTACGAAGTTTGTAAACATGATTAGGTTTCTTGGGATTAACAAAGCCGGGAGGTTGTTTAACATACACTTCCTCCTAAATTTCTCCATTTAAGAAAGCACTTTTAATATCCATTTGGTAAAGAGTGATATCATGGTGAATGGCATAAGCAAGTAAAATGCGAATGGACTCAAGTCTAGCAACGGGGGCATAGGTCTCACCATAGTCCATACCTTTGACTTGTGTGTAACCTTGTGCTACGAGACGAGCCTTGTTGCGTACAACTTGTCCATCTTCATCTTGCTTATTCCGAAACACCCATTTGGTTCCAATAATGTTTTGCTCATCTTTAGGCTTCTCAACCAATGTCCACACTTGATTTCTCTCAAAGTTGTGTAGCTCCTCATGCATTGCATTTACCCAATCGAGATCCTTGAGAGCTTCTTCTACCTTCAAAGGTTCAACACTAGAGATGAATGAGTAATGCTCACAAAAGTTAGCTAAACGAGATTTAGAGTGAGTGATTCTCCTGGATTGGATATCTCCAAGTATTTGTTCGACGGGATAATTCTTGTCAATTCTTGCTCTGATTCGAGGTAGCTTTTGCTTGGGTTGTGGTGAGGCTTCCTCATCATAATTTTCTTCTTCTTCATTGTTGTTGTCGTTGTTCGCTTGTGGAGGTGGGGAAGGAGGTTGAGGTGGATCATCTTGTTGCACTTCCTCATTCCCTTCGTCTTGACATGTTCCACTTGTGGATGCCTCCATGTCAACTTGTTGTTCACCTTGACGTGAAGTTGGGGCTTCCACTTGAATTGACGAAGTAATCTCCTTCACTTCCATGGGTCAAATCTTGCCAATGGACAAGTCTTGGATTGCTTCCGATGGTTCTTGATCTCCTACATCAATTGGCAATTGCTCAACTTGTGAGCCGTTAGTCTCATCAAACTTCACATCTACCGTCTCTTCAACTTTTCGAGTGAAGTTGTTGTAGACACGGTAAGTGTGAGAGTTCGATCCGTAACCAAGTAGAAAACCTTCATGAGATTTAGGAGCAAACTTTGAACGACGATGCTTATCAAGAATGTAACATTTTGAGCCAAATACTTGAAAGTATCCAACTTGTGGTTTGTTACCGGTGAGTAGTTCATACGCCGTTTTACCAAGAAGCTTGTGAAGATAGAGTCGATTTGTAGCATGACAAGCTGTCTCAACCGCTTCCGTCCAAAAGTGTTTTGGCGTCTTGTATTCATCAAGCATTGTCCTTGCCATCTCAATAAGAGTCCAGTTCTTCCTCTCAACAACTCAATTTTGTTGAGGTGTGTACGTAGCCGAGAACTCATGTGAAATGCCCTCCTCATCAAGAAAGGTATCCACATTTGCGTTCTTGAACTCCGTTCCGTTGTCACTTCGAACCTTCTTGATCTTCACTTCAAATTGATTTTGGGCTTTCCTTGCGAAGTTCTTGAAGATCTTTTGTACCTGAGATTTGTCATCGAGAAAGAACACCCACGTAAATCTGGAAAAATCGTCAACAATGACCAAACCGAAGGAGTTACCACCAAGACTCTTATAGGAGTTGGGACCAAAGAGATCCATATGAAGCAGCTCGAGTGTTCTCCTTGTGGTCATAATGTTCTTCACGGGATGGCTTCCTCCAACTTGTTTTCCTGCTTGGCAAGCACTACAAAGTCGATCCTTGTCAAATATAACATCTTTCACACCAAGAATATGCTCTCCTTTAACAAGTTTATCAAGATTACGCATGCCAACATGTCCAAGTCTCCTATGCCATAACCAACCTTTAGAAAATTTAGCAATTAAACATGTACGAGGTTGGGCTCTTTTAGTGAAGTCAACAATGTATAGATCACCTCTACGAATGACGGTAAAGACCATATTATGATTATCTCGATGAAACACTTGGCAATCTACTTCGGTAAATAGAACATTGAAACCAAAGTCGGCTAGTCTAGATACGGAAAGAAGATTGTAACCAAGGGATTCAACAAGCATAATATTTTGTATGGAGCTATCATTGGATATGGCCACCTTACCAAGGCCAAGTACCTTACCCTTGGAGTTGTCTCCAAAAGTCACATACTTGCGTGGACCATCATTTTTTGCAAGCTCACGAAACATGTCTCTATCTCCGGTCATGTGATCGGTACATCCACTATCAAGAATCCACTCTTTTCCCCCGGCCATGTAATCTCGAAGATGTGCCATAAGACTAAGATTCCTCATGGTCTTCTCATATTCAATATCAAATTCCTCGTCCTCATCATAGTAGCCATGCTCAACATCATCATCATCAACATGTATGTGATCATCACCTAGGGAAATGAATTCATTAGTTTCATGATCATGACAATGTTCAAGTTTATGACTTCTAATGGCTTCCGTGATAATGTTACCAATAGTTCTAACATCTCCTTTAGCACGCATAAGATCCCGAAGCTCAAACAAGCAATCATCAAAGTTAGGATCACTAGGATTCATCTTGTGAAAAGCAATAGTCTTATGAAAAATCTCATCAAGATTCTTTAAAGAATAGTCGGTATATCGCTTTTCCAAGTCATTCCATAGAGTATATGCACACTCAAAGTTTTGCATACAACCGAGCACAATTTTAGGTAATCCTCTAATGATAAGATTGATAGTTCTAAGATTATGAAGCATGTCAATTTCCTCTTCATGAGTGGGATGCAAGGGATCAATGGGAGGCACATAAGGATTATGAATGTACTTGCTCAAGTTAAATTCATCAAAGATATCAAGCATTTATCCTTCCAAAAATGATAATACTCCCCATTGAGAATAGGCACTCTACGTCTAAGACTCCCCAAAGTAGACACATCCATCTCCCTCCAATGGTGATTAAACCAAAGCAATGGAGACCAAAGCTCTGATACCAATTGTGGGATCGAGGAGATAGGTCTAGAGGGGGGGGTGAATAGACCCTTAACAAACCAAAGTTGCAGTTTTTAGTTCACTAGAAATTTAGGCAGATTTTGGTACAAGTTAAGATAACACCAAGACTTCCTACACATGCATATCTAGAGATTGAGCAGCGGAAATAGTAAAGCATGCAAGTGTATGGAAAGTAAATGGGTAGAGTATGGAAGATCAAACGCAATGAAGACACGATGATTTTTGATGTGGTTCCGATAGGTGGTGCTATCGTATGTCCACGTTGATGGAGACTTCAACCCACGGAGGGTAACGGTTGGGCGAGTCCATGGAGGGCTCCACCCACAAAGGGTCCACGAAGAAGCAACCTTGTCTATTCCACCATGGCTTCCGTCCACAAAGGACTAGCCTCACTCGGGGTAGATCTTCACGGAGTAGGCGATCTCCTTGCCCTTACAAACTCCTTGGTTCAACTCCACATGATCTTGGAGGCTCCCAAGTGACACCTAACCAATCTAGGAGGCACCACTCTCCAAAAGGTAATAGATGGTGTGTTGATGATGAACTCCTTGCTCTTGTGCTTCAAGTGATAGTCTCCCCAACACTCAAACACTCTCTCATAGATTTGGCTATGGTGGAAGAAATATTTGAGTGGAAAGCAACTTGGGGAAGGCTAGAAATCAAGGTTCAAATGGTAGGATTGGAATATCTTGATCTCAACACATGAGTAGGTGGTTCTCTCTCAGAAAATGTATGGTGGAAATGTAGGCACGTTCTGATGGCTCTCTTACTTGGTAAGAGGGGGGTGGAGGGGTATATATAGCCTCCACACGAAATCCAACCGTTACTCACTTTTGACCAAACTCGGTGGCACCGACTGGGATTCTCGGTGGGACCGACCTGTGCAAAACATGTGAACTTTTGAAGTTTCGGTGGGACCGAATGGAAACAACTCAGAGCGACTGATGTGCAATGGTAGGGCAATCCTCGTTTCGGTGGCACCGATTGCAACATCTCGGTAAGACCGAAATAGTTGCAACAAGGCAACAGAAAGTTGGCAAGCCATCTCGGTGGCACCGATTGCAAAACTCGGTTGGACCGAAATAAATGCAACTGATGACAGAGAGTTGGCAAGGCTATCTCGGTGGGACCGAGATCCATATCGGTGGATCCGACTTGTTAGGGTTTGGCTTGTGGCACTGTCCTTATGAACTCGGTGGGTCCGGAAGGATAGTATTCGATGGGACCGAGTTTGACTTTGGGAAAATGGGACAGGTTTGGATAGAGAAAGTGGCTGAGGATTTTGGAGCAATATTACTAAGCACTTGAGCAAAAAGATCATTATCAAAACCTCATCCCCTTTTAATAGTATTGGCTTTCTATGGACTCAATGTGATCTTGGATCACTAAACCAAAAATGAAGAGTATTGAGCTTTTGCCAATGTATGTCCTTAGCATTTTGAAGGGTTCCACATCTCCTTGTCCTTGCCATGCCATTGTTGAACTTGTCTGAAATTCACTAGATAAAGGCATTAGTCCAACAACATGTATGTTGGCATAAATTACCAAAACCACCAAGGGAGCAAATGTGCTTTCAATGACGCGTCGACGGCTCTTTCTGACTGTAGTTGGTTGTTCACTGGTCTCGGAATTTGGATGTATTTTTTATCAAAGGTGCTATGTACTTGCAAACATTTACAATACACCCGGTCTCCCTCAAAAAAGGTTGCATATAGTTTATGTTCAGAATCAGAACAAAGATTGATGGCTCTTACATTTTTCTGCAAATGCTAAGATCACGAATTTTCAGAAATTTGATTTACCTTTATGTTGGAAACAATACATTTCAAGCTCTAGCTAGCTATTTGAAATATAAATTGTGCATGTTTTATAAGTATAGCATGGTAAGCAAACAAAATGTATGGTGTGCCCCCATTTAAATGTGAACTGCAAAAGCCACACATTACCTCAAATTCAAACTACTTAGTCCATGGATGCAATGTGTTCAAACGGTGCCATCGACATCTCAAATTCAAAAGAGTCCGAGCTTGTTCATTCTATATTTTCACCCATGATAATTTGACCCGTGTGGTTGTTCAATTAATGGAGGGCCGGGGACCAGAAGTGAACAATACAAAGTGCGACCTGGCTCGTATGCAATTTTAAACGATTGTTTTATGGAGAAAAAAAAGAAAACTACTCCACTATATGTATATAAGCAGGAGCCTTCGCTCTTGCTTGCTAGGGTTGCTCTCTTCACACACTCATCCTCTCCATATCTAAACACGACAGTGGTGGCCACTCTCTCTCTATGCTCACCGCTGGTCATAGATCCGGCCGGATCCCCTCCACCGGGGAAGGGGTGAAGGTGCAACGTTCACGCGGTCCTCGTCGGCGATGGAGCAAACCCACTGCCGGCGCATCCCGATACGCATGCCTTGCCATTCTCTCCCACACAGCGCCGGCTTGGGAGGGCCTTCGACCCAGTCTTCCTCGCTGCTGTAGTGTGGGCAAATCCGGCCTCCCGCCGCCCACCTAGCCAAATCCCGATGAACCTCAGGTATAACTTCCTTCGAAACCGGCCTTGCTCTACTGCCCCAGGTCCCCACGTCGATGCATGTGAATCTTTTTCTACTTCTCAGCCCCCTCATAGATTGGCTCGATCGGCTGTTCCAAAGCCACCTAAATTATTACTATTAGAGGTAAAGCTACTTCATGCAGTCGAATCTACGACTTGGTTCAAAGCGGGAAGAATGGGGGAAAAGTTCTAGCATGACTCTAGTACTTGGTTCAAAGAGGAAAGATTGGGGGGGTGGGGGTAGTAGAGACTGGCTACCCAACCGGTCTCTTGGTTGAAAAGGGAAATAAAGGGAAAACACAGTACAAACTGGATATAGAACCGATCTACTGGTTGAAAAAGGAAAGAAAGTGGGGACTGGGGGACAAGTCAACAGAGTATTTCCAGCACTAGATTTGCTGCCCTGTTTGGATGTTTGTTTGCATCACCACTTTATGCATTGGTGGAGGTGCATGGTGCTGGTGCGCCCACTGTCCAATGCCCTTATGGCAATTTTTAGCTATTGTTAATCTAATGCCGCTGGTAAAATGCAGCAATCTCACTATTAAAGTAAGGACATGTTTAACCAATGTTGTTTTTAATGTAATGCCCCTAGTAATATGAAGCAATGGCCATGTTTTAATGTCCTGCTATATTTCCCGTTAAGATAAGTAAGTTGCTTCTTTTCGTTAGAAATGCAACTATCTTGGTCTGCCTACTATAACATGCCCTTATACCAACTCTTTAGCACCTGTTAATCTAATGTAGCTGGTAGAATCAAGCAATGGCACCATTAAAGTAATGTCAAATTTAATAGTTGTCATTGTTAATCTTAATGCCCCCGGTAGTACGAAGCAATGCTGCAGCTTTAGAAATTGCTATTGTCCTTCTATGATTGCCATTAAAATAAGGACGATGCTTCTTTTCATTTGATGTATGTTTCATCACTTGTTATTCACCCGACTTTCTACCTATTTGTGCAAACAGAGATATACATTTCACCTCGTTGCTATTGTGACCTTTTGGTGAACTGCACAAAACACTTCTTTTTTGGAAAGAGTGTCCAGTGCAGTTCTACTAAAATGTCACACGGGCAACCTCTCTTGATTTTAGTGGAACCGCACAAAGGGTGATTGGAGTTCCTAACCTTCTCGTTGAACTCTGTGGTTAATCTCCTCCAACAGTTAATTAGCCTTTGCAAGATTAGCCGTCATTGTCACCACAATGGCACTTTGCACATATTTGTGTAATGAACATGGACGCTTGATTTTAGTTGAACTGCACAAAAGCATATCCAAATTATAGTTGCACATTCCACTAGCTTGACGACCAACCTTGATGTTGCTCAGTTTTAGTGCAACTAATGAAGAAGCTGCCAGCTCATGGGACCAAGTACTTCTTGCTAACTGCATGATGCAAACATTGCTTCATTTTAGGTGAACTGCACAAAAAGGTCGCATGAATATAATCATCCATGTTGGTGACTGGTGTCAACCCATCTACTATGGCGTTGACTGCAGATATGGTTCCCATGATGAGGTATGTTCCTTTTTGGTACTACCCTTTGCCAGAACGATCCTGCATGTTGACTCTGCATGCAGCTAGTGATCTTGTCCTAATGTTTTGGCACTACCATGAGAAAGCAATAATGTTACGTATTATTTCGCACCTTAATCAAATGCCACTAATAATTTGATGCAATGGTTTGGCACCGCTAGTGCCACTGATAAAATCAAGTAATAATACAGTTAAAATAGAGCTACTGTCTTCGCTATCATTTCATTTCTAGTGTAGATAATGAAAGTGCTTCTCTTTGTTAGCATACGTTTCATCAAATAGTCCCATTCTTAAAGTAATGACACGTTTAAGTATTTCTGCAAACAGGGATGCTTAATTTTAGTTGAACTGCACAGAAAAAGTGATTGGAATGATGCAAGGCCCTTCCTGGTTCATCACTTGTAGAAGGTGTATCCGGGAGAATTGGGTCGATGTGCCCTATGAGGCCTACCGTTGAGTCCACCTATCAGGGATGGGGAATGTTGCATGAAAATCAAAAATTTTCCTATGAATCACCCAAGATCTATCTATGAGAAGCATAGCAATGAGAGGGGAGAGTGTGTCCACATACCCTCGTAGTCCGTTAAGCAGAAGCGTATATCACGCGGTTGATGTAGTCGTACTCGTCACGATCCAATCGCGATCCAATCCGATGAAGTACCGAACTGACGGCACCTCCGCGTTCAGCACACGTGCGGCTTGATGATGTCTCCTCCTTCTTGATCCAGCAAGCGAGGGAGGAGAAGTAGATGGGATCTCGACCAACACGACGACATGGTGGAGATGGTGGTGGTGCTATCCCGGCAGGGCTTCGCCAAGCGCTACCGGAGATGCGATCGGAGGAGAAAACGGAACCGGGAGAGAGGGAGGGAGGCGCCAAGACTTGGGGTTTGGTGTGTCCAACCCTCCCCTCTCCTCCACTATATATAGGAGCCAAGGGGGAGGGGTGCGCCAGCCCTGGCCCCTCCTCCAAGAGAGGGGGTGCGGCCAGGAGGGAGGAATCCTCCCTCCCCAAGGCACCTAGGGGGGTGCCTTCCCCCTTAGGACTCTTCCTCCTCCACCTCTCCTTGGCGCATGGGCCCCTGGTGCCCCTGGCCCATATAGGCCAAGGCACACCCCCTACAGCCCATGTGGTCCCCCGGGGCAGGTGGACCCCCGGACCCCTTTTGGCACTCCTGGTACAATACCCGATAATACCAGAAACTTTTCCGGCGACCAAAACAGGACTTCCTATATACAAATCTTTACCTCTGGACCATTCCGGAGCTCCTCGTGACGTCCAGGATCTCATCCGGGACTCCGAACAACATTCGGTCACCAACGTACATATCCCAATACTACTCTAGCGTCACCAAACGTTAAGCGTGCGGACCCTGCGGGTTCGACAATCATGTAGACATGACCGGGACACCTCTCCGGTCAATAACCATTAGCGGAACCTGGATGCCCATATTGGTTCCTACATATTCCATGAAGATCTTTATCAGTTGAACCACGATGTCGAGGATTCGGGTAATCCCGTATGCAATTCCCTTTGTCCGGCGATATGTTACTTGCCCGAGATTTGATCGTCGGTATCTCCATACCTAGTTCAATCTCGTTACCGGCAAGTCTATTTACTCATTCTGTAATACAAGATCCCATGACTAACTCATTAGCCACATTGCTTGCAAGCTCTTTACGATGTTGTATTTCCGAGAGGGCCCAGAGATATCTCTCCGTCATACGGAGTGACAAATCCCAGTCTCGATCCATGCCAACCCAACAAACACCTTCGGAGATACCTGTAGAGCATCTTTATGATCACCCAGTTACGAAGTGACGTTTGATTGCACACAAGGTATTCCCCGGTATCCGGGAGTTACATGATCTCATGGTCTTAGGAATACATACTTGACATGAAGAAAGCTATAGCAATAAACTTAAGTGATACGATCAAATGCTAAGCTTATGGTTGGGTCTTGTCCATCACATCATTCTCCTAATGATGTGATCCCGTTATCAAATGACAACTCATGTCTATGGTTAGGAAACCTTAACCATCTTTGATCAACGAGCTAGTCTAGTAGAGGCTCACTAGGGACACGGTATTTGTTTATGTATCCACACATGTATTTAAGTTTCCGGTCAATACAATTCTAGCATGAATAATAAACCTTTATCATGAACACAGAAATATGATAATAACCAATTTATTATTGCCTCTAGGGCATATTTCCAACAGTCTCCCACTTGCACTAGAGTCAATAATCTAGTTCACATAGTTATGAATCTAACACCCATGGAGTCCTGATGTTGATCATGTTTTGCCTGTGGAAGAGGTTTAGTCAACGGGTCTGCCACATTCAGATCCGTATGTACTTTGCAAAGTTCTATGTCTCCCTCCTTGATGTAATCACGGATGGAGTTGAAGCGGCGTTTGATGTGCTTGGTCTTCTTGTGAAACATGGGCTCCTTGGCAATGGCAATGGCTCCAGTGTTGTCACAAAAGATAGTCATTGGATCCGATGCACTAGGTATTACTCCTAGATCGGATATGAACTCCTTCATCCAGACTCCTTCTTGCGCTGCTTCCGAAGCAGCTATATATTCCGCTTCACATGTAGATCCCGCTACGACGCTTTTCTTGGAACTGCACCAACTGACTGCTCCACCATTCAATATAAATACGTATTTGGTTTGAGACTTAGAGTCACCCGGATCTGTGTCGAAGCTAGCATCGACGTAACCCTTTACGACGAGCTCTTCGTCACCTCCATAAACGAGAAATATGTCCTTAGTCCTCTTCAGGTACTTAAGGATATTCTTGACCGCTGTCCAATGATCTACTCCTGGATCACTTTGGTACCTCCCTGCCAGACTTATGGCAAGGCACACATCAGGTCTGGTACACAACATGGCATACATTATAGAGCCTATGGCTGAGGCATAGGGGATGAATTTCATCCTTTCTCTTTCTTCTACCGTGGTCGGGCTTTGAGTCTTACTCAACTTCACACCTTGCAACATAGGCAAGAACCCTTTCTTTGACTGGTCCATTTTGAACTTCTTCAAAACTTTGTCAAGGTATGTGCTTTGTGAAAGTCCTATTAGGCGCCTTGATCTATCTCTATAGATTTTGATGCCCAATATGTAAGCAGCTTCACCGAGGTCTTTCATTGAAAAACTCTTGTTCAAATAACCTTTTATGCTTTCCAGAAATTCTATATCATTTCCAATCAATAATATGTCATCCACATATAATATTAGAAATGCTACAGAGCTCCCACTCACTTTCTTGTAAATACAAGCTTCTCCGTAAGTTTGTATAAAACCAAAAGCTTTGATCACCTCATCAAAGCGTATATTCCAACTCCGAAATGCTTGCACCAGTCCATAGATGGATCACTGGAGCTTGGATACTTTGTCAGCATCCTTAGGATCGACAAAACCTTCCGGTTGCATCATATACAACTCTTCCTTAAGAAAACCATTAAGGAACGCTGTTTTGATGTCCATCTGCAAGATTTCATAATCATAAAATGCGGCATTTGCTAACATAATTCCAACAGACTTAAGCATCGCTACGGGTGAGAAAGTCTCATCGTAGTCAACCCCTTAAACTTGTCGGAAACCCTTTGCGACAAGTCGAGCTTTATAGACGGTGACATTACCATCAGCGTTTGTCTTCTTCTTAAAGATCCATTTATTCTCAATGGCCCGCCGGTCATCGGGCAAGTCCACCAAAGTCCATACTTTGTTCTCATACATGGATCCTATCTCGGATTTCATGGCCTCAAGCCATTTGTCGGAATCCGGGCTCATCATTGCTTCTTCATAGTTCGTAGGTTCACCATTGTCTAACAACATGACTTCCAGGACTGGATTACTGTACCACTCTGGTGCGGAACGTACCCTGGTCGACCTACGAATTTCAGTAGTAACTTGATCCGAAGTCTCATGATCATCATCATTTGCTTCCTCTCCGGCTGGTGTAGACATCATGGGAACTTCTTTCTGTGATGTGCTACCTTCCAATTCGAGAGAAGGTACAATTACCTCATCAAGTTCTACTTTCCTTCCACTCACTTCTTTCGAGAGAAACTCCTTCTCTAGAAAGGACCCATTCTTAGCAACAAAGATTTTGCCTTCGGATCTGTGATAGAAGGTATACCCAATGGTCTCTTTAGGGTATCCTATGAATATGCACTTCTTCGCTTTGGGTTCGAGCTTATCAGGCTGAAGCCTCTTGACATAAGCGTCGCATCCCCAAACTTTAAAAAATGATAGCTTAGGTTTCTTGCCAAACCACAACTCATACGGTGTCATCTCAATGGATTTAGACGGTGCCCTATTTAAAGTGAATGCGGCTGTCTCTAATGCATAACCCCAAAACGATAGTGGCAAATCGGTAAGAGACATCATAGAGCGCACCATATCCAATAGAGTACGATTACGACGTTCGGACACACCATTGCGCTGTGGTGTTCTAGGTGGCGTGAGCTGTGAAACAATTCTCAAATGCATACCAAACTCGTAACTCAAATATTCACCTCCACGATTGGATCGTAGAAAGTTTATTTTCTTGTTACGATGATTCTCCACTTCACTCTGAAATTCTTTGAACTTTTCAAATGTTTCAGACTTGTGTTTCATTAAGTAAATATACCCATATCTACTCAAATCATCTGTGAAGGTAAGAAAATAACGATATCCACCGCGCGCTGATGACCCACAAGTATAGGGGATCAATCATAGTTCTTTTGATAAGTAAGAGTGTCAAACCAAACGAGGAGCAGAAGGAAATGACAAGCGGTTTTCAGTAAGGTATTTTCTGCAAGCACTAAAATTGTCGGTAATGAGTAGTTTGATAGCAAGATAATTTGTAACAAGTGACAAGTAGCAATAGTAACTAAAGTGCAGCAAGGTAGCCCAATCCTTTTGTAGCAAAGGACAGGCCAAAACGATCTCTTATAATAAGCAAAGCATTCTCAAGGACACATGGGAATTTCATCTAGTCACTTTCATCATGTTAGTTTGATTAGCGTTCGCTACTTTGATAATTTGATATGTGGGTGGATCGGTGCTTGGGTGCTGTTCTTACTTGAACAAGCCTCCCACTTATGATTAACCCCTCTCGCAAGCATCCGCAACTATGAAAGAAGAATTAAGATAAATCTAACCATAGCATTAAACATATGGATCCAAATCAGCCCCTTACGGAAAAGCGCATAAACTAGGGTTTAAGGTTCCGTCACTAGCAACCCACCATCTAATTACTACTCCACAATGCATTCCCTTAGGCCCAAAGATGGTGAAGTGTCATGTAGTCGACGTTCACATGACACCACTAAGAGAATCAACAACATACATATCATCAAAATATCGAACGAATACCAAATTCACATGATTACTTATGACAAGACTTCTCACATGTCCTCAAGAACAAAAGTAACTACTCACAAATCATGTTCATGTTCAAGATCAGAGGGGTATTGAATAGCATAATGTATCTGAACATATAATCTTCCACCAAATAAACCAACTAGCATCAACTACAAGATGTAATCAACACTACTAGCAACCCACAGGTACCAATCTGAGGTTTTGAGACAAAGATTGAATACAAGAGATGAACTAGGGTTTGAGATGAGATGGTGCTGGTGAAGATGTTGATGAAGATTGGTCCTCCCACGATGATAGGATCGTTGGTGATGACGATGGCTTTGATTTCCCCCTCCCGGAGGGAAGTATCCCCGGCGGAATCGCTCCACCGGAGAGCAAAAGTGCTCCTGCCCAAGTTCCGCCTCGAGACGGCGGCGCCCCATCCCAAAAGTCTTCTTATTATTTTTTCTAGGGCAAATGGGCTTATATACCAAAAAATGGGCACCGGACGCTGGCCAGGGGCCCCACAAGCCACCAGGGCGCGCCACATATTTTCAGGAAGGGTTTCATGTAGGAGCTTTTAGCAAGTCCACATACTCAACCATCATTTAGTCTTCTATGATTGCTAACACTCACAACATATATATGGAGCAAAAAGTTTCAGTCAGACACATAGAAAGATAGGGGCTTATAATTTCGCCTCCCAACTTATTCACCTCAAGGGTAATGTCAACAATAATAACTCATGATCACTCATATCCAACTAGATATATGTGCCTAGATCTTTCCCCACCACATGATACTTGCAAAAGAGGAAAATAAAAAGGAATAGAGGAGAACACTATTGACTCTTGCATAAAAAGTAAATACATAAAAGTAAAAGATAGGCCCTTCGCAGAGGGAAGCAGAGGTTGTCATGCGCTTTTTGTTGTTGGACGCACAAGCTCTTAATGCAAAGGAACGTCACTTTATATTGCCCCTTGTGATAGCAACCTTTATTATGCAGTCCGTTGCTTTTATTTCTTTACCATCACAAGTTTGTACAAAGCTTATTTTCCCTTACAATAAAAGTTCATACATATTTAGAGGCAATTTTTATTGCTTTTTTGCACCGATGACAACTTACTTGAAGGATCTTATTCAATCCATAGGTAGATATAATGGACTCTCATGACATGAAACTGGATTTAAGGGTTTTGGATGCACAAGTAGTATCTCTACTTGGTGCGGATTTTAGGCTAGCAAAGATATTGGGCAAGCACCACATGTTGGAGGATCTATGACAATATAACTTCTATGTGACTATAAGCAAACATAATTCATTACGTTGTCTTCCTTGTCCAACGTTAACAATTTGACATAAAATACTCAATGGGGGCTCACAATCATAAAAGATGTCCAAGATAGTGTATTTGCATGTGAATCTTCTCTTCCCTTATTAATTTTTCATGAATTGCATCATTGACCAATGCTATGTTTGTTAACTTTCAATAAATTTCACCACTTATACTTTTCTTTATGTAATGCCATTACTTTCCATAAGATTAGCATATGATCTTTTTCATTATTTTCATTGCTAGGATTGAAATATAAAAGTAAAGAAACAAAAACTCAAACTACTCTTTATTATATAACCCTCAACTCAATTACATAGATATATAGATCACGAAACTAGCACTCGAAAATAGATCATACTAAACTTTTATTCAACTAAATTACGAAATAACTATGGATTGAACTAAAAATAGGTAAAGATAATAAAAGTGATGGTGATACGATACCGGGGCACCTCCCCCAAGCTTGGCACAAGCCAAAGGGAGTGCCCATACCCATGTACTCAAGTTTTCTTTTTCGGTGACGATGGTGATGATGAAGTGGTGGATTTGTCCTTCAACTTTAGCAGATACTCCAATTTACTGTTGATGCTCCGAAGGGCGATGTTTTGCTCTTCCAACAAAATAACTTCACGACTGAGAGACGTATTCTGAGCACAAACTATTTCAAAGACTCTTAAGGCTTCAATTACAGATGGGGAGAGATGATCATAGAGGGGTTGAAGGATATCTCCCTTCTCTGTGGTCTCCTCCATGGGGATGGCTTGCCCTCCTTCTGGAGCCTGGGTTTCCGCAACTTCCTTGACCTTGTCCTCCTTGCCATTGTCTTCCTCTCCCGACGACCACTCGTAGTAAACCTTGTTGTAGGGGCGTTTGCCCGGCGATGGTTGCACAATACGGTGCTTGGTACGGAGCTTTTGGGGAGCCATGGCGATCTAGATCTGTCAGAAAAATTGCACGAAACAAGAACAGAGGAGAATCTTGCGATACGGTGGTTAAAACGTCCGGGAGTATATATAAATAATTTTTATCTTGCAAAACAAGTATTCCAGAGGAAAACGGAGTCGGGAAGGCTCACGAGGGGCCCACGAGCCACCAGGGCACGCCAGGGGGGGTGGCGCGCCCTGGTGCCTCGTGTGCACCTCGTGGGTCTCCTCGGCTATTTCTTACTTTTTGTATTTTTTCTAATATTCCAAAACTGACAGAAAGTATTTTTATGGAATTTTTGGAGTCGGTTTACTTACCGTATCACGTACCTCTTCCTTTTCAGGGTTCTAGAGTGTTCTGGAAGGTCTCTCTTATGTATTCCTTCGGTGTCATGGTTTGAATAGTGTTAGACTCAACATTAATAGGCGTACCTGAGATGTAATGCTTAATTCTTTACCCATTGACCACCTTCGGATTAGTGCCTTCGGCGTTATTGATCTTAATGGCTCCAGAGCGATAAACTTCCTCAATGACATACGGTCCTTCCCATTTAGAGAGAAGTTTTCCTGCAAAAAATTTAAAACGATAATTGTACAATAGAACATACTCACCCACTTTGAATTCCCATTTTTGAATTCTTTTATCATGCCATCTTTTAACTTTTTCTTTAAACAGTTTGGCATTTTCATAAGCTTGGGTTCTCCATTCATGTAGTGAGCTAATATCAAATAACCTCTTTTTCACCGGCAAGTTTAAAATCATAATTGAGTTCTTTAATTGCCCAATATGCTTTATGTTCTAACTCAAGAGGCAAATGACATGCTTTTCCATAGACCATTTTATAAGGAGACATACCCATAGGATTTTCATAAGCAGTTCTATAAGCCCATAATGCATCGTCAAGTTTCTTAGACCAATTCTTTCTAGATCTATTGACGGTCTTTTGCAAAATTAACTTTATTTCTCTATTGCTCAATTCAACTTGACCACTAGATTGAGGGTGATAGGGATATGCAATTCTATGGTTGACATCATATTTAGCAAGCAGTTTGCGGAATGCACCATGAATAAAATTTGAACCACCATCAGTCATTAAGTATCTAGGGACTCTGAACCTCGGGAAAATAACTTCTTTAAGCATTTTAATAGAAGTGTTATGATCAGCACTACTAGTTGGAATAGCTTCTACCC
The DNA here is from genome assembly GCA_039707655.1 of Elymus sibiricus. Taxonomy (NCBI): domain Eukaryota; kingdom Viridiplantae; phylum Streptophyta; class Magnoliopsida; order Poales; family Poaceae; genus Elymus; species Elymus sibiricus. The sequence goes on from CM077666.1 coordinate 311,099,736, forward strand.
ACTTAGTAATGTAATCAACAGCAACTAAAATATGTGTATACCCATTAGAGGAAGGAAAAGGTCCCATATAATCAAATCCCCAAACATCAAATGGTTCAATAACAAGTGAATAATTCATAGGCATTTCCTAACGTCTACTAATATTACCAATTCTTTGACATTCATCACAAGATAAGACAAACTTATGAGCATCCTTGAAAAGAGTAGGCCAATAAAAACCAGATTGTAGTACCTTATGTGCAGTTCTGTCTCCCGCATGGTGTCCTCCGTAAGCCTCGGAGTGACACTTTCGCAAGATTTGTTCCTGTTCATGCTCAGGTATACAATGTCTAATAATACCATCCACTTCTTATTTATAAAGATGTGGGTCATCCCAGAAGTAATGTCTTAAATCAATGAAAAACTTTTTCTTTTGTTGGTATGAGAAACTAGGTGGTATAAATTTAGCAACAATATAATTAGCATAGACTGCATACCAAGGAGTATTACGGGAAGCATTTATCACAGCTAATTGTTCATGAGGAAAATCATCATTAATAGGAAGTGGGTCATCAAGAACATTTTCCATTCTAGACAAATTATCAGCTACGGGGTTCTCAGCTCCCTTCCTATCAGTAATATGCAAGTCAAATTCTTGTAGCAACAGAACCCACCTAATGAGTCTAGGTTTAGCATCTTTCTTTTCCATAAGGTATTTAATAGCAGCATGATCAGTGTGAACAGTTACTTTAGAATCAACTATGTAAGATCTGAATTTATCACATGCAAACACAACTGCTAGAAATTCTTTCTCAGTAGCAGCATAATTTCTTTGAGCATTGTCTAGGGTTTTACTAGCATAATGGATAACATTTAATTTCTTATCAACTCTCTATCCTAGAACAACACCAACAGCATAATCACTAGCATCACACATAATTTCAAAAGGCAAGTTCCAATCAGGTGGTTGAACAATAGGTGCAGTGGTTAAGGCTTTCTTAAGTGTTTCAAAGGCTTCTACACAATCATCATCAAAAACAAATGGAACATCTTTTTGCAAGAGATTAGTAAGAGGCCTAGAAATTTTAGAGAAGTCTTTAATAAACCTTCTATAGAAACCAGCATGACCTAGGAAACTTCTTATACCTTTGATATCTTTAGGACATGGCATTTTCTCAATAGCATCAACCTTAGCTTTATCAACTTCAATACCTCTTTAAGAAATTTTGTGCCCAAGGACTATACCTTCATTAACCATAAAGTGGCACTTCTCCCAATTCAAGACAAGATTAGTTTCTTCACATCTCTGCAAAACTCGATCAAGGTTGCTTAAGCAATCATCAAAAGAAGTTCCGTAAACAGAGAAATCATCCATGAAAACCTCAACAATCTTTTCACAAAAGTCAGAGAATATAGCAGTCATACATCTTTGAAAGGTAGCAGGTGCATTACATAAACCAAATGGCATACGACGATAAGCATAAGTTCCAAAAGGACAAGTAAAGGTGGTTTTCTCTTGATCTTCAGGTGATACAAGTATTTGAGAGAAACCAGAATAACCATCTAGGAAACAAAAGTGTGTATGCTTAGACAATCTTTCTAACATTTGATCAAGAAAAGGTAAGGGGTAATGATCTTTTCTATTGGCTTTGTTTAATTTTCTAAAATCAATTACCATCCTGTAACCAGTTACAATTCTTTGTGGAATGAGTTCATTTTTATCGTTAGGAACAACAGTAATGCCTCCTTTCTTAGGGACACAATGAATTCAATAGTTTTCTTCATAAAGGGGCCAATCGAAGAAGAATCGAGCATGGTTTGATCATCATGAGAAAGCCGAGCATAAAAATTCTGTAAGATAATTTATCTTGAGAGCTCATGATTGGGGCATGTGTACATCATGTACTTAAGCCTCCCCCAAGCTTGAGCGATGCTTTCTCCTTCACGAGGCCAAAAATTATATATATAATTCCGATCACGATGAACCAGATGCATATTATAAAACTTTTGATGAAATTCCAATTTCAATCGATTCCAATCCCACGTTCCAATATCATCACATAGCCTATACCATGTCAATGCCTTTCCCTTCAAAGATAAAGGGAATACTTTCCTCTTAACTCCATCTCCGGATAAACCTGCCAGCTTAAACAATCCACAAATTTCATCCACATAGATCAAGTGCATATCAGGATGTACCGTTCCATCTCCTGCGTAAGGATTAGCTAGCAGTTTCTCTATCATACCCGAAGGAATCTCATAATAAATATTTTCAGTACGTTCAATAGGTGGAGGAGCAACTCTTATTTCTTCTGGTCGAGGTGAAGATACCCTGAACAAGCCCCTCAAAGGATTACTTTCCATAGTGACAAGTGACAATAAATTTCAGCACGTAATATAAATGTTTCCTTACCAAATTCCACTCACCAAAGGCGCTTCACTCCCCGGCAACGGCGCCAGAAAAGAGTCTTGATGACCCACAAGTATAGGGGATCAATCGTAGTACTTTCGATAAGTAAGAGTGTCGAACCCAACGAGGAGCAGAAGGAAATGACAAGCAGTTTTCAGCAAGGTATTTTCTGCAAGCACTGAAATTATCGGTAATGAGTAGTTTGATAGCAAGATAATTTGTAACAAGTGACAAGTAGCAATAGTAACTAAAGTGCAGCACTGTAGCCCAATCCTTTTGTAGCAAAGGACAGGCCAAAACGATCTCTTATAATAAGCAAAGCGTTCTCGAGGACACATGGGAATTTCATCTAGTCACTTTCATCATGTTTGTTTGATTCGCGTTCGCTACTTTGATAATTTGATATGTGGGTGGATCGGTGCTTGGGTGTAGTTCTTACTTGAACAAGCCTCCCACTTATGATTAACCCCTCTCGCAAGCATCCGCAACTACGAAAGAAGAATTAAGATAAATCTAACCATAGCATTAAACATATGGATCCAAATCAGCCCCTTACGGAATAGCACATAAACTAGAGTTTAAGCTTCTGTCACTCTAGCAACCCATCATCTAATTACTACTCCACAATGCATTCCCTTAGTCCCAAAGATGGTGAAGTATCATGTAGTCGATGTTCACATGACACCACTAAGAGAATGAACAACATACATATCATCAAAATATCGAACGAATACCAAATTCACATGATTACTTATGACAAGACTTCTCCCATGTCCTCAAGAACAAAAGTAACTACTCACAAATTATGTTCATGTTCAAGATCAGAGGGGTATTGAATAGCATAATGGATCTGAACATATAATCTTCCACCAAATAAACCAACTAGCATCAACTACAAGATGTAATCAACACTACTAGCAACCCACAGGTACCAATCTGAGATTTTGAGACAAAGATTGAATACAAGAGATGAATTAGGGTTTGAGATGAGATGGTGCTGGTGAAGATGTTGATGAAGATTGGTCCTCCCACGATGAGAGGATCGTTGGTGATGACGATGGCTTCGATTTCCCCCTCCCGGAGGGAAGTATCCCCGGCGGAATCGCTCCACCGGAGAGCAAAAGTGCTCCTGCCCAAGTTCCGCCTTGAGACGGCGGCGCCCCGTCCCAAAAGTCTTCTTATTATTTTTTCTAGGGCAAATGGGCTAATATACCAAAAAATGGGCACCGGAGGCTGGTCAGGGGCCCCACAAGCCACCAGGGCGCGCCACATATTTTCAGGAAGGGTTTCATGTAGGAGCTTTTAGCAAGTCCACATACTCAACCATCATTTAGTCTTCTATGATTGCTAACACTCACAACATATATATGGAGCAAAAAGTTTCAGTCAGACACATAGAAAGATAGGGGCTTATAATTTCGCCTCCCAACTTATTCACCTCAAGGGTAATGTCAACAATAATTTCGCCTGGGGGGGGGGGGGGGGGGGTGGCGCGCCCTGGTGCCTCGTGGGCACCTGGGTGGGCCCCTCTGGTACTTCTTTTCTCCAGTATTTTTTATTTATTCCAAAATAAATCTCCGTGAAATTTCAGCTCATTTGGAGATGTGCAGAATAGGTATCTCTGACATAGCTTTTTCAGGTCCAGAATTCCAGCTGCCGGCAATCTCCCTCCGTATGTAAATCTTGCATACTAAGAGAGAAAAGGCATTAGAATTGCTCCACAAAGTGTTATATTGATTAAAAACACTATAAATAACAGTAGGAAAACATGATGCAAAATGGACGTATCACGTGCTTCAACACTCATCGGACCGCATACATCGGTATGTATTATTTCCAACAAGTCACTAGCTCGCCCCATTGATCCGGAGAACAGGGTTTTAGTCATCTTGCCCATGAGGCATGGTTCACATGTCTCAAATGATTCATAATCAATAGATTCCAAAAGTCCATCAGCATGGAGTTTCTTCATGCGCTTTACACCAATATGACCTAAGCGACAGTGCCATAAGTATGTGGTACCATCATCATTAACTTTGCATCTTTTGGCATCAATAATATGAACATGTGTATCACTACGATTGAGATTCAACAAGAATAAACCATTCAACAAGGGTGCATGACCATAAAAGATATTATTCATATAAATAGAACAACCATTATTCTCTGACTTAAATGAATAACCATGTCGCAATAAACATGATCCAGATATAATGTTCATGCTTAACGCAGGCACCAAATAACAATTATTTAGGTTTAAAACTAACCCCGAAGGTAGACGTAGAGGGAGCGTGCCGACGGCGATCACATCAACCTTGGAGCCATTTCCAACGCGCATCGTCACCTCGTCCTTAGCTAGTCTCCGTTTATTCCGCAGCTCCTGTTTCGAGTTACAAATATTAGCAACCGAACAAGTATCAAATACCTAGGCACTACTACGAGCACTAGTAAGGTACACATCAATAACATGTATATCAAATATACCTTTGTTGATGTTGCCAGCCTTCTTATCTGCCAAGTACTTGGGGCAGTTCCGCTTCCAGTGACCATTCCCCTTGCAATAGAAGCACTCAGTCTCAGGTTTGGGTCCAACCTTGGGTTTCTTCATGGGAGCGGCAACTGTCTTGCCATTCTTCTTGAAGTTCCCTTTCTTTCCCTTGCCTTTCTTGAAACTAGTGGTCTTTTTAACCATCAACACTTGATGCTCCTTCTTGATTTCTACCTCCACGGCTTTAAGCATCGCAAAGAGCTCGGGGATAGCTTTCTCCATCCCTTGCATATTATAGTTCATCACAAAGCCCTTGTAGCTTGGTGGCAGTGACTGGAGAACTCTGTCAATAACCGTCTCATCTGGAAGATTAACTCCCAACTGATTCAAGCGGTTGTTATACCCAGACATTTTTAGTATATGCTCACTAACGGAGCTGTTATCCTCCATCTTGCAGCTAAAGAACTTGTCAGAGGTGTCATACCTCTCAACCTGGGCATGAGCTTGAAATACCAATTTCAACTCCTGAAACATCTCATATGCTCTGTGGTGCTCAAAACGTCTTTGGAGCCCCGGTTCTAAGCCGTAAAGTATGGCGCACTGAACTATCGAGTAGTCATCATAACGTGCCTGCCAGATGTTCACAACATCCACAGACGACGCTGGAGGGGGTGCTTCACCTAGCGGTGCATCAAGGACATAAGCCTTCTGTGACGCCCTCTGCTCGACCGTGCACTAATCATACACGCAAACGTGCACGATCGAGATCAGAGACTCACGGGAAGATATCACAACACTACTCTAAACTCAAATTTAAACATAAATCTTCATATTACAAACCAGGGGTCACGAGGACTCGAATACATAAGTCATACAAACAAATAATATCTGGGTACAGACATAGTTAGTCAAGTTTGCCTTAAGAAGGCTAGCACAAACAGCAACACTGATCGAAAAGGTGAAGGCCTCCTGCCTAGGGCCTCCGAACTACTCCTGGTCGGCGGGCTCAATGTAGTAGTAGGTGCCTCCGGGGATCTCCTACTCCTGGGCTCCATCGTCTGATCGCAGCAACCGGGTATGGGGAAAAGAGATAGCAAGCAACCGTGAGTACTCATACAAAGTACTCGCAAGACTGACATTAGAACTATACTAATTATGCATCGGTATCAAAGGAATGGAGCTATATCTTTGGACTGGACTGCAGAAATGCCGAAACAGAGGGGAAGAGGCCTAGCCTATCGAAGACTAGCATCTTGAAGCAATCTTGCTGCATCAGAAGAGAGTAGAATAAGATAATATATAATCAATCATATTTTAGTATTGCCCTGGGATCCTTCCTCGACTACCCTATGAGAAAGTGATCCCGAGAGCACTAGTAACAGTTTAATAATGTAACAGTATCCATTTGTAGTTGTAGCAGATCAAGATACAACTCTGAGCGTCCTGTTACCGTGGACACGGCTATTCGAATAGGTAACTTCCCTGCAGGGGTGCACTACTGTTACCCAACACGCTCGATCACATCTGGCCGGACACACTTGCTGGGTAATGCCCGGCCTCGGGTAATCGACACGACGCAGTCCTACCTAGGCTCAGCAGAGAGGTCAGCACGCCGGTCTAAATCCTAAGTGCGAAGGGGTCTTGGGCCATCGCCCTTTGCACTCCTGCATGTTACGTGGCTGGTAGGGGCCCAAGCGCGACACTGTATACACAAGTGATGTAAGCAGCCCACCCCAACGATCAGCCCGCATCTCTGAGCTGTGACATTTGAAGAGCTTTCGGCTAATACATACGACGTAGAGGGCCCCATTAAACCATTATCCCACCCGGTGGTAGTGAGTATAGGCACGTAGCCAACTCAGATCAAATACCCAAATCCGTTAAGCATGTTTAGTAACTCGCAGAGACGAGCAGGATCCCTGTCGCTCCGACTTGGTAACTCGCGGATTACGACCAGGGACCAGGCCCACCTCTCTCCTAGGTGGTCTCCGCCTGTCCTGTCGTTCTGCCACAATATCACTCGCGGGTGCTCTTGGAGCCGACCCGTCTTTAATGTTATTCTCTCACGGTCACTCTTGGAGCCGGCCCGACTTAAATAGTTTAAAGTATTGCATTATGTAAACATTTCCGTGATCATCACCCAGAGTGATCACGGCCCGATAACAAGCATGGCATACGGACAAGGGTGAGGGGCCAGCTGATGAACATAGCATACCTAACTAAGAATCATAGGATAGTAGGTAATGTATCAATAGCAGGCGAGGAAATCAGGCTATGCATCAGAATAGGAGCTATCAGAATACCAACAGAAGCAATTATAATGCAAGCAGTAGAGAGAAAGAGTAGGCAATATCTGGATGATCAAGGGGGTTTTGCTTGCCTGGAAGCTCAGCTGAAGGGGTCTGGTCGTCGACGACGTAGTCGTACTCTGCAGTGTCGTCGACAGTCTCGGGGTCTATCGGGAGAGAAGGAGGGGGAAGAAACAATAAATACACGGCAAACAATGCAATAGGGATGCATGACATGTCAACATGCAGTGCTAGGGGTGCTCTAATGTAGCACTACGCAAGTTAGTCAGAGCGGGAAATTATCCGGGAGTGTTCTCCCAGCTCCGAGTGATTATCGGTACACTGAACCGGAGGGGACGGTTCCATGTTCAGTATGTTAGAGGGGTTTGGCAGGTATGTGGGTAGGATATTCGGATTTTTCATATTTTTCTGATCGTTTTTCATATATAAATTATTTTCATCCGAGTTACGGTTTATTTTATATGATTTTTCAAAGTTTTAATCATTTTCTGGAATTTCAGGAATTATTTAATTCGAACTATCCGAAACAGTAATGTGTGATGTCATCATGACGTCAGTGTGACGTCAGCAGTCTGAAAGCACATTTGCTCCCTTGGTGATTTTGGTAATTCATAACAACATATATCTCATTGAACTAATGTCCATTCAAGTTAAAGATTTCAGGATGTTCAATGATTGGCATGGCATGGACTAGAGATGTGGACCCCTCAAAATGCTAAGGACAAGGATTGGCAAAAGATCAAGACTCTACATTTTTGGTTTAGTGATCCAAGATCACATTGAGTCCATAGGAAATCCAATACTATTAAAAGGGGATGAAGTGTTGCTTAATGGTCTTTTTGCTCAAGTGCTTAGTGGCAGTACTCCTAAACCCTCAACCACTCTCTCTACCCAAAGATGTCCAAAACCTACATTCCAACTCGGCCCCACCGAAATTTCCTATCCGGAGCCACCGAGTTCATCTAGACTTAGCCACTGCCAAAACCCTAACAAATCGGATCCACCGATATGGATCTCGGTCTCACCGAGATGGCCTTGCCAACTCTCTGTAATCATTTGCACTTACTTCGGTCTCACCGAGTTTTGCAAATCGGTCTCACCGAGATGGCTTGCCAAGTCTCTGTTGCCTTATTGCTTCACTTCGGTCCTACCGAGTTGATGCAATCGGTGCCACCGAGATGAGGTTTGCCCTAGCCATTGCACTTCAGTCCATCCGAGTTGTTCCTATCGGTCCCACCGAGATTCCTAGCGTTCATATCTTTTACACAGTTAGGTGCCACCGAGTCTTCTGAATCGGTGCCACCGAGTTGGGTCAAAAGTGTGTAACGGTTGGATTTTGTGTGGAGGCTATATATACCCCTCCACCTCTTCCTTCTCAGGAGAGTGCCATCAGAACGTGCCTACACTTCCACCATACATTTTCTGAGAGAGAACCACCTACTCATGTGTTGAGATCAAGATATTCCATTCCTACCATTTGAACCTTGATCTCTAGCCTTTCCCAAGTTGCTTTCCACTCAAATCTTTCTTCCACCATAGCCAAATCTTTGAGGAGTTGTTTGAGTGTTGGGAAGACTATCATTTGAAGCACAAGAGCAAGGAGTTCATCAACAACACACCGTCTATTACCTTTTGGAGAGTGGTGTCTCCTAGATTGGTTAGGTGTCACTTGGGAGCCTCCGACATGAAGTGGAGTTGAACCAAGGAGTTTGTAAGGGCAAGGAGATCGCCTACTTCATGAAGATCTACCCCGAGTGAGGCTACTCCTTCGTGGACGTAAGCCATGGTGGAATAGACAAGGTTGCTTCTTCGTGGACCCTTCGTTGGTGGAGCCCTCCATGGACTCGCGCAACTATTACCCTTCGTGGGTTGAAGTCTCCATCAACGTGGACGTACGATAGCACCACCTATCGGAACCACACCAAAAACCACCGTGTCTTCATTGCGTTTGAAATCTCCGATCCCCTCCTTTACTTACATATGCAATTGTTTACTTTCCGCTGCTATACTCTTAGAATTGCATGTGTAGGGTGATGCTTGACTTGTATGATTGCTAAAATCTGCCTACAACTAAAATTGGGAAAATGTCAGGTTTTTATTTGGTCAAGTAGTCTAATCACCCCCCCTCTAGACATACTTTCGATTCTACAAGTGGTATCAGAGCTTTGGTCTCCGTAAGCCTTGATTTCCATTGCTTTGGTGATCATAGCCTTGGTTTCACAACCTAGGAGAGTATGGCGTCTAGTGAGGGTAACTATCACCGTAGAGGTCCATATTTTGATGGTACAAACTTTGCTAGTTGGAAACATAAGATGAAAATGCATATTCTTGGTCATAACCCCGCCGTTTGGGCTGTTGTTCGTGTTAGCTTGCAAGGTGATTTCTTTGAGGATGGCAAGGAACCGGATCATGAAGCAACCCCGGAAGAATTGAAGATGTTGCAATACAATGCTCAAGCTTGTGACATTCTATTCAACGGTTTGTGTCCGGAGGAATTCAATAAAATCAGCCGCCTCAAGAATGCAAAGGAGATTTGGGATACTTTGGTTGATATGCATGAGGGTACCGAGTCCGTCAAGGAATCTAAGTTGGATGTGCTTCAAAGTCAACCTGACAAGTTCAAGATGAAGGATGGTGAAGGAGTCGCTGAGATGTACTCTAGGCTTGCTCTCGTCACAAATGAGATTGTCGGCTTAGGAAGTGAAGAGATGACCGACAAATTCATCATCAAGAAGATACTTAGAGCTTTGGATGGAAAATATGATACCGTTTGCACATTGATCCAAATGATGCCAAATTACAAAGATCTCAAGCCCACGGAAGTCATTGAAAGGATTGTTTCTCATGAAATGTCACTCAAGGACAAAGAGGAGCTACACAACAAATCAAGTGGTGCTTACAAAGCCTCAACCGATGCTCCAACAACTCCAAGTGACAAGCTAGTATCTACAAGAACAAAGGGAAAGAAAGAAGCTCTAGCTCAAGACACTATGAGAGAAGATCATCAAGTTGTGACCGTAATTGCTACAATTGTGGAAAGCCCGGACACTACTCCAATGAGTGTACGGCTCCCTACAAGAAAAGAGACAAATCACCAAGAGGAAGACATAGAAGAGATGAATCACCCCATAAGGAGAGAAGGAGTAGAGATGATCGTTATGAACGAAGACACTCTCGAAGAAGCAAGGATTCGGAGAGGAAGGACAAGTCATCCAAGAGCTACACAAGAAGAAGACATCAAGCTCATGTTGGTGAATGGGTTTCCGGCTCCGACTCCAACAACCACTCCGAGAGAAGTTATCACTCCAACTCCGACTATAGTCAAGATGAAGGTGTTGCCGGACTTGTACTTGTGTCATCCAACTCCTATGATCTATTTGATTCATCAAATGAAGGAATTGGAAGATGCTTCATGGCAAAAGGCCCCAAGGTATCACACCCCGAGTATCTTGATTTCAATAGTGATGAAGATGATTTGCTTGGTGATGATGATTTACTTGTTGATAATGCTAGTGATGTGAACTATAATGAAAATGCTAGTAATTTTGATAGTCAAGAGGAAACGAGTGACAATGCTATGATGGAGATTGAGCGTCTAACTAAAGAACTAAATGCTCTTAAGTAATCTCATGAAACATCTTAAGAGGATCATAGAGAACTTCTAAGAATTCATGAGAAGCTACGCTTCGAGAAGCTGAATTTAGAGCAAGAGCATGAGTTTCTTAAAGCTATCAATGACGATCTTCGAAAGAAGAGTTCTTCATATCTTGCCAAGCGTTTACTCTTGTCTACCTTTATGCCACAAGTTAAACCTAAGCAAACTAGCAACAAGAGTAAAAAGGGTTCTACCTCTAGTAGTAACAATAACAATGCTAAATCCAATGTTGTTGCTTCTAGTAGTTCTATTGATTTCACTAATTATTCTCTTAGCCAAGTTACACTTGAGCAAGAAAATATGCTATTGAAAGGAATTATAGAAAAAGGTGTCTACAAAAGTCTTGCTGGGAGTAAACAATTTGAGGAAATTGTGCGCAAGCAAGGAAGGCACCGGATGAACAAAGGTGTTGGTTTTGAACGAAAGTTCAATGCCAATGGAGTTGAGTGGGAAGAAGATCAATACCCCAAGACGAAGTTTGTTCCTCAACAAGAGAAGTATGATCCTACTTCCTTCAAGGGAACACAAGCTCAAGAAGATCTTCCACCACAAGACCACAAGCTAAAAGGCAAGGACAAGCTTCAAGAAGAGATTGATTCATTTGGAGAAGCTTCTCAAGCCATGGTCAAGTGGGTTCCCAAGACTTCATCAAGTTTTACTTCATCAAGTGCTACTACAACTCCAAGGATTCCCATCAAGTTGATGTGGGTCCAAAAGAAGAAGAACTAGAAAGTTCTTGAGGTTGACTCCGCCAACAAACTTCACTCATATTCTTTATGGCAAGGACTTGTGCAACCAACTTCCACATTTTGCACTGGTTCATGGAGTCACAAACCCTCTTGTTGGTAAGGCAAGGGACAAGGTATTCAATGCATTCATGAACATCATCCTATGTGTATTTCACTCTATATCTATGAATATCCTTGTATGTTCCTTGTGTGGGACTAACCCATGTAGGTATTGAAAGCACAAAACTCGAAAGGATTGCTCCCAACTCTTGATGGTCTACATCAACATTGAGCATCCACATCTTCAACATCTACATGAAGTCATCATCGACAAAACCCAAGGTTAGTTCATCCCTCTAAGGGGGGATATCACATCTAGGGGGAGCTTTGCTCTAAAAAATTGAGCTAAAGCAACTCTAATGGTGTGAACACATCAATGCTTTATGTAAAAGTGGCAACCCCACTTGTGCTTAAACGATGAGTATGACCTATGATCAAATGTTCTCATTCGACTCCTAAGTCAATATACTCATATATATAGATGACCTAGTCATCGCCATTGCTTGATAGATGCTAGAATTGGTTGTGCATGTTTGACACATATTTCATTTGCTATCTTATTGTGTGAGCATGTTGATTTGCATGTTTTTATCATTTGAGGACATCCATTTGTTGTTTTGATTGTATTGGTTTTTCTGGCCAAGTGGATGTACAAGAATGCCTAAGTACCTTCTCTAGCTATCTATGCTTTCTTGTCTCAAACTCTATTCATGCTGCATCACAAAAATTGAACAAGTCATTTTCGGACCCTCCGGGTGAGGAGCACTCGGAGCCACCGATCTGAAAGGGCTGAACCTCCAAAACCTTCTATCTGATTTCGGCCGAACCAATTCACTCAAACTCGGTCTAACCGAAATCACTTAGATTGATCTTGGTTTTCCATCTCGGTGCCACCGAGTTGAACCACTTCGGAGCCACCGATGTGCTAATCTGCGTGCAGTTACACATATCGGTGCCACCGAGTTGTCCAACTCGGAGCCACCGACAGCGTACGGGTATATATATCCCGCGGGCTCGAATGGTTGAAATTTCTCGACTCTTTCGCTCCCGCACCCCGTTGCTGTCGTCGCCCTCGTCTTCGGACTTCGTCATCGTCTCCAGCGCGCCCTCGCCGCCGGATTCCGTCGCCGTCAACGGCAATCTGCCCCGCCGTTGCCGCCGTAGAGAATCTCCACCGAGTTAGGGTGAGATTCGATCCCTCTCGTGCTCCTTTTTTCCGATTCAATGCACGATAGGATTGCCATTATTCTTGCCACGGATTGCAATGCTTATTCCACCAGAAGAATTCCGTAGATTAGATTCGAGTAAAAATTTTAGGTTTAAGTTTCCGCCGAACGCATCTCGGACCGACCGATTAGAAATTTTCGGTACCACCGATTTGGCCTCAGGCCATAGCACTAGTACGTCTCGGTGCCACCGAGTTGTATGAATCGGTGAGACCGAAAGTAAAGTCTCAGTGAAACCCTAGCATCTCGGAGCCACCGAAACCCATCTCGGTCTGACCAAAATGGAGTGCAAGGTTTCTGTAGAGTGCGTCGGTATCACCGAGATGATCAACTCGGTCCATCCGAAATGTCTTCTAAGAAAACTTGAAACTAAGAGTTGAACTCAATTTTATGAAAAACTTCTACTTTTTGTGATGACTCATCTACTCTGCCCATACCCATCTATTCATAGGGTCAGCTTTGGAAGATGTCAGATGACAGCGACAGCCAGAACAGGTCAGAGCAGCATGCAGAACTCAGTGAAGGATCAAGTCCTGCATAAAGTTTTTATGAGGGAGAGAGAAGCTCTCCAGATCTTCCTAAGACTGCCACTAGAACAAGGAAGAAGAGAAGCTCAGACAGTGAGGATGAAGATTTTGTTGCTAGTGAAGCAGCAACAAAAAAAAGAGAGTCGTGCTTGCTAAGGAGTACAGCTCCAAGCCCACTTCTGCCAAAGAGAGAACTGCTGTGAGGAAAGTTCCAAAGCAGACTATGCAATTCACACTTGAAGAGCCTAGTGACACAGAACCAGCTGTAGGAGCAAAGAAGAAGAGAGCTAGGAAAACTACAGCTCAAATGCTTGGAAGGCCCTCCATGAGGACCGAGGAGGAGGAGGAGGAACCAACTACTGATGCACCTCCTTCCAAGACACAAAAACTTATGTCAGATGCTATCAGGACTGCTGCCCCCAAGACCAAGCCAAAGGTGTCAGCACCCAAGAGGTCTACAAGGAATATTTCTGCTGCTGAAAAGAACAAGGCCCAAGTGCCTGAGGCAAATGTAAATGAAGAGCCACTAGTGCTCAGGAAATTGAAGCCAAAGATTCCAGATCATGATGATGCGCACCCAGTTGCAGAAAATATGATGCTAAGGAAAGACAAAGGACTGCATCAGTGGAGACTGTCAGATCCTTATGCTGCAAGGAGGAGAACAGCATGTGACTATCGCTTTCACACTCGAGAACATCAAGACTTTTATGAAACCGTTCTGTTGGATAAGAAGCCCATTGTTAGTGACATGAAATGGGTGGATTGGGAATACATTGATGAAAATGAGGATTACTTCCCCCATGGTCATGAGAGCTTCAGGATTGTAGGTGTTGATGACTTTGTTGGAAAGAAGTTGACCAAGTGGAATGATGAAATGGTCATGCAATTCTACTCTACTGCTCATTTCTATCCAGATGGCCGAATTGTGTGGATGACTAAGGGTATCAGGTACCAGTCAACCATCTCTGAGTGGGAAGTCTTCTTGGTGCTCCCAAGGAAGAGGATGATGACATTGATATCTATGCTAAGCTCAAGAAGGATCACAACTCCATGGCCAATATGTATACTGCTATCCCCCAGAAGGACATTGAGACTCATAAGCCTGGATCAGTGAAGCATCTGCTGCCAGGACTGGCCACCACTAACACTATCTTGCGGTACACTTTGTTACCCAAGTCAGGAGATGACAAAATGATTCATGGCCACTCCATTAACTTGCTGCATTTGTTTGACACACCTCAGAAATTTAAAGTGATGAGTTTGATTGTGGAAACCATCAAGACGACAGCAGCTGATCAGAAGAGATCATGCGGATATGCTCCACACATCCAGATGTTGATCAATTCCAAGGTTGGAACAAGCACATACCTTCTTGATCGAGAGCATTTACCACTACGTCCAGAGTTTGAGGACAATGTTATTGTGATGGATCCCACACATCCCACCTCTGCTCAAGCTCAAGAGAAGATCCGCATAGCCAAAGAAGCAAAAGCAGCCAAGGAGGCATCAGCTCCCAATGCTCCAATTGCAAATCTAAAGTCTAAGTCTGACCAAATGACATATCTTCTAGAAGCCACCCTGAGGATTGAGCGAAGTCTGGCCAACCTCACCTAGCACCAGGCTAGCTTAGAGCGGATAATCGAGACAAAATTTCATGATCTAGATGTCAAGGTCACAGAGATCCAGACTATAGTGGAGATGACAGACCTACCACCGAGAGATTTCAGACAGTGCCCAGGGCAGCCAGGTCTGCTGTAGTGCCAATTGTGGATCCAAGGACCACAGTCTCTGCACCTGCTGCTGCTGCCACAGTGCCACCTCCAGTCTCCACTCCACCAGCCCAGCAGACATCTGCAGAAGCATTCGCAGACGCTCTTCTTTCGACGCCATCTACGCACACCGGAGCTGCCAGTAGGAGATCGCCTTCAGGAGCTTCCGAGGATCGTGCTTAGAGTGCCGATTAGTCCTATACCTAGTCGATCTTTTTGGTACTTGTTGCCAAAGGGGGAGAATTTGTATAGATCATAGGCTTCGAGAGAGAGTTTTCTTTTGCTTTGCTCGAGTTCTTTTGCTATAATTTGTTTGTTGGTACTTTGTTTGATGCGTGTGCTTGATACTATTATGTGTGTGATTGTGAGCTACTTCATGTGATCAATGCTTATCTTTATCATTATCTTGTATGATCACATACTTGTGTTGGTGATGCGTGCTTACTATTCCACTCATATCATTTTGCGCGCTCCACCAAGTTGTATGTGACATGGAAGAGTGACCCATGAGCCTAATCGACTGTGCATTTGCATTCAGACGCAAATTTTTAATAATGCACAAATTTAGGGGGGGTTCTTGCTTATCACATACTTCTCAAAGTGACGATGTATTTCATTCATTTAATCATTTGTCGAAGCTTTGATCTTTATGTTGTCATCAATTACCAAAAAGGGGGAGATTGAAAGCACATTTGCTCCCTTGGTGGTTTTGGTAATTCATAACAACATATATCTCATTGAACTAATGTCCATTCAAGTTAAAATTTTTAGGATGTTCAATGATTGGCATGGCATGGACTAGAGATGTGGACCCCTCAAAATGCTAAGGACAAGGATTGGCAACAGATCAAGACTCTACATTTTTGGTTTAGTGATCCAAGATCACATTGAGTCCATAGGAAAGCCAATACTATTAAAAGGCGATGAGGTGTTGCTTAATGGTCTTTTTGCTCATGTGCTTAGTGACAGTACTCCTAAACCCTCAACCACTCTCTCTACCCAAAGATGTCCAAAACCTACATTCCAACTCGGCCCCACCGAAATTTCCTATCCAGAGCCACCGAGTTCATCTAGACTTAGCCACTGCCAAAACCCTAACAAATCGGATCCACCGATATGGATCTCGGTCTCACCGAGATGGCCTTGCCAACTCTCTGTAATCGTTTGCACTTACTTCGGTCTCACCGAGTTTTGCAAATCGGTCTCACCGAGATGGCTTGCCAAGTCTCTGTTGCCTTATTGCTTCACTTCGGTCCTACCGAGTTGATGCAATCGGTGCCACCGAGATGAGGTTTTCCCTAGCCATTGCACTTCGGTCCATCCGAGTTGTTCCTATCGGTCCCACCGAGATTCCTAACATTCATATCTTTTACACAGTTCGGTGCCACCGAGTCTTCTGAATCGGTGCCACCGAGTTGGGTCAAAAGTGTGTAACGGTTGGATTTTGTGTGGAGGCTATATATACCCCTCCACCACTTCTTTCTCGGGAGAGAGAGCCATCAGAACATGCCTACACTTCCACCATACATTTTTTGAGAGAGAACCACCTACTCATGTGTTGAGATCAAGATATTCCATTCCTACCATTTGAACCTTGATCTCTAGCCTTTCCCAAGTTGCTTTCCACTCAAATCCTTCTTCCACCATAGCCAAATCTGTGAGGAGTTGTTTGAGTGTTGGGAAGACTATCATTTGAATCACAAGAGCAAGGAGTTCATCAACAACACACCGTCTATTACCTTTTGGAGAGTGGTGTCTCCTAGATTGGTTAGGTGTCACTTGGGAGCCTCCGACATGATGTGGAGTTGAACCAAGGAGTTTGTAAGGGCAAGGAGATCGCCTACTTCATGAAGATCTACCCCGAGTGAGGCTAGTCCTTCGTGGACGTAAGCCATGGTGGAATAGACAAGGTTGCTTCTTCGTGGACCCTTCATGGGTGGAGCCCTCCGTGGACTTGCGCAGCCGTTACCCTTCGTGGGTTGAAGTCTCCATCAACGTGGACGTACGATAGCACCACCTATCGGAACCACGCCAAAACCACCGTGTCTTCATTGCGTTTGAAATCTCCGATCCCCTCCTTTACTTACATATGCAATTGTTTACTTTCCGCTGCTATACTCTTAGAATTGCATGTGTAGGGTGATGCTTGACTTGTATGATTGCTTAAATCTGCCTACAACTAAAATTGGGAAAAGGTCAGGTTTTTATTTGGTCAAGTAGTCTAATCACCCCCTTCTAGACATTCTTTCGATCCTACACAGTCAAACCCGGCTGGGCCAGGTCAAACCAGACCAGTGGGTCCCACTGGTCAGTGACTGATTAATTAAACAGGGGTTTATTTTATCTAATTAAGTTAATTAACAGGTGGGACACAATAGTCAGTGACTGTTTAGTAATTAAATTAATTAATAGATTAATTTAAATTCAAATTAGTTTTAATTAAATGCGGGGCCCGCATGTCAGTGACACGGGCAGCCTTGCCAGCCGAGTTGACCAAGTCAACTCGGTCAACTGGGCCCGCGGGGCCCAGCAGTCAGTGGCACAGGGGAGTGCCACGTGGGCGCCACGTCGGACGCTGGCGTTTGGACGGCGGCGCGCCGGCGGCGAGGCTACGGTGACCACGGAAACGGCGGAGGGGCTCGGATTTTGCACTCCGGCCACCAAATCGAGCGCGGAAGGGTGGGATCGAATGAGCGCAGCGAGCCGCGTCTAGTGGTGGTACTGGCTCGGCCGGGGACGGCGTGTGGTCACGGCGGCGAGTTCATCGGCGGACGGCTGGAGTCGCGCGCGAGAGGAAACGGCAAAGCGGCGCGTTAGCGAGCAAACTATGCGGCCAGGGGGCCTCTACGCGACGCGGCGAGCGCGATGGTGGTACACACGGGACCCAATGGTCACCGTGGCTATGCCGGCGACGAGCGCGGGCGGCGGAGCGTTCGGTCGCCGATGGAATCGGGCGGCAGAGGATTATCGAGAGGGAGAGAGGAGAGGGGAGAGGTAGCGGTGCTCACGGGGAGCCGGTAGTGGTGCTTAGCGGGCTCGGGGAGGGCACGAGGTCGCCGGAATTGGCGGCGAGTCGACGACGGCCGTAGGAGGAAGGAGAGGACGTCGTACTCGATGCGGTGGCTCCCGGCCCGAATGGAGGGCACCAGGCGATGCAGCGGTCGACTGCGGTGCGAACGGACACGACGGCGAGGCGTGAGCTAGTGGGTGGCCGCGGGATCGAGCGGAGGCGCAACCATGGCCGCGTCGGGCGAGGTGACGGGAGCGAGGGAGAGAGGGGGGGGGGGGGGGAAGATCTGGGGGCGGCTAGGGTTGCCGCGGTGGCGGTCTTATCCTCCCCGCAACGCCTGTAGCGACGTGAGGGCGAGCGGGCGCGGTTGCGACGGCGAGCCGGCTCGGGCGCGCGCGCGCGTGCAGGTGAGCAGTAGGAGGAAGACGATAGGGGTGGGCTAGGCCGCGTCTTGTTTGACTTAGGCCCAGTTACTGTGGGCCTTTTTCCTTTCCTTTTCTCTTTTCTTTCTTTTCTATTTTCTGTTTTTATTTCTGTTTTGTAATTCTTTTAGCACTAATTCAATTTTGTAAAATATGAGTCTTGTCCATTTAAATACTAGGCAATATATCTCTCTGCCAGAAAAAGGTTTGGAGGTAAATGGATTTCATTTGAATTTTTGGATTAAATGAAATGGATAAAAGGGTGCTGTTTTGGTACTGTTTCATGATGTTAGAGTCATTTAAATAATCCAATTAATGTTGATCTTATTTTTATAATTGCTTAGGGAATATTCGCAATATTATGAACTATTTAGTTCCTGGATTTGAACAACTTTTAAATTCACTTTAAATTTGACTTCTCAATTTGAATTGGAATTTGAAATGAGATATGATCCAAATGATGATCAAGCACTATTAATCATGGTGACTTGGCATTATCAAAAGGGTGATCACTGTAGCTTAATACATGGGGATGTTACACCTTCTGTGCAGCAGTGAGGATAATCCTCAAGTTACGGTCCCAGTCCGCATAGTTGCTTCCATCATCTTTCAACTTAGCTTTCTCTAGGAATGCATTAAAATTCAGGGGAACTACAGCGCGAGCCATTGGTCTACAACACAATTTTGCAATGACAATTTAGACTAAGTTCATGATAATTATTTCAGTTAATCAAATTACTAATGAGCTCCCACTTAAATCAACACCCCTCAAGTTGTCTAAGTGTCACATGATCCAAATCAACTGACCCATGTCCGATCATCACGTGAGATGGGGTAGTCATCAATGGTGAACATATCCATGTTGATCATATCTACTATATGACTCATGTTTGACCTTTTGGTCCTTCGTGTTCCGAGGCCATGTCTGTACATGCTAGGCTCGTCAAGTTTAACCCATGTATTCTTCATGTGTAAAACTGGCTTACACCCATTGTATGCGAACGTAGAGTCCATCACACCCGATCATCACGAGGTGCTTCGAATCGACGAACTTTCGCAACGGTGCATACTTAGGGAGAACACTTTTCCTTGATATTAAGTGAAGGGATCATCTTATAATGCTACCGTCGTTCTAAGCAAAATAAGATGCATAACAAGATAAACATCACATGCATTCAAAAATATGGGACATGATATGGCCATTATCATCTTGTGCTTTTGATCTCCATCTTCAAAGCACCGGCATGATCTCCATCATCACCGGCATGACACCATGATCTCCATCATCGTGTCGTCACATGGTTGTCTCGCCAACTATTGCTTCTACAACTATTGCTAACGCATAGCGATAAAGTAAAGCAATTACATGGCGATTAATAAATTAAAGACAACCCTATGGCTCCTGCCGGTTGTCGTACTCATCGACATGCAAGTCGTGAACCTATTACAAAACATGATCATCTCATACATCAACATATATCACATCACGTTTTGGCCATACCACATCACAACATGCCGTGCAAAAACGTGATGTGATATATGTTGATGTTGTTGCAAATTTTACGTGGCAGCTATGGGCAACTAGCAAGAACCGTTCTTACCTACGCAAAGCCACAACAGTGATAATCAAGTTGCCTTTTAACCTTCTACAAGGTACGCCTTTGTCAAATCAGATTCAACTAAAGTAGGAGAGACAGCCACCCGCCAGCCACCTTATGCAAAACAAGTTGCATGTCAGTCGGTGGAACCGGTATCATGTGCGAGGACATGTAAGGTTGGTCCGAGCCGCTTCATCCCACAATATCGAAGAATCCAAATAAGACAAGAGAGGTAAACAATTTGAGCATCAACGCCCACAACTTCTTTGTGTTCTACTCATGCATATACATCTACGCATAGACCTAGCTCATGATTCCACTGATGGGGAATGTTGCATGAAAATCAAAAAAATTCCTACGAATCACCCAAGATCTATCTATGAGAAGCATAGCAACGAGAGGGGAGAGTGTGTCCATGTACCCTCGTAGACCGTTAAACGGAAGCGTATATCACGCGGTTGATGTAGTCGTACTCGTCACGATCCAATCGCGATCCAATCCGATGAAGTACCGAACTGACGGCACCTTCGCATTCAGCACACGTGCGGCTCGATGACGTCTCCTCCTTATTGATCTAGCAAGCAAGGGAGGATAAGTATATGGGATCTCGACCAGCACGATGGCGTGGTGGAAATGGTGGTGGTGCTATCCCGGCAGGGCTTCGCCAAGCGCTACCGGAGATGCGATCGGAGGAGAAAACAGAACTGGGAGAGAGGGAGGGAGGCGCCAAGACTTGGGGTTTGGTGTGTCCAGCCCTCCCCTCTCCTCCACTATATATAGGAGGCAAGGGGTAGGGGTGCGCCAGCCCTGGCCCCTCCTCCAAGAGAGGGGGTGCGGCCAGGAGGGAGGAATCCTCCCTCCCCAAGGCACCTAGGGGGTGCCTTCCCCCCTTAGGACTCTTCCTCCTCCACCTCTCCTTGGCGCATGGGCCTCTTAGGGCTGGTACCCCTGGCCCATATAGGCCAAGGCACACCCCCTACAGCCCATGTGGGCCCCCGAGGCAGGTGGACCCCTCCGGTGGACCCCCGGACCCCTTTCGGCACTCCCGGTACAATACCGATAATACCCAAAACTTTTCCGGCGACCAAAATATGACTTCCTATATACAAATCTTTACCTCCAGACCATTCCAGAGCTCCTCGTGATGTCCAGGATCTCATCCGGGACTCCGAACAACATTCGGTCACCAACGTACATATCCCAATACTACTCTAGCGTCACCGAACGTTAAGTGTGCGGACCCTGCGGCTTCGAGGATCATGTAGACATGACCGAGACACCTCTACGGTCAATAACCAATAGCGGAACCCAGATGCCCATATTGGTTTCTACATATTCCATGAAGATCTTTATCGGTTGAACCACGATGTCGAGGATTCGGGTAATCCCTTATGCAATTCCCTTTGTCCGGCGATGTGTTACTTGCCCGAGATTCAATCGTCGGTATCTCCATACCTAGTTCAATCTCAATACCGGCAAGTCTCATTACTCGTTCCATAATACAATATCCCATGACTAACTCATTAGCCACATTGCTTGCAAGCTCTTTACGATGTTGTATTACCGAGAGGGCCCAGAGATATCTCTCCGTCATACGGAGAGACAAATCCCAGTCTCGATCCATGCCAACCCAACAGATACCTTCGGAGATACCTGTAGAGCATCTTTATGATCACCCTGGTACGAAGTGACGTTTGATTGCACACAAGGTATTCCTTCGGTATCCGGGAGTTGCATGATCTCATGGTCTTAGGAATACATACTTGACATGAAGAAAGCTATAGCAAAAGACTTAAGTGATACGATCAAATGCTAAGCTTATGGTTGGGTCTTGTCCATCACATCATTCTCCTAATGATGTGATCCCGTTATCAAATGACAACTCATGTCTATGGTTAGGAAACCTTAACCATCTTTGATCAACGAGCTAGTCTAGTAGAGGCTCACTAGGGACACGGTATTTGTTTATGTATCCACATATGTATTTAAGTTTCCGGTCAATACAATTCTAGCATGAATAATAAACCTTTATCATGAACAAGGAAATATGATAATAACCAATTTATTATTGCCTCTAGGGCATATTTCCAACAGTCTCCCACCTGCACT
This sequence comes from Elymus sibiricus, assembly GCA_039707655.1. NCBI lineage: Eukaryota > Viridiplantae > Streptophyta > Magnoliopsida > Poales > Poaceae > Elymus > Elymus sibiricus. The sequence continues at coordinate 311,122,026 of CM077666.1, forward strand.
AGAGTCAATAATCTAGTTCACATAGTTATGAATCTAACACCCATGGAGTCCTGGTGCTGATCATGTTTTGCCCGTGGAAGAGGTTTAGTCAACGGGTCTGCCACATTCAGATCCGTATGTACTTTGCAAAGTTCTATGTCTCCAAGGCTCCCTCGCCATTCACCTCATCTCACGGGACAGCGGTCTGCCACCGAGGAATAGGAGGGGAGTGCCCCGACGAATAATCATAGGAGGAGCTTAGGGTTATCAATATTTGCAGGTTGTGAATTGTGTTTTGTGTTGTGTATTTTGGGTACTTTCAGATATGAATGTCTTTTGAATTTCAGATCTTTGCAGTATTGAGCATATGAAGTATTTTCTGAATTCCAGAGATCTCTTTTTCGTACTTTCAAAAATGTAGTTTCATATAAAAGTGCAGACCATGTGATTTTCAGAGAAGAAACTGCAAGTTTCAGTTTCAGAGCATTTATATCAACATGCACTTTTCAAACAGGGATAACAACATGTTCCAAATTTTATTCATGGTCAAAAATGGAACTACAGTAAGCTAACATCATGCTGATCAACATTCGTGTATAGCACATCTTCATATGATGCACAGTCAAAAAGATATGCTATTTTCAAAATGCCCAGACAATGTTGAGAGTGCGAAAAATAGAGAAAACTAGGGACGAAATTCCGGCTAGTGTTGGAGGTGGTGTGTGTGGATGACAAGGGGAGACTCACATGTCTGTAATAGCAGAGGCAAAAAATTGGGAATATTGCAACTGCAGCAGGGGTAATCGATCCCGGGCCGAGCAGGTGCGGGTAAGGGGGTATAGCTACTGGGCTACTACGGCGTACTCAACAAAATGAAGGCGCACAAACTACTACTACACTGCCCCGTCTTCCCCGGCTCTGGTTTGTTCCCATCCTGTACGTGGAGAGGCTGACAGTCGGGACCCACAAGGTCCATGGCCCTACGCAAGCAAGTGCCTTATTGGAAAAAAGATTTCTCTCGGAAATGGATATTCGTTTCTCCTAATGGTATACTGACGTTGGGGCCCACGGGTCTGTCAATGTAGTCAATAAATGAGATAAATTTACAACGAAGACTGTCATCGGGGAGCTAGCAGGTATAATTTTTTCAGAGGGAAAACAAGTATGAGCTGGGTTATGGCCTGCCCAGCCTAGGTTTTGTTTTTTAACATGCGCAGGGCGCAGCCCACGACATGCCGACACAGTGTTTTAAATTTATTGTTTTGAGCTCCAGCATGTATCTACTGGCCCATGGGCCTCCTAGCCTAGGTTTTATTTTTTCTGAAACATCCGAAGCCCAACTTATGTTTTTTTTGAAGAAAACGCAGAACTCTTTTCTATTTTTCTATATATAATAATAAGAATGCCAGGTCCAACTTATGTTTTCCCTTCTAACTATATTATATATATTTAAATTATTTTATGTTATTATATATTATTATTATCATATATTTAATAGATACATATATATATATATATATATCCCATGTCTTATTAACTTATAAAAAATAAATGTTTAACAGAAGTTCGCATGGGAAATCCTGGTTTTTTTTGACAACGAAAATCCTGGTGATTGCGTACAAAAGCTTGCTAAGATTTAAGGACCAATGTAATAATAACGCGCTCATTTTTTTGAGAAATAACTTGCTAATTATCTAATTTTATATATAATAAAATGCCCAGCCCCGGTTTATTTTTTGATAACATTGCTCTGTCCAACCCAACATTATATTTACAACAAGCGCAGCAAATTCGTGTATTTCGAGAAAGTGCAAATGGGCTGTGATTTCTTAGAAAAAAATTAAATGGACCGCATAGATGCTACATTATTTGTTCACCCATCCCAGAAAATGGACTGTAAATTCTAAAAAACATGGGTTGAATATGTGCCACATTTTTGCAGGCTGACATGTGGGCAAATAGGTCGAAGCCCACGCAAGGCATTGTCAACTTGGTCAACAAATGATTCTGACATCCATAGCCATTGGATTTACATCCAACGGCCGGCATGCATCTTCAATTTGTCGTCTTCTTCCTCCAGCGCCACCGGGAACGCCCGCTCCCGCCTCCGGCGGCTAGCGGCTCTGCTTAGCACGCCTCGCTGCGAAGCGCTACCCCACCGCCGGCCAGGCCATCCCTCCAACCCTCCACACCTCCTATTATTCTCCGCCGACTGCAGCCCCACGCCACACCAGAACCAGTTAACCCTCGTAGTCCTCTCCGTCTGTGACTCCACTACTGTGTCTTCCCCATCTCCTAGTCGTTTCCGTCCGGGGCCTCGCCGTCGTCCACCGCCTTGGTGCGCTCAGCGTGGCGTGGTCAACGTGGTCAACAAACAAGAGTCATCGGAAGAGGACTGTACATGGAGAGGCTGACAGTGGGGACGCACCAGGTCCATAGACGCACGCATGCAACTGCCTCCTTATTACGCGAAAAAAATTATTCTTCCCCCTGACAGCTGGGACCCACCAGCTACATCTTCTCATGCAATGAAGTGCCTCCTTATTACGCGGAAAAAAATGGTTCATCCCCCTGACAGCTGGGACCCAACAGCTACATCTTCGCACACAAGGAAGTGCCTCCTTATTACGGGAAAAAAAATTATTCCTCCTCCTGACAGTTAGGACCCACCAGCTATATCTTCGCACGTAAGGAGGCTGACATTGTGGGCCAACAGGTCGAAGCCTACGGAATGCATTGTCAACTTAGTCAACAAATGATTCTGACATATGTAGTCGTTGGATGTACATCCAACGGCCGACATGCATCTTCAATCTCTCGTCTTCTTCCTCCAGCGTCGGCGGGACCTCCTGCTCCCGTCTCCGGCGGCCAGTGGCGCTGCTTCGCACGCCTCGCTGCGAAGCACTACCCCATCGCCGGCCAGGCCATCCCTCCACCTCTCCTATTAGTCTCTGCCGTCTGCAGCCCCAGGTTGCACCGAACTAGTTAACCCTCGTACGTCATACTCCTCTCCGTCTGCGACTCCACTGCCGCATCTTCCCCATCTCCTGGTCATTCCCGTCCGGGGCCTCGCCGTCGTCCACTGCCTTCGTGTGCTCGGCGCGGCGTGGTCAACAAATGAGAGTCATCGGAAGAGGACTGTACATGGAGAGGCTGACAGCTGGGACCCACGAGGTCCATGGTCGCACGCAAGGAAAGTGCCTCCTTATTACGCTGGAAAAAAGTTTCCTCCCCCTGATAGTTGGGACCCACCAGCTACATCTTTGCATGCAAGGAAGTGCCTCCTTATTGCCCGGAAAAATGATTTCTCCCCATGATAGCTGGGACCCACCAGCTATATCTTCGCACGCAAGGAAGTGCCTCCTTATCCCCCAGACAGCTAGGACCCACCAGGTCGAAGCGTACGTATCGTTATCTGTCTGGTCGCAAGCGTGTACGTACATACTGGTCGATCGGTCTCTCTGCCACGATGAACTGTGGCCGTGTAAGGAGCGGCACGTGTCGTAGTAGAGCCCCCGATGTAGTAGTTCAGGTAGCCTCGTCTAAATCGTGTACACGTATGTATAGCCACATGGCAAAAAATACAGCGATGTACGTACATATACGAGCGGGGTCTCAAACGCGTACTCGTGCAGACGTACGGCCAGGCTTGTGTACATGGAGAGACGCAACGGACGGCAACAACGGTCTCCTATTCATCGGCAGCCAACCGACTGGGTCGGAACAAAGGATATAGTGTCGTGTTCATCGGGAGCCAAACGACTGGGTCGGAACGCGTCTTGTTCATCGGGAGCCAACCTGCTTGGACAAAACAGCCGAAATGGGGTCCTGTTCATCGACTTGGGGTCTGGTGTACCGCAAAACAGAGGAAACGGCCTTCTGTTCGACCGCCTATGGTCAAAACGGGGTCCTGTTCATCGGCTGGGGGTCTGGCCTACCGCAAAACGGAGGAAACAAACTTATGTTCAACCGCCTACGGTCAAAACGGGGTCCTGTTGATCGGGAGGGGTCTGGCGTACCGCAAAACAGAGGAAACGGACTTCTACCCAACTGCCTATGGTCGAAACGGAGTCATGTTCATCGGGAGGGGTGTGTCATACCGCAAAATAGGACTCCATGGGCTACTGTTCATCCACTGTCATACCCCACCACTCCCAGTAATAAGTGGCCTGGTAAAATGAATGGACAAGCAACCATCATATCACTCCTGTCTTTATTGCATTTCATCTCTCTGCAGTCCGGTTCATCTCTCCACATTTACGGTCGATCCTAAAGCAGCACGCTCGATCCCTATCTATCTACTACTAGTACTCAAGTTGGAATTCCAATTACATGGCCCAAGTTCGTAGGAAAAAATTATGACCGAGGGTGTACGAAGCAGTTTGGGAGTAGTAGTAGCACTTGCAAAAAAAATAGTGCATATAGATTTTTTGAAAAGTCAAACTTTACAAACTTTGACCAAGTTTATACAGAAAACTACTTATATCTATAATAGTGAATATATAAACTTTGAAACTATGTGTTGTGATGAATTTAATGATATATGTTTTGCATTCTAGATGCCAATATTTTTCTCCAAAAACTGGGTCAAATTTAGCGAAGTTTGACTTTTCAAAAAGTCTATATGCACTACATTATGGAACGGAGGGTAGTAGTAGGAGTCACTCGTAGGAATACGTGCTAGTACGTATGGTGTGCCGCCAAAGGCCCCTACTCCCTCCACGGTGTATAGGGCATAGATCGAATGGCTGATCTGCAGGATTCGCTTGAACAGTAGCTAGCTGCTACATCCGTACTGTTCTGGAACAATCACAAGGGCACATGTCCGAAAAATTTGCATGCCTCCCAACCAGTGAGATATAGTACTACTATGATAGAGAAAAAATCTATAGAGAGAAGGAAGTAAACAATCTAATGAGAATGAGTCATACCATTTATAGCTCATCAGAAAACAATCAATGGAGTTTTCACTTCTCATTCTTGCATTTCTTTTGCATTGAATCATTTCACAAGGTTGCTTACTGTTTTACTACTTTTACCAAAACCGCATCGTAATGTTCAAACGTGCATTCGCACATGTGTATACATACTAGTTGTCCTAGTGCATAAGCATATATATAGAGAGACGTGTACTAGAGAGAGACGTGTACTGCGATATATAGTGTTGAACTTCGTGCTATGTATGTACTCTACTTACAGAAAGTAACAAGCGTACGGATACAAAAGGTTTTCAAACTTGTTCCTTTTATACATAATTAATTAAGGACGCTAATAAGTCCTGAGCGTTCGGGATTTATCATTTCTGTCCCAATACCATAGAAAATTATGAGTACTCCTACCTACTAATGGGATCACCTTACGACACTAAATTATTCCTAATAAAATCCACAGCGCTCGCAGGAGCGCTTGTGGCACGCCCTGAGTGCCCTGGTGCATGGCCGTTTCCCAGCGCGGCGACACAACGCCTCTTCCTCGGCCTCGCAAGTCGTGAGGTGCTGATTAGCGGCTTGCCGGCGGGCGAGGGCGATCTCACCGGTCCGGTGATCCGGCGCCAACAGGTACTCCTCCTTGCTGGAAGCGTGCACCGGATCGACGTAGCGCCAAGCATAGATGAGGTGCATGGACCCGACTGCACTCAGGGCTTTGGCACGGGCGTCCTCTGCCACTTACACAGCCCTCGCACGAGCCTTCTGCCAAAGAGCGAATTGCCTGACTCTCTTGGAGGTGATATAGGCCTGCCAGGCAGCATCCCTCGCGGCGCGCTTCTCTTCCTCGACCTTCTTCTCCGCCTCTCTTTTGGTGCGCTCCGCCGGAGGCAAAGCCTCCCACAAGGCGACCTCCATTTCTTTCCATAGCTCCTCCAAGCTGGGGGGCACGGGGGCCGGCGTGACATCCTCCTCGTAGCGGGGCGCTAACACGTCCTCCGATGCGCGTGGTGGCAAGACTGGGAATGTCGACGCATCCACCTCAATGCGTCGCGACGAGGTGCAGAACGCGGACGCGCCATCCTCGGCTCGTGGCAGCGAGGAGAGGAACACCGACGCGTCCTCCTCTAATCGTGGCGGCGAGGAATGGAACACCGACGCGTGACCCTCCGCGCGGGGCAACGAGGAGCGGAATGCCGACACGTCCTCCTCGAATCATGGCGGCGAGGAATGGAACGCCGATGCATGACCCTCCGCGCGGGGCAGCGAGGGGCGCCTAGGGCTAGGGAGGGGCGATGCCATGGTGGTTGATGGGTCCGTGATTGAGAGGGAGGGCGAGGAGATAAAGGAGATGGATGTGAGCGTTCTTCCAAATGCCGTGGGAGGCGCATTATTTGTAGCGAGCAATGCTACACCTACATAAGATATGTTGTGTGATTAATGTAACACGTAGGTGGGCATTTTTTTGTTGGAGGAAATTAAGGGGGAGGGGGGACCAAGCTGAATTCAGGGGGAGGGGTGGAGATATTGCTGGTCACAACGGTTTATTATTTAGGTGATCTGTGATTTAGGCAGGAGGAGATTGGACGAGCACGGGAGGGAGAGTCATGCATGCAGATTGTTTTCACACGGGGAGGACTGGTGGGACTGCAGGGGGGGAGAAGGAGAGTCATGCATGCAGATTGTTTTGACACATGGAGAGGAAAAGATTTGGAGGCGAACGGGTTTCCTGGTAGGGCGAACGAGAAAAATGAATCGAGAGGGAGGTGGGCGAATGAGGCGGTTGAGTTAAATGAGGCGCAGTTTAATTACTACTCCCTCCGTACCGGTGTATAAGTCATCTCACGTTGTGCACCGCGACCAAGGCGGAGGAGAAAACAAGAGAACTTAATGTTTATTTGGTAATTAATACCATTGCATGCAATGAACTGACCACTTCATGCCGTGCTAGGTAGTCTCAAGTCATTAAAAACATCCATGCCCCACGTTTCTTATTGGTTGATTCCTTCATTCATGTCAAAAAACAAGAAACGAGGTGGGAGTTAATGCACTGCGCATGAGTGTTTCAGGATCATTTGGTTTTCGTAAGATGACTTATGCACAGGTACGGAGGGAGTACTGTACATTGCAGCTAATACTTTACGATTTTCTGAATTCTCTTAGAGTAAGTACAATAATGAGCTTATAGCCCGCTTACATGGTACTTTTGCCTATGTGGAGTAGAGAGAAATGGAAAAATGGTGGGACTGGGCTCTCATGCAAGAGCCTAGCTATATGCGTACTCCTTGGCAAATGCAAGAAATACGAAGAAAGAGATAGAGAGAAGGTTAAAAAATTAGTACTCTTATAGCCAACCTTATAGCTAACCTTGTTGTATGAGTCACTATAAGTGATGACTAAATATGACATAGCAACATCATATAGCCTAACGCACCTGGACGGAGGAAGTAGTATCATGCATGCGAAGTAGGCAAAAAAATTTGCTCATTTATAGCCGTCCGAAGTCTCAAAGGGCGCGACCGCGCGAGTGAGGCGACGGTCGTGGGAGGCGCGACGCTGAACGGAATTAACTCAAAGTTGCATGCACACGTCGGCATGGCGTGCGAACACGCAGATGCTAGCTATACCGTCAGGCCTACGAAATGGGTCTAGTACACATGACATCTGGTGGGTCCCCCATAGTACTAGAGAACTCTTTGGGGGCATGCAGCCGTTTATCCACCGGGCAAGCCACTACCCCACGCCTTTCGCACGCCCTACTCAGCATTTTTACAATCGGAAAACCGCTACAAGTTCGCTCCATCTTGTCCCCATCCTTTAACATTACAGCAGTTCGCTCCCACTCATCCCGTCCTTTCACATTACAGCAGTTCCACTTCTCCTAACCCTCCTCCAAAATCCATGGCCTCCCAAATCTCCATGATTGGCTGTGAGTACAAGGTTAAAACCATCACCAGTGATGAGTTCGACGTCATCTACACCCATAGTGCCGTGGCGGTGAAAGGATGCCTTGGTCACTTCAAACGCATGTTTGAAAAGTCAGATGATGAGTGGGTCGCTGGGCTAGATGTTGAGTACACCATAGTCCTAGAAAAAGTGAACCTTCTAAAGGAGGAAGAGAAGAAGAAGCCCCCCGTGATCCAGGTTTGCGTGCATAACTTGTGCTTGGTCTACCACATATGCCATGCCGACGTTAGGTGCCAAAATTTTGAAGACTTCCTCAAGGATGAAAGAGTCAAATTCGTTACTGTAGACTTTAAGAACGACAAGGAAGTCCTGGGTCGGATAGGCCTCGTTGTACACCAGCCCTTCGACCTCTAGAAGAAAGTCCTGGTGTCCTCCTCGCAGCCTTCAATGCTGACCCTGGCAGGAGCCATGATTGATCCTTGGTACGGTAAACAGAAGAAACCTCACTATAAGTTTCATAATTCATAGGAGTAGAAGAAAATAGATGAAGCTCACATCGAGTACGCAGCACTGGATGCCTACCTTTGTTTAAATATCTACAAGGCTTGGATGAAGAGGGTGAGCCTAGTGTCCGGTTCAAGCAAAGAAGTATCGGCGAAGAGGAAGAGGGACAAGGACGAAGTCGAGGACGTGGACGAGGACTCCGAGTAAGGTGGCAGTGTCGTTGCTCATGCTGGCTCTAATGCAGTGTCAACCGGATTAGTTGCTTAGTTGTATTTCAGGGTGCTTAGTTTTATTTCAGGGGTGTGTTGTGCTGAGCCCCCAGCAGAACTTTGTTATGTTCTTTCTCATTACTTGAACTCTTTAGTACGTACTAGTATTTCTTACAGTTCATCTTGTAGTTGGTACTACTACTCGTTTCTTCACTTTCCTACTGTACTTAATAAGTAGTACTAGTAGTATTATTTCCATTCATCTAACTAGTTGGTACTATTCGTCTGTACTACTCATTTCTTATCTTGTACTTAATAAGTAGTACACAATAGCTATAGCAATTTGGGTCAGTCGATTTGTGAAAGAAGAAGTTCGCCGGAGGAAAGGAAGAAGACGCCGGAGAAGCTACCCCACTATCTATTATGGGTGGCAGGGTGCCCATGATCTATCTTAGGAGTGTTGGGTGTGGGATGCAGTTTGCCGAAAAAAATGGACCATGCCCGGGGTTAGACGGATGGCGGCGGCGGGGGGGGGGGGGGAGCACGGTGGTGGGAGGAGGTGGGCGGGGCGATGGCACCAGGCGGTTACGCCTGTGGCGGCTCGGTGGTTGAGAGAGAAGATGAACAGTGCATCATTTTCGGAGGTGGAAGAAGCCCATCTGGCCATCCATGTTGCATCCAACACCTCGCAAGATTCGACTGACCCAATTTTTTCCTACAGATTGGAGGATCCACGTGGAATTCAAGGACTTGAAGGTAGATTCCACATCAGCACCCGTTTTGCGGCCTCGACGCGGGACTAGTCGAGCTCGCGCTCCTAGCGGGCGCGATCGGCTTCCATCGCGACAGCCACCATGTGGGCCTCCTCCTCGTGGGGGGAGACCACAATGACCCGCTAGCTCCTCCTCCTCCTCGCCGGTGTGCTGGAGCACGCGCTCGTCCTCCTCCTCTTCGTATGCTGCGGGATGCGGCGGTGATGCGCGAGAACTGTTAAGCCGGAGCACGCGGGCGCCGGCATGCGCAACGGCGGCGGTGGCATATTGATGAATGCGCGTATGGGAGCTTTGTTTAGTTTTATATAGGGTTGGTCAAACTTAAAAGAACTCCGTACTAGTACACATAAACATTAGACTGAGGCAACGCTTACCACATTAATTAGCACAGCATCGATACGAAATCCTCTACAAGCGCGTGCACCGCGGCCGCGCGGTCGATCGAACAGTGCGTCACGGTGTCGCGCTCGAAGGACATCCACCGAACCTTTTATGTGTGTGTGAAAACAATCCCCGAATATCACGCTACATTTTTTTGCTGGAAAAGTTCTTCATGCTACAGTATTTCCATATATTTGAATTTAGCTTTAGTTCGTGCTTATTTGGATTTGGACGTTTTAGGTGCAACCTAATAATATTTTTTGAGAGAGATTCTGTTTGTGTGATGGAGAGAGAACGTGTGTATGTGTCTATATTTGTGTTGTGGTGGAAGGGCAATGTGGAGACGGTGTGCGTGTGATAGAGAGGTGTGAATGTGCAAATGATCGTGTATGTGTGAGACATAGAGAGATGCCGAGATATGGTGTATGAATGAGAGAACGGTCTTGTATTTGTGTGTATGTGTGTGAGTGAGAGATAGAGAGAAGCATCCATAACACAACAACTATCTCTCTCGATTCGTCCCTCCCTCGCACACTCGCATGTAACACATGCATTAACGCACACATGCATTTTCACACCCCGGCCCCTGCCCGCCCCAAGGCCACTACATCGCTCTCTCACGCACACACAATCTCTTCCCAAAAACCATATTTAGCATGTACCTCTCTGTCACATACACCCTATACCACACACACACATCTATCTCTCGCTATGTCTCTATGCCTCACAAACACACTCCACATGGTCCTCTCTTTGTATCCCGCACACGATCCCTCTATATTTCTTAAACACTCACGCACACGATGTATCCATCTCGCACCATTAGCCTCTCTCGCCTTCACACACATTCTCCCTAGGTTTGATTTCTCTCAATATCTCGCACAAAAACACTGCCCCCCCTCTGACACTATCTATCCCCGTCCAAGGTTATATACCGGCCATAGTCGCTTGTGATCCTCTGCACCCCGGCATGCACAACACCTCGATCTTCAGGGAGGGCATCGGGAAGAACGGAGACGCCGACCAGACCGCACTAGAGAATGCGGGGCCATTGGGAAGCAAGGCGACGTAAAAGCGGCTGACTGACTCCTTTGCTTTCTCTCTCTCTCTCTCTCTCTTGCACAAGAATATCAATCCCTCACCCCACAAGCACACACACAAGCTCTCCACCCCCCTCTCGTCCATGTTTTTTTGAGCTCTCTCTTCAAACTCTTTGTCTCTTCTCCTTCCAGATGTACAAAATCTCGGTCGCACGCACGCATCTCGCTCCCTATATATACATGTCTCCTTCTTTCTCACAGACCTAACTTCTCTCTCCCTATATATATGTCTCTCTCTCGCACACTTCCTCTTTCTCTCTCTCTCTCTCTCTCTCTCGTGAGGTTTCTCTCCTACTCTCTCGCCCACATATATACAATCTTGCCCGCCCTTTGTTTATCTCTTCCATGGGGTGTATATCTTGTGTGTTGCGCGCACACATTTCTCTCCCGCCATTGCTCCATCTTCACACCCTCTCTCTCTACGCTTCATTCACACACGCAGGAATTCACACATTGGGATGTGTTCAAATGTTGTTTTGGATTGGATCATGTAGAGTTATGGTTGGTTTTGTTGCATCCAACTAATTAATAATTATGAAATGCATTTAGATTTTCATTTCAATTGGATTATGTGAGTTTGAGTATATTGTCCAGTACTGTAGACTTGGTATTCATTTTGGAATTCAACAGAGATTCTAACTATTGAATTGTATAAACCATTACATTTGAAGTCAAAAGCTTAATGCATTTATTTCACAACTACATCAAATAATTAATGCCACAACATTAAACTAAGAAAACAGATGCACTCAACACGCCAGACGGGGAGTACAGTGTTACAAATTTTCAGGTCGGCGGCAAAATCTCCCGCTTCCATCGAGATCTCCCGCGACCCAGATTCGAGCAATGCGAAATTACCATCATACCCTTGGTCGAACAGCCTGACGGATTGTGTTGGGTCATGGGTTGCTTTGGTAACTTCATGTTCACCCCGAGCCACCCCCACCCCGCACCCAGAGTACACCTCAATAATCAACATTTTCTATCCCCACCGCAAAATAAACTTCTCCACGGCACCGCAGCACCCCACAACAAGCCGACTGCGGTTAGCCGGCCTTCCTACCCCTCCCCTTCTACATCGGTGCGCTCGTCCACTGCAGCGCATCTGAAGCCGGTCCACCGTCCCTATTGTACACCACGCAGGAGCCGCTTCCTCAACGCCGTCGTCCACGGTCTCGGATCTGCTTCCTGGAAGCCGACGGCAAGCGCTGTAGCAGCACCATCGACGAGAATGAACTGACTCCCGTTGCCGCCCATGATGCACATACGCCGTCGCGACCTTCGTGCTCCTCTGCGATTGGTAATGTGTACATTGATTCCCTTAGCAGTAAGTGTGCTGTTCCGATTTTGTTCATACCTACCCTTCAAATTTCCGTGCTGCTATTGTTCCCCTTTCCTGGTTAATATTGTTCCAGTAAAAGTAATTGGTTATAGCTTGCATTATCCAACTGTATATCATCTTGTAATTGGGCGTCGCTCCTGTATAGTGGTGTGCTTGCGTAGGTTCTTTATCTCTAACCAGTAGTGTGGCAGATGATTAATTTTTTTTTAGAATAGCAGGGAGGTGACCCCCCTGTTCTATTGACTCAGAATGAAACCACAACGTAGTTCTAGCAAAGTTGAATAACCACAAAGTAGGATATTAAAAATTACTCGTACCAACATTGCAGATGAGTGCTTTAATGTTGCCTACAAGATGTGTGAGTATTACTATATTTTTCTTGCCATGTTGGGATTTTATAAAACTACTAATGCCAACATGCAGAGGGGCAATGAAGATCAAATACGGGATGTTGGGGACATCTTCAAGGAACGTCGCAAGATAAAGACGAGCTTCACCGAACCTGTAAAACGAGCTTTGGTAAGTAACGGCCTTTCAATTACTTTGACATGGTATGTGTATGGCAGCAGTATTGTAGACAGGACCAGGCCAGGCCCTGGGCAAGCCCCGAGCCGAAAACAGCGTCAAACAATGTTGTGTGCTTGGCTAGGGTTCTTGCCATGCAATCCAGCAGTGTGGCAAATTATTAAACAGTAATAGGTGGGACAAACAATTGCGTCTACACTTGATTATGCTCTCTATCATTTGTAGGATCTCAATTTACTCACTGGACCCACCATGTTGTAGGATGAAAAACTATAACCTTTGTAATTTCATGTCGAAGCTAGTCAGTCAAACGCGGCTACAAAGGCCGTAGAGATCATCTGGTTGTCGGTTGTTTTGTTGCAGCTACCCTTGGCTTAGTGCACCCCTCTGCTGGTTTTCTATTTGGCTTAGCATTGTGTTCTTTGATGTATATATTGCAGTTTCTGTAAGCTAGCTCTGCTCGATATGTAATAAGCACACTCTTAATCGTCCTAATGCTTTCCTTCTTAGCTAGATGTAGGAAGTGGGTGTTCTCACCCTAGGAGTCTATCTTTATATTTATCCTTTTGAACTCACTTCTACTAGTCCTGTTTATGGGGCTTGTACTGAATGGATCTGGGGAGCTCTCACTATTGATCTAAAAAAGAAGTAACTTCTTCATGTCAGGATGCAGTTCATGCGAGGAGGGAAGTATAGTCAACCTCAAGATTAGGTATTGAGGCTAGTCCTATGTGTTAGTTCCCAAATGATGCTGGATTACACACAAGGTGCCAGTTCCCTAATGATGCCGGATTAGACACAAGGTGCCAATTCCTAAATGATGCTGGATTACACACTAGCCAGGTGGAGTCGTCAAGTGTTCGTGTCCTCGTGGCTCTAGTAAAGGCTGAAAGAAATCGTGCAGCAGCCCTTGAGAATGTAACTGAGTTCCTGAAGAAGCAAAAAGAGGAATCAGATGCTCTCTTCACCCAAGCCAAACAAGATATGGAAGAAGCCAGAAAGAAGCTAGCAGAGGCAGAGCAGGCTAAGCGTCTCCTGCTATCTAAAACTGTTGTCAATCCAAATTTTCATTCATAATAGCTAGGTTCAAATGTTGATCCAGTCAGCATGCATATTGTGATGTGCGTGCATCGACTGAGATGTATGTAAGTCTGTGATGCCGAGATGTGGCACAGAATAATTTTTTTCCAGGTCATGTAATAACTTACATTATTTCCAGAACAATAACAGACAAACCATTGGACATGGTATAGTTCACACGCAAGCCCAACATTTCAGGTTCAACTTTCACATCAAACTCATGTTCACAGATATCTTCACATTCATAGATAATGTTCAGAACCAACTAATAGCCATAGTTGAAATAGTTTATGCATCCCAATGATTCACTTCAAAGGTAAAAAAAAGATGTGAGTTGGATTACTAATAAATAAAAATCTCTTGTTCTTAGAACTAACATCAATGATTCTCTGAAACAACATTTAGTTCACAGCCATAGCACAAATTCCTTCTGAGATCATTCATGAAAAAGGTGCATTCTCTACCAATGTCGTTGGAGGGACTCCCATATAATTTTGTGGAGTTCCACTAAAATTGTGGTATCTACTTCTGTTTGCACAAACATGCCTGAGATGGAGAATCACATCCGTGTTTGGCCACTAGATTGACAGCAACATATTACTCCCTGTGTGACATTGCATCATTTTTCAAGTGGCATTGGATTGACAACAATAAAACAATGGCAATATAAGGGCATGGCGATATTGGGCGCGCCAACACCATGTAAAGTACCTCCACAGATGCAATAAAATCGCGAGGCAGAGCTGGTTGCCGAGAGCAAGAAACATATCAGTGCGAGCACAACAAAACTAGACCATACAAAATTAATTACATTTCGGACATTTTTTTAACTAAACGCGAAGCTCGTTCGGCTCTAGAGGTAATAGTCTAATGCTGGCCACGGCGGCCGTCCGTGCCTTCCGCCTCCGTAGCCTCTGACGGTGTTCTGGACTAGGGGGTCCCAGCCTAGGTGATTAGTCCATGGGCCGGACTCGAGGCCCGTTGAAGAGCAGGGACTTCGGAGGTTTCCAACTCGAAGAACCGACGTATCAAGCCTCACCGAAGACTTGGCGTGAGGATATGAGATTCGGCATGTATTCCCTTAATTGTAAACGACCATGTGTAACCCTAGATACCCCTGGTGCCTATATAAGCCTAAGGGTTTAGTCCATAGAGACACGATCATTCACAATCCTAGGTTTAGACCACATCTTACGATCTCGAGGTAGATCAACTCTGTACCTTGATATAACATCAATATAAATAGGAGTAGGACATAGGGTTTTACCTCCATAGAGAGGGCCCGAACCTAGGTAAATCGCCATGTTCTACGTTCCCTGTTAAGCTATTGATCTGATCTCACAGCTCGGGCACCCCTACCGGAGATCAGCTGGTTTTGACACCGACATTGGTGCTTTCATTGAGCGCTCGCTGTGTTGATCCCAAAGGATTGATGGCCCACTTCAGATTGATAGCGATGCTGGCCGCGGCAACATCTTCGTCCCTGGCTAGCTTTTCGTCTTCGGCAGCATCATGCTGCACACCGACTCGACGGGCCATCTGGCGCCACCTCGAGAGCTTCACCCCGGATCAGGTCATCATGTTCAGAAACCTGGAGTACACCATGGACGCCCGAGGTGAGCTGGTCTTTTCTGGATGGACCTCAGATCGACTTGAGGATTCCTCTAGCGCGGTGGCTCCAGAGGATATTCCCGATCTGATTCCCTGATCCAACCTCTCTGTAAACCTGATCCCGGAGATAGATCTGGCGATTGTCGCTTCTAACCCCGCCGCGCCCGCGGACCCTGGCTTCAAGCCGAGTTCGCCAATCGGCTCGACGATGATTATCTTGTCGCCTATGGCTGACAAGACCCCTTCTCCCGCCGACCAGGGATCGACCTCGGACGGGCAGGGTAACAATGCTGCGTCAGGCGGACCGTACAGATAACTCCATATCGGCCCAGCCTATAGTCAGGTCTTGAGCATGGAGGAGGTCTCACAGTTAAACGAGGTGCTGGACCGAATCCAAGGCTTGGCAATCTCATCCGCTGTCTACGATCACATCGGATGTAAAGCCGACGATCAGGAAATTTACGTCCCACCCACCACCCACTTAGTCGCCACGGTCGAAGACTTGACCGATGAGCTCGACTACGGCTTTGATGAAGCCACCGACATGGATGAAGATGTGTGTGGCGATACCGGAGCAAAACTGTCCGCTAAAACCCATACAGGGGATTGGGCAGCCACGTCCACATACGACGTTTATATGGTCGACACTCCTAAAAACAGCCCTCAGGATAAACCTAAGGAGAACCCTAAGCGTCGCCGCCCAAAGAGGTGATCCAAAGGGAGCAATGGAAGTAAAAATACGGCCAACACCACGGGCGCCGCCGATAACGATGCGGCCCCCGATGCCACTGAGAACCCGGGCGAGGACAATCAAGCCTCGCCCGCCGAGCCGAAGGAGCCCGTGGAGGCACCTGCGGAGGATGATCTCGAGGACATGGGCACTTTTAACGATGGATCGGATAGAGATTACCTTCCTGAATCCGAGGACGATTTAAGCCTCGGACCCGAGGACTTCATGGTACCCATAAGCCCATCCGAACAGGCACGTTTTCAGCGACGGTTACTCGCAACCGCGCGAAGCATGAAGAGGAAGCAGCAAGAGCTGTACACCCACGAGAACGCGTGACAAATGGGTAAAGGTCCTCGAAGCCGAAGTCGAGCTCGAGGCTTGATGTACCGCTGCCAAGTCATACCCCAAAAGATGGCTGCTGCCCAACTTCGATGGCGAGGCGGCAAATGACGAGCTGTTTACGCGCGGCAATACCGGACAGGCCGATCGCCCCCCTAGAGGACGAGACAGGCCAGCAGGGGTGAACACAGAACCTCCTGCGAAAACACGCCCTCACAGGAAGAGCGCGGTGGGCTTCAACGCCCCCTATGATCTGCATGACAAAATACAGGCAAATAAAGCCCCTCCCCGATCCATATATGGTTCGTGGGACCGCACACCCGCTGGCCTAGAAGGCTATGACGCCTGGCTGGTCAGGCACGACAAAGCTCGAGAGAAGATGTAGGGTAGGACATCGGCCACCGCACGGCCAGATATGACTCATTTCCGAGGCCTGCACATCCAGTCTATTTTATAGATGAGGTCATGGAACATCAGTTCCCGGAAGGGTTTAAACCCATTAACATCGACCAATACGATGGGACAACAGACCCGGCTGTATGGATTGAGGATTTCCTCCTCCACATACATATAGCCCAAGGTGATGACCTCCATGCTATAAAATACTTGCCGCTCAAACTTAAAGGACCGGCAAGGCACTGGCTTAACAGCCTCCCCAGCAACTCTATCGGAAGCTGGGAAGAACTAGAGGAAGCCTTTAGGGTAAAATTCCAGGGAACCAACGTTCGGCCCCCGGACGCCAACGACCTCAGTCACATTGTCCAGCAGGAAGGCGAAACTGCTCGGAAATTCTAGATTCGGTTCTTAACCAAAAAGAACCAGATCGTTGATTGCCCCGACGCCGAAACTATTGCAGCATTCAAGCACAGCATTTGGGATGAGTGGCTCGCCCGCCAGCTCGGGCAAGACAAGCCGAGAACTATGGCGGCCCTTACCTCCTTGATGACCCACTTTTGCGCCGGCAAGGACAGTTGGCTTGCTCGCAGTTCCCACAGGAATGATCCCGGTACCTCAGAGGCACGCGATGGAAACGGCAAACCTAGGAGCAACAAAAACAAGCACCGGAAAAATCATGGTGGCAGCGATACCGAGGACCCAGCAGTCAATGCGGGGTTCAACGGCCCGCGAGCTGGACGCAAGAAGAAGCCCTTTAAAGGGAACAAGGACGGCCCTAGCGCCCTGGATAGAATACTGGATAGGTCTTGCCAAATTCACGGCACCTCGTACAAGCCCGCCAACCACACCAATCGAAATTGTTGGGTGTTTAAGTAGGCCGGTAAGGCATTTACCGAGGAACCAACCAGAAGCGGGTCCCACAGCGATGACGAGGATGAACCTCATAGGCTGAGCAGCGGCGGCCAAAAGCAATTCCCTTTTGTCGGTGTACTAAAGTATGGGTCTTTTTAGTACCCCTTACTTGTGCACGGGCAGTTGTAGCCATACCGCGGCAAGCCTTGCCGGGGAATAGCTAGGAGTAATCACGAGACTAAGATGCCAAGGAGACGTTCAAGTCAACGACCAGACAGAAGGCCAAAGGGTGGCGGAGGCCCGGCAAGACCCTTGCCGGCAAGGCCTCGCGCCCGGCAAGGCCCTTGCCGGCGAAGCTTCGCGCCCGGCAAGGCCCTTGCCGGCGAAGCTTCGCGCCCGGCAAGACCCGGTCCCGGCAAGCCCCGGGCCCGGCAAGGATTCGGTCCCGGCAAGCCCCGGGCCCGGCAAGGATTCAGTCCGGGCAAGGCTCTGCACAGTGCAGCGCTATCGCTCCAGTGCAGCGGCCAGCCTTGTCGTTTAGGGCTTGTCCTCATGATGACGTGGCGTAATGCTAGCCACGCGATGCTTAAGCGGTGCTGATGGGATGGCTGCTTTTGCCCATCCCCTGTAAAGCTTTTCCAAGCCCGAGACGCTAAGGGACACCTCGACGGACACCTCACGGTGCATTTAATGAGTTTGTCCTAAGCCGTCAGGGTTAGGTATGATAATACTGTGGTAACACTATAGCTACTTTCCACCTCATGCCTTATCTCGTACGCCACTGTGGTAGCCCCTTTGACTCATATAAAAGGAGGCCCGAGGCGTACAGAGAGGGGGGGACAAGAACTTCGGAAGCCCATTCTGCATGCGTAGCTACTGAATACTGTAGCTCCCAGAACTTGGCCAAGAACATCCACAATAATACAATCAAAGCAGGAGTAGGGTTTTACGCATCCGTGCGGCCCGAACCTGGGTAAATCCCCGCGTGCTGTTCGTTAGTTCTGCTCTTTGTGCAATCCTCTCCCCTTGCCGAATCGTAAAGGGATCCGCTCGATAGCGATCCCATAGGTGTTCGTTTCCCACGACATCTTTGGCGCACCAGGTAGGGGGATCGAGGTTGTGCGAACCTGATCTAGCGATCAGCGCGTCAGATCTTTGATCATCTTCACCACCATGGCTCCCAAGAAGAAGGGTTTCACGGCGGTTGGTCCATCCGCATCCGTCGTGCCTGATGCTGCGCGCGCAGGTGACGAGGTAGACGCGGGTGGAGGAGGTGGAGGCTCCGAGCTTCCACGGCATTCCGGCGATCCGAGCCGGACGAGCAACAGGTCCAAGGATGGAGCTGCGCAACCTGCGAGTGGTGCAGCGACTTCCAAGGATGGAGCGGCGCCTTCCAGGACGAATACGCCGGCGCATGCACCGCGACCTTCTCAGGACGCGCGTGACGTGCGGCCTCAAGACGTTGGTGGTTCTAGGCGTCCGCATGGGAAGACCCCTGCGCATCACTCCCAGGGTGCGCAGGGCCAAGATCTGCGCCAGCGCGCTGGTGGAAGCCACGCGCGGGTGCAGAGTCGTGATGGTGCTCCTTCTAACCCTGTTAGGAGTTTGAGCACCTCACGTTCTTCGCACCTGTCGCCGCCGCCTACGCCAGCAGAGGCGTTGGCGCGAGCTCAGCTGCTCCTAGACTTCCCTCCCGCCGCGGAGAAGCTAGACGAGTGGCGAGCCGCTATCCAGAGCCTCATCGGCCTAGCCAACAACGACGTACCGCAGCAGGGTGAACCCTCGCGGCTGCAGTTGTCTAGGCCGGTGCGTGGCGATGGAGAGAAGACCGGAGCTGGAACGACTACGTTGCGTTCCCCTCCACTGCATCAAGAGCGGTCGTTAACTCGGCGGACCAGTGCCCGTGAGGATGGTTCCACGGCGTCATCTGATCCGCGGGTTCGCCCAGATCAACGTCATGTTCTTCAGGAACGGAAGAAGGAGGACGCTCGAACCACCATCGAGCGCCGAAGGGAAGCGCGTCGCCAGTCTGACAAGCGCGCTGGGACTGCTGTTGATGAGCCCGCGCCAGGGTACCCTGGCTGCCTACCCTACGAGGTGGGTTGTCCAGTGTTTACTCGTGAGCTGCGGCAAGTCCAGTGGCCTAGCTCCCGCTCCTTCAAACCGGAAGTACCGGAGAAGTACGACGGCAAGACCCATCCGTCCGAGTTCTTGAGCATCTACACCATCGCGGTGCAGGCTGCCGGGGCTCATGACGATAAGGTACTGGCCAACTACTTTCCGTTGGTGCTGAAGCCCAACGTGAGATCGTGGTTGATGCACCTGCCCGAGAATTCCATCTCTTCTTGGGCCGACTTGTGCCATCAGTTTGTTGGCGCCTTCACCGGCGGCCATCAAGCTCCTGGCCAGGAGAGTGATCTGCACATCATTCCCCAGAAGGAGGGCGAAACTTTGCGCAAGTATATCCAGAGGTTCAGCCGCATCCAGCACAACATTCCTGACGTTCATCCCACCGCCGTCATCAGCGCCTTTCATCAGAATGTGCGCAATCGTAAGATGCGGGAGGAGCTAGCGATGAACAAAGTCAGGGATGTCGCCGAGCTCTACGCTTTGGCCGATAAATGTGCTCGGGCAGAAGAAGGAAGGAGGCTCCCCGGCGAGAACGCTGGCGCTGGAGTCGACTCCGATAGCGAAGACGCTCCTGCCCCGGCAAGGAAGGGGCGGCGGAAGAACAAGAAGCGCAAGGGCAAGGCCGTGCTTGCCGTTGAAGGTTCCGGCAACACCGGCACCGCCAAGAAGTCCAAGACCGACGACCCCAGCAAGGAGGTTGCCGGGTGTGCGGCGTGTCAGGCCTTGGCGGCTGCCGACAAGCCAGAGGGATCCGGCAAGCAGTACTGCAAGATCCACCGCACCAAGGGCCATGATCTCCAAGACTGCCGGCAAGTTGAGGAGCTTGCCGAGAAGCAGCGCGCCGAGTACGAAAGGCGCGACAAGGAGAGAGCCCAAGATGGTGCCGGAGGGTCTGGCAGGAAGCGCGGTCGAGGAGGTCACCGTGGCAAGCCCAGGCAGCAGCAAGAGAAGCCTGCCCGGGGCCACGCCAAAGAGCAAGGAGATGATGATGGTGATGCAGAGGGCGACGAGTCCAGCGAACACGAGTTCCAGAAGGCTACAGAGGCCATGTGCGTCGACGGGGGCGCTTCATTGCATTTCTCTCACCGCCAACTCAAGCGGTGGGCACGTGAGACAATGCGGCAGAACCCTCTATTGATGCACAGAAGCCACTGAAGTGGTCCCACACGCCTATCATTTTTGACACCGAGGATCACCCTGATCGCACAACTGCGGTCGGGTGTTTGCCGTTGTTGGTTTCATCAACAATCCGCAACCTCCAGGTGACGAAAATGTTAGTTGACGGTGGGGCCGGCCTGAACTTGATCTCACCGGACGTCATCAAGAGGCTGCAGATTCCTGACGAGGACCTGGAGGAGACAGGTTCTTTCCAAGGGGTCAATCCGGGAAGGAACCAGCCGAAAGGCAAGATCACGCTGCCGGTAACTTTCGGCAGCGAGCTGAACTTCAGGACGGAGAAGGTCGTCTTCGACGTCGCCAAGATTCCATTGCCGTACAATGGAATCCTTGGCCGCCCAGCGCTGGCTAAGTTCATGGCGGCCTCGCACTACGCCTACAACGTCTTGAAGATGCCCAGTCCAATGAGCGTCATCACTGTCCACTCCGACAAGAAAGACGCGCTCATTTGCACCGACAAGCTCTACCGGGAAGCAGTTGCAGCGTCCGCCGCCAAGGCGCATGCTCCTGCCGCTCAAGATCTCGGCAAGAAGAAGAAGCCCGGCAAGACCTCTGGTACAAACTCCGGCAAGCGCGCCTCTCCGGAGTGCTGCGCTACCGTCGAGGGTTCACCAGGGAGCTCTGCTGGCCAGACCAAGAAATCCAAGGCTGCTCCGCCTGAGACCAAGAAGGTGCCTGCCAAGGAGGACGGGACGGGGGGAACTTTCACCATAAGTTCCACCCTTAACGACAAATAGGAAAGTGCGCTCGTTGCCTTCCTGCGGGCGAATGTCGATGTGTTTGCATGGCAACCATCTGACATCCCCGGTGTTCCCAGGGAGGTAATTGAGCACCACCTAGCTGTCTGTCCTCACGCACGGCCCGTCAAGCAGAAGGTGCGGAAGCAAGCTTTGGAGCGGCAAGAATTCATTGCAGAAGAGATTAAGAAGCTTGAGGCGGCAGGCCTGGTTAGAGGAGTCCTCCATCCTACATGGTTGGCCAATCCAGTTGTTGTGCGCAAGGCGAACGGTAAATGGAGGCTATGTATTGACTTTACAGATATCAATAAAGCCTGTCCGAAAGATCCCTTTCCCTTGCCGCGCATCGACCAGATTGTGGATTCCATTGCCGGTTGCGATTTGCTGTCATTTCTTGACGCATACTCAGGCTACCACCAGATCTTCATGGCGAAGGAAGACGAAGAGAAGACTGCATTTATCACCCCGTGTGGCACATATTGCTTCTTGCGTATGCCTTTCGGGTTGAAAAGTGCTGGTTCGACCTTCGCAAGAGCTGTCCAGATTGGTTTCGGGGCCCAGCTGCATAGAAATATGGAAGCTTACATGGATGACATAGTGGTCAAGACCAAGGACAAGGCAACGCTCATTCAAGATCTGGAGGAGACATTTGCAAATCTGCGCAGGATCAACCTGAAGCTCAATCCCGAGAAGTGCGTGTTTGGCGTCCCATCTGGCAAGCTTCTCGGGTTCTTTGTATCCCAGCGTGGAATTGAAGCCAATCCCGACAAGATCAAGGCAATTGAGCAGATCGAAGCGCCAAGACGAGTTAAGGATGTGCGCCACCTTGCCGGCTGCGTCGCTGCTTTGAGTAGGTTCATCTCAAAGTCTGCTGAGCGCGCCCTGCCGTTTTTCAAAATTTTGAAGAAGGCAGGTCCAATGAAATGAACTCCAGAAGCGGAGGCACCGCTGCAGGATTTGAAGAAGTACCTCTCCTCTTCGCCAGTACTAGTCGCGCCTAGACCACAAGAGCCGTTGCTGCTATATCTGGCGGCAACGAATCAAGTGGTTAGTGCTGCGCTGGTGGCAGAGAGAAAAGCAGAGGAGGATGCAGCGGCAACGACAGGCCCGCCAAGTGACATGCCGGGGCCGGCCCCGGCAGAGTCTGGTGCCGACAAAGAAAGATCCGCGCAGTCGAGTCAAGCAGTGCAGAAGAAGAAGATGGTGCAGCGCCCAGTCTATTTCGTTAGCTCCCTGTTGCAGGGGGCTAGGTCGAGATATTCTGGTGTGCAGAAGTTGCTCTTCGGCCTTCTCATGGCCTCGAGGAAGCTGCGCCATTACTTCCAAGCACATGACGTCACCGTCGTCACTCGCTTTCCGCTGCAACGGATTCTCCGGAACCCAGAAGCAACCGGCAGGATCGTGGAGTGGGCGTTGGAGCTGTCATGCTTTGGTCTCAAGTTTGAAAGTTCTTCAACTATCCAGAGCAGAGCTTTGGCAGAGTTCATTGCAGAATGGACCCCAACGCCAGACGACGAAGTTCAAGAATCAGCGATTCCCGGCAAGGAAACAGATCGCGAATGGATCATGTACTTTGATGGAGCCTTTTCGCTGCAAGGCGCCGGTGCCGGCGTGCTGCTTGTCGCACCCACCGGAGAGCACCTCAAGTACGTCATCCAGATGCATTTTCCCCGGGAGAGATCGACCAATAACACGGCGGAGTATGAAGGACTGCTTGCCGGTCTCAGGATCGCGGCAGACCTTGGGATCAAGAAGCTCATCGTCAGAGGTGACTCCCAGCTCGTCGTGAGGCAGGTCAACAAAGATTATCAGAGCCCGTTAATGGAAGCGTACGTCGATGAAGTGAGGAAGCTGGAGGAGCGCTTTGACGGTCTTCAGATAGAGCATGTTCCTCGATCAGAGAACAGCGTTGCCGACGACCTGTCGAAGCGTGCCGTACTCAAGCTGCCTGTGGAACCAGGGACTTTTGTGCTCCGCTTGACTCAACCATCCGTGTCGCCATCGACAAGGCCTGATAAGAGAAGAAAGTTAAGTACCGGCGAGTACTTCCCGGCAGGGCTTCCCGAAGCCCCCGGCAAGGATCTTGCCGGGAACGACACGGTTGCCGGTAAGCAGCGGCTTCGCGCAGAACCTCAGGTTCTTGCCGCCGAAGCAAGCGCCCCTGCTGCCGAAGAAATACCGGTTGCCGGTGAGCAGCGGCTTCGCGCAGAACCTCAGGTTCTTGCCGCCGGAGCAAGCGCCCCTGCTGCCGAAGAAATACCAGTTGCCGGTGAGCAGCTGCTCTGCCAAGAACCTCAGGTTCTTGCCGTAGAAGCAAATGCTCCCGCAGCTGAAGAGTTGCCTTTAGTCCTTGTCGTCGAGCCACAAGCTCCAGCATGGGCACAGCAAATAGTCCATTTCCTTCAGACAGGAGAACTCCCTGAGGAGCAGGAAGAAGCTGAGAAAGTAGCCCGTCAGTCAAGTATGTACCAGTTCGTCGACGACGTTCTGTACAGAAAGAGACCCAACGGTGTGAAATTGAAGTGCATTCCTCGGGAGGATGGACTAGAGATGTTGGCAGAGATTCATGGGGGCGTATGTGGATCCCACATAGGCTCGAGAGCCCTTGTCGGCAAGGCATTCCGGCAAGGATTCTTCTGGCCTACTGCCCTCCAGGATGCAACGGCACTAGTAACCAAGTGTGAAGCGTGCCAATTTCATTCGAAGCAACTTCATCAGCCAGCTCAAGCTCTCCAGACGATCCCTCTCTCTTGGCCCTTCTCGGTCTGGGGGCTCGACATACTGGGTCCCTTCCCCCGCACTGCCGGGGGCTTCGAGTACTTGTACGTTGCTATCGACAAGTTCACGAAGTGGCCAGAAGTGGAAGCAGTGAGGAGGGTGACAGCACAGTCAGCAGTCAAGTTCTTCAAGGGGATTGTGTGCCGTTTTGGTGTGCCGAACAGGATCATCACCAACAACGGTACGCAGTTCACAAGTCGCACCTTCATGCAGTATGTCCAAGACCTTGGCGGCAAGATCTGTTTTGCCTCTGTTGCTCACCCGAGAAGCAATGGCCAAGTGGAAAGGGCGAACGCTGAAGTGCTGCGTGGTCTCCGGACCAGAACTTTCGACAAGCTGCACAAGCATGGAAGACGCTGGATTGATGAGCTGCCGGCGGTTCTTTGGTCAAACAGGACGACGCCGAATCGAGCCATCGGCCAGACGCCCTTCGCTCTGGTCTACGGAGCGGAAACAGTTCTCCCCACGGAACTCATATACGGGTCACCTCGAGTGCTCGCTTATGATGAGCTTGAGCAAGAGCAGCTGCGGCAAGATGACGCGCTGCTCCTTGAGGAGAACCGTCTTCGGGCTGCTGTGCGAGCCGCTCGCTACCAGCAAGCTTTGCGCCGCTACCATAGCCGCAAGGTTCATGCCCGGAGTCTTGAGGAAGACGACCTTGTTCTTCGGCGCGTTCAGTCGGCCAAGAATTCCAACAAGTTGACGCCGAAGTGGGAAGGCCCTTACCGGGTAGTGCGAGTCACCAGGCCTGGCGCTGTCCGCCTGGAGACCGAAGAGGGCTTGCCAGTGAGCAACTCCTGGAACATCGAGCACCTTCGCAAGTTCTACCCGTAAGGCGCAGTTGTTCGGATTTCTTGCTGTGATAGCGATACGGCCAGCAGGCTGCTGACGACCCGAATCCAGCGCTCGCGGCAGCGTAACGCTCCGGCAAGATCCCGGCAACGCCATTCTGTACAAGTGTTGCCGCTGGCATGTAATCCCTTGTACAGAGCAGGCACATCCCTGTGCATATTTAATAAGATATGTGTGCTTTACGTTTCTTGTTGATTTCCATGTCATATATATGCATGTGTTATCTGAGATGTGTATTGCACTCGATCCCGGTAAGAGCTAACAAACCATCAAGGTTCCATACTTTTATTTTCTCTTCTTTCTTTTTCTCAAGAGACAGAAGATTCCCTCGCGCGCAAGTTTGCCGGGGGGGGGGGTAAGGAGAATAGTGGTATGGATACCAGACGACGTTCAAGGTTGGCGCCTTGAAGAAAAAGAATAGCGACGAAAAGCAGAGCTAAGTTGCTAAACCCCTTAAGCAGATTTTGATTTTTGTAAGGCTGTATTCCCTTGAACGATTTCGGCTTTGTATGGAAAACCTGCACGCGATGGAATCTTGTCGTGATCGGCTGCGCCCTTACTCTGTTTCGAGTCCGCTCAACAGTCTAGGTGGCCGCGCTGAAAGCGTCAAGATTTCTTGCCGTGAGCAGCACTGCCCGCAAGCTGCTGACGACCCGAATCCAGCGCTCGCGACGGGGTTATGCTCCGGCAAGTTCCCAGCAAAGCGTAGGGTATATGCTATACAGAAAGAAATTGAACAAAGGGAATAGCATGCCATAATTCAAAGAGAGCAAGTTATATTACATCTAGTGCTTGCCGCGTTTCTGACATAAGACAAATTGTCTTTTACATATAACGCCGGCGGCAAGATGGAGAAAAGATGAGGCGGATGTGGCTAGTCACGGCGATCGCCCTCGACCCTCTTCACCTGGCTCACCCGATCGACGATGGGCGTGACAAGCTCCTCGAGAGCCTTGACGTCCGCGTCCTTCGGCAAGCTCTTCAAGGCTTTGGAGAGGTCGATGCCAGGGTTCCTGTACGCCACCTTCATCAACACCTTGCGGAGGACGAGCTGGCAGAGTTTCCGGGATTCGTCGGCCAACTTGCTTGTCTGGTTCGCCTGGAGTAGCTTGAGGGCGTCGACGAGCTTGTCGAAGAACATGGTTAGCCTGGCGCTTGAGGATATGTTGTCGTCGACAGAGTATCCGAAGCCCGGCAAGTCCATGGCCTCCAGCTCCGCGCCAAGCTTCTCGGCAACGTCCGCCAGCCTGGCAGTCCAGAGCTTCACGCTAGAAGTGTACTCATTGTGGGTGGTGGCAGCGTTCTGGAGCAACTCCTGTTTGTCGTGGAGGTCTTTGATAAGAGTCTTCTCGCGAACTCGGGCGGCTTCAAGAGACTCCTCCAGCGTGGATAGCTTCAGCTTCAGATCTTCAATGGAGTCCTTGGTGGAGGAAAGCTGCTGGACCTTCTCGGACGCGGCAGCCTGCGTCTCCATCAGGCTGTGGAGAGCCTTGTCTCTCTCGGCCTCGAGTGCTGAGACCTTCTTGCCGTGGTCCTCGAGAGCGGCCTCCAGCTGCTTCGTCTTCTCCTCCAGCAAGTTCTTGGCGGTCTCCGCAGCTCCGGCAGCGTCGAGGGCCTCTTTGAGCTTGCCGGCATGGTATTCAGTTAGAGCTCTGAGCGTCTTCAAGTGTTTCTGCTCAAGCTCCTGGACCCGCCGTGCGACAAGACTTTCGAGCTCTTCATCCTTGTTGCGAAGCTTGGCGGCAAGCGCCGCCTCGCGCGCGGCAAGGTCCTCTTCTTGAGCGTCAAGGCTGATGCGGCGCTGCGTCAAGAGGGCTTCTGCCGCGGTGGCTTGCTGGGCGGCCTCCTCCTGCGCTTTCTCGATGTCTGATTGCTTCAGCAGGAGGATGTTCCGCTCTTCCGCCAGCTGCTCCCGGTAAATATTCAGCTCTTGGAGGGCCTCGCCGTACCAAGCCTGTGTCTCCGCGACGCGTTGTTGGAAGTCTCCTTCCGCGGCCTCGACGAGCGCTGCCCGGGAGTCCAGTTTCTCCTTCCGGGCACGGTAGAGCGTTTGGAGCTTCTGATAGTTGTCATTCATGGCTTGAAGTAGCTGCTCCTCCTTGGGCACAC
Organism: Elymus sibiricus; assembly: GCA_039707655.1. Taxonomy (NCBI): domain Eukaryota; kingdom Viridiplantae; phylum Streptophyta; class Magnoliopsida; order Poales; family Poaceae; genus Elymus; species Elymus sibiricus. The sequence continues at coordinate 311,149,461 of CM077666.1, forward strand.
TGGCGGTGGCGGCGGTGATTTCCCCGTCAAGATGTTCTCCTTCAACCAGCTCTTCGATGCTTGCCGACCCCGGCATGCTAACAACGTTCTTGCCGGCCCTAATGTATTGGCTTGAGGAAGGGGCTTGGGATGACGAGGGTTGGTCTTCGGCAGTTGAGGGCCCCGCGGCAGTAGAAGCGCTTGGCGCTCCTGCGGCGGAAGCGCCGTCAGTATGGCCGCGGGTCTCCTCGCCGGCTCCCTCGGCGGACATCTTGGCGGCCTCCTCTTGCGCGGCCTTGGCAGCCTCAGCGGCAGCGACCTTGGTGGCCTCGGCGGCAGCGGCCTTGGCGGCCTCAACGGCAGCAGCCTCGGTGGCAGCAGCTTTGGCGGCCTCGGCGGCGGCATGCTTGGCGGCCTCCTCGGCGGCAACCTTGTCGGCTTCAGTGGCGGCATCCTTGGCAGTCTCTTCAATGACAACGTCAGTGTCCATGAGCTCTGTCAGAAGAAGATTGAAAGCCAAGGAATTGATTAAGATGAAGCTGGGAAGGAAGTTCAAGAAGACAAAAAGAAGAAAAACCAAAGCGACAAGAGTTCTTTGGGGCAAGTAACTTTACCTGCGTCAAGGAAGGGGTTGCCGGAGCCTGCACTTGCCGGCCCCTCCCCTTCGTCGCGGTAGAGATTACCCAAAGACTCGCCCCTGGGCGGTGTGGTCGACGGGGGTGGCATGGCAGAGGCAGCTCCCGCTGTTGCTTCTCGCTGTTGCTCCGCTTCTGCACGCCCGGAGATGTCAGCAGAGAAGATGCACACCCGGCACGCGCCAGTGGGTAGTGAGTAGAAGACTCACGCTGGGGGCTGCGCCGGGGGTTGCGTCGAGGGCTGCATCGAGGGTTGCGTTCTGGGCTTGACTCCGAGCTGACGAGAACCGTTTTCGGCGCGCCCGAGGTGCTTGCCGGCGGCTCGACGCTTGTTGAGGTCTTGGCCCTCTTCGCCACCCTCTGCGCCAGAGTCTCCGCATCCCTGAGGAGGCAAAAACAGAGCAAGTTAATCAAGCAAAACTAGAAGGATAAGAATCAAGGCTGCGGCGGGACTCTTACTCTTCTTCTTCTTCCTCGGAGCTGATGGCGGAGAGGTCGAAGCCGACCCCCGCCGCAGTTCCTGACGGAGGAGGAGGAGGATTGGTCCTGGGCCGCTTGGCAGCGGCAGTTTGCGGTGCGGCCTCGCCGGTCGCCCCTTTGCCGGAAGCCTCGCTGCTTGAGGAAGGTTGGCGGGCTGGAGCGCCAGTGGCGTTCTTCCGGAGGACGCGCCTCTTCCTGTGTTGAAGAGCTGGGGGCTCTTCCTCCTCCTCTTCTTCCTCTTCGGCGGCGCCTCCGGCAGAACAACTCCCGGCAGCGGCTCCGCTCGGCTCCCCGGCAGCCTGACCTGGCCCGGCAAGATCTTCCCGCAGCAAGTCCTCGCCTTCGCTGGACTCAGTGCTGCCGGCTTCTTCGGCAAGGTTCGCCTCTTCCGCCCTGCCGGCGATGTAGGCGAGCTCCTCCTCCGTGGTGGCGCGGACAAGGTTCTCCCCGCGGATGGCCTTCTCCGTCATGTTGTCGAAGAACGCCAGCGCCTGCTCCGCGGACGGCTCGATCCACCTCTCGTCGATGCTATGGGCATTGAACACCGGCATCATGGCGATGATGGAGGTCAGCGACGAGTTGTTGCATAGTGGGACGATGCCTGCCGGCAAGTCTCCCACTGCTCCAGATTTGAACAGCTGTTGGCAGAGGGCCGCGTGCCCTATGGCTATCAGATCATTATCCAGCCCAGGCCGCACCCTCATGACGTCGGCGGGGTTCGCGTACTCCCAGGCAGGGCGCCCCTTGTTCTGCAGTGGGGCGATGCGCCGGCGAAGGAAATCCGAAGCAATCATCTCCACCTTCAACCCGGCAGCCCTGAGGCGCAGTATCCTGGTGATGGCGATGGTGAGCTTGCTGTCGTCAGGGTCCGCGGCGCCCCAATCCTTGCCGTGGACCACCTTCTGCTTTCGCACCTCGCAGAACGGTTTGGGCTCTTTTTCCCGAACCCAGCACCACTTGCCGCGCCACTCATCCCATCTCTCCCGGTAGAGCCCCTCTGGGTACGTCTCCTTGGTTGCCATCCTCGGAATCCAAGCGATGCTGCCGGAGAGGGCGTCGCCCTTTTGGATGCGGGGGTAGAAGTTGTGCCGGAAAAGTGCAGTGCTCGGGATGACCCCAACGAAATTCTCGCAAAGGTGCGCGAAGACGGACATACAAGTCACGGCGTTCGGCGTGAAATCTAGCAGCTGGAAGCCGTAGGTGAGCATGATATCTACGAAGAAATCCGAGTACGGAGGACAGAGGCCGCACCAGAAGTAATCGGCAAAGAAGGGATAATCTCCTGGCTCTGCCCTACGAGAAGCTACACTCACTTTGGTGGCTGGATGCGCCATGGTCTCGGTCGCCCATGCGAACTGGTACCTCTTCTTCAAGGTCTCCTCGTCAAGCGTCGAGGGGAAGACAGCATGTTCCTTCCGCATCTTCGCCAACCTGCTCTCCGCGGCGGCCGCTTCCGCCGCCTTGCCCTTGCTCGGCTTGGGCGGCATGGTGGCTATGGAGGTGGGCGCTGAAGACGTCGAGAGCACGGTGGAGGAGGGTGGAGGGAGACAAGCTCTGCTTTGGGCGCGAGGAAGAAGACGACGGCGACGGTTCTGAGATTGAGATTGGAAAGGCGGGGGGGGGGGGGGGGGGTAAATGAGCGGTGCCCTCTGCGATTCCCTTTTTATGGGGAAGGCGCGAGGCAGGCTCTTTACCGCCCGCTTTTGCAGCGGAGTTTCCGCCCACGTCTCCCACGTCGCGCGATTAATGCGCATAGTGGAGGGGCGTGGTAAAAGAGATAATGATTGCGAGCAGTTATTCCCTGCCACGCACGCCCGTGCACTGTTTTGGGCCTAGCCCAACAGGCCTGGCACCCGTGTATGGCCTAGGCCCGGGGGTTCCTGTCGGTGTACTAAAGTATGGGTCTTTTTAGTACCCCTTACTTGTGCACGGGCAGTTGTAGCCATACCGCGGCAAGCCTTGCCGGGGAATAGCTAGGAGTAATCACGAGACTAAGATGCCAAGGAGACGTTCAAGTCAATGACCAGACAGAAGGCCAAAGGGTGGCGGAGGCCCGGCAAGACCCTTGCCGGCAAGGCCTCGCGCCCGGCAAGGCCCTTGCCGGCAAAGCTTCGCGCCCGGCAAGACCCGGTCCCGGCAAGCCCCGGGCCCGGCAAGGATTCGGTCCCGGCAAGCCCCGGGCCCGGCAAGGATTCAGTCCGGGCAAGGCTCTGCACAGTGCAGCGCTATCGCTCCAGTGCAGCGGCCAGCCTTGTCGTTTAGGGCTTGTCCTCATGATGACGTGGCGTAATGCTGGCCACGCGATGCTTAAGCGGTGATGATGGGATGGCTGCTTTTGCCCATCCCCTGTAAAGCTTTTCCAAGCCCGAGACGCTAAGGGACACCTCGACGGACACCTCACAGTGCATTTAATGAGTTTGTCCTAAGCCGTCAGGGTTAGGTATGATAATACTGTGGTAACACTATAGCTACTTTCGACCTCATGCCTTATCTCGTACGCCACTGTGGTAGCCCCTTTGACTCATATAAAAGGAGGCCCGAGGCGTACAGAGAGGGGGGAACAAGAACTTCGGAAGCCCATTCTGCATGCGTAGCTACTGAATACTGTAGCTCCCAGAACTTGGCCAAGAACATCCACAATAATACAATCAAAGCAGGAGTAGGGTTTTACGCATCCGTGCGGCCCGAACCTGGGTAAATCCCCGCGTGCTGTTCGTTAGTTCTGCTCTTTGTGCAATCCTCTCCCCTTGCCGAACCGTAAAGGGATCCGCTCGATAGCGATCCCATAGGTGTTCGTTTCCCACGACACCTTTCGATGTTAAAAACGTGAACATGATCTATGTCACACATATACCTAAGAACGAACAAAAGCGCGCACTTCGGGACGTCTACGCCATAGAGCCTGTAGCTCTGAAGTACAACCCTTGGTCGGTTTGCCCGATCACCTTTGATAAGAAGGACCATCCGACCAGTATTCATCATGGCGGGTCGGTAGCCCTAGTACTGGACCCCATTATCGATGGATTCCACCTAACCCGCGTCCTAATGGACGGCGGGAGCAGTTTGAACCTGATCTATGCTGACACTATCAAGAAGATGGGCATCGATTCATCACGAATTAAGCCCAGCAACACCACATTCAAGGGTGTTATACTTGGCATGGAGGCCCAATGCATGGGCACCGTAACGCTGGAAGTAGTCTTCAGCTCACCTGAGAATTTCTGAAGTGAGGACTTGATCTTTGATATCGTCCCCTTCCGCAGCGGTTATCACGCCTTGCTCGGCCGTACTGTGTTTGCCCGCTTTAACGTGGTGCCGCACTACGCCTACCTGATACTCAAGATGCCAGGGCCCCACAGCGTCATTACCATTAATGGTAACACGGAGACCTCCCTCCGTATAGAGGAGAGGACAGCGGCCTTCGCGGCTGACTTCCAGGCGGCCGAGGAAGCCGCCCGACGTACAGCACGGCAGGCATTGCTCAGCTCTTCAAAATGTGTACGCACCGGCACCTCGGCCCCCGGCCAACCCCGCATCGATCCCAAATAGGGATGCGCGCTCCCCGGTTCCCCTCTCATGGTAGCAAGCTACGTGCCTCGCGTACACAACTTTGCACTTAAAATTCCATGGGAGACCGAGGAGCATATATTTAACAAAAAGGGTGCGTCATCCTAGAATGGCCAATCACCCGCACCCTGGTTATCTTTTTCGGTGGCATATAAAGGCCAACTAGGATGCACAAATTCGGTAGCGTCAAGCAGCCACACTCCGGCAATTACCTCCTCAGGGGCTCCGCACCCCGGATGTGTTCTACGTAGTCAAGATGGATCGGCCAGGAGTGCTCACCAAGCCTTGGACTAGACAAGGTATAGCTGTTCTACAGCACGGAGGCGCAGACGTGCAGCAGGGAAGGCACTGGAAACAGTCCCCGCTTTTCTAAAGCCCTGTACCAAATACCTCCCATTCTTCTTTTTACATACTCTCTGTATCTTGTAAGGTTCCTCTCGATATCAGCTCGGCATCTATTGATATGCCTTAATGAATTAAAGAGCGGGCCTTTTTTGGTCTCCACACAAAATCACGTGTCGTTTCTTCTGCTTTTTGCCTTGTAGCAATACGGATACCATTAGAAATATACAGATGAGTCCGGTTTTCGACCGGGGGCTCGGATATGAAATCGAGCCTATGTTTAAGTCCGATATCTGTTCGGCGTCTCGGATATTGCATTATATGCATCAGTTTCGAATCGTGATTTTGGTCAATGATTGGGTTGCCCGGCTCTTGTGCTTGCCTCCTACGTTCCGCTCTGTTCAGCTAGGTGCGCAAAGGGAGAACCACTGCGATTGTGCTTCCAGCTCGGCCTGGTCAAGCACCTCAGTAGGAGAAAGCTGAAAATCGACTGTCATGATAAGCGTAAACTGGTCGGCTATCCGAACATAGTGTCAAACTATAAGCCGTTAGTGGTTACGCCGTGATAAACGAAGGGTGCTCGTTATACGAACCGAGGTGTTTTAACTCGTACACTTTGGCATGTCCGATCACCATTACACCGGGGGCTCGGTCAACTAGCCCAACTTTTCGAACTGCTATGACTAAGTGAAGGATATAAAGCCACTATGGTCCGATTGACTTGTTTCGTAAATACGTAACCGCCCTCGGCACCGAGACATCGGCTAAGGGTTTACGCGTCTTTAAGGAGCACCCCGCGTAGTATCTACAGAGGGGGTAGAAGCTGACGACCGGCCTCTTTCAGTATTAACGGTCGCAAAGGAATGAAATAAACACGCCAGACGCAAATGACTAATTTAGCATAAATAATAATTGTTTTTACAACAGTTGCTATGGCATACAAAAAAGGTTCTTTAGAACCGGAGCTCGGCCTTCGAGCATTGTACTTCGGTCTCCCGAGCCCCTTCACGGACCTCGGCGAGAAACTGCTCGGGCGTCCGGTTCTTTTATTCGGGAGGCCCTGACGCGATTGCAAGCGGCTTGATCTTCGGGTAATGCGCCATGGTAGATGCATAAGCTTGCTCCGCGCCTTCCAGGCAGGCCGACCACTTCCACTTCTCCACCTAGGGGCTCGCGCCTCGCAATCTCTGGACAAAGCCGAATAGGTTGGTCGGTAGTGCCTCATGTGGCCAGAGATTGACGCAGATGTCCTCCATCATTGGCCGAGCCATGCTGCATAGCTCGGCCAACTGCTTCATCTGATTATTCAGTAGCGGGGGATGCTCGGGTGCCTGGAATTGGGCCCAGAAGGCCTTCTCTGCCGACTCCTCGGAGTGGGCAGCAAAGTATGCGCCGGCGTCCGAGGCGCTCCTGGGCAGATGATACGTCTCCAACGTATCTATAATTCTTGATTGTTCCATGCTATTATATTATCAATCTTGGATGGTTTATATACATTTACAGCAATTATATATCATTTTTGGGACTAACCTATTAACTTAGTGCCCAGTGCCAGTTGCTGTTTTTTTTGCCTGTTTTTGGTTTTCCAGAATATCAGTACCAAACGAAGTCCAAATGCCACGAAACTTTTTGGAGATTTTTTTTGGACATAACAAACACTAGAAGCTTCGGGAGGAGACGTGAAGATGAAGCAGTGGCCCACGAAGCACCACGGCGCCCCCCAGGGCGGGGGCGCCCTGGTGGCTTGCGGGGCCCACACAGCTCCGTTTGACCTAATTCCTCCACTATAAATTCTCTAAAATTGGGAAACCAACAGAGGAATCCACGAAATACTTTTTCCGCCGCCGCAAGTTTCTGTTCTCGAGAGATCCCATTTGGAGGCCTTTTCCGGTACTCCGCCGGAGGGGGAATCGATCACGGAGGGGCTCTCCATCAACCTTGCTGCCCTTCCGATGATGCGTCAGTAGTTTACGACAGACCTTCGGGTCCATAGTTATTGGCTAGATGGCTTCTTCTCTCTTTTCGATCTTCAATACAATGTTCTCCTCGATGATCTTGGAGTTCTATCCAATGTAATCACTTTTTGCGGTGTGTTTGTTGGGATCCGATGAATTGTGAGTTTATGATCAGATTATCCATGAATATTATTTGAGTTTTCTCTGAACTCTTTTATGCATGATTATTATAGCTTCGTATTTCTCTCCGATCTATTGATTTGGTTTGGCCAACTAGATTGATTTATCTTGCAATGGGAGAGGTGCTTTGTAATGGGTTCGATCTTGCGGTGCTCAATCCCAGTGGCAGAAAGGGACATGACTCGTATGTATCGTTACTATTAAGGGTAAAAATATGGGGTTTATTCATGCGTGAGTTTACTTTGTCTACATCATGTCATCTTGCTTAAGGCGTTACTCCGTTTATTATGGACTTAATACACTAGATGCATGCTGGATAGCGGTCGATGTGTGGAGTAATAGTAGTAGATGCAGGCAGGAGTCGGTCTACTTGTCTCGGACGTGATGCCTATATATATGATCATTGCCTTGGATATCATCATGATTATTTGCTTTTCTATCAATTGCCCAGCAGTAATTTGATTACCCACCGTATGCTATTTTCATGAGAGAAGCCTCTAGTGAAAACTATGGCCCCCGGGTCTATCTAAATCATATATTAAAAATCCTAAAAATACCTTGCTGCAATTTTATTTTATTTATTTTATTTTTTATTTTTGTTTGATCTATCTATCAATCACCATACAATTTAACCTTGCAATTAACCGCCAAGGGATTGACAACCCCTTGTAAGCGTTGGGTGCAAGGATTTGTTGTTTGTGTGCAGGTGCTGTGATACGTCTCCATCGTATCTATAATTTTTGATTGGTTAATGCCAATATTCTACCACTTCCACATATTTTTGGCAACATTTTATATTATTTTTGGGACTAACATATTATTTTTGGGAGGTGGAATCAACGCAAACGGAGGCCCACGGCCTCCACAAGCCACCATGGTGCGGGGCCCCCCAGGCGCGTGGTGGTGCCTCGTGGGAACACCGTAAGTTGGTTGGGGCTCTTCTTTGGCCGCAAGGAAGCTAATATCCAGAAAAAATTGTGCTAAAATTTCAGTGCAATCGGAGTTACGGATCTCTGGGAATTTAAGAAACGGTGAAAGGCCAGAAAACAGGAACGCGAAACAGAAGAGAACAGAGAGAGAGAGATCCAATATAGGAGGGGCTCCTGCCCCTCCGCCGCCATGGTAGCCATGGACCAGAGGGAAACTCTCCTCCCATCTAGGGGGGAGGCCAAGGAAGAAGAAGAAGGAGGGGGGGCTCTCTCCCCTCTCTCCCGGGGGCGCCGGAACGCCGCCGGGGCAACCATCGTGACGGCGATCTACACCAACAACTTTGCCGCCGTCACCACCAACTCTCTCCCCCTCTATGCAGCGGTGTAACACCTCTTCTCCCCGATGTAATCTCTACTTAAACATGGTGCTTAATGCTACATATTATTATCCAATGATTTGTGGCCATCCTATGATGTTTGAGTAGATTCTTTTTGTCCTATGGGTTGATTGATGATCGTGATTGGTTTGAGTTGTATGTTTTATTTTGGTGCTGTCCTATGGTGCCCTCCGTGTCGCGCAAGCGTGAGGGATCCCCGCTGTAGGGTTTGCAATACGTTCATAATTCTCTTATGGTGGGCGGCTAGAGTGACAGAAGCTTACACCCGAGTAAGGGGGTTGTTGCGTATGGGAGTAAAGGTGACTTGATACTTAATGCTACGGTTGGGTTTTACCTTAATGATCAATGGTAGTTGCGGATGCTTACTAGAGTTCCAATCATAAGTGCATATGATCAAAGTATGGAAAGTATGTTAGCTCATGCCTCTCCGTCATATAAAATTGCAATAATGATTACCGGTCTAGTTATCGATTGCCTAGGGACAAATCTTTCTCTTGTGTTACAAAAACTTTCTACTAAACAACTAACTTTTCTTATCTCTCAAAGTACTCCTAGTTTTATTCTCGTTAAGTACTTCTAGTCTTATCCTTACACCCGCAAAATAGTTTCATACTTGTTCTAGGTAAAGCGAACGTTAAGTGTGCGTAGAGTTGTATCGGTGGTCGATAGAACTTGAAGGGAATATTGATTCTACCTTTAGCTCCTCGTTGGGTTCGACACTATTATTTATCGAAAATGCTACAATTGATCCCCTACACTTGTGGGTTATCATGCTGTTAACGAGGTGTTGTGTAATTCTCGTACTGGATTGATAACCTTGGTTTCATAACTGAGGGAAATACTTATCTCTACTGTACTGCATCTCCCTTCCTCTTCAGGGAATTACCAACGCAGCTCACAAGTAGCATCAGATCCCTGAAGGCTTCTGAAGAACGCCAGACTTGCCTAAGAAGGACGAATCGACGATCACCGAAAATGCAGCGGAGCAGGCAGGGCTTACCAACAGCGATCTGCTTCACTTGCTGAAGCACCTCACGATCCGCCCTCGCCTGGGTTGTGGCCTCCTTTCAAGCTGAGCTCGCGGTTTCGAGCTCGGAGGCGAGCTTGTTCCTTTCCTCCTGGAGGGAGTCGCGCAGCTTGACCAGCCCCTCCAGGTCGCCCTCCACCTCCATGACTCAGGCCGTGTTTTTCACACCGGCCTCCTTTTCCTTGGCCAGCGCTTCGCTGGCCTGCCTTGCCATAGCCTTCTGCTGCTCGGCTTCTTGCCGAGCTGCTTGTAGCTCGGACCGGTGCCTCTCAAGCTCCACGGAAGCAGCTGCAGTACATTTATAAAGCCTTTTGAGCTTAACGCAGTTGCACCAACACTTATCATCTCACAATCAAATAATCCGATCTGTTGCTTACCTTGAGATTGCTCCATCTGCTTCTTAAGCAGATCCGCGTCCTTCTCGGACCAGTCAAGCTTGTGGTTCAGCTCCTCCAACTCCCTTAAGGTGGATGCTGAAACCGAGGCTGAAACCTGCAAATGACATCGTTAGCTTCCTCGGGCGAATCGATCCCCTGGTCGGCCTTGTGCGTCCGACCAAGGTCTCGGGGGGCTACTGTCTATTAGATTTGCTATATTACCTTCCCTTATAATCCCCGCGCAATATTATCAAATCTACCTCGGGGCTTGGGGGCTACTGTGCTTATACTTGTAACAAGTCCATGCAGTACGCAATGTCTTCGGACACATCAAATTTTACTTATTCCCTAAAGACTATCGGACACATCTAGTGATGAGAAATTCTGTGCATGTACGCGATTCTAAAATAAAAGGGAAATTCGAGCTTACCTCAAAGCCTTCGAACAGGCCCTTAAAAGCCTCTCGAATACCGGCCTCTGCGGACCGGTAATTCTTCAGCGCCGCGCCCAGAATGGCGCGGTGCTCGTTTACGATGGCGGAGCCCGTCAGAGCTACCTCCATCTCTTTGGTCCATCCCGTAGATGCCTGCCCTCCGGCAGGTCGGGATGAACGGGTCACCTCGGCCCCTCCATCAGCGGAAGGGCCGCCGTTGAGGCCGGCCACCGAGGTGGCTCTGGGACAGCGGGAGCCGAGATTGTCGGCTGTTCCCGCTCTTCCCCTCCTTGTAAGGAGGAAGTCTTCTTCGGCGCACCTCGGGAGGCTGAGGCCTCGTCCATTGAGGCATCAACACCGCCCCCCGTGGTATTTATCGGGGGGACGGGTTGAGAGGTAGCCTCCCCTAGCCCGTCATGGGCCGTAGGGGAGGGATGATGCTCCTCCGAGGCGCTGGGAGGAGGAAGCCTGCTCGACGACGTCTGGTCATCAGGGCGAGAGTGTTGTGGGCTGTAAACATTAATCGGCCAAGGTTCAGGGTAGGTAGGTTAAAATAATGCCCAAGGGGGTCAAAAGTACAATATATGTACCTCCTCGGCAGGGGTTTCTCCCTGCGGGGCCGAAAGAAGTCGCCGTCTGACTTGGAGGGAACGACCTCAGCCTCAGGCGGGGCCTTGTTGGAGGTGGCATCGGCAGCCTTTATGAGGCGCTTTCGCTTCCGAGGCACCTCGGCCCCCGCGACGTCCTCGGACGCCGCCCTTCTTCTCTTCGGGGAGGAGGCGCTCTCCTCCCCCTCGTCTTCTCCCTCTCCTTCCTCCTCGCCCGAGGAGAGGGTTTGTATTTCCTCGGACTTGGCGTCCGAGGTATCTCAGATCTGAAGACCCGTCCTCTTCTTCCCCGACTCCTTTGCTTTCGCAGGAGCCTTTGAGGGAACTACAGCCAGTAGGGCCTGTAGCTCGGGGGACTGGTTGTCTTCGGGAAGCAGAGCTGCGCACCTAATGAGCGCCGCTTTCGGCGCCCACTTCTGCAAATAGAGTGAGAAGATTCATACAAGCATAAAACAAGGAGTAATTGTTGAAAAGGTAAAACAAACAGTACCTTGGATGCACGTGGGCGGCGCAGTAGCCGCCGTCCGGCCCGGCTTCGAGAAATTCGTTCTAGGACGACTTGAAGAGAGCCGTCCACATACCGTCCACGGAGGTGCAGAAGAAATGCCGCACTGAAGCTTCATCTTTGGGCTTGTATAGCCACATGGGGGTGGCCCAAAGTTGAAGAGGGAGGATGCGGCGGTGGAGTATCACGTCCACCACGGCCGGCAGCTTGAATCTCTTCTTCAGAGCTCGGATCCTCCCCTGGAGAGCAGCGACTTCGTCCACACTGCCCCACTCCAGGCCTTGCCTCTGCCACGACACCAGCTTCCGGGGAGGCAGCCCTGTGAAGGCTGGGACCTCGGCCTGGCCCGGCACGAGCAGTTCCGTGATGTAGAACCACTCGCGCTGCCACAGCTTCACGGTGTCGATGAAGGTGCCATCCAGCCACTCCAGCTTCTTGAGTTTGCTGATCATGGCGCCCCCGCATTCGGCCAACTCAGCCCCGCCGCTCTTCGGCTTTACGCAGAAGGTCTTCAGCCATAGGCCGAAGTGGGGCTCCACGTGCAGGAATGCTTCGTAGACTGTCATGAAGGTGGTGAGATGAAGAATGGAATTTGGGGCTAGATTGTGGAAATCCAGCCCGTAGAAGAAGAGGATCCCCCGCACGAAGGGGTGCAGGGGGAATCCCAAACCTCGGATGAGGTGAGGGATGAACACAACCCGCTCCCCCGGCTTGGGAGTGGGGACACACTGGTCTGGCTCTGGAGCCCGGCAGGCGACATTGTCGGGGATGTACCCCGCCAGGCGGAGCTCCTTGACGGTGGCATCAGTGACCTTGGAGGCCACCCACCTCCCCTTCAGATCCGCGTCCGCCATTGTTGTGATGAGCGGGGGATGGGGGAAAGCTTTTGGGCTTGGAAGGGAGATTAGAGATGCGAGCTCGGGGGGTTTGAGCGCTGGGGTGGCAGGAGAGCGTGGGGAGATGAAGTTCACCGCTCCTTGCCCTTTATAAGACAGTAAAAATGCGAAGCGTCCCTTTGTCGCGCCATGAAATTCTCCACGTTTCAACTTATTGTGCTGTTGTGGCCGTATGGGGGGGAACAATTGATTGATGATATCCCCCGAAACGCGGGGCATGATCTCTGTTCGATGAGACGTGCCAATGAGAGGGTTGCCTCAAACCGCGATTCGAACAAATAATAACTGATTCATGTGATGTCATGAGTCCTGACATTTCGGCAAAAGTTGTCAGTAATTGACCGCCGAACACGTTCGCGCTGCCAGTCTTCGGGACTAAGTAAAACCGTACACTTTGGGTAGACGAGGATATATTGCGAGTGACACATGGTCAGCAGGCTTCATCTCTTATTTTAAAATAAGAAGTGCCCTTCTTTAATTAGGGATTGCCGAGCCATGGGCGAACTTTTAAGCTTGGAGCATGTAACTTGCCTGCTAAGACGAAGAACTTTTATGCCGAAGACATTCATCCGAAGTCATCTATCCGAAGAGGGAGGCCATCCTTGGCTTCAAAGACAAGTTCGGGGGCTACTGACGGTGTCCTGGACTAGGGGGTCCCAGCCTAGGTGATTAGTCCATGGGCCGGACTCGAGGCCCGTTGAAGAGCAGGGACTTCACAGGTTTCCAACTCGAAGAACCGACGTATCAAGCCTCACCGAAGACTTGGCGTGTACCCCAAGGATATGATATTCGGCATGTATTCCCTTAATTGTAACCGACCATGTGTAACCCTAGATACCCCTGGTGCCTATATAAGCCAGAGGGTTTAGTCCATAGAGACACGATCATTCACAATCCTAGGTTTAGACCACATCTTACGATCTTGAGGTACATCAACTATGTACCCTGATATAACATCAATATAAACAAGAGCAGGACGTAGGGTTTTACCTCCATAGAGAGGGCCCGAACCTGGGTAAATCGCCGTGTTCTACGTTCCCTGTTAAGCTATTGATGTAATCTCACAGCTCGGGCACCCCTACCCGAGATCAGCCAGTTTTGGCACCGACAGCCTCTGCCTCCGCCATAACTTCACTATGTCCGGCTGCGCTTCAGCCGAAAGGGATGACTCAGGGGAAGAGTGGCTCCTCCGCTTCCATGAAGCCGAGGTGGGGGTCCACGGTGTTGTGCGCTAAACCGGGCAACACACTGGGTGTGTATGCCGGCGACGCGGTGGCGGTGGCCTTCGTGGGACCCAAGCGGCGGTGTCTCTCATGGTTGATGTCTATTACACAACTTATTCTTGTAGACTCGTGTTAGGCCTCCAAGCGCAGAGTTTTGTAGGACAGTAGCAATTTTCCCTCAAGTGGATGACCTAAGGTTTATCAATCCGTGGGAGGCGTAGGACGAAGATGGTCTCTCTCAAACAACCCTGCAATCAAATACAAGAAATCTCTTGTGTCCGCAACACACCCAATACAATGGTAAATTGTATAGGTGCACTAGTTCGGCGAAGAGATGGTGATACAAGTGTAGTATGGATAGTAGATATAGGTTTTTGTAATTTGAAAATAAAAAAACAGCAAGGTAGCAAGTGATAAAACGGAGCACAAACGGTATTGCAATGCTGAGAAACAAGGCCTAGGGTTCATACTTTCACTAGTGCAATCTCTCAACAGTGCTAACATAATTGGATCATATAACAATCCCTCAACGTGCGATAAAGAATCAATCCAAAGTTCCTATTAGCGGAGAACATAAGATGAAATTGTTGTAGGGTACAAAACCACCTCAAAGTTATCCTTTCCGATCAATCTATTGAGCCATCCCTATAAGTGTCACAAATAGCCCTAGAGTTGGTACTAAAATAACACCATATGATACGCATCAACCAACTCTAATGTCACCTAGATACTCCAATGTCACCATAAGTATCCGTGAGTTGATTATACGATACGCATCAAACAACTTCAAATTCATAATATTCAATCCAACAAAAAGAACTTCAAAGAGTGCCCAAGATTTCTACCGGAGAAAGTAGGACGAAAACATGCATCAATCCCTATGCATAGATTACCCCAATGTCACCTCGGGAATCCGCGAGTTGAGTGCCAAAACATACATCAAGTGAATCAATATAATACCCCATTGTCACCACGGGTATTCATATGCAAGACATACATCAAGTGTTCTCAAATCCATAAAAGTATTCAATCCGATAATAGTGAAGCCTCAAAGGTAAAAACTCAATTCATCACAACAAGATAGAGAGGGAGAAACACCATATGATCCAACTATATTAACAAAGCTCGCAGTACATCAAGATCATGCCAAATCAAGAACACGAGAGAGAGAGATCAAACACATAGCTACTAGTACATACCCTCAGCCCCGAGGGTGAACTACTCCCTCCTCGTCATGGTGGCCGCCGGGATGATGAAGATGGCCTCCGGTGATGATTTCCCCCTCCGGCAGGGTGCCGGAACGGGGCTCCAGATGGTATTTCGAAGGTACAGAGGCTTGCGGCGGTGGAGTCCAAGTTCTAGGTTAATTTCTGGGGGTTTCTCTATTTATAGGATTTTTCAGCGTTGGAATCACGCGAAGATGGGCTAAGATGGGCCCACAAGGTACCACGGCGCCATACCCCCCTGGCGCGCCCTGGTGCCTCGTGGGCACCTCATGGCTCTTTTGGTCCTCCCACGAAGCTTCTTGGTTCTCTTTTGTTCCAAAAAAAATCGTCAAAAAGTTTCGCTGCATTTGGAGAACTTTTATTTCTGCACAAAAAACAACACCACGGTAGTTCTGCTGAAAACAACATCAGTCCGGCTTAGTTATAATCAAATCATACCAAAACCATATAGAATTGTTATAAACATGGCATGAATACTTCATAAATTATAGATACGTTGGAGACGTATCAGCATCCCCAAGTTTAATTCCTGCTCGTCCTCGAGTAGGTAAATGATAAAAGAAATAATTTATGAAGTGTGAATGCTATCATAGTGCATAAGTTTGATCAATGATAATTTCAATCACTTTTCCTAGCATCATAACAACAACTCTTTCTCATAAAGCTCATCATGATAAAGTAGCAATCCATTCACATGTTATGGTTCAAACAACGCATTCTCTTGAAACTTAACAACCTATGTTCTTAGTCACCAAACAATTGCAATTCAACTTATCTTCAACAAAGTCTAATTAAGAGCTCCACATACTCAATTATCATATAGTCTTCTATGATTGCTAGTACTCAAAGCATATTTTTAGAACAAATGGCATCCATCGAACACAGAGAAAGATAGGGGCTTAATGTTTCGCCTCCCAACTTATTTATCATAGAGATAATTGTCAACAATAATAATTCATGATCAAATATCTTTGAATGGCCATATGTGCCTGGATCTTTCCCCACCACATGATGCTTGCCAACTAAAGAATAATTTAGGTTGAAATGAGAATGATTACTTATTAACTCTTGCATAAAAGTAAATACATAAAGTAAAAGATAGACCCTTCGCAGAGGGAAGCAGAGGTTGTCATGCGCTTTTTATTTTTGGATGTGCAAGCTCTTAATGCAAAGGAACGTCACGTTATATTGCCCCTTGTGATAGCAACCTTTATTATGTAGTCTGTCGCTTTTATTTCTTTACCATCACAAGTTTGTACAACGCTTATTTTCCCTTGCAATAAAAGATCATACATATTTAGGAGCAATTTTTATTGCTTTTTGCACCGATGACAACTTACTTGAAGGATCTTATTCAATCCATAGGTAGATATGGTGTACACTCATGGGAAGAAACTGGGTTTAATGGTTTTTGGATGCACAAGTAGTATCTCTACTTAGTTCAAATTTTTGGCTAGCAAAAGATCCTAAGCAATCACCACATGTTGGAGGATCCATAACAATATAACTTCTATGCAAATATACCCAAACATAACTCATTACGTTGTCTTCCTTGTCCAACTTCAACTAATTTGCTCAAGTTTGAAAATAATTAATGGGTATTCACAATCATAAAAGATGTCCAAGATAATATATTTATATGTGAAAGTTCTCTTCCTTATACTAATCATTCATGAATTGCTTGTATGACTAATATTGTGATTGTAAAACTTCAATAGATTTTGCTTTCTAAACCCAATGTGAAGCTACTACTAGGCATGATACAAGCATATGAAGCTCATATTATTTCAACTTCATGATATTCAATTCATTCAACAATTTACTCATAGGATATAAGTGAAGAACAAGAGTAAATGACAAACTACTCCAAAAAGATATAAGTGAAGACCAAATGAGTAGTTAAGTAAATAGGTAGCTATGTGGGGACTCTCTCTCATTTAAAATTTCCGATCTTGATAATTTTATTCAAACAACAAACAAAACGAAAATAAAAGGACACTCCAATAATAGCACATAACACGTGAACAAGTAAAAACTTAGGCTAAGGTGTTGATGAAGAAAGGTGGGATGCCAACCGGGGCATCCCCAAGCTTAGTTGCTTGAGACTTCTTGGAATGTTATCTTGGGGTTCCTGGGGCATCCCCAATCTTGAGCTCTTGTGTCTCCTTAATTCCTCTCATATCATGGCTTCTCCTAAATCTTAAAAACTTCATCCACACAAAACTCAACGAGAACTCGTGAGATAAGTTAGTATAAATCAACTCAAAACCTTAACATTCTCTACTGTAACAAATCACTAAAATTATAATTGAACATTGCATACTAAATTCCTCTGCATATTTAATACTCCTATCCACAAATATTAACACTAAACAAGCAACATATGCAAACAATGCAACTATAACCGAAATCTGTCTAAACAGAACAGTCTGTAAAGGGTGAATAAGAATTCATACTTCCATAACTCCAAAAATTCTAAAAAAATTACCACGTGACAGAGCACTCATGCATGCTTACTGTGTAAAAATTTCAGATTTTGATCATGTTCTGACTATTCAGGAATATTCTGGACATAACAGAAAACTTTCTGTTTTCAAACAGCAACACATGAACTTGCAAACTGAGCATGGTAAAGGCTATAATTGGCATTTTATTGAACTAAAAGATACAAAACATGATTATTTATAACATCAAGCAAATCTCAACAAAATAAAATGATGCTCCAAGCAAAACACATATCATGTGACGAATAAAAATATAGCTCCAAGTAAGGTTACCGATAATGTTGAAGATGAAAGAGGGGATGCCTTCCGGGGCATCCCCAAGATTAGACGATTGAGTCTTCCTTGAGTATTACCTTGGGGTGGCTTGGGAATCCCCAATCTTAGGGTCTTGCCACTCCTTATTCTCCTCATATCGATATCTCACCCAAAACTTGAAAACTTCAATCACATAAAACTTAACGGATCTTGTGAGATAGGTTAGTATGATAGAAATAAATCATCCACTTAGGTACTGTCAAGACAAGTTTCATAATTGTTCTCACATAATTCCTACTGTATTATATCATTTCTAAAATATATATTACTCAATATAAGCTATGGAAACACTAAAACAAGCAAACTATGCACCGAAAACACAATCTGTCAAAAACAGAATAGCATGTAGTGAGCGATTTAAAAACCATACTTATATACCTCAAACAATTCTGAAAAATTAGGACAACATAAAAAATTTGTAACCCAATGATCTGTAAAAATTTCAGAATTTTCTCACTCTCCAGTACAGAATAGAAATTCCATCACTGGACGCAAAAGTTTATGTTTTTGCACAGAATCGAATCAACAAGTATCCACACTATCCCAAAGGCTTTACTTGGCAAATTATTGAAAGAAAAAATATAAAACATGATTAACACAGTAGCTTAATCATGTGAACACAAAAAAATAGTAGGGGTAAATGTTGGGTTGTCTCCCAACAAGCGCTTTTCTTTAATGCCTTTTTAGCTAGGCATGATGATTTCAATGATGCTCGCATAAAAGTAAAGAATTGAAACACAAAGAGAGCATCATGAATCATATTAGCACATTTAAGACTAACCCACTTCCTATGCATAGGGATTTTGTGAGCAAACAATTTATGGGAGCAAGAATCAACTAGCATAGGAAGGCAAAACAAGCATAACTTCAAAACTTTCAACACATAGAGAGGAATCTTGATATTATTGCAACACCTACAAGCATATGATCCTCTCTCATAATAATTTTCAGTAGCATCATGAATTAATTCAACAATATAGCTATCACATAAAGCATTCTTTTCATGATCCACAAGCATAAAAAAATTATTCTCCACGTAAGCAAATTTATTCTCATTCACAATAGTGGGAGCAAACTCAACAAAATAACTATCATGAGATACTTGATTGGCATAATACAATTGAAAATTAAAATCATGATGACAAGTTTCATAGTTATCATTATTCTTTATAACATACATGTCATCACAATAATCATCATAGATAGCAACTTTGTTGTCATAATCAATTGAAACCTCTTCCAAAATAGTGGAATCATCATTAAATAAAGGGCCATTTGCATTTCTATCCCTAACTTGAACCACCTACTCATATTTGCCCCTAATTTCGAAGCCTGCTCAAATTTGCCCCTCTGCCGTTATGTGCACATATAGAAATGCCCTTCTGTGCCGTTGCCGTCCGGTCAAAGGGCTTTGACCGTCCTGAAAAAAAAAGAAAAAAAATCTAAAATTTTGTGGGATCGAAGATACTCATGTGCGCAAGGTGCGTGCAAATTTCCGTGCTATTTGGACATTCCAAGAGCTCGTGGCGAGGAAAAATAGTAAATCTGTACGCTTGTGAACAGTAAATTTGAAATAAAATAGCAAGAAAATTCAAAAAAATATGAAATTTTTTGGCATCAAAGAGGCTTGTGTGCACAAGGTGCTTGCAAGTTTTTGTGATCAATTGACATGCGAGGAGCTCTAGCAAAAAAAATATAGTCATTTTTTCCAAAGTTTTTTCCCGAGCCAAATTTTGTTTTTTTCTCCACGAGCTCCTACAATGACTAAACACAATAAAAACTTGCACACACCTTGCGGACCCGAGCCTCTTTGATGCCAAAAATTTTCATTTTTTTTGAATTTTCTTGCTATTTTTTTGAATTTACTATTCACAGGCGTACATATTTACTGTTTTTCCTTCGCCACGAGCTCCTGGAATGTCCAAATAGCACGAAAATTTGCACGCACCTTGCGAACCTTAGTATCTTTGATCCCACAAAATTTCAGATTTTTTAGATTTTTTTGCTATTTTTTTCAGGACGGTCAAAGCCCTTTGACCTGCTTTGACTGGACGATAACGGCACAGATGGGCATTTCTATAAGTGCAAATAACGGCAGAGGGGCAAATTTGAGCAGACTTCAGAATTAGGGGCAAATATGAGTAGTGGGTTGGAGTTAGGGGCACAAATGTATAAAACCCTTAAATAAAGTCATGAACTCTCCAAATCCACTTTCATAAATATAATCATCGTAAATAGGAGGCATGCTATCATCATAATAAATTTTCTCATCAAAACTTGGGGGACTAAAAATATCATCATCATCACACATAGCATCCCCAAGCTTGTGACTTTGCATATCATTAGCATCACGGATATTCATAGAATTCATACTAACAACATTGCAATCATACTCATCATTCATGGATTTTATGCCAAACATTTTATTGAATTCTTCTTCTATTAATTGAGCAAAATTTTCCGCTTCATCATTTTCAAGAAAAACATTATAAAGACAAATAATATGAGGCAACCTCAATTCCATTTTTTTGTAGTTTTCTTTTTATAAAACCAAAGTAGTGATAAACAAGAAACTAAAAGATTCAATTGCAAGATCTAAAGATATACCTTCAAGCACTCACCTCCCCGGCAACAACGCCAGAAAAGAGCTTAATGTCTACTACACAACTTATTCTTGTAGACTCGTGTTGGTCCTCCAAGCGCAGAGTTTTGTAGGACAGTAGCAATTTTCCCTCAAGTGGATGACCTAAGGTTTATCAATCCGTGGGAGGCGTAGGAGGAAGATGGTCTCTCTCAAACAACCCTGCAATCAAATACAAGGAATCTCTTGTGTCCCCAACACACCCAATACAATGGTAAATTGTATAGGTGCACTAGTTCGGTGAAGAGATGGTGATACAAGTGTAGTATGGATAGTAGATATAGGTTTTTGTAATCTGAAAATAAAAAAACAGCAAGGTAGCAAGATGGGCCCACGAGGTACCACGGCGCCATACCCCCCTGGCGCGCCCTGGTGCCGCATGGGCACCTCGTGGCTCTTCTGGTCCTCCCACGAAGCTTCCTGGTTCTCTTTTGTTCCAAAAAAATATCGTCAAAAATTTTCACTGCATTTGGAGAACTTTTATTTCTGCACAAAAAACAACACCATGGTAGTTCTGCTGAAAACAGCGTCAGTCTGGGTTAGTTCTAATCAAATTATACCAAAACTATATAGAATTGTTATAAACATGGCATGAATACTTCATAAATTATAGATACATTGGAGACGTATCAATGTTCTACTTTTCCTCGGTGTCGGCGACGACCGCAGAGGTGCTGGCTACCTCCGCCGGCAAGCCACGGTTCCGCCAACGTTTGCAGCGGATGGCGTAGCCAGCCACCGTGCACTGGACGCCGTGCTCCCCCGCATTCCAGCGTGGAGGAACTGGCCACTCCTCTGCGAGTTGGCTTGGAGCGCCAAGTTGCTGCACCAGGGGCCAGCTTGGAGCGGCAGCTTGCTCCGCAGCTTGCCCGCCCGCAGCCTCGCCCATGGTACTGACGGCCTGGGGCGTGGAGGGAGGTGGAGCAGGGAGTTGCCTGGCTCGTATCCGGCAGGCTCGGCTTGGCACCCAGCCAGCTTTTATGCCGGAGAACTCATCTTCATGCTCGCCGGATGCTATGGAGAGTGTGGAGAAAATGGTGCAAGGAGGAGATGGGGAGCGGAGGTGTGGTGCGGTTCTTACCAGGCGTCTTGCCTCGTTTAACTAGCGGGCGGACGCAAGGAGCCAAGCGGCGTTGTGTTGAATGTCGGTAGGCTCGCGGGCGGACGTGTGGCCGGAGTTGGTTTCTCGGCACACGCGAGGGTTCAATGGAGGTAGGCGGGGTAGTCTGAAGCCTGTTGAATGCGGCGAGGAGGCGTGTTCAGCCTGGCATGCAGCGGGTGCCGCTCTCTTGGCCGGCGCGCCAGCTCAATGCATGCGCCAGTGAGAGGTCGCGTTCACTCTGGCACCGGGTGAGAGAGGACGGCACGGTCCACAGATCGGGATGCGTCGGCAGTGTGTCTCCTCCCTCACCGACGGCGACCACATCAACGCTGCATCGCCGCCCTTCCACGGCGGACAGGATCCGGTCGTATCTTTCACCGCCGGTGTGGAGAGAGACAATGGTACCGCCCGTCTTGTTTAGATCAGGAGAGGGTGAGAGTGTGAAGGGAGCAACCCTGGCTAGCAGCAAGCGCTGAAACTCCAGCCTACGTGTATAGTGACGATTTTCATTTTTCGCTCCATACCAATCATTTTAATAAATTGTATAACGCGCCATTGAAAAACAGAACTCTTACCCCGCTAAAAAAATGTATTTTATAAACGTGCCCGGTCATTCACATGTGGTCCCAGACCGTCAACACCCGCGGATCAAATTATCACGCGAGCTGACTCTACGTACAAAAGTGCGCTCCACCACGTACCCGGTACCTGCGCATGCAGAAATCGTGCACCTACGGGTTTATTTCTTTACGGTGCGTTACGTAACTCTCATGTGTGCAAGACAGCGAGAGACCGACTGTGTGCGCCTCTTCTCTTCATATATGTACTCCAGTGTTTGTGTGATGTCCAAAAAATAATAATAATACTCCAGCGTTCCTATGGGGACCGTTGGATCGTCGATCAAACGGACACAGGTAGAGGTCGTAAAAAATTGCAGAAAACCCCTCAAAGAGTCTCAAAATTTTGCTCAGGTCCAAAGGTTGTATCCACGATCCAACTGCCCGAGAACTATCGTATCATGGGAGCATGGGAGGCCTTGGAGCACCAGATTTTTTCCTACAAGGGATCGTCCTACAAACAAATGGTGTGTGTGTGCGTGAGAACCGGCATAGAGAAAGAGAGTAACCTAGAGAGAGATAGATGGGGGAGAGCATGCATACGAGAGATCGACCTTGAGATAGATCGTGTGTCTGAAAGAGAGAGGGAGAGAGAGAGAGGAGGGAGTGCATGTGTGAAAAGACACGAAGACTGTGCGTGAGAGAGGTATCGACATAAAGAGAGACGCTAGCTAGTGTGTGTGCACGATCGAGAGAAATAGAGGTAGACAAAAGATCGAGGATCAGAGAGAGACATCGGAGTATGCGGGTGTGAGAGATGTAGGGAAGAAGGCTCGGTGATCGATGGAGCGTCTGTGTGTGCGACGGAGAGAGGATGGAAGAAGTTACATGGAGTACACATGAATGGTTAGGTAGCGAGATACATTGTGTGCAAGGGATGCCTAGAGAGACGGGGTGCGTGGAACGAAGGGGCCTACAAACATTATGTGAGAGAGACCTAGAGAGACCGCGGGAGAAAGAATGCCGAGTGCGTGTGTATGTGTGCTACGGAGAAAGAGAGTTCTTGCTACAAAGAAATAGGGAGCACAGGAGACACTACACAGAGAGGGTGTGTTTCAAGAAGGAGCGAGATATCTACATAGATACAAGGACCGCGAGAGAGACATATACGAGAGAGGGGAAGCGAGAGTGTGTAATAGATGGATAAACCTAGCCAGAGGCTGGTCGATAAGTGTGTGTGGGAGAGACAGGAGTCGGGGTGCGAAAGGGAGAGTTGTGTGTGTGTGTGTGAGGGAGACGGGAGTCGGGAGGGGGCGGGCGAAAGCAAAGAGGTGTGTGTGTGTGTGTGTGTTTGTGAGAGAGTTAGAGAGAGAGAGAGTTTGTCTAACCAGTAAACAAAGAAATAGTTTGATTTTTGGAACGGACGTGAAGAGGGAAAGGAGACACCGAAAAACGGTGTGTGTGTGAGAGAGAGAGATAAATTTTAGTGGTAGGAGTCATATCTAGAAAGAAATGAGGTGCGTGAGAGATCCCTAGAGAGAGAGAGACAAAATGAAAGCCGAGTGAGAGAGTGTGTGTGGCGGGGAAAAATAATGCTAGGTAGCTGGAGAGATACCAGAGCACGATAGAGACGTAAGAGATAATGAAAGCCGAGTGGTCTATAGAGATAGAGAGAGTGTGACACCTGTCGAGAGAGACGGCGAGAGACTGTGTTTGTGAAAAAAGAGAAACATGTACTGAGTGTGCAGATGAGATAGAGAAAAGAGAGTGATAGCTATATGAAGGAGCACGCGAGAGAGACCTAGAGAGAGATGGGCATGAAAGGAGATTCAAATATTTAGTTGCGTGTATAAAAGATGTCAACATAAAACGGATTCAAATATTTGATTTAGAGATGATGATACATGTAATTCATACTCGATCCAAAATTGATCTCTCAAACATGCATATTCATTTGAATTTGGGCACATGTATGTTATTAATTTCTTGATATTAGTGATCCATGCACTTGAGTTGAACATAAAGTGGTTTCAAATACTTGAATTCAACCTTATGAATTTGAGATTATGGCATTTGTAAACCATATTTATATATAAAGGGTGTTGTGCTTTTGAAAGTATATATAAAAAATGATGTGTATAGATTTGTATTCAAATACAAAATGGATCCTGCCCGAAAAAAAAGAATACAAAATGGATTCGGATTGAGATGGCACGGTAAACGTGCAAGCTTATTCTCCTAAAATTTGAAAGAAGCGGCAAAACACCCAGTCCCTCCTCGGCCGTAACCGCCCAAAACCAAATTTTGGGAGATGGAAATTACCGCCTATGCCCTGACACGTAAAATCTTCAGGCTCAATTTCTATAGGTCTCGATAGGGGTAGGTTTGTAATTTCACTCAAACATGACATAACCCCCTCTCACCCCGATTCATACATGGTGGGCGCCAAAACACGGTCTCTCCTCGGGAGAAAACGGCTCTCACCCCGATTCATAGATGGTGGGCACCAATAGTGGGCACCAAAACAAACTCTCCTCGGCCGAAATCGCTCTCGGCAAATATTTGGGGTATGCGAGATTACCGTCCTACCCCCAACCGACCAATATCGCTCTGATGTCTGAAATTTTAAACGGGGGCTAAGTTTGTAACTTTCCCCGCATCTAAGACAAGCGCGTCCCAAAGACATGGTTCCCCCCTACCTCTCTCCCCCTCCATTTCCCCATTCGTACTCCGTGGGCACCAAAACACCCTCTCCACCCCAGCCTCCTCCGTCCGCCACCCCATCCGCCGCCGTCCTCCTCCACCATGCTGGAGCTGATATCCCGACGCCGTTGTCCATTACAAGAGATCGACGTCTCTCATCCACGGTTCCAGACCAGGATCCTTGCATCGCGTCCTCTTGCTTCATCCACGCCGTCGTCCACATTGCTTTGGCCGCTCCTACGACCGTCTCGTCCATCGCGCCGGGACATATCCCCCGCCGCCACCGTCTGCCCCGCCAGATCTGCTTCCACGCCGCCGACAGCCATCGCAACTGCAGCACCCTCAACTTCTCAGCAGATGCCTACATGGCGCCGCAACAGAGGCGGTACCCTTTTATATCTGCTCAAGTTATTTATCTCAGCCAGAAAATAGATCGCCACTGCTTTACTGTGATTTCTTGCCCATCACTTAGAATCTTACTTCTTAGTTGAAAGCAAACATTGTTTGCGAAGTAGCCTTTGTCCCCTTTGCACCTTCAGATCCGCCATCGTACGCGCAATGCTATACTCGCAATGCTTATGGTTTTCCCCTTTTATATTCACTACCATCATCCTAGGTGCTTCGTGTCATGCCAGCACTGCTCCTCAACCCATCAACCGAAACAACATGCCACTCATATTTCCAAAGATTAGTTGTTCAAATATGAATCTGATATGATGCTGATATTACTGAAACAGAGAACGTTTAATTGGTCAGCTAATGTTCCTACTTTAGTTTCGAAAAAGCATGTGCGCCACATATAGAGAGATGCTACTTGTAGTCTGCATTGGTATTTCCTCGAAGAGGAGAGGATGATGCAGTACAGTAGAGATAAGTATTTCCGTCAGTTAAGAACCAAGGTTATCAATCTAGTAGGAGAACCAAGCAAAATTCTGTTAAGCGCACCTGCACAAAAAAGAGAAAACACTTGCACCCAACACAAATAAGAGGGTTGTCAATCCTCTTAGCAGTTATTTGCAAGGATTAAATCTTATCGAGGTAAATAGATAAACTAAAATACTAATTAAAATAAAAGTAAATAAATTGCAGCAAGGTATTTTTAGGTTTTTAATATATGATAAAGTAGACCGGGGGCCATAGTTTTCACTAAAGGCTTCTCTCTCGAACACATAGCATACGGTGGGTAAACAAATTACTGTTGGGCAATTGATAGAAAAGCAAATAATTATGACGGATTCATGGCAATGATCATGTATATAGGCATCACATCCGAGACAAGTAGACCGACTCCTGCCTGCATCTACTACTATTACTCCACCCATCGACCACTATCCAGCATGCATCTAGGGTATTAAGTATGAAACAGAGTAACGCCTTAAGCAAGATGACATGATGTAGACAAAGTAAACTCAAGCAATATGATTAAACCCCACCTTTTTATCCTTAATGGCAACAATACAAATATGTGTCATGTCCCCTTCTGTCACTGGGATAGAGCACCGCAAGATTGAACCCATCACAAAGCACCTCTCCCATTGCAAGATAAATCAATCTAGTAGGCCAAACCAAATCGATAGATCGGAGAGAAATACAAAGCTATAATAATCATACATAAAAGAGTTCAGAGAAGACTCAAATATTTCTCAAATATTTCTCATGAATAATCTGATCATAAACTCACAATTCATCGGATCCCAACAAACACAGCGTAAAAGAAGATTACATCAGATAGAACTCCAACAACATCGAGGAGAACATGGTATTGAAGATCAAAGAGAGAGAAGAAGCCATCTAGCTACTAGCTATGGACCCGTAGGTCTGTGGTAAACTACTCACACATCATCGGAAGGGTAACAAGGTTGATGTAGAAGCCCTCCGTGATTGATTCCCCCTCCGGCAGAGTACCGGAAAAGGCCTCCAGACGGGATCGCGGAAGAACAGAGGCTTGCGGCAGCAGAAAGGTTTTTTCTTCTATCTCTCTGTTGGTTTGGGAATATTTGTGAATTTATAGCGAAGGAATTAGGTTAAGATGTGCCACGAGGGGCCCACAAGCCTGGGGGTCGCGGCCACCCTCCTGGGCGCGCCCTCCAGGCTTGTCGCCTCCTCGTGACTCTTCTGGTCTTCTCCCGAAGCTTCCCGGGTCTCTTCTGGTCCAGAAAAAATTAATCCAAAGTTTTTTCTCATTTGGACACTTTTTGATAATGATTTTCTAAAAAGGCAAAAACAAGCAGAAAACAGCAACTGGCACTGGGCACTGGGTTAATAGGTTAGTCCCAAAAAATGATATGTAATGGCATATAATTGCATATAATACATCCAAGATTGATACTATAATAGCATGGAACAATCAAAAATTATAGATACGTTGGAGACGTATCAAGCATCCCCAAGCTTAATTCCTGCTCGTCCTCGAGTAGGTAAATGATAAAAACAAAATTTTTGATGTGGAATGCTACCTATCATGTTTCATCATGTAATCTTTCTCTTACGGTATGAATAATAAGATCCTAATGATTCAAAGCAATAGTCTATAATTTGACATAAAGACATCAATACTCAGGCATACTAATAAACAATCATGTCTTTCAAAATAAAAATGCTAAAGAACGTTATCCCTACAAAATCATACAATCCTGTCATGCTCCATCTTATTAACACAAAGTATTTATCATGCACTACCCCGATGACAAGCCGAGCAATTGGTTCACACTTTTTAACGCGCTTCAGCTTTTTCAACTCCCACGCAATACATGAGCGCAAGCCATGGATATAGCACTATGGGTGGAATAGAGTGTGGTGGTAGAGATAAATAGGAGAAGTCAAAAATAAGAAGATAATCTCACATCAACGAGGCTAATCAACGGGCTAAGGAGATGCCCATCAATTGATCTCAATGCGAGGAGTAGGGATTGCCATGCAACGGATGCACTAAGAGCTATAAGTGTATGAAAGCTCAACATGAAAACTAAGTGGGTGTGCCTCCAACTTGCTTTCTCATGAAGACCTCGGGCATTTGAGGAAGCCCATCATCGGAATATACAAGCCAAGTTCTATAATGAAAAATTCCCACTAGTATATGAAAGTGACAAAATAGGAGACTCTCTATATGAAAAACTTGGTGCTACTCTGAAGCACAAGTGTGGAAAAAGGATAGTAACATTGCCCCTTCTCTCTTTTTCTCTCATTTTTTTTGGTGGGCTCTTTTTGGCCTCTTTTTTTTCGTCCGGAGTCTCATCCCGGCTTGTGGGGGAATCATGGTCTCCATCATCCTTTCCTCACTGGGACAATGCTCTAATAATGATGATCATCACACTTTTAATTACTTACAACTCAATATTACAAGTCGATACTAGAACAAAAATATGACTCTATATGAATGCCTCTGGCAGTGTACCAGGATGTGCAATGATGCTAGCGTAACATGTATAAAAAATGATGAACGGTGGCTGAGCCACAAATACTATGTCAGCTATATGATCATGCAAAGCAATATGACAATGACGATGTGTGTCATAAAAACGGAATGGTCGAAGTTGCATGGCAATATATCTCGGAATGGCTATGGAAATGCCATGATAGGTAGGTATGGTGGCTGTTTTGAGGAAGATATAAAGAGGCTTATGTGTGATAGAGCGTATCATATCACGGGGTTTGGATGCACCGGCGAAGTTTGTACCAACTCTCGATGTGAGAAAGGGCAATGCACGGTACCGAAGAGGCTAGCAAATTGCGGAAAGGTGAGAGTGCGTATAATCCATGGACTCACATTAGTCATAAAAGAACTGACATACTTATTGTGAAAGTTTATTAGCCCTCGAAGCAAAGTACTACTATGCATGTCCCTAGAGGGATAGATTGGTAGGACAAGGTCCATCGCTCGTCCCCGACCGCCACTCATAAGGTAGACAATCAACAATAAATCATGCTCCAACTTCTTAGCATAACGACAGATCATACGTGCATGCTTCGGGAATCACAAACCCTAACACCAATATTCTTACTAAACCACAATCATCTACTAATACCTCCCACATATTACCATCTTAATATTGCAAAACTATTGCAAGGAATCAAACTTATCATATTCAGTGATCTACATGAAAGTTTTTATTATATCCCTCTTGAATACCTATCATATCAGGACCAAATTCATAACCCGTGCATATTACCATTGCTATTCATTAGACTCTCAAAAAGATATAAGTGAAGCATGAGAGTGCAACTATTTCTTTAAAATATAACCACCGACGTGCTCTAAAAGATATAAGTGAAGCACTAGAGCAACTGCCTAGCTCAAAAGATATACGTGAAGCACATAGAGTATTCTAACAAATCACGAATAATGTGTGTCCCTCTCAAAAAGGTGTGTTCAGCAAAGATGATTGTGACAAACTAAAAAGCAAACAAAAGCAAACAAACTATATCACAAGACGCTCCAAGTAAAACACATATCATGTGATGAATAAAAATATAGCTCCAAGTGAGTTACCGATAGATTGTAGACGAAAGAAGGGATGCCTTCCGGGGCATCCCCAAGCTTAGACGCTTGATTCTTCCTTGAATATCACCTTGGGGTGCCTTGGTCATCCCCAAGCTTAGGCTGTTGCCACTCCTTATTCTTTTATCAATCGTAGTCTCACCCAAAACTTGAAAACTTCAGCACACAAAACTCAACAGAAACCTCGTGAGATCCGTTAGTATAACAAACAAATCTTAAACTTTAGGTACTGTTGTAAATTGATTCATATTTAATATTGGCATAATGCTACTGTACTCCAACTTCTCCATGACTCATACCCCCTGATACGATCCATAGATTCATCAAAATAAGCAAACTATGCAACAAAAGCAGAATCTGTCAAAAACAGAACAGTCTGTAAAGACCTGAATTAACGTCATATTTATGTAACTCCAAAAATTCTGAGAAATTAGGACAACGTTGGCAATTCATATATCAATACTGTGTAAAACATTCAGAAGGTTATGACACTCCAGCGAATAAATAAAATTCCAGAACTGGACACAAAAGTTTCTGTTTTCCAACAGCATCTATCATACTATCCAAATCATCCCAAAGGCATTACTTGGCACAAACACTAATTAAAACATAAAAATACAATCATAACAGAATCTATAATTGTGTAAACTCTCAAGAACGGAAGGTAAAAGCAAAAATTTATTTTATTCATTGGGTTGCCTCCCAACACGCGCTATTGTTTTATGCCCCTAGCTAGGCATAATGCATAGTTTCAAGTGTTGTCATCCTTGGTCTTGACATCCTTAGGTGTGTGATTTTCAGGAGGTTTTTCAAAAACAATGGGGAACACATTATCAACCACAATTTTAGGGTCATTAAGATTGCTCTCTTCAAACCCTTGTTGTTTCCCTTTTACAATCCAAGAGTACTTTTGATTAATTCCATTAAAAACTTGTTGGATGATATGTATGGGAGGAACTTATTTTTTAGTATTCTCATCAAAAGCATGGTGATCATGAAAAACACATCTCAACATATATTCCTCATTATATAAAATTTCATCTATCGCCGGATTTTCTTGGCTTATATTATAGAAATCAAAGATCTCTCTAGCTTCTCGTACTATGTAATCAAACTCATTCATAAGAATAAGAGTAGCTATATTTTTAGCTTTAGGGTTCTTTATTACCGGCAACTCATAAAACAATCTTTGCAAGGTAGGGTGAGTGCGAATAAATCTTCTTTCAAGTTTAAGAATGAGTGCGGAAATAGCCTCCCCATAACTGTTGGTTCTTTTTAGAATTGGAGTGTCATTACAAACCAAAGTTCCTGTGCAATTAAAGAATTATTGAGTAATGTTTTCCCCTATGACATTTCCACTCCCTACTACAAAAAAAAAATTAGTCTAAATTTGAGGGAATTTCTATCTTAGGGATTTTACCATCCTCACCTTTTTCGATGACAAACTCAGGCATTGTGGCAAAGCAAGCAAACAAACAAATAAAAATATTTTTGTGTTTTTGAAAAAAATTAGAAGTGGGGAAGATGAAAATGAGAGGCAAATGCAAATAAAAGGCAAATAAAGTAAATGCAAGTGGATGATAGTTTGTGCGAAGGTACTTGGTAATTTTGATGATGTCTCCCCGGCAACGGCGCCAGAAATTCTTCCTGCTACTTGTAGTCTGCGTTGGTATTTCTCCGAAGAGGAGAGGCTGATGCAGTATAGTAGAGATAAGTATTTCCCTCAGTTAAGAACCAAGGTTATCAATCCAGTAGGAGAACCAAGCAAAATTCCGTTAAACGCACCTGCACAAAAAAGAGCAAACACTTGCACCCAATGCAAATAAGAGGGTTGTCAATCCTCTTAGCGGTTATTTGCAAGGATTAAATCTTATCGAGGTAAATTATAAACTAAAATACTAATTAAAATAAAAGTAAATAAATTGCAGTAAGGTATTTTTAGGTTTTTAATATATGATAAAGTAGACCCTGAGGCCATAGTTGTCACTAGAGGCTTCTCTCTCGAACACATAGCATACGGTGGGTAAACAAATTACTGTTGGGCAATTGATAGAAAAGCAAATAATTATGACGGATTCATGGCAATGATCTTGTATATAGGCATCACGTCCGAGACAAGTAGACCGACTCCTGCCTGCATCTACTACTATTACTCCACCCATCGACCGCTATCCAGCATGCATCTAGGGTATTAAGTATGAAACAGAGTAACGCCTTAAGCAAGATGACATGATGTAGACAAAGTAAACTCAATCAATATGATTAAACCCCATCTTTTTATCCTTAATGGCAACAATACAAATATGTTTCATGTCCCCTTCT
Source organism: Elymus sibiricus (assembly GCA_039707655.1). Lineage (NCBI taxonomy): Eukaryota > Viridiplantae > Streptophyta > Magnoliopsida > Poales > Poaceae > Elymus > Elymus sibiricus. The sequence goes on from CM077666.1 coordinate 311,180,863, forward strand.
GTCACTGAGATTGAGCACCGCAAGATTGAACCCATCACAAAGCACCTCTCCCATTGCAAGATAAATCAATCTAGTAGGCCAAGCCAAATCGATAGATCGGAGAGAAATACAAAGCTATAATAATCATGCATAAAAGAGTTCAGAGAAGACTCAAATATTTCTCAAATATTTCTCATGAATAATCTGATCATAAACTCACAATTCATCGGATCCCAACAAACACACTGTAAAAGAAGATTACATCGGATAGAACTCCAAGAACATTGAGGAGAACATGGTATTGAAGATCAAAGAGAGAGAAGAAGCCATCTAGCTATTAGCTATGGACCCGTAGGTCTGTGGTAAACTACTCACACATCATCGAAAGGGCAGCAAGGTTGATGTAGAAGCCCTCCGTGATCGATTCCCCCTCCGGCAGAGTATCGGAAAAGGCCTCCAGATGGGATCGCGGAAGAACAGAGGCTTGCGGTGGCGAAAGGTTTTTTCTTCTGTCTCTCTGTTGGTTTGGGAATATTTGTGAATTTATAGCGAAGGAATTAGGTCAAGATGTGCCACGAGGGGCCCACAAGCCTGGGGGCGCGGCCACCCCCTCGGGTGCGCCCTCCAGTCTTGTCGCCTCCTCGTGACTCTTTTGGTCTTCTCCCGAAGCTTCCTGGGTCTCTTTTGGTCCAGAAAAAAATAATCCAAAGTTTTTTTCTCGTTTGGACACTTTTTGATAATGATTTTCTGAAAAGGCAAAAACAAGCAGAAAACAGCAACTGGCACTGGGCACTGGGTTAATAGGTTAGTCCCAAAAAATGATATATAATGGCATATAATTGCATATAAAACATCCAAGATTGATACTATAATAGCATGGAACAATCAAAAATTATAGATACGTTGGACACGTATCAAGAGACATCTGGGAATTGCAGTTCTTTATGCTCTCTGGTTCATCATGGGTGGGCAACGAACATTGTAGTATCCAAAATCTGCTTGCTCTTCTTTAACCTATTCCTCTTCTGTTCTTTAATAAGTATAGTAGTACAGTATGTTCCTTCCCTGGAAGAGGAGCAGGGACATTTGCAGTCGGCAGGTCTATTGGGTCGCTTCTGATGGATGCTTTCAACTCTTCGAGTTGGTCTGCCATAATATCCAGGAAATGCTGGGAGCTGTGTCACCTTTGAGAGTCGAGACTGATAGTAATAGTAGTGCGCCTTCAGTTGAAGAGAGCTGCCCCTGTAGGGGATCCAAAGCCTTTCTAGCTGTACTGGCAATACAAGCCCATATTTTCCAGCTAGTTCCACTTTCCCAATTTTACTCATGATGCTTAGGGTTTTCCCATTTTATCTACACTATGATTTGTATGTGCTTTGTGTCGTACTAGCAGCACTTCACCCTTCAAGCTAAACAACACTCCACTCATAATTCCAAAGCTTAGTTGTTCATATACAAATATGATATGATAATGATATTAGTTAACAGACACACATTTAATTGGTCAGCTAATGTTTTCACTTGAGTTCCCAAATGCACGTGGCCACATATAGAGAGACAGGAGGGAATTGCATTTCTTTGTTCGCTCTAGTTCATCATGGGTGGGCAACGAACATTGTATTATCCAAAATCTGCTTGCTCTTCTTTAACATGTTACTCTTCTATTCTTCTTTAATAAGTATAGTAGTACAGTATGTTCCTTGTCGGGAAGAGGAGCAGGGACACTTGCAGTCCACAGGTCTATTGGGTCATTTCTGATCGATGCTTTCAACTCTTCGAGTTGGTCTGCCATAATATCCAGGAAATGCTGAGAGCTGTGTCGCCTTTGATAGTCTAGACTGATAGTAAGTGCGCCTTCAGTTGAAGAGAGCTGCCCCTGTAGGGGAGCCAAAGCCGTTCTAGTCGTACCGGCAATACAAGCCCATGTTTTCCAACTAGTTCCACTTTCCCAATTTTACACGTGATGCTTAGGGTCTTCCCATTTTATCTACACTATCATCTGCGTAAGTGCTTTGTGTCGTACTAGCAGCACTCCACCCTTCAAGCTAAACAACACACCATTCATATTTCCAAAGCTTAGTTGTTCATATCCGAATGTGATATGATAATGATATTAGTTAACAGACACATTTAATTGGTCAGCTAATGTTCCCACTTGAGTTTCCAAATGCACATGGCCTGGTTTATCATGAGCTTAGTTTCCAAATGTATAGAAAGAAGTGGAATCTCCATAATATGCTTCCTCTTCTATTCTTTAACATGTTCCTCTTCTGTTCTTCTTTAATAAGTATAGTATGTTCCTTGTCAGGAAGGGGAGCAGGGAGATCTGCAGTAAACAGGTCTATTGGCTGCTTTTGCTAGATGCTTTCAGCACTTCGAGTTGGTCTACCATAATATCCAAGAAATGCTAGGAGCTGTGTGGCCTTTGAGAGACTAGACTGATAGTAACAGTAGTGCGCCTATAGTTGAATAGAGCTGGCCTGTAGGGGATCGAAATGCTTTCGATTAGTAGCTGCAATACAACCCCATATTTTCGAGCCAGTTCCACTTCCTCGATTTATTTATGATGTTATGGTTTCCCCCTTTTATCTACACTACGATCTGCCTAGATGCTTCATGCCGTACTAGAGCACTCCATCCTTCAAGCTAAACTACATGCCACTCATAATTCCGAAGCTTAGTTATCAAATTAAAATCTGATACGATACAGATACTAATAAAATAGAGACACGTTTAATTGGCCAGCTAATGTTACTACGCGAGTTTTGAAATGCACGTGCACCACATATAGAGTCATGAGGGAATACTATTTCTCTGTGCGCTCTCATCATCATGGTTTGGCAATAAACTTTGCATACAGTATATTTTGAACCTATCATCTGCCAACTATCATTACTTCTGGAGCTCCCAATAGGGAGCCTATTTTTTTGAGCAGTAGTGCTAGATTATATTAATGTTAGCACCAAATTACAGCACACATGGGCTCTCTCATCAGAATTCCAGAGGTAGCACACAAGGGTTTACAGGGAGCCCCTATTATATTAGGATATCCTATGCATTTCAAAGATAATCTCACTACTATTTATGTTTTCATGCATATCAGATATTGAACATGATCCCAATGAATATGAGAATGCGCGCATCAGATGAATACTGCCGAAAAGTGCAATGGCTAACAAACTTGGCATCAGGGATTGAGTTCCATTCTGGATGGAATGAGACCCACACGCTCCCCACTTATAGATTCGTGTTCAGAATATGATCCTAATGACTATTCTGAGCTCATGCTGTCAAAGGCAGATCGCCTATCGTGTTCACCCATCAAGGTGCCTGTTCTAATTTGGCAAGGTTTTATTGGTTGCACGTCTCTTGCATAAGGTGTCTTGCATTTCTTCTACTTCGTTCCACCGCCATCTGCTTAGTTTACTCATCATATCTGTGAAGATGCCATGCCCATCCATTATCAATACTATTCCATCTATCATCATACCATGTTTTTCCATTCAAATGTTGTTCTTGTTTATCAGACATCCAAAAGGAAGAGGGTGATTGCAGAACCTGAAGGAGTACAAACAAAGTCTTTGAAAAAGGTGGTGGTACCGGAGAAATCAGATAGCACCCCACTTATATTGGCGACAGAACCAGCGCCACAAAACCTAGGCCCGACTCTAGCACACTATACCCATACTCCACTGGCCATACCACTAGCCCCACCACACAAGAACCGCACTCCAGCAAAAGGTATGCCAATTTCAATTGCCATAGCACCAGCCGTACCACAAAAAAAATCCCAATCCAGCAAAAAGTACACCAAATCCACAGGCCAAAGACCTATTCCAACTGCAGAGTGCCCCAATTCCCGCAGATTGGAAACCCATTCCAGTTATTCCCAGTATAAAAGACAATGCTTTCAATGTTGTTAGGAACCATGTGCGTATCTTATCATCATGGGAAGATTATAGTGACGACAAACACCATTTTCACATCTTCCTGTCCCACTTACGTGTAAGTGCTATTATTCATGGTGATTATTGTCTTGTTTTTTGTTGATTGAACACATCAATGATTTACAATACATTCTTCTAAATAGGAGAGCGTCAATCTGGATAGTCATGACAAGCAAAGCTTGCTTGCGCTTTTCAAGGACGCGTTGCAGCAGTATCGGTGTTACCTGAGGAAAACACACTTTGATGGCAAGTCTATAAACGAAATTTCGGTGGAGTCTCATGTGCTAAATTTACAAGATATTGAATGGAAAAACCTTGTTATGCACTGGTCTTGTCCCCAAGAAGAGGTACTGTCTATGAGATCACATGACAATTTGAACTCCTACATTTCTGCATGTGGCTTACCGATCTCTTTTGCAGGAAAACTGCTCGAAGAAGAATAACGGTTTGAAATGGATGACAGGATATCGCAACTATGCTACTCGCTGCTTTGCTCTTGTTAGTACCCGCTGCCCTGTATCGCTGTACTTACATTCATACCTGGTAGATTATGTGACATCTGTGTGCATGATAGCTTGCTTATCCACTATTCGCTCCAAATTATCAGATCTATATTAATGCTTACATTAATGTAGAATAAACCCAATGCTTATGAAGAAGTTTAGCTCTGCATTGTTCTTGTAAGTACCTGTTGTCCTTTATCACTGTACTTATATTGACAGCTAGTTGTTCATGTACCATCACTCTGCATCTTATTTCCCCTTGCCCTCCATTTTCTAGACCTTATCAGATCTATATTTACTCTTACCAAAATGTTGAATAAAACAAATGCTACTGAAGAAGTTTAGCTATGCATTGCTCTTGTCAGTACCTTTTTGCATGTACCGCTGTACTTACATTTATAGCTAGTTGATTATGTAGCATCACTCTGCATCTTAGCTTAAATATTCTCCATTTGTTCCTATATTATCACATCTATATGTACGCTTAACAAAATGTAGAATAAAGGCAATGCTTATGAAGAAGATTCTGTGGTAAACTACTTGAATTGCCCCCCCCCCCCATCAGCATGGACAAGGGCTTTATAGAGCCGGTCTTCACTACTAACGTAAGTTTATCCTTCTCGAGCCTTCAAACTTTGTTGTGTATATTTGGATAGGCGTGACTGCAACTGCTGTTTATTTTTCGCGTTTGCATCAAATTGCATGTTTAAAGTTTATTATGAAGAAGTTCATAAACATAAGTTTGTCCTTCTCAATTTTAGTTTTTAGTTTTACAACCAAGTTCCTTATTCATACCATGTAAATGAAACTAAACAGAGCAAGTGATCTTCTTTAGAGTGCATGCATGCTTGTGTTCTTGATCTGTAATCCAGTGGTGTGGTGAAACTACCCACTCCAGCACAATGTCATATCCTGCTATGTCTTAACTATGAACTATGCCATATTTTGTTAATGTTATTTAAATCATGTCTCTTTATTTGCCAATCTGACATGGGATTAATTGATAGCACACTGGCCATTAATGCTTATACGTTCTTTAGCACTGCATGTATGCTTGTGTTCTTGATCTGTAATCCAGTGGTGTGGTGAAGCTGGCCACTCCTGCACAATGCCATTTCCTGCCATGTCTTAACTATGAACAATGCCATATGATGTTAATGTTATTTTAAACCGTGTCTCTTTATTTGCCCATAAGAAATGGGATGAATTGACAACACTGATGCTTATACGTGCAAAACCTGTTATCTGTTTTCTTGTTTGTCTTTCAGAGTGATATCTCTGACGCCAGGAAGAACTGCCACAATGATAGTGAGACGAACCCATTGCTTGTCCCTCTAACATATATTGCAGGGCAAAAGGCAACACATCTTGGGGATAGCGATACAACCCCAAAGTCATGTCTTGATGTAGTGTCGAAGTTACTCGCTAATAGCAGTGACACAAGCTTGATGAAGTCGCCGCGTGAATCTGTTCGACTTCTTCAGTCTCAAATTCAAGCAGAAAGACATGCTTTAGCTCAACTCCTATTGGAACTCCAATCTCTATGGAAGATTAACCAAAAGTACAGGACGTCTATTGATGCTATGCAGCTAGAGTTGGAGGATATAAGCGTCAAACAAGCGCAGTCTCATCAGCTTGCTCAGCTGTTTGCGCTGCAGCTCCCGGGCAGGGCTAACCTTTCTTGAACTGTGTTGAAGTGTTGTCAGTTCTGTATATTATTTCGTTGGCGTGTTTATTTGCACTGGTGGCGACCTTTGATGCCCAGTGCATGTAATTTGCTGTCTGGTTGCGCTTTATTATCACTGGCGGCGAACTTTAATGCCCAGTAGATGTAATATGCTGTAATTTCTTAGTTGTATAGTCTAGGTTAATTCTTCGTCACGATGCTGTAATTTATTTACTGTATATGCTGTCGTCACTCTCTGAAAAGGCCGTAAGCTTCGACGGAGCGCAGTGGGCCAAAACGTTAGGTTTATATAAAAAAAATTACAGTACTAAAACTGGCCGGCCCGCCAATCGCTATAAATGGGCCGAAACATGGGCCCACAATCATCTCGGGCCATTAGCAGGCCTAGACGTGAATTGGCCCACTATTAGTTTCGGTCCTTTAACAGGCCGAGTAAACCGCTTGCCTTAGTTGGGCCAGAAAATACAATGGGCTTTTAACAGGCTGAAAAGTAGATTGAGCCTGAATTGTGCCGAACAATTCGCGGGCTGACAGCAGGCCGAAATATACCTCGGCCCATGATTGGCCCAATGACATGATGGGCCGTTAACAGGCCAAAAATTATGTCGAGCCTTGGTTGGCCCAATCACATTATGGGTTGTAAGCAGGCCGGATGCAAAGCGGGCCATAATTAGGCCCAACTATATCACGGGCCTTTAACAGGCCGATAGCCAGGTTGGGCTAAAATGTATCCACGAAGACTACGGGCCGTTAAGAGGCCGAATGTCACTTCGGACTAGAAATAGGCCCAGATGCAACACGGGCCATTAACTGGCTGAAAATGAAACCGGGCTGACAACGGCCCATATGTACCAAGGGCCGCTAACAGTCCGAAACTAATATCGGGCCGAACTGTTAAACGGGCCTTTAAGAGGCCGAAGTCCAAATCGGGTCGTCAATGGGCCCAAAAGCACAGTGCCTGTTAATGGGCCGGATCTGATATGGGCCGTAATTTGGCCCAAAACATGGTAGGCTGTTTTTGGGCCGGATCTGATATGGGCCGTAATTTGGCCGAAAACATGGTAGTCTATTAACGGGCCAGATCTGATATGGGCCGTAATTTGGCCCAAAACATGGCAGGCCGTTAACAGGCAGGATCTGATATGGGCCGTAATTTGGCCCAAAACATGGCAGGCTGTTAACGGGCCGGCCCATTAGTATGTGACGAAATCTTGTGGGCCTTTTGCTGGGCCGGCCCTTTTACCTTAAATGGGCCACTGCTGGGCTGTTCCACGTGTCGACATTTCATTGGCGACTCCAGTCCATTGGACAGTTGACATCTGTCGCCACGCCAAGCTGACACGTGGATCCTCTGGCGAACGAGATATTTACACGTGGAAAATCGCCATTGTTCGGGGCTGTTAGCGGGTTATCGGATCCAAAACCAGACCCAATAGCTTAACGGCGACCCGTTACGGTGGATGCCATGCGTCGGTTACCGTTAACGAAAACACTTTCATGACGCGCCATTTATCGTCATGGAAGTGGACACTTCCGTGATGATAATTTGAGTATTGTCATGGAACACTTCTACGACAACACATGTATGACTATCTTGATTCTGTCATAAAATCGTCATGGATGTACATGCATGACAGAAGACGTGACCTAATGTGACAAACACGTATCATCACGGAAATGTTTTTTTTGTAGTGATCCTCATTAGGATTTCCAGAAAATTGCCCTTTCATAACAAGATTTAGCAAGGCAGCATTAATATCGTATGACTCCGCACTAGTGGCGGGAGGAGCAATTGGAGTACTAATAAAATAATTATTAGTAGTATTTGAAAAGTCACACAACTTGGTGTTTTCTTGAGACATAGTGACAAAGCAAGCAAACGAGCAAACTAAAATATTTTTGTGTTTTTTCAATTTTTAGAGAGGTGAAGGGAGATGAAAAAGAGAGGCAAATAAAAAGTAGAGCAAGTAGATGATAGTTTGAGTTCAGGTACTTTAGGATTTCATGATGTCTCCCCGGCAACGGCGCCAGAAATTCTTTCTGCTACTTGTGAGCTGCGTTGGGATTTTCCCCGAAGAGGAAGGGTGAAGCAATACAGTAGCAGATAAGTATTTTCCTCAGTGAGAACCAAGGTTATCGAACCAATAGGAGAACCACGCAAATCCTAGTGAATAGCACCTGCACACACAAAAGCAAATACTTGCACACAACGCGGGCAAGAGGGTTGTCAATCCCCTTGAACTCGTTACTTGCAAGGATCAAATTTTGTATAGGTAGATATATAAATTGCAAAACAAAATAAAAGTAAATAAATTGTAGCAAGGTATTTTTGGTTTTTATAATATGATTAAAGTAGACCAAGGGGCCATAGTTTTCACTAGAGGCTTCTCTCTCGAACACATAGCATACGGTGGGTAAACAAATTACCGTTGGGTAATTGATAGAAAAGCGCATAGTTATGACGTATTCATGGCAATGATCATGTATATAGGCATCACGTCCATGACAAGTAGACCGACTCCTGACTGCATCTACTACTATTACTCCACTAATCGACCTCTATCCAGCATGCATCTATGGTATTAAGTTCATGACAAACAGAGTAACGACTTAAGCAAGATGACATGATGTAGACAAAGTAAACTCAAGCAATATGATTAAACCCCGTCAGTTTACCCTTAATAGCAACAATACAATACCTGCCTCGCTACCCCTTCTATCACTGGGTGAGGACACCACAAGATTGAACCCACTACAAAGCACCTCTCCCACTGAAGATAAATCAATCTAGTTGGCCAAACCAAACGGATAGATCGAAGAGAAATACAAAGCTATAACAATCATGCATAATAAAGTTCAGAAAAGACTCAATTACTTTCAATGAATAATTTGATCATAAACCCACAATTCATCAGATCCCAACAAACACAACACAAAAGAAGATTACATCGGATAGAACTCTAAGAAGATCGAGGAGAACATGGTATTGAAGATCAAAGAGAGAGAAAAAGCCATCTAGCTACTAGCTATGGACCCGTAGGTTTGTGGTGAACTACTCACACATCATCGGAAGGGCAGCAAGGTTGATGTAGAAGCCCTCCGTGATCAATTCCCCCTCCGGCAGAGTACCAGAAAAGGCCTCCAGATGGGATCGCGGAAGAACAGAAGCTTGCGGCGGCGGAAAAGTTATTTCGGGTGGCTCTCTGGTGGTTTGGGAATATTTGGGAATTTACAGAGGTCAAATTAGGTCAAACCGAGTTGCGTGGGGCCCACGAGCTCAGGGGGCGCACCTACCCCCCTGGGGCGTGCCCTACGAGCTCGTGGCTCTCTCGTAGCTCTTCTGGCCTCCTCCCGAACCTTCTAGGGTCCCCTCTGGTCCAGAAAAAATCATTTTAAAGATTTTATTTTGTTTGAACTTCATTTGGTATTGATTTTCTGAAAAGCCAAAAACAAGCAAAAAACAAGAATTGGCACTGGGTTAATAGGTTAGTCCCAAAAAATGATATAAAATAGCATAAAAATGCATATAAAGTATCCAAGATTGTTAATATAATAGCATGAAACAATCAAAAATTGTAGATATGTTGGAGACGTATCACACCCTTTAATGAGAAAGGAAACAACTTAAGAATATAATAGTAGCGGATTTTGTCCTCTTGAGAAAATAGGGTGGCAATATCATTCAGTATAGTGAGATGTGCAACAACTATTTCAGATTCATAACCATGAAAAGGATCGGATTCTACTGAAGTAATAAGTTCAGGATCAACTGAGAATTCATAATCCTTATCAGTAACAAAAATAAGAGAAGTTGCAAACTTAGGATCATATTTCATCATTTGGTTCATGCCTTTTTCTTTCATTATAGCCATGAAGCCTTCTATGCCATTACGAGTGTCATAAGCCACAAGTTCTCTAGTAAACTCTCCAGGAAAAGTGTAACCTTCAGGTATATCTTCTAATAATTTACTTCTAGAAAGAATAATAGGTGTAGCAGGGGATTCATAGTTTTTAGTGATTTTAGATTCTTTAGATTTAGCAATATGAGTATCAAGAAATTCACCAAGTGGCACAGTTTCATCAAGCAAAGTAGAAGCATCATCATGAGTATCATCAATAGAAGATGAAGTGTCTATTACTTGCGACATGTCAGATTGAATAACAGGTGGTGGTGTCACAAGTTGACTTAAAACAGTAGGTGAATCACACGTAGAGCTAGTTGGCAGTTCCTGTCCCCCTTGTCTTAGAGGTCATGATCTTGGTCTTAGAGTCTCTTAGATTCTTCATAGTGAATATAAATTGCAGCAGATATTTAACTCCCAAGTGAACTTAATAAATAAAGCTATGCTCCTCGGCAACGGCGCAAGAAAATAGTCTTGATGACCCACAAGTATAGGGGATCGCAACAGTCTGCGAGGGTAGTATTTCACCCAAATTTATTGATTAGACACAAGGGGAGCCAAAGAATATTTATAAGCCTTAGCACTTGAGTTGTCAATTCAACCACACCTGAGAAGTCACGTCCTTGCAACAATTTATTAGTAGCACAATAATATGATAGTATTGATAGCAGTGGTACCAGTAGTAGTAATAGTAACTTGAGCACAGACAATATTATGAAAAGCATAGTGAAAGCACATTTGCTCCCTTGGTGGTTTTGGTAATTTATGCCAACATACATGTTGTTGGACTAATACCTCTATCTAGTGAATTTTAGACAAGTTCAACAATGGCGTGGCAAGGACAAGAGGATGTGAAACCCTACAAAATGCTAAGGACATGGATTGGCAAAAGCTCAAGACTCTACTTTTTTTTGTTAAGTGATCCAAGATCACATTGAGTCCATAGGAAAGCCAATACTATTAAAAGGGGATGAGGCATTGCTTAATGGTCTTTTTGCTCAAGTGTTTAGTGACAGTGCTCCAAAACCCTCAACCACTTTCTCCATCCAAATTTGTCCAAAACCTACATTCCAACTCAGCCCCACCGAAAATTCCTATCCGGAGCCACCGAGTTCATCTGGACTTAGCCACTGCCAAAACCCTAATAAATTGAATCCACCGATATGGATCTCGGTCCCACCAAGATTGCCTTGCCAACTCTCTGTAATCGGTTGCAATTACTTCGGTCCCACCGAGTTTTACAAATCGGTCCCACCGAGATGGCTTGCCAACTCTCTGTTGCCTTATTGCTTCACTTCGGTCCCACCGAGTTGATGCAATCGGTGCCACCGAGACGAGGTTTGCCCTAACCATTGCACGTCGGTCCATCCGAGTTGTTCCAGTCGGTCCCACCGAGATTCCTAACGTTCATATCTTTTACACAGTTTGGTGTGCTACCGAGATTTCTGATCGGTGCCACCGAGTTGGGTCAAAAGTGTGTAACGGTTGGATTTTGTGTGGAGGCTATATATACCCCTCCACCCCTTCTTACTCAGTAAGGAGAGCCATCAGAACGTGCCTACACTTCCACCATACATTTTCTAAGAGAGAACCACCTACTCATGTGTTGAGATCAAGAGATTCCATTCCAACCATTTGAACCTTGATTTCTAGCCTTTCCCAAGTTGCTTTCCACTCAAATCCTTCTTCCACCATAGCCAAATCTGTGAGGAGTTGTTTGAGTGTTGGGGAGACTATCATTTGAAGCACAAGAGCAAGGAGTTCATCAACAACACACCGTCTATTACCTTTTGGAGAGTGGTGTCTCCTAGATTGGTTAGGTGTCACTTGGGAGCCTCCGACATGATGTGGAGTTGAACCAAGGAGTTTGTAAGGGCAAGGAGATCGCCTACTTCGTGAAGATCTACCCGAGTGAGGCTAGTCCTTCGTGGACGTAAGCCATGGTGGAATAGGCAAGGTTGCTTCTTCGTGGACCCTTCGTGGGTGGAGCCCTCCGTGGACTCGCGCAGTCATTACCCTCCGTGGGTTGAAGCCTCCATCAACATGGACGTACGATAGCACCACCTATTGGAACCACGCCAAAAACCACCGTGTCTTCATTGCGTTTGATCTTCCATACTCTATCCCTTTACTTTCCGTACACTTGCATGCTTTACCATTTCCGCTGCTCAATCTCTAGATATGCATGTGTAGAAAGTATTGGAGTTGCCTTAACTTGTGCCAAAAGCTGCCTAAGTTCCAAGAGAAACTAAAAACTGCACCTTTGGTTGGTTAAGTGTCTATTCACTCCCCCCCCTCTAGACCTATCTCCTCGATCCCACAATTGGTATCAGAGCTTTGGTCTCCATTGCTTTGGTTTAATCACCATTGGAGGGAGATGGATGTATCTACTTTGGGGAGTCTTAGACGTAGAGTGCCTATTCTCGATGGGGAGTATTACAATGCTTGGAAACATGAGATGCTTGATATCTTTGATGAATTTAACTTGAGCAAGTATATTCATAATCCTTATGTGCCCCCTATTGATCCCTTGCATCCTACTCATGAAGAGGAAATTGACATGCTTCGTAATCTTAGAACCGTCAATCTTATCATTAGAGGATTACCTAAAGTTGTGCTTCGTTGTATGCAAAACTTTGAATGTGCTTATACTCTATGGCATGACTTGGAAAAGCGATATCCCGATTACTCTTTAAAGAATCTTGATGAGATTCTTCATAAGACTATTGCTTTTCACAAGATGAGTCCTAATGATCCTAACTTTGATGATTGTTTGTTTGAGCTTCGTGATCTTATGCGTGTTAAAGGAGATGTTGGAACTATTAGTAACATTATCATGGAAGCCATTAGAATTCATAAATTTGAACATTGTCATGATCATGAAACTAATGAATTCATTGCCCGAGGTGATGATCATATGCATGATGATGATGATGTTGAGCATGGCTATTATGATGAGGACGGAGAATTTGATATTGAATTTGAGAAGACCATGAGGAATCTTAGTCTTATGGCAAATCTTCGAGATTACAAGGCCGGAGGAAAATAGTGGATTCTTGATAGTGGATGTACCGATCACATGACCGGAGATAGAGACATGTTTCGTGAGCTTGCTAAAAATGATGGTCCACGCAAGTATGTGACTTTTGGAGACAACTCCAAGGGTAAGGTACTTGGCCTTGGTAAGGTGGACATATCCAATGATAGCTTCATTCAAATGTTATGCTTGTTGAATCTCTTGGTTACAATCTTCTTTCTGTATCTAGACTAGCCGACTTTGGTTTCAATGTTCTATTTACCAAAGTAGATTGCCAAGTGTTTTGACAAGATAATCATAATATGGTCTTTACCGGCATCCGTAGAGGTGATCTATACATTGATGATTTCACTAAGAGAGCCCAACCTCGTACATGTTTAATTGCTAAATCTTCTAAAGGTTGGTTATGGCATAGGAGACTTGGACATGTTGGCATGCGTAACCTTGATAAACTTGTCAAAGGAGATCACATTCTTGGTGTGAAAGATGTTATATTTGACAAAGATCGACTTTGTAGTGCTTGTCAAGTAGGAAAACAAGTTGGAGGAAGCCATCCCGTGAAGAACATTATGACAACGAGGAGACCACTTGAGCTACTTCATATGGATCTTTTTGGTCCCAACTCCTATAAGAGTCTTGGTGGTAACTCTTTCGGTTTGGTCATTGTTGATGATTTTTCCAGATTTACGTGGGTGTTCTTTCTCGATGACAAATCACATGTACAAAAGATCTTCAAGAATTTCACAAGAAAGGCCCAAAATCAATTTGAAGTGAAGATCAAGAAGGTTCGGAGTGACAATGGAACGGAGTTCAAGAATGCAAATGTGGACACCTTTCTTGATGAGGAGGGTATTTCACATGAGTTCTCGGCTACGTACACACCTCAACAAAATGGAGTTATTGAGAGGAAGAACCGTACTCTTATTGAGATGGCAAGAACAATGCTTGATGAATACAAGACGCCAAAACACGTTTGGGCGGAAGCGGTTGAAACAGCTTGTCATGCAACAAATCGACTCTACCTTCACAAGCTTCTTGGTAAAATGGCATATGAACAGCTCACCGGTAACAAACCACAAGTTGAATACTTTTGAGTATTTGGCTCAAAATGTTACATTCTTGATAAGCATCGTCGTTCAAAATTTTCTCCTAAATCTCATGAAGGTTTCCTACTTGGTTATGGATCAAAGTTTCACACTTACCGTGTCTACAACAACTTCACTCGAAAAGTTGAAGAGACGGAAGAAGTGAAGTTTGATGAGACTAACGGCTCGCAAGTCGACCAATTGCCAATTGATGTAGGAGATCAAGAACCATCGGAAGCTATCCAAGACTTGTCCATTGGCAAGATTCGCCCCGTGGAAGTAAAGGAGAGTACCTCGTCCATTCAAGTGGAAGCCCCAACTTCACATCAAGGTGAACAACAAGTTGATATGGAGGCATCCACAAGTGGAACACGTCAAGACGATGGGAATGAGGAAGAGCAACAAGATGATCCACCTCAACCTCCTTCTCCACCTCCACAAGCGAACAACGACAACAACAACGAAGAAGAAGATGATGATGATGAGGAAGCCTCACCACAACCCAAGCAAAAGCTACCTCGAGTTAGAGCAAGAATCGACAAGAATCATCCCGTCAAACAAATACTTGGAGATATCCAATCCGGGAGAATCACACGCTCTAAAACTCGTTTAGCTAACGTTTGTGACCATTACTCATTCATCTTTAGTGTTGAACCTTTGAAGATGGAAGATGCTCTCAAGGACCTCGATTGGGTGAATGCAATGCATGAGGAGCTACACAACTTTGAGAGGAACCAAGTTTGGACATTGGTTGAGAAGCCTCAAGATGAGCAAAACATTATTGGAACCAAATGGGTGTTTCGGAATAAGCAAGATGAAGATGGACAAGTCGTACGCAACAAGGCTCGTCTCGTAGCACAAGGTTACACACAAGTCAAAGGTATGGACTATGGTGAGACCTATGCCCCCGTTGCAAGACTTTAGTCCATTCGCATTCTACTTGCTTATGCCAATCACCATGATATCACTCTTTACCAAATGGATATTAAAAGTGCTTTCTTAAATGGTGAAATTGAGGAGGAAGTGTATGTTAAACAGCCTCCCAGCTTTGTGAATCCCAAGAAACCTAATCATGTTTACAAACTTCGTAAAGCCCTTTCTGGTCTTAAACAAGCCCCTAGAGCTTGGTACAAATGCTTAACCAAGTTTCTTCTTGAAAAAGGTTTTGAAATTGGGAAAATAGATTCAACTTTGTTCACTAAGAGGGTTAATGGAGAATTATTTGTATGCCAAATTTATGTTGATGATATTATCTTTGGATCTACTAACCCCTCTTTTAGTGAAAAGTTTGGAAGGTTGATGTCGGAAAAGTACGAGATGTCTATGATGTGTGAACTCAAATTCTTTCTTGGTTTGCAAATCAAGTAAACTAAGGAGGGTACCTTTGTTTCTCAAACAAAGTATACCAAAGACTTATTCAAGAAGTTCAACATGCAAGAAAGTAAAGGTATGAAAACCCCCATGCCCACGAGTGGACATCTTGACTTGACCAAGGATGGCAAACTGGTTGATCAAAAGGTTTATCAATCTATGATTGGTTCATTGCTATATCTATGTGCCTCCCGTCCCGACATTATGCTAAGTGTGTGCATGTGTGCACGATACCAAGTGGCACCAAAAGAGTGTCACCTTAAGGCCATGAAAAGAATTGTGAGATACTTTTTACATACACCAAACTTTGGCATATGGTATCCCAAACGATCTTCTTTTAATCTTGTTGGCTATTCTGATTCGGACTATGCCGGAGACAAGGTTGATAGAAAATCCACTTCAAGTACAATCCAATTTCTTGGTAGATCTCTTGTGTCTTGGTCCTCCAAGAAACAAAACTCGGTATCTCTATCTACCGCCGAAGCGGAATACATTGCCGCGGGATCATGTTGTGCTCAATTACTATGGATGACACAAACTCTTAAACACTATGGTGTGCATGTGAGACATGTACCATTACTATGTGACAATGAGAGTGCTATTAAGATTGCACACAATCCCGTGCAACATTCTCAAACTAAGCACATTGAGGTTCGTCACCAGTTCGTTCAAGATCATGTTGAGAAAGGTGACATTGACCTTAAACATGTTCGTACCGACAAACAATTGACGGACATCTTTACCAAACCTCTTGATGAAAAAGTATTTTGTCACTTGAGAAGTGAGTTGAACATCATTTATGCTTCAAACGTGAACTAGAGGTTCATGTGGATGCACACAAGGGCATGAGCATTCTTGACTAATTCATGATACTTTCATGATCATATTATATCTTGGACACTTTTGCTCCCTTGTATTGTATCTAACCTTTGGTAGGTACTTGGACAAGCTTCATGTCACAAGATTGCATCTCACTCTTATCTTGAGCAATCTTGTATAACTCAAGTATCAACAATTGTTGGTGGAACAAGGAACAAGACAACCTAAACATATCCTTTGACAACTTTTGAGATATGCTTCATTTTTGTCATTTTGGATATATATATACATGTTGTACCTTGAAAATCTAACCCATGTAGGAAGATGAACTACAAATGATAGGATAGCTCCCAACTTCAACTCATGAGCATCCACTTCAAGTTCAACTACATGATGGGCATCACCACCAAATCCCAATGTAAGTCCTCACATCTTAGAGAAGCTTTACTCAAAGACATGAGCCAAAGCAACTCAACAAGATGTGAATACATTGAAATGCTTAAAACAAAAAATGGCAACCCCATTTTGAGCTTAAACGATGAGTATGACCTATGATCAAGTGTTCTCACTTGACTCCTAAGTCAATATACTCTAACATAGGTGACCTAGTCGCCGACCCATCTAGATGAAGTTCTCTAGTGTTTCTTTTGTTTGTTCTCTTCTTGCTAGAGTGTTTCTATTTCAAAAAAAACTTCATCTAGACGTTTCTTTGCTTCTTTTCTGTGTTTCTTTTCTTTTAGCTAGTTTCGCAGCAAATTCATTGCAAATCTTTGTGAGAATTCATTTGCCTAGTGAGCTGAGTTGACAAAAAGTTCCTTTGCACCAAACTCGGTTCCACCGAATTGATTCAACTCGGAGTCACCGACTTTGCTGCTCTAAGGAATCTTTCTGTCAAATATTTCCTGAGTTTTTCTGCTCCAGCTCCACTCAATGATTCTTATCCTCTACTTGCATCTAGAGCCACTCAATGGCTAGATGTGTTTCTCAAGGATCAAACCCACTTGACCAATAACCTTGAAGACCCTTCTTGGAAATTGATGTCAAAGGGGGAGAGAGGAATACATCAAAGCTTATTATTGCAAGCTCTTCTTTGTAAAAAGGAGAAAGAGATGCACCTTACAAGAGGAGAGAATGTTACATGTTTCTAAGAGGGGAGAAACATGATTTCAGTGTTCTTGTTTGCTTTAGTTTTCTCTCCCTACCTGCTCCCAATATCCAATGTCAGATTCAGGGGGAGAGGAAGTTCTTTAAGGGGAGACAACTATTTCTTTCTTTTGGGGACATGTCTGCTTCAAAGAAGTATTCACCTAGTGATACTCTCTTCTACATGTCATCCCAATCTTGGTTTCTTGAAGAAGTTATCTTGTGTTATCTAACCTTGTTTTCTCAAGTGTATTTCTTCACGTACTTGATCAAGAACTTCAAGGTAAGTATATGCATCACACCCATGTACATGATGACCTCTTGCTAGTATATCCTTTTTGCAAGAAGATAATCATGAACATGTGGATACCTAAATGTCATATATATTGCTCTGATGCATATAGCCGAGATACATGTTGCATGTATATTTCCCATGAGATACCATCATTCTATATGCACATCTTTAGGGGGAGTTCAGGGGAGCTCATACATGTTAAATGTTTCCTTCAAAGCTTTCATACAAACTTATGCTAAATCTTTATTTGAAGCTTTGATGTATGTTGTCATCAATTGCCAAAAAGGGGGAGATTGAAAGCACATTTGCTCCCTTGGTGGTTTTGGTAATTTATACCAACATACATGTTGTTGGACTAATACCTCTATCTAGTGAATTTTAGACAAGTTCAACAATGGCGTGGCAAGGACAAGAGGATGTGGAACCCTTCAAAATGCCAAGGACATGGATTGGCAAAAGCTCAAGACTCTACTTTTTTTTGTTAAGTGATCCAAGATCACATTGAGTCCATAGGAAAGCCAATACTATTAAAAGGGGATGAGGTGTTGCTTAATGGTCTTTTTGCTCAAGTGCTTAGTGACAGTGCTCCAAAACCCTCAACCACTTTCTCCATCCAAATTTGTCCAAAACCTACATTCCAACTCGGCCCCACCGAAAATTCCTATCCGGAGCCACCGAGTTCATCTGGACTTAGCCACTGCCAAAACCCTAAGAAATCGGATCCACCGATATGGATCTCGGTCCCACTTAGATGGCCTTGCCAACTCTCTGTAATCGGTTGCAATTACTTCGGTCCCACCGAGTTTTGCAAATTGGTCCCACCGAGATGGCTTGCCAACTCTCTGTTGCCTTATTGCTTCACTTCGGTCCCACCGCGTTTGATCTTCCATACTCTATCCCTTTACTTTCCGTACACTTGCATGCTTTACCATTTCCGCTGCTCAATCTCTAGATATGCATGTGTAGAAAGTATTGGAGTCACCTTAATTTGTGCCAAAAGCTGCCTAAGTTCCAAGAGAAACTAAAAACTACACCTTTGGTTGGTTAAGTGTCTATTCACCCCCCCCCCTCTAGACCTATCTCCTTGATCCCACACATAGGCATGGAGTAGCGAGGGATATTTGGATGACAATCGCTATGTAACAGTCACAACCTAGAGCGATACACAATAACTCCAATTCATCAATCATATGTAGTCATGTATTACGTATATAGTCATACATGCTTGCAGTAAGAACTTGCATGCCATCTTTTCTCCTACCCTCCCATGGCAGCAGGGTCCTAATGGAAACTAAGGGTAATTAAGGCGCTCTTTTTAATAGAGAACCAGAACAAAGCATTAACAAACAGTGAATACATGAACTTCTCAAATTACATTCATCCCCGGAGAGTATCCCAATTATTGTCACCTTGGGGTCTATGGTTCAGAACAATAATAGGTGCATATAACTTGCAGATAGGATCAAGAACTCAAATATATTCATGAAAACATAATAGGTTCAAATCTTAAATCATGGCACTCGGGCCCTAGTGACAAGCATTAAGCATAGCAACATCAATCTCAGAACATAGTGGGCACTAGGGATCAAGCCCTAAAAAATTAACTCGATTACATGACGAATCTCATCCATCTCCATCTACCTCCAGTATGCCTACAATGAAATTAGTCACTCCCGGTGGTGAGCATCATGAGGTTCTTGAAGAAGAAGGGTTGTTGATGACTGCTACTTGTGAGCTGCATTGGGATTTTCCCCGAAGAGGAAGGATGAAGCAGTATAGTAGAGATAAGTATTTCCCTCAGTGAGAACCAAGGTTTATCGAACCAATAGGAGAATCACGCAAACCCTCGTGAACAGCACCTGCACACACAAAAGCAAATACTTGCACCCAACACGGGCAAGAGGGTTGTCAATCTCCTTGAACTCATTAATTGCAAGGATTAAATCTTGTATAGGTAGATAGGTAAATTGCAAAACAAAAGAAAAGTAAATAAAGTGCAGCAAGGTATTTTTAGGTTTTTTAATATACTTAAAGTAGACCCGAGGGCCATAGTTTGCACTAGAGGCTTCTCTCTCGAATGCATAGCATACGGTGGGTAAAAAAATTACTGTTGGGCAATTGATAGAAAAGCGCATAGTTATGACGTATTCATGGCAATGATCATGTATATAGGCATCATGTCCGTGACAAGTAGATCGACTCCTGCCTGCATCTACTACTATTACTCCACCAATCGACCGCTATCCAGCATGCATCTATGGTATTAAGTTCATGACAAATAGAGTAACGCTTTAAGCAAGATGACATGATGTAGACAAAGTAAACTCAATCAATATAAATAAACCCCATCATTTCATCCTTAGTAGAAACAATACTATACGTACCCCTTCCCCTTCTGTCACTGGGTGGAGACACCGCAAGATTGAACCTACTACAAAGCACCTCTCCCGCTGAAGATAAATCAATCTAGTTGGCCAAACCAAACGGATAGATCAGAGAGAAATACAAAGCTATAAAAATCATGCATAATAAAGTTCAGAAAAGACTCAATTACTTTCAGTGAATAATCTGATCATAAACCCACAATTCATTGGATCCTAACAAACACACCGCAAAAGAAGATTACATCCGATAGAACTCCAAGAAGATCGAGGAGAACATTGTATTGAAGATCAAAGAGAGAGAAGAAGCCATCTAGCTACTAGCTATGGACCCGTAGGTCTATGGTGAACTACTCACACATCATCGGAAGGGTAGCAAGCTTGATGTAGAAGCCCTTTGTGATCGATTCTCCCTCCAGCAGAGTATCGGAAAAGGCCTCCAGATGGGATCACGGAAGAACAGAAGCTTGCAGCGGCGGAAAAGTTATTTAGGGTGGCTCTCTGTTGGTTTGGGAATATATGTGAATTTATAGGCTTGGAATTAGGTCAAATGGACCTGTGTGGGGCCCACAAGCTTAGGGGCACGCCCCTCAAGCTTGTGACTCTCTCGTATCTCATCTGGTCTCCTCCTGAAGCTTCTAGGGTCCCTTCTCGTCCAGAAAAAATTAATCTATTTTTTTCTGTTTGGACTTCGTTTGATATTGATTTTCTGAAAAGCCAAAAACAAGCAAAAAAACAGGAACTGGCACTGGGCACTGGGTTAATAGGTTAGTCCCAAAAAATGATATAAAATAGCATATAGAGCATCCAAGATTGATAATATAATAGCATGAAACAATAAAAAATTATAGATACGTTGGAGACGTATCAATGACGACGGCGACGGATTCCCTCTCCGGAGCCCCGAATGGACTCCAGATCTGGCCTCCCGATGAAGAACAAGAGGTGGCGGTGGCTCCGTATCGTAAAATGCGATGAAAATTTCTCTTCGATTTTTTTCTCAGGAAGAAGGTTCTTATGGACTTGGAGTTAGGGTAAATGAAGACTCGAGGGCCCCACAAGCTCAGATGGC
Organism: Elymus sibiricus; assembly: GCA_039707655.1. Lineage (NCBI taxonomy): Eukaryota > Viridiplantae > Streptophyta > Magnoliopsida > Poales > Poaceae > Elymus > Elymus sibiricus. The sequence goes on from CM077666.1 coordinate 311,202,084, forward strand.
GCGCCCCAGGGGGGCGTCCCGTGAGCTTGTGGCTCTCTGGTAGCCCCCCTCCGGCAGTTCTTTATACGAGTATTGTTTTTATATGGGATTTCTATTTTCATGCCCTCCATTCTTTAGTTGTGCTCAGTTGGGTCGACCCCTTTGACCGTTACATGCATGACTGTGAGAATACGACATGTGGGCCACTGTCAAGTACGGCAACGTCAGCCAACCGACGGTTAGTCGCCGATGCATAGCACGACAGAGCGTCGTTGCTCGTCTGGCCGATTCCAACGATGGCTGGACGATATCTTTGCATGTACCGTTAGCTGGTGCTCGTGCGCGTCGAGGGGCGGCATCAGGGTGGACGGGGGTGGACGGAAATGAAGGCAGTGGGTGAGTACCATCGTGGCCGGAGTTTGGTGTTTGTAGGCAACATAGCTATAGCACGGTTTGAACGATTTTTTGTGCTGGTGTTGTTCTACGGCTGCTTGCGGTGCAGTTTGACAAGGTCACGTGACAAAATGGTCACATGAGCTTCTTCATGAGCTCATGCCAGATCAGCAAAGGGAGGTCGCGATTAATGGCAGTACTGGCATGAAAACGTTGACAAGGAGATCGGGAAAAGCTGTGGAGCTCACGTTAAGGTTGTGGAGCACATTAAGTAGGTCGGGGATGGGCTATAGGCGATGAATCGAGAGCGTTGTCCTGGGCTGCAGACAGCGAAGAAGGCGATGATGGCAGCGATTTAGGGCGTCTGGTCTAGCAATCTTCGTCTTATAGGTTAACGGTGGCGAGGCGGAGCTAAAGGACATGGTGCTGAGGCGAGGAGAGCACAGTGGCTACGTTGGTTGACGTCGACGCGGTCATGGCGTTCTCGGTCATGGTTGGAGAGCGAGCAAGAGGAGGGTATAGTGATGGATAGTAGATAGGTTAGAACTAGTGGTATCGTCCTTGTCTCTTGGCGTAGAGTGGGGGACAAAGAAGGCCTCGAAGGTGCGAAGCAGGAGCAGGCGCTCTCGGACGCGTCGTCCTCTGCCACTAGGTGCGAGGTTGAAGGCGGGGTTGCCTGTAGGTGGGCTGGGTTGCACAGTGCTGGGCCGCTAGGTAACTTTTCATCTCTCTCTCTCTCTCTCTCTCTCTCTCTATTTCTGCCCTTTCCTTTTATATTTGAATATATTTTAGATCAAAAAATTGTAAAACCATCTAGAAAATTATCTATGAATATGATGGATTTTTATGAAAACACGGGCATTTTTTCGCCGACGGGGTTAACTGAGACGCCGGCCCACGAACGTCGCCCGAGCGTCCCCCCTTCACCACACCACCGTACTGAATGATGTGGTTTAGTCCCACATCGCCGCTCGAGAGGCTCGCCGACCTTCTTAAATAGTAGAGAGGACCATATGCAATAAACTACTTCTATTGTAATAAGAGCATCAATGCTCGCTTTGTGAAGGAGATGATGATTTGATATTTCATCATCTCTTTCACAAAGTAAGCATAGATGGTCTTACTATGATAAAAGTATTTTTTTTACATGTGGCATCATTTTCAAAATTTATCGAATCAAACTAGAGCACAACACTATTATTTTTTATTTTCAAGAAAATCAAAGATAAGTTAAAATTCGGCACAACTATGGGTGTTACCATTATGAACATTGTTGCCACAGGAATAAAAAAAATTGGAATAAAAAATATTATTTCCATTTTCCAAGTGCGAGAAACGTCTTTTTTTGTGAAGGAAGTACATGAAATAAGTTATAAAATTTGGTCTTTTCAATTTTCATACAAGGTCTACCACATTGGAAGCCCACTGTCCAAGTTTCATTAATTTCAGAGTATTATTGCTATATTTCCTAGATTTACTGGATTTACAGTGAATTATGAGATTTTGCTCAAATTTGAACTACAAGTGTGATGTAGTTTGGTACTGAAAATTGACAAAAATCATTTTATGCTCTAATATTGGTGGTGCATCCACTTGGGACAACAAAAGTTGAAATTCTGAACCATTTGATATGAATGTTCAACATTTCAAGTTTTACCCAGTTTTCGAAAAAATCAAAGAAAATGGAAAAAGCCTCAAAAATTCAAATCCTTGTGCATGAAGCCCTCTTGTGTGAACTAGTAGGTGGGAAAATCATAAACTTGCAATACCACAAGTTTAAAAAAAAACCTTCACAAATTGACCTATCTACACTACTGCAGGCGACTGCTAACGCGACACATGAATCAGAGACCCCGCGACCAAACCGTGTGCGATGCATGAATCGCAAACGGTGTCGTAATAAAACCGTCACCAATAAGACGAACTGTGTGCGATGGCGGAGACATCAAGCACGATTTAGATTCAAGCTACATGTGTGATACGTGGCATACAGTTGATCCATACGAACTGTTTGTGATGAGCCAGAACAACAGGCACGGTCAGCCAAATCGAGGTGTGTGCGATACACGGCATACAGTTCACTCGGATGAACTGTTTGCAATTACCCAACACAACAGAAACGGTCAAGCAGATCAAGGTGTGTGCGATAGATGGCATACAGTTCACTCGGATGAATTATTTGCGATGAGCCAAAACAACAGAAACGGTTCAACTTAACAAGATGTGTGTGATACGCGGCAAACAGGTCAGTAATCAGAAATGTGTGGGAAGACCGATAACAACACAGACGATTCCTGCTAATAAAATGTGTGTGTTGTGGGCAAATGCTTGCTGGTATACAATTGTCAGCGATTGATGAAATCATCACCGACGGGTTCCCTAGTTTAGTCCGTTTGCGATGTAATTTGCTCTGTCTACAGAAGAACAACATATATAACCAAATTAAACATCCAATTACATAGGTCACTACACAAAACATTCGCACACACCTCAATAAACAATTACATGCATTCTAAACTAGGAGAAATGATCACCTAATCATCTACTTCTTGTGATGCTGCCGCCACTGCTCTGTGGCTCGATCCCTCGCCTGGGGCAGGACGACAGCACTCCCTCATGTCAACGATCCGCTTGTACATCTCGTAGCTTGTGTACGCGTCCTTGGCCACGTACTTGACGTGTTCTTCATCCAGTCTCCGCACCAGGCCTCGTGCCAGGCATCCTTGTTCTTGTTGCACTCATCCTTCATGTCTCTGTAGTAGGGGTCGATGATGGCCACGGCAAGGTCAACCAGGGAGTCCTTCCCCTTCTTTTTGCCCCAGGCCTTGTACTGGCGTTGGATGTCGACAAGCTTCTGGCAGGCCAAGCCTGTAGTCTCGAGCACCTTTAGATCGTTGAAGGTGTCCACCATAGCGAACCTGTAGTCGGGGCTGTTGATAAACCTGGCGAAACGCTCGCAAGACCTTGTGGCCAGGGAGTCATGGTAGATGAGGACGTGATGGTGCACGAACAACTGGGTGACGGCAACCTTCTGATCATACCTGGCATGACCCCCGGTGAACTCGAGGTCGAAGCCGACCACTTGGTACTTGTCCTCAGCAAGCAACTGCTCCATAGTGTGGATGGAGCTCTCCACCGAGACCGGCTCGTTGGTGTACACCACCGAGAGGTCCTTCCCCCTCACGTGGGTGTCCACTAGGTGAGGCGTGGTGAACTGCCGCCCGTCGTCATCGTCAGCCGCTTGGAGTGCCAATGGAGCCGCTGGATATCCTCTCTGTATGTGTCGTCGTGGGTGTGCTTATTGTGTCGTGGGGCACGATAGATGAAGGTAAATGGCCGCAGGAATAAATGAGGGCCGGGCGGCCGGGATTCTCGGCACGTCCGCTAGGCAGTTTTTGCCGCACGTAACTGCGTCGTGGCGCCGCGTCCGGCGCAACCGCATGAATATGGCACCCCGAACGTACGTGATCGTGCGCCAGCCCAAAACGCTGGCAGCGCATGTGGAGGGACGCGGCCAGAGCGCATGGCGGGACGCAAGCAGAGCGCGCCGTGGCCGCCTCAACCGCGAGCAACCACACGCATAGAGCAGTTGAACACGTAGTGAATGGCCGTCTACAAGCCCGGCCGGCAGTTGCGAGCCGGCAGCGTGATGTGAAACTATGTCGCGTTCCACATCACACAGTGGGCGAACAATCGTTCGCGACGCTGCGTAGAGAGCGGCCGTGTGCTAGGTAATTAAATCGCAAAGGTTTGTTTTTTATTAACCGTATGTGTACATGTCATTTCGTCCTCCTCTCACACGTCTTGTCACTGTGCTGCCGCAGAAGGCTTCGAGCGCAAGCTTGAGCACCGCACAGGCGTTCTTTTGGCCAAACGTTAGCTTGAAAAGGTGCCAATGAATCATCGGTGAGCCCATTCCCGAACAACCGTGCAGGTTCCCGCGCACAACCGTGCAAGCTTCCCGCCCGACTCGGCGAAATCCCCCAAAACCCCAGTGCTTACCGGCCTGCTATATAAACAGTCACGGCCGGTGAGTCGGCATCGCATTTTCCCCTCCCTCCCCGTAGCTTATCTCATCTGCTTCTCCTGCCATCGCCAATGGCACCGGTCCATCGTCGTCGCTCAGCCACTCCGCTGTCATCTGAGGACAGCTCCAGCTGGGAGGCTACACCACGGCGGCGGCGTAGTCCCCGGCGACGTGTATTGCCCGTGGCGTCCCTGTTGGGTGTGCACACAACACCCGCCACACGCTCCGCCGCCGCTGCCCGACGGCAGCTGTTGCCGGCCGCCGTTGCCGTCACCCCACCGTCGGCAGCCGTGGCTGCCACACCACCATAGGCCGCCAGGGCCATCGCCTGCTCTGCCACCGCGGGCCAAAGGCGGGTGGTGGCCATCATGGCCACCACCCCACCTTTGGCCGCCATGGCCATCACCCGCTCCACCATCGCGTCCCGAAGGCGGGAGGTGGCCGCCACCCCACCGTCGGCCGCCGTGGCCGCCACCCCTCCGTCGACCGCCGGGGTCATCACCCGCTCCGCCACCGCGGCCCGAAGGCGGAATGTGGAGGCCCGCACGAGCATCAGTGACCTTGCCGCACGCTACATCGAGTTCCTGCGGGAGGAGGAGGAGCGCCTGGTCGAGCACACAAAGCGTCTTACTGCCGCCATGGCCGCAACAGAAGCCGCCGCAGTGGCATAGAATGCGGAGATATACAAGGAGTCCTGCCGCTTCGAGAGGGATCGTCTGGAGTGGCAGAGGGCGCTCGAGCTGGGCGTCACTAAAGGGGCAGCAGTAGCAGGCACCGGATTCCACTTCTCCAGCTTGTCGGTAGGCTCCTCCTCCTCGGCCTCTTACTGAACGCGCTCGGCAGAGGAAATGCTGCTGGAAGTAGTACAAAGCCCCTCCGTAGTAGTAGTATTTAGGGGCTATTTTGTTCAGTTCATCTGACTATAGATATGGTTGAACTGTACTACGTACTTAAAATTCGCTAGTATATATAGTTGAACTAGCTATTTCAGTACGTGGTTGGCAACAATTGGGTAAAAGTTTGTTTGGTTCAGCTGTCAAGTTGAACTGTTTGTATAAAGAACGACTGCTTAATCTATGAATGAAATCTATGCTTACTGAATTTCATTCGCAAAAATTATAGTACTAGTGATTTTTAGCTGCAAAATTTGACAAATGGCAGTGTTTTTTTCTGAGGATCACAAATGGCAGTGTTACAAGGTTGACAAATGGCAATGTTACTAGATTGACAAATGCCAATTTTTCCAATTTGACAAATGGCAAATATACACAGTATGACAGATGCAAATCTTACCACATTGTTTGTACGTCGTTGCACATGGGTCATCATGCAAAATCGTTTGCGATGAAGTGATGCACAAAACCTGCGCGCCACATTTTCCCTTGGCTTTGCTGCAAAGGAACCCAACTCTCGCTTTGCATACGGGTGTTCATTCTGAAACGTTTGAGATGAAGAGATGCACAAAACCTACGCGCCACATTTTCCCTTGGCTTAGCTGTGAAGGTACCCAGCTCTCGCTTTGCATACGGGTGTTCAGTCTGAAACGTTTGCAATGAGTGTTTTATTCAGAGAAAAACATTGACATTTTTTTTTACTTTGATAAGTCTGTACATTCAGAGAAAAAACGCTAAGTTGATCAAAACCATAGATTTCATTTAGTGACACTGTGATTTTACATTCATACGATCGAGATACAATATTAAACTAAAAAACTAATTGTGGCGGCGGCGGCGGCGGCAACGGCCGCGGCGGCGTGCTGCACCGGCATTGTCGTCCTCCGGGACACCGTTGTTCAAGTCTTCAAGCCATCCCAGAATGTTCTGGACTTGCAAATTCAAGATCCGTTCGTCGCGCGATCGACGGGTGGGGTGCGGGGGGACGACGACTCGCGGCGCTGCGAGGTAGCGGTCAACGGCGGCGTACCATGATGCTGAGGGGGGGCGGCGGGTGCAGGTGCGCGCACGGGCACAGGCGCGGCGGGTGCAGGCAAGCGCACGGGGAACGGCGCCGCGGTGGGTGCTGGGGCGCGCATGAGCACAGGTGAAGGCGCTGGCGCTGACACGTACACGAGCTCGCGCGGGTCCGCGGGGACCTCGCTGATGCCCGCAGCTTCCAACGTTGCGATGTTGCTCGGTGACCAGCCCGTCAATGCCACGGGGATGGTCGTTGGCGCGGGCGCGAGGATGGGAGCTGGGACGGGTGCGGGCGCAGCATCCGCCGCGGCCAGCTCGTTCAGAGCCATGTCACTGAGATCCCATTCTTCCTTATTTTCTATCTCCTCCGGCTCGGAGTCGACTTCACCAAACTAGAAGACTAGTGGCAGATGATCCTTGTGCGCCATGGCGTAGGTGGAGCTCTAGAAAATAGGATTCGGGCGAGAGGGGAATGGGAGGCGAAGAGAAACCAGTAAGGCTGCCTTTTAAACAGCAGCTCGGGCGCCATTAATGGAGAGGTTGAGAGCGAGGCGGACGGCGATGGAGGTCCAAGGGCTCGCTTCTCGGTTAGCCTATGCAGCGTACTGGTCGCACGCCTCCCGGTGAGCCTGCGCAGCGGAGGACTGCTCACATGCCTCCCGGTCAGCCTGCGCAGCGCAGGACCGGTCGCACGCCTCCCGGTCAGCCTGCGCCGCGGACTTCGCTCGCACGCCTCCTGTCTACTCAAACAGTTGCCCACACGGCACCTCCTTACCAATAAAAAAGTGGGACACATGGTGGCACGTAAATGGTCAGTAGAACGCCCACGATTTAAATAATATTGTACAACCGTTTGTGATGATAACGTGACAACTATTTGTTCCAAAATGGCTATGTTGGCTGTGGCTATTAGTGTGTGCGCCCTCTGTCATATTGGACAATTTTTTTACCACAGCATGTTGGTGCCATTTCATGACACCATGCCAAGTCTCATGAATTTCAGACGAGTTTTGGATTTACAGGAATTTAAAAACCAAGTTTCTCAATGTTTGCGGCCGAGCCACGAAGCCTAGGTGTTTGAAATTCATTCCCATTTCTTGCATGGGACCTAAACATGCACCTAAGGACACATATATGATTTTTCAACCCATTTTGGTGCACCGGAGCATGTGCATGTAGTTCAAATTTGAATTATGCACATAAAATTCCCAGAAAACTCAGTTAATGTATAAAATGTCCAAAACCCTGAATAATTACAAAATTTAACACGACACTCCAATTGGTCTATGTTGCCTCTAGAAAAAAAATCAAGGCAAGAGGAGGCAACGAATGTCATTTCGTCCACAAAGGTGACACATTCCCTACCGGAACCACGAGGCTCCTTGTGAGAAGCTCTGGTTTGTGAGAAGCTTATACCAAAACCTGCCCCAAATGGGACAAAAAATTTACCACGGCATGTTGGTGCCACTTCATGATAGCATGCCAAGTTTCATGAATTTCAGACGAGTTTTGGATTTACTAGAATTTCAAAAGCAAGTATCTCAACGTTTGCGGCCGAGCCACGATGCCGAGGTGTTTGAAATTCATTCCCATTTCTTGCATGGGACCTAAGCATGCACCCAAGGACACACATATGATATTTTTAACCCATTTTGGTGCACCGGAGCATGTACCTATAGTTCAAATTTGAATTATGCACATAAAATGAATAGAAAACTCAGTTAATTTATAAAAATGTCCAAACGAACCCCCGAATAATTCCAAATTTTAACACGACACTCCTATAGTTGTATGTTCACTGCAGATAAATGTTCTAGCAATTCAAACACCGTCCTTTGCCGCTGTTACCCCATTCCGTATTTCAAATCAAGACAAAAAATGAAGTACATCACACACAGTTTATTATTACCAACCATGTGAAATGAAGTACAAAATATCTTCGAGCACCGTCATATATGGCTTATGCGAGAAGGTTCATCGGCTATAGTCCACATCCGGCGTGTCAAGCAAACTAGCTCCCCAAATATCATTTCATTGTTCAATCATCGCCGATCAAAGATGGGGACGTGGACCCGCGTCGTCAGGGCAACTTCGGCGGCCCATTCCGGCGAGAGCGTGCCCGCAGCCACCATGAGCATGCTCACAACCTGTGTGAGCGCGGCCGCAATCTTCGACCGGGCGGCTGCGGCAGCCGAAACGGCCGATACTGAGCTCAGATGGCGGCAGCAACATCTGCGACGGGGATAGCAAATGCCGAGAGCGGGACAATAACTGTCAATTCCGCGGCGGCCGCCTTAGCCCTGATGGAGGCCGCCCACGCCCATGTCGAGGCTGCCCATGCCCAGCTCCTGGCGGTCACCACACAAATCGCACGAAGCTTCTCCGACAACGTTCGGCAACCCACGGCCGAAGAGTTGGCAATCGCCGAGAGCATTCGAGCAGCCGTCCGTTCGTTCGCGGCATACCTTGCCGCGATGGAGCCCGTCCAAGCCCAGACCGCGGCCGCCCACGCCCAGCTCGTGGCGGCCTTTTCCAAAGAGATGGCGGATGCGGATGGTGAGATGCTTGCCGTGTATGGTGCGATGGATGCCATGGAACCCCTTCCCCAGGAGATCGTCGGGCGCGAGCTGGACATGGAGGAGGCGGCGGAGTAGTAGTCTTTGTTTAGAGTGCCATCTTTTGTTAGAGTAATGTTTAGGTCAACAAAGCTCTGTTTAATTGCTGAACTTGCTTGATTAAGAAGTGTGGGTGTGCTGTAGGCTCTTTTGTGTACCCAAATTATGCAATGACGTGGACAACCACTGTAACCAGGGAAATTCGAACCAAAATTTGCATGTTCAAACTCATCACACACGGGGTAAGCCATATGAATCGTTTGTGATGTTCAGATATCGTACACAGTGCTGAATAACAATACAAAAAAACGACACATCCGTGACATTATTGCTCGAGCGAAAACTTTTTCTGTTATGGTTGTGACACTTCTATGACAATAATTGTGACAAAAACACGTATCATCATAGATGTGGTGGGCTCCTACTTCTATGACAAAAAATTATAACAGAAAATGAGCTTTTCGTCCTGGGCGGGCCGGAGACGCACCCGCCTGACATTCTTTGGGCCGTCCATGATGTAAAAAATCGTGGTAGAAGTGAGGCCGAGGAAATTTTCGGGGAATTCCCGGTTACGGTGGGTGGTCGGGGCCGAGCGATGCAGTGTGGTTTGCGCGTTTCTCTCGTACGCGTGCGTGTGTGCGAGGCGTTCGCTAACTGAACCCGAGCGAGGTGTTCGCTTACTGAACCCAAGCGATCGCACTAGCTATGTACTGAAGCCGATCGATCCCTTCGCTGCTAACTGAACCCGAGCGATTCCTTCGCTGCTAACTGAACCCGAGCGATTCCTTCGCTGCTAACTGAAGCCGATCGAGCCCCCGTACGTGCGAGACGTAGCCGGTTGGGTTGCCTCTCGGTGAACAGTGCCCGTTGCTGCCGCGCACGCGATACGTAGAATGAGTCGAGACGCATCGATCGAGCCCCTTGCGCGAGACGTGGTGAGTTGAACTAGCTGGTTGGTTGCCTGTGGATGAACAGTTCCCGTTGCTGCCGCCCGCTCGTATGCCCCACCCCAGCCGGTGGGTTGGTGCTACTTGTAGTCTGCGTTGGTATTTCCCTGAAGAGGAGAGGATGATGCAGTACAGTAGAGATAAGTATTTCCCTCAGTTAAGAACCAAGGTTATCAATCCAGTAGGAGAACCAAGAAAAATTCCGTTAGAGCGCACCTACACACACAAGAGCAAACACTTGCACCCAACGCAAATAAGAGGGTTGTCAATCCTCTTAGCGCTTATTTGCAAGGATTAAATCTTATCGAGGTAAATAGATAAACTAAATTACTAATTAAAATAAAAGTAAATAAATTGCTGCAAGGTATTTTTAGGTTTTTTATATGATAAAGATAGACCCGGGGACCATAGTTTTCACTAGAGGCTTCTCTCTTGAGCACATAAGCATACGGTGGGTAAACAAATTACTGTTGGGCAATTGATAGAAAAGCAAATGATTATGATGGATTCATGGCAATGATCATGTATATAGGCATCACGTCTGAGACAAGTGGACCGACTCCTGCCTACATCTACTACTATTACTCCACCCATCGACCGCTATCCAGCATGCATCTAGGGTATTAAGTATGAAACAGAGTAACGCCTTAAGCAAGGTGACATGATGTAGAGAAGCAAATTCAAGCAATATGAATAAACCCCATCTTTTTATCCTTAATGGCAACAATACAAATACGTGTCATGTCCCTTTCTGTCACTGGGATTGAGCACCGCAAGATTGAACCCATCACAAAGCACCTCTCCCATTGCAAGATAAATCAATCTAGTAGGCCAAACTAAACCGATAAATCGGAGAGAAATACAAAGCTATAACAATCATGCATAAAAGAGTTCAGAGAAGACTCAAATATTTCTCATGAATAATCTGATCATAAACTCACAATTCATCGGATCCCAACAAACACACCGCAAAAGAAGATTACATCGGATAGAACTCCAAGAACATCGAGGAGAACATTGTATTGAAGATCAAAGAGAGAGAAGAAGCCATCTAGCTACTAGGTATGGACCTGTATTGGTGTGGTAAACTACTCACACATCATCGGAAGGATAGCAAGGTTGATGTAGAAGCCCTCCGTGATCGATTCCCCCTCCGGCAGAGTACCGGAAAAGGCCTCCAGATGGGATCGTGGAAGAACAGAGGCTTGCGGCGGCGGAAAGATTTTCTCTTCTGGCTCTCTAGGGGTTTCCCAATATTTGTGAATTTATAGAAGTGGAATTAGGTCAAAAGGAGTCATGTGGGCCCCACAAGGTACCACGGCGCCCCCCCCCCATGGGGCGCGCCCTAGTGCCTTGTGAAGCCCCTGTGGGGCTTCTGGCCTCCTCCCGAAGCTTCCCGGGTTTCTTTTGTCCAGAAAAAAATCTCCAAAAAGTTTTTTGGCATTTGGACTTCATTTGGCACTGTTTCGCTGAAAAGCCAAAAACAAGCAGAAAACAGCAACTGGCACTAGGTACTGGGTTAATAGGTTAGTCCCAAAAAATGATATGTAATTGCATACAATTGCATATAAAAACATCCAAGATTGATACTATAATAGCATGGAACAATCAAAAATTATAGATACGTTGGAGACGTAACAAACATCCCCAAGCTTAATTCCTGCTCGTCCTCGAGTAGGTAAATGATAAAAACATAATTTTTGACATGGAATGCTACCTATCATGTTTCATCATGTAATCTCTCTCTTACGGTATGAATAATAAGATCCAAATGATTCAAAGCAATTGTCTATAATTTGATATAAAGACATCAATACTCAGGCATACTAGCAAACAATCATGCCTTTCAAAATAAGAATGTTAAAGAACGTTATCCCTACAAAATCATATAATCCTGTCATGCTCCATCTTCTTCACACAAAGTATTTATCATGAACAACCCCGGTTTTAGCCAAGCAATTGGTTCATACTTTTTAACGCACTTCAGCTTTTTCAACTCCCACGCCATACATGAGCGCAAGCCATGGATATAGCACTATGGGTGGAATAGAGTATGGTGATAGAGATAAATAGGAGAAGTCAAAAATGTAGAATGTCTCACATCAACGAGGCTAATCAACGAGCTATGGAGATGCCCATCAATTGATGTCAATGCAAGGAGTAGGGATTGCCATGCAACGGATGCACTAAGAGCTATAAGTGTATGAAAGCTCAACATGAAAACTAAGTGGGTGTGCATCCAACTTGCTTGCTCATGAAGACCTCGGGCATTTGAGGAAGCCCATCATCGGAATATAGAAGCCAAGTTCTATAATGAAAATTCCCACTAGTATATGAAAGTGACAAAATAGGAGACTCTCTATATGAAAAACATGGTGCTACTCTGAAGCACAAGTGTGGAAAAAGATAGTAATATTGCCCCTTCTCTCTTTTTCTCTCATTTTTTTTCATGGCTCTTTTTTGCCTCTTTTTTTCTATATTTTTTTTCATTCGTCCGGAGTCTCATCTCGACTTGTGGGGGAATCATAGCCACCATCATCCTTTCCTCACTGGGACAATGCTCTAATAATGATGATCATCACACCTCTATTTACTTACAACTCAAAATTACAACTCGATACTAGAACAAAAATATGACTCTATATGAATGCCTCTGGCAGTGTACCAGGATGTGCAATGATGCTAGTGTAACATGTATGGAAATGATGAACGGTGGCTGAGCCACAAATACTATGTCAGCTATATGATCATGCAAAGCAATATGACAATGATGATGTGTGTCATAAAAATAGAACGATGGAAGTTGCATGGCAATATATCTCGGAATGGCTATGGAAATGCCATGATAGGTAGGTATGGTGGCTATTTTGAGGAAGATATAAAGAGGCTTATGTGTGATAGAGCGTATCATATCACGGGGTTTGGATGCACCGGCGAAGTTTGCACCAACTCTCGATGTGAGAAAGGGCAATGCACGGTACCGAAGAGGCTAGCAAATTGCGGAAGGGTGAGAGTGCGTATAATCCATGGACTCACATTAGTCATAAAGAACTCACATACTTATTGCGAAAGTTTATTAGCCCTCGAAGCAAAGTACTACTATGCATGCCCCTAGGGGGGAGGTTGGTAAGAGTTAACCATCGCGCGCCCCCGACCGCCACACAAAGGAAGTCAATCAATAATAATTCATGCTCCAACTTCTTAGCATAACGACAGACCATACGTGCATGCTTCGGGAATCACAAACCTTAACACAATTATTTTTACTAAACCACAATTATCTACTAATACCTCCCACATATTAGCATCTTAATATCGCAAAACTATTGCAAGGAATCAAATTTATCATATTCAGTGATCTACATGAAAGTTTTTATTATATCCCTCTTGAATACCTATCATATCAGGACCAAATTCATAACCCATGCATATTACCATTGCTATCATAAGACTCTCAAAAATATATAAGTGAAGCATGAGAGTGCAACTATTTCTTTAAAATATCATCACCGCCGTGCTCTAAAAGTTATAAGTGAAGCACTAGAGCAACTGCCTAGCTCAAAAGATATAAGTGAAGCACATAGAGTATTCTAACAAATCACGAATAATGTGTGTCCCTCTCAAAAAGGTGTGTTCAGAAAAGATGATTGTAACAAACTAAAAAGCAAACAAAAGCAAACAAACTATTTCACAAGACGCTCCAAGTAAAACACATATCATGTGATGAATAAAAATATAGCTCCAAGTGAGTTACCGATAGATTGTAGACGAAAGAGGGGATGCCTTCTGGGACATCCCCAAGCTTAGACGATTGAGTCTTCCTTGAATATTATCTTGGGGTGCCTTGGGAATCCCCAAGCTTAGGCTCTTGCCACTCCTTATTCCCTTGTCCATCGTAGTCTCACCCAAAACTTGAAAACTTCAGCACACGAAACTCAACAGAAATCTCGTGAGATCCGTTAATATAACAAACAAATCTTAAACTTTAGGTACTGTAGTAAATTGATTCATATTTAATATTGGCATAATGCTACTATACTCCAACTTCTCCATGACTCATACCCCCCCGATACGATCCATAGATTCATCAAAATAAGCAAACTATGCAATAAAAACAGAATCTGTCTAAAACAGAATAGTCTGTAAAGATCTATTTAAAATCCATACTGCTGTAACTCCAAAAATTCTGAAAACTTAGTACGACATGGGAAATTCATATACCAATACTGTGTAAAAATTTCAGATTTTTCTGACGCTCCAGTACAGCATTAAAATTCCAGCACTGGACGCAAAACTTTCTGTTTTCCAAACAGCATCAATTATATTATCTTCCAAATCATCCCAAAGGCATTACTTGGCACAAACACTAATTAAAACATAAAAACATAATCATAACAGAATCTATAATCATGCAAACACTCAAAAACAGTAGGTAAAAGCAAAAATGTATTTTATACATTGGGTTGCCTCCCAGCAAGCGCTATTGTTTTATGCCCCTAGCTTGGCATAATTCATAGTTTCAAGTGTTGTCATGCTTCAAATTGATTCCATAAGTGGCCCTCATAATGGATTCACATGGTGCTTTAATTCTCTTCCTAGGGAAGTCTTCCATCCCTTTCTTTAGTGGAAATCGAAATCTTATATTACCTTCTTTCATATCAATAATAGCACCAATAGTTCGAAGAAAAGGCCTACCAAGTATTATGGGGCAAGAAGGATTGCATTCAATGTCAAGAACAATAAAGTCCACGGGCACACAATTTCTATTTGCAAGAATAAGCACATCATTTATCCCACCCAATGGCTTTTTAACAGTGGAATCCGCAAGATGCAAATTAAGGGAACAAGGATCCAAGTCGGTGAGACCTAGCACATCACACAAAGACTTTGGTATAGTGGAAACGCTAGCACCAAGATCACAAAGAGCATTACATTAATAATCTTTAAATTTTACTTTAATAGTGGGTTCCCATTCATCTTGTAATTTTCTAGGAATTGATACTTCTAACTCAAGTTTTTCTTCATGTGCTTTCATCATGGCTTCTACAATATGTTTAGTGAAAGCTTTATTTTGTTCATATGCATTTGGTGAATTAATCATGGATTGCAACAAGGAAATACACTCAATTAAAGAACAACTATCATAATTAAAGTCCTTGTAATCCAAAGTAGTGGGTGCATTACTATTTAAAGTTTTAACCTCTCCAAACCCACTTTTTTCATTTTTATGATCAAGATTATCACCCTCAAACAAGTGGGACTCTTTCTTTCTAAAGTTGACTCTTCTTCAGTCCCTTTTTGTCGTGGTGGTACGACCATCTATGGGGCCATCCAGCCCCTTGTGGTTCGGTGAGGAGAGATGCAAGCACAAAGAGCAGAATCACCAAAGGGCGCAGGGCGATTTTTACCCAGGTTCGGGCCGCTTGTGAAGCGTAAAACCCTACTCCTGCTTTGGTAGATTGAGTGTGTATGAACACGAGTACAAGGAGCGCTTCCCCGGCAAGGTGTGGGAGAGGCAGCTGCACATGTGAGTTGTGTAAAGAGTCTGAATCCCTCTAACTGTTGCCTTGGCCCTCCTTTTATAGCTCAAGGGGTTACCACAGAGGCAAAACAGTAATTACAAATCGATTAGATAGCAAACAGTGCTATCATACCTAACTCTGCCAATTTAGGACAAAAGTATTAAATGCACCGTTAGGTGTCATGTGGAGAGGTAGTCCCGGCAAGGTTTCTACACCGCTCGCCCAGCTACCTCGTATTATTTTGACACGCCTCCTGGACGGGTGTCATTAAAGGCAAATCCTGTCCCAGCGTGCTGACACGTGCTCGACAAACCTCACCAACCAGCCTGCGTGGTCGACACCTCATCCATTAGCGAACATATGTGCGGTGAGGTGGAGCGCTGGAGGACTGGCAGAAGCTTGCCGGTACGGAGCTTGCCGGGTCTTCACCCTGCTGGTTTAGCCTTGCCGGTAAGGAATGTCTTCATCTTCAGTATTAGTTGAGTGCTTGTTGGTGCTGTGTCTTGAGCTTCTCTCCAGTGGCTTCCGCAACTGGGTCCTGAATCTTGGTCTTGGCGGTTCCCGGCAAGGCTTGGCCGGCAAGGAGGATGCTACTGTCTGTGCATAAGTCAGGGCATAAAATACCCATGTTTTATACACCGACAGGAGCCCCCGGGCCTGGGCCATACGCACGTCCGAAGCGTCGTTGGGCCAGGCCCAAACAATGCACAGACGCGCGGCGGGAAAACTGCCGCTGTAGTTTTCGTCATGATGGTTATCATTTTTTTTTGAGATCTTCTTTGCTTCCTCATTAATCTGAATTCGGGTGTGTTCTCGGTCGTCTTCCGGCAACCCTTGCTGCCGAACGGGCGGCCGCTTGGCATGCTCATAGGTGGGGCATCGTGGGTTCAAACTGAACCGGCATGCGGCCACGTGTGGCAAAGGATAACTGCCATGTCTGTCTTTACTTCTCCTTTTTCTGCGCCCCTCCATCATGCGCGTTTGCATGCATGCAAGGCAGCGGATTGGTGGAGAAGGGCAGCCATTGGAGTGATGCGCCGGGACAGGGGGCGCAGGGTGTGGGATTGGTGATCGTGGGCGGTTGCTGGAGTAATGCGCCTGGCCAGAAGCGCAGGGCGCGGGATTGGCAAACGTGGGTGGCCGCCCGAAGACGGTGAAGAGCCAGCCTCCCGCACTCCCCCTATAAAGAGGGGACTGCGGGATGCGATGCTCACTCATCTCCTTCCGCCTCGATCTTCAGCAACCGTCGCCTCTTTCTCTCATCCTCTTCCCCCGCATCTGACGACGGCATGGCGAGAGGGAGAGGTTGCGGTCGTGTCTCCGCCACCGCGGCGAGAGCTTCTCCTCGGCTCCATGCTCATGCTTCGGCCGCAGCTGTAGAGGCTGGCTCCAGTGCTCAAGGGAGGGTCGCGGCCCATGGTCGTGGACGGCGCGGTGCCCGTGGTCGGGGCGGCCATGGCGGGGTGCTTGCCACTCCGTCTTCGACCCCTCCTCCGCCGGCAGAAGGCCACACGGAGGATACGGCGCAAGAGTTCGTCTTGGAGCTGTGCGATCAGCCGCAGAGCTGGCTGCGGCTTCCTCGCCCTTTTGCTAGGGAGATGGAAGGCCACCACCTGCGTGGCTTATGGTTGCGCGTGGACGGTTGCTGCAACGGCCCGGTCTGGGTGACCGTTGAGACCTCCAACAATGGTATCATGTACCTCACGCGTGGGTGGAAATCTTTTGCCCGCGCCCGCTGTTTAGGGCAGGGGCACCTCCTTCACTTTAGGCTAGACGGACCAGACGCGCTTGTCGTGAAGTTCTTCGGGGCTTCAGGCGCTCGTCTGGAGTGCTGCTAGGAGAGCTCGAGCGACACCGACACCGCTTCCTCCAGCGATGCTGAGGATGACGATGATGACGGCGATGACGACGGGTCTGGTTGATCGCCGGCAGCACCATCATCTGGCCTTCCGGGAACAAGCCGGGCTTCGCCTAGGCGCCCCTTTTGCCCTTCTTGCACTCGATGTAAACCCTGGGGAAGGGCCCACAAAAATGTAATCGAGTACCTTTTCAATGAATATCTAATGTTTACCGGGTTTAAGTAAATGCGTGCTGTTTCCCTTGTTTTATTTTGCCTTTGTATGATCGTGTTCCCTACGCTTGTTTGGAAACTTGCCGGTGAAAGATCGTGGATGTCACCTAGAGGGGGGTGAATAGGCGCTTTAAAATAATTATGGTTTAGGCTTGAACAAATGCGGAATAAAACTAGCGTTTAATTTGTCAAGCACGAAACCTAAAACAACTAGGCTCACCTATGTGCATCAACGACTTATGCTAAGCAAGATAAACAACTAAGTGATAGCAAGATATATAACAAGAAACAATATGGCTATCACAAAGTAAAGTGCAGAAGTAAAGGGCTTGGGTAAGAGATAACCGAGGCACGCGGAGACGACGATGTATCCCGAAGTTCACACCCTTGCGGATGCTAATCTCCGTTTGGATAGGTGTGGAGGCACAATGCTCCCCAAGAAGCCACTAGGGCCACCGTAATCTCCTCACGCCCTCGCACAATGCAAGATGTCGTGTCACTAAGGGACCCTTGAGGGCAGTCACCGAACCCGTACAAATGGCAACCCTTGGGGGCGGTCACCGAACCCGTACACTTTGGCAACCCTTGGGGGCGGTCACCGGTACCCGTACAAATTGCTCGAGGCAATCTCCACAACCTAATTGGAGACCCCGACGCTTGCCCGGAGCTTTACACCACAATGATTGAGCTCCGAAGCACCACCAACCGTCTAGGGCGCCCTAGCACCCAAGAGGAACAAGCTCTAGGGTACCAAGCACCCAAGAGTAATAAGCTTCTCAACTTTTCACCACCACGCATCACCGTGGAGAACTCAAACTGATGCAACTAATGCAATGGCAAGAACACACGAAGTGGTCAAGTCCCTCACTCCCAAATCCCACCAAAGCAACAAAAGCTATGGAGGAATATGAGAGGAAGAACAAGGAGAACACCAAGAACTCCAAGATCTAGATCCAAGGGGTTCCCCTCACATAGAGGAGAAAGTGATTGGTGGAAATGTAGATCTAGATCTCCTCTCTCTTTTCCCTCAAGAACTAGCAAGAATCATTGGAGGGATTGAGAGATAGCAAGCTCGAAGAAGGTCAACAATGGGGGAAGAACACGAGCTTGAGTCCATTAAACCATTGGGGAAGAAGACCCCCTTTTATAGGCCTCCCCAAATCCAACCGTTATGCCCTTCAGCCCGTGCATAAGCGGTAGTACCGCTCGGGTGAGCGGTACTTCCGCTTGCACGGAAGTTCCGGCTATCTGCGTTCAACTGAACAAGTCAGGGAGGCGGTAGTGCCGCCGGAGCGGTACTACCGCTCCCACCAGCGGTACTACCGCGTAGTGTTGAGCAAACGGCTAGAACAGCGGTAGTAGGGGAGGGCAGCGCGGTAGTGCCGCACGGGGCGGTACTACCGCTGGGAACTACCGCTCTACTTCCGCTCGAAGGGCAGAGCTAGACCAGAAGCCAAAAACAAGCGGTAGTGCCCGCGGCACTGGAACCGCGCAAGCGATACTACCGCTGCACAGGGCGGTACTACCGCTAGAGAGCTTCAAAATAGCCCAAGCAAACAGATGGAAGCAGGAAAACCAGAATTGCCATAACTTCTACAAATGAGCTCCGAATTGAGTAAACTCAAGCTAGTTGGATAGATGACGACGAGTAGTATCCAACATCGAGAAGTGGCAGTAGAGATATGCCTATGATATAGAGATGTGAAACCTCTATCAGTGATGATCCGGCATAAACCCCAACATCGAGAACATATAAGATGAAGCAAACGAAATCCGTTCTCGATGACCTTGAGCTTGTCATGAAGGAGACCAAAAGCTCAAAGACTCGCACAGAGAAAAACCAAACAAGAACCAAGAAAGATGATGCAAGGATGCAATGGTTTGAGCTCTCTACGAACGATACGATCAAGCTACTCATACGAGAGCCCCCCTTGATAGTACGACAAACGATCCTATAACCCGGTCTCCAAACTACCACCATGAGACCGGTAAAATAGAAAACCTATCAAGGGCAAACCTTTGCCTTGCACATAGTCCACTTGAGCTAGATGATGACGATCTTGACCTCCTCAAGTTGGACCACCTTTCTTGATTGCGTTGGCTCAATGAAGACTAGTTGATTGTTCCCCCATACTCCACTATGGGTGAGCCACTCTTCGGCACATCTTCACAAGTCCATTGTCACCACAATGGACGGCAAGCTTCAAGCATGATCTCTTCATGATGCTCCACTTGAACTTGCACACCGCAACCTTGATGACGATCACCACTTGATGTCATCCTCCATGGGACATATGAAATCTTCCTTTTAATGCACGCCCATGGAAACAAACCTAACCCCACATAGAACTCTCACGTAGACAATGGGTTAGTACACAAAGCGTAATGGACAATGCTTACCATACCATGGGATCACTTGATCCCTCTCGGTACATCTTCTATGCTTTGTGTGTTGATCAACTTGAATCACTCTTCGTATTTAGTCTTGATCAACCTTGTATCTTTCCAACTCTCTTCATTAAGATGATGTCTTGAAGGTAAACATGAATGTCCACACAATCTTCTTCTTCAAGACATGCTTGCAATAGGCTCATCTCTTACATGACCAATCTTTGGATAACTCCATGAATAACCCCTTGGTCAACACATATTCTTCTTCAAATCACCTTGAGACCAACAAATGGTCTACAAGCAAAGCCTATGGACAAACCCTTCAAATATAACTCAAGGCAACCATTAGTCCATAGGGATTGTCATCAATTACCAAAACCAAACATGGGGGCACCACATGTTCTTTCAGCCGGGGCGTACACTTGCCACGAGCGCTTTGAGGAACGGGTCCTTAGCAGCCTGCTGGAAGTGCCGCCGCTGGCAAGGTAACTTGTCGGGCCAGAATGCAGCTGCTAAGCTTGCCGAGCGGACTCGAAGCAAGCTAGAGCGCGGACTGACCGCGACAAGGTTCCTTCACATGCAGGTTTCTCATACAAAGCACATAATCGTTCAAGGGAAATCGCGAACGTAACAAGGAATTTTTTTTAAAGTTCTTCAACTTAGCTTTTCCTTGCGCTATTTCTCTCGTTGCATGAAATGATCACTTGAACGTCATTGAAATGGTACCCCATCTCCACTCCTCCGGGAAACTTGCTCGCGAGGGATCCTTCTATCCTTTTAAGAAAAAGAAAGAAGAGAAAAGAGTGGTTTGGAAACTTTGACGGTCCATCAGTCATTCCATACAAACTAAAGTGTAAATCACAACATCACATGCATCCACATATAAATGAATATGTACGAGGAGTTGCGAAACACTTAGCTTTATTATGCACAGGATCTGCGCCTGGCTTTGTACAAAGGGTTACATGTCTGGTCAACAAAGCTTGTACAAAAAGGGTTGCTGGGAGGTCTCCCGACAACTGCGCCATATGGGTAGAACTTGCGAAGATGCTCAATATTCCATGAGTTTTGCACTTGAATGTCATCTTCAGTCTCCAGACGGACTGCGCCAGGTCTGGTGACTCGTACTACCCGATAAGGGCCTTCCCACTTTGGCAAGAACTTGTTTGATCTCTTGGCGGGCTGAGCACGCCGAAGAACAAGGTCACCTTCCTCAAGGCTTCGGGCGTGCACTTTGCGGTTATGATAGCGGCGCAAGGCTTGCTGGTAGCATGCAGCTCGCACAGTCGCCCGAAGACGATCTTCCTCAAGGAGCATCGCGTCGTCTTGCCGCAACTGCTCTTGCTCAGCTTCATCGTAAGCGAGCACTCGAGGTGACCCGTATATGAGTTCCGTGGGGAGCACCACTTCCGCACCATAGATTAGGGAGAAGGGTGTTTGACCGGTAGCTCGATTTGATGTCGTCCTGAGTGACCAAAGAACCGCCGGCAACTCATCAATCCAGTGTCTTCCACACTTGCGCAGCTTGTCAAAGGTTCTTGTCTTGAGGCCATGCAGCACTTCAGCATTCATCCTTTCCGCCTGGCCGTTGCTTCTCGGGTGAGCAACAGATGCAAAATAGATTTTGCTGCCAAGGTCTAGGATATACTGTATGAAGGTGCGGCTCATGAATTGTGTGCCGTTGTCGGTGATGATTCTGTTAGGAACCCCGAAACGGCAAACTAATCCTTTGAAGAACTTGACGGTTGATTGCGCTGTCACCTTCCTCACTAGCTCCACTTCAGGCCACTTTGTGAACTTGTTGATGGCGACGTACAAGAACTCAAAGCCCCCGGCAACACGAGGGAAGGGGCCCAAGATATTGAGCCCCCAGACTGAAAGGGCCAGGAGAGAGGGATTGTTTGGAGAGCTTGAGCCGGCTGATGTATGTTCTTTGAATGGAACTGGAATGCTTCACACTTGGTTACTAGCTCATTCGCATCCTGGAGGGCAGTGGGCCAATAGAAGCCTTGCCGGAAAGCTTTGCCGGCAAGTGCTCTTGAACCTATGTGAGAGCCACATATGCCTCCATGTATCTCCGCCAACAGCTTCAGTCCGTCTTCCCGGCAAATACACTTTAATTTCACGCCGTTTTGTCATTTTCTGTACAGGATGCTATCCACAAACTGGCACATACTTGACTGACGGGCTACTCTCTCAGCTTCTTCTTGCTCATCGAAAAGTTCTCCTGTTTGAAGGAAACGAACTATCTACTGTGCCCATGCCGGAGCCTGTGGCTCGACGACAAGGACTAAAGGCATTTCTTCGGCTGCGGGAGCGCTTGCCTCTGCGGCAAGAGCCTGAGGCTCTGCGCTAAGCTGCTGCTCACCGACAACCGCGTCGTTGTTCCTGGCAACCTCCTTGCCGGCGGCTTCAGGAAGCCCTGCCGGAAAGTACTTGCCGGTATTTAACTTCCTTCTCTTACCGTCCTGCGTTGATGGAGTGACTGTTGGTTGATTCAAATGGAGCGCAAACGTTCCCGGTTCCACGGGAAGCTTTTAAGCGGCACACTTTGACAGGCTATCAGCAATGCTGTTTTCCGCACGAGGGATGTGCTATGTTTGCAACTCGTCAAAGTGTTCTTCCAATTTCCTCACTTCTTCCACATACTCTTCCATCAACGGGCTCTGGTAATGTTTGTTTACTTGTTTCACAACAAGCTGTGAGTCACCGCAGATGATCAATTTTTTGATTCCAAGGTCTGTTGCGATCCTAAGACCGGCAAGGAGTCCTTCGTACTCAGCAGTGTTGTTTGTAGTCTGCTCCTTGGGAAAGTGCATTTGAACCACATACTTGAGGTGCTCCCCGGTGGGTGCAACAAGCAGCACTCCGGCACCGGCGCCTTGCAGCGAGAATGCACCGTCAAAGTACATGATCCATTCTTTGGCTGTCTCTTTGACGGGGAGAGCTATTTCTCGAATTTCTTCGTCTTGCATTGGCGTCCATTCGGCAATGAACTCCGCCAAGGCCCTGCTCTGAATGGTTGAAGTGCTTTCAAACTTGAGTGCAAAGCTTGACAATTCCAACGCCCACTCCACTATCCTACCAGTTGCCTCTGGATTTCTCAAGACGCGTTGCAATGGAAAGCGGGTGACGACGGTGATCTCATGCACTTGGAAGTAGTGACGCAGCTTTCTCGAGGCCATAAGAAGACCAAAAAGCAATTTCTGCACTCCAGAGTATCTCGATCTAGCCCCCTACAGAAGGGAACTAACAAAATACACAGGACGCTGCACCACCTTCTTCTTCGGTATCTCTTGCTGATCAACTTCATTTGCTTGTGCTGCTTTTGACTTGTCGGCACCAGGCCTTGCCGGAGAAGATTCTAGTTTGTCACTGGACGGATTTGCTATGGCTGCCTCCTCGTCATCGACTTCCCTCTGTGCCACTAATGCAGCACTAGCCACTTGATTCGTTGCTGCTACGTATAGCAGCAACGACTCTTGCGGTCTAGGCGCAACTAGTGTTGGCGCGGAGGAGAGGTATCTTTTCAAGTCCTGTAGCGCGGCCTCCGCTTCTGGAGTCCATTTCATCGGACCTGCCTTTTTCAAAATCTTGAAAAACGGCAGGGCGCGCTCAACAGATCTTGAAAATGAACCTACTCAAGGAAGCAACGCATCCGGCAAGACGCCGCACATCTTTGACACTTTTTGGTGCTTGAATCTGCTCAATCGCTTTGATCTTGTCGGGATTTGCTTCAATTCCTCGTTGAGATACAAAGAATCCAAGAAGCTTGCCGGATGGAACGCCAAACACACACTTCTCGGGATTGAGCTTCAAGTTGATTTTGCGCAAGTTTGCAAATGTCTCTTCTAAATCTTGAATGAGGGTAGACTTGTCCTTGGTTTTGACCACTATATCATCCATGTATGCTTCCACATTCCTGTGCAGCTGGGGCTCAAAACCAATCTGGACCGCCCTTGCAAATGTTGAACCAACACTCTTTAGTCCGAAAGGCATACGCACGAAGCAGTATGTGCCACATGGAGTAATGAATGCGGTTTTCTCCTCATCATCCGTGGCCATGTGAAAGATCGTGGAAGTCGCCTAGAGGGGGGGGGTGAATAGGCGCTTTAAAATAATTACGGTTTAGGCTTGAACAAATGCGGAATAAACCTAGCGGTTAATTTGTCAAGCACAAAACCTACAACAACTAGGCTCACCTATGTGCACCAACAGCTTATGCTAAGCAAGATAAACAACTAAGTGATAGCAAGATATATAACATGAAACACTATGGCTATCACAAAGTAAAGTGCATAAGTAAAGGGCTTGGGTAAGAGATAACCGAGTCATGCGGAGACGACGATGTATCCCGAAGTTCACACCCTTGCGGATGCTAATCTCCGTTTGGAGCGGTGTGGAGGCACAATGCTCCCCAAGAAGCCACTAGGGCCACCGTAATCTCCTCACGCCCTCGCACAATGCAAGATGCCGTGATTCCACTAAGGGACCCTTGAGGGCGGTCACCGAACCCGTACAAATGGCAACACTTGGGGGCGGTCACCGAACCCGTACACTTTGGCAACCCTTGGGGGCTATCACCGGTACCCGTCAAATTGCTCGGGGCGATCTCCACAACCTAATTGGAGACCCCGATGCTTGCCCGGAGCTTTACACCACAATGATTGAGCTCCGAGGCACCACCAACCGTCTAGGGCGCCCAAGCACCCAAGAGGAACAAGCTCTAGGGTACCAAGCACCCAAGAGTAAAAAGCTTCTCAAACTTCACTTCCACGTATCACCGTGGAGAACTCAAACCGATGCACCAAATGCAATGGCAAGGGCACACGGAGTGCCCAAGTCCCTCACTCTCAAATCCCACCAAATCAACGAAAGCTATGGAGGAATATGAGAGGAAGAACAAGAAGGAGAACACCAAGAACTCCAAGATCTAGATCCAAGGGGTTCCCCTCACATAGAGGAGAAAGTGATTGGTGGAAACGTAGATCTAGATCTCCTCTCTCTTTTCCCTCAAGAACTAGCAAGAATCATTGGAGGGATTGAGAGATAGCAAGCTCGAAGAAGGTCAACAATGGGGGAAGAACACGATCTAGAAGGATAAGGTTCAAGGGGGAAGAAGACCCCCTTTTATAGGAGGGGAAAATCCAACCGTTACCTTGCTCTCAGCCAGCACAGAGCGGTACTACCGCTCGGGCGGTAGTAACCCAAAAGCAGTGCAATGGCACGAAGCCACGAGGCGGTAGTGCAGCCGGAGCGGTACTACCGCTCGCCCCAATGGTACTACCGCTGGGGTTGCAGCTCGGGGTACTCAGAAGCAGAGCAGGAACATGGGAGAAGCAGTAGAACTGCTACAGCGGTACTACCACCCACCTGAGCGGTACTACCGCTTATAGGCAGTAGTGTTGCTCTCCATTGCCGCTTCACTTCCGCTGAGAGTGCGTCGAGACCTGGAGGGAGCGGTAGTGCAGCGGTAGTAGAGGGCGGTACTACCGCTTCGCACTACCGTTGCACTTCCGCGCAAACCCGACACAAAAGTCGAGTTCCCAGAAGCAGCGATAGTAGCCGCGGAACTGGATAACGGTACTAGCGCTATTAAGCGGTACTACTGCTTACCAGAGCGGTACTACCGCTTGTGGCCTCCAGCTCACAAGCACAGCAACAGATGGCTACAAGAAAACTAGAACTGCCATAACTTCTGCAGATGAGCTCTGAAAAGAGCAAACTCAAGCTTGTTGGATAGAGGACGACGAGTACTATCCAACAGCGATATGCATATGATATAGAGATGTGAAACCTCTATCAGTGAAGATCCGGCATAAACCCCAACATCGAGAACATACAAGAAGAAGCAAACGAAATCCGTTCTCGATGAACTTGAGCTTGTCATGAAGGTGACCAAAAGCTCAAAGACTCACATAGAGAAAAACCAAATAAGAACCAAGAAAGATGATGCAAGGATGCAATGGTTTGAGCTCTCTACGAGCGATACGATCAAGCTACTCATACGAGAGCCCCCCTTGATAGTACGGCAAACGATCCTACAACCCGGTCTCCAAACTACCACCATGAGACCGGTAAAATAGAAAACCTATCAAGGGCAAACCTTTGCCTTGCACATGGTCCACTTGAGCTAGATGATGACGATCTTGACCTCCTCAAGTTGGACCACCTTTCTTGATTGCGTTGGCTCGATGAAGACTAGTTGATTGCTCCCCCATACTCCACTATGGGTGAGCCACTCTTCGGCACATCTTCACAAGTCCATTGTCACCACAATGGACGACAAGCTTCAAGCATGATCTCTTCGCGATGCTCCACTTGAACTTGCACACCGCAACCTTGATGACGATCACCACTTGACGTCATCCTCCGTGGGACACATGAGACCTTCCTTTTGATGCACGCCCATGGAAACAAACCTAACCCCACAACGAACACTTACGTAGACAATGGGTTAGTACACAAAGCGCAATGGACAATGCTTACCATACCATGAGATCACTTGATCCCGCTTGGTACATCTTCTACGCTTTGTGTGTTGATCAACTTGAGTCACTCTTTGTACTTAGTCTTGATCAACCTTGACTCTTTCCAAATATCTTCATTAGGATGATGTCTTGAAGGTAAACATGAATGTTCACACAATCTTCTTATTCAAGACATGCTTGCAATAGGCTCAACCCTCACGTGGTCAATCTTTGGATAAATCCTTGAACGGCACCTTGGTCAACACATATTCTTCTTCAAACAACCTTGAGACCAACAAATGGTCCTCAAGCAAAGCCTATGGACAAACCCTTCAAATATAACTCAAGGCAACCATTAGTCCATAGGGATTGTCATCAATTACCAAAACCAAACATGGGGGCACCGCATGTTCTTTCACCATGAATATTTGATGGTATCCAGAATATGCATCAAGGAAGGAGAGTAAATCACAGCCGGAAGTAGAGTCTACAATTTGATCAATGCGCGGCAAAGGGAAAGGATCCTTTGGACATGCTTTGTTGATATCAGTGTAGTCAATACAAAGTCTCCACTTCCCGTTTGCTTTGCGTGCCACAACTGGGTTTCCCAACCAAGTTGGATGTAGTACACCTCTAACCAAACTTGCTGCTTCAAGTTTCTTGATTTCTTTGGCAATGAATTGTTGCCGCTCCAAAGCTTGCTTCCGGACCTTTTGCTTGACGGGCCGAGCGTGGGGACAGACAGCAAGGTGGTGCTCAATTACCACCCTGGGAACACCGGGATGTCAGATGGTCGCCATGCAAACACATCGACATTCGCCCGCAGGAAGGCAACGAGTGCGCTTTCCTATTTGCTGTCAAGGGTGGCACTAGTGGTGAAGGTACCGTCAGTGCCGTCCTCCCTCGCCGGCACATTTTTGGTCGCCGGTGAAGCAGCTTTTGATTTCTTACCGGCAGAGCACTCCGGCAAGTCTTTAACAGGCGCGCAGCACTCCGAAGAGGTGCGCTTCCCGGAATCCTTGCTAGAGGTCTTGCCAGACTTCTTGCTTTCCTTCTTCTTTGAGGGAGCTGGCGCCTTGGCGGCCTCTGCTGCAACCGCATCTCTGTACATCTTGTCGACGCAAATGACTGCATCTTTCTTGTCAGAGTTGATGGAAATGACACCCATCGGCCCTGGCATCTACAACGTGTTGTAAGCGTAGTGAGATGTTGCAATGAATTTTGCCAAGGCTGGGCGGCCAAGAATTCCATTGTACGGCAAGGGGATCTTGACGACGTCAAACACAATCTTTTCCGTTCTGTAGTTCAGTTCCCCGCCAAACGTCACCGGTAATGTGATCTTTCCCTTGGGCTGGCTTCTTCCCGGGTTTACTCCTTGAAATGTGCCCGTTTTCTCGAGTTCCTCGTCGGGGATCTGCAGCCTCTTGATAACCTCCGGAGAGATCAGATTCAGGCCAGCCCCACCGTCAACTAACATCTTTGTTACTTGGAGGTTGCGAATTGTTGGTGAAACCAACAACGGCAAACACCCAACCGCAGTTATGCGATCAGGGTGGTCCTCGGCATCAAATATGATAGGCGTGTGTGACCATTTGAGTGGTTTTTGAGAGCCCATTGCCGGTTCTGCCGCATTAGCCTCACGCGCCCACTGCTTAAGTTGGCGGTGAGAGGAGTGCAAGGATGCTCCTCCGTCGATGCACATGGCGTCGGTTGCCTTCTGGAATTCTAGTTCGCTGGTCTCATCATCGTCCTCTTCGTCACTTCCATCATCTACCTCTTTCTTGTCTCGGCCTCTAGCAGGCTTCTCTTTCTGCTGCTTGGCCTTGCCACCGCGGCCTCCTTGACCACCACGGCCCTTTTTACCGGATCCACCGGTACCATCTTGACCCTTCTCTTTGTCACGCTTTTCGTATTCAGCTTTCTGTTTCTCAACAAGGTGCTCGACTTGCCAGCACTCTTGGAGATCGTGGCCTTTGGTACGGTGAATCTGGCAATATGGTCCATCAGAGTTGCCGGCTTTCTCTTTTGCCGCCGCCTCCTGGCAGCGGCGCATACAGCAGCCTCCTTACCGGAGTTTTCAGTCTTGGCTTTCTTGGCGGACTCAGAGTTGCCGGAGCCTTCGACAGCCATAACAGTTTTGCCTTTGCGCTTCCTGTTACGCTTTCGGCCTTTCTTCCTCGGGGTGGCAGCATCATCGTCCTCAGAATCTACCTCGGCACCAGCGTCCTCCCCGGGAAGCCTCCTTCCTTCCTTAGCACGTGCACACTTATCTGCCAACGTGTAGAGCTCGTGGACGGTCTTGGGCAACTTGACGTTCATTTTCTCCCGCATCCTCCGATTGCACACATTCGTGTGAAAGGCGGCAATCACGGCTGTGGGGTGCACATCTGGGATATTGCGGTGTACGCGGCTTAATCTCTGGATATACTTGTGCATTCACCATCTCTTTGCGGGATCACCTGCAGGTCGCTGGGCTGTCCAGGGGCTTTGTGGCCTCCGGTAAAGGCACCAACAAACTCATTGCAGAGATCTGACAACGAAGAAATGGAGTTCTCCGGCAAGTTCATCAGCCAAGATCTCACGTTGGGCTTTAGTACCAACAGAAAGTAATTGGCGAGGATCTTCTCATCTCTTCCCCCGGCAGCTTGCATGGCAATCGTGCAGATTCCCAGAAATTCTGCTGGGTTCAGCTTGCCGTCGTACTTCTCTGGTACTTCTGGCTTGAAGGCCCGGACAGACGGCCATCGGACTTGCCACAGCTCGCGGGTGAAAGCACGACATCCAAACTCATAAGGCAGATATCCGCCAACCCTTGGCGCAGGCTCATCAACAATGGGGCTGTTGCGCGCGTCAGATTGACGGCGTGCCTCCTGGCGTCGTTCAATGGTGGTGCGGGCGTCTTCTACCCGTCTATCTCGCAGCACTTGCCGCTGATATTGCCGCGCCCGTGGATCCGAAGAAGCCATCGATATCTCGTCGGGCTCGAAAGATTGCTGGGCTTGTCACGGCTGTTGATGTTGCTGCTGTTGAAGCTGTTGCCGCGGAGGCGATTGCACCGTTAGCGTAGCACCGTCAACGCGGCCACCAGTTAGGGCTACTGGCGCCGTTTGCGGTCGCCGTGAGGGCTCCGCTTGCTGTGATTTGCTGGCTTCGGCAAATCCAATCAAGCTTTGGATGGTGGCTTGATGACCCACAAGTATAGGGGATCAATCGTAGTCCTTTCGATAAGTAAGAGTGTCGAACCCAACGAGGAGCAGAAGGAAATGACAAGCGGTTTTCAGCAAGGTATTTTCTGCAAGCACTGAAATTATCGGTAACGAGTAGTTTGATAGCAAGATAATTTTTAACAAGTGACAAGTAGCAATAGTAACAAAGAGTGCAGCAAGGTGGCCCAATCCTTTTTATAGCAAAGGACAAGCCAGAATGATCTCTTATAGTAAGTAAAGCGTTCTCGAGGACACATGGGAATTTCATCTAGTCACTTTCATCATGTTTGTTTGATTCGCGTTCACTACTTTGATAATTTGATATGTGGGTGGACCGGTGCTTGGGTGTTGTTCTTACTTGAACAAGCCTCCCACTTATGATTACCCCCTCTCGTAAGCATCCGCAACTACGAAAGAAGAATTAAGATAACTCTAACCATAGCATTAAACATATGGATCCAAACACTTGATGTATGTCTTGCATATGAATACCCGTGGTGACAATGGGGTATTATATTGATTCACTTGATATATGTTTTGGCACTCAACTCACGGATTCCCGAGGTGACATTGGGGTAATCTATGCATAGGGTTTGATGCACGTTTTCATTATCTTTTCTTCGATAGAAACTTTGGGGTGCTCCTTGGAGTTCTTTGTGTGGATTGAATATTATGATTATGAAGTTGTTTGATGCATGTCGTATAATCAACTCATGGATACTTATGGTGACATTGGAGTATCTAGGTGACATTAGAGTTGGTTGATGTATATCATATGGTGTTATTTTAGTACGAACTCTAGGGCTATTGGTGACACTTATAGGAATAGCTCAATAGATCGATCGGAAAGGATAACTTTGAGGTGGTTTCATACCCTACAAACAATTTCTATCTTATGTTCTCCGCTAATATGAACTTGGGAATGATTCTTTATCGCACGTTGAGGGATGGTTATATGATCCAATTATGTTAGCATTGTTGAGAGATTGCACTAGTGAAAGTATGAACCCTAGGCCTTATTTTCAAGCATTGCAATACCGTTTGTGTTCCGTTTTATCAATTGCTACCTTGCTGTTTTTATATTTTCAGATTACAAAAACCTATATCTACTATCCATACTACACTTGTATCACCATCTCTTCGCCGAACTAGTGCACCTATACAATTTACCATTGTATTGGGTGTGTTGGGGACACAAGAGATTTCTTGTATTTGGTTGCAGGGTTGTTTGAGAGATACCATCTTCAACCTACGCCTCCCACGGATTGATAAACCTTAGGTCATCCACTTGAGGGAAAATTGCTACTGTCCTACAAAACTCTGCGCTTGGAGGCCCAACACGAGTCTACAAGAATAAGTTGTGTAGTAGACATCAAGTGTCATGTAGTCGACGTTCACATGACACCACTAAGGGAATCAACAACATACATATCATCAAAATATCGAACGAATACCAAATTCACATGATTACATATGACAAGACTTCTCCCATGTCCTCAAGAACAAAAGTAACTACTCACAAATCATATTCATGTTCAAGATCAGAGGGGTATTGAATAGCATAATAGATCTGAACATATAATCTTCCACCAAATAAACCAACTAGCATCAACTACAAGATGTAATCAACACTACTAGCAACCCACAGGTACCAATCTGAGGTTTTGGGACAAAGATTGAATACAAGAGATGAACTAGGGTTTGAGATGAGATGGTGCTGGTGAAGATGTTGATGAAGATTAGTCCTCCCATGATGAGAGGATCGCTGGTGATGTCGATGGCGACGATTTCCCCCTCCCGGAGGAAAGTTTCCCCGACGGAATCTCTTCGCCGGAGAGCAAAAGTGCTCCTGCCCAAGTTCCGCCTCGAGACGGCGGCGCACCATCCCAAAAGTCTTCTCTATATTTTTTCTAGGGCAAATGCACTTATATACCAGAAAATGGGGGCCAGAGGCTGGCCAGGGGCCCCACGAGGTACCAGGGCGCGCCTGGGGGGGGATGGCGCGCCCTAGTGCCTCGTGGGCACCTGGGTGCCCCCCTCTGGTACTTCTTGATTCTAGTATTTTTTATTTATTCCAAAATAATTCTCCGTGAAATTTCAGCTCATTTAGAGATGTGCAGAATAGGTATCTCTGACATAGCTTTTTCAGGTCCAGAATTCCAGCTGCCGGCATTCTCCCTCCTTGTGTAGATCTTGCATATTAAGAGAGAAAAGGCATTAGAATTGCTCCAAACAGTGTTATATTGATTAAAAACACTATAAATAACAGTTCAAAACATGGTGCAAAATGGACGTATCAACTCCCCCAAGCTTAGACATCGCTTGTCCTCAAGCGAAAGCCAATATCGATAATCATGTCCACAGGTTTAGAGAGAGAGGTGTCGATAAAAACAAAATACAGACATAGTAGCATCATGATCATTATTATAACAGCAATATTTATTATCATAAACTTCTCATGAGCAAGTAACAATTCATCACAACAATGGAGTATAAGGCATAAACTTTCTTGAAAACTAACAAACTATCTCAGTCAACAATGCAATTGCAATTCATCATATTTTCAGGAAGGGTCTCACATAGGAGCTTTTCAGCAAGTCCACATACTCAACCATCATATAGTCTTCTATGATTGCTAACACTCACGACATATATATGGAGCAAAAATTTTGAGCCAGACACATAGAAAGATAGGGGCTTGTGAGTTCGCCTCCCAACTTATTCACCTCAAGGGTGATGTCAACAATAATAACTCATGATCACTCATATCCAACTGGATATATATGCTTAGATCTTTTCCCACCACATGATGCTTACAAAAGAGAAAATAAAAAGGAAATAGAGGAGAACACTATTGACTCTTGCATAAAAAGTAAATACATAAAAGTAAAGGATAGGCCCTTCGCAGAGGGAAGTAGAGGTTGTCATGCGCTTTTTGTTGTTAGATGCAAGAGCTCTTAATGCAAAGGAACGTCACTTTATATTGCCCCTTGTGATAGCAACCTTTATTATGCAGTCTGTCGCTTTTATTTCTTTACCATCACAAGTTCGTACAAAGCTTATTTCCCTTACAATAAAAGTTCAGACATATTTCGAGGCAATTTTTATTGCTTTTTGCACCGATGACAACTTACTTGAAGGATCTTATTCAATCCATAGGTAGATATAGTGGACTCTCATGACATGAAACTGGGTTTAAGGGTTTCGGATGCACAAGTAGTATCTCTACTTGGTGCGGATTTTTGGCTAGCAAAGATATTGGGCAAGCACCACATGTTGGAGGATCTATAACAATATAACTTCTATGTGAATATGAACAAACATAACTCATTACGTTGTCTTCCTTGACCAACGTCAACAATTTGACATAAAATACTTAATGGGGGCTCACAATCATAAAAGATGTCCAAGATAGTATATTTGCATGTGAATCTTCTCTTCCCTTATTAATTCTTGCATGAATTGCATCATTGACTAATGTTATGTATGTTAACTTTCAATAAATTTTACCACTTATACTTTTCTTTATGTAATGTCATTACTTTCCATAGGATTAGCATATGATCATTTTCATTATTTTCATTGCTAGAATTGGAACATGAAAGTAAAGAAGCAAAAACTCAAACTACTCTTTATTATATAACTCTCAACTCGATTACATAGATAGGTAGATCACGAAGCTAACACTCGAAAATAGATCATACTAAACTTTTATTCAACTAGATCACGAAATAACTAAGGATTGAACTAAAAATAGGTAAAGATAATAAAAGTGATGGTGATACGATACCGGGGCACCTCCCCCAAGCTTGGCATAAGCCAAGGGGAATGCCCATACCCATGTGCTCAAGTCTCCTTCTTCGGTGATGGTGGTGATGATGTGGTGAGCTTGTCCAGCTTACGTTTGAGGATGAAATTTTCCTCCCTCAAATCATCGACTTCTTGCTTCAGCTTCAATACCTTTTTACATAGTGCCTCCTTGCTTTCCTACAGAAAATGGGACGGGATAAATTGGATCTTAGACTTGTTTACTATGTTTGGGAGGCTCGCCTTCTTGAACTCCACATGCATATCTCCAGGTTGAGGTAGAGGGGCATCTTCTTCATCCGAGCTCGCGTCTTCCGTCCCCTTTATGTTGGCATCTTGCTCCTCCTCCTCGGACCATCCATAGGGGTCTATATCCCCATAGCTCTTTGGATTTGCAACATAGAGTGATACAAAGCTCTCTGCATCCGAGTCTTGAGACGACATACTTTCGGATCTGTCAGAAAAATAGCAGGAAACAAGAACAGAGGAGATTTCTGTGATACGGTGGTCAAAACGTCTGGGAGTATATATAAAGATTTTTTATCTTGCAAAACAAGTAATCCAGAAGAAAACGGAGTCGGGAAGGCTCACATGGGGCCCACGAGCCACCAGGGCGCGCCTGGGGGGGGGTGGCGCGCCCTGGTGCCTCGTGGGCACCAGCTGGGTCCCCTCGGTTGTTTCTTATTTTTGTATTTTTTCTAATATTCCACAACTAACAGAAAGTATTTTTATGGAATTTTTGGAGTCGGTTTACTTACCGTATCACATACCTCATCCTTTTCAGGGTTCTGGAGTGTTCCTGAAGGTCTCTCTTATGTATTCCACCGGTGTAATTGTTTCAATAATATTAGTTTCAACATTAATGGGGGTACCTGAAATATAGTGCTTAATTCTTTGCCCATTCACCACTCTCGGATTAGTGCCTTCGGAGTTATTTATTTTGATGGCTCCGGAGCGATAAACTTCTTCGATGATATACGGTCCTTCCCATTTAGAGAGAAGTTTTCCTGCAAAGAATCTCAAACGAGAATTGTACAATAGAACTTACTCACCTACTTTAAATTCCCGTTTTTGAATTCTTCTATCATGCCATCTTTTAACTTTTTATTCAAATAATTTGGCATTTTCATAAGCTTGGGTTCTCCATTCATCTAATGAGCTAATATCAAATAACCTCTTTTCACCGGCAAGTTTAAAATCATAATTTAGTTCTTTAATTGCCCAATATGCTTTATGTTCTAACTCAAGAGGTAAATGACATGCTTTTCCATAAACCATTTTATAAGGAGACATACCCATAGGATTTTTATAAGCAGTTCTATATGCCCATAATGCATCGTCAAGTTTCTTAGACCAATTCTTTCTAGATCTATTGACGGTTTTTTGCAAAATTAATTTTATTTCTCTATTGCTCAATTCAACTTGACCACTAGTTTGAGGGTGATAGGGAGATGCAATTCTATGGTTGACATCATATTTAGCAAGCAATTTACGGAATGCACCATGAATAAAATGTGAACCGCCATCAGTCATCAAATATCTAGGGACTCCAAACCTCGAGAAAATAACTTCTTTAAGCATTTTAATAGAAGTGTTATGATCAGCACTACTAGTTGGAATAGCTTCTACCCACTTAGTAACGTAATCAACAGCAACTAAAATATGGGTATACCCATTGGATTTAGGAAAGGGTCCCATATAATCAAATCCCCAAACATCAAATGGTTCAACAGCAAGTGAATAATTCATAGGAATTTCCTGACGTCTACCAACATTACCAATTCTTTGACATTCATCACAAGATAAGACAAACTTACGAGCATCCTTGAAAAGAGTAGGCCAATAAAAACCAGATTGCAATACCTTGTGTGCAGTTCTGTCTCCCGCATGGTGTCCTCCGTAAGCCTCGGAATGACACTTCCGTAGGATTTGTTCCTGTTCATGCTCAGGTATACAATGTCTAATAATACCATCTACCCCTTCTTTATAAAGATGTGGTTCATCCCAGAAGTAATGTCTTAAATCAAAGAAGAACTTTTTCTTTTGTTGGTACGTGAAACTAGGTGGTATGTATTTGGCAACAATGTAATTAGCATAGTCCGCATACCATGGAGTAGTACGAGAAGCATTTATGACAGCTAATTGTTCATCAGGAAAATCATCATTAATAGGAAGTGGGTCATCAAGAACATTTTCCATCCTAGACAAATTATCTGCTACTGGATTCTCAGCTCCGTTTCTATCAGTAATATGCAAGTCAAATTCTTGTAGCAATGAAACCCACCTAATGAGTCTAGGTTTAGCATCTTTCTTTTCCATAAGATATTTAATAGCAGCATGATCGGTGTGAACAGTTACTTTAGAATCAACTATGTAAGATCTGAATTTATCACATGCAAACACAACTGCTAGAAATTCTTCTTCAGTAGTAGCATAATTTCTTTGGGCACTGTCTAGAGTTTTACTAGCATAATGGATAACATTTAATTTCTTATCAACTCTCTGTCCTAGAACAGCACCAACAGCATAATCACTAGCATCACACATAATTTCAAAAGGCAAGTTCCAATCAGGTGGCTGAACAATAGGTGCAGTGGTTAAGGCTTTCTTAGTTGTTTCAAAGGCTTCTAGACAATCATCATCAAAAACAAATGGAACATCTTTTTGCAAAAGACTGGTAAGAGGCCTAGAAATTTTAGAGAAGTCTTTAATAAATCTCCTATAGAAACCAGCATGACCTAGGAAACTTCTTATACCTTTAATATCTTTAGGACATGGCATTTTCTCAATAGCATCAACCTTAGCTTTATCAACTTCAATACCTCTTTCAGAAATTTTATGCCCCAAGACAATGCCTTCATTCACCATAAAATGGCACTTCTCCCAATTCAATACAAGATTAGTTTCTTCACATCTTTGCAAAACTCGATCAAGGTTGCTTAAACAATCATCAAAAGAAGTTCCGTAAACGGAGAAATCATCCATGAACACCTCAACAATCTTTTCACAAAAGTCAGAGAATGTAATAGTCATTCATCTTTGAAAGGTAGCAGGTGCATTGCATAAACCAAAAGGCATACGTCTATAAGCATAAGTTCCAAAAGGGCAAGTGAAGGTGGTTTTCTCTTGATCGGGTTGTGATACGGGTATTTGAGAAAAACCAGAATAACCATCTAGAAAACAAAAGTGTGTATGCTTAGACAATCTTTCTAGCATTTGATCAATAAAAGGTAAGGGGTAATGATCTTTTCTAGTAGCTTTGTTTAATTTTCTAAAATCAATTACCATCCTATAACCAGTTACAATTCTTTGTGGAATGAGTTCATTTTTATCATTAGGACCAACGGTAATACCTCCTTTCTTAGGGACATAATGAACAGGACTTACCCATCTACTATCAGCTATGGGATAGATTATACCTGCTTCTAGAAGTTTTAATATTTCAGTTCTTACCACCTCTTTCATCTTAGGATTTAATCGTCGTTGGTGGTCGACAACTGGTTTAGCATCAGGCTCCATATTAATTTTGTGCTGACATAGAGTGGGACTAATGCCCTTAAGATCATCCAGAGTATATCCAATAGCAGCACGGTGCTTCCTTAGAGTTTTTAGTAATCTCTTTTCTTCATGAGTTGAAAGGTTAGCACTAATAATAACAGGATATATCTTCTTTTCATCAAGATAGGCATATTTCAATGTATCGGGCAATTGCTTCAATTCAAATACAGGATCACCTTTAGGCGGAGGAGGGCCTCCAAGAGTTTCAATAGGCAAATTATGTTTAGGGATAGGTGGTTTATCAAAGAATATCTTATCTATTTCATTTCTTTCATTCATATGCATATCGTTTTCATGGTCTAGCAAATATTGTTCTAACGGATCAGTAGGAGGTACGACAATAGAAGCAAGACCAATAATTTCATCTTTACTAGGCAATTTTTTATCATGAGGTTGTCTACGAAACTTGGAGAAATTAAACTCATGAGATATATCACCAAACTTAACTCGAACCTTTTCTTTAACACAATCAATTTCAGCATTAACGGTATTCAAGAAAGGTCTACCGAATATAATGGGACAAAAATTATCTTGTTGTGAGCCAAGTACTAAGAAATCAGTAGGGTATTTGATTTTGCCACACAAGACTTCAACATCTCTAACAATCCCAAGTGGTGTAATAGTATCTCTATTTGCAAGCTTAATAGTAACATCAATATCTTCAATCTCAACAGGTGCAATTTCATGCATTACTTCTTGATATAAAGAAAATGGAATAGCACTCACACTAGCACCCATGTCACACAACCATGATAGCAATGATCTCCAATCTTAACAGAAATAACAGGCATGCCAACTACGGGCTTGTTCTTGTCTAACTTATCTCGTTCATTTCTAACAGGTTTAGCAATTCTAGCCGCCTCCTCACAAAAGTAAATAACATGCCCATCTATATTATCGACTAAGAGATCTTTAACCATAGCAACATCAGGTTCAACTTTAATTTGTTCAGAGGGTCTAGGTGCTCTAATATTACTTTTGTTAACCATGGTTGAAGCTTTAGCATGTTCCTTAATCCTAACAGGAAAAGGTGGTTTCTCAATATAAGTAGTAGGCACAACTGGATCAACATGGTAAACAATTGTTTCTTCTTTAACACTAACGGGTTCCTCAATATTTTGTTTAACAGGGGGATGATATTTAAACCACTTCTCCTTAGGGAGATCAACATGAGTAGCAAATGATTCACAAAAGGAAGCTACTATCTCAGAGTCAAGTCCATATTTAGTGCTAAACTTATGAAAATCATCTGTGGCCATAAAAGATTTAACACAATCGAACTCAAGTATTATACCTAACTCATTACCTTTGTCGAGTTCCCAATCTTCAGAGTTGTGTTTAATTCTTTCCAGAAGATCCCATCTGAATTCAATAGTTTTCTTCATAAAGGAGCCAGTCGAACAAGAATCGAGCGTAGTTTGATTATCATGAGAAAGCCGAGCATAAAAATTATGTAAGATAATTTCTTTTGAGAGATCATGATTGGGGCATGTGTACATCATGTACTTAAGCCTTCCCCAAGCTTGAGCGATGCTTTCTCCTTCACGAGGCCAAAAATTATATATATATAATTCCGATCACGATGAACCAAATGCATAGGATAAAATTTCTGATGGAATTCTAGTTTCAATCGGTTCCAGTCCCATGTATCAGTATCATCACATAGCCTATACCACATTAATGCCTTTCCCTCCAAATATAAAGGGAATACTTTCTTCTTAACTCCATCTCCGGATAAACCTGCAAGCTTAAACAATCCACAAATTTCATCTACATAGATCAAGTGCATATCAGGATGAACCATTCCATCTCCTGCATAAGGATTAGCTAGCAGTTTCTCTATCATAACCGGAGGAATCTCATAATAAATATTTTCAGTAGGTGCAGTAGGTTGAGGAGCAACTATTTGTGTTTCCGGTCGAGGCGAAGATACCCCGAACAAACCCCTCAAGGGATTACTTTCCATAGTGACAAATAACAGTAAATTTCAGCACGTAATATAAATGTTTCCTTACCAAATTCCACTCACCAAAGGCGCTTCACTCCCCGGCAACGGCGCCAGAAAAGAGTCTTGATGACCCACAAGTATAGGGGATCAATCGTAGTCCTTTCGATAAGTAAGAGTGTCGAACCCAACGAGGAGCAGAAGGAAATGACAAGCGGTCTTCAGCAAGCCATTTTCCGCAAGCACTGAAATTATCGGTAACGAGTAGTTTGATAGTAAGATAATTTGTAACAAGTGACAAGTAGCAATAGTAACAAAGAGTGCAGCAAGGTGGCCCAATCCTTTTTATAGCAAAGGACAAGCCGGAACGATCTCTTATAGTACGTAAAGCGTTCTCGAGGACACATGGGAATTTCATCTAGTCACTTTCATCATGTTTGTTTGATTCGCGTTCGCTACTTTGATAATTTGATATGTGGGTGGACCGGTGCTTGGGTGCTGTTATTACTTGAACAAGCCTCCCACTTATGATTACCCCCTCTCGCAAGCATCCGCAACTACGAAAGAAGAATTAAGATAACTCTAACCGTAGCATTAAACATATGGATCCAAATCAGCCCCTTACGGAATAGCGCATAAACTAGGGTTTAAGCTTCTGTCACTCTAGCAACCCATCATCTAATTACTACTCCACAATGCATTCCCTTAGGCCCAAAGATGGTGAAGTGTCACGTAGTCGACGTTCACACGACACCACTAAGGGAATCAACAACATACATATCATCAAAATATCGAACGAATACCAAATTCACATGATTACTTATGACAAGACTTCTCCCATGTCCTCAAGAAAAAAAGTAACTACTCACAAATCATATTCATGTTCAAGATCAGAGGGGTATTGAATAGCATAATAGATCTGAACATATAATCTTCCACCAAATAAACCAACTAGCATCAACTACAAGATGTAATCAACACTACTAGCAACCCACAGGTACCAATCTGAGGTTTTGGGACAAAGATTGAATACAAGAGATGAACTAGGGTTTGAGATGAGATGGTGCTGGTGAAGATGTTGATGAAGATTAGTCCTCCCATGATGAGAGGATCGCTGGTGATGTCGATGGCGACGATTTCCCCCTCCCGGAGGAAAGTTTCCCCGGCGGAATCTCTCCGCCAGAGAGCAAAAGTGCTCCTGCCCAAGTTCCGCCTCGAGACGGTGGCGCACCATCCCGAAAGTCTTCTCTATATTTTTTCTAGGGAAAATGCACTTGTATACCAGAAAATGGGGGCCAGAGGGTGGCCAGGGGCCCCACGAGGTACCAGGGCGCGCCTTGGGGGGTGGCGCGCCCTGGTGCCTCGTGGGCACCTGGGTGGCCCCCTCTGGTACTTCTTGATTCCAGTATTTTTTATTTATTCCAAAATAATTCTCCGTGAAATTTCAGCTCATTTGGAGATGTGCAGAATAGGTATGTCTGACATAGCTTTTTCAGGTCCAGAATTCCAGCTGCCGGCATTCTCCCTCCTTGTGTAGATCTTGCATATTAAGAGAGAAAAGGCATTAGAATTGCTCCAAAAAGTGTTATATTGATTAAAAACACTATAAATAACAGTAGCAAAACATGATGCAAAATGGACGTATCATGGCTCTCCACTCATCCATCTTCTCTGCTGCCGGAGGGAAGTTTAGCAGCATCTGAGCCCGCGCCATCGCCTCCGCTGCTGTGGTTGGCATGGCCGGAAGCGAAGAATGCGAAGTCGCTCTACTCCTGGCAGAGCCAGCAAGAGCGCCATCGCGATCTTGCTGCCGCGGCACATGACCAGCAGAAGGCTGTCGCGGCGGAGGTGGTGCCTGACGATCTGGGATCTGATCGACAGGGGTCTTGCCGTGTGGACGCCGCCGCCCAGAGTCGTTGACGCTGCTAGGGGTCATGATGCGCCTATCCTATGATGGGCGCGGCATGTGTCTCGACGCAGCGTCCCTAGACATCGCCACGGCGGTATCTTGGCTCGCGCAGGCCCGGGGATTGTTGCCCCGGTGGTTGCGCTCGTCGGTGCGGTGGGCAGGAGGTAGACGTCCATCCACCCCGGCCACGCCGTCTCCGCTTTGTTCGCCAGAGGGTCGAGGAAGCCGACTACCCCCAGCGCGCTCATCTCCTCTTTCGGCTACGGTGGGCATGGCGACCGAGCCACCTGCGCTGGTCATGCCAACCGCGGCGTCCGCGCCGCCCGCATTAGCTGCACCGCCTGTGCCGCCTGCGGATGCGCGTGAAAGAGCTTTGGAGGCGGAAGGAGCTGTCATTGTGATGCCCTTCTTCTTGGGCACCATCGATGATGAAGAAGATGATGAAGCTGATGATATCGATGCGCACTCCGATGGTTCAGGTTCGCACCAGCATGCCCCCTACCTGGCACGCCAAAGATGTCATGGTGGTACGACCATCTATGGGGCCATCCAGCCCCTTGTGGTTCGGTGAGGGGAGACGCAAGCACAAAGAGCAGAATCACCAGAGGACGCAGGTCGATTTTTACCAAGGTTCGGGCCGCTTGTGAAGCATAAAACCCTACTCCTGCTTTGGTAGATTGAGTGTGTATGAACACGAGTACAAGGAGCGCTTTCCCGGCAAGGTGCGGGAGAGGCAGCTGCACATGTGAGTTGTGTAAAGAGTCCGAATCCCTCTAACTTTTGCCTTGGCCCTCCTTTTATAGCTCAAGGGGTTACCAAAGAGGCAAAACAGTAATTACATATCGATTAGATAGCAAACAGTGCTATCATACCTAACTCTGCCAGTTTAGGACAAAAGTATTAAATGCACCGTTAGGTGTCATGTGGAGAGGTATTCCAGGCAAGGTTTCTGCACCGCTCGCCCAGCTACCTCGTATTATTCTGACATGCCTCCTGGACGGGTGTCATTAAAGGCAAATCCTGTCCCAGCGTGCTGACACGTGCCCGACAAGCCTCACCAACCAGCATGCGCGGTCGACACCTCATCCATTAGCGAACATCTATGCGATGAGGTGGAGCGCTGGAGGAATGGCAGAAGCTTGCCAGTACGGAGCTCGCCGGGTCTTCACCCTGCCAGTTTAGCCTTGCCGGTAAGGAATGTCTTCATCTTCAGTATTAGTTGAGTGCTTGTTGGTGCTGTGTCTTGAGCTTCTCTCCAGTGGCTTCCGCAACTGGGTCCTGAATCTTGGTCTTCGCGGTTCCCGGCAAGGCTTGGCCGGCAAGGAGGCTGCTACTGTCTGTGCATAAGTCAGGGAGACATCATCATAATTTGATTTCTTAAAGAAATAATCTTAGCGGGATGTGGGATCGAGGAGATAGGTCTAGAGGGGGGGTGAATAGACTACTTGACCAAATAAAAACCTAACCTTTTCCCAATTTTTGTTGTAGGCAGATTTTAGCAATCATACAAGTCAAGCATCACCCTACACATGCAATTCTAAGAGTATAGTAGCGGAAAGTAAACAATTGCATATGTAATTAAAGGAGGGGGTCGGAGATTTCAAACGCAATGAAGACACGGTGGTTTTTGGCGTGGTTCCGATAGGTGGTGCTATCGTACGTTCACGTTGATGGAGACTTCAACCCACGAAGGGTAACGGCTGCGCGAG
Organism: Elymus sibiricus; assembly: GCA_039707655.1. Lineage (NCBI taxonomy): Eukaryota > Viridiplantae > Streptophyta > Magnoliopsida > Poales > Poaceae > Elymus > Elymus sibiricus. The sequence continues at coordinate 311,244,546 of CM077666.1, forward strand.
TCCATGAAGGGCTCCACCCACGAAGGGTCCACTAAGAAGCAACCTTGTCTATTCCACTATGGCTTACGTCCACGAAGGACTAGCCTCACTCGAGGTAGATCTTCACGAAGTAGGCGATCTCCTTGCCCTTACAAACTCCTTGGTTCAACTCCACATCATGTCGGAGGCTCCCAAGTGACACCTAACCAATCTAGGAGACACCACTCTCCAAAAGGTAATAGACGGTGTGTTGTTGATGAACTCCTTGCTCTTGTGCTTCAAATGATAGTGTTCTGAACACTCAAACAACTCCTCACAGATTTGGCTATGGTGGAAGAAGGATTTGAGTGGAAAGCAACTTGGGAAAGGCTAGAGATCAAGGTTCAAATGGTAGGAATGGAATATCTTGATCTCAACACATGAGTAGGTGGTTCTCTCTCAGAAAATGTATGGTGGAAGTGTAGGCACGTTCTGATGGCTCTCTCTCCTAAGAAGGAAGTGGTGGAGGGGTATATATAGCCTCCACACAAAATCCAACCGTTACACACTTTTGACCCAACTCGGTGGCACCGATTCAGAAGACTCGGTGGCACCGAACTGTGTAAAAGATATGAACGTTAGGAATCTTGGTGGGACCGATAGGAACAACTCGGATGGACCGAAGTGCAATGGCTAGGGCAAACCTCATCTCGGTGGCACCGATTGCATCAACTCGGTAGGACCGAACTGAAGCAATAAGGCAACAGAGACTTGGCAAGCCATCTCGGTGAGACCGATTTGCAAAACTCGGTGAGACCGAAGTAAGTGCAAACGATTACAGAGAGTTGGCAAGGCCATCTCGGTGAGACCAAGATCCATATCGGTGGATCCGATTTGTTAGGGTTTTGGCAGTGGCTAAGTCTAGATGAACTCGGTGGCTCCGGATAGGAAATTTCGGTGGGGCCGAGTTGGAATGTAGCTTTTGGACATATTTGGGTAGAGAGAGTGGTTGAGGGTTTAGGAGTACTGTTACTAAGCACTTGAGCAAAAAGACCATTAAGCAACACCTCATCCCCTTTTAATAGTATTGGCTTTCCTATGGACTCAATGTGATCTTGGATCACTAAACCAAAAATGTAGAGTCTTGATCTTTTGCCAATCCTTGTCCTTAGCATTTTGAAGGGGTTCCACGTCCTCTTGTCCCTGCCACGCCATTGTTGAACTCGTCTGAAATTCACTAGATAAAAGCATTAGTCCAATAACATGTATGTTGGCATAAATTACCAAAACCATCAAGGGAGCAAATGTGCTTTCAATCTCCCCCTTTTTGGTAATTGATGACAACATACATCAAAGCTTCAAATACAGATATAGCAGAGGTATGTATGAAAGCTTTGAAGGAAACATGTAACATGCATGAGCTCTCCTTTACTCCCCCTAAAGAGGTGCATATAAAGTGATGATACCAATTGTGGGATCGAGGAGATAGGTCTAGAGGGGGGGGTGAATAGACTACTTGACCAAATAAAAACCTAACCTTTTCCCAATTTTAGTTGTAGGCAGATTTTAGCAATCATACAAGTCAAGCATCACCCTACACATGCAATTCTAAGAGTATAGCAGCGGAAAGTAAACAATTGCATATGTAAGTAAAGGAGGGGATCGGAGATTTCAAACGCAATGAAGACACGGTGGTTTTTGGCGTGGTTCCGATAGGTGGTGCTATCGTACGTCCACGTTGATGGAGACTTCAACCCACGAAGGGTAACGGCTGCGCGAGTCCATGGAGGGCTCCACCCACGAAGGGTCCACGAAGAAGCAACCTTGTCTATTCCACCATGGCTTACGTCCACGAAGGACTAGCCTCACTCGGGGTAGATCTTCATGAAGTAGGCGATCTCCTTGCCCTTACAAACTCCTTGGTTCAACTCCACATCATGTCGGAGGCTCCCAAGTGACACCTAACCAATCTAGGAGACACCACTCTCCAAAAGGTAATAGACGGTGTGTTGTTGATGAACTCCTTGCTCTTGTGCTTCAAATGATAGTCTTCTGAACACTCAAACAACTCCTCACAGATTTGGCTATGGTGGAAGAAGGATTTGAGTGGAAAGCAACTTGGGAAAGGCTAGAGATCAAGGTTCAAATGGTAGGAATGGAATATCTTGATCTCAACACATGAGTAGGTGGTTCTCTCTCAGAAAATGTATGGTGGAAGTGTAGGTACGTTCTGATGGCTCTCTCTCCTGAGAAGGAAGTGGTGGAGGGGTATATATAGCCTCCACACAAAATCCAACCGTTACACACTTTTGACCCAACTCGGTGGCACCGATTCAGAAGACTCGGTGGCACCGAACTGTGTAAAATATATGAACGTTAGGAATCTTGGTGGGACCGATAGGAACAACTCGGATGGACCGAAGTGCAATGGCTAGGGCAAACCTCATCTCGGTGGCACCGATTGCATCAACTCGGTAGGACCGAAGTGAAGCAATAAGGCAACAGAGACTTGGCAAGCCATCTCGGTGAGACCGATTTGCAAAACTCGGTGAGACCGAAGTAAGTGCAAACGATTACAGAGAGTTGGCAAGGCCATCTCGGTGAGACCAAGATCCATATCGGTGGATCCGATTTGTTAGGGTTTTGGCAGTGGCTAAGTCTAGATGAACCCGGTGGCTCCGAATAGGAAATTTCGGTGGGGCCGAGTTGGAATGTAGGTTTTGGACATATTTGGGTAGAGAGAGTGGTTGAGGGTTTAGGAGTACTGTCACTAAGAACTTGAGCAAAAAGACCATTAAGCAACACCTCATCCCCTTTTAATAGTATTGGCTTTCCTATGGACTCAATGTGATCTTGGATCACTAAACCAAAAATGTAGAGTCTTGATCTTTTGCCAATCCTTGTCCTTAGCATTTTGAAGGGGTTCCACGTCCTCTTGTCCCTGCCACGCCATTGTTGAACTCGTCTGAAATTCACTAGATAAAAGCATTAGTCCAACAACATGTATGTTGGCATAAATTACCAAAACCACCAAGGGAGAAAATGTGCTTTCAATCTCCCCCTTTTTGGTAATTGATGACAACATACATCAAAGCTTCAAATACAGATATAGCAGAGGTATGTATGAAAGCTTTGAAGGAAACATGTAACATGCATGAGCTCTCCTGAACTCCCCCTGAAGAGGTGCATATAAAGTGATGATACCACTTGGGAGATATACATGCTACATGTATCTTGGCTATATGCATCAGAGCAATATATATCATATAGGTGTCCACATGTCCATGATTGTCTCCTTGCAAACAATATATACTAGCAAGAGGTCAATCATGTTCATGGGTGTGATGCATGTACTTACCTTGAAGTTCTTGATCAAGTACTTGAAGAAATACACTTGAGAAAACAAGGTTAGATAACACAAGATAATTTCTTCAAGAAAAGACACAAGATCAACAAGAAACCAAGATTGGGATATCATGTAGAATAGAGTATCACTGGGTGAATACTTCTTTGAAGCAGACATGTCCCCAAAAGAAATAGCTGTCGCCCCTTAAAGAACTTCCTCTCCCCCTAAATCTGACATGGATATTGGGAGTAGGTAGGGTGAGAAAACTAGAACAACCGAAGATCAAACTAATCATGTTTCTTCCCTCTTAGAAACATGTAACATTCTCTCCTCTTGTAAGGTGCATCTCGTTTGTAGTGATAGGCTTTGATGTGTATTCCTCTCTCCCCCTTTGACATCAATTACCAAGAAGGGATTTCAAGGTTATTGATCAAGTGGGTTTGGTCCTTGAGTAACACATATAGCCATTGTGTGGCTCTAGATGCAAGTAGAGGATAAGAATCATTGAGTAGAGCTGGAGTAGAAAAACTCAAGAAATATTTGACAGAATATTCCTTAGAGCAGCAAAATCGGTGACACCGAGTTGAGTCAATTCGGTGGAACCGAGGTTGGTGCAATGGAACAATTTGTCAACTCAGCTCACTAGGCAAAGGAATTCTCACAAAGATTTGCAATGAATTAGCTGCAAAACTAACTAAAAGAAAAGACACACAGAAAAGAAGCAAAGAAACGTCTAGATGAAGTTTTTTTTTTGAAAAAGAAACACTCTAGCAAGAAGAGAACAAACAGAAGAAACACTAGAGAACTTCATCTAGATGGGTCAGCGACTAGGTCACCTATGTTAGAGTATATTGACTTAGGAGTCAAGTGAGAACACTTGATCATAGGTCATACTCATCGTTTAAGCTCGAAATGGGCTTGCCATTTTTCCTTTAAGCATTTCAATGTATTCACATCTTGTTGAGTTGCTTTAGCTCATGTCTTTGAGTAAAGCTTCTCTAAGATGTGAGAACTTACATTGGGATTTGGTGGTGAAGTCCATCATGTAGTTGAACTTGAAGTGGATGCTCATGAACTAAAGTTTGAAGCTATCCTATCATTTGTAGTTCATCTTCCTACATGGGTTAGATTTCCAAGGAACAACATGTTTATCCAAAATGACAAGAATAAAGCATATCTCAAGAATTTGTCAAAGGATATGTTTAGGTTGTCTTGTTCCTTGTTCCACCAACCATTGTTGTTACTTGGGTCATACAAGATTGCTCAAGATAAGAGTGAGATGCAATCTTGTGTCATGAAGCTTGTCCAAGTACCTACAAAAGGTTAGACACAATACAAGGGAGCAAAATGTCCAAGATATAAGATGTTCATGAAAGATATCATGGATTAGTCAGGAATGCGCATGCCCTTGTATGCATCCACATGAACCTCTAGTTCACATTTGAAGCATCAATGATGTTCAACTCACTTCTCAAGTGACAAAACACTTTCTCATCAAGGGGTTTGGTAAAGATGTCCGCCAATTGTTTGTCGGTACGAACATGTTTAAGGTCAATGTCACCTTTCTCAACATGATCTCGAATAAAATGGTGACGAACCTCAATATGCTTAGTTCGAGAATGTTGCACGGGATTGTGTGCTATCTTAATAGCACTCTCATTGTCACATAGTAATGGTACATGTCTCACATGCACACCATAGTCTTTAAGAGTTTGTGTCATCCATAGTAATTGAGCACAACATGATCCCGCGGCAATGTATTCCGCTTCGGCAGTAGATAGAGATACGGAATTTTGTTTCTTGGAGGACCAAGACACAAGTGATCTACCAAGAAATTGACATGTACCCGAAGCAGATTTTCTGTCAACCTTGTCTCCGGCATAGTCCGAATCGGAGTAGCCAACAAGATTAAAAGAAGATCCTTTGGGATACCATATGCCAAAGTTTGGTGTATGTAGCAAGTATCTAACAATTCTTTTCACCGCCTTAAGGTGACACTCTTTTGGTGCCGCTTGGTATCGTGCACACATGCACACACTTAGCATAATGTCGGGATGGGAGGCACATAGATATAGCAATGAACCAATCATAGATCGATAAACCTTTTGATCAACCAGTTTGCCATCCTTGGTCAAGTCAAGATGTCCACTCGTGGGCATGGGGGTTTTCATACATTTACTCTCTTGCATGTTGAACTTCTTGAATAAGTCCTTGGCATACTTTGTTTGAGAAACAAAGGTACCCTCCTTAGTTTGCTTGATTTGCAAACCAAGAAAGAATTTGAGTTCACACATCATAGACATCTCGAACTTTTCCGACATCAACCTTCCAAACTTTTCACTAAAAGAGGGGTTAGTGGATCCAAAGATAATATCATCAACATAAATTTGGCATACAAACAATTCTCCATTTACCCTTTTAGTGAACAAAGTTGAATCAATCTTCCCAATTTCAAAACCTTTTTCTAGAAGGAACTTTGTCAAGCATTTGTACCAAGCTCTCGGGGCTTGTTTAAGACCATAAAGAGCTTTACGAAGTTTGTACACATGATTAGGTTTCTTGGGATTCTCAAAGCCGGGAGGTTGTTTCACATACACTTCCTCCTCAATTTCACCATTTAAAAAAGCACTTTTAATATCCATTTGGTAAAGAGTGATGTCATGGTGATTTGCATAGGCGAGTAAAATGCGAATGGATTCAAGTCGTGCAACGGGGGCATAGGTCTCACCATAGTCCATACCTTCGACTTGTGTGTAACTTTGTGCTACGAGACGAGCCTTGTTGTGTACAACTTGTCCATCTTCATCTTGCTTATTCCGAAACACCCATTTGGTTCCAATGATGTTTTGCTCTTCCTTAGGCTTCTCAACCAATGTCCAAACTTGGTTCCTCTCAAAGTTGTGTAGCTCCTCGTGCATTGCATTCACCCAGTCGGGGTCCTTGAGAGCATCTTCCACCTTCAAGGGTTCAACACTAGAGATGAATGAGTAATGATCACAAAAGTTAGCTAAACGAGATTTAGAGCGAGTAATTCTCCCGGATTGGATATCTCCAAGTATTTGTTCGACGGGATGATCCTTGTCGATTCTTGCTCTAACTCGAGGTAGCCTTTTCTTGGGTTGTGGTGAGGCTTCCTCATCATCATCATCATCTTCTTCTTCTTCGTTGATGTTGTCGTTGTTCTCTTGTGGAGGTGGAGAAGGAGGTTGAGGTGGATCATCTTGTTGCACTTCTTCATTCCCATCGTCTTGATGTGTTCCACTTGTGGATGCCTCCATATCAACTTGTCGTTCACCTTGATGTGAAGTTGGGGCTTCCACTTGAAAAGATGAGGTACTCTTATTCACTTCCACGGGGCGAATCTTGCTAATGGGCAAGTCTTGGATTGCTTCCGATGGTTCTTGATCTCCTACATCAAGTGACAATTGCTCGACTTGCGAGCCGTTAGTCTCATCAAACTTCACATCTACCGTCTCTTCAACTTTTCGAGTGAAGTTGTTGTAGACACGGTAAGTGTGAGAGTTCGATCCATAACCAAGTAGAAAACCTTCATGAGATTTAGGAGCAAATTTTGAACGATGATGCTTGTCAAGAATGTAACATTTTGAGCCAAATACTCGAAAGTATCCAACTTGTGGTTTGTTACCGGTGAGTAGTTCATATGCCGTTTTACCAAGAAGCTTGTGAAGATAAAGTCGATTTGTTGCATGACAAGCTATTTCAACCGCTTCCACACAAAAATGTATTGGCGTCTTGTATTCATCAAGCATCGTTCTTGCCATTTCAATAAGTGTCCGGTTCTTTCTCTCGACAACTCCATTTTGTTGAGGTGTGTACGTAGCCGAGAACTCATGTGAAATACCCTCCTCATCAAGAAAGGTGTCCACATTGGCGTTCTTGAACTCCGTTCCGTTGTCACTCCGAACCTTCTTGATCTTCACTTCAAATTGATTTTGAGCCTTTCTTGCGAAGTTCTTGAAGATCTTTTGTACCTGCGATTTGTCATCAAGAAAGAACACCCGCGTAAATCTGGAAAAATCATCAACAATGACCAAACCAAAAGAGTTACCACCAAGACTCTTATAGGAGTTGGGACCAAAAAGATCCATATGAAGTAGCTCGAGTGGTCTCCTTGTGGTCATAATGTTCTTCACGGGATGGCTTCCTCCAACTTGTTTTCCTGCTTGGCAAGCACTACAAAGTCGATCTTTGTCAAATATAACATCTTTCACTCCAAGAATGTGATCTCCTTTAACAAGTTTATCAAGGTTACGCATGCCAACATGTCCAAGTCTTCTATGCCATAACCAACCTTTAGAAGATTTAGCAATTAAGCATGTACGAGGTTGGGCTCTCTTAGTGAAATCAAAAATGTATAGATCACCTCTACGAATGCCGGTAAAGACCATATTATGATTATCTTGGCGAAACACTTGGCAATCTACTTTGGTAAATAGAACATTAAAACCAAAATTGGCTAGTCTAGATACGGAAAGATGAGTGTAACCAAGAGATTCAACAAGCATAACATTTTGTATGGAGCTATCATTGGATATGGCCACCTTACCAAGGCCAAGTACCTTACCCTTGGAGTTGTCTCCAAAGGTCACATACTTGCGTGGACCATCATTTTTAGCAAGCTCATGAAACATGTCTCTATCTCCGGTCATGTGATCAGTACATCCACTATCAAGAATCCATTCTTTTCCTCCGTCCATGTAATCTCGAAGATTTGCCATAAGACTTAGATTCCTCATGGTCTTCTCGAATTCAATATCAAACTCTTCATCCTCATCATAGTAGCCACGCTCAACATCATCATCATCATGCATGTGATAATTACATAGGGCAATAGATTCATTAGTTTCATGATCATGACAATGTTCAAGTTTATGAATTCTAATAGCTTCCATGATAATATTACTAATAGTTCTAACATCTCCTTTGGCACGCATAAGATCACGAAGCTCAAACAAGCAATCATCAAACTTAGGATCAGTAGGACTCATCTTGTGAAAAGCAATAGCCTTATGAAGAATCTTATCGAGACTCTTTAAAGAGTAATTGGGATATCGCTTTTCTAAGTCATGCCATAGAGTATAAGCACATTCAAAATTTTGCATACAACCAAGCATAACTTTAGGTAATCCTCTAATGATAAGATTGACGGTTCTAAGATTACGAAGCATGTCAATTTCCTCTTCATGAGTAGGATGCAAGGGATCAATAGGGGGCACATAAGGATTATGAATATACTTGCTCAAGCATTTCATCCTTCCAAACGTTGTAATACTCCCCATTGAGAATAGGCACTCTACGTCTAAGACTCCCCAAAGTAGACACATCCATCTATCTCCAATGGTGATGAAACCAAGGCAATGGAGACCAAAGCTCTGATACCAATTGTGGGATCGAGGAGATAGGTCTAGAGGGGGGGTGAATAGACTACTTGACCAAATAAAAACCTAACCTTTTCCCAATTTTAGTTGTAGGCAGATTTTAGCAATCATACAAGTCAAGCATCACCCTACACATGCAATTCTTAGAGTATAGCAGCGGAAAGTAAACAATTGCATATGTAAGTAAAGGAGGGGATCGGAGATTTCAAACGCAATGAAGACACGGTGGTTTTTGGCGTGGTTCCGATAGGTGGTGCTATCGTACGTCCACGTTGATGGAGACTTCAACCCACGAAGGGTAACGGCTGCGCGAGTCCATGGAGGGCTCCACCCACGAAGGGTCCACGAAGAAGCAACCTTGTCTATTCCACCATGGCTTACGTCCACGAAGGACTAGCCTCACTCGGGGTAGATCTTCATGAAGTAGGCGATCTCCTTGCCCATACAAACTCCTTGGTTCAACTCCACATCATGTCGGAGGCTCCCAAGTGACACCTAACCAATCTAGGAGACACCACTCTCCAAAAGGTAATAGACGGTGTGTTGTTGATGAACTCCTTGCTCTTGTGCTTCAAATGATAGTGTTCTGAACACTCAAACAACTCCTCACAGATTTGGCTATGGTGGAAGAAGGATTTGAGTGGAAAGCAACTTGGGAAAGGCTAGAGATCAAGGTTCAAATGGTAGGAATGGAATATCTTGATCTCAACACATGAGTAGGTGGTTCTCTCTCAGAAAATGTATGGTGGAAGTGTAGGCACGTTTTGATGGCTCTCTCTCTCCTAAGAAGGAAGTGGTGGAGGGGTATATATAGCCTCCTCACAAAACCCAACTGTTACACACTTTTGACCCAACTCGGTGGCACCGATTCAGAAGACTCGGTGGCACCGAACTGTGTAAAAGATATGAACATTAGGAATCTCGGTGGGACCGATAGGAACAACTCGGATGGACCGAAGTGCAATGGATAGGGCAAACCTCATCTCGGTGGCACCGATTGCATCAACTCGGTAGGACCGAAGTGAAGCAATAAGGCAACAGAGACTTGGCAAGCCATCTTGGTGAGACCGATTTGCAAAACTCGGTGAGACCGAAGTAAGTGCAAACGATTACAGAGAGTTGGCAAGGCCATCTCGGTGAGACCGAGATCCATATCGGTGGATCCGATTTGTTAGGGTTTTGGCAGTGGCTAAGTCTAGATGAACTCGGTGGCTCCGGATAGGAAATTTCGGTGGGGCCGAGTTGGAATGTAGGTTTTGGACATATTTGGGTAGAGAGAGTGGTTGAGGGTTTAGGAGTACTGTCACTAAGCACTTGAGCAAAAAGACCATTAAGCAACACCTCATCCCCTTTTAATAGTATTGGCATTCCTATGGACTCAATGTGATCTTGGATCACTAAACCCAAAATGTAGAGTCTTGATCTTTTGCCAATCCTTGTCCTTAGCATTTTGAAGGGGTTCCACGTCCTCTTGTCCCTGCCACGCCATTGTTGAACTCGTCTAAAATTCACTAGATAAAAGCATTTGTCCAACAACATGTATGTTGGCATAAATTACCAAAACCACCAAGGGAGCAAATGTGCTTTCACGGGAGGAAAATATTTGGTAATAAAAGCATCCTTACACTTATCCCAAGAATCAATACTATTTCTAGGCAAGGATGAAAACCAAGTTTTAGCACGATCTCGTAGTGAGAATGGAAATAATTTTAATTTGACAATATCATTATCCACATCTTTCTTCTTTTGCATATCACAAAGTTCAACGAAAGTATTTAGATGGGATGCAGCATCTTCATTAGGACTACCAGAAAATTGTTCTTTCATAACAAGATTAAGCAAGGCAGCATTAATGTCACATGATTCCGCACTAGTGGCGGGAGGAGAAATAGGAGTGCTAATAAAATCATTATTATTAGTATTGGAAAAGTCACACAATTTCGTATTTTCTTGAGACATCACGACAAAGCAATCAAACTAGCAAACAAGCAAATAAAATATTTTTGTGTTTTTGTAAAATATTTTAGAAGTTGGGGAGATGAAAATGAGAGGCAAATGCAAATAAAAGGTAAATAAAATAAATGCAAGTGAATGATAATTTGTGCAAAGGTACTTGGTAATTTTGATGATGTCTCCCCGGCAACGGCGCCAGAAATTTTTCCTGCTACTTGTAGTCTGCGTTGGTATTTCCCCGAAGAGGAGAGGATGATGCAGTGCAATAGAGATAAGTATTTCCCTCAGTTAAGAACCAAGGTTATCAATACAGTAGGAGAACCAAACAAAATTCCGTTAAAGCACACCTGCACACACAAGAGCAAACACTTGCACCCAACGCAAATAAGAGGGTTGTCAATCCTCTTAGCGGTTATTTGCAAGGATTAAATCTTATCGAGGTAAATATATAAACTAAATTACTAATTAAAATAAAATTAAATAAATTGCAGCAAGGTATTTTTAGGTTTTTTGTATGATAAAGATAGACCCGGGGACCATAGTTTTCACTAGAGGCTTCTCTCTTGAGCACATAAGCATACGGTGGGTAAACAAATTACTGTTGGGCAATTGATAGAAAAGCAAATAAGTATGACGGATTCATGGAAATGATCATGTATATAGGCATCACGTCCGAGGCAAGTAGACCGACTCCTGCCTGCGTCTACTACTATTACTCCACCCATCGACCTCTATCCAGCATGCATCTAGGGTATTAAGTATGAAACAGAGTAACGCCTTAAGCAAGATGACATGATGTAGAGAAGCAAATTCAAGCAATATGAATAAACCCCATCTTTTTATCCTTAATGGTAACAATACAAATACGTGTCATGTCCCTTTCTGTCACTGGGATTGAGCACCGCAAGATTGAACCCATCACAAAGCACCTCTCCCATTGCAAGATAAATCAATCTAGTAGGCCAAACTAAACCGATAGATCGGAGAGAAATACAAAGCTATAACAATCATGCATAAAAGAGTTCAGAGAAGACTCAAATATTTCTCATGAATAATCTGATCATAAACTCACAATTCATCGGATCCGAACAAACACACCGCAAAAGAAGATTACATCGGATAGAACTCCAAGAACATCGAGGAGAACATTGTATTGAAGATCAAAGAGAGAGAAGAACCCATCTAGCTACTAGCTATGGACCCGTAGGTCTGTGGTAAACTACTCACACATCATCGGAAGGACAGCAAGGTTGATGTAGAAGCCCTCCGTGATCGATTCCCCCTCCGGCAGAGTACCGGAAAGGCCTCCAGATGGGATCGTGGAAGAACAGAGGCATGCGGCGGCAGAAAGGTTTTGTCTTCTGGCTCTCTGGGGTTTCCCAATATTTGTGAATTTATAGAAGTGGAATTAGGTCAAAAGGAGTCACGTGGGCCCCACAAGGTACCACGGCGCCCCCCTGGGGCGCGCCCTAGTGCCTTGTGAAGCCCCTGTGGGGCTTCTGGCCTCCTCCCAAAGCTTCCCAGGTTTCTTTTGTCCAGAAAAAAATCTCCAAAAAGTTTCATGGCATTTGGACTTCATTTGGTACTGTTTCTCTGAAAAGCCAAAAACAAGCAGAAAACAGGAACTGGCACTAGGCACTGGGTTAATAGGTTAGTCCCAAAAAATGATATATAATTGCATACAATTGCATATAAAAACATCCAAGATTTATACTATAATAGCATGGAACAATCAAAAATTATAAATACGTTGGAGACGTATCAGTTGGCTGTGGATGAACATTACCCTGGCCGTGTGAAGGTGGTTGGCGCTGGATGAACAGGACCCCGAGGAGGCCGCCACATCCCAGCCGGTTAGGGGTGGATGAACAGGACCCCGTGGAGGCTGGATGAACAGTAGCCGGTGGAGGCTGGAGGAAGTCGACGGTGGATGAACTGTAGCTGGTGGAGGCTGGAGGAGGTCGACCGTGGATGAACAGTAGCCCGTGGAGTCCCGTTTTGCGCTACGCCACACCCCTCCCGATGAACAGGACCCCCGTTATGACCATAGGCAGTTGGGGAGAAATCCGTTTCCTCTGTTTTGCGGTACACCAGAGCCCTCCCGATCAACAGGACCCCGTTTCGACTGTAGGCGCTCGAACAGAAGTCTGTTTCCTCCGTTTTGCGGTACGCTAGACCCCCAGCCGAAGAACAGGACCCCGTTTTGACCATAGGCGGTCGAACAGAAGGGTGTTTCCTCCGTTTTGTGGTATGCCAGACACTGAGTCGATGAATAGGACCCCATTACGGCTGTTCCGTCCAAGCCGGTTAACTCCCGATGAACAGGACGCGTTCCGACCCAGTCGCTTGGCTCCCGATGAACACGACGCTGTTTCCTCCATTGCGACCCAGCCGGTTGGCTACCGATGAACAGGAGGCCGTTGATGCCGTCCGTTGCCTCTCTCCATGTACACGAGCCCTAGCCGTACGTATGCGTGAGTACGCATTCGAGACCCCGCCCGTATATGTACGTACGTGGTCGTATTTTTTGCTGTGTGGCTGTACGTACGTGTACACGATTTAGACGGGGCTGCCTGAACTGCTACGTCGGGGGCTCTAGTACGACACGTGGCACTCCTTACACGCCCACAGTTCATCATTGCAGAGAGACCGATCGACCAGTATGTACGTACACGTTCGCGACCAGATAGACAACGGTACGTATGCTTCGACCGGGTGGGTCCCAGCTGTCAGGGAGGATAAGGAGGCACTTCCTTGCGTGCGAAGACATAGCAGGTTGGTCCCAGCTATAAGGGGGGAATCATTTTTTGCGCGTAATAAGGAAGCACTTCCTTGTGTGCGAAGATGTAGCTGGTGGGTCCAGCTGTCAGCCTCACCGCGTACAGTCGTCTTCCGATGGCTGCCGTTCATTGACCACGTTGACTATGCCGCGCAGAGAGCACCAAGGCGGTGGACGACGGAGAGGCCTAGGAAGGGAACGACGCGGAGCCGGGGAAGACGTGGCAGTGGATGCCCACGTGGAGGGGAGTACAAGGGTTGACTAGTTCGGCTACGGTGTGAGGCTGCCATCGCCGGAGAATAACAGGGATGTGGGTGAGTAGAGGGAAGGCCTGGCCAGCGGTGGAAGTAGTGTGGGGCGGTGAGGCCTGCACGGCAGCACAGCCGGCCACGGGAGGCAGGAGCAGGCGGTCCCGCCGGCACTGGTTTGGGCGGCAGGAGCAAGAAGATCAGAGATTGAAGAAGCAGCACGGCCGTTGGATTAACATCCAACGGTCACCGCTGCTACAATCGTTTGTTGACTAAGTTGACAAAGCCCTGCGTACACGTCAACTTAGTAGGCCCACAAGTTAGCCTCCAAATCCGGTGGGTCCCAGTTGTCATTGGGAGGAATCTTTTTTCGTGTAATAAGGAGGCACTTTCTTCCATGCGAAGATATAGCTGGTGGGTCTTAGCTGTCAGGGGGAGGAATCATTTATTTTTCGCATAATATGGAGGTACTTCCTTGCGTGCGAAGATGTAGCTGGTGGGTCCCGAATGTTAGGGGGGACGAGTCATTTTTTTGCGCGTAATAAGGAGGCACTTCCTTGCGTGCGAAGATGTAGCTTGTGGGCCCAAGCTGTCTGGGGAGGAATCATTTTTCTTGCGCGTGATAAGGAGGCACTTCGTGGCGTGTGACCATGGACCTCGTCGGTCCCAGCTGTCTTCCTCTCCACGTACAGTCCTCTTCTAATGGTTGTCGTTTGTTGGCCGCATTGACGATCCCGTGCCGAGAGCACCAAGGCGCTGGACGATTGCTAGGCTAAGGGTGGGAACGACCTGGAGCCGGGGAAGACTCAGCAGTGGATGCCCACGGGGAGGGGAGTACAAGGGCTGACTGGTTCGGCTGCGGTGTGAGGCTGCCATCGCCGGAGAATAACAGAAGGTGTGGGTGAGTATAGGTATGACCTGGCCACTGGTGGGAGTAGGGTGGGGCGGCGAGGCCTGGGCAGCAGCATAGCCGGCCACGGGAAGCAGAAGCAGGTGCTCCCGCCGGCGATGGTTTTAGGCTTTTGGCCACTGGAGCAACAAGATCAGAGATTGAAGAAGCAGGATGGCCGTCGGATGTCAATCCAATGGCTACAGTTGTCAGAATAGTTTGTTGACTTTTCTTTTTGACCATTAAATCGTTTTGTTGACTAAATGGACAACGCCTTGCGCAGGCTTCATCCTCGTGGGCCAATATTTTTTTGGAGAACTCCTCAATGTGGGCCAACAAAGTCAGCTTCGAAATCTCTTGCGGACATGCAGCCCATTTATTTAGTTTCTACAGCCCATTTGATTTTGTTATCTAATACATCGATTTCCTGGGCTGGGTGAAAAAAATAATAGCCAATTTACTATTTCTGAGAATTTACAGCCCATTTGATTATTTGTTCAAATACACCTATTTACTGGGATGGGTGAAAAAATAATATTGCGGACATGCAGCCCATTTATTATATCTGTTAGTTTACAACCCATTTGCTTTTAGTAGAAATAGACCCATTTTCTGGGATGGGTGAAAAAACATGTTGGTCTGGACAGAGCATTTCCTATAAAAAATTAGTTCTGAGCTAGGAATTTTATTGAAAAACTTTAAGTTGGGCTTGGCATTCTTGTATAAAAATAGAACCGAGTTGTGCATTTTTTTATAAAAAAAACATAGGCTGGGATGCGCTTATTTTAGTTCAAAATAAAACCTGGGCTGGCACGCGTCTTTCGGCCTAGTTGCATTGCTGATGTTCAACGAACAAGGCCTGTGTAGTACAGTACAACTTTACGTAAGTACTCCCACATTCAACGACGCCTGAAATGGCCCAAACAAGGCTTGTGTACATTTTTTTAAAGTCACTGAACTCAAATTTTAAGTTGAGAAAAAATTGTAGAGTCCAGTGAAACCTAATTAAAAGCTGTCATGAGCGAAGAAATAATGCAGCGGGGCCCACTTGTTAGAGGGAGAGAGAGAGAAATTGATTGGCCGATGCTCGTGCATACATCTTTCAGCCATATGCATTGCTATATAGTTGACACAATCATATACAACATCATAGCACATTAAGCTTGCATACAAAAATTTCACGCGGGTGGCACAATAGGGGTGGAAGCAGTGGATCGCTATGGGTAGGGCTATCTTGAAACCAACAAACTCGTACATCACCATTCATCGTCTTGATCAATGATGTGGAAATATCTTGAATGCCGTGCAAAGAAAACAGACAGACAAACATAATAAGTTCTGCTAGCACATTAAGTTGACGTACACCCATTCCGGAAAAAAATCAGGTACAAAAATAGAACATGTCATAATCAAATGTATCACATCAGAGCTAGACACCTATAGCTCGGATATAAGTAGTATCTGAGAAGATTTACCTCAAATTAGAGCACATCCAGGCAGCCAGCCCGACCTATTCTCCCAAAGAAGCAGTGGCCTCCGTCGCGCGATGGAGTAGGCCCTGTGCCATCCATCGTTCCAAGCAACACGGGGAAAGTCTGACGTTGACTCCTGTAATGGACGTCGTCGACGGACCCCGCCACCAGCCACGGCGGCAGGACTTCGATTGATGGATTGACCACTTCTTCGACATGCACGAAGACTCGATACAGGTACATACCTAACGTGGTCCATGGCGGCCTTGGTGGCGACGAATAGTACAACCCCGGTTCCTGCACCGGTATCTCAACACCAATCACCTTCGGTATGGTGGACAGCTTCTTCATCCATACCATAACCATCAGAGCCCAGCTGTCTGGAGGAACAAACATACTTAAGAGCTCAGCTCCTAGGTCATTGATAAGCTCGTTCATGGACTCGTTGTTCCAAGCCCGTCGAGGCATGCAGTGGAACGTAAGCTTTGTTAAAAACTCAAGATCAGAGGGCACCGAGCCCCATCCTGGGTGCCACCAATCGAAGCTCACCAGCGCGCCATCGTAGAACAAACGCCGGGAAGATTCGAACACACGACTGCAGTCGAAAGTTGTCCGGAACCTGAAGAAAAAAATCAGCCGATGGCAGACAGACTTCGATGAGCAAGTCACTTATTTGGATGTCGTGCGCAATGCCAAGAGCTTTGACCAGGTCGTCTGGCGAGATGGGAGGCCGGTCGCCGTTGATGGTTACCATCAACACTTTGCCGGCAAACTGGTCGTCAAGCGCCGCCATGCCACTGTTGAGCGACAGCACGCAGCGCCCGAAGGCAGGACGGGCCTCAGGATCTCCGGCTGGGAGATCCTCGTTGACTGGCGACATGATAGTGCGCTTGAGTATAGGGAGTAGAGGAAGCAGATTTAGGGGAACTGAAGTAGGAATCGAGATTCCAGAGGTAGGGGAGGGGCGGGGGATTCGGGATGAAAAGGTAGCATGAATTTCGAACGCGCGCCAGTACGCTCTTGCCGCGCAAGCGCACAAAAACACCGATGGCGCCCACATGTTGGACTAATATGTTTTTTTTGAGCGCCCGGCATCAGAGTTCATAATTGGCCTGTTTGGCATTGCCTTACTACTTAGCCCATATTCAACGACACCTCACATGGCCCAAATAAGTGTACATCATCGAAAAGTCACTGAGCTCAAATTATAACTTGAAAAAAGGATATATAAACTGAACACTGGAGAATGGTGATGCCACCATTTAGCACATCAGCAGTTTGAAACAAAAATCAGTTCTAAACAACGATATATACAACATGCAAACACTGACTAGCGTCTACTACTGACATAAAGAGCGAGTCATGAAAGTTCACAAGTCTTGCTAAACCACCAAAATGCACCCATCTGAAGCGCTCAGACTCTCATGATCCAGACACATCCAGACACAAATCACAAAGTTCTATATAGAGCGAACTAGTACATAGTAAGAGTGACATAGACAAGGATGACCAAATTACAAGGAGTCTGCATAACAAAAGAGAACATCACCCATCCAGAACAAGCAGCTAAGACAGCAAGTCATTCGAAGAGGGATGATCCAGCACCATAATAATTTGCAGCTCCCCTTCAGCCACCAGTGACTCGTATACACCAGGACTCCACCCTTTCGACGCAACAGCCCCATTACCTACGAACCTCAAGGCTTGAACCACATCACTGCCTTTCGGTGTCGAGACATCCAAGGATCAAAGTTAATCCAGATGCCTTTCTCATTCTCACCTTATTTTGGCTGCATGCTGTATCGTTGACAATGAGGGGGGCTGATCTCGTAGACTGGTTCACCGTGTACACACAGTTTTCCCTAGCAAACAGAGCCTCTCTGCCATTAGGATCCTTGAAGGTGATCTCCTGGTTAATCGGATAATTGAGTCCGAGAAACAGAGAGTGTGAACCAAGGCTGTTTACCGGCCTCCAACTCAAAAATCCTGAAGGCCCCAACAAGCTGGTATCCTGCTCATAAACGTAACAGCCATTCTCCGGATACTCACGTATTTCACGCTACTTGTATACAGTAGGGTTTTTGCAATATAAACTTGCCGGCTGATGCGTGCGAATGATCATCAGTCTTTTGCCGTCATCTGGTCGAGCGAGGAACCAGTTGTGCTTCCCTGTTTTCGGCAAAGGTGGTGTGATTACAAAGGGCAGGAGCTGTATGGACACTGCAACATATCAAAAAGGAGACAAAAAGGATAGACATGGTTAATGTAAGATCAGCATTGTTCAGAGTATGAGTAGGATAATGTAAGAAACAACATTGATCTATCCCTGTTGGAACTGAGAGGAAAATAGAGGGAAATGTATACTGGGGTCGAAAATATAGTAGTACCATGCATGGTTATGGTTATACTCATGTTATCTCGCAGTCGATTCTTCAGAGGAAACTAATATAGCCATGCATGTTATGTAGTCATGTTTTGTTCTCACAAATAAATTCTTCAGAGGAAACTAACACACCATGCATTGTTATATACTCATGTTCAGTGTGCAAATTTTTTGTGAGGATAATATTCTAGCCATTGATTGCTGAAGGGCGAATATAGGCATGTAGACATGGTAAGCATGACAGGATTTCACGACTTCCAAGTATAGAGTTTTCCATATGCACTTTTACTTCCCTACTAATGTATGGTTAGATGAAACCAACAGTGTTATGCATGTTTCTAAATCATGAAAATGAGGAAACTAACATGGCTATTGATACACACTCATATTTAGTAGTATAAAGATTACTATAAAGTTAGGAGAATATCCATATCTTCCTAATCGTTTGATTATTCAAGGGTAAAAATTGGCTGTATAAACATGGTCACAATCACATGATTTAACTACTTCCAAATATAGAGATTACCATTTGTACTTCCAAATCTCCCTATTTTATTTCCTGATTTACGGCGTCTCTAATACATTGCCATAGTTCTACAGTTCTACTCAAATTCTGCTGTAACAGGGATATGCCAATCATCACAAAAGTTCAAACAATGTCATGGCGTTATCATTAAAATCAGACGAAAACAACTTACAGGAGGCATCCCAGCAATACGTGGTGCCATCTGCATTATCGATCGCGTAGATGATGCCATTGTGTTCAATAGCATCACAGAACTGTGGATCACCATCGATGCAGCTCTTCTAGGGGAGTAGTGTCCAGCTATAGTTGGCACCGCCGCAAAGATAGGCGACTCCGCGATCGAACAAGGCAATTAGCTTGAAGTCTGTGTAATTCCCATATGCCGTGGGCACTTGGCAGATTACAACCTTCGGCAAAACAAGGTCCGTCCAGCTGACTTGGTAATCTACAGGAAGTGGGCCGCGATGGCAAATCCCTATATGATCCAAGGGTGGAAGGATAATCTCATCGGAGGTGCGGATGTTCACGAGCACCCACTTGTTCCGGTATTCTCCGACGGCAGCCATCCAGTGGGAGTTCATGCCGACCCAGTACATACCTGACAAGAAGTTTTGGGTGATGGTGGTCGGATCGAAGTCGAGGGGCATGATGTGCGCCACCGTATCATGGTGAGCATAGTGGTGAGCACGCCATCCCGCAACATCAGATAGCAACAAGCAGGGTGTCTTGAAAATCTCAGGCCTCGCTTCGACGATGGCCGCGTGCAGGTCCCTCGAGCATGCAGCCAGCCGCATGGCGCTGGACATATCCATATGCGAACAACAGAGGTGGAGGATGTCCCTGGGGAGATCGCTCCAGCCGCGGCTCATACGAATGCTGCGCGGTTCGGGTTCAGCCATGGTGGAGTTTGGAAGGTGGGGGTTTTTTGGGGCTTGATTTACGGGGGAGAAGGCTCTCAGTGCTAGAGCGGCTAGAGAGTAGAATAGTGGTACTGGGGGAGGCGAGCGAGGCGAGGGTACGCGGGGGCACTATGAGATGAAGAAGAGTGACCTCAAGATCTCCGGCGAGATGGACATGGAGGTGGAGATGGAGTGATGCTAGGGGAGAGGGGGACGAGGCGAGGCATGCATGCTATACAACGGCGGTGGCAGTGACTGCATAGGGTGAGGCTGACTTTGGTAACCCGAACACGCCACCTAGACTAATGTCACCTCGGGCGCAGGGTCTTGTCACTTCACTGTGAGGACCAGATGAATAATATTTTGACCAACAAGTACTACACCTGTACTACCACTAGTACTAGTAACATGCCTCTGGGTTCACTACATCCTCTAGGTTGTGCTGGCATGCCTCTGGGTTCACTACATCCTCCAGGTTGTGCTAGCATGCCTCTGGGTTCACTTCTCATCCTCCAGGTAGCATCCATATTGCGAGCAGACCAAAATTCTCGTGCATGTGGAAGCGCGAAGAAGCCTTTTTTTTCTTTTTTTGAGGATAACCGCATATTCCTTAACCAGAAAAGGTTACACACATAGCACACACGTAGAATCATCGAGAAACCACCAAAAGAAGGCTTGGGATCTCGAACTTTGTGCCATGTTCTCTGATAACGCACATGAACTGTCTATTGTCCCCCTAAAAAAATGTCTCGGGAATTAGAGCAAAGTGTAACGGGAAATGCCAAACCGATACGTGTACGTGGAGTAGAACAATAGTATGGGAAGAAAAAACTGAAACAAAATGGTTAGCTCTGCGAGTATTCGAACGCAGAAGTTGTGTGCCGTAGGCACGCGCCAATATCCATTCGAACCGGCACCTACTCGCATAGGCTTTTCGTTTTGCAGGCCGGTCTACCTAGCCGTCTAATCAACTGCATGCATGCCAATTCTCCATTAATTCTCCATCAGGAACCGATTTTCCTCGGCTTCTTCACCTCTCCTTCGTTTGCATTCAAACCCCACTGGATTCACACTGTTTTAACCTCTTCACATACCTCTGAAACCCCTTTAAATAATCATCTTCTTCCACTCTATTTAACCACCATCTTCTTCCACTCTGTTTAGCCACCTAATCTTAATACTCCAAACTATAGCCCTCCAGTCCGGCGGTTCCAAATGAAGAAAAAGATCCGTATGCAGGTTTTTAGCGTCAAACACGTGATCAGCGAAGGCTCGTTGAGGATAGCCACCACCGTCACTGACCACGCAAGGGTTGTTCGGGAGTGGATCAACAATGTATCCAACTCCCTCAAAAATGTGGAGATGAAGATCGTTGGTCTCGACGCAGAGTACACCACGCGTGTCACTGGGGAGATTCAACGCGCCGCCGTCCTTCAGCTGTGCCTCGAAGATGATGTTTTGGTGTATCACATCATGCATGCGCCCTCCATACCAGGTGAACTCCATGATTTCTTGTCTCGGGAGGACATATTCTTCTTTGGAGCAGCCGTCGAAGGGGACAAAAAAAAGCTGGCGCCGTACAACCTTCATGTGAAAAAGACCGCCGACCTACAATCCAAAATTCCTGTAGAGGGTTGTAACAAACAAACACCATCCTTATTCGACATAGCAAATTATGTACTCGGGACAAAGCTTGACAAGGGCGACGAGACGCTGGAATTAAGGACGTCTGGATGGGAGATTTATCCATTGACCTACGAGCGGATAAAGTATGCATCCCTCGATGCCCGTGTGAGTTTCGAGATAGCTGCAAGGTCGAAGGAGCTTGTAGCGAAGCCGTCCCCCACAGAAAATGAGAAGAAGAAGAAGAAGAAGAAGAAGAAGAAGCAGGGCACTATAGATGGATGAACTATTTCCTCTCTTATTCCTAAAAAAATTCCTCTCTGTATATATGGATGGATGAACTATTTCGCTGTTGTGCATGTCTTTCGAACAAATGTAGTAGCGTAGGTCCGCTTGAATATAATGAAGTATTTATCCGCCTAGTTTTCTCTCCTACTCCTTGCAATGATCAGTATGCAATGCATGTGTCAGACGACATGACAACTTGTCCATGGACGCTGAACTACGGCGACCATCATGTTTCCACCACTGCCACACGCGATTCCCACGATGCCGCTCGAACCCACGACACCACATCCCCCGACGTGCGCCTCACCCCATCACAGCCCCACCGCCCCTCCGCCGTGTGCGCCGAGAGCTGCACCCAACCGTGCTCGTCTACCACACCTTTAAATGCTACCTTGATACAAGATTCTGAGCCATTGGATCGTGGATCGAGTGGCCAGCATCGGTCAGTGTGAGTTTTGCAGAAAACTCCCAAACATTTTCGAAATGGCGCTTCAGTCCACATCCTGAGATGTTGTCCGTTGGATCACAGATCTAATGGCCCTGGTGCGTCCATATCACGGTAGCATATAAGGTGCGGTAGCACCAGATATTTTCCCACTCGTGCCAAACTCGAGATTTGTTTCTTATTTTTTTCTAACATTTTGTAACGTGGCACGGCATCCGGTGCACCTAAGCCTCTGAAAAAATATTGGAGTGCACTCTAAAGATCTTTATATGCTCGAGAGCAACTGTGCATGTGGATTGTATCTTCTATTCCTAAATATCTATACAACGCAATATCTATTTGCTTTCCTAGCCATGTAACCATGCCACATAACCTAGGCAAGCATGCAATCCATAAATTGCAATATATTGCATTACTCTCCAGCATGCAATGCTGCCACATCATCAATTCATGCCTGTTAGTCATAGGTTGTTTTTTTGCATTAGTCTTAATCCTTCACATTTTGTTAGAAATGACATTATTTTTAAGTAGTCGTATGATTAATCCAAATATTCATGTTCCATACAACTAAACTCCAAAGGTCCACTGGAGCCGAGGCAGAGGACGTAGGACGGGCGCGCTGGAGGAGTTGTCGTAGGAGGAGGAGAGCTCGAAGGATAATCTTGCACGTCAGCCGCCACCTGCATATCGCCACGAGACTCCTCGAGCGCCCACTGGAGCTCGCGCTCCTCCCTGGCGTGGCAGAGTCACGGGATTTTTCTAAACCGCGATAGCCAACATGAAGTACTCCTCGTCGCCGGGGGCGCGGTGCTCGCGTCCCGACTCCTGGGGGTACTGTCTGGAGCACGCGCTCATCCACCGCGTGAGCGGCGAGGATGCCATGCTCGCGGCCATGCTGTTGGAGAACACGCTCGTGCGCCTGAGTGGCGAGGATGCGATGGTCGCAGGCGTGCTGCCGGAGCACGCGCTCATCCACGTCGAGAGCGGCGAGGATGCAATGCTCGCGGGCATGCTGCTGGAGAACGCGCTCATCCACCTTGTGAGCGGCGAGGACGCGATGCACCTCCTCGTGACCGACCAGGGCATGCTGCTAGAGCACACGCTCCTCATCATGGCCGACGAGGGTGAGCCATTGGATCACATTGTCCTCCGCGTGGGCGCGTTGCCAGTGAGGGCACGCTACTCACGGCCGTCGAGGGCGTGCTCCACCTCGGCGAGGTCGGAGACTCCGTCGTCTTCCCAGGCCGCAGCGCCGTCCACTTCGGCAATGGCTGCGTGCTCCGATGGGTGTTGTGTCCGTATGGGAGCTTGGAGCTACAGTACCAATGGGGGCGGGGGTTGACCTTTTCGTGGTTACACTTACACATCGTCTGACCGAGAAAAATAGAATCTCAAGTAGCACAATATGTTGGAAGTGGAATGTGTCGGGGGCTGGCTAGTAGGGGCAGTACAATAAACATCACATGTACACCATATTTTGAGAAGGGTTTATTTGTGTGAATTGGGTCAGTGTGGATGTACGAGTAGTACTACATCCATATCATTGACATGCATGCACGCAACAAACATTTGTGTGGAAGATTTCACCCTATGTTCATATATTAGGTTTGAGAGTGGATTCGACTTTTGTAATTGGAGCTCATTTTTCCAAGAGAGAATCAAGAGAAGTGTGGTCCTTTGCTTGATTCCAGTTTAGACTATCCATGTCTTATCGTGAGATATATCTAGATATAGAGAGAATATTTGTGTCACAAAGACGCGGGGGGGGGGGGAGGGAGGAGGTGGCAGCGAGACCTAAAGAGAGAGTGGCATATGCGTGTTCGAAAGACTGTGTGTGTGTCGGAGAGAGAGGACTGTCCCTACCATAGATCCCAACATCTGAAAGGGAGGAAGAGGGTGTGTGCGTGAGAGAAAGAGAGAGGGGGGCCATATGCGTGTTCGAAAGATTGATGTGTGTGTGTGTGCCGGAGAGAGAGGAGTGTCCGAAAGGGAGGAAGAGGGTGTGTGCGCGTGCGTGAGAGAAAGAGAAAGAGAAAGAGAGGGGCATATGTGTGTTCGAAAGACTATGTGTGCGTCAGAGAGAGAGGAGTGTCCGAAAGGGGGGAAGAGGGTGTGTGCGTGTGCTCGAGATAAAGAGAGAGAGATAGAGAGAGAGAGAGAGGGGGGGGGTATATGCGCGTTCGAAAGACTGTGTGTGTGTGTCGGAGAGAGAGAGTTGTCCGAAAGGGAGGAAGAGGGTGTGTGTGTGCGTGAGAGAAAGAGAGAGTGAGGGGGTGCGTGTAATGTCAACCTGTTACATGATATAGACATAGAGGGGATCGACAAGGTTACAGGGCGGGGATATTGGGCGAGCGATAGTCTGTGTGCGGTGAAGGGACACACAGACATCATCTGTTTTCGTCTGTGAGAGCTAGATAGAGGTCGTCAGCATAGCTCGCCGAGGGGGGTGAGGTTATGTGTGGGAGAGGGAGGGAGATAGTATAGATAGAGAGCAATGCTTGTGTGTCACACGGAGACCTAACTACATAGACAAGGGCCGCGAGAAGGAGAGAATGGCGGTGTGCCTATTTTTTTGATAGGATGGGAGAGAGACCAATAGACATGGATCGTGTGGAGAGGTGTGTGTGTTCCGAGGGAGAGGGAGGCGTGGACCTAGATACTGAGATGGGTATTCATGTGTATGTTTTAGAGAAGGAATTGTCTAGCTGGTAGCCATGTGATGGCGACCCAATCTTTCGATGAGAGTGGGGATAACTATTGATTTCGTGGATTTTGACGTTGACGATCCAACTATATCATACGCGATGATACGAATCGACAATCGCTAATTAAACCAATCTCCCATAGTCACTGATCTTGCCGTATGCACGATCAACCTGAATAACGAGATCGAGTTCCTGCAAGGAACCGAAGAACCGACAAGAACTAAGATAATGCAATCTAAATTTCTAATATGAATTAATTAAGGATAATGGCGGGGTTCCTAATAGAGGATCTGAACAAGGCGGTAGTCCTACACATCTCACAGATGCAAATTGTAGCGGAGCCAAATAATGTCTACACAAAAACGCGAGTTTTAATATAGAAAAAAGGTAGCTATATATCTATATCTATATCTATAGACTATAGTACTAGATTTTTTTTATTTCTATATCGATATCTATACTACTCCTTCCGTTTTTATTTACTCCGCATATAGCTTTGACTGTAGTCAAACTTTATAAACCTTAACCAAGTTCGTAGAAAACAATGTGAACATTTACAGTAACTAATTTACATGATTGTGAAAATATATGCAATGATGAATCAAATGATATATATTTCATGGTGTATATGTTAATATATTTTTTCTACAAACTTGCTAAAAGTATAGAAAGTTTGACTTTAGAGAAACCTAATATGCGGTATTATGTATTATATATTATATATTCATTATTTTTATGTAGTCAATGCGTGCATTTGAACATATAGGATATAAACTGTTGATTGATGTTGATCCAATGATCCAGGTGGCTGGGATTCAGATCTACTATAACCTAATTGTACCCAGTCAAAATCTTCTTGAACCAGCAGTGCGACAGTGTGATCGATCCACACAAGAAGCTCGCAACAAGACCTCCAGATGTGCCATGTGGCTTCATGGGTGCCCCCCACATCATATTATTCGTAATACATTGACTGAGAAAAGAGAGAAATCACCCGAAACAATATCTTGCCCCAATTTTGTTCCTACGAAGTTGTGTCGTGCATGTACCGGAGTACTACTTACTCTAGTAGTGGAGTATAACTTTAGTACAGTACTCTAGTACTAGTTGTATAGTGGTAGTAGTACAAACTAGTACGGACTGCTCCTACTCTATCGACACGACTCCCATCTGACACTAAATTTCTTGGCATCTGTGCTACAACGCTCTTCCCCTCCTCATTTCTTTCTTCCAATTCAAACTTAGCCGACGCGTGACAGGAGGGGTGGGGGTGTGCCGATAGTCGGTTTGCTAAACTGCGGTCCCACATGACAGTGAAAATGCTAGGCAACACGCCTTCCCTGGCTATGCGGCGTGCCGGACCGACCGTGGAGTACTCCCGAGTCCCGACCGTGTGGGCGTGCGACTCGAACGCGGCAGGGTTTTCATTTTAAAACTATATAGTATGAAAATACATTTCATGGTGCATCTGATCATCTGGATTTCACATTGTGAATGTTGATAGTTTTTAATATAAAGTTAGTCATCGTTTACAAAGCTTTCCTTTGATGAAACTTTATATGCAGACTAAAAAGAAACCGAGGGAGTATAAATTGTAACATTTTTTGAAATATAAATTGTAACATTTGGTTCTGCTCCTTGGCGCGATCGATAGATAGAAATGACGACTGAAAACGCTAGGGCGGGGCTTTTCCCGCGCAGTAAGCGGGGGAGTTAGCCAGTTTGGCGCATCGTCAGTTTCCTCACATGCGGTCCCACATGTTAGTGATACTATATGCCTAGCCAGTGCGCGTTGACCGGCGAGCCGGAATGACAGTGTGGGATGCGACGCGAATGGGACAGGCTTGTTGTACGCGTTCCAATTTCTCGTTTTGAACTTGCGAACGGGACAGGCGTGCTGCACGAGTAGTTTTGAATTTATAAGTTCGGTCGTAGTTTTGAATTTACGATTAGTCCGGTAGGTTGGGTCAAGCATCGTACGTAAATTACAAAGTTGGTGTAAAAGGTAAGCACAATGTCCGTCCTGGTTTGTTGGTCCCATTTGTGCCATATTTTAACCATAGATTTAACTAACAAAAAATTAATACATGTCACCAAAAAATATATCGTTGGATTCGTACTTGAACATAGTTTCCAATGATATAATTTGTTGTGACATGCATTAACATATTGTTAGTTAAATCTAAAGTCAAAATTTGGCACAAACACACAAAGGAGACCAATAAACCAGGACGGAGATACTACTAGTTACAGTGATGCATATAATTGACCAAATGTGAGCAAAGGGATCACACATGTCTTTAT
The DNA here is from genome assembly GCA_039707655.1 of Elymus sibiricus. Taxonomy (NCBI): domain Eukaryota; kingdom Viridiplantae; phylum Streptophyta; class Magnoliopsida; order Poales; family Poaceae; genus Elymus; species Elymus sibiricus. The sequence continues at coordinate 311,271,763 of CM077666.1, forward strand.
TGACTGGAATGAGAATGTGATACTCCTCCTCCTCAACGACTGGAGTACAATAAGAATTAAGGCCATGACGACGCGATCGCAGTGGTGGTTACAGGAGGCAAGAAGAAAGATGCAGCCATCAATGACCTCCTCCTCCTCGACTCAGTGTGCCGAGCCACCGACCGGCGGCTGAGGAGCAGCGACTTTTGTGGTGAGGTCAAGGTGCTTCTGAACAAAGGCGTCCAAGGCTTCCAGCCAGTTGAGGAAGGCCAACATCGTAGCGTCCTCACTGGCCTTGTAGCGGCCTATGTGCATGACTTGATCGTACACGTGGATGTGTAGGTCGATGAATGCTTGCAGGGCGAGGCGCCTCGCGGCGAGCGCGACCTCGAGGTGGACATTCTTCATCGCGTCGGCGGGCAGTCACAAGGCCACCAGTGCTTCAAAGAGGTTCTCACCATGGAGGCCGATTAGGGTTGCAGGCAATGAGGAGCCGGGTGCGCAGAGAGCGACGAGTCGGTGGCCAGCGTGTCCGCGTCCGCCGCCATCATCGAGGAGAAGTAGAACACGGGAGGCCGCCGCCGCTTGGGTCCCATGGAGGCCATCGTCGAGGCAACGACGGCATACACAGCCGGTGTCTTGCCCGGTTCTTCTCTTGCGAGGACCTTCGTCGACCCCGCAAGTGTCTTGATCGGGCTGCCGGACATGAGGAAGACAAAGGGATCCGCGGGTGACCATTTAGATTAGGTATTAATTATACCTCCAGAGCCGGACTAGCACTGCTTAGTTGATGTAAATGTAATGAAATCCGTCATGTTTATATGAAAATCCGGCATTTTTATATGAAATCTATCATGTTTATATGAAATCCGACCGTGTTTGCATGAATTTCGTCTGGTTGGTTTGAGTTGTTGTCAAAATGTATGCAGCTAGCATTGGATGTCGTCGTGTTCGCTAGCGGATGCGGGAGGAAATTTGATGGTTGCCGTTGGAGATGCCCTTATGCTGGAAATTATAGTCACATCAAATCCCTGTTAGTTAATAGCATGCATGATTCTGAAAACAAAAAGTTAATTGCATGTACAGTACATGAACTTGCACGGTGGGTACAAATTCGTACAAAAAGTAAAAAAATGAAACAAATCAATCCTTAAAAAAATAAACTTGGTTGCAAGGTGCCCACTCTCGTTTTATCTGTGGGTTCCACTGTCAGTAAGGTAGAGAAAAGAAGTATATATAAAAACATATAAGAAACTAAAGTTTCCGACAGTATTCGAACTCAGGACAACGCGTTTCGAACATCGGGCGCTAACCACTCCACCTGATGTTCTTCCTCGAACAAGCAGGAGATATCTGCCTTTTTATATAGTTACTGTGATAATTGGTTTAAAGTGATATATTTTATGTCTGCCCCAAAGGATCTCGAATTCATTAATAACAAAGAAAAGAGTTGCCCGGTTAATTAATAGAAAACCAGGCGAAAACCATCACATGAGGCCCGTAAAAACAAGGCACAATGGGCGAGCTGCCTACACACACAAGAACGCACACATGTTGTCGAAGAGAAAAGCATCATCGAGGCTGCAATTCAGCATCATCGTCATTGCACCTCTGCACGCGCGACTCCGGCTGCACCATCAATGACCACCGAGAAATCTACATATCTAAAGGGGCTACGGAGAGAAAGACGTATCGAGAGTGTGTGTGTGAGGCACAGAGACACAACCAGCGAGAGTGTGTTTGTTTGAGAGAGAAGCCAATAGATAGATTAAGATCAAGATCGAGGTGTCAACCTGGTCCTGTCTTTGTTGGGAGGGTGGGGGCAGGAGAGCGAGAGAAAGGCGTATCGAGAGTGTGCGTGTGCTAGGCACAGAGACACAACTAGCGAGTGTGTGTGTGTCTGAGAGAGAAGCTAGTAGATAGATTAAGATCAAGATCGAGGTGTCACCCTGGTCATGCCAGTGTTGGGAGGGGGGAGGGTGCCAGAGACACTTAGAGAGAGAGAGAGAGAGAGAGAAAGAGAGAGAGTTTGTGTGTTACAGATCTATATTAGGGGATAGGTAGATAGCATGTGTGCGAGGCATGCCTAAAACATCAGGGAGATAAACAAGCGTGTGTGCATGCAAATGCATGAAATAAATGAAGAGAGAAACAATGTGTGTGTGTGTGTGTGTGACCGAACTCTTCTCGAAATCTCAAAACAAAAGGTGCTCAACTGGAATCCCATTGTATGGATTCATATGGTTTTGGGGACTCGAGTTAACCTTAATTAGGGATATGTGTGCGAGACGTAGTTATACTTTGAGACATGAGTAGCGGTGGGTGGGCGGAATTAAAGGGGTGGGAGTGTTCAACAGAGAGAGTGTGTGTGTTTTTGTGTGAGAGATTTGTAGGACGAGGTAGAAAGACGATTTCTAACCTTGACGGAGGGAGAGAAATAGACGGAGCGCGCGTGTGTGATTGAGATGCCCAGGGAGAAGGGAGATTTGTATGTGTGTGTGTGAGAGATTGCATAATTCATTCACGTATCACTATCTAACGGTCGAGGACGTGCCTCACTTGAACATAATCAATATCTACTTCATATCGTGGCCGAAGATACAATATCAATTCAACGCTATAAAAATTGGACACTCACATATCACATAAGTTATATTTGTTTTTTCAAATAGCCTTTTTCAATCGTGCATGCCAAAGTTATAGTGATATTTCTTCAAACAACCAATGTAGTTATCATGTACATGCACCATTGTTAGTGTTGCATTCAAATTCATTAGTTTTGGATGATTTAAGGTTCTATTATGAAGTAATATACATAATATTCATATATGAATTCAACGGGTTCTGCAATTTATGAAATGGATGCCATGTAATCATATGAGGTAACATTTTTAAGTAGCGGACTATAATATCCATTTCTTTTGCGCATCTATATTATCCATTTGTTATTGTAAAATATAATTGAAATTAACACGATCAATGCATTGTGTTTAAAATAAGTAACCAATGGCACAAAATTACATATTTACACGAGAAATACATAGGCTGAGCGTTTGCTCCGTTTTTTACGAACGCGCCTCAGTTACACCCGTACGATCGGCCGCGCCCGTGTGATCGTAACAAGTTATCGGTGCATCATCTGGGTTATTGTCTTTTTTTCCGAGGTCGACTTCATATGAGTTATTGCTGACATGTGCGCCATGTACACAATCGCGCATCACCGGCTTCCCGCTAGCACTGTCCAAAATTAGTTGAAACTGGATACGAACGATCCCGCGGGCGGCAAAATCTCCCGCCGACTTCTAAAATTTGCGTGACCTAGTCCGGAGCATGCAAAATTCCCCTTTTGTCCTTGGTGCAAGGAGAACAACACGGCCCTCATTTACATAATAGGTCGGGGTTGCTTTGGTAACTTCCGGTCCCCCCCACCACACGGCACCCCCCATTTCCTCTCCCCTCCTGCAAAAACGACTACTCCATGGCACCAGAGCATCTTACAGCACGCCGTCCGTACTTCGTCGGTGATTCTACCCCCTTCCCTCTCGAAACCCTAGACTGCTCATCCACCGGCGTACCAGAGCCTATTCACTGCCGGCGTCGTCCACCTCGCCGGATCTACTTCTAAGGCCGCATCTACTCCTCCCACCTCCCCTAGAAACCGTAGACTGCTCATCCACCACTGTACCACAGCCCATTCAGTGTCGGCCTTGTCCACCGCGCCGGATCTGCTTCACCGGTGCTCTCATCAACCGCAGCGCATCTGCAGCGACTCCTTCCTACACCGCACCGGAGCCGCTTCGTCCACACCCCCGGAGCCGCCTCACCAACGCCCCCGTCGACGGCCTTGGATCCGCTTCGTCGAAACCATCCTCAACCCTACCGGAGCCGCTTCGCCGACACCATCATCAACCCAACCGGAGCCACTTCGCCGACGCCCAAGTCCACGGCCTCAGATCTGCATCGTCCACACAACCGTCCACCCTACCGGAGCAGCTTCCCGACGCCCTCATCCACGGCCGCAAATCTGTATTGTCGACACCATCCTCAACCCTACCACCGGAGTAGCTTTACCGACGCCCTCGTCCACGGCCGCAGATCCGCATCATCGACACCATCCTCAACCCTACCACCGGAGCAGCTTCACCGACGCCCTCGTCCACGGCCGCAGATCCGCATCGTCGACACCATCCTTAACCGTACCACCGAAGCAGCTTCACTGACGCCCTCGTCCACGGTTGTAGATCTCCTTACTAGACCCCGACAGCCACCGCAGCGTCATCACCCTTGACGTTTCTAACCTGGTTCCCACCGTCTGGCACGATGCCAAGCACCTGCCGCGACCTAGGTACTTGTCACCTTTAAACCCGTCCAGCATCACCTACCAGATGTACTTCAAATATACTAATAGGTCGCTGTTACATGTTATGGAGCTGGCAAGAGACACAAGGACGATGTTTCTTCTGGATCTAACACCTTGGCCAACCAAACTCTTGGACTGAAGCATTGCTATGATCTTGTAATTGCGTCTCTCTCTTGTATTGTTGTGTGCCTGCCAGCGTGCTTTGCTAGCATTTTCGACCAGTAATCCCTTTGTGTAGCCAAGGATTACCACTACTGGCTGCTAAATTAGATATATAGACGTCATACATTACACAAAGTCATAGGTGGCATGAAGGAATGCAGTGCACTAAATTAGGCTCCCTTAGAGTGCCTGCAAGTTTTCCAATACACAGAGTCATGGCTAGTTTATGCGACGCACACAATCGTTAATTGGTGGTTTAACTATGTGCAAGGGATATGCAATGTATTATCATGTAGAGATGTCTCAAATTAGTTGTGTCAACTTGCAGATGGGGCGCAGCAATGAAAAAGTACAAGATTTCTTAGTACAAGATGTATGGTGCATTTTCATGGAACATCGCAAAAAAATGAGGGGCAGCGGTGAGCCTATACAGCGTGGTATGGTAAGTCACTCCATTGCAATCATCGTGATGTTATTTGTTTGGCGTTGCTGTTGGCCAGGGTTCTTAGGGCCAGTTATTTTGAGTTATCCTATGAAAATAAGCTCATGTGAATATAAGCTCGAGATAATAAGCCAACCAGTTCTTTTCATTGCCTGCTTTTTTAGCTTATTTGTTGTATGATCAGTGAAAAGTCTATTGCATTATATTTTGTCATTTTGCTGCCCATATGAAAATAAATTTGACTTGCAAACATCACGAATTGAACCCACCATAGTAATTAATATGATAGGAAAACAGACCATCATTATTTGTTCAAAATGCAAATACAAAGATATACCATCTACTTGGCACAATCTACTTTGGTCAATGTCTTCCAAACTGAGGATAATTGCCTAAATTTATATGATTAATCATTATCTATCAAAATTCCATGGTCCAAGTGGCTGGTTTTTATCATATAGCAGCACCACCTGAAAGCATCATATAGCAGCAGCAGCAGCTCATAGCAATTCATCATATAGCAGCAGCAGCAGCTCATAGCAATTCATCATATAGCAGCAGCAGCTCATAGCAATTCATCATATAGCAGCAGCAGCAGCTCGCTCATAGCAATTCATCATATAGCAGCAGCATCAGTAGCTCACAGTAATTCATCATATAGCAGCAGCAACAACAACAGCTCATAGCAATTCATCATATAGTAGATCAGAATGAAAATTTGGCAAAAAAATCAGAGGAGATCCTCACCTTGTTGGATGAGCTCATCCCGCAACAGCACCTCATGGCCACGACCTAGGAGAAGGGGAGGGGGAATGAGGGGCCATCTACCGGAGTGGGGCATCGGCCGTAGTTGGCGGGCAGCCACCGGAGTGGAGCGTTGGACGGACCATAGCGGAGCAGCTGTTGGGGACCAGCAAAGTGAGGTGCAGCACCAGAGGGAGGAGTTGCCGGGGAGATGGAGCCCTACCAGCAGGCCATCGAGCCTCGCTGGAGAGAGCATCATCGAGGAGCAGGGCAGATGGGACCGGTGGTGGCGGCTCACAAGAGGAACTCTAGCGCTGCAAGCAGGGGATCGAGGCAGAGGGAAAGGGGAGAGGAGATGCGGGCGGGCAGGGGAACGAACACTTGCGTGTTAATTTTTACTTGGGGGTCGGGTGTGACGCGGGCCTGAGCAGTGGCATTTTCAGTGTAATATGGGCAAACAACAGAGTCATTTCGCTACACGCCTATACCCCTTCAATTTTAAGTGAGCTTCTACGGGAAGGAACCCCCCCCCCCAAGCTTTTTCTCATTGTGAAGGAATGGGTGGTGGAAATAAGTTCAGCCCAAGCCCATAACTCAAAAATGAGTTCTTTAGAGCTTTTATGGCTTATTTTGACAATAAGCTCTCAAAAGGTGGAAAAGAACTGGTCCTTAACCTGCAATTCAATTGTGCGTGCAATGATGAATCACTCATGTCGGGCCCGTGGAACCCAGGGTATCCCAGCTCGTCTGCCTTTGGCCCAGGGCGCAACGCCTGGCGGAGGCCCAACCGGTGGCCACCAGCGGGCATCTCAGGCAAGACCCCTCATGAGGCCCCAGCCTCCTGAGGACCCCTCCTCAAGGAGCGAGCTAGCAAGACTCGGCCACTTCACCGGGAGCCTCGCGAGGCGGCCTCCCGAGGTTGCCTCCCGAGGCACCCTCCCGAAGGCGCGCAAGACGGGTGCTGTTCGGCTCGGTCGCGCGGTCTCATACCCATCACGTGGGTGACGCGCGTGGCGATGAACGTCGACAGAGGCCGTGCCAGCTCACCCCAGTGTTCAAACCTTTGGGTCCCCGGAGCCCGAACTCTGACATTTGGCGTGCCATGTATGGGTGCACTGCTGTTCTTCCTCTCCGTCCTCCGCTCCATCAGCCCCATGGCTGACGCCCGCCGCGAGCGCGCTGAGCGCAGGGCTGGCCGCGTGGCTAAGACGGAGCCGGTGGCCCACGGCAACCGCCGCCGCCCTGTCGAGGCCGCTGCCGGCACCGACCCTGCCGCCCGGGAGCAGCAGGACTCCTCCCTGCACTCCTCCGTGCAGGCAGAGGGCCACACCGCCACGGTCTCTTCCTCCCTTGCCCGCCATGGGCCGCCGAACGCGCAGGCCATGCTACTCATGGCGCGCGAGCTACTCCGCTACCGCCCAGCTGGCGCCGGCTACGACGTCTGGCTTGGTCGCATCACCGAGCTCATCAACGCCACCGGGGACGCTCCGGCGCCTTCCCACTCGCTGCGTCCTCCGCCGTCTCGCGCTGGGGACGTAGCGCATGGCGCTCCCCCTCCACCTCCTCTGCGCGACGAGATCACCGGGCCCCAGCGCGATGCACGGGCGCGTGAGCCATCCCGCGGCGCTTCCTCGCCGGTCCGAGATGAGGCCAGCTGCCAGATCATCTGCCGTGCGCCGCCTGACGCGTGTGTGCTCCTAGAGCAGCAGCGCCGGCGCCAAGACCGGGCCGTCCAGGAGGTCGCGGCGGCGGGGCGCCAGAACCGCGCCACCCTCGCCGGCGGTGTTCCCTCGAGCGGTGTGGGCTGCCGTGCCTTCACTCGCGAGTTGCGTCGAGTGGTGTGGCCCGCGAAGTTCAAGCCGGAACTGCCTCCACGCTACGACGGCACCCCCAACCCCGTAGAGTTCCTACAGCTCTATGCGCTGAGCGTCGAGGCGGCGAACGACGACGACAAGGGCATGGCAAACTGATTCCCCATGGCCCTCAAGGACGGCCCGCGCTCCTGGCTCATGAATCTCCCTGAGGCATCGATCTCATCGTGGGCCGAGCTCTACAGCCAGTTCGTCGCCAACTTCAAGGGCACGCACGACCGCTCCCTCACCATCAACGACCTGTGGCATGTGCGGCAGCGCCCAGACGAGACCCTCCGCAAGTATATCCAGCGCTTCAGCCAGGTGCGCAACAAGATTCCGCGTGCCTCCGACGCGACTGTCATCTCTGCGTTCTCCACCGGCGTGATACGTCCATTTTGCATCATGTTTTCCTACTGTTATTTATAGTGTTTTTAATCAATATAACACTTTGTGAGGCAATTCTAATGCCTTTTCTCTCTTAATATGCAAGATTTACATAAGGAGGGAGATTGGCAGCAGCTGGAATTCTGAACCTGAAAAAGCTATGTCACAGATACCTATTCTGCACATCTCCAAATGAGCTGAAATTTCACAGAGATTTATTTTGGAATAAATAAAAAATACTGGAGAAAAGAAGTACCAGAGGGGGCCACCCATGTGCCCAGGAGACACCAGGGCACGCCACCCCCCAAGGCGCGCCCTGGTGGCTTGTGGGGCCCCTGGCCAGCCTCCGGTGCCCATTTTCTGGTATATAAGCCCATTTGCCCTAGAAAAAAATAATAAGAAGACTTTTGGGACGGGTCGCTGCCGTCTCGAGGCGGAACTTGGGCAGGAGCACTTTTGCTCTCCGGTGGAGCGATTCCGCCGGGGATACTTTCCTCCGGGAGGGGGAAATCGAAGCCATCGTCATCACCAACGATCCTCTCATCGTGGGAGGACCAGTCTTCATCAACATCTTCACCAACACCATCTCATCTCAAACCCTAGTTCATATCTTGTATTCAATCTTTGTCTCAAAACCTCAGATTGGTACCTGTGGGTTGCTAGTAGTGTTGATTACATCTTATAGTTGATGCTAGTTGGTTTATTTGGTGGAAGATTATATGTTCAGATCCATTATGCTATTCAATACCCCTCTGATCTTGAACATGAACATGATTTGTGTGTAGTTACTTTTGTTCTTGAGGACATGGGAGAAGTCTTGTCATAAGTAATCATGTGAATTTGAAAGTCATTCGATATTTTAATGATATGTATGTTGTTGATTCTGTTAGTGGTGTCACGTGAACATCGACTACATGACACTTCACCATCTTTGGGCCTAAGGGAATGCATTGTGGAGTAGTAATTAGATGATGGGTTGCTAGAGTGACAGAAGCTTAAACCCTAGTTTATGCGCTATTCCGTAAGGGGCTGATTTGGATCCATATGTTTAATGCTATGCTTAGATTTATCTTAATTCTTCTTTCGTAGTTGCGGATGCTTGTGAGAGGGGTTAATCATAAGTGGGAGACTTGTTCAAGTAAGAACAGCACCCAAGCACCGATCCACCCACATATCAAATTATCAAAGTAGCGAACGCGAATCAAACAAACATGATGGAAGTGACTAGATGAAATTCCCATGTGTCCTCGAGAATGCTTTGCTTATTATAAGAGATCATTTTGGCCTGTCCTTTGCTACAAAAGGATTGGGCTACCTTGCTGCACTTTAGTTACTATTGCTACTTGTCACTTGGTACAAATTATCTTGCTATCAAACTACTCGTTACCGACAATTTCAGTGCTTGCAGAAAATACCTTGCTGAAAACCGCTTGTCATTTCCTTCTGCTCCTCGTTGGGTTCGACACTCATACTTATCGAAAGGACTACGATTGATCCCCTATACTTGTGGGTCATCAAGACTCTTTTTTGGCGCCGTTTCCGGGGAGTGATGTGCCTTTGGTGAGTGGAATTTGGCAAGGAAACATTTATATTACGTGCTGAAATTTATTGTCACTTGTCACTATGGAAAGTAATCCTTTGAGGGGTTTGTTCGGGGTATCTTCACCTCGACCGGAAGCACAAAAAGTTGCTCCTCAACCTACTGCACCTACTGAAATAATTATTATGAGATTCCTTCGGGTATGATAGAGAAACTGCTAGCTAATCCTTATGCAGGAGATGGAACAATACATCCTGATATGCACCTAATCTATGTGGATGAAGTTTGTGGATTATTTAAGATTGCAGGTTTACCCGGAGATGAAGTTAAGAAGAAGGTTTTCCCTTTATCTTTGAAGGGAAAGTCATTGACATGGTATAGGCTATGTGATGATATTGGAACGTGGGATTGGAATCGATTGAAATTGGAATTTCATCAAAAGTTTTATCCTATGCATCTGGTTCATCGTGATCAGAATTATATATTTTTTTTTTTGTCCTCGTGAAGGACAAAGCATCGCTCAAGCTTGGGGAGGCTTAAGTACATAATGTACACATGCCCCAATCATGAGCTCTCAAGAGAAATTATCTTACCGAATTTTTATGCTCGGCTTCTCATGATGATCAAACCATGATCGATTCTTCTTCGACTGGCTCCTTTAAGAAGAAAACTATTGAATTCAGATGGGATCTTCTGGAAAGAATTAAACCCACTTCCTATTAATGATGATTTTCCTGATGAACAATTAGTTGTGATAAATGCTTCCCGTAATACTCCTTGGTATGCAGACTATGCTAATTATATTGTTGCTAAATTTATACCACCTAGTTTCACATACCAACAAAAGTAAAAGTTTTTCTTTGATTTAAGACATTACTTCTGGGATGACCCACATCTTTATAAAGAAGGAGTGGATGGTATTATTAGACGTTGTATACCTGAGCATGAACAGGAACAAATCTTGCGGAAGTGTCACTCCGAGGCTTACGGAGGACACCATGCGGGAGACAGAACTGCACATAAGGTACTACAATCTGGTTTTTATTGGCCTACTCTTTTCAAGGATGCTCGTAAGTTTATCTTATCTTGTGATGAATGTCAAAGAATTGGTAATATTAGTAGACGTCAGGAAATGCCTATGAATTATTCACTTGTTATTGAACCATTTGATGTTTGGGGATTTGATTATATGGGACCTTTTCCGTCGTCTAATGGGTATACACATATTTTAGTTGCTGTTGATTACGTTATTAAGTGGGTAGAAGCTATTCCAACTAGTAGTGCTGATCATAACACTTCTATTAAAATGCTTAAAGAAGTTATTTTCCCGAGGTTCGGAGTCCATAGATACTTAATGACTGATGGTGGTTCACATTTTATTCATGGTGCATTCCGCAAACTGCTTGCTAAATATGATGTCAACCATACAATTGCATCTCCCTATCACCCTCAATCTAGTGGTCAATTTGAATTGAGCAATAGAGAAATAAAGTTAATTTTGCAAAAGACCGTCAATAGATCTAGAAAGAATTGGTCTAAGAAACTTGACGATGCATTATGGGCTTATAGAACTGCTTATAAAAATCCTATGGGTATGTCTCCTTATAAAATGGTCTATGGAAAGGCATGTCATTTGCCTCTTGAGTTAGAACATAAAGCATATTGGGCAATTAAAGAACTCAATTATGATTTTAAACTTGCCGGTGAAAAGAGGTTATTTGATATTACCTCACTAGACGAATGGAGAACCCAAGCTTATGAAAATGCCAAACTGTTTAAAGAAAAAGTTAAAAGATGGCATGATAAAAGAATTCAAAACCGGGAATTCAAAGTGGGTGAGTATGTTCTATTGTACAATTCTCGTTTTAGATTTTTTGCAGGAAAACTTCTCTCTAAATGGGAAGGACCGTATGTCATTGAGGAAGTTTATCGCTCTGGAGCCATTAAGATCAATAACGCCGAAGGCACTAATCCGAAGGTGGTCAATGGGCAAAGAATTAAGCATTACATCTCAGGTACGCCTATTAATGTTGAGACTAACATTATTCAAACTATGACACCGGAGGAATACATAAGAGAGACCTTCCAGAACACTCTAGAACCCTGAAAAGGAAGAGGTACGTGATACGGTAAGTAAACCGACTCCAAAAATTCCATAAAAATACTTTCTGTCAGTTTTGGAATATTAGAAAAAAATACAAAAATAAGAAATAGCCGAGGGGACCCACGAGGTGCACACAAGGCACCAGGGCGCGCCACCCCCCCTGGCGTGCCCTGGTGGCTCGTGGGCCCCTCGTGAGCCTTCCCGACTCCGTTTTCCTCTGGAATACTTGTTTTGCAAGATAAAAATTCTTTATATATACTCCCGGCCACGTTTTGACCACCGTATCGCAAGATTCTCCTCTGTTCTTGTTTCGTGCTATTTTTCTGACAGATCTAGATCGCCATCGCTCCCCAAAAGCTCCGTACCAAGCACCGTATTGTGCAACCATCGCCGGGTAAACACCCCTACAGCGAGGTTTACTACGAGTGGTCGTCGGGAGAGGAAGACAATGGCAAGGAGGACAAGGTCGAGGAAGTTGCGGAGACCCAGGCTCCAGAAGGAGGGCAAGCCATCCCCATGGAGGAGACCACAAAGAAGGGAGATATCCTTCAACCCCTCTATCATCATCTCTCCCCATCTGTAATTGAAGCCTTAAGAGTCTTTGAAACTGTTTGTGCTCAGAATACGTCTCTCACTCGTGAAGTTATTTTGTTGGAAGAGCAAAACATCGCCCTTCGAAGCATCAACCGTAAATTGGAGTATCTGCTAAAGCTGAAGGACAAATCCACCACTTCATCATCACCATCGTCACCGAAGAAGGAAACTTGAGTACATGGGTATGGGCACTCCCTTTGGCTTGTGCCAAGCTTGGGGGAGGTGCCCCGGTATCGTATCACCATCACTTTTATTATCTTTACCTATTTTTAGTTCGATCCTTAGTTATTTCGTGATTTAGTTGAATAAAAGTTTAGTATGATCTATTTTCGAGTGCTAGTTTCATGATCTATTTATCTATGTAATTGAGTTGAGGGTTATATAATAAAGAGTAGTTTGAGTTTTTGCTTCTTTACTTTTATGTTTCAATCCTAGCAATGAAAATAATGAAAAAGATCATATGCTAATCTTATGGAAAGTAATGACATTACATAAAGAAAAGTATAAGTGGTGAAATTTATTGAAAGTTAACAAACATAGCATTGGTCAATGATGCAATTCATGAAAAATTAATAAGGGAAGAGAAGATTCACATGCAAATACACTATCTTGGACATCTTTTATGATTGTGAGCCCCCATTGAGTATTTTATGTCAAATTGTTGACGTTGGACAAGGAAGACAACGTAATGAATTATGTTTGCTTATATTCACATAGAAGTTATATTGTCATAGATCCTCCAACATGTGGTGCTTGCCCAATATCTTTGCAAGCCAAAAATCCGCACCAAGTAGAGATACTACTTGTGCATCCAAAACCCTTAAACCCAGTTTCATGTCATGAGAGTCCATTATATCTACCTATGGATTGAATAAGATCCTTCAAGTAAGTTGTCATCGGTGCAAAAAGCAATAAAAATTGCCTCTAAATATGTATGAACTTTTATTGTAAGGGAAAATAAGCTTTGTACGAACTTGTGATGGTAAAGAAATAAAAGCGACGGACTGCATAATAAAGGTTGCTATCACAAGGGGCAATATAAAGTGACGTTCCTTTGCCTTAAGAGCTTGTGCATCCAACAACAAAAAGCGCATGACAACCTCTGCTTCCCTCTGCGAAGCACCTATCTTTTACTTTTATGTATTTACTTTTTATGCAAGAGTCAATAGTGTTCTCCTCTATTCCTTTTTATTTTTCTCTTTTGCAAGCATCATGTCGTGGGGAAAGATCTAGGCACATATATCTAGTTGGATATGAGTGATCATGAGTTATTATTGTTGACATTACCCTTGAGGTGAATAAGTTGGGAGGCGAAATTATAAGCCCCTATCTTTCTATGTGTCTAACTGAAACTTTTTGCTCCATATATATGTTGTGAGTGTTAGCAATCATAGAAGACTAAATGATGGTTGAGTATGTGGACTTGCTAAAAGCTCCTACATGAGACCCTTCCTGAAAATATGATGAATTGCAATTGCATTGTTGACTGAGAACATGGTTTGTTAGTTTTCAAGAAAGTTTATGTCTTATACTTCGTTGTTGTGATGAATTGTTACTTGTTCATGAGAAGTTCTATGATAATGAATATTGCTGTTATAATAATGATCATGATGCTACTATGTCCGTATTTTGTTTTTTATCGACACCTCTCTCTCTAAACATGTGGACATGATTATCGATATTGGCTTTCGCTTGAGGACAAGTGAGGTCTAAGCTTGGGGGAGTTGATACGTCCATTTTGCATCATGTTTTCCTATTGTTATTTATACCGTTTTTAATCAATATAACACTTTGTGGAGCAATTCTAATGCCTTTTCTCTCTTAATATGCAAGATTTACATAAGGAGGGAGATTGCCGGCAGCTGGAATTCTGGACCTGAAAAAGCTATGTCAGAGATACTATTCTGCACATCTCCAAATGAGCTGAAATTTCACGGAGATTTATTTTGGAATAAATAAAAAATACTGGAGAAAAGAAGTACCAGAGGGGGCCACCTAGGTGCCCACGAGGCACCAGGGCGCGCCACCCCCCCCCCCCCCCCAGGCACGCCCTGGTGGCTTGTGGGGCCCCTGGCCAGCCTCCGGTGCCCATTTTCTGGTATATAAGCCCATTTGCCCTAGAAAAAATAAGAAGAAGACTTTTGGGACGGGGCGCCGCCGTCTCGAGGCGGAACTTGGGCAGGAGCACTTTTGCTCTCTGGTGGAGCGATTCCACCGGGGATACTTCCCTCCGGGAGGGGGAAATCGAAGCCATCGTCATCACCAACGATACTCTCATCCTGGGAGGACCAATCTTCATCGACATCTTCACCAGCACCATCTCATCTCAAACCCTAGTTCATCTCTTGTATTCAATCTTTGTCTCAAAACCTCAGATTGGTACCTGTGGGTTGCTAGTAGTGTTGATTACATCTTGTAGTTGATGCTAGTTGGTTTATTTGGTGGAAGATTATATGTTCAGATCCATTATACTATTCAATACCCCTCTGATCTTGAACATGAACATGATTTGTGAGTAGTTACTTTTGTTCTTGAGGGCATGGGAGAAGTCTTGTCATAAGTAATCATGTGAATTTGGTAGTTGTTCGATATTTTGATGATATGTATGTTGTTGATTCTCTTAGTGGTGTCATGTGAACGTCGACTACATGACACTTCACCATCTTTGGGCCTAAGGGAATGCATTGTGGAGTAGTAATTAGATGATGGGTTGCTAGAGTGACAGAAGCTTAAACCCTAGTTTATGCGCTATTCCGTAAGGGGCTGATTTGGATCCATATGTTTAATGCTATGCTTAGATTTATCTTAATTCTTCTTTCGTAGTTGCGGATGCTTGCGAGAGGGGTTAATCATAAGTGGGAGGCTTGTACAAATAAGAACAGCACCCAAGCACCGATCCACCCACATATCAAATTATCAAAGTAGCGAACGCGAATCAAACAAACATGATGAAAGTGACTAGATGAAATTCCCATGTGTCCTCGAGAACGCTTTGCTTATTATAAGAGATCATTTTGGCATGTACTTTGCTACAAAAGGATTGGGCTACCTTGCTGCACTTTAGTTACTATTGCTACTTGTCACTTGCTACAAATTATCTTGCTATCAAACTACTCGTTACCGACAATTTCAGTGCTTGTAGAAAATACCTTGCTGAAAACCGCTTGTCATTTCCTTCTGCTCCTCGTTGGGTTCGACACTCATACTTATCGAAAGGACTACGATTGATCCCCTATACTTGTGGGTCATCATGGCTTCACGGACGTCAAGATGTGCGAGAAGCTCGCCATCAACGATGAGCTGGACTCGATGCTTGAGCTGTTCGACCTCGCCGACAAGTGCGCCAAGGCTGAAGAAGGTCGCCTCTTCATCCACAACGACCCCGATGCGGCGCCCGATGCCACCAAGGCCAAGAACAAGGACGTCAAGCGTAGGGCCCTGCCGTGCTTGCAGCGGAGCCCGAGCAGAAGCGCGGCTGTGACCGTAACGAGCCCAGGAAAGACGGTCGCCCGCTCGCGCCTACCACAACGTGCACTCCCACAGCACTGAGGACTGCCAGGAGCTCAAGCTGCTTCGTGACATGCGCCAGGGCCGCAGAGGCGACCGCAACGACAGCGGCACCGGTCGCGGAGGTGGCTGCGGCGGCAACCACTGGGACGGCCGCAACGGCAATGGCAACTTTTGCCAGGGCTGGCACCACCAGCCTCGTGAGGCCGCCTGGCGCGATCAGCCTCGTGAGGCAAACCCTCAGGCCAACGCCGCTCTCCCACCGCTGCCACCGCCACCCCGGAGGAACGACGTCAACCAGCCTGACAAGGGCGCTGAGGGCTACTAGGAGCCTCGCACGGTTGCCTGCATCCTTGGCGGGGCTCAAGCTCCCATGTCCAACCGCCACTTCAAGCAGCTCTCTCGTGAGGTGAACGCCGCCCTCCCGAAGCCTGAAGCCACGCGGCCCCTCAAGTGGTCGCTGTACGCCATCACCTTCGACTCCAAGGACCACACTAAGTCCACGGCCTCCGCAGGCGCACTCCCCATGCTATGCACTCCCACCATCATCAACGTCGCGGTCACCAAGACCCTCATCAACGGAGGCGCCGGCCTCAATGTGATCTCCATCGAGACCTTCGAGACGCTCCAAGTGCCCTACGACCAGCTGATGCCGACCAGGCCCTTCTCCGGAGTGACTGATGGCTCCACCATCCCTCTGGGGCAAGTGTGCCTTCCCGTCACCTTCGGCACCCGCAAGAACTACCATACTGAGCTCATCAACTTCGACGTGGCGCACATCGGCCTGCCGTACAACGCCATCTTGGGCTACCCAGCTCTTGCCAAGTTCATGGCGGCAACCCACCATGCCTACAACGTGATAACCCACAAGTATAGGGGATCAATTATAGCTTTTTCGATAAATAAGAGTGTTGAACCCAACGAGGAGCTAAAGGTAGAATTAATATTCCCTTCAAGTTCTATCGACCACCGATACAACTCTACGCGCACTTAACGTTCGCTTTACCTAGAACAAGTATGAAACTATTTTGTAGGTGATAGGATAGGTTTGCAAGAATAAAACTAGAATTAATTTGCGAGATAATAAAACTAAGAGTAACTTGCAAGATAATAAAATTTAGTTGTTTAGTAGAAAGTTTTTGTAACACAAGAGAATGATTTGTCCCTAGGCAATCGATAACTAGACCGGTAATCATTATTGCAATTTTATATGAGGGAGAGGCATGAGCTAACATACTTTCTGTACTTGGATCATATGCACTTATGATTGGAACTCTAGCTAGCATCCGCAACTACCAAAGATCATTAAGGTAAAACCCAACCATAGCATTAAGTATCAAGTCCTCTTTACTCCCATACGCAACAACCCCCTTACTCGGGTGTAAGCTTCTGTCACTCTAGCCGCCCACCATAAGAGAATTATGAACGTATTGCAAACCCTATAGCGGGAATCCCTCACGCTTGCGCGACACGGAGGGCACCATAGGACAGCACCAAAATAAAACATACAACTCAAACCAATCACGATCATCAATCAACCCATAGGACAAAACGAATCTACTCAAACATCATAGGATGGCCACAAATCATTGGATAATAATATGTAGCATTAAGCACCATGTTTAAGTAGAGAATACAGCAGGGAGAAGAGGTGTTACACCACTGCATAGTGGGGGAGAGAGTTGGTGTTGACGGCGGCGAAGTTGTTGGTGCAGATCGCCATCACGATGTTTCCCCCGGCGGCGCTCCGGCGCCATCGGAAGAGAGGGGGAGAGAGCCCCCCTTCTTCTTCTTCTTCCTTGGCCTCCCCCCTAGATGGGAGGAGAGTTTCCCCTCTGGTCCATGGCTGCCATGGCGGCGGAGGGGTAGGAGCCCCTCCGAGATTGGATCTCTCTCTCTGTTCTCTTCTGTTTCGCGTTCCTGTTTTCTGGCCTTTCACCGTTTCTTAAATTCCCGGAGATTCGTAACTTCGATTGCGCTGAAATTTTAACAAAATTTTTTTCCGGATATTAGCTTCCTTGCGGCCAAAGAAGGGCACCAACTGACCTACGAGGGCCTCACGAGGCACCACGGCGCGCCGGACCCCCCTGGCGCGCACTAGTGCCTCATGGGGCCCACGAGCACCGCCTTGTGTTGATTCCACCTCCCAAAAATCACATATATTCCAAAATAATTCTTCGTAACATTTTATTGCATTTGAACTTCGTTTGATATGGATATTCTGCGAAACAAAAAACATGCAACAAACAGGAATTGGCACTGGGCACTGGATCTATATGTTAGTCCCAAAAATAATATAAAATGTTGCCAAAAATATATGAAAGTTGTAGAATATTGGCATGAAACAATCAAAAATTATAGATACGACGGAGACGTATCTGCATCCCCAAGCTTAATTCCTGCTCGTCCTCGAGTAGGTTAATGATAAAAATAATAATTTTTGATGTGGAATGCTACCTTGCATAATCTTGATCATATAATCTAGTCATGGCATGAATATTAAGACACGAGTGATTCAAAGCAATAGTCTATAATTTGATATAAAGACATCAATACTCAGGCATCCCAACAAACAATCATGCCTTTCAGAATAAAAATGCTAAAGAACGCTATCCCGACAAAATCATATAGCCTTGTCATGCTCCATCTTCTTAACACAAAATATAAATCATGTACTACCCCGGTGTCAGCCAAGCAATTGGTTCATACTTTTTAATGCGCTTCAGCTTTTTCAACCCCCACGCAATACATGAGCGCAAGATATCGATATAGCACTATGGGTGGAATGGAATACGGTGGTAGAGATAATATGGAGAAGACAAAAAAGGAAGAAAGTCTCACATCGACGCGGCTAATCAATGGGCTATGGAGATGCCCATCAATTGATGTCAATGCGAGGAGTAGGGATTGCCATGCAACGGATGCACTAAGAGCTATAAGTGTATGAAAGCTCAAACTGAAAACTAAGTGGGTGTGCACCCAACTTGCTTGCTCAAGACCTCGGGCAATTGAGGAAGCCCATCATCAGAATATACAAGCCAAGTTCTATAATGAAAATTCCCACTAGTGTATGAAAATGAAAGCATAGGAGACTCTCTATATGAAAAACATGGTGGTACTCTGAAGCACAAGTGTGGTAAAGGATAGTAACATTGCCTCTTCTCTCTTTATCTCTCATTTCATTTTTTTTGTTTTCTCTTTTTTTTCTTTTTTTCTTTTTTTTTCTTGGGCTCTTTTTGGCCTCACTTTTTTTCTCTTTTTTTATTTTGTCCGAAGTCTCATCCCGACTTGTGGGGGAATCATAGTCTCCATCATCCTTTCCTCACTGGGACAATGCTCTAATAATGAATAATGATGATCATCACACTTCTATTTACTTACAACTCAAAAAAAATTACAACTCGATACTAGAACAAAGTATGACTCTATATGAATGCCTCTGGCAGTGTACCAGGATGTGCAATGATCTAGCGTAGCAAAGATATAAAAAAAACGGACAAACCATGAAAATATCATTCTAGCTATCTTACGATCATGCAAAGCAATATGACAATGAATGCTCAAGTCATGTCTATGATGATGATGGAAGTTGCATGGCAATATATCTCGGAATGGCTATGGAAATGCCATAATAGGTAGGTATGGTGGCTGTTTTGAGGAAGATATAAGGAGGCTTATGTGTGATAGAGCGTATCATATCACGGGGTTTGGATGCACTGGCGAAGTTTGCACCACATCTCAAGGTGAGAAAGGGCAATGCACGGTACCGTAGAGGCTAGCAAATTGCGGAAGGGTGAGAGTGCGTATAATCCATGGACTCACATTAGTCATAAAGAACTCACATACTTATTGAAAAAGTTTATTAGCCCTCGAAGCAAAGTACTACTACGCATGCCCCTAGGGGGAGGTTGGTAGGAGTTAACCATCACGCGCCCCCGACCTCCACGCAAAGGAAGACAATCAATAATAAATCATGCTCCAACTTCTTAGCATAACGAGAGACTATACGTGCATGCTTCGGGAATCACAAACCTTAACACCAATATTCTTACTAAACCACAATCATTCACTAGTACCTCCCACATATTACCATCTCTATATCGCAAAACTATTGCAAGGAATCAAACATATCATATTCAGTGATCTACAAGTTTTATGTAGGATTTTATGACTAACCATGTGAATGACCAATTCCTGTTGACTCTCTAAATAAATATAAGTGAAGCATGAGAGTTTAATTCTTTCTACAAAATACTTGCTCACGCTCTAACAAATATAAGTGAAGCAAAAGAGCATTCTACAAATAACGGTTTTCTATACGAAGAGAAACAGGCATCCAAACTTCAAATGATATAAGTGAAGCACATGAAGCATTCTATAAAGCCATACTCAAAAGATATAAGTGAAGTGCATGAAGCATTATATAAATCAACCAAGGACTATCCCATACCAGCATGGTGCATTATTATTAAAATAAAAATAAAAGGCACACGACGCTCCAAGAATTTACGCATATCATGTGAACAAAACAAAAACCGAGACATGCCGATAATTGTTGAATAAAGATGGGATGCCTTCCGGGGCATCCCCAAGCTTAGACGCTTGAGTCTCCTTGAATATTTACTTGGGGTGCCTTGGGAATCCCCAAGCTTGAACTCTTGCCTCTCCTCATTCTTCTCATATCAATACCTCCTCGATCTTTGAACACTTCATCCACACAAAACTTAACAAAACCTTCGTGAGATCCGTTAGTATAATAAAGCAAATCACTACTTTAAGTACTGTTGAAAACCCATTCATATTTTATTTTTTCATTATAACTACTGTATTCTAACTTCTCCATGGCTTATACCTTCCGATACAATCCATAGTTTCATCAAAACAAGCAAAACAATGCATCAAAAACAGAATCTGTCAAAAACAGAACAGTCTGTAGTAATCTGAACATTGACCATACTTCTGTAACTCTAAAAACTCTTAAAAATTAGGAAGAAATAAAATTTTTGCATAGAAGTACTGTGTAAAAATTTCAGAATTTTTGCATGTTCCAGTAAAAAATGTAAATTCACGCACTACAGCAAAAGTTTCTGTTTTTGCACCGCACACACCAAACAAGCAATTTAAACATCCTAACGGTAAATCTTGGCACATTATTTTTATAATACAATGGATTTGTACAAGGGGATAATTATTTTTGTTGAAAAGTTTCTGTAATTCAAGATTCACAAAGTTTCCATGGGCATGAACAAAGTTCAAGGAGCTCCCCCACTTCAACGATGCTCGTCTTTCTTACTTTCACTTTCCTTTTTGAAAAGTTTTAGGTTCCCCTCTATATATATTTTTTAAACTTTATAAAAGCACTCAACAGAAATAAATGACTCTCTAAAACTTCCGGGTTGTCTCCCGGGCAGCGCTTTCTTTAAAGCCATCAAGCTAGGCATAAAGTGCTCAAGTAATTGATCCACCCGGATCCCAAGGTATATCAAAGCCAATTTTAATTAACAATGATTTGTATTTTAGTAGTGAGCACAAAGCAACATATATCATGAAATGACGAAGTCTAACTCTCTTCCTATGCATCGGCATGTCATAAAAGAACAATTCATGCACATCAAGTAAAGGCCAATGCATAGTATAAACAGTTTCTTGCAATTTTATCGTATTGGAAACATGGAGAGGTGGAGATGTAGTTCCTCTCTCATAATAATTGCAAGTAGGAGCAGCAAGCACATGCATATTATATCCATCAAAATTATCATGTGCAATAGTAAAACGCAACCCATCAATATAATCCTTAATAAGAGCAAACTTCTCCGATATAGTGTAGTTGGGAGAATTCAAAAAGATAATAGGACTATCATGTGTGGGTGCAATAGCAACAATTTCATTATTAACATAAGGAACTATAGCAAGTTCATCTCCATAAGCATAATTTATATTGGCATCATGGCCACAAGCATAGCAAGCATCAATTTCATCAAAAAGGGATATTTCAAACGAATCCAAGGGATCATAGCATTCATCCTTCGGTAAACACGAAGGCAAATTAAACAATGTATGGGATAAAGAGTTACTCTCATCAGAAGGTGAGCACGGGTGATCAATCCGCTCTTCCTCCTTTTGTTCTTCGCTCTCCTCCTCATCTTTTTCATCTAATGAGCGCACAGTTTCAGCAATCTCTTCTTCCATAGTTTCCTGCAAAATATTAGTCTCTTCTTGGACAGCGGAGACTTTCTCAATAAATTGATCAATATAGGCATTGTATTCATAATTCTCATAGCAATATTTAAGTATAGCAAAATTTTCAGATCGGTAAACAGCATCATCATAATTTTCATACTTTTCAAACAAAGATTCAATTTCATAAGCACCCTTAAAAGCAACAAATTATTCTATTTGTTCCACATCATAGTAATCATATACACCATTAGCATAAGAAGCCAAGGTTTCATTATCATTAAATTTACATGAAAAGGGAAGGTGTGGAGCCTTCATCTTAGAGCAACAAGTATAATCATATCTTAAGCATAAAGTCCGAGCATACCAATGCAACTAATAAATTTGATCCCATAAGAGTTTTCCTTTTTGAGACAAGCCATAATCCCTAAAGTATTCCCGTTGATCCAAAGTAACTCCCATTACCAAGTTGAATGGAGTTTTATCAGGATTATCAAAGTAGTATTTAATGTTTTCCACATAACGAGCATCGAGGGTTTTAGGAGGTTCCCCATCTCCATGAGTATCAAGTACAACTAATTTTTTTGGTGTTTCATGTTCCATATCCATAACTAAAGATATAAAACAACTTAGAGTAGAAAATAAAAACTACTTAGTGATAAAGCAAACAAGCACACACGAGAATATCAACCCCACACTATTGCTCCCCGGCAATGGCGCCAGAAAAAGGTCTTGATAACCCACAAGTATAGGGGATCAATTGTAGCTTTTTCGATAAGTAAGAGTGTCGAACCCAACGAGGAGCTAAAGGTAGAATTAATATTCCCTTCAAGTTCTATCGACCACCGATACAACTCTACGCGCACTTAATGTTCGCTTTACCTAGAACAAGTATGAAACTATTTTGTAGGTGATAGGATAGGTTTGCAAGAATAAACCTAGAAGTAATTTGCGAGATAATAAAACTAAGAGTAACTTGCAAGATAATAAAAGTTAGTTGTTTAGTAGAAAGTTTTTGTAACACAAGAGAATGATTTGTCCCTAGGCAATCGATAACTAGACCGGTAATCATTATTGCAATTTTATATGAGGGAGAGGCATGAGCTAACATACTTTCTGTACTTGGATCATATGCACTTATGATTGGAACTCTAGCAAGCATCCGCAACTATCAAAGATCATTAAGGTAAAACCCAACCATAGCATTAAGTATCAAGTCCTCTTTACTCCCATACACAACAACCCCCTTACTCGGGTGTAAGCTTATGTCACCCTAGCCGCCCACCATAAGATAATTATGAACGTATTGCAAACCCTACAGCGGGAATGCCTCATGCTTGCGCGACACGGAGGGCACCATAGGACAGCACCAAAATAAAACATACAACTCAAACCAATCACGATCATCAATCAACCCATAGGACAAAACGAATCTACTCAAACATCATAGGATGGCCACAAATCATTGGATAATAATATGTAGCATTAAGCACCATGTTTAAGTAGATATTACAGTGGGGTGAAGAGGTGTTACACCGCTGCATAGAGGGGGGAGAGTTGGTGTTGATAGTGGCGAAGTTGTTGGTGTAGATCGCCATCACGATGTTTCCCCCGGTGGCACTCCGGCGCCACCAGAAGAGAGGGGGAGAGAGCCCCCCCCTTCTTCTTCTTCTTCCTTGGACTCCCCCCTAGATGGGAGGAGAGTTTCTCCTCTGATCCATGGCTGCCATGGCGGCGGAGGGGCAGGAGCCCCTCCGAGATTGGATCTCTCTCTCTGTTCTCTTTTGTTTCGTGTTCCTGTTTTCTGGCCTTTTACCGTTTCTTAAATTCCCGGAGATGCGTAACTCCGATTGCGCTGAAATTTTAACACGATTTTTTTCCGGATATTAGCTTCCTTGCGGCCGAAGAAGGGCACCAACTGACCTACGAGGGCCTCACGAGGCACCACGGCGCGCCCTGGACCCTCTTGGCGCGCCCTGATGCCTCGTGGGGCCCATGAGCCCCGCCTTGCGTTGATTCCACCTCCCAAAAATCACATATATTCCAAAATAATTCTCCGTAAAATTTTATTGCATTTGGACTTTGTTTGATATGGATATTCTGTGAAACAAAAAACATGCAACAAACAGGAACTGGCACTGGGCACTGGATCAATATGTTAGTCCCAAAAATAATATAAAATGTTGCCAAAAATATATGAAAGTTGTAGAATATTGGCATGAAACAATCAAAAATTGTAGATACGACGGAGACGTATCACAACGTCCTCAAGATGCCTGGCTGCAGCGGCATCATCACCGTCACCTGCGACGAGAAGGACGTAGTCTGCTCCCCCGAGCACGCCTACAAAGCCGCCGCTACCGCGCATCCGGCTAACGAGGATGCGGTCGAGCCTCCTGAGGTCGCACCCGCGAAGAAGAAGCAGATGTTCTCTCAGGACCGCGCCGAGACGAAGAAGGTGTTGGTTGACGGCAGCGGCTCAGGCCCTGCCTTCACCATCGGCGCCTGCCTCCCTCCTGCATAGGAAAGCGCGCTCATTGCCTTCCTTCGGGCAAACTCGGATGTTTTCGCTTGGAAAGCATCTGACTTGTCCGGTGTACCAAGGGAGGTGATCGAGCACCACTTAGCGGTGTGCCCCAACGCACGCCCCATCAAGCAAAAAACACGGCGCCAGGCGCCCGAGAAGCAAGAGTTCATTGTTCAAGAAGTACACAAGCTACAAGAAGCTGGAGTAGTCCGTGAGGTGCGCCATCCCCAATGGCTCGCCAACCCAGTCGTCGTCCCCAAGAAGGGCGGCAAGGAGCGAATGTGCGTCGACTTCACGAGCCTCAACAAGGCCTGCCCTCAAGACCCCTTTCCGCTGCCGTGCATCGACCAGATTGTGGACTCCACCGCCGGATGCGACCTGCTATGCTTCTTGGATGCCTTTTCAGTCTACCATCAGATTAAGATGGCAGCAGAAGACGTGGAGAGGACGGCCTTCATCATCCCTTGCGGCATATACTATTACGTCCGCATGCCCTTCGGCTTGAGGAGTGCAGGCGCCACCTTCCAGCGGCTGATGCGCATCACGCCGGGGCCTCAGATGGGGAGGAACATGGAGGCCTACGTCGACGACATCGTGGTCAAGACTCGCGAGGCCGGATCCCTCATTGCGGATCTCAAGGAAACATTCGCCAACCTGCGCAAGGTCAACCTCAAGCTCAACCCTGATAAGTGCGTCTTCGGAGTTCCTTCCGGCAAGACCCTCGGCTTCCTGGTCTCCCACCGTGGCATCGAGGCCAACCCCGAGAAGATCAAGGCCATCGAGAGAATGCGTCCTCCCCGGACCCTCAAAGAAATGCAGCGCTTAGCGGGATGCATGGCCTCCCTGGGGCGCTTCATCTCCAAGTTCGGCGAGCGAGCCTTGCCGTTCTTCAAGCTCATGAAGAGGTCCGTCCCCTTCAGATGGACTCCTGAGGCAGACGCCGCCTTTGAAGACCTCAAGAGGTACCTCACGAGCCCGCCCATCATGGTCGCGCCGCGCCCCCGCGAGCCCCTGCTCCTATATTTGGCGGCTACCCCCCAGACGGCCAGCGCGGCTGTAACGCCCAATATGAAGCTCTATCGCAATCTCGTGATGAAGTCGAGATCGTGACAGAACCCCATTTTGGATCGCATAGCAAGGTGATTCTCAAATACATACAACCGAATGAACAGATGAGTGTACCAGATAAAGGCTTACACTCGCCACATGCTACAGCATAATATATCATAATCATCATACAATCATCCAAATGAAAGACAGGGTCCGACTACGGACGAAATCAAACGAGAAAACACCACCCTGCTATCATCCCCGGATCAACTGACTAGGGCCCACTATGGATCATCTGGCATCGTGACGTACATACATCCACACTCATCGTCATACTCCCAATGGAGCGCCTCGGGCTCACCTGTGTCTGACTCAAGCGTACCTGCAACTGATGTTGTATAGCAATCTGTGAGCCACGGGGACTCAGCAATCTCATCACCCAAGGTAACAAAACTATTTAAGCTCATAGGAATGGAACGGGTAATGTAGTGGGGTTGCAGCAAGCACTAAGCATGTTTAAGTGGCTAACTTACGAGTACAAGAATTAAGATGAGCATACTACGCATAACGGTCGCAAGTTTAATATGATCAAGAAGTGATCCTGGACACCTACTTACGATTCAATCATAACCCCACCGTGTTCTCTTCCTGAACTTACTCGAAAAGAGACCATCACGGTTACGCACACGGTTGGTGTATTTTATTAGTATTAGTGTCAAGTTCTCTACAACCGGAGGTTAAAAATATCCAAGTCGCCACATAACCGCGGGCACGGCTTCGCGTAAGATTTAACCCTGCAGGGGTGTTCCAACTTGGTCCATCCCAAACCAACACAAGCTGCGGTGGAATACCTCAACCTCAAGAAAACCCGATCAACCTCGAGTCAGCCCGAAGTATCCTCGGAATTCCGGTGCACAAGACATTTCGACAATGGTAACACAAGTCCAGCAAGACCTCCCGACGTGCCGACACCCCGATTGGAGCCGCGCGCATCTCGAAATCAGGCCACGATCGGATGGGACATCATACGAGTAAAACCAAAACCTCGAGTTTCCCCGTGGTGGCCCCGCAGTCTACCCGGTTCGGACCAACACTCATGAGGAGCACTGGCCCGAGGTTGTTGATTAAAATATCCTCGGGTTAGCTAGACCCTATGCAAGTTTTAGTTGTTATTAGGCAACACCAAAGTTGGGCCTTGCTGGAAGCGGTTATTCAAAGCGAACTATCAAGAGGGTCCCATTCCCCTGAGCATGTTAGGAACGCTAATCAAGGATCATAACACCGGTATTACGGAAACTAAGGCGGCATGAGTGGAACAAAACACTAGGCAAAAGGCCGAGCCTTCCACCCAACACCAAGTATATAGATGCATTAATTAAATAAGATATATTGTGATATCCCAACAAATCCATGTCCCAACGTGGAACAACCTGCACTGCTCCTGCAACTAAAACGCTATAAGAGGGGCTGAGCAAAGCGGTAACATAGCCAAACAACGGTTTGCTGGGTAGGGTGGTTAGAAGCTGTATCATGGCATATGAGAGGCTGACATGTATGTGGTAGGAAGCGTGACATAGCGATAGCAACGAGACAACTAGCAAGCAAAGATAGTAGTGTTATCAAGGGTAATGATAATCTTGCCTGAAGTTTCTTCGGTAGGATAGTAATACTGCTCCTCGAACACGTTCTCAACAGGTTCCTCGAACTCAGACTCGTCTCCCGGTACTACCCAAAAGAAAGATCAAGCACCGGAATAAATAATCAATCATGGCATATATGCACAAGCAAAAGATGGATGCATGACATGAATGAAGTAACGGTTCTACCGGAACGAAAGAGACGGTAACGGGAAGTGAACGGTGATGGAAAAGGTGGATATGGGAAAACTCTTGGCAATCCAAGTATGCCACTGGAAAGAATGGAAGATTTCGCTTGAAATCGATATAAAGATCACGAAGAACGGATGCACGAAACTCAAATGGTGAGCAAAACAATATGCAATGCAAAACTGTAGTTAACAGCAACATGGCAACTTATGCACATCAAAACAGCAAGCTACAGTACTCTAAAATGCTCATACAAGGTATGTGGCTGTAGTACTCTAAATACACAGCAATTCATTCCATAGGTTCAAATTCATTAGCATCATAGATTAATTGGAATGAAGACAACAAGATGCAAAGATAATGTTATAGCTGAGATTAACAGGGTAAATGCTGACAGAAACATTGACAGTCAGATTTAACATGGCTGGTACAGTAGGCAAAACAACATGAAAGTGCACGAAATTGGCATGCTACTATAGTACACATGGCATAGATCATTTCATTACATTGGCACAAATTCATAGGAAGCATAGATTCATCATAAATGAGCTCACAACATTGCAACTTAATGTTGACAGAAAACTGATACATTGACTAGGCAAGTTTACAAGCTTGTGGCAGTCACATCATGGCAAGACATGGCATGAAATAAATACTAGCAGCAAGATGGCATGAAAATGCTTCAAACTCATGTTGACAAGTTGCTCATATGACATATGCAATAATTCACACAAAAATGACAAAATGACATATTATGTGAAAATGGCATGCATGCAAACTTGCTCAAATGATAAATCTAATGCCACATATGGATTAGTTGGATTTTTCTACCCCAAATTCATATATAATATGCATATGTTTCAATATGCAAAATGCTCAAAATGCCACATATACACACTGGACAGAAATTGAATTAGTTTATATTCCAGATTTGGCATATGCCCAATTTGGAAATCGCCAGATCTGGAAACTTGCAGAAAACGGAATGCGCCAAAACTGGAATAAAACAAAAACGCCGGAAAAGGCTACAGGCACCCAGGGGTGTACCCAGCCTCTCACTGACCGATGGGGTCAGGCTGCGTGTGGATGACAGTGGGGCTGCGTGGGCGTGTGAGGCTGACCAGTGGGACCCGCCGTCCCAGGTGGCGGTGGCTGGCGCGCACGTGCAGTGGAAGCAGAGGAGGCAACGGCGGCGACTGGCACACGGTGGCGACTCGCCGGAGTTGCGCTCCCGTGGCCAAACGCTACGGCGGAAGGGCGAAGACGAAGCGCGGGGAGATTCCGCAAGCGCATGTGCACTCCACGGCACCGGGCACCGATGAGAGCAGCGCCGGCGTCGAGGGACAGTGGCGGCGGCAACGAGCTCGTGCTCGATGGCGAGGTGGCCAAACATGACCGCGGCGAGGCGGGATCGGCCCTACGCGGCGGCGCGAACACAGCGGACAAACTCAAACGACGAATCGGAGTCGGAACACTCGCCGGCGACGAGGACCGATGCGGCGGGGCTCGGCTCCCGTGGCTTTTGTAGCTAGAGCGTGCTAAAGAAGGGGAAAAAGAGTTCGGGGCGAAGCGGATGCTCACCACGAACACGTGCACGCGTTCGGACGGAGGAATCGAGGTCGGGGTCGCCGAATTTAGCCGAAGAAGCTCGCGGTGGCCGACGGGGAAGAAGAGGAAGGAGGCGACGGCGTCTTGGCGTCCCGCGAGGAAGGAGTGGGCATAGACGACGTAGTGGACGTCGAGGAACTTGCCGGACAAGGTGGAGGCGCCTGGATCCTCCGGAAAGCACGCCGGCGACGAGGCCGTGCTCTCAGATGCGCTCGGGCACGGCTCGGGGCGACGGCTATGGTGTGTCTCTCACCTGGCGGCGGCGAGAGGAGAGAGGGAAACCCTAGAGAGGTTAGGGACAAGGAGGGGGGCTTTATAGAGGGCTAGGGCGATGGGGTGGAGCTCGTGTGCCCTCGGGCATGCCCATGTGCGGCGAGGCGAGGGGGGACCGAGGAGGAAGAAAGGTGGGTGAGGCGCGCTGCGGGGTCGCTGACGGGTGGCGCCCTCCGGGCCACGTGGCGATGGACGAGCGGGGGTGCGGGCACGCTGTGGGTGAGAAAAGTAAGAGGAGGGCACGCGGGTGAGCTGGGCCGCGCGGTGCTGGGCCTGCTATGCTGCTGCTGCTGGGCTCGGCTGCTGCTGCTCTCTTTCCTTTTCTTTTCTATTTCCTCAAACAGAAATAAAAGAAGAAAAGCAGAGGGAGTTTGGGAAGAGGTGAAGCTGAGATGAAAATTGTTCTGAGCTCCAGGAAATATGTAGCATTTGAATAAATTGGTTTGGCAATTTTTAGAGGTAGAAAAATATATCAAGATTGAATTAAATTCAAACTTGAGGCATTTTTTATCCCAACCAAATCAATTCCAAAATAGCTGAAATTTTGGAGAGAGCTTGATGGCAAGATGCAAGAATTATAGGAAACTAGTGGACATTAATTTGGGACAGAAATATAGCATCAAGAAATACTTGGGAAAAAGAAGGGATTTGAGAGAGAGGTGAAGAGATGGCTTGCATAGGTGAACACACAAGGGTTGGGTGAGGCAAGGAGAAGATGAACACACACAACCACAATGCATATATGATGAACACAACACAATTAAAATATGATGGATGCAATGCACATGACAAAAGAATGACATGAAGATGAAATGCAAAAAGAAAAGAAAGCAAAACACAACATGAGAAGAAGCCCATCCATCAAGATCATCATGACAATTCCATATATGGCAATGTTGAGGGATACAAAGAAGGAAGGAGCACTCTTGGGGTGTTACAGCGGCGCTCGTAGCCGTGCGAGAGGAGCGCGTCTGCGCTAAGGAGAAGCCCTCCGCACCTCCTGAGCCCTCCGAATCTCGCGAGCCTTCTGGGCCTCATGAGCTTCCCGAGCCCGTCAAGCCTCGCGAGCCACCTGAAGAGCAAGCTGCCACCACAACTACGCGCCTCATCGAGCACCCATGTGTACTTCATCAGCACGATGCTAAGGGATGCATGCGAGCGCTACCCCATGCAACAGAAGCTCCTCCTCGCGCTCCTCATCACCTCCAGGAAGCTGCGCCACTACTTTCAGGGTCATCCCATCGAGGTCATCTCTTCATACCCCTTAGAGCAAGTCATGCGCAGCCCCAACGCTGCTGGCCGCGTCGCCGAATGGAACATCGAGCTGCAAGCCTTCCAGCTGGAGTTTTTCTCCACCAAAGTAATCAAAGGCGCGGCTCTGGCAGACTTCGTGGCGGAGTGGATAGACCGGCATGAGGGAGAGCCCCACGAGGGCGAATCCCTCCTGCCTGGGGACGAAGCGCCAGGCGGATGGTCCATGCACTTCGACGGCGCCTTCTCCCGACAGGGAGCGGGGGCTGGCGTCGTGCTCACCTCATCAATGGGAGACAAGCTCTACTACGCTGTCCAACTCTGCTTCAAGCGCGACGATAAGGTCTCCAACAACATCGCAGAGTACGAGGGCCTCATCACCGGCCTCAAGGCCGCCTCTGTCCTAGGCATCAAGCGCCTCACCATCAAGGGTGACTCTCAGCTCCTCATCAACTTCTCCAACAAAAGCTACAAGCCCAAGGACGAGCACATGGCAGCCTACTTAGAAGAGGTATGTAAACTTGAGAAGCGTTTCCTTGGCTTGGAGCTGCAGCACGTCCCGCGCGGTGGCAACAAGGAGGCCGCTGACATCGCCAAGCGAGCATCCTGCTGCGAGCCCCAGAGCCCTGGCATCTTCGAGGAAAGTCTCCTCGGGCCATCAGCCGCACCACCTGCCGAGGGTGCCACGCTGCTTCATGAAGAACTCCCACCCGCGCTGCCCACGGGCGCATCATACTGCGGCCCGGCTTCAGGAGCCCGCCTGCTGCTGGCGCTCGAGCCTCAGGCAGGCAGCTGGGCTGCGGAGTTCAAGGCTTACCTGCTCCATGGCACCCTCCCGGAGGAGGATTCAGAAGCAGAGCGCGTGGCCCGGCAAGCCACCACTTACTGCTTGCAAAGCGGCGAGCTGTACCGCAGGCGCCCCAATGGTGTCTCGTTGCGGTGCATCTCAGAAGAACAAGTGTGCGAGTTGCTCGCCGATATCCATAGAGGAGACTGCGGCCACCACTCCTCGTCGCGCACCCTTTTCGGCAAGGTGTTTCGAAGTGGCTTCTATTAGCCTACCGTGCTCCGCGACGCCACCGAGCTGGTCCGATCCAGGGAAGCGTGCTAGTACCACGCCAAGCAGATCCACCAGCCAGCGCAGGGCCTCCAGACGATCCCCCTCTCATGGCCCTTCGCGGTCTGGGGGCTGGATATCCTGGGGCCTTTCCCTCGCGCGGCTAGCGGCTACCGCTACCTCTACGTCGCCATCGACAAGTTCACCATGTGGGCAGAGGTCGAGCCCGTGCGAACCATCCCGGCAGGCTCTGCCGTCAAGTTCATCAAGGGCCTCGTGAGCCGCTTCGGAGTCCCCAACCGCATCATCACCGACAATGGCTCCCAGTTCACAAGCGGCCTTTTCAAGTCCTACTGCGCCAGCCTCGGCACGCAGATCTGCTACGCCTCTAAGGCGCACCCGCGAAGCAACGGCCAGGCCGAGCGCGCCAACGCTGAGGTCCTTAGGGGCCTCAAAACGAGGAGCTCGAAGCCTGCGGCAAGGGCTGGCTTGACGAGCTACAGTCCGTTCTGTGGTCTATCCGCACAACGGCAACCAAGCCTACCGGCGAGACCCCTTTCTTCCTTGTCTACGGAGCTGAGGCGATCCTTCCCTCGGAGCTTAAGCACGGCTCTCTGTGAGTCCTTGCCATTGACGAGGCACATCAGGATGGCTCGCGGGAGGCCGGCCTGCTGCTCCTCGAGGAGGCCCGCCGCCAGGCCGCTCTCCGCGCCGCGAGGTGCCAGCAGGCCCTGCGTCGCTACCACAGCCGCAACATCCGCCCTCGCACTCTCGAGGTAGGAGACCTCGTCCTACGCAGGATCCTCTCTAGAGAGGGACTCCACAAGCTCTCACCTATGTGGGAAGGCCCTTTCAGGGTTGCTCATGTCTCCAGGCAAAGCGCAGCCCGGCTGGAGATGGAGGACGGAGTTCCTGTGCCTAACACCTGGAACATCCAACACCTCCGCAAGTTCTACCCGTGATCCTAACACGTACGAACGAAATGGG
The DNA here is from genome assembly GCA_039707655.1 of Elymus sibiricus. Taxonomy (NCBI): domain Eukaryota; kingdom Viridiplantae; phylum Streptophyta; class Magnoliopsida; order Poales; family Poaceae; genus Elymus; species Elymus sibiricus. The sequence continues at coordinate 311,304,188 of CM077666.1, forward strand.
GCTGTACATGCCCCGGAGGATCTCAATGCGTTCGCCTGACAAGCACGCGAGAGCTCCCGCTCACGCCCAAGTGGAAGCCCCATGCTCCGCGCTGGCGGATCGATCGACCCGCGATCATTCCCACGCCCAATTGGAAGCCTCATGCTCCGCGCTGGCGGATCGATCGACCCGCGATCATGCCCACACCCCGGTGGAAGCCCCATGCTCCGCGCTGGCGGAAATATCAATTGAGGGCGCCCCACGGGCTGCACCAACCTCAAGCTGACCCGTGCCGGACACGGCAGCCCTCTTTTCTCTCTTGGATGTGTAACTGAGGGCGCCCCACGGCTGCACCAACCTCAAGTTGACCCGTGCCGGACACGGCAGCCGCATCTCTTTTTTGTTGTTGAAAGCACATCTGCTCCCTTGGTGGTTTTGGTAATTCATAACAACATATATCTCATTGAACTAATGTCCATTCAAGATAAAGATTTCAGGATGTTCAATGATTGGCATGGCAAGGACTAGAGATGTGGACCCCTCAAAATGCTAAGGACATGGATTGGCAAAATCTCAAGACTCCACATTTTTTGTTAAGTGATCCAAGATCACATTGAGTCCATACGAAAGCCAATACTATTAAAAGGGGATGAGGTGTTGCTTAATGGTCTTTTTGCTCAAGTGCTTAGTGACAGTGCTCCAAAACCCTCAACCACTTTCTCCATCCAAATATGTCCAAAACCTACATTCCAACACGGCCCCACCGAAAATTCCTATCCGGAGCCACCGAGTTCATCTGGACATAGCCACTACCAAAACCCTAACAAATCGGATCCACCGATATGGATCTCGGTCTCACCGAGATGGCCTTGCCAACTCTCTGTAATCGTTTGCAATTACTTCGGTCCCACCGAGTTTTGCAAATTGGTCTCACCGAGATGGCTTGCCAACTCTCTGTTGCCTTATTGCTTCACTTCGGTCCCACCGAGTTGATGCAATCGGTGCCACCGAGACGAGGTTTGCCCTAACCATTGCACATCGGTCCATCCGAGTTGTTCCAGTCGGTCCCACCGAGATTTAGTGCTACCGAGATTTCTGATCGGTGCCACCGAGTTGGGTCAAAAGTGTGTAACGGTTGGATTTTGTGTGGAGGCTATATATACCCATCCACCCCTTCTTACTCAGTAAGGAGAGCCATCAGAACGTGCCTACACTTCCACCATACATTTTCTGAGAGAGAACCACCTACTCATGTGTTGAGATCAAGACATTCCATTCCAACCATTTGAACCTTGATTTCTAGCCTTTCTCAAGTTGCTTTCCACTCAAATCCTTCTTCCACCATAGTCAAATCTGTGAGGAGTTGTTTGAGTGTTGGGAAGACTATCATTTGAAGCACAAGAGCAAGGAGTTCATCAATAACACACCGTCTATTACCTTTTGGAGAGTGGTGTCTCCTAGATTGGTTAGGTGTCACTTGGGAGCCTCCGACATGATGTGGAGTTGAACCAAGGAGTTTGTAAGGGCAACGATGTCGCCTACTTCGTGAAGATCTACCCCGAGTGAGGCTAGTCCTTCGTGGACGTAAGCCATGGTGGAATAGGCAAGGTTGCTTCTTCATGGACCCTTCGTGGGTGGAGCCCTCCGTGGACTCGCGCAGTCGTTACCCTCGGTGGGTTGAAGCCTCCATCAACGTGGACGTACGATAGCACCACCTATCAGAACCACGCCAAAAATCACCGTGTCTTCATTGCATTTGAAATCTCCGATCCCCTCCTTTACTTACATGTGCAATTTTTTACTTTTCGCTGCTACACTCTTAGAATTGCATGTGTAGGGTGATGCTTGACTTGTATACTTGCTAAAATCTGCCTACAACTAAAATTGGGAAAAGGTTAGGTTTTTATTTGGTTAAGTAGTCTAATCACCCCCCTCTAGACATAATTTTGATCCTACAAGTGGCATCAGAGCTTTGGTCTCCATTGCTTTGGTTTCACAACCTATGAGAGTATGACGTCTAGTGAGGGTAATTATCACCGTAGAGTTCCATATTTTGATGGTACAAACTTTGCTAGTTGGAAACATAAGATGAAAATGCATATTCTTGGTCATAACCCCGCCGTTTGGGCTGTTGTTCGTGTTGGCTTGCAAGGTGAATTCTTTGAGGATGGCAAGGAACCGGATCGTGAAGCAACCGCGGAAGAATTGAAGATGTTGTAATACAATGCTCAAGCTTGTGACATTCTCTTCAATGGTTTGTGTCCCGAGGAATTCAACAAAATCAGCCGCCTCGAGAATGCAAAGGAGATTTGGGATACTTTGGTTGATATGCATGAGGGTACCGAGTCCGTCAAGGAATCTAAGTTGGATGTGCTTCAAAGTCAACTTGACAAGTTCAAGATGAAGGATGGTGAAGGAGTCGCTAAAATGTACTCTAGGCTTGCTCTCATCACAAATGAGATCGCCGGCTTAGGAAGTGAAGAGATGACCGACAAATTCATCATCAAGAAGATCCTTAGAGCTTTGGATGGAAAATATGATACCGTTTGCACATTGATCCAAATGATGCCCAATTACAAAGATCTCAAGCCCACGGAAGTCATTGGAAGGATTGTTGCTCATGAAATGTCACTCAAGGACAAAGAGGAGCTACACAACAAATCAAGTGGTGCTTACAAAGTCTCAACCGATGCTCCCGCAACTTCAAGTGACAAGCTAGTATCCAATGAAGAGATAAGCCTAATGGTGAAAAGATTCAACAAGTTCTACAAGAACAAAGGGAAAGAAAGAAGCTCTAGCTCAAGACACTATGAGAGAAGATCATCAAGTCGTGACCGAAATTGCTACAATTGTGGAAAACCCGGACACTATTCCAATGAATGTACGGCTCCCTACAAGAAAAGAGACGAATCACCAAGAAGAAGACATAGAAGAGATGAATCACCTCACAAGGAGAGAAGGAGTAGAGATGATCATTAGGAACGAAGACCCTCTCGAAGAAGCAAGGATTCGGAGAGGAAGGACAAGTCATCAAAGAGCTACACAAGAAGAAGACATCAAGCTCATGTTGGTGAATGGGTTTCCGGCTCCGACTCCGACAACCACTCCGAGAAAAGTTATCACTCCAACTCCGACTATAGTCAAGATGAAGGTGTTGCCGGACTTGCTCTTGTGTCATCCAACTCCTATGATCTCTTTGATTCACCAAATGAAGGAATTGGAAGATGCTTCATGGCAAAAGGCCCCAAGGTATCACACCCCAAGTATCTTGATTTCAATAGTGATGAAGATGATTTGTTTGGTGATGATGATTTACTTGTTGATAAGGCTAGTGATGTGAGCTATAATGAAAATGCTAGTAATCATGATAGTCAAGAGGAAACGAATGACAATGCTATGAAGGAGATTGAGCGTCTAACTAAAGAACTAAATGCTCTTAAGTTAGCTCATGAAACAACTCAAGAGGATCATAGAGAACTTCTAAGAACTCATGAGAAGCTACGCTTCTAGAAGCTAAATTTAGAGCAAGAGCATGAGTTTCTTAAAGCTATCAATGACGATTTTCGAAAGAAGAGTTCTTCATATCTTGCCAAACGTTTACTCTTGTCTACCTTTATGCCACAAGTTAAACCTAAGCAAACTAGTAACAAGGGTAAAAAGGGTTCTACCTCTAGTAGTAACAGTAACAATGCTATATCCAATGTTGTTGCTTCTAGTAGTTCTATTGATTCCACTAATGATTCTCTTAGCCAAGTTACACTTGAGCAAGAAAACAATCTATTGAAAGGAATTATAGAAAAAAGTGTCTACAAGAACCTTGCCGGGAGTAAGCAATTTGAGGAAATTGTACGCAAGCAAGGAAGGCACCGGAAGAACCAAGGTATTGGTTTTGAACGAAAGTTCAACGCCAATGGAGTTGAGTGGGAAGAAGATCAATACCCCAAGACAAAGTTTGTTCCTCAACAAGAGAAGTATGATCCTACTTCCTTCAAGGGAACACAAGCTCAAGAAGATCTTCCACCACAAGACCACAAGCTAAAAGGCAAGGACAAGCTTCAAGAAGAGATTGATTCATTTGAAGAAGCACCTCAAGCCTTGGTCAAGTGGGTTCCCAAGACTTAATCAAGTTCTACTTCATCAAGTGCTACTACAACTCCAAGGATTCCCATCAAGTTGATGTGGGTCCAAAAGAAGAAGAACTAGAGAGTTCTTGAGGGTGACTCCACCAACAAACTTCACTCACATTCATTTATGGCAAGAACTTGTGCAATCAACTTCCACATCTTGCACTAATTCATGGAGTCACAAACCCTCTTGTTGGTAAGGCAAGGGACAAGGTAGTCATTGCTTTCATGGACATCATCATATGTGTATTTCACTCTATGTCTATGGATATCCTTGTATGTTCCTTGTGTGGGACTAACCCATGTAGGTAGTGAAAGCACAAAACTCCAAAGGATTGCTCCCAACTCTTGATGGTCTACATCAACATTGAGCATCCACATCTTCACCATCTACATGAAGTCATCATCGACAAAACCCAAGGTTAGTTCATCCCTCTTTGGGGGGATATCACATCTAGGGGGAGCTTTGCTCTAAGACTTGAGCTAAAGCAACTCTAATGGTGTGAACACATCAATGCTTTATGTAAAAGTGGCAACCCCACTTGTGCTTAAACGATGAGTATGACCTATGATCAAATGTTCTCATTTGACTCCTAAGTCAATATACTCATATATAGATGACCTAGTCATCGCCATTGCTTGATAGATGCTAGAATTGGTTGTGCATGTTTGACACATATTTCATTTGCTATCTTATTGTGTGAGCATGTTGATTTGCATGTTTTCTTCATTCGAGGACATCCATTTGTTGTTTTGATTGTCTTGGTTTTTCTGGCCAAGTGGATGTACAAGAATGCCTAAGTACCTTCTCTAGCTATCTATGCTTTCTTGTCTCAAACTCTATTCTTGCTACATCACAAATATTGAACAAGTCATTTTCAGACCCTCAGGGTGAGGCGCACTCGGAGTCACCGATCTGAAAGGGCTGAACCTCCAAAACCTTCTTTATGCATTTCGGTTGGACCAATCCACTCAAACTCGGTCAAACCAAAATCATTTAGATTGATCTAGGTTTCAATCTTGGTGTCACCGAGTTGAACGTTTCGGAGTCACCGATTTGCTATACTGCTTGCAGTTACACATATCGGTGCCACCAAGTTGTTCCACTCGGAGCCACCGACAGCAGTTGGGTATATATACTCAGCGGGTCCGTACGGTTGAAATTTCTCAAACATCACGACTCCCGCACCCCCCTACTGCCATCGCCCTCATCTCCGGACTTCTTCATTGCATCCAGCGCGCCCTCGCCGCCGGAATCCGTCGCCGTCAACGGGAATCTTCCCCGCCGTTGCCGCCGTAGAGGTTCTCCACCAAGTTAGGGTGAGATTCGACCCCCTCCGTGTTCCTCTTTCTGATTCTATATATGGATGGATTGCCATTATTCTTGCCACAGATTGCAATGCTTATTCCACGAAGAAATTCCGTAGATTAGATTCGAGCAAAAAATTTAGGTTTAAGTTTCCGCCGTAAGCATCTCGGACCGACCGAATTGAGATTTTCGGAGTCACCGATTTGGCCCCAGGCCAGTGCACTAGTACATCTCGGTGCCACCGAGAAGTACAAATCAGTGAGACTCAACCTGGCAATGGGGAATACCCAGCCGGGTATTGCCCTCCCATCCCCGTGCCCGTGAGACCATCTCAGCCCCATCCCCATCCCCATCCCCGCCCGCGGGGAAAGAAATTTTCCCATCCCCGTCCCCATCGGGCATATCATCCCCATGGGCATATCATCCCCATCCCCATCCCCACTCACACCCACAATCTGAACATAAAAACAGGAGTATTTCAACATAAAAATAACAAGATTTTAGCCCAAAAAACAGCAACATTTCAACCAAAAAACAACAGCATTTCAACCAAAAAAGCAGCATTTCATCGCAATAAACAGCAGCATTTCATCTCAATAAACAGCAGCATTTCCACTAAAAAACAGCAGCATTTCATCTCAATAAACAGCAGCGTTTGAACATAAAAACAGGAGTATTTTAGCTCAATAAACAATTGTACTTCAGCATAATAAATATCCAGGTTTCATATTAAATAGCAGCAATTCAGCACATAATCAGTATCCAAATCTCAGTTTTCACACACCAACACATAGTAGTTCACAATCTTACGATAAGACCATTACAATTAATAGGTTCACACACAAATTTAAGCAAATAAGTCTTTGCAACCAAAAGAACAGTAGAAAGCCTTCAATGGTTCAACATGGCAGCCTCCAAATCTCCATTCTTCATGAAGCGTCAAGCGCAGCTTTCCAGATCAGGTGGGGGCAGAACCTACATGAGAACATACAATGAGATCACACACATAATTTAAAACTTGGAAATTATGAGCATTAGTTAGTAGCAATGAGGAAGTGCTTCACCTCTTGATTATCTTGGAGACAAGTCCAGAAACTTGGTGAGTTCGCATTGTTGCCATCTACGAGAAAACAAGTTAGTACTATGAACATGTAAATAAACATGGCAGCAAGATCAACATGAATATAAACAGCAGCACACACACCTTTATATTTGTTCCGTATCCAATCTTGTGAGCACATTAGAGTCTCTAACATTTCTGGAGTAAGACTACAACGATGGTCACATAGAACTCTACCGCTGAGAGGGGGTGTGGGGTGCGGTTAGGTTAGGAATTGTTGGGCTTTTTGGCCCAAATTCGGGCACTTGGGCGGGAGGTTCAAGTTTCGGGGTACCTAGTGGCGGGAATATTACGGGTAAGCCGGGTATCGGGTATGGGTAATGCCATGCCGTCCCCATCCCCGTTTACCCACTGGGTAAGATAGTTCACCCAATAGCTTCCCCATGGGTATCACAATTGGCATATACCCGTCCCCTAATAGATTAATTACCCGTGGGGACACGGGTAACGGTTAACCATTGCCGGCGTGAGGTGAGACCGAAAGTAACGTTTCAATGAAACCCTAGCATCTCGGAGACACCGAACCACATCTCGGTCTGACCAAAATGGTGTGTTTGGTTTCTGTTGAGTGCTTCGGTATCACCGAGATTATCAACTCGGTGGATCCAAAATGCCTTCTGTGAAAACTTGAAACTAAGATATGAACTCAATTTTCATGAAAAATGTCTGCTTTTTGTGATGACTCATCTACTCTACCCATACCCATCTATTCACAGGGTCAGCTTTGCAAGATGTCAGATGCCAGTGATAGCCAGAATGTCTCAGAAGCACACACTGATCTCAGTTCAGGCTCTAGCCCTGAGGGCAGCTACTATGAGGGAGAGAGGAGTTCTCCAAAATTGCCCAAAGCAGCTACTAGGGCAAGAAAGAAGAGAACCTCAGATGATGAGGATGAGGACTTTGTGGCTAGTGAGGCCACTTCAAAAAAGAAAGTGATTGCTAAGGAGTATGGCAAAGCAGCTAGCTCAAAACCTGCTGCCAAGGACAAATTTGCTGTGAAGAAAGTTACAAAGAAAACCATGACATTTACACTTGAGGAACCAAGTGATATAGAGGAAGCTGCTGCAGGAAAGAAAAAGAAGAGGGCAAGGAAGATAACTGCTCAGGTTGTGGGAAAACCCTCCATGATGATTGATGAGGAGGAGGAAGAGGAGGAACCAGCAGCTGATGCACCTCCTGCCAAAACTCAGAAGCTCAGGTCTGATGCTATGAGGTCTGCTGCTCCCACCAAATCCAAGCCTAAAGCTCCAGCAGCCAAGAGATCTACAAGAAACATCCCTGCTACTAAGAAGAACAAGGCCCCAGTGCCTGAAGTTGATGTTGATGAGGAGCCACTAGTGCTCAGAAAGTTGAAACCCAAGATTCCAGATCATGACAATGCTCATCCAGTTGCAGAAAACATGATGCTCATGAAGGACAAAGGACTGCGTCAGTGGAGATTATCAGATCCATATGCTGCAAGGAGGAGGACTGCTTGTGATTACCGCTTTCACACACGAGAGCAACAAGATTTCTATGAGACTGTGTTGCTTGACAAGAAGCCTATTGTCAGTGATATGAAGTGGGTGGATTGGAAATATATTGATGCAAATGAAGACTATTTCCCCCATGTTCATGAAAGCTTCAGAATTGCTGTTGTTGATGATTTCGTTGGACAGAAGCTTACCAAATGAAATGATGAGATGATCATGCAATTTTATTCGACAGCACACTTTTATCCAGATGGTAGAATTGTGTGGATGACTGAGGGATCCAAATACCAGTCAACCATCTCTGAGTGGGCTGCTCTTCTTGGTGCTCCAAATGAAGAATAAGATGACATTGATATATATGCCAAGCTCAAGATGGACCACAATTCCATGGCTAATATGTTCACAGCAATTCCTGAGAAAGATATTGAGACTCACAAGCTAGGATCAGTGAAGCACTTGCTACCTGGTTTGGCCACCACTAACACAATCTTAAGGTACACTCTGTTGCCCAAGTCTGGAGATGACAAGATGATACGTGGCCACTCCATCAACTTGCTACACTTGTTTGACACACCGCAGAAATTCAAAGTCATGAGCCTTATTGTTGAAACTATCAAGAGAACCGCAACTGACCAGAAGAAATCTTGCGGATATGCTCCACACATTCAGATGCTCATCAACTCCAAGGTTTGAACGAGCACTTATCTACTTGATCGTGAGCATCTCCCATTGCGTCCAAAGTTCGAGGACAATGTAGTGGTGATGGACCCTTCACACCCTACATCTGCCCAAGCTCAAGAGAGGATCCGGGCAGCTGAGGCAGCAAAAGAAGCTCAGAAGGCATCTGCTCCCAATGCACCTATTGCAAACCTCAAGACAAAGAATGATCAGATGACTTATCTGCTGGAAGCCACCCTGAGGATTGAGCGAAGTTTGGCCAACCTGACCAAGAACCAGGTGAGCCTAGAGTGGATAGTCGAGACAAAGATTCATGATCTTGATGTGAAGATCACTAAGGTTCAAACTATAGTGGAGAAGCTGAAAGATGATGTTGACGCAGCTAGGGCCGCTACTAATCATAGTGGAGATGACAGACCGACGACTGAGAGATTCTAGACAGTGCCTAGGGCATCCATGTCTGCTACAGTACCTGTTGCAGATACGAGGACTACAGTCTCTGCACCTGCTGCTGCTGCTACAGTGCCACCTCCAGTCTCTACTCCACCAGCCCAGCAAACGTTAGCTGAAGCCTTCGCAGATGCACTTCTCTCAACGCCATCTACGCACACCGGAGCTGCCAGCCGGAGATCACCTTCAGGAGCTTCCGAGGATCGTGCCTAGAGAGACGCATAGTCCTATACCTATTCGAACTTTTTGGTACTTGTTGCCAAAGGGGGAGAATGTGTATAGATCATTAGGCTTCGAGAGAGAGTGTCTTGCTTTTGCTCGTTGGTTTTTCTTGATTTTCTGCTACTGTTTGGTTTATGCTACTTTGGTTTGATATGTGTGTGAGATACTTTGATCGTTATGTTTGTGAGATACTATGTGTGTGATTGATCATACTATGCTTCATGTGATGATTAATGCTTATCCTTATCATTATCTTTGTATGATCATTCACTTATGTTTTTGGTGATGCATGCTTACTATTCCATTCATATCATTTTGCGTGCTCCACCAAGTTGTATGTGACATGGAAGAGTGACCCATGATCCTAATCGATTGTGCATTAGCATTCAAACGCAAATTATTAATAATGCACAAATTTAGGGGGAGCTCTTGCTTATCACATACTTCTCAAAGCGATGATGTACTTCATTCATTTAATCATTTGTCGAAGCTTTGATCTATATGTTGTCATCAATTACCAAAAAGGGGGAGATTGAAAGCACATTTGCTCCCTTGGTGGTTTTGGTAATTCATAACAACATATATTTCATTGAACTAATGTCCATTCAAGATAAAGATTTCAGGATGTTCAATGATTGGCATGGCAAGGACTAGAGATGTGGACCCCTCAAAATGCTAAGGACACGGATTGGCAAAAGCTCAAGACTCTACATTTTTTGTTAAGTGATCCAAGATCACATTGAGTCCATAGGAAAGCCAATACTATTAAAAGGGGATGAGGTGTTGCTTAATGGTCTTTTTGCTCAAGTGCTTAGTGATAGTGGTCCAAAACCCTCAACCACTTTCTCCATCCAAATATGTCCAAAACCTACATTCCAACTCGGCCCCACCGAAAATTCCTATCTGGAGCCACCGAGTTCATCCGGACTTAGCCACTGCCAAAACCCTAACAAATCGGATCCACCGATATGGATCTCGGTCTCACCGATATGGATCTCGGTCTCACCGAGATGGCCTTGCCAACTCTCTGTAATCGTTTGCAATTACTTCGGTCCCACCGAGTTTTGTAAATCGGTCTCACCGAGATGGCTTGCCAACTCTCTGTTGCCTTATTGCTTCACTTCGGTCCCACCGAGTTGATGCAATTGGTGCCACCGAGATGAGATTTGCCCTAACCATTGCACATCGGTCCATCCGAGTTGTTCCAGTCGGTCCCACCGAGATTCCTAACGTTCATATCTTTTACACAGTTCGGTGCTACCAAGATTTCTGATCGGTGCCACTGAGTTGGGTCAAAAGTGTGTAACGGTTGGATTTTGTGTGGAGGCTATATATACCCCTCCACCCCTTTTTACCCAGTAAGGAGAGCCATCAGAACGTGCCTACACTTCCACCATACATTTTCTGAGAGAGAACCACCTACTCATGTGTTGAGATCAAGACATTCCATTCCAACCATTTGAACCTTGATTTCTAGCCTTTCCCAAGTTGCTTTCCACTCAAATCCTTCTTCCACCATAGCCAAATCTGTGAGGAGTTATTTGAGTGTTGGGAAGACTATCATTTGAAGCACAAGAGCAAGGTGTTCATCAACAACACACCATCTATTACCTTTTGGAGAGTGGTGTCTCCTAGATTGGTTAGGTGTCACTTGGGAGCCTCCAACATGATGTGCAGTTGAACCAAGGAGTTTCTAAGGGCAAGGAGATCGCCTACTTCGTGAAGATCTACCCCGAGTGAGGCTAGTCCTTCGTGGACGTAAGCCATGGTGGAATAGGCAAGGTTGCTTCTTCGTGGACCCTTCGTGGGTGGAGCCCTCCATGAACTCGCGTAGCCGTTACCCTCCGTGGGTTGAAGCCTCCATCAACGTGGATGTACGATAGCACCACCTATCGGAACCACGCCAAAAATCACTGTGTCTTCATTGCGTTTGAAATCTCCAATCCCCTCCTTTACTTACATGTGCAATTGTTTACTTTCTACTGCTACACTCTTAGAATTGCATGTGTAGGGTGATGCTTCACTTGTATACTTGCTAAAATCTTCCTACAACTAAAATTGGGAAAAGGTTAGGTTTTTATTTGGTCAAGTAGTCTAATCACCCCCCCCCCCCTCTAGACATACTTTCGATCCTACAGTTGTGTAACGGAATTTTTTATCTTGCCTCAGTAAAACTTCGGTTTCCATACATGGTGTATTTCATCATATCTTTGCCTCACGAGCCGTGCACGCTCGTGACCTCCCTCATGAGCCTCACGCGAGCGGGGGCTGGACACGGTGTTTGTGCTTGGGTCAGTCCCTGCAGCGCTGAAAAACCCAAGCAACCGGGCTCTGGCTCGCGGGCCTGCTCCCGTGCACACCACCCCACCAAGGTCCTTGGTGTCTTATCTCCTCGCGTAACGCTCATGAGCAAGCCGGCGAGCGTGCGCTGCTCCCCTGTGGTGAGGCTTTCTGCATGCAGTTATCACAGGAACAGGTTACCAGGAAGGCCTCGCGAGGACGCCTCGTGAGGGGGCCCAATGGCCAGATACCCCCTTGAGCCTCAGGAAGCTTCACAGGCCCCGCCTCGGGGGCCAACCTATGAAGGTCATCTCAGCAGGGGACCTCGCGAGCGGAAGCCTCGCAAGGCACGCCCTACAAATGGTGGGCCACCAGACGCTACTCTCCACAAAGCTAAGCTACTACCTCGCGAGCCAACCTCTCCATCTCCCAAGCCTTCCCTTCTAGCAACCTCACAAGCTGCCAGTGTTTCTCCTGATGCGAGCCGCTTGCACGTCAAAGGGGGGCTCCCTGAGCATCGCGCCTCAGGAGCCCTCACTAGCTCCCGGTGCCCCTCACCTCCTAGCCTTGTCCAGGCATCGCGACCTGACATACCAGCGACGGCTGTGGCCTGCTCGGGGGCTGGGTCCTAACGACGTAGAGCACAAAGGCGAGCGAAAAGAGAAAAACGGGCCTCAGGAGAAAACTTCACGAGGGCACGAGCGTTCGTTACTGCAAGGCATGAAGTGCTTAAAACACAAAGGCATTGTCCTCACACCTCCACGAGGCCATGTCGATCTATTACTGGATAACGAAAGGGGAAACTCTAGGAGGAAGTGCTGCCGTCACCATCGCCGTCGTTGTCGGTGCCGTCGCCTTTGCTTCCCCCGACCCCGTCGGAGCTCTCGCCACTGTCGCAGGAAAACTTCCCAAGCAGCGCATCCACGTGGCCTTCTACTGCCTTTGCGAGGCCGTCACGGAGCTCCTCGGGGACCGGGGCTATTACCTTGTCAAAATTGAAGCTGGGGGCGGCGTGAAGGAGGTGGCTGAAGAGGCGGGTCGCCGCCTAAGAGAAGAGGTCGCGACATTCCTCCTCCAAGATGTAGTCCACCTTCTTGGCCCCATCCTCGAGCCGCTCCACGATCTTAATGGAGAAATCGACGTAGTCGGCGTCGTGGGACTCGCGGAGGGCTTCAAGCCTCTCCTTACAGATGGAGTTTAGAGCGTTGCGGGCTTGAAGCTCGAGGGAGTGGAGCATCTTGGTGCGTTCGCGCTACCGCTCCCGCTCCCGATATGCCTCGCCTCCGGCCTGCTCGGCGGCACTGGCGGAGCCCCCCACCTGAAGACGGAGGGAAACCAGCTCAGCCTAGGCGTCGGTTCAGGCCTACAACGCGGTCTCCCGGCGGGTCTCCGACTCGGCAAACGCCACCTTGATACCGGTGATTTCTTGCCGGAGCCGCTCGCGCTCCGCCTCGAAGGCGTCCCCTTGCCACTTCAGCTCCTTGTCGTGTTCCTCGGCGAGTGCCAGGCGTTCTGCCGCTATCTTCGCATCGGTGTCTTCTTGGGCCTTCTTCTCCTTGGCCTCCAGCCGGGCGTTAGCCTTGTCGACGCACTTCGCGTGGGCCTCCCGGGCGTCGGCCACCTGGCGCCCCAGCGTCTTCAGGCGCCCATGCTCTGTGGCCTGCTCAGTCGACATCCTCGCGAGGTCTCCCTCGTGAGTCGCAAGGTCCGCCGCGCGGGCCGCAAGCTCCCCCTCATGGGTAGCAAGGGCGGCTTCCCGCGCATGGAGTAGATGCGTTTGCATGGCATGTTGATCCTGGAGTTCCTTCAGGCGGACCTCCACCTCCTCGCGACGCTTGACGGCCGCTTCGGCCTCCCGGAGAGCGCTCGCACAGACCCCCTTCGCCTCGGCGGCGTCCTTCTCGCCCTTCGCATGAGCGGCTTCGTTCTGGCGCTGGCCCATTTTGACGACGACGCTAAGCCGGCGCCACCCTTCAGCGAGCCTTAGGCGCTCCTCGACGAGGCGCGCCTCCGCATCCTGGAAATCTGCCCCGAGCCGATCAAGTGCGGCCTTGGCGTCACGCAAGGCTCCGTGCCTAAGCAGGGTGCGGTCGCTCACGAGTGCCAGGGCCCAGTCTGGGCCCTGCCCCTCACTGCCCTCCGTTGCCTCGGCCGGGGAAGCCCCGGCGTCGTTCATCTGGAACGGGGGGCTCGTCGGGGTTTCCCCCGCGTTCGGCTGCGGCGGCGCGTCGTGTGGGCTCGCCATGCCCGCTGCGGGAGCCCCACGCGCGGGTGCAGCTTGAGAGCTCGCCGCGGTGCACCCCGCGTCGTCCCCCTCCGCGTTAAGGGAGGCCTCTGGCGGGGGAGCGGGCGCTTCGACCTCCCCCATCACTGCATCTTCTCTCGCGGCGGGGTCCGCGAGGGGCGCGCCTCCACCTCTGGAGGCGGCCGCCCGAGGCACGTCTGTCCCGCCTTCATACGCCCACGCGCGGCTCTGGAGGGAGGGCCAACTCCTCCTCGACCTCCGGGTGCCCCGTCTCGGCTTTGGGGCGGCGGGCAGCTTCTCCATGCTCCCCGGCACTCGCGGCAGGCATCGGTGCCCCCTTCGGGCTGGGGGGCCATCTTCATCTTCGCTGTCCTCTTCTTCTTCTTCTTCTGGTCACTGGCGGACCTCCTTTACAAAATGGTGGCTTAGCCCCCGAGGTCAAACAGGCAGTGTGAACATAAAACGCCGGGATGGGCACGGGGACTTACTCGTCGCTGGCGGTCCACTTCCTCTTCTTCTCCACGAGAGACGGGTCATCGCCGCCACCCTCAAGCATCGCCCCGGCTCCGCCTTCCGGGCCCCCGGAGCGCGCCGCGGAGGACCAAGACGCGTCGTCGCCCATCTCAAGGGCCTGGGAAGCCTCGGCTCCCTGACGGGCCTCTGCCGCCGGGGGCTCGACCGCCCCCCGGCCAAGGGCCGCCTCGGCCACAGGATGCGCGCTGTCGGCATCATCATCATCGAGATCGCAGAGGAGCTGACGGCGGGTGCACGGTGGTGCCCGGTCGGCGTCCTCCTCTGTGGCCTCCCCTGAGTCCTCATCACCGCCGCTGCCTCCGGAATCCAGCGCCACCACGAGGGGGTTCTCGCAGGGCCCGACATGGCCCTCTGGCACGAGACCCCACTGGTCAAAGTGAGGCATCTCCGCGACCAGCTCTGCCATCTCTTGGTAGCGGAACAGCGGGAGCGCATCCTCAGGCGGGTCCGCGGCGGGGCCGCTGAGCAGAGTCGCCAGGGCTCCATCCAGCACTTCTTGCTTCAAGCCGCTGGAGCTCAGCCTCATGGCGTCCCTCGCGACGGTGAACTCTCACACAGGGCGCGAGCGCTGTTGGAGCGGCGCGATGCGCCGCCGCAAGTACTCCCTGACAAATGTCGCCCCCGACAGGTCCGTGGCCCGGTGCACGGCCATCCGCTCCAAGACAGGCTCCATCCTTGGGTCGGTGAGCTTCTCGTGCCCCCACCCGGAGTTCTTCTCGGCCGGGTCCATCGGGATCATCAGGAGCGGGATGGTCTGGCACGCGTCCATATAGACCCAGCGCTGCCGATAGCCCTCCACCTTCTTCGCAACCTTCAAGTTGATGATGCTGCGCTCCATCCCCTTGACGGCGAGGAACGAGGTGCATCCGGAGCGCTGGTCCGCCGCAGTCAGCCGCAGGCTGAAGAAGTGGTGGAAGAGCACCACTGAAGGCATCACGCCCACAAAAGCCTCGCAGTTAAAGGCGAACATGGCCAGGAGGAGTATGGAATTGGGTTGAAGATGAAGGGCGTGAATCCGATAATGGGAAAGGATGGCATAGAAAAAGTCCGAGAATGGCGGCACCAACCCGGCATAAATGCTATGGAGGAAGAAGGGGTAGGCCGTTGCCCCCAGGTCGCGCCGCGCGCGTGAGCCCGGCCAAATCTTGGTCGCCTGATTCTCATTCTGGTCGCTGGCCACCAGCGGGAGCACCTTGTCCAGGCCCTCCCGGTCGACGATGGTGGAGCGCTGCAGTGCCGCCCCGACGGCGGGCACGCTTGGGGCGAGGGCCGCCGCCTTTCCCTTCTTGCGGGCGGGCGCCGTTGAAGAGCGGGGGAGTCGCGAGTAGAAGTGGGGGAAGAGGCGTAGCTCGGAGAGGGGATCGTGAGGAGCAGTGCGCAAGAAGGAAGGCACAGGGAGATGGAATGCGCGAAGGAAGGCAATGATGGCCTTGCGTCGCGCGTGGGCAGGCTTTATGTCAGCGCGGGCGGTTACCGAGGCGTCGCGGGAGAAGTGGGGGCGTCCCCCATCACATCATGCGCCACGCGTCGCGCCTAGCCCACAGGCGATTAGGGCCCACGCTGTTTCGCCCCCAAGTAGGCGGGAACGTGCGCGCCGTGGGCCCGGGGGCTACTGTCGGGCCCGTGGAACCCGGGGTATCCCGGCCCATCTGCCTTTGGCCCAGGGCGCAACGCCTGACGGAGGCCCAACCGGTGGCCACCAACGGGCATCTCAGGCAAGACCCCTCATGAGGCCCCGGCCTCTTGAGGACTCCTCCTCAGGGAGCGAGCAAGCAAGACTCAGCCACTTCACCGGGAGCCTCGCGAGGCCCTCTCGCGAGGCGGCCTCCCGAGGCACCCTCCCGAAGGTGCGCAAGACGGGTGCTGTTCGGCTCGGTCGGGCGGTCTCATACCCATCACGTGGGTGACGCGCGTGGCGATGAACGTCGACAGAGGCCGTGCCAGCAGGCGCGGATGGAGAGGATTTCCCCTTTTGTGCTAAGGGAGCAAGGCCAGCAATCCACTTCCCAAAGCAACCCCCAAAGGTTGCCCGATCGGTAAAAGAAGACCAAGACGGTGGGCGCGCAGGGCGAAGGTCATCCCCGAGCCCATCGGCGCGTCATGGATGGTCACTTTGCAGATGAAGACCACCTTTTGTCAGGATAGACTGCGCCCCTGTCCCCCTTCAAACTTGCCGTTGTGTGGCAACCCTTCCCGCCAATGTTTTCGGGGGAAGAGAACCAAGGCTGGTATAAAAGGAGGGCAGGGTGCCGCCGTAGAGAGGGATCATCTCCTACCTTGTACGTGAGAGCACCCTCTCGTGCCAGAGCAATCCCAACCAAGCAGGAGTAGGGTTTTACACCGCAAGGTGGCCCGAACCTGGGTAAACTGCTGAGTCCGCTGTAGGAGATATGCCCTAGAGGCAGTAATAACAGTTATTTTGTATCTCCGAGTTTGTAATGGATGTTTATGTTCCATGCTATAACTGCAATGATTCTCGAGTCTGCAATATCCACGAGGCTCGGAGGGAAACTCATGTGCACGTGTGGTATAATAAACGGTAAAATGTATTCCTAGTCTTGCCTCTAAGACTGGCTCAAGTATTGCATGATGATCCTATTTTCCTGATCATGGGCATGTCTATGCCGCCAATTTTTGAGGGCACAATGTTAGGAGAACACTTGTGTTGAATCGACCTGAATTGATGTTATGCTATGAGATACATTCGTCACAAGTTAATGGTTAATAACATAGAGATAGTTAATGTTTGCATAATTCCTTAGACCATGAGAGTATCGAGTTCCTTCGTACTTGCTTCGTGAACTTTGGGGTTTGTTAAACGTCATCCGTAACTGGGTGGCTATTACGGCGGCTTACGGGTTCACGGAAAAGTATGACAAGAAACGAGATAGCTCAAGATTGGGATTTGCTCCTCCGACGATGGATAGATATTCTTGGGCCCTCTCGGTGTTACGGTATCCATCATCGTCTAGCCAGACAAAGGGTGATTTGATCACAGGGATGCCGGAACACGGAAACAAGAAAAGAGAACAAAACCGGTAACGAGGTAACTGGCATAGTGGACAAGTTGTTGATCCACGGGGATGCAGAAAATCTCACCTCGGGTGTTTGTAATATATCGTGAAGCAACAGGAATAGCACACGGCAATTGGAGGTTCACTCGAATATTCATTCGTGTGGGTATAGGGGTCAATATGGGTGTCCACGACTCCGATGTTGATCATTGATCGGAAAGTGTTCCGGGTCATGTCTATACTTCACCGAACCTATAGGGTCACACGCTTAAGGGTCATCTATCTGCTGAATGCTAGACAGGGAGTCTGAGAGAAAGTCATCGGAAAAGTTTCGGAGACAACGGAAACGTTCCGGAGAGAACACCGGAATAGTTTCGGTAAAACTGAAAATTTGTTTCGGGGTATACCATTAAGTCAAATTGGTTTTGGCACATGCCTGGAAATTCTTGGAGGGTGCCAGAATTATTCTGGAAACTTCTGGGATTTTTCCGGGATAAAAACCGGAAATGTTCCGGAGCTGCCGGAACCAGTTTGGTTGCTTTTCGCAGATGAAAATCACTAATCCGGAATTGTTTTGGAACGAATCCAAAATCATTTTAGTGGGTACTGGAATTATTCTAAGACCCACAGAAATATTTTTGGATTTAACGGTTGCGGAAAATTGGTTCCGTGAATAGTGAAAATCACTTTATGGTTAATTTTTTGGAAAGCCACCTTTTAGGGCTTTTCCCAAAAGGCTTCTAGAAGGGATTGGGGAGCAAGGAACCCCCTTGGGGGGGCCTAGAGGTGGCCGGCCAAGATGGAGCTCCTCCATGGAGCTCCACTTGCCTTCCTTTTATGCCCTTATGGAGGATCCATGTGATGGGTTTTTTGGGTATTTTTCCCATTGGGCTTTCCTATAAATAGAGGTGGAGAGGTGCTCTCCACACTCATCCCTTGCTCTCATACACATGCCATGACATTTCTGGCTTCTCTCTCCCTCCCAGCGAAATAGTTTCGTAGAGCCGAAAGGCTGTCTGGGTTCCGGCAGGAACTAGTTCTGGACGGCGAAGCCCTGCCGGATAGCTGACACCGTATGTGTGCAACCTTGTAGAGATGTCGTAGTTTTGATCTTTTGCCCGAGGGGCTGTTCGAGGGTCCTCCCGAAGGGCTGTCCGAGTTACCGTTCGAGTTTTGAGGGTCCTCCCGAAGGGCTGTCCGTGACATCGTCCGGGGGACTGTCCGACTGCCTGCCGAAGGGCTGTCCGACGAGGGAGTACATCCTCGCGGTTGGGAGGTTGTAAATCCTAGCTGTGGGGATCTGCACCGACGATCTACATCGACTCTACTTCCGCTGCACTACGAGTCAGTAATGATCAGATCAAACCCTGTATGCAGTCTCCATAGTGGTCCTGGGCGTGCTCGCTGTACCGAATTTTTTTGTTTTCTGTCGCGTTCCCCTACATCCGCGACCTGCTCCCGCTCGCGCACTCTCGCCGTAGCTCCGCCGCAGTTTAGCTGTGGTAGGGGACGAGGAGGTAGGAACGAGCTCACCCTAGTGTTCGAACCTTTGGGTCCCCGAAGCCCGAACTCCGATAACTCCTGCCTGCTATAGAGTAGATTTAGGCATCATACATGGCATAACCTAATACATGTGCATCTCATTATAGAATCTGAAATATGCAATGTTTATGCTAGTTCGTACGTTGCACATGATGTTTAAATGCCTCCTAAATCTGGTCAGTCAAGTGATGGTCTTTAAGCCTCCTTCTATGCTTGTTTTCTTGATATGTAATTCAGTGTTTTGCAAGATTTGCTCACACATGTGTTCAATTGCTTGTTTGTATCAGCCAGCCATACTAGAACTGTTTGCTTTGATTACTTGTTGTTCATGACCTAACGGAGCTTGTCAATGATTTAAACACTAATGGCTGCTGTAGTGGGGGCTTGTATAACTCCTAGGTGACATAAAGATTTGCCTGTACACTAAACTAGGCTCCCCAATAGTACGCGGAGGTCCAGTTCACGAAGGTACACCTAGTTTATACATAGCGCACACATAGTAAATGCTCATTTGAGTGTGTGCTAGAGATGTGGCATGTTTCATTATGTGGTGTCGTTTTGTTATAAACTCATGCTTTGGTGTTGCCCAGAGATAGGAAAGTATGCATATTTATCTTCCATGTAAGGAGACCTGTAACTAGTTTGTGTCACCTTGCAGAGGGGGTGCAACGAAGCAAAGATTCAGGATTTCCAAGTACAAGATGTTAGGAAGGAGCCTTTCAAGAGAAGGAGGAGCAACACTGAGCCTGTACAACCAGTTATGGTAAGTCACTGCATTACAATTACCAGGACATCCTATTTGTCTGGCATTGTGCTTGCGTAGGGTTGTTCACCTGTAACCCAGTCATTGGGCCATTGATTAATACTCCCTCCACTCATTATTATAAGATAAGATGTTCTAACTTTTTCCTAAATCATATGTATGTAAACACATTTTAATGTGTCTGTTCACTCATTTTAGTACAGATGTAGTCTACATTTAAATATCTAAAACATCTTATATTAGTGAACAGAGTGAGAAACTCCTTCCTGCTATGGTAGAGTTCTCGATGTCATAAATGTCATAACCAAACACATTTTCACATCATTATCCTCCCTATCATTACTAGGATCTTGAGTACATACTAGTCGAGATACTTCATAGGGGGCAAACAATGTTACATTACTTGTTCCATTATATAGAAGATACATCAGTTGATTCAAATGTAGCCATGCCAAGGATGTTATTGAGGCGTGCATGTATGCATGCTGCCAACACAACAGTTCAATTGCTTGTTTGCTTCAGGCAAAATTGCTCTTTTCAATTGCTTTATTTGTCCTCAGTTAATTAGATGCCCAAACAATGCTGCCTCATGTAGGGTACTTGTATAACTATTAGTTGACATAATTATGCCTTACCATTTCATTACTCTGGTGAAGTGTGCCTGAAGCTTTGAAGTCCATTAACCAACTATTACTGCATGAGGCTCACAATCTAGTTTATACGAGGCTAATGATTGCATAGTTTTGCTTGCTGTAGTAGGTTTGTATGAATCCCTCTGCAGTTCATTATGCTCCCTAAGACTCTTTTGAAACATGGCACACAATGTTCCAGCTAGTTAATACGAGCTACACAATGGCTAACTGCTTGCTTACTTATACGCAAGATATATCTAATGTTCAGTAGCTGCGCGTGGTTTAAATTTGTAACCTGTCTGTGTTTTGGATTTGGCCCCAACATCATGCTCCTTTGGTGAGCTAAGAGATATTTCTGTATGCGGCCTGCACAGACTGTCATCTTTATACTTTTTAAAATATCATCTGCTTATGCTTCATGACGTGTGCATAATTGTTAGTCATGTTTTGCCATGTACAAGATAGTCTGTCTTGCTCGCTTCACTGTTGTAACTATATTTTTGCTGTAGTCATGTGTACTTACAGAAACATTTCAAGATAAACTGACATCAACACAAAGCTCTCAGAGCAGTGCGGCATGGCCGTTACCAAATGATTATGGATTGGAATTGGAATGTGCTGATGTTCTAGAGAGTCAACTAGAGGCGGCAAGACAGCGTGCATATGAGTCTCAAGATTTAATCAACATGTTCAGATTGGAGGTGCAGACAAAAGATTCAACAGTCAAAAAAATGAAACAAGAGACTGAGGAAACCACAAAGAAAGTGGAGATTTTGTAGACTAAAATTTGTGCTATCTGAATCCGGCCAATTCTATTTTCTGAAGAGATTATAGTTCAAATGGTAAGTTGTGTTGATGCGCGTCCATGATGTATGAGCTGTATGTGCCCTGTGTATGTAATTTGCTGTTTGTTTACGCTTTATTATCACTGTTGGCGAACTATGATGCCCAGTGGATGTAATCTGCTGTAATTTCTTTATTGTATAGTGTAGGATTATGCTTCATTTCTATGCCTTAAATGTCTTTATTGTATAGTGTAGGTTTTTTTAGGAGACTGTAGAGTAGGATAGTTCTATGTTGTTATATATGCTATCGTAGAAACGGCGTCCAACAGTCCCAATCTAAGTGGGCCCATAATTGCACAGATGTTTCAATCTACGAGGCCCATTACAATCATGGGCCGTCGCATGGCAGAAATGGATTTGGGGCTCGAATGTGGGCCCATCGTAACGTGGGCTCTTACCAGGCCGTTAGTAGGCCGAACGCTAGATAGGCCCGCTATAATGGAAACAAGCCCACGGGCCACTAGCAGGCCGAAATGATCGCTAGTTGAGTCTTGGCCCATTTCCTTGACGGACCGTTAACATGCCGAAAGCCAATCGGGCCATAAGTTGGCCCATATACAGAACGGGCCTTTAACAGGCCGAAAGTCATGTCGGGCTGGAATTGGGCCATGGAGAACATGGGCCGCTAAGAGGCCGAAAGTCAGGTCGGAATGTAAATGGCCCAACTATGGTGTGGGCCATTACCAGGCCGAAAGATACACTAGGCTGGAAGCTGGCCCAAATCGCTAATGGCCCGCTAAAAGGCCGAAATACGTACCGCCAGGAATTTGGCCCATGCCTATAATGGGCCTCTAACGGGCCCAAAGACGTACAGCCTGGAAATTGGCCCATCTCTATAATGGGCCTCTAACAGGCCGAAAGTACCTCGGCCGGCAAATTAGCCCAAAGACATAGCGGGCTGTTAACGGGCTGGAACAGACGATGGGCCGCAATGATGTCAAATCGTTAACGGGCATTGATGGGCCGAATTGGCAGATCTCGTATGGGCCGTTTTTTTAAATGGGCCACACGAAAGTAGGCCGTAAATGGGCCGCCCCGCTTATTTTGACTGGGCCGGCCTTTTTAACCAAAATGGGCCACTGTTGGGCCGTGCCACATGTCGACGTATCATAGGCATCTCTCGTCCAATGAATGGATGACATCTGTCGCAACGCCGAGCTGACACGTGGATCCGCCGGCGAATGAGAAATTTACACGTGGAAAATCGCCATTGGTCAGGGCTACTAACGGGTTATCGGATCCAAACCCGCACCCGATAGCTTAACGGCAACCCGTTACGGTGGATGCCACGTCTCGGTTACCCTTGACGAAAACACTTCCATGACGCGACATTTATCGTCATGGAAGTGGACACTTCCGTGATGATAATTTCAGTATTGTCATGGAACACTTCTAGGACAGCACAGGTATGACTATCTTGATTCTGTCATAAAATCGTCACGGATGTACATGCATGACAGAAAACATGACCTACTGTGACAAAGACGTATCATCACGGAAGTGTTTTTTTTTGTAGTGTAAGGGACCATGTCTGATGACACTTTGCGCGCCAGTTTTTCGCTGCACGGAGCGAAAATTTTCGGCATCGGCGGAAATATCTACCTCCCATGTCCCCTCCTCCTTACCAAAAGCCACATTTCCCCTGTTTCCGCCTTCCATTCCAAGTTCAAACCTTCACTGCTTGCTTGCAGCGCCGCCGCCTCGCCGGCAACGCTCCTTCCTGCTGCTCGGCCTCGTCGATCTAGTCAGGTAATCCACACCCGACCCCCATCCTCCACCTCCTTCTACATCCCACATGCCCCGACCGCCGGCATGACACCTTCCACCCAAATCACCGACCCATCCTCCAAATAAGCGCCACCCTAAGCCATGGTGCACGCAGTATAGCTAGGAGCTCAAGGAGCATTTGGCAGCGGAGATGCAAATCGCGGCCGCATGCGCGGATGAGGTCGCGATGGCTGCCATGCGTGCCGATCCCCAGATCTTGGAGGAGCACCTCGCCGTCGAGGCCATCGTCGATGCCTCACGGGCGGACGCCGCCATGTGGTTGGCTGCTTTAAACGATAGTTTGTGGCGTTTTCTCGAGGCCACCGTCGGTGCCTTCGACAAAGACTATGAGGTGTTTTCACAGCGTGCCCGTGCTTACCTCAACTCCAGAGCCAGCAGGTTGGTGCCCGGAGTGGCTCAGGTGACTCACCACTACGAGGAGGGAACCCACGATGTGGAGGCCTCGCCCTCTTCCAAGTCTAAGGAGCCCATCGTCATCGATATCTCCGACGATGAGGAGTAGCTTGTCTTTTTAGCTCACTACAAGGACCTATGTTCAGCTAGCTAGCTACGTCGGTTACGCATGTTCTCTAGTATATATGTTCTATATATTGTGCAATGTGGTGCTCAGTTAACTGTTTGGTTAATTTGTTGTCATGTTCAGTTAACTGTTTGGTTCAATTCTGCAATGTGATGCTCAATTCTTGTGGGTGCAATTTTGTATTCTCTTTCATGTGAGAAATAAATCGAATTTGGTTGTACAAAATACATGAGAAACAAATACAATTGCTATATTTCCAAGATGTTAAGCATACTAGGTTTGGTTAACTGTCTGATCTTCTAGTATGTTCTATTGTGCAATGTAGTGCTCAGTTAACTGTTTGGTTCATTTGTTGTGGTGCTTAGTTAACTGTTTGGTTCAATTCTGCAATGCGATGTTCAATTGTCATGGGTACAATTTTGTATTGTTATGCATGTGAGAAATAAATCGAATTTGGCTGTACTAAATACATGAGAAACATATACAATTGCTATATTTCCTAGTTCTTAAGCATGCTTGGTTTGGATAAATGGCTTTTCCATGTGGCTCGAATTAATCTGCTGAATCTACAATGTGTTTATTTTTCATCAACATATTTTACTGATAGTATGCCAACCCTCACTTAACCTGATCAATAACTACCTTCTATGTGTTGCAAGGAAACAATGGGAGGCACTGAGGTTTACGATCGAGGTTCGCACATGCATGGTCCTTTTTCTAATAGCACATTATTGTGCAATTGCAGGAACCATTCTATTATTTAGGTTTTTAACAATTTGGTCTTGCACATTTAGGTCCTGCTGTCAGAGGTTTTGACCCACTGTTCGACCCATTTTGCATATGGGGAAATGAGATGTCCATGAATATCAGTCAAGTCAAGAAACTCAGAAAGATTGTTAGGATAAAGAAACTAGCGACGAAAACAACAAGATCTTTGTCTGCACAATGAAGAAGACATCAGTGAACTATAGGATGGTACTAACTCTTATACTCCCTCCGGTCCTTTTTACTCTGCATATAAGTTTTGTCCGAAGTCAAAGTATCTCTACTTTGACCAAAGTTATAGGAAAAAGTATCAACATTCAAACTGCCAAATCATTATTTTTAGATGCATTATGAAATACAATTTTATAGTATACATATTTGGTATCGTGGATGTTGATATTTTTTAAAATAAATTTGGTGAAAATTTACAAAGTTTGACTTGATACAAATCTAATACGCAGAGTAAAAAGGACCGGAGGGAATACCTTGTTTTTTTATTCCTTTGCGCCATTTCAAAATTCAGAGAAGATATTTATGCATATCTTTGTTTTTAGGCCTTTCCAAAGCAGTTCACAGATGATTACCTCTCAAACCAACTGTATGGTCAAGAGGCGAGGAAGGTGTTCATACAACACCCACGGTACAATATTGAAGTCTTCCTCAAGAGGACGAAGGATGGGCGGTCAATCATCCACAGGCACTGGCCTAAAGTTGCAAGGACCTTCAACATCATTGAAGGCTCAATATTCGCCTTCCGCTTCAGCAGTTTTCCAGATGAGATTCATCTGTCTATCTACCGTCTATGATGCTAATTTCCAAAGGTTTTAGATGTTGCATGTGAAACTTGGTGCTGTTGTGTAATGGGGTAGCTGGCTATATGCCTATATGGTGTGAGTGAGTGCTGAAGCTATATGATGTTGTACTTTGATGTATTTCAATTATGAAATCCTGGTTCCGTAATACAAAAATGAAATATATTGTGTGTTTAATATGAAATGTAAATTTGATTACTAAATGGATTAATAATAATAGGCCAATTAGCCTGCTTATTGGGTTCTTCTAGTGCAAACGGTTATTGAGACAACACTGTGGGCGATGATCTCAGACAACCACACAGTTTCTAGGAAGTAAACTTGTTGGATCAATGAACAATCACACACGACTTCCTCTGGACAAATGTTTGCGTTAGGCCACCTTGCACAAACGTTTTCCACATAAAAAGTGTGTGTGATGGACAGCCTATCCCACACAGTTTCTTCTAGACACCGTGCGTGATGCATTCAAGAACACAAACGATAAAATTATTACTATCGTCTGCAATGGCAACGCTATCACAGACGATGTGATGCAGAAAACTGTGTGGGATGTATATACAAACGGAAACGTTTGTCTGGGATTCACTGTGTGGGATGTATATACGAGCGGAAACGTTTGTCTGGGATTCACTATGTGGGATGTATATACGAACGGAAACATTTGTCTTGGATTCACTGTGTGGGATGTACATACGAACGGAAATGATTGGGCCAGTATAATTGTCTGCGATGTCTTGCCCGATCGCACACGAGCTCTTTTAACCCCGCATGTGTGACCGGAGGCCCTATTGCGGAAAGGACCCCCCCCTATCGCACACACAGGCAAGGCGACGGTTTAAAACTCTGTCGCTGAAAGGGGGTAAAAACCGTTTGAATAGCAGGTCGCTGCACTAGTGCTAGTATGAAGTTGCATGGATTTCAAGGCATATGCCCCTGGCCCTGGCCACTTCCATGCCATACTCCATGATAACAAGTTAAAATTTGGCACAACTATGGGTGTTACCATTGTGAACATTGTTGCCACAGGAATAAAAAAATTTGGAATAAAAAATATTATTTCCATTTTCCAAGTGCGAAAAACGTCTTTTTGTGTGGAGGAAGTACATGAAATAAGTTATAGAATTTGGTCTTTTCAATTTTCATACAAGGTCTACCACATTGGAAGCCCACTGTCCAAGTTTCATGAATTTCAGAGTATTATTGCTATATTTCCTAGATTTACTGGATTTACAGTGAATTATGAGATTTTGCTCAAATTTGAACTACAAGTGTGATGTAGTTTGGTACTGAAAATTGACAAAAATCATTTTATGCTCTAATATTGGTGGTGCATCCACTTGGGACAACCAAAGTTGAAATTCCGAACCATTTGATATGAATGTTCAACATTTCAAGTTTTACCCAGTTTTCGGAAAAATCAAAGAAAATGGAAAAAGCCACAAAAATTCAAATCCTTGTGCATGAAGCCCTCTTGTGTGAACTAGTAGGTGGGAAAAATTATAAACTTGCAATACCACAAGTTTAAAAAAAACATTGCAATTTTGACCCCATTCCCTTTTAAGTAAGTTTTGCATGTTGCTGTTTTTGGTCAGTTTTGCATGTTGCTATTTTTGGCAAGTTTTGCATGTTCCACTATGTTTGAACATGCAAAACCCACTCGACGTAGGAAATCCAGAACATAGCATACAACTGCTGATTAAACACATTGAAATAACATACTATTTGCAGTTCAAAGGGCATCCACATGTCGGATCCTCAGCACTAGCTAGAAGGGGGTTGGGGACGCTTAAGATGGCGAGCCATGCGGCGGTTGGAGCGTTGAGCATTCTGCTCAAACTGCGTCGATAACTCATACTGCTCCACCACTATTGGGCCATTCTGGCACCCAACCTTGGCCTCCACGGTGACCAGCGCGAGATCATTGCCGGCATCAACCTCCAAGTGCTCCTGATCAACCATCTACTCATCCTCGTTGTCTAAATTAATCGCTAGATTCATGTCTGCCTGAGCAGGATAAGTGATGATCTCCAAACCCCCCTGATATCACTCCTCTTGTGCATCCTCCTCCTGTGCAATGATCTCCAACTCCCCCTGATAGCCCTCCTCTTGTGCATCCTCTTGCGCGATGATCTGCAACCCCCTGGTAGCTCTCCTCTTCTTCATCCTCCTCCTCCTTTGTCACCTCGTCGACGACCTGAATAATACGCAAATTCACCGGCCCTTCTGCCTCTGGATTCGATGAGGAGAGGTGGGAGCGGTACTCGTACCAGCGGGCTCGCTGTCGACGATCTGGAGACTCCATCGCCTCTGCCATTGCCTAGAGGAGAATCTCAATTGGGACTGTCCCCTTGCCTTTAGTAAGTAACCGCTTTTGCTCGTCTGTCGTCACTTCCAACGCCAGGCCCAGCGAGTGCATCACGAGAGAATTCACACTCGGAAACGAGGAGCATATCTCCTTGCACTTGGCCAGCAAAAGCTCATCCCCGGCGCAAAACAAATCCATCGCCATCTTCCAGCTCCGCCCTGCTTGCCATCAATCAAAGACCAAATTTGCAAATCAAAGAATTGAAATCAAATTCCATTATTCGGATCAAATTCACCACAAAACAATCTAAAATGGGCTCAATTAAACAAAACCTAATTGTTGGGGTTCTCTATTTCAAAACTAGTTGCCACTAGTACCGCTGGCAGGAATCCAATCCTAAATAGACGTCCACACTGATTGCAAACTGGAGCAACTCAATGCATGACAATTCAATCGCTCAATCGCCCATTCAATCGACTTATAACCGAATCCTAATTGCTAGGGTTTCGATTAGAAATGTACCGGTCGGCCAACGATCTCGAGTGGTTCCGGCATATGGGAGGAAGGGCTGCCCACGCTACCCCATCGGAGCTCAGGCAGACGGTCGGAGTGGGTGGCAGGGCTACGGATTGGGCGGAGGGCTGCTAGGGGGCACGGCGTGAGGCTAGGTGGGGGATGTGGCGGCTCACTCAGGGCGGGGCTGATTTAGGCAAAAGAAAGTGATAGGTTAACGAGCCAGGTCCCACTCGTCCTAAGCAATCACGGCCACGGCCCACCTATCATACGTGACCCACCTGTCCTAAAACCCCATGTGTCAGTAACTGAGCAGGTAACGATCAACTGCTTTGACCAGACGGCAAGGCTCCGTTTGGGTCTTTGTGAGCACGGGGCAAGTGGTGGAGGGCAAAAGTGAGCACAAGTTAGAGCATTGGGCAAAACTAAGCACAACTAAGGAACCAGGGGCACGAAAATAGAAATCCCTTTTTATATATTCCAAAAAATTCTACGTAAAATTTCGTCCAATTCTGAGAAATTTTGTATTTCTGCACAAAAACAACACCAAGGTAGTTCTGCTGAAAACAACGTCAGTCCGGGTTAGTTTCGTTCTTAGAGTCCAAAACAAGAATTGTGTTTGGAAAAGTACATACGTTGGAGACGTATCAGCCACCCCAACCGCTTGATATATGCGTCATCTTCTTCCCCCACCTTATTTTCACGCATTCATGCAAAAAACAGAAAAGTCCCTCCGGTAGATGGCATCCCTATCCCTACGCCCGCCATGATGTGTCCCTGGCCATACATCTCGCACCACCCCCGCTATTGTCCCATGCCCGCAGCACCTCACCACCGAAGAGCACGCTGCGCTCGTGCCCCGTTGCTCTCAGCACCTTATCACCGGTGAGCTCGCGGTCGCTGCTGGTGGACCTCGCAGCAACACCGCGTCCCGTCGTTGCTCTGGCATCACCGGCTCGCAAAAAGCACCATAAGTCATCGTATCTCCTCGGCGTCATCAGTCGCAGCACCGACCCACTCCTGTTGGAGCGTACTTGCCGCCCTCCTACCCCCGTTGCAGCACCAGCGCGATACCGTCGTAGCTTCCGTCACTGGTCGTAGCAATTCGCGCTGACGGTTGAAGCTATTCTGTCGTCGGATGAAGCTTTTCTGCCGCCTCTCGCTCTAGTAAGTCATTGGTTGCAGCAATTCACAATATCGGTTGAAGGTTCGGGGTGTTTTTGCAGAAGAAGATGCTTTCAGATGGGTGTTAAACATGCGTCATCTTTTGGATGGGGTCTCACACAATGGAAAAAAAATCAAGTTTCATAGGTTTTCTCATGATACATGTTGTAAGCTATCCAACCGAAGGAAAGTGTTCCCAGAGAAAAGGATCAAAGAGAAACGAGAGGAAGAGACGAGGCACCCTGTATCCGAAGATTTCATTTTGAAATGATCTATCGGAAGAGTTGAATTCAGCCATTTTTTTAGACAAAGTTCAATTCAGTCAGTGGTAACTCACACCGGTTCCAGTCCTACTTTTCCTTTTGTTTTGGGCCATGCTAGGCGCCGATCAACCGGCCCAAATCATGGCCAATCGCGTGCAAGCCATGCCATATCAACTGTCTGATCTGTCTTCTCCCATGGTGTATTTTTCCTCGCGCCTCTTTCCCAAGTAATCTCGCGTCCACGGTCCCTTGGCCAGCTCGCAACACCTCGAGTGCGCATGCGCACCATCACAGTGCTTGCAGCAGGGTCGTCCCTTCCCTCTCCCCTCTCTCGGCCAGTTGCAGGACTGGTGGGCGCCGGTTTCTAGCATTGCCGGATGCCGGTTCCAGGATGTTCGGGCGCCGGTTTCAGCATTCGCTGGGCGCCAGTTCAAACACGTGAGACACCGGTTCCAGCAGTCGTGAGGGTGGTTGCAGCTTCGCCACTCACTAGATGCAACTACCGCGGTAGGTGGTTGCAGCTCCCGTCGTGGTCATTGCCATAGATTGTCCTAGCATCCCCGGCTACCGGGCTCATCTTTGCTGGAGCACGGTTGTCGGGGGGATAACCCCCGGGTAGTCCCAAGATGGTGAGCCGGACAGGGTGCCTGCCTGCCTGGGCCGGCTGCTCCGGCTCGCGCCCGCGGCCGGCTACTCCAGCCAGCCGGCTGCTTGAAGTCAACCACAACGTCATGTCCAACCTGCGCGGATGTGACGGCCATGCCCTGCGGCGGTACACTGTTGATGAATAGGCGGACACTGCGCACTCGTCATGCATCATCATCTACAGTGCTCCTTATCCCCTGGGCGTCAGTTGATAAAAGACCCCAGGGGGCCTATCGCAACAACAGGCTCGCAGACGCTCGTTCCCCACTCCTCTCACTCGGACCACCAAAAAACCATGGCTACCTCTCGCTCTCTCCCTCACCTCAAGCCGCCATGCATGCGTGCGCAGGACCAGGCGCCTAAGCCCCCCTCCTTCCTACGGCCTCCCGCACCTTGTCCCCGTTGGCGGAGTGCCGCCCGTCGCCGGAGCCGCGCCGGCCTCCACCACCCGATCCCCTCGTCCTCCTGTGCGCCGTCAGGGGAGGCGCCCTACGCGCGCCGACGGCCGCGCCCCTCGGGTCCAGCAGGCTCTCTACGACCTCCTCCGGCCGCCCCCGCGCCTGGCCGCGCCTGGCTCTCCTCCCCGCAGCCAGCGTCGCAGCGCCGCCCCCTCCCGCGCGCGCTCGGCCACCCGCGGCGTTGCGTGGCCCCGCTCGCGCCCGGCAACCCGCCCGCCGGCTCCTCCATCGGCCGCCCCCGCGCCTGGCCACGCTTGGCTCTCCTCCCCGTAGCCCGCGTCGCTACGCCGCCCTCCCCCCCCGCGCGCGCTCGGCCACCCGCGGCGTTGCGCCGCCCCACTCCGGCGCGCACGGCCCTGCCCGCGCCCGGTAACCCGGCCACGCCCGGCCCACTCCGCCTCCGCAGCCCCCGCGCTGACGCCGTCGCGGGCTCCCTGCCCCGCGGCCGCGCGCCCGCGCCCCCGCAGCGTCGCTGCCTCACTCCGTCCGCGCCCCCGCCCGCACGTCCGCGCCACGGCCAGCTGCTCGGCACGCGTCGCCTCCTCCGCTCGTCCCGCGCGCGCCGGCTCTGCCCCGCTCCACGTCTGCGCGCCCCCGCACGCTGCCCGCCGGCTCCGCCTGCTCCACCTACGACTGCGCCCGCCTGCTCCGATGCCACCCCGCTCCACCTCCATGGCCGCACAGCCACGCGCCCGCGGCCCCCGTCGCCGGCGCCGCCTAGCCCCGCCCCAGCCGGCCTCCGCACGTGCGCGCCGGCTCCGCATGCTCCGGCTGCCCACCGCTTCGACCGACGCCTTCACCAGCCGGCAGCCCAAGAAGAGAAAAGGGTCGGCTGCCCGAGAAAAGGAAGGGGCCGGCTGAAAGAAACAAAAAAGAAAGAAAAGGAAGCCGTTTGTCCGGAGAAAATACAAAGAAAGAAGTGGCCGGCTGGGCCAGCCAGGCCTTTTTGTTGTCTCGCCAGCCGGGTCCAGGCCGACTGGGGGGCCAGCTAGGCCGCCTCCCGCTTCGCTGCCCGGCCAGCTGGGCCGGGCCGGCTGGGGCGCCCCTCGACCGCCCGGAGGCTCGGGGCCCCTGCTGGATGGCACCTCCACCCCGCCTGCGCGAAAATCAATGTGAGCTCTCGTCCGCATGTCTCTGCACCGCGCACAAAAACGGTTAACCCCGAGCGACCCTCGGGGGCCATCTGCGCCTTTTTCCAGTCGCTTTACTGTTTAGCCCGTCGCCGGTTAATTTTGGCCCGGAGGCTGGCCGACTGGCCCGAAACGTTCTCCCCGCAGACGGCTTAGTAGTGTGTACGGTACCGAAGGCCCACTCTTCGTCTCAGCTACAGACCGCACCCCGGCTGTTCGGCTAGCGAGAGCAAAAGCTAGAGGTCACCCCACGCGAAAAACGTCCGGGGAGAAACGGCTCGGGCGACCCGGCCATTTCCTTTGTGAATATCAGCTCAGTTGAATATGCTCCTCAGAGTCCGAGTACTGTACGCTCCACTCCGCGGCCCACTCTTCGCCTCAGCTACAGACCGGCTCCCGGTTGTCCGGCTGGCAAGAGCCAAAGCCAAAGAGCGGAGGGGACATGAAAAAGACCCAAGGGGGCTCGGACGAAACCGAGTCGACATTCCCTCTGCATAAAACTTGCACCGCTCGAACCAAATATTTGATATATCTGCACTGGCTAACTTTGTCTTTCGCATGATCATTTCCGTGGGGACCCCCCTCGCCCGGAGGCTACACCTAGTGGGTGCGCTGGCGCGCCCCGCTGGGAAAACGCCATGCCGGTTTCAAGCCCGCCGGCGGCTGCCACCGAGATCCTCGACGCCACCGTCTGCTCCAACGACAGCAAAGACCCTCCGCCCGACTATTCGAGTCGCCCGGAGGCTCGGAGTCTACACCCAGTGGGTGTGCTGGCGTGCCCCCACTGGATGCGAGCCGCGCCGGCTGCATCCTGCAGCCGGCTGTCATCGACAACCTCTGCTACCACGACAGCAAAGACCCTCCGCCCGACTCTTCGAGTCACCCGGAGGCTCGGAGGCTACACCCAGTGGGTGCGCTGGTGCGCCCCCACTGGAAGCGAGCTGTGCCGGCTGTGGCCCGCGGCCGGCTGCCATCGACAACCTCTGCTACAACAACAACG
The DNA here is from genome assembly GCA_039707655.1 of Elymus sibiricus. Lineage (NCBI taxonomy): Eukaryota > Viridiplantae > Streptophyta > Magnoliopsida > Poales > Poaceae > Elymus > Elymus sibiricus. The sequence goes on from CM077666.1 coordinate 311,336,763, forward strand.
AAGACCCTCCGCCCGACTCTTCGAGTCGCCCGGAGGCTCGGAGGCAACTGTCGGGGGGATGACCCCCGGGTAGTCCCAAGACGGCGAGCCGGACAGGGTGCCTGCCTGCCTGGCCGGCTGCTCCAGCTCGCGCCCGCGGCCAGCTGCTCCAGCCAACCGACTGCCCGAAGTCAACCACAACGTCATGTCGGACCTGCGCGGATGTGACGGCCACGCCCTGCGGCGGTACATTGGTGATGAATAGGCGGACACTGCGCACTCGTCATGCATCATCATCTATAGTGCATCATCATCTACAGTGCTCCTTGTCCCCTGGGCGTCAGTTGATAAAAGACCCCAGGAGGCCTCTCGCAGCAACAGGCTTGCGGACGCTCGTTCCCGCGCCCACTTAGATTTACCATTGTACCTTTGGGGGCCGGCCTATAAGACCCCCCAGGAGCCCTCCATGCAGAGGGTCTTCCGGTCGACTCTCAGCACACTCCCACGCACACACATTCACAGGAGAGGTAGAATAGAGAGCTAGCTCCTTCTTCCTCCTCCGCCCAAACAGCTCCAGGAGCACCATTGTAGCCCTTGTGCATATCATCCCATTTCGGCAGGACTAGGGGTGTTACCTCCCACGGAGGACCCCGAACCTGGGTACGTCTCGTGTCTCACACCCGCGCGTGCCGACCTCGCTTTTGGAACCCACCGGCGTCCTCACACATCCCCCACTTTTAGCCATCTCATGGCATCTGCCGTGATTTCACCACGACAACGGTTGCAGCATCGCTGGGTGCGGTCGTTTCATCCTTATCTACCCTAACACCGTCGCAGCTCGTGGCCGTCGTGGTCGCAACACCGGGCGCGACATCATGCCTGGCCGGTTCCAGCACCGCGTCTTGCTGGTTCTAGCATCGCACCTTGCTGGTTCCAGCATGTGTCGCGGTCGCAACACCGCGCCTTGCGGGTTCCAGCACATCACCTTGATGGTTCCAACATGTGGTTGCCGCGATCGCAACACCACACGCGACGGATCTACAACTGCTAGCACCATCGGGGCAGGGAAGATGAGTGTGGGGGGCAACGGCTTGGTGCGGGAGGAGAAAAGGAGGGAGGAGGTCATGGTTGCATCCGCCGGCTCTCTCTCTCTCTCTCTCTCGCAGCGCCAGCGGGGGGGAGGGGGGGAGGGGGTTGTAGCCCTGTGCATGAGATCAAAGTAGAGTAGGAGCTAATCCATGGCGAGCAGATGGAGAGGAGGTAGTACGGGATATAGAGACGGACTCAAGAGAGGATGAGGGGAAAAACGAAACTGCTCCACACACGATAAGTAAGAGCCGATCCATGCACGACAGATCAATCCATCGGCTATGAACTCTCTAGTCTTGCGCATGTGTGGTTCGATCTTAAACGACGTGCATAAATCGGCTGACATGCGTCATGTGCATAGTGCTGCTCGGGAAAAAAATGAGTGGGTGAGACTATGCTTTGGGCCCACCCATTAGACGCGTGGATGCGTGATGGCAAAAGAGCCTGATGGCTCTCCGTGAGGAGACCGGCTCAGTTTTCAGCCGGTCACCCGGAAGGAATCGTTTTTTTTTCTGTGGAAATATACTTTTGTGGAGACGGAACCCTAATCTGACGCCCATACACAGTTTTCAGGATCGGACGGCGTGAATGTGAATCTAACGAGACAGCCGCACCTGGGCAGTTCGTTCGTTCCCCAGCAGAGGAAGATACAACTCAGGCAGAGAAGGGGTCCGAGAAGAGAAGAGAGGAGAATCCAAGGAAGGAGCCGGCGGCGATGGCGTGGCGGGCGAGCCTATCCCGGAACGTGAAGGAGATCCGCTTCCTCTTCTGCCAGTCTTCCCCTGCCAGCGCCCCCGCCCGGTAGCACCCACACACCCGCTTCTCTTCCCCCATTTCTCTCTCTATCTGATCCTCTCCCTTTCTCTCTCTACAATTGGTTCGTCTCTCATGTCGTGGTGTTGGATTGTGATCTGATTCGCAGGGAGTTCGTGAAGAAGAACTACGGTGACATCAAGACCCGCAACCCCACCCTCCCCGTCCTCATCCGCGAGTGCTCCGGCGTCGAGCCTCAGCTCTGGGCGCGCTACGGTAAGCAGCCCCCGATCCCATCTTTGCCAGGAACCCGAGATCTTGCTCTTGCCATGGTTCCTGGGAGAGTCTGTTCCGGTCTATTGATCTTCGGAACCCTTGCATCTTTCAAGTGTGAAATGTTTCTGTTGGAACTACCGGATCTTGTTATCTTCGGAGATATTGCAAGTGGGGACTTGGGACCTGTCCAGATATCCATGTGAGGTTGTACGGTTCCACAGAGATTTCCATTGTTCATCTCGAAATTTTGAGCGCGTAAGATGGGAGGAACGTTCATCTTTATGTGTGGGTGGAAAAGAATTTTGATGTGCCCAAATGCTGCCCTCACCGCTTGTATCACGCAGCATATTGCATCCATTTTGATTGGTTTTCCCTTGCTCTGTCATTCTTTGCTGTAGGTTAACTATATAGCGCATTAAGATGATTTAGTATCAGAAGTAGAGTTTTTACAATTGAAGTAGTTAATAAGTACAGTGAAGTTAATACATCGAAAACATTACATGAACACATATTACCAACAACAACAACAACAACAACAACAACAAAGCCTTTAGTCCCAAACAAGTTGGGGTAGGCTAGAGGTGAAACCCATAAGATCTCGCGACCAACTCATGGTTCTGGCACATGGATAGCAAGCTTCCACGCACCCCTGTCCATGGCTAGTTTTTTGGTGATGCTCCAATCCTTCAGGTCTCTCTTTACGGACTCTTCCCATGTCAAGTTCGGTCTACCCCGGCCTCTTTTGACATTATCAGCACGCTTTAGCCGTCCGCTATGTACTGGGGCTTCTGGAGGCCTGCGCTGAATATGTCCAAACCATCTCAGACGATGTTGGACAAGCTTCTCTTCAATTGGCGCTACCCCAACTCTATCTCGTATATCATCATTCCGGATTCGGTCCTTCCTTGTGTGGCCACACATCCATCTCAACATGCGCATCTCCGCCACACCTAACTGTTGCACATGTCGCCTTTTAGTCGGCCAACACTCAGCGCCATACAACATTGCGGGTCGAACCGCCGTCCTATAGAACTTGCCTTTTAGCTTTTGTGGCACCCTCTTGTCACAGAGAATGCTAGAAGCTTGGCGCCACTTCATCCATCCGGCTTTAATTCGATGGTTCACATCTTCATCGATATCCCCATCCTTCTGCAACATTGACCCCAAATATCGAAAGGTGTCCTTCTGCGGCACCACCTGCCCATCAAGGCTAACATCCTCCTCCTCCTCGTGCCTAGTAGTACCGAAAGCGCACCTCATGTACTCGGTTTTAGTCCTACTAAGTCTAAACCTTTCGATTCCAAAGTTTGCCTCCATAACTCCAACTTCCTGTTGACCCCGTCCGACTCTCATCGACTAGCACCACATCGTCCGCAAAGAGCATACACCATGGGATATCTCCTTGTATATCCCTTGTGACCTCATCCATCACCAAGGCAAAAAGATAAGGGCTCAAAGCTGACCCTTGATGCAGTCCTATCTTAATCGGGAAGTCATCAGTGTCGCCATCACTTGTTCGAACACTTGTCACAACATTATCGTACATGTCCTTGATGAGGGTAATGTACTTTGCTGGGACTTTGTGTTTCTCCAAGGCCCACCACATAACATTCCGCGGTATCTTATCATAGGCCTTCTCCAAGTCAATGAACACCATATGCAGGTCCTTCTTTTGCTCCCTATATCTCTCCATAAGTTGTCGTACCAAGAAAATGGCTTCCATGGTCGACCTCCCAGGCATGAAACCAAACTGATTTTTGGTCACGCTTGTCATTCTTCTTAAGCGGTGCTCAATGACTCTCTCCCATAGCTTCATTGTATGGCTCATCAGTTTAATTCCACGGTAATTAGTACAACTCTGAACATCCCCCTTGTTCTTGAAGATTGGTACTAATATACTCCGTCTCCATTCTTCTGGCATCTTGTTTGCCCGAAAAATGAGGTTGAAAAGTTTGGTTAGCCATACTATCGCTATGTCCCCGAGGCCTCTCCACACTCAATGGGGATACAATCAGGGCCCATCGCCTTGCCTCCTTTCATCCTCTTCAAAGCCTCCTTGACCTCCGACTCCTGGATTCGCCGCACAAAAAGCCTGCTAGTATCAGCAAAGGAGTCGTCCAGATCAATGGTAGAGCTCTCACTCTCCCCATTGAACAGCTTGTCAAAGTACTCCCGCCATCTATGCTTAATCTCCTCGTTCTTCACCAGGAGTTGATCTGCTCCGTCCTTGATGCACTTGATTTGGTCAACATCCCTCGTCTTCCTCTCTCGGATCTTGGTCATCTTATAGATGTCCCTTTCGCCTTCCTTCGTGTCTAACCGTTGGTAGAGGTCCTCATACGCCCGGCCCCTTGCTTCACTCACAGCTCGCTTTGCGGCCTTCTTTGCCATCTTGTACTTCTCTATGTTGTCTGCACTCCTATCCAGATATAGGCGTCTGAAACACTCTTTCTTCTCCTTAATTGCCTTCTGGAGATCATCGTTCCACCACCAGGTATCTTTAGCTTCTCTTCTACTTCCCCTGGACACTCCAAACTCCTCTGAGGCCACCTTACGAATGCAAGTCGCCATCTTCATCCACATGTTGTCTACATCACCTCCTTCCTCCCAAGGGCCCTCCTTAATGACCTTCTCCTTGAACGCCTGAGTTACCTCCCCCTTGAGCTTCCACCACTTCGTTCTAGCGACTTTGGCACGCTTGTCCCGCTGGACACGAATCCGAAAGCGGAGGTCAGCAACCACAAGCTTATGCTAAGGGACAACACTCTCTCCAGGTATCACGTTACAGTCTAGGCATGCACGCCTGTCTTCTCTTCTCGAGAGGATGAAATCAATCTGGCTAGAGTGTTGCCCACTACTGTAAGTCACTAGATGTGATTCTCTCTTCTTAAAGAGGGTGTTAGCTATGATCATGTTGTAGGCTAGCGCAAAACTTAAGACATCTTCTCCTTCTTGGTTCCTGATGCCATAGCCAAAACCCCCATGCACCCCTTCAAAACCTGTGTTAGATGTGCCCACGTGGCCATTGAGGTCTCCTCCTATGAAGAGCCTGTCGCCAATCGGTACACTCCTAACCATGTCCTCTAGGCCTTCCCAGAACTCCCTCTTGGTGTTCTCATTGTGGCCTACTTGCGGGGCATACGCGCTGATAACGTTGAGAACTAAGTCCCCAACTACCAGCTCGACCAGGATAATCCGGTCCCCACGTCTCTTGACGTCTACCACTCCATCCTTGAGGCTCTTGCTGATCAAGATGCCTACTCCATTTCTGTTTGCAACCGTCCCCGTGTACCACAGCTTGAAGCCGGTACCCTCCACCTCCTTCGCCTTTTGTCCCCTCCATTTGGTCTCTTGGACGCAAAGGATATCAACGCCTCTCCTCACCGCGGTATCAACTACCTCCCGAAGCTTACCTGTCAGAGACCCTACGTTCCAGCTACCTAAGCGAATCCTCCTAGGCTCGGCTAGCTTCCTTACCCTTCGCACTCGTCGAGTCAAATGCGAAGACCCTTGCTCAATTTCCACTACACCCGGGCGCCGATGTAGCGCGCCACTAAGGATGCGACGACCTAATCCTCGCTCACTTGCCACCGTATCCAGATCAAGATACGGCGCGCCACCTGGGGGGTGACGGCCCGGCCCTTGCCCATTTTCCACCACACCCGGGTTCCGATGTGGCGCGTCGCTGAGAGGGTTACGCCCCAACGAAAATCTTTTGGGTTTCATCTCCATAAGAGTGGCTGAGTTTTGACGTTGGCTCGCCAAGCCTATCACAACCCTCCTCCTTTATCCGGGCTTGGGACCGGCTATGTTGAGACAACATAGGCGGAGTTACATGAACACATATTACCACATTAACTAAATGGAGGTTAGTATATGATTGCCAAAATCTGGAATGCTTGATAACTTTGGATGTTTTGGCCAAGTTTGAGCTTGTCAGAAAAGCTGATATAACCAAAACTGCAGACAAATGTGGATAACTACAATAAGCTGTTTGTTCAGAAATTTGGGCTCATAAGTCAAAAGACGGGTTTATGTAAGGGACAATAGCATCCTTCTCCACCAGTAACAAAAAACAACATGATTGTTTAAGTCTTGTCTCGTAGAAACAAAAGTTGGGAAGACTTGTGTGTGGTTGAATGCAACAGCTTGATGAAATTGCTTCGTGCCCCGCCCCCCCCCCCTCCTTAGAAAAGCTCTTCTAGGAAACAAACCAGGAAAGAGTTTGGTCCGATGCCAAATTTTCTAATATAAGGTAGGATATCCTTAATAAGCATTTTCTTGTAGCCTTTGACTACTATAGTTCTGCTCGTCATAACTCTTCTATGTTACTATCATGCAATTATCCAAAGAAACATGTATATGATTGTATTATCCTTATAAAGGTAGGGCCTTATTATGTCAATCAGGTTTTATCTCTCAGACCCGCAAACATATACTTGAATATATGTATGCCGATAAGCAATATTGTGAAGAAAATAGATTCATTTTTGAAAATTTATTGGCCCATTTCAATTTGTAAATTACCCTGGGAACTATGTTAACTGATGAATATTTTGATTTTTGGTGTTAGCTGCCGTGTGTGGTACCGTTTTTTGTTTCACTTGAGATCAACGACTCTATGCAAACTCTGGCCTATCTGCAGCTATCACGACTCCCGATCTAGGTCGATCGACTGGGACTTTGGGGTTTGGAGCTCATTCTAGCGAATGAAGTAATTATTTTATGTAGTTTTTCCTGGGCTTAGGCTCAGCTGTCTTTCTTCTACAAGTGTGTCTGGAATGTTGATGCCTGCAGGCTTCGAGCTAGCAAACAAAGGAAGCACAGATTAAGATCATGTATTGGGCCTTCAAATTCTATGCACAATGCTCAAAATGCGTATGTGCTAATTAGAAGAACTAAATGATAAATGAAGAAAAGGCTGTGCAATCGTTTACTCAGTTTTGGCACTTGTGTCTTGCACTATCAATTTAGAGATGGTCATGTACTTAAGGAAGCGGACAACCAATACTAACTGAGAAAAAGTGGTAAACTATTATGGTTTTGCAAACACAGGTCTAGGCATGTTATGAGTAACAAAGAACTGAATATGGATTACCAAATATTTCGTTCCTTCACATTTGATGCTTTATTTTGGCTTGAAAGTTCCATATACACGGAAACCCTTTCTTTTGTTTCATGCGTATAGTTTTGGATTAATGAACTAAAGCTAATGTATTCGGTTTGTCATATAACTGTGTGTCTTACTGGTCAGATATGGGTGTGGAGAGGTGCGTGCGCTTGGATGGCTTGACAGAAGCCCAGATTGACAAGAAGTTGGAGGAGCTAGCCAAGGCAGGAGTTGCTTAAAGCTGAAAAATGTCAGGCTAGCCAAGTTTTCTTGCGTTAAATCTTCAAAAATAAGAGAAAAGTTAACATGGAATGTTACGTTGTCTTCATTTCAGTACCATGACCTGTACTCAGGTGTTGAATTTGTACAACTGATTGCTGGGAAGGTAACTATTTTTCCTATCGTTCTTCAAGGACTGTTTTCACCAGAAAAGTTAAATTTCTAAAAACCATACCGGTCATACTTCGTATGTTACAGATGGGGTTGGGTTTGGTCTCAATGGTTTTGCATGGCTGTTTTTGGTCTTTTCTGAAAACTTACACGTGTGATTTTCATGAAATTTGCTTCTCCGCCTATACTGCCTGTACCTATAAATTCAGTAAGTTCTGTATATTTGTGCTCTATATACAGAGCCTGACTATCTGCGACGGCGTGAACCAAAGCTTGACCGTATGTTTGCATGTAAAATTGAGAACCATGGCGAATCATGTGACATGATTATGTTGCCGTCAACGTCCTGCCTAAATTCATCGCCCTTTGTGTCGGCTGTAGTTTTAATTGTCAACTAGTAAGTTGCTCGTGCCTTGCGCCGGAATATATATCATTGTGATGTCCAAAGGGTATGGAAACAAATGTCGACGATAACCAAATGTTGAAGAACTATGATGAACAAAATAAGAACACATGAATGTAAGTTTCATACATAGGATATGTTACATGAATAAAACGAGCACATAATTACTAGCTCGCATTATATGCTCAATAACCTGGTCGTATCTTTGACATGTAGATCGATTCTGGTTGCACTACACAAAAATAACAGACGGTTAGCTATGTGCTTTAGAGATATAAATGGCACCAACTATTGACTCATATTTGTTTGTCTGTTTGTCTGCCGCGACATCTGTTGTCAGGCGTGAGGATACAATTTTCTCGAATACATTCAATAATCAAATCAATATGTTATATTATTTGCATGCCTTAATAATTTTTTGTGTATCATTAATACCGGTATCCCTAGCTATTAGTGTACACAGTTGTTGGGCCCTGAAGTGCAAGGGTTTACAATATGCAGCTGAGAACCATGGTATCAATCCGCGGAGTCTTGGTTTGCAGCTAATGGTGAGTACCTGCACACAACTGAAACACTTCACTTGGTCCCCAACACCGAGGGTGTCAACTTCACTAGCGTTGCGAGTTACAAGTATTGATGTATTTTGTAGTTGAAAGTGATGATTGCAAGCAATTAAACAAAATGGCTAAGATAGTAAAGAACAAAAGAAGAATTCGATCGAGGTTGTGATTATGTGAAATAAAATATTGGGATCCATAACTTCAGTAGTGGCATCTCTCCAGAAAACACAGCGTAGGTGTGGTGAAAAAAATATAGTTGCATATTGATTAAATTGTAGTTTTATGGTTGATTATATATGTCATTGTTGCATATAGGCATTATGTCGTTATATCCATAGACCGTTATCCAACTACATCTACAACTAATACTCTGTCGGTCCAGTGGGAACCAGGGTACCACGGGCCGTCTGCCTATGGCCCAGGAAGCTACGCCTGGCGAAGGCCCAAGAGGCGGCCCAGCCGTGGGCACCGCGAAGCAAGACACCTCGCGAGAGAACTGGCCTCACGAGGACCCCCTCCACGAGGAGCGGACCCACCGAAGACTCAGCAGCAGCAGGAAGCCTCGCGAGGCCCCCGCACGAGGCGGCCTCCCGAGGCAGCCTCCCGAGCAAGGCGGCGCTTGGCGCTGGCCTCGCAGTCACGTGCCCACCAACGTGGGTGACGCGCCCGCGCAGGACGAAGATAGCGACAAGAGCCGTACCAGCAGGTGCGGTCAGGGGAGGTTTCCTCTTTGGTGATAAAGAAGCAGCGCCAACTGCCCTCCCCCAAAGCAAGTCCCAAAGCTTGCCTGTTCGGAGAAAGAAGACCAAGACGACGAAGCACGCCAGGGCGGAGGTCATCGCCCAGCCCACCTGCGCGTCATGGATAGCGTCTTTGCAGGCGAAGACCGCCTTTAGTCAGGATAAGCCTGGGCGCCTGTCCCCCTTCAAACCGCCGTTGTGTGGCTACCCTTCCCGCCAATATTTTCGGGGGAAGAGGACCAAGGCGGCTATAAAAGGGGGCAGTGCTGCCACCGTAGAGGGGATCGATTTCCACCTTCTTGAACCTTGTACGCGAGAACACTCTCACCGACAATAATCCCAAACACAAGCAGGAGTAGGGTTTTACATCGCTTGGTGGCCCGAACCTGGGTAACTGTGACGCCCCTGCTCGACCGTGCACTAATCATACACGCAAACGTGCACGCTCGAGATCAGAGACTCACGGGAAGATATCACAACACAACTCTAAACTCAAATTTAAACATAAATCTTCATATTACAAACCAGGGGTCACGAGAACCCGAATACATAAGTCATACACACAAATGATATCTGAGTATAGACATAGTTAGTCAAGTTTGCCTTAAGAAGGCTAGCACAAACAGCGACACTGATCGAAAAGGCGAAGGCCTCCTGCCTAGGGCCTCCGAACTACTCCTGGTCGGCTGGCTCAACCCAGTAGTACGTGCCTCCGGGGCTCTCCTGGTAGTAAGCTCCTACGGTGGCGTCTGGCTCCGGGACGCCGTCGTCTGATTGCAGCAAGCGGGTATGGGGAAAAGAAGTAGCAAAGCAACTGTGAGTACTCATCCAAAGTACTCGCAAGACTGACATCAGAACTATACTAAGTATGCATCGGTATCAAAGGAATGGGGCTATATCTTTGGACTAAACTGCAGAATGCCAGAATAGAGGGGGGAGAAGCCTAGCCTATCGAAGACTAGCATCTTGAAGCAATCTTGCAGCATCAGAAGAGAGTAGATCACAGTAACATATATTAGTGGTTATATAGTAGCAACGCCCTGAGATCCTTTCTCGACTCCCTGCGAGAAAGCGATCCCGAGAGCAGTATTAACAGTTTATTGAATCAGCATCAGTTTGTAGTTGTAGTGGATCAGGATACAACTCCGAGCGTCCTGTTACCGTGGACATGGCTATTCGAATAGATAACTTCCCTGCAGGGGTGCACTACTGTTACCCAACACGCTCGATCACATCTGGCCAGACACACTTGTTGGGTAATACCCGGCCTCGGGTGATCGACACAATGCAGTCCTACCTAGGCTCAGCAGAGAGGTCAGCACGCCGGTCTAAATCCTAAGTGCGAAGGGGTCTTGGGCCATCGCCCTTTGCACTCCTGCACGTTGCGAGGGTGGTCGGGGCCCAGGCGCGACACTGTATACACAAGTGACGTAACCAGCCCACCCCAACAATCAGTCCGCATCTCTGAGCTATGACATCTGAAGAACTTTCGGCTGATACATACGACGTAGAGGGTCCCATAACCATTATCCCACGTGGTGGTAGTGTGTATAAGGCCAGCGGCCTACTCAGATCAAATACCCAAATCCGTTAGGCGTATTTAGTAACTCGCGAAGACGAACAGGATCTCTGTCGCTCCGACTTGGTAACACGCGGACTACGACCAAGGACCAGGCCCACCTCTCTCCTAGGTGGTCTCCGCCTGCCCTGTCGTTCCGCCATAATATCACTCGCGAGTGCTCTTGGAGCCGACCCGTCTTTAATATTATTCTCTCGCGGACACTCTTGGAGCCGACCCGACTTTAACAGTTTATAGTATGCAGTAATGTAACATATCCGTGATCATCACCCAGAGTGATCACGGCCCGATAACAAGCATGGCAAGCGGACAAGGGTGAAGGGCCACAGATGGATCAATAGCAAAGCTAACTAAGCATCATGGGACAGCAGGTAGGTATCAACAGCAGACGACGAAATCAGGCTATGCATCAGAAATAGGAACTATCGGAATATTAATAGAAGCAATTCTAATGCAAGCATAAGAGAGAAAGAGTGGGCGATATTTGGATGATCAAGGGGGTTTTGCTTGCCTGGAAGCTCAGCTGAAGGGGTCTAGTCGTCGACGACGTAGTCGTACTCAGCAGTGCCGTCGGTAGTCTCGGGGTCTATCGGGAGAGAAGGAGGGGGAAGAAACAATAAATACACGGCAAACAATGCAACACAAATGCATGACATGGCAATATGCAGTGCTAGGGGTGTTCTAATGCAGTGCTAGGTATTTTGGTCGGAGCGGGTAAATATCCGGGAGTGTTCTCCCAGCTCCGGGTGATTATCGGTCAGACGATCCAGAGGGGAAAGTTCCATGTTCATCATGTTAGAGGGGTGTGGCAGGTATGTGGGTGGCATATTTGGATTCGTCATATTTTTCTGATCATTTTTCATATATAAATTATTTTCATCCGAGTTACGGTTTATTTTATATGATTTTTCGAAGTTTATTGCATTTTCTGGACTTCTCTGAAATTCTGCCAAGTCTGAGAAATCCTCGGTTTTTTAAACATCACTTAGCTGTTTTCAAAAGGTTATAACTATTGTTCTGTACATCCTATGATTTTGTGCCTTACATCAATTTGGAGCATTTTTTTGTGATCTACAAGATAGTATCAATTGCATCCATGTTAGAGTTCATTTGCTTAATCAGAACCTTGTTTGAAAAGTGCCTCCTGGTGTTAACTGAAGAAACTGTTAAAATATACCAAATGTGCTTGATGATTGCCATTGATCTATAGTTCTAATGGAGACACTTCCTATAAGTGTTTTACTCTACAACAAGAGTACTATCAGGCCATGCCCTTTGATGGCATGCCAAATCCCTGTAGCTTGTTCATCTACAGCTCTAAAGTAGCTATGGCAACAATCTGTTGTTTCTGTTTTTCTGTTAACAGAACATAGGATTTTATGATTTTCATTGTATTTAATCCTTAGATCTTTTGGATTTGGTCCAATGGAATGTTTTGAAGCTTGACAAGTGTACTACCTGCCCACATAAATTTTACTCATGTTAACATTTGTTTAGTTGTTGTTTAGGGGCTATCCAGAGGGCTAGTCTGTGTAATAGCAGTAAAGCTAGATACCGCTACAGTACAGCTGCTACAGTAGCTTCGGCAGCAGAGCAGCGGCAACACGCAGCGGTGGACGTCGCCGGCCGGCCATTTCCGGCGATGGGAGCGCGCGTGAGTGGGTGCGTTGGGGAGCTTGAGCTCGCGCGCTTCGGATGGTGTCATCGGTAGGTCGCGGGGTCGCCGGAAACGTCGACGGCGACGACATTGGCGGCGGCGGCGCTCGGGCGTATGCGAGCCACGGCGCCACGGTGCGTTAGCGGGAAAAGTAAGGGGCACAACGGCCTCCTGTGAGCTCCAGGAGCTCGGCGCCGTGCTCGAAAGTGCAGTGCGTGTGCTAGAACGACAACGGCGACTAGACAGGCGACAGTGAGCTCACGGCCATGGCAGCGGCACGTGCCAGAGCACGAAATCGAGAAAGGGGACGGAGGGAAAAGGTTCGCGGGCTCACAGCGGTGCTGACGAGCTGCTCATTGGCGACGGGGGCGGTCGGAGTGATGCGAATCGACGGCGAGCAGTGGCGGCCTCCGACGATGGGGATGGACGAAAGCGACGGCACGGGGGCGTCCTAGCTCGTGGCAGTCCGCGTAGGGGAAGAGGATGAAGACGCGCATCGTCTGGACATCCTTCGGTGACGTGGGGTGGTCTCGGTGCACGGTAATGGCGAGGTGGTGGCGACGAGCTCGCTCGGGCGAGCAAGAACAGAGAGGGAGAGGGCTTGCGAGGGGGTTTCTGGTGTGCTAGGGTTTGCTGCGGGAGAGGGAGAGCGACCTTATCCACCTGGGGATCCGCGGGATGGCCGGCGCGTGGCCATCCTGGCCACGGATGCGCGCGCGGCGTCCACGGCGCTCCCTGTGAGCAGGAGGAAGGAGAAGGTGGCCAGGTGGGCTGGGCCTGCACTGTTCAACTAAAGCCCAATGGTACAGTAAGTGTTAGGCATTTTCCTTTTTCATTTTCTGCCTTATAATTTCTGCCACTGTTTTCTATTTTAATTAGATAGCAAATGATTTTTGCTTCATATGAAAATTGGCACATTATTACTAGACATCATCTCAGGGTTGCTCAAAAAGTTTCAGAGCATTTGGACTTGTTTAGCTAATTTTAGAAATTGAAAAGCCAAAAATAATTGCTGCTGGTCCTGTTTTATTGATGCAAGGATCAATTTGGGAATTCAAATAATGTTGGTTTTATTTTTATAATTGCCAGGGGAATTTATGACATATTGTGAACACTTTTGTTTTACTGTTTGAAGAAATAATAATTTGACTTATATTTGAAATTTGAATTTGAATTAATTTGAGAGTGTGATTATTTCTAATTGCAATTTAATTATGATGATCATGATGACATGTCATATTAGTTAAGCTAATAAAGTGATTAGGTTTTGGGGATGTTACAACTCTCCTCCACTCAAAGAAATTCTCGTCCCGAGAATTGAGAGGTAGAGTAGGGGAAAAGGTCTGGTTTCGAAATTTTAACGAGTCTTCTCGGTCTCAGTTGCTCTTCTCGAAGAAGTTGATCCCTTTCGTTAATGTCTTCATTTCTCTGCTTCAGGTCATCATGACGAAGTCGTCATCCTTTCTTCGGGAACTCCATCGTACTTACGGAAAGGTTGCAAGGGGGAACTATATAAGGACGGATGTCTGGAAGGATTAGCATCTGGTAATTATCTCAGGGAATGAGGCACAAGGTATCTCTCGAGTTGAAACTCAGGGAAATCATCGAGAGCAATATATGAAGGTATAAAAAGTTTCCAAATGGGTAGGCAATCGTTTAATACGGGAATAACACTGCATATGATACCGGAATGGAATGCATTATGGAAGTTGGCTCGTGGGAATACATATGAAGCCAAGTCCAAAGGATAAACTTTGGGAACAAGGATGTACAGGAGAGTCAGGTTTCGGTCCTGTGGAACTGTAGTTAGGGTGGATCAAGAATAGGAAGGCTGGTGACATCTGGTACAATCACGATACAAGGCTTGTCAGAGAACAGCTTGTCCACTATGTTGGCAACAGCGTCGGTACCTAGGGCGAGGGACGAAGAGAACCATTTTCCTGCTCGTTGAAACGAGGCGGACCAATAGGCAAAGTTCTCATCCATCGATGGTTACCGAATGTTAACAGCAATAGTAACATGGTTTTTCTGACAGAGTTGTACACCGAGGTGTTTACATAAGCAGGGAATTATTACTGCTTAGATCATATAAATCACAAGAAAGGTTAAACAGGCCAATGGAAAGGAAAATGTGATTATCAGGTTTAAACAAACCAATGGAAAGGAAAATGTGTTTATACACAAGTATTAGGAATATATCCTTCGCATGAACAAACAAAGCATGATATCCAAGACAAGTCAGCAAGGGCATATCCTTTTAGTTAAAAGGGGCAAGAAGAATTATGATGTTTACCCATACAACGGTGTTTGGATAATAGATCAAGAATCATTTAGCATTACGCTTCCCATGTTCTTGTTGATACTAGGAGTACCACAATCATGCTTCAGGGTAGCAATGACCTAATGTTTTAAGCAAGGGCTGGGTTTGAAGATCACAAGAAAACACATGGAACATTTTCAAGATAGCAAGGAACTTAAGGTATAACCAAAACAAGACCAAGTCTATGCTGGAAGGAAAAGCAAGGATGTTGTCGATGATAATACAAATTATCGAGGGGCAAGGATGGTATTTCTCATCATGAATTCAATTGACACTTCGAAGAAGCCAAAATGTTGACGATGATCACGATACATTATGTCAAGAGGTTTCAAGAGGATGCAATCAAACGGTGACGGCATCAAGTAAGGGAATGACGAAGTGGAAAGTTATGGGAACGACAGCTAAGATGCAAGCTCGGAATCGGGGTTATTTTTCAAGACAACAAAATGATGTTGAAAACTCGACGTAAGCTTTGCTCACGCTTTGAAGAATTCGTGCAACAAAGAAGGACGAGGTAGCTCGGTCTAATGTAGCATGATAAGGATGTAGCCGGCAGGCTAGGAATGACAAGATTGAGTTCAAATTTCCCAGCAACAAAAATTACTAGGGTTATTGAATTACAGTGCGGATACGATTCACTAGTCGATGTTCTCGGTTGACAACAACCCAGAACCCGTGGAATGACTAAGACAGGGAAAGGTATTACTTCCTCAATAATTCATAAGATGTAGTGCAATGGCATGATATCCTCGAGATACCAGAGGGTAATATTCAAGGGTGGAACAGAATAGAAACCGATCTGAATCGTTGAGCTGCGGGCAGCAGATATTTTAACCTTGTCGAAAAATAGACGAGGCACGGGAATGGATTCCTTTCGGATATATCAAATAAGGACAGCATGGTCGGAACCATAACAGCAGTGGATCAAATTTAATGATATCGGAAGAGTTATACAAATTAATAAATATGTTGCAAGAAGCTTCCATGACGGTCTACATCGTTGCCATGGGCATGAACACAAAGTTCAAGGTCGACTCCCACTTCTTCAATGCATAACCTTTCATTCACTTCTCGCTTTCGATGAAGTTGTGGTGTTGAAACTTTATCTGACGAAACGCCAGTAGAGTATGAGCCGTGATGATTACTGGGCTCACACAGATAACAAAAGCATATATTCAACCCATCGGGACATTTTACGAATCTATACAGCACACTTATAGAAGCAACGGATACCATCTCGAAGCAGAGTACCGACGACAAAAGCAGAGGATACAATTCGCAAAGACGGCTTGTATCAGAGGAGAACTCACAAGATTTTTGTATATGAAGGACACTATCGGATAATAATCCAGCAAAGGGTCTTGCGGTCCACAACGAAGCTGAGGTGAGCATTGGTACTCAACCGGAAGAAGAAAGAATGTAAAAGCATCGGATTATAGAAATAACTGAATAATTCGAAGCTTAATTACAAAGGAATTATGATTTCCAAATCAGGGGATCAGAAGCAGACGCTCTGATCGAAAGATGAGTAAGATGAATAGAATTAAATGGACAATCAATCAAGGTTTGATTTGCCGAGAACCAGCTCATGTTAAAAATGATATCTGAGCCGTAAGGATGAATTCTAGAAATGGATTGATGATTGCGAGCATTCGCCAATGTATTGAATCAGGGGACTCAAGATGATAATGACAAAGGATGTCAACGAAGATTACTGGACATATGGAATTAGCCATAGTGCAGGCAGTCAAGAGTTTCAAGAGTAATAGGTTGCAGAGGATTATCGGAAGATCGATTAGCAATACGAAGTATTTTGGGAAACACTTGAGCAACTGGGGATGAATGTATGAACGGCAATTATGTGTAGTTATCCACAGGGATTTATCGATGGTAAAGAATTGCAAGAGCGGTGGGCACAAGGGCCTTGGGGATTCATCGGAGAGTGTCTTCCTAACCATCTGGTACTTCAAGAGTAGCGGGAACATCTGTATCAAGTGGCTCTCCGGGAGAAAATGGTTACGAGAACCTAGCCTCAGAGTTAGCAAAATATTTAACCCGAAAAGAAGAGAGAGTAGAATCCCAGAGTAAAGATGCGGAATAAAAGATCCTAATCCCATCCATTTGCGATGTGGGCCCGTAAGCCACACAACAATGTTAGTAAAGTAGTTTTTTAGAAGACTAGACTCAACTTCGACCAAGGAATCGGAAGGGGGCTTCCTACAGGCAGTCGGCTCTGATACCAACTTGTGACGCCCCTGCTCGACGAAGCACGCCAGGGCGGAGGTCATCGCCGAGCCCACCTGCGCGTCATGGATAACGTCTTTGCAGGCGAAGACCGCCTTTAGTCAGGATAAGCCTGGGCGCCTGTCCCCCTTCAAACCGCCGTTGTGTGGCTACCCTTCCCGCCAATATTTTCGGGGGAAGAGGACCAAGGCGGCTATAAAAGGGGGCAGTGCTGCCACCGTAGAGGGGATCGATTTCCACCTTCTTGAACCTTGTACGCGAGAACACTCTCACCGACAATAATCCCAAACACAAGCAGGAGTAGGGTTTTACATCGCTTGGCGGCCCGAACCTGGGTAACTGTGACGCCCCTGCTCGACCGTGCACTAATCATACACGCAAACGTGCACGCTCGAGATCAGAGACTCACGGGAAGATATCACAACACAACTCTAAACTCAAATTTAAACATAAATCTTCATATTACAAACCAGGGGTCACGAGAACCCGAATACATAAGTCATACACACAAATGATATCTGAGTATAGACATAGTTAGTCAAGTTTGCCTTAAGAAGGCTAGCACAAACAGCGACACTGATCGAAAAGGCGAAGGCCTCCTGCCTAGGGCCTCCGAACTACTCCTGGTCGGCTGGCTCAACCCAGTAGTACGTGCCTCCGGGGCTCTCCTGGTAGTAAGCTCCTGCGGTGGCGTCTGGCTCCGGGACGCCGTCGTCTGATTGCAGCAAGCGGGTATGGGGAAAAGAAGTAGCAAAGCAACCGTGAGTACTCATCCAAAGTACTCGCAAGACTGACATCAGAACTATACTAAGTATGCATCGGTATCAAAGGAATGGGGCTATATCTTTGGACTGAACTGCAGAATGCCAGAATAGAGGGGGGAGAAGCCTAGCCTATCGAAGACTAGCATCTTGAAGCAATCTTGCAGCATCAGAAGAGAGTAGATCACAGTAACATATATTAGTGGTTATATAGTAGCAACGCCCTGAGATCCTTTCTCGACTCCCTGCGAGAAAGCGATCCCGAGAGCAGTATTAACAGTTTATTGAATCAGCATCAGTTTGTAGTTGTAGTGGATCAGGATACAACTCCGAGCGTCCTGTTACCGTGGACACGGCTATTCGAATAGATAACTTCCCTGCAGGGGTGCACTACTGTTACCCAACACGCTCGATCACATCTGGCCAGACACACTTGTTGGGTAATACCCGGCCTCGGGTGATCGACACGACGAAGTCCTACCTAGGCTCAGCAGAGAGGTCAGCATGCCGGTCTAAATCCTCAGTGCGAAGGGGTCTTGGGCCATCGCCCTTTGCACTCCTGCACGTTGCGAGGGTGGTCGGGGCCCAGGCGCGACACTGTATACACAAGTGACGTAACCAGCCCACCCCAACAATCAGCCCACATCTCTGAGCTGTGACATCTGAAGAACTTTCGGCTGATACATACGACGTAGAGGGTCCCATAACCATTATCCCACGTGGTGGTAGTGCGTATAAGGCCAGTGGCCTACTTAGATCAAATACCCAAATCCATTAGGCGTATTTAGTAACTCGCGAAGACGAGCATGATCTCTGTCGCTCCGACTTGGTAACACGCGGACTACGACCAAGGACCAGGCCCACCTCTCTCCTAGGTGGTCTCCGCCTGCCCTGTCGTTCCGCCATAATATCACTCGCGGGTGCTCTTGGAGCCGACCCGTCTTTAATATTATTCTCTCGCGGGCACTCTTAGAGCCGGCCCGACTGTGACGCCCTTGCTCGACCGTGCACTAATCATACACGCAAACGTGTACGCTCGAGATCAGAGACTCACGGGAAGATATCACAACACAACTCTAAACTCAAATTTAAACATAAATCTTCATATTACAAACCAGGGGTCACGAGGACCCGAATACATAAGTCATACACACAAATAATATCCGGGTACAGACATAGTTAGTCAAGTTTGCCTTAAGAAGGCTAGCACAAACAGCGACACTGATCGAAAAGGCGAAGGCCTCCTGCCTAGGGCCTCCGAACTACTCCTGGTCGGCTGGCTCAACCCAGTAGTACGTGCCTCCGGGACTCTCCTGGTAGTAAGCTCCTGCGGTGACGTCTGGCTCCGGGGCTCCGTCGTCTGATCGCAGCAACCGGGTATGGGGAAAAAGAGATAGCAAAGCAACCGTGAGTACTCATCCAAAGTACTCGCAAGACTGACATCAGAACTATACTAATATGCATTGGTATCAAAGGAATGGGGCTATATCTTTGGACTAAACTGCAGAAATGCTGGAACAGAGGGGGAGAGGCCTAGCCTATCGAAGACTAGCATCTTGAAGCAATTCTTGCAGCATCAGAAGAGAGTAGAACAAGATAATATATAGTCAATCATATTTTAGTAAAACCCTGGGATCCTTCCTCGACTACCCTGCGAGAAAGTGATCCTGAGAGCAGTAGTAACAGTTTAGTAATCACTTGGTATTCATTTGTAGTTGTAGCAGATCAAGATACAACTCTGAGCGTCCTGTTACCATGGACACGGCTATTCGAATAGATAACTTCCCTGCAGGGGTGCACTATTGTTACCCAACACGCTCGATCACATCTGGCCGGACACACTTGCTGGGTAATACCCGGCCTCGGGTGATTGACACGACGCAGTCCTACCTAGGCTCAGCAGAGAGGTCAGCACGCCGGTCTAAATCCTAAGCGCAAAGGGGTCTTGGGCCATCGCCCTTTGCACTCCTGCACGTTGCGTGGGTGGTCGGGGCCCAGGCGCGACACTGTATACACCAGTGACGTAACCAGCCCACCCCAACAATCAGCCCACATCTCTGAGCTGTGACATCTGAAGAACTTTCGGCTGATACATACGACGTAGAGGGTCCCATAACCATTATCCCACGTGGTGGTAGTGCGTATAGGCCAGTGGCCAACTCAGATCAAATACCCAAATCCGTTAGGCGTATTTAGTAACTCGCAGAGACGAACAGGGATCCTGTCACTCCGACTTGGTAATACATGACGCGCGGGTGCTCTTGGAGCCGACCCGTCTTTAATATTATTTTCTCGCGGGCACCTTGGGGCCAGCCCGACTTTAACAGTTTAAGTATTGCAATATGTGAACATTTCCGTGATCATCACCCAGAGTGATCACGGCCCGATAACTAGCATGGCATACGGACAAGGGTGAAGGGTCACAGATGAATCAATAGCATAACTAAGCATCATGGGACAACAGGTAGGTATCAACAGCAGGCGACGAAATCAGGCTATGCATCAGAATAGGAGCTATCGGAGCAACAACAGAAGCAATACTAATGCAAGCATAAGAGAGAAGGAATGGGCGATATCTGGATGATCAAGGGGGTTTTGCTTGCCTGGAAGCTCTGCTGAAGGGGGTTGGTCGTCGACGTCGTAGTCGTACACTGCAGTGTCGTCGGCAGTCTCGCGGGTTATCGGGAGAGAAGGAGGGGGAAGAAACAATAAATACATGACAAACAATGTAACAGGGATGCATGACATGCCTAATTGATATGCAAGGGTGATATAATGCATCTCTAATTATTTTAGATAATTTAGGAATTTATTTGGATTTATTTTACCAAGGTCATGCACTATTCATTTATTGGAAACAGGCAAAAAGTTCCATGTTCAGTATGTTAGAGGGGTGTGGCAGGCATGTGGATAGGTTATTCAAATTCTTCATATTTTTCTAATCGTTTTTCATATATAAATTATTTTCATCCGAGTTACGGTTTATTTTATATGATTTTTCAAAGTTTTATTGAATTTCTGGAATTACTGTATTTAATTTAATTCAAAAATTATTTAAACATTAAATTGCTACGGGTACCCAGCTGAGTGCACACAGGAATGCACCCAGAGGCTAACAGTGGGGCCAGTTGACCAGGTCAACTGCCCAGTCAGCACTGGCTGACAGGTGGGGCCACTGCTGAGTCAGCACGCTGACTCAGCGAGTCTTATCCAAAGGAACAGTGCGGTGGGCCCCAGGCGTCATACCAGGCGTCATACACAGTAGCCTAACCAATGGTAGTTTTAGTTAATCTGAGTTTAGTTAGCGGTGGGCCCCACTGTCAGTGTAACTAACCTAGGCTAATTAATCTAACCCTAACACTAATCAGGCCAGGCCCACCTGTCATTGAGACAGGGCCGGTTCAACAGGCCGGCGCGCGCCGGTGGCCTCCGGCGACCACCCGACGCGGCGGCGACCCGCCGGAATCCCGCTGCAGTTGCCCAAACGGGGCGCGGCTGGTACCATCCGAACGAGCACGACGAGCTGCGTCCGGTGGTGGCGAGGGTTCATCCTGCGGTGGCCTGAGGCGACGGCTCCGTCGACGTCCGACGGCGGCGGCAGCACAAGCTCGAGGGGATCGAGCAAATGGGCTCGTATCCGTCGATCTGGTAGGGTGGGCAGCAATGAAGAGGGGTCCTGAGCACGGCGGCAGCATTGGTTGGACGTGAGGGGGTCGGCAGTGACGGCTATGAGCTCAACGGCGGTGCCATGGCCACGGCCAGCTCTCGGCTTCGGCTACGGCTAGCTAAGCGGCACGCGCGAGGCAGGGAGGAGAGGGGAAGTAGGGCGGAGCTCACATCGGTGGTGCGGAGCGACTCGTTGGAGCCGGAGGAGGTCGGGGCGGCGCGGATCGAACGGCGGTGTGCGGTGGCCGTGGCGGGGAGGAGGAGGTCGATCCCGACGCAGTGGAGTGCTACAGCTCGAGCTGGTCCTCTTAGAGGACGAAGGCGTCGTCGGCGAAACGGTTGGACAAGGCGAGGAGGTGAATGGGCAGCGTTAGCCACGGGGACAGCGAGCGGCGGTGACGTCAGCGCTCGGGCGCGGTCATTTTCGAGGGGGAACGACAAGGTGGAGAGGGGAACGGCGGATTAGGGTTGTAGCCGCGGTCAATGGGTCTTTATAGGCCATCTCCGCGACAGTGGCGTCGCGCTGTCGGCATCCGCGCGGTCGCGCGCGTGAGCACACGCCTCGGACGGCTGAGCGGCGCGAGGTTAGGGACGAGGGGGGGTGCTGGGCTGGGCCTGCGGTTTGACTTAGGCCCAGGCGCGGTGGGCCTTTTTCTTTTAATCTTTTCTGTTTTCTGTTTTCTCCTTTTCTTTCCTGCTTTGCAAAATGTGTGGTCACCACTTGACTTGACCTGGTCAACTGGCCCCACTGTCAGCCTCTGGGTGCATTTCTGTGTGCACTCAGCTGGGTACCCGTAGCAATTTAATGTTTAAATAATTTTCGAATTAAATTAAATACAGTAATTCCAGAAATTCAATAAAACTTTGAAAAATCATATAAAAAAACCGTAACTCGGATGAAAATAATTTATATATGAAAAACGATCAGAAAAATATGAAGAACCCGAATAACCTATCCACATGCCTGCCACACCCCTCTAACATACTGAACATGAAACTTTTTGCCTGTTTCCAATAAATGAATAGTGCATGACCTTGGTAAAATAAATCCAAATAAATTTCTAAATTATCTAAAATAATTAGAGATGCATTATATCACCCTTGCATATCAATTAGGCATGTCATGCATCCCTGTTACATTGTTTGCCATGTATTTATTGTTTCTTCCCCCTCCTTCTCTCCCGATAGCCCCCGAGACTGCCGACGACACTGCAGTGTACGATTACGACGTCGACGACCAGCCCCCTTTAGCAGAGCTTCCAGGCAAGCAAAACCCCCTTGATCATCCAGATATCGCCCATTCCTTCTCTCTTATGCTTGCATTAGTATTGCTTCTGTTGTTGCTCCGATAGCTCCTATTCTGATGCATAGCCTGATTTCGTCGCCTCCTGTTGATACCTACCTGTTGTCCCATGATGCTTAGTTAGTTATGCTATTGATTCATCTGTGGCCCTTCACCCTTGTCCGTATGCCATGCTAGTTATCGGGCCGTGATCACTCTGGGTGATGATCACGGAAATGTTCACATATTGCAATACTTAAACTGTTAAAGTCGGGCTCGCCCCAAGGGTGCCTGCGAGAGAATAATATTAAAGACGGGTCGGCTCCAAGAGCACCCGCGCGTCATGTATTACCAAGTCGGAGTGACAGGAACCCTGTTCGTCTCTGCGAGTTACTAAATATGCCTAACGGATTTGAGTATTTGATCTGAGTTGGCCACTGACCTATACGCACTACCACCACGTGGGATAATGGTTATGGGACCCTCTACGTCGTATGTATCAGCCGAAAGTTCTTCAGATGTCACAGCTCAGAGATGCGGGCTGATTGTTGGGGTGGGCTCGTTACGTCACTGGTGTATACAGTGTTGCGCCTGGGCCCCGACCACCCACGCAACGTGCAGGAGTGCAAAGGGCGATGGCCCAAGACCCCTTTGCGCTTAGGATTTAGACCGGTGTGCTAACCTCTCTGCTGAGCCTAGGTAGGACTGCGTCGTGTCGATCACCCGAGGCCGGGTATTACCCAGCAAGTGTGTCCGGCCAGATGTGATCGAGCGTGTTGGGTAACAGTAGTGCACCCCTGCAGGGAAGTTATCTATTTGAATAGCCGTGTCCACGGTAACAGGACGCTCAGAGTTGTATCTTGATCTGCTACAACTACAAATGAATACCAAGTGATTACTAAACTGTTACTACTGCTCTCAGGATCACTTTCTCGCAGGGTAGTCGAGGAAGGATCCCAGGGTTTTACTAAAATATGATTGACTATATATTATCTTGTTCTACTCTCTTATGATGCTGCAAGAATTGCTTCAAGATGCTAGTCTTCGATAAGCTAGGCCTCTCCCCGTCTGTTCCAGCATTTCTGCAGTTTAGTCCAAAGATATAGCCCCATTCCTTTGATACCAATGCATATTAGTATAGTTCTGATGTCAGTCTTGCGAGTACTTTGGATGAGTACTCACGGTTGCTTTGCTATCTCTTTTTCCCCATACCCGGTTGCTGCGATCAGACGACGGAGCCCCGGAGCCAGACGTCACCGCAAGAGCTTACTACCAGGAGAGTCCCGGAGGCACGTACTACTGGGTTGAGCCAGCCGACCAGGAGTAGTTCGGAGGCCCTAGGCAGGAGGCCTTCGCCTTTTCGATCAGTGTCGCTGTTTGTGCTAGCCTTCTTAAGGCAAACTTGACTAACTATGTCTGTACCCAGATATTATTTGTGTGTATGACTTATGTATTCGGGTCCTCGTGACCCCTGGTTTGTA
Source organism: Elymus sibiricus (assembly GCA_039707655.1). Taxonomy (NCBI): domain Eukaryota; kingdom Viridiplantae; phylum Streptophyta; class Magnoliopsida; order Poales; family Poaceae; genus Elymus; species Elymus sibiricus. The sequence goes on from CM077666.1 coordinate 311,361,053, forward strand.
ATATGAAGATTTCTGTTTAAATTTGAGTTTAGAGTTGTGTTGTGATATCTTCCCGTGAGTCTCTGATCTCGAGCGTGCACGTTTGCGTGTATGATTAGTGCACGGTCGAGCAGGGGCGTCACAAGTTGGTATCAGAGCCGACTGCCTGTAGGAAGCCCCCTTACGATTCCTTGGTCGAAGTTGAGTCTAGACTTTGAAAAACTATATTTTACTAACAGTGCTCTGTGGGTTACGGGCCCACGTTGCACATGGATGGGATTATGATCTTTTATTCCTCTTCCTTACTTTGGGATTCTGATCTCTCTTCTATTCGGGTTAAAATTTTACTAACTCTGACCCTAGGTTCTCGTGATCACATCCACCCGGAGCTTTGATTATCTGCTAATTACTTCCTTGAATGTGCGATGCAAGAATTCACTCACTGTCATTTGACAATCTTGAAATTTCCTCTGTTTCAGATGGATCGCTTGTTTCCGCCGCGCCCTGCGACGCAGCTTGTGCTTCGCACTTGGGCTCGTGATGCCCCTGGTTTTCCAGCTGTCCTGATCGCCCTCCTAACTAGACTAGGCTATCGCTGGTACCCCGAGTACATGGTTTATGAGGATTTCCGCGAGTTCAATCAGGAGCAGTACCATTTTGATGTTCGTATCTTCGGTCAGCAGAACGACTCCGCCACTGAGTTGTACACTTTTCACGGTATCGGCGTGACGATTGAGATGGCAGTCCATGATGCTGCCCATTCTGCTATCGCACGTCTTCGTGGCGAGCATAGTTGCTTGGATGACTCCGAGTTCCGATACATCCCGTATGCACCTGCTGGAGATGCTACCGGATACTACACAGCTGTCTGTGCCCCTTACGAGCGACGTCGATATGACCCGCAGGTTTTGAGTCAGTGCACTCAGGCTCTGGATCGCACTGCCCGAGCTCTTGCCGTTGAGTTGTTTGCCACTCGAGCACGTCTCTACGATGCTATGACACAGTTGCTACCAGCTGTTCGTGCAGGGATACATCCAGAGTACATCCTTTACCCGCGCAGGACTTAGATGCCTTCAGGTATCGATTGGCCTGCTGTTGGAGGACACACACCTGCACGTGGACCTCTTCTCCCAGTTCGAGACCGGGTTCTGCATCAGAGTGCACACGGAGAGCAGGACTTTTCTGCCATGAGCACTCATCGTCCGCACCTGCAGTTACCCCGTTTCAGTGGTTTTCCCCAACGTTGATGTAGCCTTTGCTATGTCCCGTTGTGTATTCCTCACCGCGTGCCTGCGCGCCGCCTAGTATGTCTAGCTGTTTAATTTTGCAAACTTATGCTGTCCGCGTGTAACCAACTCTGTGTATGGATCTGTATGTCTTAATTGACTACTGTTATGTATCTATTGCACTACTTATTCATTGTCATGTTACATCATGTTTGTCTCTAAACACTTGCAGTTGTTTTACTAAACTACCCCCTGTTAAATTTTAGCAGGATGGTTAGACCAGGTGGTCGCGGCCGTGGTGCCAACGATCCACCCCCGCCAGACTATATGGCAGCTATGATGCAGCAATTCGAGCTGAACCGCCAGTTCATGGTTGGAATCATGGCTCAGTTTCCACAACAGAACCAGAATGCTCAGAATCAGCAGCCTGCCCCAATAACTCTGCAGGACTTTGTGCGTCTCAGCCCTACTATTTTCCGCAACTCTGAACAGCCACTGGATGCTGACAACTGGCTTCGCGATATCGCCTACGAGATGGAGTCAGCCAATGTCGCCCCTGACAACCTTGTCACTTTCGCGTCCTACTTTTTGAAGGGCCCCGCTGCTCAATGGTGGGACACCCACAGGCGTTCACTACCTGCTGGGACAGTCATTACTTGGATCGAGTTTCAGACTGCTTTTCGTGCCCGTTACATTCCTTAGGGAATCATGGACCGGAAGAAAATAGAGTTTCGCAACCTCACTCAGGGAAATAGGACTGTCGAAGCTTATCAGCGTGAATTCCTTAACCTGTCCCGCTATGCTGAAGAAGACATAGCCACTGATGCTTGTAGACAGGAGAAGTTCCGTAATGGACTCCACCCAGACCTCAAGCTTGCACTTGCTATTCATGACTTCGCCGACTTCGCCACCCTGGTGAACAAGGCTATCCAGGTGGAGACCGCTCAGATGGAGCACAAGGAGTCGCAGAAGCGCTATCGTGACGTTGGCTCATCTTCGAGCTTAGCTCAAAAGCGTCGTATCTGGATTCCTCAGAACGTGTATCGTCCAGCTGCCCCTGCGATAAGGCCTTCCTATGCTGCACCCCGTCTGCCTCCTCCACCACCGAGGCAGCCGAGAGCTCAAGCTGCTCCACCACGTGCTGCTCCTCTTCATCCTGAAGATGGTCTGTGTTTCAAGTGTCGCCGCCCAGGTCACCTTGCCAAGGACTGCCGCCAGTATCAGAATCAGTTGGCACTTCCTCATGCTGGCCGTGGCAATGGTCGTGGTAACAATCAGGCCCGCAACTATAATACTGGGCCTTCTGCTTATGGTCGTGGACAGGCTTACCACATCGATATTGAAGAAGTTCAGGATCAACCTGATACAGTGATGGGTACCCTTCTCGTTAACTCAGTACCCGCTTCTGTTTTATTTGATTCAGCAGCATCGCATTCATTCATGTCAGAAGCATTTGCATTATCACATGACATTGCATTTGAAAGGATGAACATACCAATAGTTGTCCGCACCCATGGAGGCCGTTGTCAAACCTCCATGATGGCACACAATGTCACTGTCAAAATCAAAGGATTGGAATTCCTTGTTTCACCCATCATTTTAAATTCTTCCAATATAGACCTCATTCTGGGGATGGATTGGTTAAAAGCTCACATTGCTTCAATCAATTGTGCCACCAAAGTCGTCCAACTCCTTCACCCCTCCGACGAGATAGTGAACTATACCGCCCGAGTTACCCGGAATGCCGAAGCTCAGATATATGCTCTGAATGCCTTGAACGCTTCACCTCTTGAGGGAATTGAGAACATTCCAGTGTTCGCGATTTTCCGGACGTCTTTTCGGAAGAACTTCCAGGAATACCCCCTGTTAGAGCTGTCGAGTTCGTCATCGACTTGAAACCGGGCACCACTCCTATGGCTAAACGTCCCTACAAGATGCCGTCGCATGAACTCCTTGAACTTAAGGAGGAAATCGACAAGTCACTTAAAAAGGGTTTCATCTGCCCCAGTTCCTCTGCTTGGGGAGCACCTTCTCTCTTTGTTAAGAAGAAGGATGGAACGAACCGATTGGTCCAGGACTATCGGCCTATTAACCAAGCAACAATCCAGAACAAATATCCACTTCCCCGGATCAACGATATTTATGATCAACTTGCTGGATCCTCTGTGTTCTCTAAACTCGACTTAAGGATGGGTTACCATCAGATCCGAGTTCGTAAAGAGGATATTCCGAAGACCGCTTTCGTTACCCGTTATGGATCATACGAGTACGCCGTCATGTCCTTCGGATTAACTAATGCTCCAGCAACCTTCTCTCGATTGATGAACTATATCTTCATGGACTACCTCAACAAATTTGTCGTGGTTTATTTGGATGATATCCTTATTTTTTCCAAGAATGAAGAAGAACACGCCGAACATCTTCGGCTTGTATTGGAGAGACTTCGAGAACATCAACTGTATGCCAAATTCTCCAAGTGCGAATTCTGGTTATCCGAGGTGACCTATCTTGGTCATGTGATTTCCAAGGATGGCATCGCTGTTAACCCAGAACGAGTTCAGGCTATTCTTGACTGGACTCCTCCGAAGAATGTCAAGCAAGTCAGAAGTTTTCTCGGACTTGCCAGCTATTGCCGCCGATTTGTCGAGAACTTTTCCAAAATTGCCAAGCCTCTGACTGATCTGCTTCACAAAGGCGTTAAGTTTGAATGGACAGAAAAATGTCAGGAAAGTTTCCAAACACTCAAGGACAAGCTGACATCTGCACCAGTGCTTGCTCCTCCAGATTCCCGCAAGGACTTTGTGATATATTGCGACGCATCCCGTCAAGGATTAGGCTGTGTCCTAATGCAAGAGCGCAAAGTGATTGCTTATGGCACTCGTCAGTTGCGTCCTCACGAAGATAAGTATCCAACACATGATCTCGAGTTAGCAACAGTTATCTATGCTCTGAAGCTGTGGCGACATTACCTTCTTGGCAATCATTGCGAGATATACACGGACCACCAAAGTCTGAAGTATCTGTATACTCAGCCAGATCTGAACCTCCGTCAACAGAGATGGCTCGAGACAATAGCTGACTATGACATGGATATTTCCTATACCCCTGGCAAGGCTAATGTAATGGTCGATGCTTTGAGCCGCAAGTCTTATTGCAATAACCTCACGGTTCAGCAAGCACAACCCCTTCTCTATGAAGAACTTCGCAAGTTGAACCTTCACATAGTTTGTCAGGGTTATCTCAATACCCTGGTTGTTGAACCGGACCTCGAGTGCAACATCAAGACAAGGCAGAAATATGACTCTAAAGTCGAAAAGATTAAGAAATACCTCTCCCAGGGAAATTCTTCGTTCTACCATGTTGGTGATGATGGTACCTTGTTCTTCAAAGGCCGCCTAGTGGTTCCCAGAAAGCACAATCTGGACTCTTGTTCGGATGTCATGAAAGAAGCTCATGATACACCTCTCTCAATTCACCCTGGTAGTACCAAGATGTACCAAGACATTCGACAGAAATACTGGTGGCCCGATATGAAGCATGACATTGCTCGCTATGTTGCTGAGTGTGACGTTTGCCGTCGCATCAAAGCAGAACATCAAAGGCCTGCTGGAACTCTGCAACCACTTACTATTCCTGAATGGAAATGGGACAAAGTTGAAATGGATTTCATCACTGGTTTTCCCAGATCGCAGAAGGGTCGTGATGCTATTTTTGTCGTCATTGACCGATTCTCAAAGGTTGCTCACTTTCTGCCAGTCAAGGAGACAATCACTGCTAGTCAGTTAGCAGACTTGTATGTTTCCAGAATTGTGTCACTCCACGGTGTTCCGTTGGAGATCAGCTCAGACCGTGGCAGCCTCTTTAGCTCAAGATTTTGGAACAGCTTCCAAGAAGCTATGGGAACTCATCTGTCCTTCAGCACCGCCTTTCACCCTCAGTCCCAGGGACAAGTTGAACGAGTCAGTCAAGTGCTTGAAGATATGCTTCGAGCTTGTGTCATCTCATTCGGTAAGAAATGGGAGGAATCTCTCCCGTATGCCGAATTCTCATACAATAATAGCTATCAGGCTAGTTTGAAGATGGCCCCGTTTGAAGTTCTTTATGGACTTAAGTGCCGAACCCCTCTGAATTGGTCAGAAACTGGGGAACGCCCACTCTTCGGTCCAGACATTATCCAACAAGCTGAAGAACAAGTCTGCATTGTCCGTGAACATTTGAAAGCTGCTCAGTCTCGTCAGAAGAGCAACTATGACTGAAAACACCTGGTAATGGTCTACCAACCTGGCGAGCAAGCTTACCTTCGTGTCACTCCGATGAAGGGCACTCATCGATTTGGAATCAAGGGCAAGTTAGCTCCTCGCTACATTGGCCCGTTCCGTATCCTCGCCCGACGAGGAGAAGTGGCATATCAAATGGAATTGCCGCCGAACCTTTCTCAAGTTCATGATGTCTTTCATGTGTCGCAACTCCGTCGCTGCTTCAAGGATCCTATCCGAGCAGTGGATCGTCAAATGCTTGAGCTGCAAGAGGATCTTTCTTATCAAGAGTATCCGATCCGCATTCTTGATCAAGCTGAACGTCGAACTCGCCAGAAGGCAATCAAGTTCCTTAAAGTTCAGTGGTCAAATCATTCTGAAGATGAATCCACTTGGGAACGCGAAGATCGTCTTCGTGAAGAATATCCTGCTCTCTTTCAGCCTACCTCTTAATTCTCGGGACGAGAATTTCTTTTAGAGAAGGAGAATTGTAACATCCCCATGTAATAGCTACAGTGATCACCCTTTTGATAATGCCAAGTCATCATGATTAACAATGCTTGATTATCATTTGCATCATATCTCATTTCAAATTCCAAATCAAATTGAAATTCAAATATAAATTGAAAATAAAAGTTGTTCAAATTTGAAAACTAAAATGTTCATAATATTGCAAATAATCCAAAAGCAATTATAAAAATAGAATCAACATTAATTGAATTAGCTAAATGACTCTAACATCATGAAACAGTACAAAAGCAATTGGTACTTTTTCATGATGTTAGAGTCATTTAGCTAATTCAATTAATGTTGATTTTTTTAAAAATGGATTAAATACTTCTGTTTTGGTACTGTTTCATGATGTTAGAGTCATTTAGCTAATTCAATTAATGTTGATTTTATTTTTATAATTGCTTTTGGATTATTTGCAATATTATGAACATTTTAGTTTTCAAATTTGAACAACTTTTATTTTCAATTTATATTTGAATTTCAATTTGATTTGGCATTTGAAATGAGATATGATGCAAATGATGATCAAGCACTGTTAATCATGATGACTCGGCATTATCAAAAGGGTGATCACTGTAGCTATTACATGGGGATGTTCCACCGAATTTAACAGTTTATAGTATGCAGTAATGTAACATATCTGTGATCATCACCCAGAGTGATCACGGCCCGATAACAAGCATGGCAAACGGACAAGGGTGAAGGGCCACAGATGGATCAATAGCAAAGCTAACTAAGCATCATGGGACAGCAAGTAGGTATCAACAGCAGGCGACGAAATCAGGCTATGCATCAGAAATAGGAACTATCGGAATATTAACATAAGCAATTCTAATGCAAGCATAAGAGAGAAAGAGTGGGCGATATCTGGATGATCAAGGGGGTTTTGCTTGCCTGGAAGCTCAACTGAAGGGGTCTGGTCATCGACGACGTAGTCGTACTCAGCAGTGTCGTCGGTAGTCTCGGGGTCTATCGGGAGAGAAGGAGGGGGAAGAAACAATAAATACACGGCAAACAATGCAACACAAATTCATGACATGGCAATATGCAGTGCTAGGGGTGTTCTAATGCAGTGCTAGGTATTTTGGTCGGAGTGGGTAAATATCCGGGAGTGTTCTCCCAGCTCCGGGTGATTATCGGTCAGACGATCCAGAGGGGAAAGTTCCATGTTCGTCATGTTAGAGGGGTGTGGCAGGTATGTGGGTGGCATATTCGGATTCGTCATATTTTTCTGATCATTTTTCATATATAAATTATTTTCATCCGAGTTACAGTTTATTTTATATGATTTTCGAAGTTTATTGCATTTTCTAGACTTCTCTGAAATTCTGCCAAGTCTGAGAAATCCTCAGTTTTTTAAACATCACTTAGCTGTTTTCAAAAGGTTATAACTATTGTTCTGTACATCCTATGATTTTGTGCCTTACATCAATTAGGAGCATTTTTCTGTGATCTACCAGATAGTATCAATTGCATCCATGTTAGAGTTCATTTGCTTAATCAGAACCTTGTTTGAAAAGTGCCTCCTGGTGTTAACTGAAGAAACTGTTAAAATATACCAAATGTGCTTGATGATTGCCATTGATCTATAGTTCTAATGGAGACACTTCCTATAAGTGTTTTACTCTACAACAAGAGTACTATCAGGCCATGCCCTTTGATGGCATGCCAAATCCCTGTAGCTTGTTCATCTACAGCTCTAAAGTAGCTATGGCAACAATCTGTTGTTTCTGTTTTTCTGTTAACAGAACATAGGATTTTATGATTTTCATTGTATTTAATCCTTAGATCTTTTGGATTTGGTCCAATGGAATGTTTCGAAGCTTGACAAGTGTACTACCTGCCACATAAATTTTACTCATGTTAACATTTGTTTAGTTGTTGTTTAGGGGCTGTCTAGAGGGCTAGTCAGTGTAATAGCAGTAAAGCTAGCTACCACTACAGTAGCTTCGGCAGCAGAGCAGCGGCACCACGCAGCGGTGGACGTCGCCGGCCGGCCATTTTCGGCGATGGGAGCGCGCGTGAGTGGGCGCGTTGGGGAGCTTGAGCTCGCGCGCTTCAGATGGTGTCATCGGTAGGTCGCGGGGTCGCCGGAAACGTCGACGGCGACGACATTGGCGGCGGCGGCGCTCGGGCGTATGCAAGCCACGGCGCCACGGTGCGTTAGCGGGAAAAGTAAGGGGCACAACAGCCTCCTGTGATCTCCAGGAGCTCGGCGTCGTGCTCGAATGTGCAGTGCGTGTGCTAGAACGACGACGACGACTAGACAGACGACAGTGAGCTCATGGCCATGGCAGCGGAGCGTGCCAGAGCACGAAATCGAGAAGGGGGATGGAGGGAAAAGGTTCGCGGGCTCACAGCGGTGCTGACGAGCTGCTCATTGGCGACGGGGGCGGTCGGAGTGATGCGGATCGACGGCGAGCAGTGGCGGCCTCCGACGATGGGGATGGACGAAAGCGACGGCACGTGGGCGTCCTAGCTCGTGGCAGTCCGCGTAGAGGAAGAGGATGAAGACGCGCATTGTTTGGACATCCCCCGGTGACGTGGGGTGGTCTCGGTGCATGGTAATGGCGAGGTGGTGGCGACGAGCTCGCTCGGGCGAGCAAGAACAGAGAGGGAGAGGGCTTGCGAGGGGGTTTCTGGTGTGCTAGGGTTTGCTGCGGGAGAGGGAGAGCGGCCTTATCCACGTGGGGATCCGTGGGATGGCCGGCGCGTGGCCATCCTGGCCACGAACGCGCGCGCGGCGTCCACGGCGCTCCCTGTGAGCAGGAGTAAGGAGAAAGTGGCCAGGTGGGCTGGGCCTGCACTGTTGAACTAAAGCCCAATGGTACAGTAAGTGTTAGGCATTTTTCCTTTTTCATTTTCTGCCTTATAGTTTTTGCCACTGTTTTGTATTTTAATTAGATAGAAAATGATTTTTGCTTCATATGAAAATTGGCACATTATTACTAGACATCATCTCAGGGTTGATCAAAAAGTTTCAGAGCATTTGGACTTGTTTAGCTAATTTTAGAAATTGAAAAGCCAAAAATAATTGCTGCTGGTCCTGTTTTATTGATGCAAGGATCAATTTGGGAATTCAAATAATGTTGGTTTTATTTTTATAATTGCCAGGGGAATTTATGACATATTGTGAACACTTTTATTTTACTGTTTGAAGAAATAATAATTTGAGTTATATTTGAAATTTGAATTTGAATTAATTTGAGAGTGTGATTATTTCTAATTGCAATTTAATTATGATGATCATGATGACATGGCATATTAGTTAAGCTAATAAAGTGATTACGGTTTGGGGATGTTATAGTAACCCCTGTGTCCCTGCCGTGCCATGTGTGTGCGCGCGCTCTCGTCGTGCTTCGCTTGCCGTAACCTCACAGTGGTCACAGTCGGGTTGTTAGGCAGCAAGCGGCCCCCTGAGTTCGAACCGGGGTCCCCGGAGCCCTTCTTCCGACATTTGGTGCGCCAAGTAGGGGGCTGCTTCCGCTCCTTCGCCTCGACATCGCCATGGCCGACACTCGACGCGAGCGCGCTCTGCGCAGGGCAGCCAGGGTGGCCCAGACGGAGCCCGTCGCCAACGGCAACCGTCGTCGCCGCGCCTGTGCCGCCACTGACCCCGCGGCTGGTGAGGAGGAGGCTTCTTCCCTGCACCCGTCGGTGCAGTCGCCTGGCCGCACCGCCACCGCGTCCTCGCTCGCGCGCCCGGATCCGCAGGCCGCGCTGCTCATGGCGCAGGAGCTGCTGCGCTACCGCCCCACCGAGGCCGGCTACGACGCCTGGCTTGCACGCACCACCGAGCTCGTCAACACCGCTGGGGCCGCTCTAGCGCCCTCTCGCTCTCTTCCACCTCCGCCGCCGCGTGGCGCGGAGGCAGAGCACGGTGCGCCTCCTCCGCCTCTTCCGAGCAACGACGGCGCACGCGCGCAAGAGCCGTCCCGCAACACATCTTCACCAGACCCCGACGACGTGAGCTGCCAAATCATCCGGCGCGCGCCGCCTGACGCGCGCGTGCTCCTCGAGCAGCAGCGCCAGCGTCAAGACCGCACCATCCAGGAGGTTGCCGCGGCCGGGCGCCAGAACCGTGCCGCCCTCGCCGGGGGTGTCGCCTCCAACAGCGGGGGCTGCCGTGCGTTCATTCGCGAGCTGTGCCGTGTGGTGTGGCCCACGAAGTTCAAGCCGGACCTGCCTCCTCGCTACGACGGCATCCCCAGCCCCACGGAGTTCCTGCAGCTCTACACTCTGAGCATCGAGGCTGCGGGCAGTGACGACAAGGTCATGGCGAACTGGTTCCCCATGGCCCTCAAGGACACCCCGCGCTCGTGGCTCATGAACCTTCCTGAGGCTTCCATCTTCTCATGGTCCGAGCTGTGCCGGCAGTTCGTCGCCAACTTCAAGGGCATGCACAAGCGCCCCCTCACGCTCAACGACCTGCGCGTCGTGCGCCAGCGGCCTGACGAGACCCTCCGCAAGTACATCCAGTGCTTCAGCCAAGTGCACAACAAGATCCCGCGCGCCTCCGATGCCGCCATCATCTCCGCGTTCTCCTCCGACGTCACGGACGTCCGGATGCGTGAGAAGCTCGCCATCAACGATGAGCTTGACACCGCGGTCGAGCTGTTCGACCTCGCCGTCAGGTGCGCCAAGGTTGAAGAGGGCCGCCTCTTCGCCCACAACGACCCAGACATGTCGCCTGACACTGCCAAGGCCAAGAGCAAGGACGCCAAGCGCAAGGGCCCTGCCGTGCTCGCGGCGGAGCCTGAGCAGAAGCGCGGCCGCGACCGCGATGAGCCCAAGAAGGATGGTCGCCCCTTCTGCGCCTACCACGGCATGCACAACCACAACACTGAAGACTGCCACGAGCTCAAGCTGCTTCGCGAGAGCCGCAACGACCACGGCGCTGGCCGCGGAGGCGGCCGCAATGGCAACCGCTGGGGAGACCGCAACGGCAATGGCAACAACAACTTCCGGCAAGCCAACCCTCAAGCCAACGCCGCACTGCCGCCGCCGCCACCTGGCAGGAACAACGGCAACCAGCTTGAAGAGAATGCTAGGGGCTACCAGGAGCCTCGCGGAGTGGCATGCATCCTCGGCGGAGCCCAGACTCCCTCATCCAACCGCCACTTCAAGTAGTTCTCTCGCGAGGTGAACGCGGCCCTCCCGAGCCCCGAGGCTTCTCAGCCTCTCAAGTGGTCGCAATACGCAATCTCCTTCGATTCCACGGACCACCCCAGGTCCACAATGGCTATGGGCACCGTCCCCATGCTGTGCACGCCCACGATCAACAACGTTGCCGTCACCAAGACGCTTGTCGACGACGGCGCAGGCCTCAACATGATCTCCATCGAGACCTTCGAGAAGCTCCAAGTGCCCTACGAGCGCCTGATGCCGACGAGGCCCTTCTCAGGTGTGACCGACGGCTCCACCTTGCCTCTGGGGCAAGTGCGCCTCCCCGTCACCTTCGACACCCGCAAGAACTATCACACCGAGCTCATCGACTTTGACGTGGCGCACATCGGCCTACCCTACAACGCCATCTTGGGCTACCCCGTGCTCGCCAAGTTCATGACGGTGACTCACCACGCCTACAACGTCCTCAAGATGCCGGGCTGCAGCGGCATCATCACCGTCCGCTGCGATGAGAAGGATGCAGTGCGCTCCCTCGAGCACGCTTACAAGGCTGCCGCTACCGTGTACCCTGCCGACGAGGACGATGTCGAGTCTGCCGAGGCCGCACCCACAAAGAAGAAGTAGCTGTTCTCTCAGGCGCGCACTGAGACGAAGAAAGTGTCGATGGATGGCAGTGGCTCCGGGCCCGCCTTCACCATCAGCAATGGCCTCGATCCCAAATAGGAAGGCACGCTCGTCGCCTTCCTCCGGGAAAATGCTGATGTGTTCGTGTGGACAACATTAGATTTGTCCGGTGTGCCGAGGGAGGTGATCGAGCACCACTTAGCGGTGTGCCCTAACGCGCGCCCCGTCAAGCAAAAGTTACGGCGCCAAGCGCCCGAGAAGCAAGAGTTCATCGTCCAAGAAGTTCAGAAATTACAAGAGGCAGGAGTCATCCGTGAGGTGCGCCATCCCGAATGGCTCGCCAACCCTGTCATCATCCCCAACCACAGCGGCTAGAGTCAGATGTGCGTCGACTTCACCAGCCTCAACAAGGCCTGCCCCCAAGACCCCTTCCCGCTGCCGCGGATTGACCAGATCGTGGACTCCACCGCTGGGTGCGAGTTGCTCTACTTTCTGGACGCCTTCTCAGGCTACCACCAGATCAAGATGGCGATAGAAGACGAAGAGAGAACGACCTTGATTACCCCATGCGGGACATACTGCTACATCTGCATGCCCTTCGGCTTGAGGAGCGCGGGGGCTACCTTGCAGAGGCTGATGCGTATCACCCTGGGACCCCAGATGGGAAGAAATGCGGAGGCCTACGTCGAGGACATCGTCGTGAAAAGCTGCAAGTCTTGCTCCCTCATCGCGGACCTCGAAGAAACCTTCGCCAACCTCCGCAAGGTCAACCTCAAGCTCAACCCCGCCAAGTGCGTCTTCGGAATTCCTTCCGGCAAGCTGCTCGGCTTTCTGGTCTCCCACCGCGGCATCGAGGCCAACCCCGAGAAGATCAAGGCCATCGAGCGGGTGAAGCCTCCCCGGAACCTCAGGGAAATGCAGCGCCTCGCGGGATGCATGGCCTCGCTTGGGCGCTTCATCGCCAAGTTCGGCGAGCGAGCCTTGTCATTCTTCAAGCTCATGAAGAGATCGGGCCCCTTCAAGTGGACTCCTGAAGCTGATGCGGCCTTCGAGGAACTCAAGAGGTATCTGACTAGCCCTCCCGTCATGGTCGCTCCGCGCCCTCGCGAGCCCCTGCTCCTATACTTGGCGGCCACGCCACAGACGGTCAACGCGGCCCTCCTGGCGGAGCGAGAAGAGCCTGCTCCGGCCAAGAAGAAGCCTGCCGCGCCAGCGCCTCCTGAGGCCGCGCCAGCACCTCCCGAGGTAGCACCTCCACCTGCCGAGGACCCTCCTCTAGAGGCCCCTGACAAGCCGCCTCCCGAGCTCCCTGAAGAACAAGCTGTCGCGCCTACGGCCACGCGCCTCGTCGAGTACCCCGTCTACTTCGTCAGCTCGGTGCTGCGGGATGCCCGCGAGCGATACCCCATGCAGCAGAAGCTCCTCCTCGCGCTCCTCATCGCCTCCAGAAAGTTGCGCCACTACTTCCAGGGCCATCCCATCATGGTGATCACCTCTTATCCCCTGGAGCAGGTCCTGCACAGCCCCAACGCCACTGGCCGCGTCGCCGAGTGGAACATCGAGCTGCAAGCCTTTGCGTTGGAATTCTTCACCACAAGGACGATCAAGGGCGCAGCCTTGGCAGATTTCATGGCGGAATGGACGAATCCGCAGCAAGAGGAGCCTCGCGAGGACGAGTCCCTCCTGCCTGGGGAGGAAGCCCCTGGCGGCTGGACCTTGCACTTCGATGGCGCGTTCTCCCGGCAGGGCGCGGGGGCTGGCATCGTCCTCACCTCGCCGGCAGGAGACAAGCTCTACTACACCGTACAACTCTGCTCCAGGCATGACGACAAGGTCTCCAACAACATCGCCGAGTACGAGGGCCCCATTGCCAGGCTCAAGGCTGCTTCAGCTCTTGGCATCAAGCGCATCCTCATCAAGGGAGACTCACAGCTCCTCGTCAACTTCTCCAACAAAAGCTACAAGCCCAAGGACGAGCACATGGTCGCCTATCTGGAAGAGGTGCACAAGCTCGAGAAGCGCTTCCTCGGCATGGAGCTCCAGCACGTTCGTCGCGGCAGCAACAAGGAAGCAGATGATATCGCCAAGCGGGCGTCTTGCCGCGAGCCTCAAAAGCCCGGCGTCTTCGAGGAAAGGCTCCTGAGGCCATCAGCCGCACCACCCGCCGCAAGCACCATGGGGCCTCATGAGGAGCTCCCTCCCACACCACCCACATGCGCACCCGACTACGGCCCATCTTCAGGCGCTCGCCTGCTGCTGGCGCTGGATCCCCAAGTGGAAAGCTGGGCCAACGAATTCAAGGCCTATCTGGAGGACGGCACCCTCCCAGAGAAGGACTCAGAGGCTGAGCGCGTGGCCCGCCAGGCCACAGCCTACTGCTTGAGGGATGTCGATCTCTACCGCAGGCGCCCTAATGGCGTCGCACTGTGGTGCATCTCCGAGGAGCAAGGGCGCGAGCTGCTTGCCGACATACACGGTGGAGACTGCGGCCACCACTCTTCATCGTGCACGCTCGCCGGCAAGGTGTTCCACAGCAGCTTCTACTGGCCCACTGCGCTTCAAGACACCACCGAGCTCGTCCAATCCTACGAAGCTTGCCAGTTCCACGCCAAGCAAATCCACCAGCCGGCGCATGGCCTCCAGACCTTTCCCCTCTCATGGCCCTTCGCGGTCTGGGGGCTGGACATCCTGGGGCCCTTCCCTCGCGCAGCTGGCGGCTACCGCTACCTCTACGTCGCCATCGACAAGTTCACCAAATGGGCGGAAGTGGAGCCCGTCCGCACCATCCCGGCAGGATCAGCCGTCAAGTTCATCAAGGGCCTCGTGAGCCGCTTTGGCGTCCCCAACCGCATCATCACTGACAATGGCTCGCAGTTCACCAGCGGCCTCTTCAAGTCATACTGCGCCAACCTTGGCACGCAGATCTGCTAAGCCTCCGTGGCGCACCCGCGAAGCAACGGCCAAGCCGAGCATGCTAACGCTGAGGTCCTGAAGGGCCTCAAGACACGAAGATTCAAGAAAAAGCTTGACGCCTGCGGCAAAGGCTGGCTCGACGAGCTCCAGTCCATGCTATGGTCGATCCGCACGACAGCGACCAAGCCTACCGGCGAAACACCCTTCTTCCTCGTCTACGGGGCTCAAGCATGGGTCCCCGCGAGTCCTCGCCTTTGACGAGGCTCACCAGGACGGCCCGTGGGAGACTGATCAGCTCCTCCTCGAGGAAGCACGTCGCCGGGCCGCCATCCGCGCCGCCCGGTATCAGCAGGCATTGCGTCGCTACCACAGCCGCAACATACGCCCCCGCACGCTTGAAGCTGGCGATCTTGTCCTGCGAAGGATCCTCTCCAGGGAAGGACTCCACAAGCTCTCGCCCATGTGGGAAGGCACGTACAGGGTTGTGTACGTTTCCCAGCCTGGCGCAGCACGACTGGAGACGGAGGAGGGTGTTCTGGTGCAAACACATGGATCATCCAACATCTCCACAAGTTTTACCCGTGACCTCACGGGCACGAACGAAGTGGAGCTGTACACACTCCGGAGCCTCTCTGTGCGGTACCTGCTGGGGCCGCGAGAGCTCCCTCCCACAACCCAGTGGAAGCCCCATGCTCAGACATGGCAGAATGATCGAACTGAGGGCGCCACCTGGCTGCACCATCCTCACGCTGACCCGTGTCCGTCACGGCAGCCTCATCTTTTTGGTTGTGTAATGAATTTATTTCTATGCAGCAGTAAAGACTTTATTTCCTAAGTATTACATGTGTTTGGTAAGCGATTTACTTCAGGAGGCTGTGCGCGCTCGCGATCTCCCTCCTGCGTGTCACGCGAGCGGGGGCTGGACACGGTGCCTGTGTTTGGGCCAGGTCCAGCAGCGCCATTAAACCCAAGTGACTGAGCTCTAGCTTGCGGGCCTGCTCCCGTGCACGTCACCTCACCAAGGTCCTTGGTACTTCATCTCCTCGCATGACACCCACGAGTAAGCTGGTGAGCACGTGCCGCTACACTACTTGCAAAACTTGTTGAGAGTTGTCACAGGAACAAGGCACACGGAAGGCCTCGCAAGGCGACGCCCGACGCGTCGCCTCTTCAAGATGCCCCAGGAAGCCTCACGAGCGCTGCCTCGCGAGGCGGCCTGCGGCGCCCATCTTCACCAAGTGCCAGCGGGAGGCCTCACGAGCGAGAGCCTCATGAGGCTCACTCCGCAAGCCACGGCCCACCAAGGGCCACACTCCGCGAAAAAGCTAAGTCTAAAAACGCCTCGCGAGCTGCTCTCAGCGCCTCTCAAATTCTTTTCTCCTCGCAACCTCGCTGAGTGCTGATGTTTTCTCCTTCGCGCAAGCCGCTTGCACGTCAAAGGGGGGCTTCCTGAGCATCGCGCCTCGGGAGCCCTTACCGCCTCACAGAGCCCTACACCCTCTGGCCTTGTCTAGGCACGCGTCCTAACATACCAGCGATGGTCGTAGCTCGCTCGGGGGCTGGGTCCTAACGACGTAGAGCACGCAGCAAGCAAAAAGAGAAAAATAAGCCTCGCGAGAAACACAAATTAAGGTAAAACGCCAAATGCTTAACTGAATCATACAGACCATGTCTTTACGTCCCCACGGGGCTACATCCACTTGGATACAGGGCAAAAGGAGAAGAAGGGCCTAAGAGGACGAGGCACCGTCTCCGCCATCATCGTCGCCATCGCCTTCGCCGTCGCCAGCCTCGCCGGAGCTCTCGCTGCCGTGGGAGAACTTCGCAACCAGGGCCGCCACATGATCCTCCACTTCCCTCCCGAGCCCGTCGCGAAGCTCCGGAGGGACAGGGGCCATCACCCTGTCGAAGTCGAAATTGGCATCGGCGCGAAGGATGTTGCTGAAGACCCGCGTCGCCGCCTGGCTGAGGAGCTCGCGGCACTCGTCCTCGATGATGCCGTTCACCCGCTTGGCCCCGTTCTCCAGCTTCTCCACAAGCTTGGTGAAGAAGTCCAGGTAGCTGGCATCGTTGTCTTCGAGGGGGGCCCCGAGCCTCTCTTGGCAGATGGCAGCCAGGGCGCCGCGGGCACGGGTGGAGAGGGCAGGTACATCTTGGCGCGCTCGTGCTGGCGCCCCCGCGCCCGAGCCGCCTCGTCCTTCGCCCTCTCTATGACGTCGGAGACATCGCCCACCTGCGCTTGCAGAGAGGCCAGCTCCCCTTCAGCGTCGGCCTTGGCCTTCAGCACGCTTTTCCTGCTGCCCTCCGCCTCCTTTAGCAGCTCCTTAAGGCCAGAAATCTCCGCCCGGAGCTCCTCGCGCTTCTTGGTGAAGCGGTCCTCCTGAAGCTTTAGCTTCTTGGCGTAATCCACGGCGAGCGCCTCGCGGTCCCTCTTGGTCTTCGCGTCGGCGTCCGCCTAGATCTTCTTCTCCTTCACCTCCAGCTGAGCGTTGGCCTTAGCCATGTGCTGGTCATAGAAGGCTTGGGCGGCTGCCACCTGGCAGTCCAGCGTCAGCAGGTGCTCGCGCTCCACGTCTTGCTCGCCAGCCGTTCTCGCGAGCTCCCGCTCGCGGATCTCGGCGTCGGCCTCACGGGCCGCAAGGGCTTCCTCATGCTTGGCGAGCTCACTCTCGCGGGAGGCAACACTACAAAAAAACACTTCCGTGATGATACGTCTTTGTCACAGTAGGTCACATTTTCTGTCATGCATGTACATCCGTGATGATTTTATGACAGAATCAAGATAGTCATACATGTGCTGTCGTAGAAGTGTTCCATGACAATACTCAAATTATCATCACGAAAGTGTCCACTTCCATGACGATAAATGGCGCGTCATGGAAGTGTTTTCGTCAAGGGTAACCGACACGTGGCATCCACCGTAACGGGTCGTCGTTAAGCTATCGGGTATGGTTTTGGATCCGATAACCCGCTAACAGCCCCGACCAATGGCAATTTTCCACGTGTAAATATCTGATTCGCCAGAGGATCGACGTGTCAGCTCCCGTGGGGACAGATGTCAACCATCCAATGGACAGGAGTCGCCAATGAAACGTCGACACATGGAACGGCCCAGCATTGGCCCATTTAAGGTAAAAGGGCCGGCCCAGCAAAAGGCCCACAAGATTTCGTCAGATACTAATGGGCCGGCCCGTTAACAGCCTACCATGTTTTGGGCCAAATTACGGCCCATATCAGATCCGGCCTGTTGACAGGGTGCCATGTTTTGGGCCAAATTACGGCCCATATAAGATCTGGCCCGTTAACAGTCTGCCATGTATTCGGCCAAATTATGGCCAGTATCAGATCCGGCCCGTTAACAGCCTGCCAAGTTTTGGGCCAAATTATGGCCCATATCAAAACCGGCCCGTTAACAGGCACTGTGCTTTTGGGCCCATTGCCGGCCCGATTTGGACTTCGGCCTCTTAAAGGCCCGTTTAACAGTTCGGCCCGATATTAGTCTCGACCTGTTTGCGGCCCTTGGTACATTTGGGCCGTTGTCGGCCCGGTTTCACTTTCGGCCATTTAACGGCTCGTGCTGCATGTGGGCCTATTTCTGGTCCGAAGTGACATTCGGCCTCTTAACGGCCCGTAGTCTTCGTGGATACATTTTAGCCCAATCTGGCTATCGGCCTGTCAAAGGCCCGTGATATAGTTGGGCCTAATTATGGCGCGCTTTGCATCCGGCCTGCTTATAGCCCATCATGTGATTGGGCCAACCAAGGCCCGACATAAATTTTGGCCTGTTAACGGCCCGTCATGTCATTGGGCCATTCATGGGCCCAGGTATGTTTCGGCCTGCTGTCGGCCCGTGAATTGTTCGGCACAATTCAGGCCCAATCTACTTTTCAGCCTGTTAAAAGCCCATTGTATTTTTTGGCCCATCCAAGGCAAGCGGTTTACTCGGCCTATAAAAGGCCCGAAACTAATAGTGGGCCAGTTTACATCTAGGCCAGATAATGGCCCGAGAAGATTGTGGGCCCATAATTGGGCCCATTTATAGCGATTGGTGGGCCAGCCAGTTTTAGTACCGTAATTTTTTTATATAAACCTAACGATTTGGCCCATTGCGCTCGGTCGAAGCTTACGGCCTTTTCAGAGAGTGACGACAGCATATACAGTAAATAAATTACAGCATCGTGACGAAGAATTAACCTAGACTATACAACAAAGAAATTACGACATATTACATCCACTGGGCATTAAAGTTCGCCGCCAGTGATAATAAAGCGCAACCAGACAGCAGATTACATACACTGGGCATCAAAGGTCGCCACCAGTGCAAATAAACATGCCGACAAAATAATATACAGAACCGACAACACTTCAACACAGTTCAAGAAAGGTTAGCCCTGCCCGGGAGCTGCAGCGCAAGCAGCTGAGCAAGCTAATGAGACTGCGCTTGTTTGACGCTTATATCCCCCAACTCTAGCTGCATAGCATCAATAGACGTCCTGTACTTTTGGTTAATCTTCCATAGAGATTGGAGTTCCAGTAGGAGTTGAGCTGAAGCATGTCTTTCTGCTTGAATTTGAGACTGAAGAAGTCGAACAAATTCAGGCGGCGACTTCATCGAGCTTGTGTCACTGCTATTAGCGGGTAACTTTGACACTACATCAAGATATGACTTTGGGGTTGTATCGCTATCCCCAAGATGTGTTGCCTTCTTCCCTGCAATATATGTTAGAGGGACAAGCAATGGGTTTGTCTCACTATCATTGTGGCAGTTCTTCCTGGCGTCAGAGATATCACTCTGAAAGACAAACAAGAAAACAGATAACAGGTTTTGCACGTATAAATATCAGTGCTGTCAATTCATCCCATTTCTTATGGGCAAATAAAGAGACACGGTTTAAAATAGCATTAACATCATATGGCATTGTTCATAGTTAAGACATGGCAGGATATGGCATTGTGCAGGAGTGGCCAGCTTCACCACACCACTGGATTACAGATCAAGAACACAAGCATACATGCGGTGCTAAAGAACGTATAAGCATCAATGGCCAGTGTGATGTCAATTAATCCCATTTCAGATTGGCAAATAAAGAGACATGATTTAAATAACATTAACAAAATATGGCATAGTTCATAGTTAAGACAGAGCAGGATATGACATTGTGCTGGAGTGGGTAGTTTCACCACACCCCTGGATTACAGATCAAGAACACAAGCATGCATGCACTCTAAAGAAGATCACTTGCTTTGTTTAGTTTCATTTACAGGGTATGAATAAGGAACTTGGTTGTATAACTAAAAACTAAAATTGAGAAGGACAAACTTATGTTTATGAACTTCTTCATAAGAAACTTTAAACATGCAATTTGATGCAAACACGAAAAATAAACAGTAGTTGCAGTCATGCCTATCCAAATATACTCAACAAAGTTTGAAGGCTCGAGAAGGACAAACTTATGTTAGTAGTGAAGACGGGCTCTATAAAGCCCTTGTCCATGCTGATGGGGGGGGGGGGCAATTCAAGTAGTTTACCACAGAATCTTCTTCATAACCATTGCCTTCATTCTACATTTTGTTAAGCGTAAATATAGATGTGATAATATAGGAACAAATGGAGAATATTTGATGCTACATAATCAACTAGCTAGAAATGTAAAGGTACTGACAAGAGCAATGCAGAGCTAAACTTCTTCGGTAGCATTTGTTTTATTCAACATTTTGGTAAGAGTAAATATAGATCTGATAAGGTCTAGAAAATGGAGGGCAAGGGGAAATAAGCTGCAGAGTGATGGTACATGAACAACTAGCTGTCAATATAAGTACAGTGATAAAGGACAAAAGGTACTTACAAGAACAATGCAGAGCTAAACTTCTTCATAAGCATTGGGTTTATTCTACATTAATGTAAGCATTAATATAGATCTAATAATTTGGAGCGAACAATGGATAAGCAAGCTATCATGCACACATATGTCACATAATCAACTAGGTATGAATGTAAGTACAACGATACAGGGCAGCAGGTACTAACAAGAGCAAAGTAGCGAGCAGCACAGTTGCGATATCCTGTCGTCCATTTCAAAAGAGATATTCTTCTTCGAGCAGTTTTCCTGCAAAAGAGATCGGTAAGGCACATGCAGAAATGTAGGAGTTCAAATTGTCATGTGATCTCATAGACAGTACCTCTTCCTGGGGACGAGACCAGTGCATAACAAGGTTTTTCCATTCAATATGTTGTAAATTTATCACAGGAGACTTCACCGAAATTTCGTTTATAGACTTGCCATCAAAGTGTGTTTGCCTCAGGTAACACCGATACTGCTGCAACGCATCCTTGAAAAGCGCAAGCAAGCTTTGCTTGTCATGACTATCCAGATTGACCCTCTCCTATTTAGAAGAATGTAATGTAAATCATTGATGTGTTCAATCAACAGAAAACAAGACAATAATCACCATGAATAATAGCACTTACACGTAAGTGCGACAGGAAGATGTGAAAATGGTGTTTGTCTTCACTATAATCTTCCCATGATGGGAATATACGCACATGGTTCCTAACAACATTGAAAGCATTGTCTTTTAAACTGGGAATAACTGGAATGGGGTTCCAATCTGCAGGAATCGGGGCACTCTGCAGTTGGAATAGGTCTTTGGCCTGTGGATTTGGTGTACTTTTTGCTGGATTGAGATTTTTCTGTGGTACGGCTGGTGGCATGGCAACTGAAATCAGCATACCTTTTGCTGGAGTGCGGTTCCTGTGTGGCGGGGCTAGTTGTATGGCCAGTGGAGTATGGGTACAGTCTGCTGGAGTCGGGACTAGGTTTTGTGGCGCTGGTTCTGTCGCCAATATAAGTGGGGTGCTATCTGATTTCTCCGGTACCACCACCTTTTTCAAAGACTTTGTTTGTACCCCTTCAGGTTCTGCAATCACCCTCTTCTTTATGGATGCCTGATACACAAGAACAACATTTGAATGGAAAAACATGGTATGATGACAGATGGAATAGGTATTGATAATGGATGGGCATGGCATCTTCACATATATGATGAGTAAACTAAGCAGATGGCTATGCAACGAAGTAGAAGAAATGCAAGACACCTTATGCAAGATACGTGCAACCAGTAAAACCTTGCCAAATTAGAACATGCACCTTGATGGGTGAACACGATAGGCGATCTGCCTTTGACTGCACGAGCTCAGAATAGTCATTAGGATCATATTCTGAACACGAATCTGTAGGTGGGGAGCGTGTGGGTTTCATTCCATCCAGAATGGAACTCAATCCCTTGATGCCAAGTTTGTTAGCCATTGCACTTTTCCGCAGTATTCCTATGATGCGTGCATTCTCATATTCATTGTGATCATGTTCAATATCTGATATGCATGAAAACAGAAATAGTAGTGAGATTATCTTTGAAATGCATAGGATATCCTAATATAATAGGGGCTCCCTGTAAACCCTTGTGTGCTACCTCTGGAATTCTGATGAGAGAGCCCATATGTGATGTAATTTGGTGCGTACATTAATATAATCTGGCACTACCGCTCAAAAAAATAGGCTCCCTGTTGGGAGCTCCAGAAGTAATGATAGTTGGCAGATGATAGGTTCAAAATATACTGTATGCAAAGTTTATTGCCAAAGCATGATGACGAGAGCGTACAGAGAAATAGTATTCCCTCATGACTCTATATGTGGCGCACATGCATTTCAAAACTCGCGTAGTAACATTAGCTGACCAATTAAATGTGTCTCTATTTTATTAGTATCTGTATAGTATCAGATTTGAATTTGATAACTAAGCTTTGGAATTATGAGTGGCATGTAGTTTAGCTTGAAGGATGGAGTGCTGCTAGTATGACACGAAGCATCTAGGCAGATAGTAGTGTAGATAAAAGGGGGAAACCATAACATCATAAATAAATCTGGAAAGTGGAACTCGCTCGAAAATATGGGGTTATATTGCAGCTACTAATCGAAAGCATTTCGATCCCCTACAGGCCAGCTCTATTCAATTGAAGGCGCACTACTGTTACTATCAGTCTAGTCTCTCAAAGGCCACACAGCTCCTAGCATTTCCTGGATATTATGGCAGATCAACTCGAAGTGCTAAAAGCATCTATTAGAAGCGGCCAATAGACCTGTTTACTGTAGATCTCCCTGCTCCCCTTCCTGACAAGGAACATACTGTACTTATTAAAGAAGAACAGAAGAGGAACATGTTAAAGAATAGAAGAGGAAGCATATTATGGAGATTCCACTTCTTTCTATACATTTGGAAACTAAGCTCATGATAAACCAGGCCACGTGCATTTGGAAACTCAAGTGGGAACATTAGCTGACCAATTAAATGTGTCTGTTAACTAATATCATTATCACATCACATTCGGATATGAACAACTAAGCTTTGGAAATATGAATGGTGTGTTGTTTAGCTTGAAGGGTGGAGTGCTGCTAGTACGACACAAAGCACTTACGCAGCTGATAGTGTAGATAAAATGGGAAGACCCTAAGCATCACGAGTAAAATTGGGAAAGTGGAACTAGCTGGAAAATATGGGCTTGTATTGCCGGTACGGCTACAAAGGCTTTGGATCCCCTACAGGGGCAGCTCTCTTCAACTAAAGGCGCACTACTGTTACTATCAGTCTAGACTATCAAAGGCGACACAGCTCTCAGCATTTCCTGGATATTATGGCAGACCAACTCAAATAGTTGAAAGCATCGATCAGAAACGACCCAATAGACCTGTGGACTGCAAATGTCCCTGCTCCTCTTCCCGACAAGGAACATACTGTACTACTATACTTATTAAAGAAGAACATAAGAGGAACATGTTAAAGAAGAGCAAGCAGATTTTGGATAATACAATGTTCATTGCCCACCCATGATGAACCAGAGCGCACAAAGAAATGCAATTCTCTATATGTGGCCACGTGCGTTTGGGAACTCAAGTGGAAACATTAGCTGACCAATTAAATGTGTGTCTATTAACTAATATCATTATCATATCACATTCGTATATGAACAACTAAGCTTTGGAATTATGAGTGGTGTGTTGTTTAGCTTGAAGGGTGGAGTGCTGCTAGTACGACACAAAGCACATACAAATCATAGTGTAGATAAAATGGGAAAACCCTAAGCATCACGAGTAAAATCGGGAAAGTGGAACTAGCTAGAAAATATGGGCTTGTATTGCCGGTACGGCTAGATAGGCTTTGGATCCCCTACAGGGGCAGCTCTCTTAAACTGAAGGTGCACTATTGTTACTATCAGTCTAGACTCTCAAAGGCGACACAGCTCCCAGCATTTCCTGGATATTATGGCAGACCAACTCGAAGAGTTGAAAGCATCCATCAGAAGCGACACAATAGACCTGTCGACTGCAAATGTCCCTGCTCCTCTTCCAGGCAAGGAACATACTGTACTACTGTACTTAATAAAGAACAGAAGAGGAACAGGTTAAAGAAGAGCAAGCAGAGTTTGGATACTACAATGTTCGTTGCCCACCCATGATGAACCAGAGCGCATAAAGAAATGCAATTCCCTGATGTCTCTCTATATGTGGCGCACATGCTTTTTCGAAACTAAAGTAGGAACATTAGCTGACGAATTAAACGTTCTTTGTTTTAGTAATATCAGCATCATATCAGATTCGTATTTGAACAACTAAGCTTTGGAAATATGAGTGGCATGTTGTTTCACTTGGTGGGTTGAGGAGCAGTGCTGGCACAACACGAAGCACCTAGGATGATGGTAGTGAATATAAAAGGGGAAACCATAAGCATTTCGAGTATAGTGTTGAGCGTACCATGGCGGATCTGAAGGTGCAAAGGAGATAAAGGCTACTTCGCAAACAATGCGGGACTAAACTTTTTTTCTTGAAATTTGCTAGACTTTGCCACAGGTGGTACTTTCATGGAAATTACATTGGGAGAAGCTACAAAACTTCATGATAATATTATGACAAATTATTCTCAATGGCACACGGAACGAACTCCAACTGGTAAGAAGGTAAATTCTGTTGAAGAAATTAATACTTTTGAGTGATAAGATGGATGCTCTTATGAAATTGGTTGCTAGTAAAAGTGCTCATATTGATCCTAATGATGCGCCATTGTCTACTTTGATTGAGCAAAATAATGATGCTATTTATGTGAATTTTGTCTCTAGAAATAATTTCAACAACAATGCTTATAGGGGTAATTTCAATCCTAGACCGTTTCCTGGAAATTCCTCTAATAATTATGGTAATTCATATAATAATAATAATAATAGGATACTCTCTGATCTTGAAAGTAATATTAAGGAATTTATTAATTCGCAATAGATTTTCAATGTTATGGTAGAAGAAAAATTGAATAAAGTTGATGACATGGCTAGGAACATGGATAGAATTGCTCATGATGTGGAAACTCTCAAAATTAAAATTTTGCCACCCAAGCATGATATAAATGATTCTATTAAAGCTATCTATGTCTCCATTAATGAAAGTAAAGAAAGGACCGCTAGGTTGAGAGCTAAGCGAGAATTTCTAGAAAAGGCTATTCCACCCGGTTTCTATCGTAATAATGATGAAGATATTAAAATGATTGGTGTCTCACCTATTGAATCCCTATTTAGTAATATAAAACTTGATGAAAAGGGGACTAAAGATTAGTCAACTTTAGCTAGAAGGCGTCCCAATTATTTGGAAGGTGATGTGCCCACTACTTTGGATTACAAGGACTTTAATTATGATAATTGCTCTTTAATTGAATGTATTTCCTTGTTGCAATCCATGATTAATTCACCTAATGTCTATGAACAAAATAAAGCTTTTTACTAAACATATTGTAGAAGCTATGATAAAAGCTCATGAAGAAAAACTTGAGTTGGAAGTTTCAATTCCTAGAAAATTGCATGATGAATGGGAACCTACTATTAAATTTAAAATTAAAGATTATGAATGCAATGCTTTATGTCGTCTAGGTGCTAGCGTTTCTACTATACCAAAATCTTTGTGTGATGTGCTAGGTCTCACCGATATGGATCCTTGTTCCCTTAATTTATATCTAGCGGATTCCACTATTAAAAAACCATTGGGTAGAATAAATGATGTGCTTATTCTTGCTAATAGAAATTATGTGCCTATGGATTTTATTGTGCTTGATATTGAATGCAATCCTTCTTGCCCTATAATACTTGGTAGGCCCTTCCTACGAACCATAGGTGCTATTATTGATATGAAAGAAGGTAATATAAGATTTCAATTTCCATTAAAGAAAGGGATGGAACACTTCCCTAGAAAGAGAATTAAGCCACCATATGAATCTATTATGAGGGTCACCTATGGAATTAATTTGAAGGATGACAACACTTGAAACTATGCATTATGCCTAGCTAGGGGCATAAAACAATAGCGCTTGTTGGGAGGCAACCCAATGAATAAAATGAATTTTTGTTTTACTTTATGTTTACACAATTGTATCCTCTGTTATGATTGTGTTTTTATCTTTTAATTAGTGTTTGTGCCAAGTAATGCCTTTGGGATGATTTGGATGATAGTACAATTGATGCTGTTTGAAAACAGAAACTTTTGCGTCCAGTGCTGGATTTTTTAGTTTTTTTTCTGGAGCGTCATAACATTCTGAATTTTTTACACATTATTGATATATAAATTGCCCACGTTTTCCTAATTTTTCAGAATTTTGGGAGTTACAGAAGTTTGACTTTAATTCAGATCTTTACAGACTGTTCTGTTTTAGACAGATTCTGTTTTTATTGCATAGTTTGCTTATTTTGATGAATCTATGGATTGTATCGGGGGGTATGAGTCATGGAGAAGTTGAGTACAGTAGCATTATGTAAATATTAAATATGAATCAATTTACAACAGCACCTAAAGTTTAAGATTTGTTTGTTATACTAACGGATCCCACGAGGTTTCTGTTGAGTTTTGTGTGCTGAAGTTTTCAAGTTTTGGGTGAGACTACAATGGATAAAGGAATAAGGAGGGGCAAGAGCCTAAGCTTGGGGATGCCCAAGGCACCCCAAGGTAATATTCAAGGAATACTCAAGTGTCTAAGCTTGGGGATGCCCCGGATGGCATCCCCTCTTTCGTCTACAATCTATCGGTAACTCACTTGGAGCTATATTTTTATTCATCACATGATATGTGTTTTACTTGGAGCGTCTTGTGCTATAGTTTGTTTGATTTTTATTTTGTCACAATCATCTTTGCTGAACACACCTTTTTGAGAGGGACACACATTATTCGTGATTTGTTAGAATACTCTATGTGCTTCACTTATATCTTTTGAGCTAGGCAGTTGCTCTAGTGCTTCACTTATATCTTTTAGAGCACGGTGGTGGTTATATTTTAAAGAAATAGTTGCACTCTCATGCTTCACTTATATCTTTTTGAGAGTCTAATAAATAGCTATGGTAATATGCACGGGTTATGAATTTTGTCCTAATATGATAGGTATTCAAGAGGGATATAATAAAAACTTTCATGTAGATCACTGAATATGATAAGTTTTATTCCTTGCAATAGTTTTGTGATATTAAGATGGTAATATGTGTAGGGCCGGCCCTGGTGTATGGCCGGCGGGGCGACGGCCCAGGGCCCAAGCGGAGGGGGGGGCATGATGTAGTATATATATACACTATAGCCCAGCAAAAAATAGGTAAAAAAATTACAAAAGCAAAGAAACGAGATGGGCTAGGCCCATCAGATAGCTAGAGATCGATTAGCAAACCATCACGCGGTCGCGGCGTGACTCACGCGGCTGCTCGTTTTCCTTCGTAGCTTCGTCTCGTCGACCGTGAACCGTCGGCCTCGAAGGTCTACATGTCCCTGTCGCTCAACGCCTCGCCGGTCGCCGCCTCAGCCGCCTCACCGCTGCGCGCGCCGCACCCGCACGGCCGCCCGGCCATCCGGCAAGACGGCAAGTTAGTACGTATCTCAGGCCGGCCTTGAGCGCTACAGTAGCAGGTATCCTGTATCCATCCATGTTCCTAAATCCTAATCCATCCCCCCAAAACCCAATTTGACAATTTCAGTAGTTTATTTTATTCTTTATTTAGTATGTACGTATTCAACTATTCATCCATGAACCATGATCCATCCTCCAATTTCAGATTTTCAGTATGCCTAAGAAGAAGCAATTGTCGGGTGCTGCAAAAAGAAGAAAAAAGAAAGAAAATGATCTGAAAATTCAACCACTGAAGGGTTCTTCGAATGGCTTGGCTA
This sequence comes from Elymus sibiricus, assembly GCA_039707655.1. Lineage (NCBI taxonomy): Eukaryota > Viridiplantae > Streptophyta > Magnoliopsida > Poales > Poaceae > Elymus > Elymus sibiricus. The sequence continues at coordinate 311,388,923 of CM077666.1, forward strand.
TGTGCTGCATTGAGAAGGATATCTTGGACAATGTTGATCTTGATTGTGCCCTTAATGACTTTGCATCAAGAAACGCTCGAAGAAACCTTTTCTGAAGCACTGAAGTATTATTGTTGTCGATGGAGTCAGTCGAATTTGGTTCTTATTTGAGGTAATCATGTCATGTTAGTTTCATTTTTCTATCTTTTTAGTATTATTGTTGTCGATGGAGTCAGTTCGAATTTGGTTATTGTTGTTGTCGATGGAGTGAGTCGAATTATTATAGTCAAATTTTAAACTAAAGATGTGTGGTTGAAAGTTACTCTTAATAAGTTATATTTATATATGTTTATGTATCACGCACACGCATATATATATATATATATATATATATATATATATATATATATATATATATATATATATATATATATATATATATATATAGAAAGTCTGTTCATCACCCAGGGTGCAGAATAAGTTATTCTTCACCCGAGGTAATTTTACGATCATTTCATAAATAAATTACATTTGAAATACAAATAATTACATTCATATTGATTCACTGCGTAAAATTTGGCATAAGAAAAAAAATATAGGTCATAAGACCAAAAAAATTACATTTTATGTACATTTTACACTATGTTTTTACATTTGTAATTTTACGAAACATAAAATATTTTTTACGGCGATTATATATTTTCTTACGTTCTCTTTTTACGTCTGAAATAAGACAAAATTTACGAAACGTAAAATTACGGTGCATTGACGTTAAAATAGAGGGGGGTGAAGAATAACTATTCCTCACCCAGGGTGACGAATAGTCAATCCCTATATATATATATATATATATATATATGTATATATATGTATATATATATATATGTATGTATATATATATGGTCTTAGGACATAGGGGGCCATGTCATCGAGTTCGCCTAGGGCCTCCCGAAACACAGGGCCGGCCCTGAATATGTGGGAGGTACTAGTAGATAATTATGGTTTAGTAAGAATATTGGTGTTAAGGTTTGTGATTTCCGAAGCATGCACGTATGGTCTATCGTTATGCTGAGAAGTTGGAGCATGATTTATTCTTGATTGTCTACCTTATGAGTGGCGGTCGGGGACGAGCGATGGTCTTATCCTACCAATCTATCCCCCTAGGGGCATGCATAGTAGTACTTTGCTTCGAGGGCTAATAAACTTTCACAATAGTATGTGAGTTCTTTATGACTAATGTGAGTCCATGGATTATACGCACTCTCACCTTTCCGCAATTTGCTAGCCTCTTCGGTACCGTGCATTGCCCTTTCTCACATCGAGAGTTGGTGCAAATTTCGCCGGTGCATCCAAACCCCGTGATATGATACGCTCTATCACACATAAGCCTCCTTATATCTTCCTCAAAATAGCCACCATACCTACCTATTATGGCATTTCCATAGCCATTCCGAAATATATTGCCATGCAAGTTCCACCATTCTTTTTTTATATGACACACATCATCATTGTCATATTGCTTTGCATGATCATATAGCAGACAAAGTATTTGTGGCTCAGTCACCGTTCATCATTTTTTATACATGTTACGCTAGTATCATTGCACATCCTGGTACACTGCCAGAGGCATTCATATAGTCATATTTGTTCTAGTTTCGAGTTGTAATTTTGAGTTGTAAGTAAATAGAAGTATGACGATCATCATTATTAGAACATTGTCCCAGTGAGGAAAATAAATAAAGAAAGAAAAAAGAGAGGTCAAAAAGACCCCACGAAAAAAAGAAAAAAAAGAAGAAAGAAAAAAAGAAAAAAAAAGAGAAAAAGAGAAAAATGAGAGAAAAAGAGATAAGGGGCAGTGTTACTATCCTTTTCCATACTTGTGCTTCAAAGTAACGCCATGTTTTTCATATAGAGAGTCTCCTATTTTGTCACTTTCATATACTAGTGGGAATTTTTCATTATAGAACTTGGCTTGTCTATTCCGATGATGGGCTTCCTCAAAATGCCCGAGGTCTTCATGAGCAAGCAAGTTGGATGCACACCCACTTAGTTTTCATGTTGAGCTTTCATACACTTATAGCTCTTAGTGCATCCGTTGCATGGCAATCCCTACTCCTCGCATTGACATCAATTGATGGGCATCTCCATAGCCCGTCGATTAGCCGCGTCGATTTGAGACTATCTTCTTCTTTTTGACTTCCCCTTATTAATCTCTACCACCACATTCTATTCCACCCATAGTGCTATATCCATGGCTTGCACTCATGTATTGTGTGGGGGTTGAAAAAGCTGAAGCGCGTTAAAATTATGAACCAACTGCTCGGCTTGTCATCGGGGTAGTGCATGATAAATACTTTGTGTTAAGAAGATGGAGCATGACAGGATTATATGATTTTGTAGGGATAACTTTCTTTAGCATTTTTATTTTGAAAGACATGATTGTTTGTTAGTATGCCTGAGTATTGATGTCTTTATATCAAATTATAGACTATTGCTTTGAATCATTCGGATCATAATATTCATACCATAAAGAGATTACATGATGAAACATGTTAGGTAACATTCCACATAAAAAATTCTACTTTTATCATTTACCTACTCGAGGACGAGCAGGAATTAAGCTTGGGGATGCTTGATACGTCTCCAACGTATCTATAATTTTTTATTGTTCCATGCTATTGTAGTATCAATCTTGGATGTTTTATATGCAATTATATGCAACTATATATCATTTTTTGGGACTAACCTATTAACCTAGTGCCCAGTGCCAGTTGCTGTTTTTTGCCTGTTTTTGCCTTTTCAGAAAATCATTATTAAACGGAGTCCAAACGAAGAAAAAACTCTGGATTAATTTTTTCTGGACTAGAAGGGACCTTCGAAGCTTCGGGAGAAGACCAGAAGAGCCATGAGGGAGCGACAAGCTTGGGAGGCGCGCCCTCCAGGCTCGTGGGCCCCTCATGGCACCTCTTGACCTAATTCCAGCGCTATAAATTCCAAAATATTCCCCGTATACCAGAGAGACAGAAGAGAAAACCTTTCCGCTGCCGCAAGCCTCTGTTCTTCCGCGATCCCGTCTGGAGGCCTTTTCCGGTACTCTGCCGGAGGGGGAATCGATCACGGAGGGCTTCTTCATCAACCTTGCTGCCCTTCCGATGATGTGTGAGTAGTTTACCACAGACCTACGGGTCCATAGCTAGTAGCTAGATGGCTTCTTCTCTCTCTCTTTGATCTTCAATACCATGTTCTCCTTGATGTTCTTGGAGTTCTATCTGATGTAATCTTCTTTTGCGGTGTGTTTGTTTGGATCCGATGAATTGTGAGTTTATGATCAGAATATTCATGAGAAATATTTGAGTCTTCTCTGAACTCTTTTATGCATGATTGTTATAGATTTGTATTTCTCTCCGATCTATCCGTTTGGTTTGGCCAACTAGATTGATTTATCTTGCAATGGGAGAGGTGCTTTGTGATGGGTTCAATCTTGCGGTGCTCAATCCCAGTGACTGAAAGGGACATGACACGTATTTGTATTGTTGCCATTAAGGATAAAAAGATGGGGTTTAATCATATTGCTTGAGTTTACTTTGTCTACATTATGTCATCTTTTTAAGGCGTTACTCTATTTTGTACTTAATACTCTAGATGCATGCTGGATAGCGGTCGATGAGTGGAGTAATAGTAGTAGATGCAGGCAGGAGTCGGTCTGCTTGTCTCAGACGTGATGCCTATATGCATGATCATTGCCATGAATTCGTCATAATTATTTGCTTTTCTATCAATTGCCCAACAGTAATTTGTTTACCCACCGTATGCTATGTGTTCGAGAGAGAAGCCTCTAGTGAAAACTATGGCCCCCGGGTCTACTTTTATCATATATTAAAATCCAAAAATACCTTGCTGCAATTTATTTACTTTTATTTTATTTTTTAATTTACTTTTCTATCAATCACTATCAGAATTAATCCTTGCAAATAACCGCTAAGGGGATTGACAACCCTCTTATTTGCGTTGGGTGCAAGTGTTTGCTTTTGTGTGTGTAGGTGCTGCTAACGAGGTTCTGTGTGGTTCTCCTACTGGATAGATAACCTTGGTTCTTAACTGAGGGAAATACTTATCTCTACTATACTACATCATCCTTTCCTCTTCGGAGAAATCCCAACGCAGTTTACAAGTAGCAGCTATATGATGTTGCCATGTCATATATAGTCATCACTTATAGTCACTCATACGACAAGGTTAGCTATAAGGTTGGCTATAAGAGTACTATTTTTTTTACCTTCTCTCTATCTCGTTCTTCGTATTTCTTGCATTTGCCAAGGAGTACGCATATAGCTAGGCTCTTGCATGAGAGCCCAGTCCCACCATTTTTCCATTTCTCTCTACTCCACATAGGCAAAAGTGCCATGTAAGCGGGCTATAAGCTGATTATTGTACTTACTCTAAGAGAATTTAGAAAATCTTAAAGTATTAGCAGTGTTGTATAGTAGTAATTAAACTGTGCCTCGTTTAACTCAACCGCCTCATGCACCCACCTCTCTCTCGATTCATTTTTCTCGTTCGGCCTACCAGGAAACCCGTTCGCCTCCAAATCTTTTCCTCTCCATGTGTGAAAACAATCTGCTGCATGACTCTCCTTCCTCCCCCCCGCAGTCTCACCTGTCCTCCCCGAGTGAAAACAATCTGCATGCATGAGAGCAAGTACAATAAGGTGATGTAGGCGGGCTGTAAGACTTTAAATAATATATTTTTGCTGAGTTGGATGAGAGAGAAGATGAGAGAGAAGAGAAGCAGGCTACAAACTTCCAGCCGGCTGTAGCACGAGCTCCAACACACTTTGTGAGAAAAACATGTGGATTTGTGATTCTACCAAGCTAATCTTGAATCCCCTTTGAGTTCTTCATGAAGCTTGTTACTCCCGAGCTGGTGGTGAACCTTAATGGTTGGATTTTCCTAGAAACTTCAAGCTTTGGATTAGTTCTTGGAAAGTTTTTGAAGGTTTGAGGTCACCTCAAGTCCTACGCTTAGTGGTTGAGTAAGAAATTTGTGCCCAAGAATCAAGGCGAAGAGGGTTAGGTCTTTGTGACCATTGGGTATCCTCGTGTCCCAAAGCATGTCCAATGGACATAATGAGTTTATGAGCATGCAAGGAAATGAAGTACATGTGGTTGGATACCCCAAAAGTGATTTTTTTAAAAGAAGATGAGATCTTTTAAATTTCTTCCTATAGGAAAATCATACTGTTATGTGTGGCTTAGCGAAGGATCAAGACTAGGGATTCATGCCATATACCCAAAAGCCTCGAGATAAGGCCACAAGGGTAACCCTAAGAACTGCCAAGTCACAGGAAATCCTACCTTGGAGGTTTAAGACCATCTCTGGGATGCCCTTGCGTTAAGACTGAACCCTTCTGTTTGACCAAAGTATTCCCAAAATCATCTGACATATCCGAGACCCTGGAGTCTTTAGGGCGGCCCGAATTTTTGTGTAAGGGGAAGATTTTGGGAGGCCATAAATGGCACCACTTCTTCCCCAAATGGAAGGGTTCACTAGATATGAGCTTTCCACCATTGTTGTACTCTTTGATCTTGCATTTATCCCTCTACAACCAACCAATGTTGGATGATTGAGGACAAATAATGATGGACCCTAGATTTATGATTCTACCGAGACAATCTCGAATCCCCCCTTGAGTTCTTCATGAAGCTTGTTACTCCTGGGCTTGTGGTGAACCCTAGATGGTTGGAGTAGCCTAGAAAATTCTTAAGATGTGGATAAGATCTGGGAAAGTTTTTGAAGGTTGGAGGTGACCTCAAGGCCAACCCTTAGTGGTTGAGTAAGCACTTTATGTCCAAGACACAAGGAGAATAAGGCTAGGTCTTTATCATTGTGTCTAAAAGCCTCTCCATAGGAGATTAGATCCCCCACCCCCACCTCAAGGACTTGAAGTTATGGATAATTCACCTTCATCTTTGTGCCTTTGGTTAATTCGTTCCCTAGCTCTATTACTTGCTTAGTGATTAACTAACCTAACTATCTTGAGATATCTTGTTTCGAGTTGAATCTGGTCCTATTGATCCACCTAGTTACATTTTACTGAACTTATAATTCCACGGTTCGCTAAAATCAACTACTTGATTTAAAATTTGTAGTCGTCTACACCCGGATCTAGTCAACAACCTTAATACTCCAACTATGACTGGTATGTCGTCAAAACTGCACAAGAATGCGGAATGGGTGCATCACCTTTCCGAAACCCATTATAGGTTTCGTTGTATTCAACATAAGCATATTCGGTCGATGCTAACCTTGTCGTTGGCATGATGGTATCATCTGGTGGGATGATACAATCATCCTATGCATGATGGAATCATATGGGAATGGTGCATCCGCTATGACAGAACAAACAAAGTGACATGAAAGGCATAAAAATTCATCTCTAGAACAACATAACAAAGAAAGCCCCCCACAAAAAAACATAACAAAGAAAGCGAGATAAAATATGTTGATAAAACATGTATTATTGTGAGCTGCCCGATCTACTATTGTTATCATATTTACTGACGCTTGAGTGTGAATAAATGTAACTTTGTTCGAATATATGTGAAATATATGATGTATATTGATGTTTGAATGAATGTGAAATATATAATTACTTTCTTATTTGGGGCTAATAAATAGGCAATAAAACCCATCGTGGTGCTAGATATCGTAGGAGGGTCTAATGGAGCGGTATCTAGGGTAAAAATAACACATATTGTTTTTTTAAAAGGAGGATAACCTCCGACCTTTGCATCGTTGGATGCACACAACCACATTTGTTAAATAGCGAGTATCAAGGTTCAACACACATAAGCAAATAATAAAAAGAAATAAACCACAACGAGCAAAAGTAGGAATATGTGCCTGCACACATAACCTATTATTGAACCGCTATCCAAACAGGTTGTAAGTAACCCGAGTGACTGTCTTCCTCCGGTAGTCATAAGCTCCTACACCTTTGCATGCTGAAGTAAGGACCACATAAGGACCCATGCTTTAGCCCTGAAGATAACATGTAGAAAGTTTTGTATTTTAAAAAAGCTCCATATGACTCGCAATAAAAAGACGTTTGGAATACTTCATCATCGTAGACGAGTCTACTTGACAACCATTGTCTACTTCATCATCGTAGACGACCCTAATAGAAATAGCATATGAGATAAAGACATACCCCAACAACCATTGTCTACATCATCGTAGACGACTCTAATAGAAAGAGCATATGAGATAAGACATATCCCAACAACCATTGTCTACTTTTGTAGGGGAACATGCTACGCAATAAATTTATTCGCGCGCGATCATACCCAGGAACACTACAGAGGTAAAAGTTACAATCATCTCACCAACGATCCACACAGCAGAAGTAGAGGAAGATGAGTTGGTGAAGTTTCGCCAATTCTCATAGCTAGTTTATACCTCCCAGCCACGAGAATATCTCATGGATGATCCAACGATCTAGTGTTGAAGAAAACAACACCTCGAGGTATCCACGTGTACCGATCTAGAGGTACAGCACCACTCATGGAACAACATGAACAACCGGAAGAACTAGAGGAGGGTAGCCTAGCGACGTACCGTCTATAGAGAGAGAGAGAGAGAGAGAGACTACTGCAGGATACTGCTAACGCGACATATGTATCAGAGACCCTTCGACCAAACTGTGTGCGATGCATGAATCGCAAATGGTATCAGAAAAAACCCATCATGAATAAGACAAACTGTGTGCGATGGCAGAGACATCAAGCACGGTTCAGATTAGAGTTGCGTGTGCGAATCTTGGCATACAGTTAATCCATACAAACTATTTGCGATGTGCCCAGACAACAGAAATGGTCAGCCAAAATCAATATACAACATACAGTTCACTCGGATGAACTGTTTGCGATGATCCAGAAGAACACAAACGATTAGCCAGATCAAGGTGTGTGCGATAGACGGCATACATGTCACTTGGATGAACTGTTTGCGATGAGACAAAACAACATAAACGGTTAGCGTGATAAAGGTGTGTGCGATAGGCGGCATACAGATCACTCGGATGAACTGTTTACGATGAGCCAAAATTAACACAAACGATTTGGCTTAACAAGATGTGTGTGATACCCGACAAATAAGTCAGTAATCATAATTGTGTGGGAAGACCGATAATAACATAGACATTTCCTACTAATAGGCTCTGTGTGTTCTGGGCAAACGCTTGCCATGTGATTTGCTCAGTCTGCACAACATCTACGCTCTCTATGTACAGAACAATATTCTTTAGTGTGAATAGTGTGCTTTGTTGGGCTGGCACACGAGTATATGGATCACACCCGTGGGCGAGCAATGTGCGTGCACGCGTCCCGCTAGCTCGCGCTTCCTTCTATGCTAAGTTTCCATTAATTGATGGCGTTTTATGAACACTCTTCGGTTTCCCGCCACTTCCTCTTCGGTTTCCCGCCACCACCCAGCGATTGCGCATAAATAAGCCTAGGCGGCGCGCGACACACCGAGGCACAAGCACAAACTATAGCCCCTCTACCTTTTCCAAGTATGCCAACCCACCGAAGCGCAGCCTCTGCCATCAACCTCCTCGACGAGGAAAACGAGCAGGCGACACGGCCCGTCGAGGCCGAGGGTGTCCCCGGCAACGCGATGGATGACGCCGTGCTGCGCGTCATCGCCAGGGTTGAGCAGACCCTTGGCGCACTGTGTGCCCGTGCCGCGGATCAAAATAGGTGCGTCAGCACCGAGAGGCTGCAGCTCGCCGCACAACATGATCGGTGGTGCGCCGCAGAGCGGGATAGGCGCGTCCGCGCCGACAGGCTGCGGCGGGATGCACAACGAGACCGATCGAGCGCCGCAGAGCGAGAGGCGCGGCGCGCCGTACAACAAGAGTGGTTCCATCGGTGCTTGCCTACTGTCGACAGGGTGTTTTAGCTGGGTACACGGCCCGTCAATAGCCCCATTCCTCGCCAGGAGTGGGTAGAGGCCGTCTGTGCCGTACTTGCACCGGACGCTGGCCGCGCTCCGGCTACTTGTAGCTTGCGTTGGTATTTTCCCCGAAGAGGAAAGGATGATGCAGCATAGTAGAGGTAATTATTTCCCTTAGTTATGAAACCAAGGTTATCAATCCAGTAGGAGAATCATGCAACACCTCGTTAGTAGTACCTGCACACAAACAACAAATCCTTGCATCCAACGCAAACGAGGGGTTGTCAATCCCTCGGCGGTAAGTTGCAAGATTAAATTGTATGTGATAGATATATAGATTGAAACAAAAATAAAAAATAAAATAAATAAAGAAAAAGTGCAGCAAAGTATTTTTAGGGTTTTTAATATATGATTTAGATAGACCCGGGGGCCATAGTTTTCACTAGAGGCTTCTCTCAAGAAAATAGCATACGGTGGGTAGACAAATTACTGTTGGGCAATTGATAGAAAAGCAAATAATTATGACGATATCCAAGGCAATGATCATGTATATAGGCATCACATTCGAGACAAGTAGACCGACTCCTGCCTGCATCTACTACTATTACTCCACACATCGACCGCTATCCAGCATGCATCTAGTGTATTATTTAAGTCCATAAAGAATGGAGTAACGCCTTAAGCAAGATGACATGATGTAGACAAAGTAAACTCACGCATGAATAAACCCCATCTTTTTACCCTTAATAGCAATGATACATACGTGTCATGTCCCTTTCTGTCACTGGGATTGAGCACCGCAAGATCGAACCCAATACAAAGCACCTCTTCCCATGGCAAGATAAATCAATCTAGTTGGCCAAACCAAATCAATAGATCGGAGAAGAAATACGAAGCTATAATAATCATGCATAAAAGAGATCAGAGAAGACTCAAATAATATTCATGGATAATCTGATCATAAACTCACAATTCATCGGATCCCAACAAACACACCGCAAAAAGTGATTACATCGGATCGAACTCCAAGAATATCGAGGAGAACATTGTATTGAAGATCAAAAAGAGAGAAGAAGCCATCTAGCTACTAACTATGGACCCGAAGGTCTATGGTAAACTACTCACGCATCATCGGAAGGGCAGCAAGGTTGATGTAGAGCCCCTCCGTGATCGATTCCCCCTCCGGCGGAGCACCGGAAAAGGCCTCCAGATGGGATCTCTCAAGAACAGAAACTTGTGGCGGCAGAAAAAGTATTTCATGGACTCCTCTGTAGGTTTCCCGATTTTTGCGAATTTATAGTGGTGGAATTAGGTCAAAAGAGGCAGAGGTGGGCCCACGAGGCACCAGGGCGCGCCTGCCCCCCCAGGCGCGCCCTGGTGGCTCGTGGCCACCTCCTGGGGCTTCTGGCCTTCTCCCGAAGCTTCCAGTGTTTGTTATGTCCAGAAAAAATCTCCAAAAAGTTTCGTGGCATTTGGACTTCGTTTGGTATTGATATTCTGTAAAACCAAAAACAGGCAGAAAACAGCAACTGACACTGGGCACTAAGTTAATAGGTTAGTCCCAAAAAATGATATATAATTGCTGTAAATGTATATAAAAACATCCAAGATTGATAATATAACAACATGGAACAATCAAAAATTATAGATATGTTGGAGATGTATCAGAATCCCCAAGCTTAATTCCTGCTCGTCCTCGAGTAGGTAAAAGATAAAAACAGAATTTTTGATGTGGAATGCTGCCTATCATATTCATCATATATTCTTTTCTTTTGTAGCATGGACATTGGACTTGAATGATTCAAAGCAATAGTCTATAATTTGACATGAAGATATAAATACTCAAGCATGCTAACAAGCAACCATGTCTTTCAAAATATCAACGCTAAAGAAAGTTATCCCTAGCCCATTATGCTCAATCATTGATCCATTCATGAAACACCCTCAATATTAGCTACATCCAATGCACAAGTATGACAATAGTGCTCTCTAGTTGGTGCTTTCTAAGAGAAGATGGAGACTCAAATAAAAATAAAAATTGCATAAAAGTAAATAGATAGGCCCTTCGCAGAGGGAAGCAGAGATTTGCTAATGTGCCAGAGCTCAAGGCATAAATTAGAGAGATAAAAATATTTTGAGAGGCATGCTTTTCCTGTCAACGAAAACGACCGATAATTCCCAATATTTTCCATGCTAGACACATCATAGGCGGTTCCCAAACAAAAAGTAAAGTTTATTTCCTTTCCACCATTCTTTCACAATCCATGGCTAGCCGTATCCACGGGTGCCCTCCATACCAACACTTTCCAAGGAATTTTGTTGTTATTAATTTTTGATTTCCTTGTGGGACTGGGCATTCCTATTACCAGCCACTCTCTCGTGCAATGACAAGTGAATAAACACTCATCATGAGAATAACACACCTAGCATGGAAAATATTGGCCACCCCCTGCCGCTTCATGAGCGGTACAGGCACACAAAACGGAATATTATTTTGAAAATTAGAGTTGGCACACGCAAATTTACTTGGAACGGCATGGAAATACCGCATATAGGTAGATATAGTGGACTCATTTGGCACAACTTGGGTTTAAGGATTTTGGATGCACAAGCAGTATTTCTGCTTAGTACAAATGAAGGCTAGCAAATAGATTGAGAAGCAACCAACCAAAAAACGAAAACGGTCATAAACATGCATTGAACATAACTAACACCGAACAATGCACCATAAGTAGGATATAATTTCTTTGCATAACTATTGACTTGATGTGCATGCATAGGGAATCACAAACCTTAACACTAATATTCTTACTAAATCACAATTACTCACTAACATGACTCACATATTATCACCTCCATATCGCAAAACTATTGCAAGGAATCACACTTATCATATCCAATGATCTATATGAAAGTTTTTATTATATCCCTCTTGAATATTCATCACTTTGGGACCAAATTCATATCTTGTGCAAATTACCATTACTATTATCAACTCTCAAAAAGATATAAGTGAAGCATGAGAGTGCAAATATTTCTTCAAAATTTTCATCTTATCAACTCTCACAATAATATAAGTGAAGCATGAGAGTTTATTTCTTCAAAATTTTAATCTTGTAAACTCTCAAAATAATATAAGTGAAGCATGAGAGTTTATTTCTTCAAAATATATCCACCACCGTGCACAAAAAAATTTAAGTGAAGCACTAGAGCAACTGCCTAGCTCAAAAAATTTAAGTGAAGCACAGAGAGTATTCTAACAAATTATGATGAACGTGTGGCTCTCTCAAAATAGGTGTGTTCAGCAAGGATGATTGTGACAAACTAAAAAGAAAACAAAGCAAAGACTCATATAATACAAGACGCTCCAAGCAAAACTCATATCATGTGACGAATAAAAATATAGCTCCAAGTAAAATTACTGATGGTTGGTAGAAGAAAGAGGGGATGCCTTCCGAGGCATCCCCAAGCTTAGACGCTTGAGTATTCCTTGAATATTACCTTGGGGTGCCATGGGAATCCCCAAGCTTAGGCTCTTGCCACTCCTTATTCCTTCATCCATCGTGATCTCACCCAAAACTTGAAAACTTCAATCACACAAAACTCAACAAAACCTTCGTGAGATCCGTTAGTATAACAAAATAAATCACCACTATAAGTACTGTTGCAAACCCATTCATATTTTATTTTTGCATTACACCTACTGTATTCTAACTTCTCCATGGCTTATACCCCCCGATACAATCCATAGTTTCATCAAAACAAGCAAGTAGTGCATCAAAAACAGAATCTGTCAAAAACAGAACAGTCTGTAGAAATCTATTTAAAAGCTATACTTATGTAACTCCAAAAATTCTGAAAAATTAGGAAAACGTGGGCAATTCATATACCAATACTGTGTAAAAATTTCAGATTTTTTTGATGCTCCAGTACAGAACCAAAATTCCAGCAATGGACGCAAAATTTTCTGTTTTCCAAACAGCATCAATTATACTATCTTCCAAATCATCCCAAAGGCTTTACTTGGCACAAACACTAATTAAAAACACAAAAACACAATCATAACAGTAGAATAAATGTGAAAACACACCATAACAGTAGGTAAAGGTAAAAAATTAATTTATTCATTGGGTTGCCTCCCAAGAAGCTCTTTCTTTATAACCATTAAGATAGGCTTTGAGATTTCAATGACGCTCACATGAAAGATAAGAATTGAAGCACAAAGAGAGCATCATGAAGCATATGAAAAACACATTTAAGTCTAACATACTTCCTATTCATAGGCATTTTATAGGAAAACAAATTATCAAGACAAGCAATATCTAGCATATGCAAATAAGAAGAATGAAGCATTAATAATTTCAACATATCGAGAGGCAATTTAGTAACATGAAAGTTTCTACAATCATATTTTCCTCTATCATAATAATTACATATAGGATCATAATCAAATTCAACAAAATAGCTATCATATAAAATTTTCTCTTCACGATCCATATGCATGCAAAGTTGACACTCTTCCAAAATAGTGGGATTATCATCAAATAAGGTCATGACCTCTCCAAACCCACTTTTATCAAAAATTTCATAAGATTGAACACTCTCCAAATATGTGGGATTATTTTTACCTAGAGTTGACACTCTTCCAAACCCCCTTTCAATATTATTGCAAACATTATTATCAATAGCATATTCATCATGAGGCTTAAATAAATTTTCAAGATCATAAGAAGCATTATCACCCCAATCATGATCATTGCAATAAGTATGTGATATAACAAAGTTATCATCCCCAAGCTCGTAGTTTTGCATATTATTAGCACAATTGACATTAATAGAATTTATAATAACATTATTACAATCATGCTTTTCATTGAAGGAGCTATCATGAATCACTTTATAAATTTCTTCTTTCAACACTTCATCACAATTTTCTGGTTCATGATTTTCAAGCAAAACTTCATAGAGATAATCAATTGCACTCAACTCACTAGCAATTGGTTCATCATAATTGGATCTTTTGAAAAGATTAGCAAGTGGATGAGGATCCATATCAATAGATTTCTAGCAAGCGAAGATGCAAGCAAATAGAAGGCACATGGCACACAAGCAAAGATAGCAAACGAGCAAAAAGGCAAACGGAAAATATTTTTGAATTTTCGTAAAAACTTTTTAGAAGTGGGGGAGATGAAAAAGAGAGGCAAATGCAAATAAAGTAAATGCAAGGAGATGTAAGTTTTATGCGTAGGTACTTGATAGATGTTGATGATGTCTCCCCGGCAACGGCGCCAAAAATTCTTCCTGCTACTTGTAGCTTGCGTTGGTATTTTCCCCGAAGAGGAAGGGATGATGCAGCACAGTAGAGGTAAGTATTTCCCTCAGTTATGAAACCAAGGTTATCAATCCAGTAGAATAATCACGCAACACCTCGTTAGCAGTACCTACACACAAACAACAAATCCTTGCACCCAACGCAAATGAGGGGTTGTCAATCCCTCGGCGGAAAGTTGCAAGATTAAATTGTATGTGATAGATAGATAGATTGAAACAAAAATACAAAATAAAATAAATAAAGAAAAAGTGCAGCAAAGTATTTTTAGGGTTTTTAATATATGATTTAGATAGACCCGGGGGGCATAGTTTTCACTAGAGGCTTCTCTCAAGAAAATAGCATACGGTGGGTAGACAAATTACTGTTGGGCAATTGATAGAAAAGCAAATAATCATGAAGATATCCAAGGCAATGATCATGTATATAGGCATCACGTCCGAGACAAGTAGACCGACTCATGCCTGCATCTACTACTATTACTCCACACATCGACCGCTATCCAGTATGCATCTACTGTATTAAGTCCATAAAGAACGGAGTAACGCCTTAACAAGATGACATGATGTAGACAAAGTAAACTCACGCATGAATAAACCCCATCTTTTTACCCTTAATAGCAATGATACATATGTGTCATGTCCCTTTCTGTCACTGGGATTGAGCACCGCAAGATCGAACCCATTACAAAGCACCTCTTCCCATGGCAAGATAAATCAATCTAGTTGGCCAAACCAGATCAATAGATCGGAGAAGAAATACGAAGCTATAATAATCATGCATAAAAGAGATCAGAGAAGACTCAAATAATATTCATGGATAATCTGATCATAAACTCACAATTCATTGGATCCCAACAAACACACCGCAAAAAGTGATTACATCGGATAGAACTCCAAGACCATCGAGGAGAACATTGTATTGAAGATCAAAAAGAGAGAAGAAGCCATCTAGCTACTAACTATGGACCCGAAGGTCTGTGGTAAACTACTCACGCATCATCGGAAGGGCAACAAGGTTCATGTAGAGCCCCTCCGTGATCGATTCCCCCTCCGACGAAGCACCGGAAAAGGCCTCCAGATGGGATCTCTCGAGAACAGAAACTTGCGGCGGCGGAAAAAGTATTTCGTGGACTCCTCTGTAGGTTTCCTGACTTTTGGGAATTTATAGTGGTGGAATTAGGTCAAAAGAGTCAGAGGTGGGCCCACGAGGCACCAGGGCGCGCCTGCCCCCTCCCCCCAGGCGCGTCCTGGTGGCTCGTGGCCACCTCCTGTGGCTTCTGGCCTTCTCCCGAAGCTTTTAGTGTTTGTTATGTCCAGAAAAAAATCTCCAAAAAGTTTCGTGGCATTTGGACTTCGTTTGGTATTGATATTCTGTAAAACCAAAAACAGGCAGAAAACAGCAACTGGCACTGGGCACTAAGTTAATAGGTTAGTCCCAAAAAATGATATATAATTGTTGTAAATGTATATAAAAACATTCAAGATTGATAATATAACAGCATGGAACAATCAAAAATTATAGATACGTTGGAAACGTATCACGCGCCGCTCGGATGGGTCGCGCTGTTCGCCTTGTTCGCGGCCCGCTCGATGCCAACACGCTGGTCGCTAGGCTCGAGCGCCTCCTTGGCCCAGGTGTCCGCCTAGGCGCAGTAGAGGAACATGGCCGTCGCATCCTCGAGCTGGTGATTTCCGATGAAATAGCCAACTTGGAGCTCGAGATCGTGCTCCAGATGTACCGCGAGCGTGTCAACCGCTTGGACGAATGCCTGCACGAGTTTGGGCCGAGCCAAGAGCTACCATAGGCAACGGTGGTGGTCATGGACGCGTTTTATTTTGTTGAGTCGTTTCGACGTTGATCGCTATGTATTCACAACAATCATAATATTGCTCTGTTTATTGCTCTGTTTCAATGTGTGTACTCTGTTTTCCGTTCTAATATATTATTTTGTTTCAATGTGTCTATGCTTTCCATTCTGTACATGTGGATGGTAACAGCTAGATAGAAATTAGTACGAAAACAGACAGAAATATGAAATTCATAACATATACGTGGTGATACTTAACTACTACGTACAATGCATAAAACTGAAAATGAACAATACTAAAACTCCCAACTAATAATCTCTCCTTAGGGGGCCAGTATTCTGGCAGCCCTCACCAACAGCTCCCTGGTGCGCGGCGGCTTCCCAGCGTGGATGGAGTTCTCCGCCTCCTCCGCCTCGCAGCGCTCGACGTGCTGATCTGCCTCTTGCTGGCGGACGCACTCGAACGATCTTGCCATTTTGGTGGGTGCCCACCAGAGCTCCTCGTTGGTAGCACGCTAGAGCTTATCGGCCCACCTCCACGCAGCGGAGGCGCCTAGCGCTTTTGGCCTTCCTGGCGAAGTATCGGCCGTCTTCGTACACCTCCTCCGCACGTCAACACGCTCGCCGCCAAAGATCCAACGCCTCCTTTTCCTAGGCGGCCTCACGGGCTTCATGGGCCACCTGGTACCTGGCTTCCTCCTCCGCCATCTCCTTCTTGAATGCCACTTGCCTGGCTTTCTCAGCCGGCGGCAGCGCCTTCCATAGACAAAGATTGTACTGGCCCCAAAACCACTCCAAAGTTGGAGGGTCCGGCGCAACTTCGTCTGGTGGCACATAGGAGTCCTCCTCATCACTGCACTGCACCTGGACGTCCTCGCGGGGCGGCGCCGCCTCCTCGGCGCGTGTGCAAATTGGCGGCGCCATGGCAGAGCTTTGTAAGAGAAAGGGGAGGCGAGCGAGGAGAGAATGTAGATGAGAATGCAGACGGGATGACGTGGGCGGGGTAGTATTTATTGGTGGCCGGAATCTAGATCGACGGGAGCACTACACGCGCCGGTCGCCAAAATTTACGAGTGCTATAGCTTGAATTACACACGATTCCTGGAGCAAAAGCCGTGTGTGAAATAAATCACTGACGGTTCCCATGACTAAACCGCGTCTGATTAATAACCCGCACCACTCACCTTCCAAACCTCGGGGCGCGAAACAGAGTGCCAATCATGTGGGGCCTAGTTGTCTTGCCAGATATATACATTTTCTTTCCAAATGTTTTGCATGAATGCTTATTTCGTGTTACCATGATATTATTGTAAAATGTAATACATAAATGATTTTTCCAACCCATGATGATATGTTGTTGCATGTACATGTAGTTCAAATTTGAAATACGGCAATTAAATGGTTACAAAATCACTTAATGTCTTAAAAATGTCAAATGACCCCTGAAATTTCCAAATTTAAACACGAAAGTTGTATTCGTGCATGTTAACGGTAGAAAAAATGCCAAGCCATAAGAGGAAGCGATTGTCGGTTCGTCATAAAACATGCATATTCTTCCCTCTCGGAACCACGAGTCTTCTCGTGAGATGCTCCGATTTGTGAGAGGTGTGTGCCAAAACTTTCAACAAACATGCCAATTTTTTTACCACGGCATCTTGGTGCCATTTCATGACATCAAGCAAGGTTTCATGTATTTTTGATCATTTTAGAATTTTCTGGAATTTAAAAGCCATGGTTCTCAATATTTGTGTCCAAGCCGTGATACCAATATGTTTGAAAATTCCTTCCAATTTACTGCACAGGGCATTAACTCGCACACAAGTACACAAATATGATTTTCCAACCCATGATGGTTTGTTGTTGCATGTACATGTAGTTCAAATTTGAATTATGGTCATTATATGGCTAGAAACTCACTTAATGTCTTAAAAAGGTCAAATGAACCCTGAAATTTTCCAAAATTTAGCATGTCCGTTGTATTAGTGCATGTTAACGATACAAAAAAATTCAGGGTCATATGAGGAAGCGAGCGTCGGTTCGTCATCACACTACAAAATTTCATCTATTTAGTGACAAAAACCATGGCGACGAAACATGAAACGTCGCCTGAAATCATTTTCTGTGACGGTTCATCGTCACGAGGTGTTTTCCTCACGGGGCAGCACCCTAGCCAACTTCAGCGATGTTCTGGCCTGCAATTGTGCGACGCTTTTGGCCGTCACGAGGCATGTCCATTTTCCTAGACGATTTGTAGTGTCACAGAAAATATTTTGTGTCACAAACAATGTTAGGCGGGTTTAGAAAAATGGATAACAAAATGGCTTGTTGGTGTTCAGATCGTAGTACCTTATAAATTATACCATGGCAGAGTCTATAACATATTAGAATAAAAATTTCAGTGTTTGGGGTTGAGATGCTCGTATCAAAATCCATTGAGTATTTCTTCATAGAACATACATGTTCATCACCATCACATCAGTACCAACAGTATCATAAAACATGACATACAGAGATGGACAATCACTGAGGCAACATGACAGAGAGTCAGAACTACTCCTCATCTAGTTCAGCAGCAATGAAACCGAGGAAGAGAAAGGTCCCTACACG
Organism: Elymus sibiricus; assembly: GCA_039707655.1. Taxonomy (NCBI): domain Eukaryota; kingdom Viridiplantae; phylum Streptophyta; class Magnoliopsida; order Poales; family Poaceae; genus Elymus; species Elymus sibiricus. Next base: position 311,407,603 of record CM077666.1, read on the forward strand.
TCCATGGTGTAGCACGAAGATCATCCTGTCTCCAATATCCATGTCGTACACGTCGACTACTTTGCTCCACCCATTAAGGACGATGCTTCCATCTCCTTGTCCTGAAGCCGAGTATGAAGTGGAACTATTGTTCACTCTAGGATGGAGAACAATGGTTAGCTCTCCATTTGCACCCATTTCCTTAGGCACAACACGTTGCGGAAGTATCTGGTGGCATAACACAATTTGAACACTTTAAGCAATCTACATAAGTACCTGGACTATCTGAAGATACTGAGAGTAGATACAATTCTAACCATGATTCTGTCGTCAATGTTGGTCTTGTTCAAAGTGTGCAGCAGGGGCACGTAGGAATGATCTCTTGGTCCAGCATTGTAACCGTCCACGAGCATCCAAATTTGATCAACAAAGGCGACGACAAACCACATTTCTTCCCAGGTTACTCTGCTCCCTTCAGTAACCTCCATGTTGTCTATAAATAGTTTTGTTACAATATCCACTCCGTAATAAGCTATGAAAATATTTGTAAATAAGATTTGTTAAATATAGCAGCCTGATGAAATGTTGTTAGTTAAAACTGCTTGATATTTGCCAGAATACTTACACGGATGAGTTATTGGATCAGTGCTCAAACGTACCCGGAGGTGACGTTTAGGTTTTCCACCTAGTCTGAGGGACATTTCCATACCTACTTCCAACTGGTACACTTTGGCAAATTCTTTCCAAGTACGTCCTGTGAAAAAGGTCCTATCTTCTTCGTTCCTGATCCTGCATAGAAAACAGAAGCCCTCTCTTGTCTCCAGTTGTACATGTACAGTGGTCCTGACAGATCTTTTTATACTCGGCTTCTTTGGAAGTTGGTCTCTTGCGAAGCAGGGGATGCACTGAGCAAAATTCAGAGATTGCTCAAAATTATTTAGGCTATTTATGAAGCAGGTACCGTTTATGAGAGGGGTAAATACCATTTCCGACAGTGCTTACTAGAATTTATGAACATTGGATATCACAAATTAGGTTCTGAATTTGTTAGTTTCAGAATGATTTATGAAAATATCAATGCTGCAATACAAATCTAGAATTTTCTATATCATAATAATCATAAAAGAAATTTTCAGATTACACATAGGTTACTTCTGACATCTAAAGAGGGGAATGTAGCAGCAAGTGGTACCAAGGGGGTACGGTTGGCACTTTACCAAATTTAGTTAGGTCTAACTATTTTTAGATACTTTCCATTATAAGCATGGTTTCTGTTCAACTCATGAGCAGACTTTTCTACTTATGAACCAATCATGAAATCCATCAGCATTTATGTTAAAATCCACATGCAGAGAATCTTCACAACTTAACCAAACACTTGAACGACATGTACGTTTGATACACTTCAAATCTGAGAACCATACCGTAATTTCTTTGAATCCTTGCGGAAGTGTGATGCGCAGGTACTTGTCCTTCTGAACATAGGGGAGACCGCAGAGATGCCTGGTGTCGAAACACTTCCGGCACTCCATATTGAAACCCTCGATTATTTCAAAAATAGCATCTGGAGGGGTTTTTGTAGTGGATTAAGGTGATTTGCATCGGATAAGCAGATGTATATGAAGACTTACCTTCAATTTGTCTGGTTGAACCCGATGGAGTAGGGGTTTTTTTGGTATGGGAAATCCTGAACCACGGCAAGCGTCGACGACAGGCATCTACCCTAGTCGGCGTGTTAGATCAAGGGGGAAAGATGGCAACAATCCTCGTCGGCGTAGATGAAGCTGCGGCGAAGTATGGCCGCGATACGCGCCGGTGACAGGGGGCGAGAGACTGGATTTGGGACTATACACGGGCGAGTGGGGGTTTTCAGTGAAGGAGCTGAACAGAGACGGTGAAGCTGATGGGACTATACACGGGCGTCTCTCTAGTTTTGGGCCCACTTGTTAGTTGTAGCACAGAAATAATAGGATTAAATTGCAACATAAATTTTGTAATCAAGTGATAAGGAAAATACACGTAAAATAACAGATCATGTATGAAAAACCTTTTATTCTTTTTAACTTTTGCAATTGAAATAAAATCAAAATGGAGCAGACTTTGTGGGACATTTTCATTAATGTCATGCACGGAAAGTCAATAAAATAAATGAAATACATTCCAAAAAATTTAAAAACAAGGACTTCGAAATTATTTTAAAGGATGTGACGGGCCTTTATAAACATTTAGACAATGTTTATATAGACTTATCACATCGATTAAATCAACCTTGAGGTACAGCCACTTCCCAATCGGTCACCCATCCTCAGTCTGATCCAGCCACAGCACGCTTAACGTTCAAGTTCTTTTCGGAATGAGGTACCGAAAGGGAAGATACACCTTGCTGGTATTGGTTGTCAATCAGACATATAACACCTATTAGAATGCCACTTACATTCTTAAAAAATTGACCAAACTCATATCATTCTTAAAATTTTGAGAACAAGTACTTGGAGGTTAATTTGACACACAGGACTTATAAGTTGACCGAAGTCATATCACATTTTTTGGAAACATGTCGTAAAGTAACGCAATAGACCTTCTTCAAGCCAATTAACGTGTGTTCAAAAAACAAAAATTGTCAAAAATTGCAAAACAAGGACCTCGAGGTTAATTTAAGTGATAGGACGGAGCACTATATACATTTAAGAGTGTACAGAACCGGTTCTGTACACTCTTAAATGTTTACAGTGACCCATCCCATCAATTAATTTAACATCGAGGCCACTTCCCATCCGGTCACCCATCCTCCGGTTCTGTACACTCTTAAATGTTTACAGTGACCCATCCCATCAATTAATTTAACATCGAGGCCACTTCCCATCCGGTCACCCATCCTCAGACTACTCCAGCCTCAGCACACTTAACTTGGGAGTTCTGTTAGATGAGCTATCGGTAGGGACGCTGGTCCTTGCTGATATAGGATGCCTCTTCACATCCTTTATGGCGTACCCAGATGACCGCTCGTCGCCGGCCCAATGCCACGTCCCCCGTGAATGTAGAAGCTTCCCTCCCTCGTCTAGCTGCTTCCTGCGTTTTCCCCTATTTTTTGTCGCCTGCCCACCTATAGAACCGCCTCGCGCTGGCCAATTTTGGCGAGCAAATCCTGCACATGTATTAGTGGGGGGGAGCTCGTTTTGAGTAGAGGATAAATTCCTCTCAAATGTATTTACCTTTCACCTTCAGATTCATGCCCAAAAAGTTTGAGGAATGAATGTGTTATCTCTTTGAGTGCTTTAGACTGAAAATAGCGTGCAAATGTGTTGCTAATTCATCCAAAATTGACGTGCCGACCACAGTGCGATCTGTTTGTTCTGAAGTAGGCATGTTCACTGACTGAAATATAAACTGAAGTTTATGATGAAAGAACTGATCTTCCCATCCAGACTTTAACATGTTCTATTCAATCATATGCACAGCACAAAGCCATACGATCTCTACAAATCAACAACCAATTGTAGCAAATGCGTTCCAAATTTATCCAAAATTGACGTGGCGACCAACCTGTCATTTGTTTGTTCTGAAGTAGGCATGTCCACTCTCTAAGATTGTAACTGAATTTTCTGACAAAACAACAAGCAATCACAGTGAATGGTAGATGTACCTGACAAGTGGACATGGCCGATGTAACATGCATCTTACTTATACTTGTGCACACTACACACATATGTTGGTTCATTCATGTACACGTTACGAAGCAAACCATACCCAAAGAGCTTGCATTTTCTTCTCTGCATTATGTACATGTTTAGAAAGCCGATATTAATACCCTATACAAAAAAAGCCCAAATTTTGAATCATGATTACGAAGAAAACTGCTTTTGTCCATGTAAAAGCTGCAACATCAAGCTGTTTTAATCAAGACATCACGTGTGCACTAGGGGTATGGAGGTAGTGTTACTAGGGGCTATAAAAGGAGAAAATGTGTGCACTATGGGTATGGAAGTAGTGTTAGTATGAGGTACAAAAGGGCGTACCATCTAAATTTTCAAATGGTTATGAGTACATGGAAATTGAAAAGGAAGTACCACAATGAATGAGAAAACAAATCTACAATAAGTTGTTTCAATCAAGGAGAACATGTGAGGACTAGTGGTATGGAGGTACTGTTAGTAGGAGGTACAAAAGGGTGTAGCATCTTGATTTTCAAATGGTTATGAGTACATGGAAAATGAAAGGAAATGCCACAATGAATGAGAAAACAAATCTACAATAAGTTGTTTGAATCAAGGAGAACATGTGAGCACTAGGGGTATGGAGGTAGTGTTAGTAGCAGGTACAAAAGGGCGTACCATCTTGATTTTCAAATGGTTATGGGTACATGGAAATTGAAAAGGAAGTACCACAATGAATGAGAAAACACATCTACAATAAGTTGTTTGAATCTAGGAGAACATGTGAGCACTAGGGGTATGGAGGTAGTGTTAGTAGCAGGTACAAAAGGGCATACCATCTTGATTTTCAAATGGTTAAGAGTACATGGAAATTGAAAAGGAAGTACCACAATGAATGAGAAAACACATCTACAATAAGTTGTTTGAATCTAGGAGAACATGTTTGCACTAGGGGTATGGAAGTAGTGTTAGTAGGAGGTACAGAAGGGCATGGCATCTAGATTTTGAAATGGGGAGTGAACAACCATCAGGACATGTCAAGTGGTAACTTCAGTTCAAATTTCACATGGACAAAGATGTATTACATGATCTAATATAAATTATTGTCGGTTTGTCATGTATAAGGAAAAGAACACGGTTCATTGAATAATTTTTCACTGGACCTTGGCACGACAAATAAACCTCTTCTAAAAAATAAAAAGGTTCCACCTTCCTTTAATATTCTCGTTGGACCCGAAAATTTCGTCCCCCACCCCCTGCCCTTTCGTTCCCTCTTTTTTTTGTTCCCTCCAACCATTTTAAATGCCGCGCTCATTTTCCCCAAACCCACCGTATAAAGCTTGTTCCCAATTCACGAAATGAATCCACATCTTCATTGGCACCGTCCCCTCATATGTCTCTTCTTCCGCAGATCTAGTTCACTTGTGGCGGCCAAATGGATCCCTCCCCGGCGTCCGGCATGGCCGGCGTGCTTCGAAGCGGCAAACAACGTAAACTTCCCCCGTCGACCCCAAGACCTAATCCGGCGCTACCAGGTAACAACTCTAGCCCCCTCTCGCCCCACTGTCCCTTTTAAGATTTGCACGTGCTTTTACGTTTTCACACGTTGTTCTTTGAAAGAAGTAATCTAATTGTAGGCTACGTACATCATCTAATTCTATCTAAGATTGTACCAATTTAGTATGTAGTTTCTTAATAAATTAGCCGTATTATATGGGGTACTATAGATAGTTCTATCTAGGGTTACAGTAATTTAGTATGCAGGTTCATATTAAATCTTGTGTGATGTTTTTCACAATTGAATGATTTCTTCTTCTTAATATAACATGTTGCTCTAGATTAGGTAGTGCGGTACTACTTCTTATGTGTTACCCTCTGAATCTTTGTTAACACTATTGATGACCGTGCATAGTAACAAGTCGTGTCTGATTCTACAGGTGCTGCTGCCAGATGAGCACATCTGTACTGCAGGATTAAAGAAGAAACACCTGAGGACGATTGTCCTATAGCCAAACGTGCGCTGAGAAAAGATGTGGTCTACGAAATTGATATGGATTCACAAGGTTCAGATGATGCCAGTCAGATTGATATAGGTCAAGATCCTGGTAATCTTAAGAAAACTACTTCTCAGGTACAAATTTCTTGTACATCAGATTAGTACCACTTCTAGATTTTTGTTTCTAAACTATGTCTTCGAGTGCATTCGTCCAGGCAATGTATGGTTCTACAGTGGCACTAGGGAAAAAGTGCACCATAGCCGACGTACCTTCATCTTCAACTGCAACAAGATCTACAGTGAACGACCCATCTATTCACATGGTTAAACTTTCTTTCCTGATTGCTAATTCATCTACAAGTTGAACTTGTGCTGTAAAACGTGTATTAAAACTAGACATGCATATGTTCTATCCTAAATGGGTGTATGTTTTGTGCTGGGAATGGATCATATTGACCCGAAGGATGCATATGCCACAGAAATGTGCATTGGTCTTATGAGGAAATGTGGCCGCGATATTCCAGATAGGAACAATTACTGGAACAAGGTAAAAAACGCACCCGTGAGCAGGCTATATCGTTAAAGCCTGATTATATAAATGAAGAAAATTGGCAGAAACTTGTGGACCACTGGTGTGAGGATCACTCCAATGTATGTGATACACACTCTTCGCTTTTCATCTTGTCAATCCGTACTTCTGGAAACATCGTACTAAATTTGAGCTTCATGTCGTAGGAACTTTGTGCGAAGAAACAAGGAAAACCATCTACTCTGAAGCTCAGCCAGAACACTGCACCTACGAAATGTTATTCCCACTTCTGACATATGGTAAGTATTTGTACTACCTTATTGCAAAAGTTGTATGTTGGATTACTACATTCCTTGCAGTATTAATGTTTACCAATTGATAAATCTGATACAAGCCTAAGGACAACATTGATAATCAATCCGGTGGAGACTTGCTTGAACCTACGTGCACTACAAACAAAGATCCTACATTGAGTCTGACTGCAAAAAAACAATTCATAAGTACTGCCAAATTTGTAGGCTTCAAATTTGTAGTCTGACAATAATTATTCAAACTATCAAACACTGCTCTAACACTTCTATCAATTGTATTGTAGAATGAATCGAGGATCAGGCATACACCATCAAAACTGCTTGATACGACAGCAATACCTGATGTAGAAATCATTGAGGAAAAGAGCTCCTCAAGCACCTTACTTTCGAGCATGGGCGTCTCATCCTCCTCCGGGAAGAATTCATCCTCTCGTGCACACACCCGTGAGCTAGAACACATCATTGCAACTCAAGAGACAGATGCAAAAAAGGCAACGGATATGTTTCATGAAGAGCTGAATGAAATACTTTTTACCCAGATAGTAGAAATTAAAGAACTTAAGAAGAAGAAGCTACAAGAGATTGAAGATTTCAAAATGGATTAGCAGAAGAAATCCACTGTCTTTGAAAAAAGGCAAAGACATATGGAGGCAATGCTCAGTCACCTGTTAAGGAAGTCCACGCAGTCAGCACAAGACAGTGTCTGAAAAACACCAATGGCCTCATGCTTATAGTCAACTTAATTTTACTTTGTTCGAGAATTTGTCCTCTGCTTCTCCTTGTAAAATGTCAGGATTCACTTATAACGGAAGATCTGTTGCCAATGTTTGAAATCTCATATTCCAGTGAATCAAATTTTCAATCTATTTTCTTGAAATTACAAATTAAATATAGATTCGCTGGCAAAATTAATAATAGATGGATTACAGTTTTTTTTCTACGAGCGACGGTAATTGTGACGTAAATGCATGTCGTCAACAATGTCTGGTCCCACTTGTAAGCAGCCACGTCAGCATCTTTTGGGCCCATATGTCAGCAGCTTTGACCGGTCAAAACTGATGCCCAGTTATTACTGACGGGACGGTCGGCGATAAAACCCACGTCGGACCCACATGGAAGAAGCCACCTCAGCAACTGCTGGCCCCACCTGTCTGAATCTTTGACCGTTCAACCCCCCCCCCCCCCCGGACCAATCACCGGTGACGAATTATCGTCACCAAAATGATCTTACGCGACAGATTGGGCTATCATAGGTGACATTCTGGGCCGTTACCGAAAACGGTGATCGGTAACATTATTTGGTTCGTCACCTAAAATGTGATCTTGCGTGACGGAAAAAGTGGTACCGTCAAAAATTTATTTTCTATGACGGCGCTTCGATGACGATGGGGGTGACGGCCGGAAAATGTCATGGGGGTATTTTTCATGACAAATAAGCGTTATACATGACACAAGTGAAACGTCGCAAAATAGAGCAATTTTTGCAGTGTCAAACATGCATTGTTCCCTCTCAGAACCACATGTCTTCTCGTGAGATCCTCCGATTTGTGAGAGGTGTGTGTCAAAACTTTCGTTAAAGTGGTCAATTCTTTTACCACAGCATCTTGGTGCCATGACATGGCATCAAGCAAGGTTTCCTATTATTTCTGATCATTTTTGATTTTTTTGGAATTTAAAAGCCATGGTTCTCAATGTTTGTGTCCAAGCCGTGACACCAATATGTTTAAAAATTCCTTCCAATTTATTGCACATGGCATTAACTCACACACAAGTACACAAATATGATTTTCCAACCCATGATAGTTTGCTGTTGCATGTACATGTAGTTCAAATTTGAATTACGGCCATTATATGGCTAGAACCCCACTTAATGTCTTAAAAAGGTCAAATGAACCCTAAAAATTTCCTAAATTTAACATGTCTATTGTATTAGTGCATGTTAACAATACAAAAAAATTCAGGGTCATACGAGGAAGTGAGCGCCGGTTCGTCATCAAACATGCATTGTTCCCTCTCGGAACCACGAGCCTTCTCGTGAGATGCTCCGATTTGTGAGAGGTGTGTGTCAAAACTTTCGTCAAAGTGGCCAATTCTTTTACCACGGCATCTTGGTGCCATGACATGACATCAAGCAAGGTTTCATGTATTTCTGATCATTTTTGAATTTTTTGGAATTTAAAAGCCACAGTTCTCAATGTTTGTGTCCAAGCCATGACACCAATATGTTTGTAAATTTCTTCCAATTTACTGCACAGGGCATTAACTCACACATAAGTACACAAATATGATTTTCCAACCCATGATGGTTTGCTGTTGCATGTACATGCAGTTCAAATTTGAATTACGACCATTATAAAGCTAGAAACTCACTTAATGTCTTAAAAAGGTCAAATAAACCCTAAAAATTTCCAAAATTTAACATGTCTATTGTATTAGTGCATGTTAACGATACAAAAAAATTCAGGGTCATACGAAGAAGCGAGCGCCAGTTCGTCAGCAAACATGCATTGTTCCCTCTCGGAACCACGTGTCTTCTCGTGAGATGCTCCGATTTGTGAGAGGTGTGTGTCAAAACTTTCGTCAAAGTGGCCAATTCTTTTACCACAGCGTTGATACGTCTCCAACGTATCTATAATTTTTGATTGTTCCATGCTGTTATATTATCAATCTTGGATGTTTTTATATGCATTTACAGCAATTATATACCATTTTTTGGGACTAACCTATTAACTTAGTGCCCAGTGCCAGTTGATGTTTTCTGCCTGTTTTTGGTTTTACAGAATATCAATACCAAACGAAGTCCAAATGCCATGAAACTTTTTGGAGATTTTTTTCTGGACATAGCAAACACTAGAAGCTTCGGGAGGAGGCCAGAAGACCCAGGAGATGGCCACGAGCCACCAGGGCATGCCTGGGGGCGCAGGCACGCCCTGGTGCCTCGTGGGCCCACCTCTGACTCTTTTGACCTAATTCCACCACTATAAATTCCCAAAAATCGGGAAACCACCAGAGGAGTCCATGAAATACTTTTTCCACCGCCGCAAGTTTCTGTTCTCGAGAGATCCCGTCTGGAGGCCTTTTCCAGTGCTCCGCCGGAGGGGGAATCGATCACGGAGGGGCTCTACATCAACCTTGCTGCCCTTCCGATGATGCGTGAGTAGTTTACCACAGACCTTTGGGTCCATAGTTAGTAGCTAGATGGCTTCTTCTCTCTTTTTGATCTTCAATACAATGTTCTCCTCGATGTTCTTGGAGTTCTATCCGATGTAATCACTTTTTGTGGTGTGTTTGTTGGGATCTGATGAATTGTGAGTTTATGATCAGATTATCCATGAATATTATTTGAGTCTTCTCTGATCTCTTTTATGCATGATTATTATAGCTTCGTATTTCTTCTCCGATCTATTGATTTGGTTTGGCCAACTAGATTGATTTATCTTGCCATGGGAAGAGGTGCTTTGTAATGGGTTCGATCTTGCGGTGCTCAATCCCAGTGACAGAAAGGGACATGACACGTATGTATCGTTGCTATTAAGGGTAAAAACAATGGGTTTATTCATGCGTGAGTTTACTTTGTCTACATCATGTCATCTTGCTTAAGGCGTTACTCCGTTCTTTATGGACTTAATACACTAGATGCATGCTGGACAGCGGTCGATGTGTGGAGTAATAGTAGTAGATGCAGGCAGGAGTCGGTCTACTTGTCTCGGACGTGATGCATATATACATGATCATTTCCTTGGATTTCATCATGATTATTTGCTTTTCTATCAATTGCCCAACAGTAATTTGTCTACCCACCGTATGCTATTTTCTCGAGAGAAGCCTCTAGTGAAAACTATGGCCCCTGGGTCTATCTAAATCACATATTAAAAACCCTAAAAATACGTTGATGCACTTTTCTTTATTTATTTTATTTTTTATTTTTGTTTCAATCTATCTATCTATCACATATAATTTAATCTTGCAACTTACCGCCGAGGGATTGACAACCCCTTGTTTGCGTTGGGTGCAAGGATTTATTGTTTGTGTGCAGGTACTGCTAATGAGGTGTTGCGTGATTCTCATACTGGATTGATAACCTTGGTTTCATAACTGAGGGAAATACTTACCTCTACTGTGCTGCATCATCCCTTCCTCTTCGGGGAAAATACTAACGCAAGCTACAAGTAGTAGGAAGAATTTCTAGCGCCGTTGCCGGGGAGACATCATCAACATCTATCAAGTACCTTTGCATAAACTCTCATCTCCTTCAATTTATTTTATTTGCCTCTCGTTTTCATCTCCCCCACTTCTAAAAAGTTTTTTCAAAAATACAAAAATATTTTCCGTTTACCTTTTTCTTGTTTGCTTGTTTGCTTGCTTGTTATCTTGTTTGCGTAGCCACGATGTCTCAAGAAAATACAAAATTGTGTGATTTTTCCAATACTAATAATAATGATTTTATTAGTACTCCAATTTCTCCTCCCGCCGCTAGTGCGGAGACTTGTGATATTAATGCTGCTTTGCTAAATCTTGTTATGAAAGAACAATTTTCTGGTAATCCTAATGAAGATGTTGCATCCCATCTAAACACTTTCGTAGAATTGTGTGATATGCAAAAGAAAAAAGATGTGGATAATGATATTGTGAAATTAAAATTATTCCCATTCTCATTGCGGGATCGTGCAAAAATTTGGTTTTCATCTTTACCACGAAATAGTATCGATTCTTGGGATAGGTGTAAAGATGCTTTTATTACTAAGTATTTTCCTCCCGTGAAAATTATTTCACTTAGAAATCAAATTATGAATTTTAAGCAACTTGATCATGAACATGTTGCCCAATCTTGGGAAAGGATGAAATTAATGATAAGAAATTGCCCTACTCATGGTATAAATTTATGGATGATCATACAAAAAATTTATGCGGGATTAAATTTTGTCTCTAGAAATCTTTTAGATTCCGCCGCGGGTGGTACTTTTATGGAAATTACTTTGGGAGAAGCTACTAAATTGCTTGATAATATTATGGCAAATTATTCACAATGGCATACTGAAAGAGTTCCTACTAGTAAAAAAGTGAATTTTGTTGAAGAAATTAATACTTTAAGTGATAAAGTTGATGCGCTTATGAAATTGGTTGCTAGCAAAAATGCTCCTATTGATCCTAATGATGTGCCTCTATCCACTTTGATTGAGCAAAATAATGATCCCGTAGATGTGAATTTTGTCTCGCGAAACAATTTTAATAATAATGCTTATAGAGGTAATTTCAATGCTAGACCGTTTCCTGGAAATTCCTCTAATAATTATGGGAATTCCTATGGTAATCCTTATAATAATAATAATAATAATAATAACAATAGGATGCCCTCTGATCTTTAAAGTAATATTAAAGAATTTATTAATGGTCAAAAAGTTTTCAACACTACGATAGAAGAAAAATTGAGTAAACTTGATGATATGTCTAGGAGCATTGATAGAATTATTCATGATGTGGAAAATCTTAAGACTAAAATTATGCCACCCAAAATTGATATTAATGAATCAATTAAAGCTTTATATGTCTCCATGGATGAGAGTAAGAAAAGAACCGCTATGCTAAAAGCTAAACGAGAATTCTTAGAAAAAGCGATTCTTCTCGGTTTTTATCGTAGTAATGATGAAGATATTAAAATGATTGGTGTTTCATCTATTGATTCTTTGTTTAGCAATATAAAACTTGATGAAAAGGGAACTGAAGAAGAGCCAACTTTAGCTAAAGAGCGTCCCCATAATTTGGAGGGTGAAAATCTTCATAAGAAAATTGCTAAAAGTGGGTTTGGAGAGGTAAAAACTTTAAATAGCGATGTGCCCACTCTCTTGGATTACAAAGATTTTAATTATGATAATTGTTCTTTGATTGAGTGCATTTCTTTGTTACAATCCACGTTAAATTCACCCAACGCTTGTGAGCAAAACAAGGCTTTTACTAAACACATCGTGGAAGTAATGATGAAAGCGTTAGAAGAAAAGCTAGAACTAGAAATTTTAATTCCTAGAAAATTATATGATGAATTGGAACCCACCATTAAAGTTAAAATTAAAAATTATGAGTGTAATGATTTATGTGATTTAGGTGCTAGCGTTTCCACAATTCCAAAATCTCTATGTGATGTGCTAGGTTTTACCAATATAGATGAATGTTCTCTTAATTTGCACTTGGCGGATTCCACTATTAAAAAGCCTTTGGGTAGAATTAATGATGTTCTTATTCTTTCAAATAGGAACTATGTGCCCGTTGATTTTATTGTACTTGACATTGAATGCAATTCTTCTTGCCCCATAATACTTGGTAGACCGTTCTTACGAACCATAGGTGTTGTTATTGACACGAAAGAAGGGAATATAAAATTTTAGTTTCCATTAAAAAAGGGAATGGAGCATTTACCTAGGAAAAGAATTAAATCACCATATGAATTCATTATGAGGGCCACGTATGGAATCAACTTGAAAGATGACAATACTTGAAACTATGCATTATGCCTAGCTAGGGGCATAAAACAATAGCGCTAGTTGGGAGGCAACCCAATGAATAAAATAAATTTTTACATTTTGTTTCTATTATTGTGTGTTTTCACAATTATACTACTGTTATGATTGTGTTTTTGCATTTTTTATTAGTGTTTGTGCCAAGTAAAGCCTTTAGGATGATTTGGAAGATAGTATAATTGATGCTGTTTGGAAAACAGAAAGTTTTGCGTCCAGTGCTGGAATTTTGGTTCTGTACTGGAGCGTCAAAAAAATCTGAAATTTTTAAAAAGTATTGGTATATGAATTTCCCACGTTTACTTAATTTTTCAGAATTTTTGGAGTTACAGAAGTATGGCTTTTAAATATATTGCTACAGACTGTTCTGTTTTTGACAGATTCTATTTTTGATGCTTTGCTTGTTTGTTTTGATGAAACTATGGATTGTATCAGGGGGTATAAGCCATGGAGAAGTTAGAATACAGTAGGTATAATGCAAAAATAAAATATGAATGGGTTTGCAACAGTACTTAAAGTAGTGATTTATTTTGTTATACTAACGGATCTCACGAAGGTTTTGTTGAGTTTTGTGTGATTGAAGTTTTCAAGTTTTGGGTGAGATCACGATGGATGAAGGAATAAGGAGTGGCAAGAGCCTAAGCTTGGGGATGCCCTAGGCACCCCAAGGTAATATTCAAGGAAGACTCAAGAGTCTAAGCTTGGGGATGCCCCGGAAGGCATCCCCTCTTTCTTCTACCAACCATCGATAATTTTACTTGGAGCTATATTTTTATTCGTCACATGATATGTGTTTTACTTGGAGCGTCTTGTATTATATGAGTCTTTGCTTTGTTTGCTTTTTAGTTTGTCACAATCATCCTTGCTGAACACACCCATTTTGAGAGAGCCACACGTTCATCATAATTTGTTAGAATACTCTATGTGCTTCACTTAACTTTTTTGAGCAAGGCAGTTGCTCTAGTGCTTCACTTAAATCTTTTCGAGCACGGTGGTGGCTATATTTTGAAGAAATAAACTCTCATGCTTCACTTATATTATTTTGAGAGTTGACGAGATTCAAATTTTGAAGAAATAAACTCTCATGCTTCACTTATATTATTTTGAGAGTTGATAAGATTAAAATTTTGAAGAAATATTTGCACTCTCATGCTTCACTTAAATCTTTTTGAGAGTTGATGATAGTAATGGTAATTTGCACAAGATATGAATTTGGTCCCAAAGTGATGAATATTCAAGAGGGATATAATAAAAACTTTCATATAGATCATTGGATATGATAAGTGTGATTCCTTGCAATAGTTTTGCGATATGGAGATGGTGATATGTGAGTCATGTTAGTGAGTAATTGTGATTTAGTAAGAATATTAGTGTTAAGGTTTGTGATTCCCTATGCATGCACATTAAGTCAATAGTTATGCAAAGAAATTATATCCTACTTATGGTGCATTATTCGGTGTTAGTTATGTTCAATGCATGTTTATGACTGTTTTCGCTTTTTGGTTGGTTGCTTCTCAATCTATTTGCTAGCCTTCATTTGTACTAAGCGGAAATACTGCTTGTGCATCCAAAATCCTTAAACCCAAGTTGTGCCAAATGAGTCCACTATATCTACCTATATGCGGTATTTCCATGCCGTTCCAAGTAAATTTGTGTGTGTCAACTCTAATTTTCAAAATAATATTCCGTTTTGTGTGCCCGTACCGCTCATGAAGCGGCAGGGGGTGGCCAATATTTTCCATGCTAGGTGTGTTATTCTCATGATGAGTGTTTATTCACTTGTCATTGCACGAGAGAGTGGCTGGTGATAGGGATGCCCAGTCCCACAATGAATCAAAAATTAATAACAACAAAATTCCTTGGAAAGTGTTGGTCTGGAGGGCACCCATGGATACGGCTAGCCAAGGATTGTGAAAGAATGGTGGAAAGGAAATAAACTTTACTTTCTGTTTGGGAACCGCCTATGATGTGTCTAGCATGGAAAATATTGGGAATTCTCAGTCGTTTTCGTTGACAGGAAAAGCATGCCTCTCAAAATATTTTTATCTCTCTAATTTAAGCTTTGAGCTCTGGCACATTAGCAAATCTCTGCTTCCCTCTGCGAAGGGCCTATCTATTTACTTTTATGCAATTTTTATTTTTATTTGAGTCTCCATCTTCTCTTATAAAGCACAAACTAGAGAGCACTATTGTGATGAATATGATAGGCAGCATTCCACATCAAAAATTCTGTTTTTATCATTTACCTACTCGAGGACGAGCAGGAATTAAGCTTGGGGATGCTGATACGTCTCCAACGTATCTATAATTTTTTATTGTTCCATGCTGTTATATTATCAATCTTGGATGTTTTTATATGCATTTACAGCAATTATATATCATTTTTTGGGACTAACCTATTAACTTAGTGCCCAGTGCCAGTTGCTGTTTTCTGCCTGGTTTTGGTTTTACAGAATATCAATACCAAACGAAGTCCAAATGCCACGAAACTTTTTGGAGATTTTTTCTGGACATAACAAACACTAGAAGCTTCGGGAGGAGGCCAGAAGACCCAGGAGGTGGCCACGAGCCACCAGGGCGCGCCTGGGGGGGCAGGCGCGCCCTGGTGCCTCGTGGGCCCACCTCTGACTCTTTTGACCTAATTCCACCACTATAAATTCCCAAAAATTGGGAAACCACCAGAGGAGTCCACGAAATACTTTTTCCGCCGCCGCAAGTTTCTGTTCTCGAGAGATCCCATCTAGAGGCCTTTTTCGGTGCTCCGCCGGAGGGGAATCGATCACGGAGGGGCTCTACATCAACCTTGCTGCCCTTCCGATGATGCGTGAGTAGTTTACCACAGACCTTTGGGTCCATAGTTAGTAGCTAGATGGCTTCTTCTCTCTTTTTGATCTTCAATACAATGTTCTCCTCGATGTTCTTGGAGTTCTATCCGATGTAATCACTTTTTGTGGTGTGTTTGTTGGCATCTGATGAATTGTGAGTTTATGATCAGATTATCCATGAATATTATTTGAGTCTTCTCTGATCTCTTTTATGCATGATTATTATAGCTTCGTATTTCTTCTCCGATCTATTGATTTGGTTTGGCCAACTAGATTGATTTATCTTGCCATGGGAAGAGGTGCTTTGTAATGGGTTCGATCTTGCGGTGCTCAATCCCAGTGACAGAAAGGGACATGACACGTATGTATCGTTGCTATTAAGGGTAAAAAGATGGGTTTTATTCATGCGTGAGTTTACTTTGTCTACATCATGTCATCTTGCTTAAGGCGTTACTCCGTTCTTTATGGACTTAATACACTAGATGCATGCTGGATAGCGGTCGATGTGTGGAGTAATAGTAGTAGATGCAGGCAGGAGTCGGTCTACTTGTCTCGGACGTGATGCATATATACATGATCATTGCCTTGGATATCGTCATGATTATTTGCTTTTCTATCAATTGCCCAACAGTAATTTGTCTACCCACCGTATGCTATTTTCTCGAGAGAAGCCTCTAGTGAAAACTATGGCCCCCGGGTCTATCTAAATCATATATTAAAAACCCTAAAAATACTTTGCTGCACTTTTTCTTTATTTATTTTATTTTGTATTTTTGTTTCAATCTATCTATCTATCACATACAATTTAATCTTGCAACTTACCGCCGAGGGATTGACAACCCCTCGTTTGCGTTGGGTGCAAGGATTTGTTGTTTGTGTGCAGGTACTGCTAACGAGGTGTTGCGTGATTCTCCTACTGGATTGATAACCTTGGTTTCATAACTGAGGGAAATACTTACCTCTACTGTGCTGCATCATTCCTTCCTCTTCGGGGAAAATACCAACGCAAGCTACAAGTATAAAGCATCCCGGTGCCATGACAGGACATCAAGCAAGGTTTCATTTATTTCTGATCATTTTTGAATTTTTTTTGGAATTTAAAAGCCATGGTTCTCAATGTTTGTGTCCAAGCTGTGACACCAATATGTTTGAAAATTCCTTCCAATTTACTGCAAAGGGCATTAACTTGCACACAAGGACACAAATATGATTTTCCATCCCATGATGGTTTGATGTTGCATGTACATGTAGTTCAAATTTTAATTACGGCCATTATATGGCTAGAAACTCACTTAATGTCTTAAAAAGGTCAGATGAACCCTGAAAATTTCCAAATTTTAACGTGACAGTTGTATTAGTGCATGTTAATGGTACAAAAAAATTCATACAATTTCCATCCCCATCCGTTGCCACTGTACTCCAAATTAGTCTTTCGCGGCTAATAAAAAAATGGACTACATCGCACACAGTTGGTTATAGGAACCGTTTGCGATGAAAATTCGTGGGTCTTTTTATGTCTTCCTCCATAAGCTTCTCCAGATTCGTCTGCTCAAGCGCCGTTCACCCCAGAATCCTCGAGTCCCCGATACCCATTTCCCAATCCCTTCTTGCAAAGAATGACGTCGTGGAGACGCTTCGTGAGTGCCGATACAGTCGCCGGGTCCGCCCCGAGCGGCTCCGCCTCCGCCGAGAGCGCGGCCGCCTACGCCGAGAGCGCGACTGCATCCGCATTGAGCGCGGCCGCATCCACCGAGAGGGCATTTGCGGCAGCCGACAGGGCAGCTGCAACAGCCGAGACGGCTGCAGCAGCTACTGCGATGGCGGCTGCAAACGCCGAGAGCGCTCGAGCAGCCGTCCGTGCCGCGGAGGTCGCCCTGGCCCGGGTCGAGGCCATCCACGCCCAGATCGAGGACGCCCACGCCAAGATATTCCATGCCTCCTCGGAATCCAGCATGCACCCCACGTCCGAAAAGGCAGCGGAGATGCTTGTCGACGATGCGGCGGCGGAGGCCATGGAGCCCCTGCTTCCTCATGAGATCGCCGAGCAGGAGCTGGAGATGCAGGAGGCGGTGGAGATCGAGGAGCGCCGGGACGAGGAGTTGTGCGTGGCTAAGGAGGAGGTAGACAGGCGCCTGTCCGTCGAGGAATCAGCGATGGAATACCAACGCGAGCTCTGGCGCCACCACTACTACGAGTACTACAACCTTGAGGGCGGCGCCGAGGACGAGGACGACGACGCGGTCGACTTCAGCCTGGGGGACGCGGAGTCCACCAGCGGTGGCATGTCGCCAGGACAAGTCATCGACATCTCATCTTACACCGGCGAGGCATAGGGCAGCACGTCGGCGGCTTTGTTTAAATTATGCATACTTAGCCTTTGTTTATAACGCTGGTCTTTTGTTAGAGCAATATTTAGGTTAACTGGCTCTGTTTAATTACTAAAATTGCTCGATTCAGTAAGTGTGGTCTGTGTGCTGTAGGCTCATTGTGTACCCAAATTAGCAAGTGATGTTAAATTATGCAACGACGTGGATGAGCACTATACCCAGGGAAATTTCGACCAAAATTTGAGTGCTCAAACTCATCGCACGCGTGTAAAGCAGAAGAATCGTTTGCGATGCACACATTTGTTCAAAGTGAATGGTGTCCGATGACACTGTGCGCCAAGTTTCCCTCCAACTTTCAAAAAAAATTGCCTACCACCGAAATATCTAACTCTTTCCCCCTCCCCACCCCCTTTTCTCCCCGACCATGAGCCACATTTCCCCTGTTTACTCCTTCCTTCCTTCGTAAGCTATAGCCGCTTCGTTGCTTGCTTCCTCGCTCTCGTCGTCTTGCATCCGACCGTCGCGGACTCCATGGTCTTCTTCAATGACCTCTCCAGCGGTTCCTCCGACGACGATGACTATGTCACTAGCCGGGTATGCCTCTCTCCTCTCTCTCGCCCCCTAGGCTTAGGGTTCTGATTTGTAATAAAGGATTTTAACCTGGCGGCCGATTTGAGCCATTTGTTCCTCTTGTAGCTCCCTACGACCATCACTTGCAAGGAATGGAGCGGGTAGCTGAAGATCTGCCTGCTCGTTGTCACCATCAATCTCCATGCGTGAAGTTAGTGGCTTTTGAATCTGTGGACAGTGGGAGGAAGTTTCTGGCATGTGCAGAGAAGGTTAGCCCCACTTTCGTTGTTACAAATCATTTGTTCGATGTGATTCAGACACTGTCACTGTGCTATGTTAATCTGGATGTGATTAAGACACTGTCATAGTTTCTACCTAGTATCTGAAAATGTTGCCATCTCATCAGCGGTGCCCTGAGAAAATTATTTGGCATCGCTTCAGCAGTTTGTGCACCCAACTTTGCTCCACACATCCGAGCAGCCAAGCAATAAAATACTAATACTTTATGGCACGAAGGAACTGGGCATCGGAGCAACTAGGTGCTCCGGTTCCCTTAATTTTTCCTCTGGCATCGACTCGGCAGTACAGGGCACCGGTGCCAAATGTAGCAACAGTTAATTTGACACCGGTTTTGGCCTACATAGTGGAGGGCCTTAGTGCTATTAGTTCTATGTTATTAAATTTGTGCATGTACATACCTATTAGTATTAATTTGATGTCATTGAAACACTATCGCTGTGCTGTTGCAGTTATATTTAGCTTCCTCATAAAATGGTCAATTTATTATTATAGTACATGACTAAGAACTTGTAGTGTTGTTGCAGTTAATTATAGCTTGTGATGTTTCTGAATTTGGTTGTTGTCTCAGTAGCAATTAATTCATTTGCACATTAAACTTTTTGAGAAGATATGTCATAATTAACGTGTTTATTCAATTTTTCAAAATATGTATGTGGTAATTTTCTATGTTGCTAGAAACTCATTTTCCCTACAACTGTAACTAATTTAGTTTTAAATATTATAGGATGAACGGAAGTGCTCTTACCTGGAGTGGGTTGATCAAGAGCGGCCATCGTCTTTGAAGATGTGCCTAGCAAAGCTCTGGAGCATGTATGAGGAAGAGAATAGAGATAGGCTTAGATAAAATGTTGTCAACGCTGAAGAATATTTCAAGATACGGGAAAAAATGAGGAAGATGGAGAATGAGCTCAGATTTTCTAAATTAGACTTTGCTAAGATGGTGTTTGTGAAGGAGGAGGCACTTTCCCAGTTGGTCAGTGCAAAACAGATTCATACTGAACTGAAAGCAGAGGTGGAGAAGACGAATTTGGCTGATCATGCGTCATTCGATTAGGGAAATGAATATATTGTTCTAATATTGTGCTCAACATACTTTGTGCTTATGAAGGTGAACTAGCTATATGTTGTACTGTGTTGTATTCTCGTAGCTATCGTACAACAATGTTAAAATATATTTGTGTGCCTGATATGAAAGTGGTAAACAACTGTTCGATATGAAATTGGAATTTGCTTAATACAGGAGGTCTTAATAGTAAACTAATAAACCTACTAAATGGGTCATGGATTTTACAAACGTTTCTAGCAGTAAAAGCGTGTGTGATGGATAGCCCAATGCCATATAGTTTTCTTCATTGAATCGTGTGTGATATACTTGAACAACGCAAACGGTTAACCGAGGCAGAGCATCTATGATGTGGTATGCCACACAAATGTTTATTCCATAATTACTGTGTGGGATGGCAAGACGATCTCCCACGGCTTGTCCTACGAAAGCGTCTGCGTTATATGCCCCGATCGCACACGAACGGAAAATTGTGTGCGATGTACATATGAACGGAAACGTTTGTCTGGGATTCACTGTGTGGGATCTACATACGAATGGAAACGTTTGTCTGGGATACACTGTGTGGGATGTACATACGAACGGAAACGATTGGGCCTGTATAATTGCCTGCGATGGCTCGCCCGATCGCACATGAGCTCTTTTTGCCCAGCGTGTGTGATCGGACAACCTATATATCACCGACGGTTTCTGGGTCGTGTGGGTTGGACCCCCCTATCGCACACACAGGCAAGGCGGCGGTTTAAAACTCTGTCGCGGAAAGGGGGTAAAAAACTGTTTGTATAGCACGTCGCTGCACCAGATAGATAGAGAGAGAGAGGGAGAGAGAGAGAGCATGGCAGCGGGAGGGGGGTGGTCAGCCCCATGGGACTTGTGTGTGTAGCCCCCTCCCCCCACACACATATATATAGGTGGAGGCCAAGGGGGTTGCGACTTGGGGAGGAGGATTCTCCGCCCGTTGGCTTGCCCCTCAAGGCACCCCATGGTGTGGCCGACTTGGGCCCTTGTGGGCCTTACCCCTTGGCCTAGCCATGGGCCAGCCCACTAGGGACCCTCCAGAATATTCTAGAACCTTCTAGACCCTTCTAGAAGCTTCGAGAACCTTTCAGAAAATTTCAGGCATCACCAGGACATTCCTGGGTCCTTTGAGAACACTTCCGGGATCATCCGGAACACTTCCAGAGCCCATTCTCTCATTCTCCATTATCTCATGTTTCTTCTACATATCACAAGTCGTTAAGTATGTGACCCTACAGGTTCGATTATATGCGGACATGTCCGGAACACCTTTCAGTCAATAATTATTAGCGGGATCTGGGCACCCAAAATAATTCCCGCATATGAACGTACCAGCATACCAACAAAGATCTTTATTGATTGAATCTTTTGTCATCGTATACCATTCCCTTTTCTTCACGATACTTTACAAAACCCAAGACAAGACTTTTACGGTATTCCTATGATCAACATTTTGATCACAATACCTAGTTATCTTCATTACCAGTTTGTACTCTTTTCTCGTTATCGTATTTTGATGTCCCCGTGACTAACACCCTAGCCACTATGCTTGGCCAAGCGGTGATGGATGTCGCAATACCGAGTAGGCCCAAAGTGTATCTCTCCATCATTGGAGTAGCAAATCCCAGTCTAGACATATCAAACACCCCAACATAAGTTTGTGGTATAACCGAAAGATAGATCAGCTAGTTATGGAGTGACATCTAGCAACCTCAAATTTAACCATCTGGTGTCTGAGTATATGTTATTCTCATGGTCTAGGGACATAAGTAAACGATACTGATGATGTGATCTCGCGGTATTTAATAAGTTGGGTCTATCCAACATCATTGTTACCCTAACAATGTGTTCTCATTATTACCGGTATCCTTGTTACAAGAAAAATGCCCATGGTTAGGAAAATATAAGAGTGAATTCCGGTTTTTACTCCCTATTTTGACATTTTTGACACTAATTACCTCATTTAGCGAGTTTTCATCCGTTTTACCCCATTTAGCAAAAGTGTTGCCATAATTTACCCCATTTAAAATTTTGTGAGCATTCTCACTTGTGGGTCACAATTGTCTGGTCCAGCTGGCATGCCACGTCGGTGGTTTTTCCTGACTACTTTTCTCACTGCTGAACCGGGCCGCGGAGCTTCTCCCGACCGGCTCGGCCCGATGGAGGCCGCTCGTGTCGCGTCCAACGCACAATGCCCTAGTCGGCCGCTCGCCATGCTCGCCTCCAGTCGCTTCTTGCTTGCGTTGCTCTCCCCCAATCGATGCATCGCCCGTCCAGGCTTCCGCCGCACGCTCCCGCCAGGCTCGCTCGAATATACATGATTTCAGATTATATCAGTATATTTACACCACTTTAATATGATCCACAGAATCATGCATACTTAAGGTCGTATATGATATACTGAAGAAAAACATACATGATTTCAAATTATATCAGTAATAATTTCTCCTATAATTTATTCAATGGTAACATGCCATGCTAATCAAGTTCGGTCATCTCATCAGAATACTTCTTCAAACCTGAAACGAGTAGACTAAAGCCATCTAATATGCATCCCAGACTGAGAGAAAATCTAGCCACAAAAAATCTAACTACCAGGGGTGAGAACAGAGAATGCGGTCACGCATATGGGAGTGGAGAAGATTGTCATACCGGCTGCCGCCCGCTCCAACGATCGCCAACGGCCACAACTCTTGCCTGCCGCTCGTCGGCTACGTCGTCCTACCCCATCCTAGCGAAGGAGGCAGTGGTTTGGGGCAGGATCGTGCGTGTGATTAGAAGGAATGCGAGTGATGGGTGCCATGAATAATGGAGGCCAGCATGGTGCGGCCCAACTCGGGCGTTGTGCGTTGGACGCGAGCGACCTGATCTGGTGCACTCATATCAGGCCGGGCTGGTCAGGAGAAGCTGTGGGGACCGGTTCAGCAGGGAGAAAACCATCAACGTGACATGCCAGCTGGACCAGATAATTGGGATCCGCCGTCAGAACACACACAAAAATTTAAACAGGGTAAATTGTGGCAACAATTTCACTAAATGAGGTAAAACGGATGAAATCACGCTAAATAGGGTAATTAGTGTCAAAATTTTCAAAATAGAGGGTAAAAACCGGAATTCACTCAAAATATAACCATTAACAATACATGAGCAAGTCTAGTGGCCGGAATAGAAATCTCTTTGATGTTTATCTTTCCACACATGCAAATAGGTTTTTCTTATAATCTCGTATTCAAGAATCATTGCAATTACAACACAGAAAAACAAAGTTAGTTATAAACATGGAAATAGAATACTAACTACTTTATTGTTGCATCTAGATCATATTTTCAACAATTTCATCATCGTAGATGACTAATAGAAAGAGCATATGAGATAAGACATATCCCAGTTGTCTACCATGTGGAGTATCACAGACGGCTCCACGGCAGATAGGTTATAGGGAGGCCGTTTTTCAAAGATAAATCAAAACATATTTTAATTTTATAAAAACTATCAAATTTTGTTTCACAAATACATATACATGTTGTCTAAGTACGTGTAAAGTTTCATTAAATAATATGATTATCGGCGGACTGGACACAAATGATAAAAAGTTGGCCCAAATACAATAAAGAAAAAGCTCATTTTAAACTATGTATTTGTTTTTTTTTGTGTGTGCACATCACATATACATATGAACATATATGTTATGATGCCGATCAAACAAAAACGTCCATGAAATTTCCTACGTGTACTAGACATATATGCTTATGTGTGTACTTTTTCAGATTCTTTTAAGATGTAGAAAATGTATTTTCGCGGAAACAAATACGCGAGCTCCCTAGAGCCCGGCCACCGTATGCATTTTTCGCTCTCTAAGCCATCCATTGAGCTATTTTCTGCAGTAGTGTCAATAAATGGTAATGTCCTTTTTTAAGATCTTTACTACGTCGCCTTGTGGACATTTAAAAAAAAAGAATTACCCCCGGCCTCTGCATCGAGTGATGCATATAACCATCTTTATTGCATTATTCAACCAGACCTTACAAAATAAATACATAAATCAACTCAAAGCAACCTTTCTGACGAAAACTGTCGTCCTACCTACAAGATTAATGATATGCCCTGACCTCGCGTCACGCACACCAAAAAATCTGATGGCCTAAACAAGCCGCCCGCCGGCTAGCCGGGAGCACCAACCGATCTAGCAGACCCTCAGCATGCACCGCCTACGCACCTGTAGAATCCGTCGTCGCCTTCTTCCACAGTTCCATCTTCAGGAGCAATCAATGCACTGATCTTGCACCACGACGCCGGACAGCGAAACCTCCTGCGCGCACCCATCAAACGGTATTCAGCTTTGAGACCCCGCTGTACCTTGCCGCCAAGACTCGCTGCCGTCGATACTGTAGATGGCACGCCGCTCCACCTTGGTCACCGCACAAGAAGCATACGGAGACCTGCGCTCAGTCACCAAGCCAAACACTTGTCCCTCCAGCCGTTGTACAACCCCAAAAATGATGCCCCCATGTGGGTGTTGACGCAGGAACCTCCTCATCATCCGATCCGGAAAGCCCAAATCTGGGGTTTCCCCCGCAAGGAACACGAATCGCCCCGCAACGCGTCCAAAGATGTAACAACGCCCGCGGGCGCCGTCGTTGACGGTTCTAGCCGAGGCCGAACCAAGATTTCGCTGGCAAATTTGCGCTATCCTTGGCTGGACCACCAGATCGACCTCCTCCGTCATCCAGCACGCCCATGGGTGACGTCTGCCACCGGGAAACCGCACGACCGGAGCCGCACCACCGCTCGGAACCGCCGCCCCGCCTGGGTGAGCCATCAACGGTGGATGGGCCCTCACCGCTGCGCCACCGACGCCGGACGACGCACACGTCCAGGACACCCGCGCGGATCTCCACCGCAACCGCATCCTGAAGCCACAGCGGAGGAAGGACCCGGCGCCGCCATCACCCCCCGCATAGGCTTTGCCCCGCGGAGCTCGGGCGACGGCAGCTCGAGGTCCTAAATCGGACCGGGAGGGAGGGGGTCGAGGAGGGGGGGGGGGGGGGGGGGGCGGCGGCTGCGGGTCGTGGAGCGGCTGCGGTCGCCTTGTGGACACTACCACGAGCATATATCACAGTGAGAAATGAAACATACCGTAATTTGCCCCCGCAAAAAAAACATACTGTAATTCTTAGTTAACTTCTCCAACATACTGAAAACACTGAGTATGAAACATTGTCCCGATCGCCTATGTATGAAGGTATCAGGCCTTCAATCTTCTGAAACAAGGTCCCGATCGCCGATGTACACAAACAAAATGGGACCAAATTATGCTTGGCATGCACGTACATAATTAGTAGAGTAGTTTTTATTTATTTTTTGCAAGGGGACAGCTTTAGCCTTTAGGTTACAAAATAGACTTGGCTTGGTCCAACGAACGGGCAACATGGCAATAAACGCTGGTTCTTGTAATAAGTGCAGTTTATGATACGTCCAATAACTGAAACCCCAGTTACAATCCTGAACCGTGATGGACAATTCACTCTGATACACATCTTGCCTAGAAAATCTCCAGCATGCATGATGGGTTCTGAAGAAACCCCAGTGACAATTACAATGCCAATTAACTGGAGCTCTAAACATCATCGTTATTGCAGTCTTTGCTCCCCCAATTGGAGTCATCACCAAATTAAGAGGCCACCAACAAAACTGCCACACATCCTCCACAATATATACGTGCTTTTGCTCTGATAGAGGCATGGTTTCCGATCAAAAAACATAGCTGAGATCCACCAGCAGAGATGTACTTTCCCTTGGAAGAAGTAAAAATAGCTGAGATGGAGGAAGAAGAAGAAGAGGAAATGACTGCCCTTTCCCTTGGCAGTGGATCCACTAGCAATAGCAAGCACTCCAAATCCAAGCGAGGCACCGGCTCCAATCCGAAACCGCCTGTCCAACTCAAGGCCTTGCTCCCAGATCAAGACAGTGATGAGCACGGCAATGATCATCCAAGGAAGAAGCTACGGCTTAGCGCCGAACAGGTGACGGTGCTCGAAGGTGTCTATGAGGAACATTGCAACCTTGACACGGTAAGTTCATGTCGAAATGTTGCCTAGCATTTTAAGGCATTAGAACTCCCATGTTCTTTCTTATCATAGAGAAGTTGAGGCCATGATTACAAAACAATTAGACTGTGAAGCAAGGGCTGGCGAAGAGGCTGAGCATAAAACCACGCCAAGTCGAAGTCTGGTTTCAGAACAGAAGAGCCCGGTACTTGCACTCACAAGTCAGAATTGTCCATATATTTATCAGGGCATTTGTAGCATGGTTTTCTGATAGGTGATTGTGCCCACATTTTAGGAGCAAGCAGAAGCAGATGGCAGAGGATCATGAGCATCTCAAGAGAAAGTCCGAAGGGCTAGTCAAGGAGAACCAGAAGCTGAAGATGGAGCTGCAACAACTGACGAGTATTTCTCAGCGTGGCAATACTAGAAATGGCTTCAACTTAGTTACCGTGTGCTCATTCTGCGACAAAATCTTCAGAGATCACCATGGCCAAAAGAAACTGTAAAGCATACGGATAAAGATCAGTATTTTACTAGTACGTTTTAGACAGCTAGAATATCTCTAGGTTTTTTTAAGAAAAATACGATAGTGAAATGTAAATAATGGCCCGGGGTTCAGCCGTGTCAGTATTTGGCAATAATGCTCAGTCTTTGGTTGAATGACTCCTAGTCTTTGGTTCTTTTCGAACCATCGAGTCTTTGTGTGATATAAGCAACTTCTGAATGAAAATTAAGTTATGATGACTTAAGTCGTTAACTCTACTTTAGAAAGGTACATCCTCTGTTCCTAAATATAAGACGTTTTTGGGCACACATAGCCTCAGACCCAAATACTCCGCAAGGAAGATGAGGCTCCTCGACGCACTGTGAGTCTGCTCATGCTCATGTTGCGAACCGGGGGGAGCTTCGACTACCCATTCGGCATCGAGCCTGGCTGCTTTCGGCCGCCGGACTTTGAGCTCATCACCGACGACCCCGGTGGTGGCTCGCGGCCTCCCAGGTTCTTCCTGCACGACGGGGTCACGGAGATCACCTCCGATATCACAGGTACTGACATACTCCTAGTGATGACAGCAGGTGTTTTTCTGTAGCAATTTCCCAGGTCATCTCCTTGATATCAGAGGTCGATGTGTACAACCTGTCCTGGTATCCTCCTGGAAGATCTTTCTTTCAGTCCCGATTATTTCTCATTGAACTTCACTGGTCGCGACTTCGACAGTGGGTCAGTGCAGTGCTACATGTCCGAACCAAGATATCACGGATACGAGCAATTTTACAATGGTCCTTGAGGTAAGAGTTGTAGTGAATCATGGCCTTTGATTATTTTTGTATTGTCCAAAAAGATTATTGATGTAAAATTATAAATTAGCTTTGCCAAATACACCAGTTCAAAGTGGTGTATTTGGCAAACCTAATTTACCATCTCAAAGGAACCAAAATTGCTACAGATTGGAGCAAGAGTACATGTCCTCGCGACTCGACCACGCTAGATCGTCAGGTTCTCAGTATTGATTTTAGGCTGTCTACCTTTTTTTCCTTTTGAAGTGTGTTATCGTCGCCGCCCTTTGATGCAGAGGGTATGTCGTATGTTTTTTTTTTTTTTTTTTTTTTTTTGCATGGAAGGTATGTCGTATGTGGAGGGTCAAGTATATTCTCTTTCTTCTCTTTTGAGATGGGTTCAAGTATACTCTAACCTGTATAGTGTACTAAATGTTTTTTTTTGCGAGTATATAGTGCACTAAATGTTGGGTGGTTTACACTTTGTTCTTATTCTTTGGAATTGTAATGTTCGAATCAACTTTACATCTTACAATATAAAACTGTAATGTGTGTTGCAGATCCATTGTAGTGCTATGCGTACTATAAAATTCATCATTTGTCATCCGATGACTGCACGATTAGACTCAACATCACCTAAGTGATTTCATCCACCATCCATCAGGCTCACTCATCAGCCTCAGTGCGGTACATCCATCGTAGCAAAACTGTCGTACGTGAGGTAGTTCTGTTATCACTATTATCCTCACGATCAGGCAAATAGGTTTGGGAGCAAGGGAAGAACCATCCTACATGGCACTGGCAGAGCTTCATTCGGGCCAAGGGAAGTCAATGCCCCCTTATAATTTTATAACTGATCAGTGATGATATTCCGGACTGCGTTCCGGAAAAAGTAGCCTACTCGACAGAAAGGGCGGGCACTCTCGGCACGGAGGTAGGCACTCTCGTCTTTCAACCGAGTATTTAAGTTATTAAGGTTAAAAATAATCTTCCTAAATTACAAAAAATGTGCGTCTTCTAATGCTGGCTCGTCCTTGTTTGTGCAAGCTTCGCCAGTGCTCAGTGGAAAAGAAAAACAAAGAAGTCAAAAGCCAAAGCTGACTAAAAAACTACTCTTTTGAAATCGTGAATAACCGGAGATGGGACTATGTTGATACGTAAGAGGGAAAAGCAAGATGACAAATAAGTTAGTACAAAATTGAGTCACTTATTTTGAGACGGAGGGAGTATATACCAACCTCACAACGGGACGCAACTACTATAACCGATTTACCGTTCAAGGCTCGACTACAAATTTTATGGTTGCAATCGAACTTCCCAGAATTTGAAAGGTTAGCCAAGCTCCGAATTGCAATCAGTAAATCACTTGATTTCAACTACTATAAGTGTGCTGCATTTCAAGCTCTGCTGAGAACCCAAGATAACCCCGCCGATTGGACATGAAGTTTTTGCACCCGAGCTCAAATGAGCTCGGTGAACAGTAAATTCAAAAAATATTTAAAAAATGTTCAAAAAAAATTGGAATTTTTTTATGACAAATTTTCTAAGAGCTTGCAAAGTTTCATCATGAAATCACATAGCATTTTCAGAGTATCGATTTTATTTTTTGCCACGACTTCCACACATGTGATTTCGTGCTGAAATTTTGCAACCTCTTAGAACATTTGTCAAAGTTTGCCAAAAAAAAGATTCAAATTTTTTTGAACATTTTTTCGAGTTACTATTCATCCCGAGCTCATTTGAGCTCGGGTGTAGAAGGGTACTTTCGCCGCCGATTTGATTTCACAGCCTATTCTCAATTATTGGTTCCATCCATACAGCGCAAGAATAATAAACAAAACGGAAAATTCAGTAACTATTACCGCATGCTCGAGATGTTTTTCCTCCAAGTTCCACAAGTCAAATGGCAAAAAACATGGATGTTAATCATCTATGGTTGAACATCACAAGGTATAGTATCAATCATCGCTGCCTGAATCTATATCAGAGCTTGCCCTTCGATGTGCTGCTCCGTTTGCAACCTTGCCCTTTCCCTTCTTCTTTTCTTCCTCCTCGTCCTCACTGTACTCGCTCTCGTAATCGTCGTACTCCTCTTCTTCCTCCTCCTCTTCCTCCTCGATGCCATCCTCTGCCACTGGCCCTTCTTCAGGCACATACGTTCTTGTTCCCGCGCGGCTGCGCTTCAGAACCTTCAGCTTAAAGCTAGTCTTGCTGTCGCAGCCTATCCATGCATCGCACAAGCAGAAGGACGTCAGGTTGTGATTGCCCTCTGCTGGGGCTTGGAACTTGCCCATCACCAGCCTACTGCCCTTCTTCACTCTGTCAACCGCCTCCCTAACTGCAATTCCTATTTCCTTTGGGCTTGCTCCCAATGCTTCCTGGGTATCTTGTATAGCTTTTGACGCTGCAGTTATGGCGGTAGCCTCGTCCATGAAGCTGATTTTCTGGGATAACCAAACTTCGTTTGACGCGGTGTCCGCTAGAAGCAGCCAGAAGTTCTCTTCCCTGTGGAACGGATAGAAAGGAGCATGGGGAAGGGCAGCAGTTAGCCCGCTGCGACGCTGAAGGGAGACCCAAGCATACATTGTCACAACATCACCCTCTTGTATGCCCTCTTCTCCTTCAGTTTCACATTTAATATCCACCTCAACAGTAGGAATCATCTCCAGTACAAGCTCTACATCCCGAGCTTCTTCTTCTGAAAGGCCAGCTACCTGTGTCAGCAGTGTGGCACGTTCCACCTCCGACATATCACAAAGTTCTTGGAATGCCCTGATTTTCTGCAGTTAAAAATAGAATAAGATGTTACTCTCCAAAGGATAAAGTATTTCTCTAAAGGACAGGCTACTGATTTAGCCAAAAAAAAGAGTTCACTTTGCTTTTCGTACGAAAACTTTAAGGTTAAGGAAATACCTTGCGGGCAATTTTTTTGACAGTCGCTTCAGTAAAATGTGGCAGCTGCAAGAAAGGTGCTATTCCTTCTGAATTGCCTCCACCAGCTTTTCGAGCACTGAGAGGGACAGCCTAAGATATGTATCCAAGTCAAATTTGATTCAACTATTTCCATTGCCATCAGTGGTAACAAACAAGCTTATGGAAGAAAATGTAACTACAGAAGCCAAAAGCTAAGATCAAAACATGTGAAAGTACAGATGAACTACAACTCAATTTTGCTAACAGATGCAGATGAATGCAACGGTAATGGACTGAGACAAGTAAACAGAATGTGCAACGAACACATGCAGTGTCACTGAGACCAGAAGGTGTCTCATTGTCCACATTGCCGATCATGGTAAACTACCACATCATGGTGAGTTAGCTACATCCAACGATCCAGCTTCGAAGTATGCGTTCTGGCCAGATTTAGAGAGGAAAATTTACTCCTGTGTACAGTGTGGCAAGATAGTCCATACTGGAACCTTTCTAGGGTTTCAGTGTTGTGGATAAGTGTCCCGAGGCATCCGCACAAATTAGGAAAGAGATGTGCAATTTCTTAAACACAAGAAAATTTAAAGCTATGGAACGATATATAGATGAGGAGAATGAAGCTTTAGTTCAAAGACGCTGTTCTGTCATCTACACAAGATGATTTGAGGCCTATGCTTTGCTAATAGTTATCATGTTATGCAACTTGTGGTGCATTTATGTTACTGCTAGCTGTTAAATCTCCTAATCGGCTGCTATATATTACATATTTATGTGTCTAATAAGGTGTCGCATCGCCTTACGCTTTAAGCACTTGAAAGGTGAGATGGTGCTACGGCACCTCACATCACATCACCTTACCGCCTTAAAAGCATTGCATGGATCTACTATGCTCAAAACATAAACTGCCTTGCTGCAACTTATACACTTGCAGTATAACTGGAGATAACTAATCACCCTTCCCAAGTTGTGATCAAATGAATAACTGAACAAGTATACCAAACTGACAGAATTCATTCCGAGTTTAGTGAACCATATGATTCGGCCTTTTAACATCGACTTAATGACACGAACCACTAAATGGACATGATTTTGAATAAACACTAGTCATCCATGGTCAAAAAGGATGGTGACAGATCTTATAACAAGTATTGCAACATCTAAATGTTGGGATGGACAATTAAACTGATGGGTTAGAAGACAAGTTTAGAAGTGAAACAGACCAGATGAATCCAGACAAATCTAAGATAAACACAAATTTTAGTCTACGCCGGAAAAGTTTAATGTGGAACAATATATATCGACATATACACATCACCAGAAACATGAAGTTATTCACCACAAGTTAGATGAAGTAAAGGCACATGGAGAGCTTCAAAATACCTGAATGATACTTTGCGACAGCTCAATTACACCAATTGCAGGCCTGAGCCATCCAAAACCATTGGGACTCCTCGGTAGAAGTGCAATCTGCGAACCAATAAGTATATTAATTTATGAGGCATCAAATACTAAGAAAAAAAAGTACACTGAAGCAAAAGCGAAGAAAAAGAATTATAAGAACAGACTTCTCCCCTTCTTTTATTGAAGCACGACGTGTTTAACGGATAAGGTTAGTTATATCAAACAAAAACTGACAGCTATAGCAATGTAAACTCAATTAGACATGTGATGCATCATGCATTTGGATCTCAAGACTAATGACTGATTCATGCTTAAATGTCTCGACACCACAAGATTAATACTTCTAGGCATGACATTGCCTCACACAGATGATCAAGAGAAAGTATTATTTGCATAAACCAGACATTAAACATCCCTGCCATAATGCACATCTGTGAGGCAGGGTCACCTGTTTATATACAGCTACAACCATGAGACAAAAATACAGAACCACACTTATGTGTTAGTTAATACAGTAAGTACGTATTTTCTTCGCCAGAACTAGTCAATAAAAATATATAAACCATCACAGCTCCACATTTGAAACTTCAACAAGATCTGTCAATTTATCATCCTGCGTCATACGCGTGAGTCATATTGTGCCAATGTAACCAGACGGGCAAACCCACCCTTACGGTTTATTAAAGGTGTTAACTACGACCAATGTATAATCAAAACCAAGTTACAGAGAACTAAATGTACATAAATCATACCATCCCGTGTCATCTAAATGGTGTATTACTTTTAGTACCTTTAGATATTTCATCATGGATAAATTATTAGGATTAAATTGCCACAACTTATTAATCATGCTCTGTGTAAGTTCGAATGGCTCACTAGCATTGATAGCCATCCTAAACATCAGCTATTGGCACAACAGTTAATTGTAGCAACGCGAAACCGACATCAACTGACCTAAAGCTGCCATAATTAAACACAGCAAGATCGCACAGCATAAACAAAAGACAGTTGATATGCATTTGTGTCTGTCATAACTTGTAACAGCTTTTACTCATAGGTCATAGTATGGGGAGAGGAGACAGCATGTGCGAGTTCACAATTAATGAAGACAAGCCGGTGCGAGTTCACAATTAATGTGACGTTGCTGCTCCTCTGGACGGCTTATGGCAGCAGGGTGGCTGCGCGGGCGTGGGGTGACGGCGGCTTTGGTCGCTTCAGCGTGGGTCCTGTGGTCTCCAGCGAGGAAATTGGGGCAGCAGGGCGGGCGCAGATCCGGCGTCCTTTGCGCAGATCTGGCCCCTTGTGGGTCGACACACACGTCGTGGCAGGAAGTGATGCAGCTTGTGTCCTGCGTGGTGGTGCTTGGTGGTTGACTATATGCCGTGGATGGAGGGTGGTGAGGCGACGGTCGGTGGCGGCATGTTGTTTGTGACGTATGGCTACCCATGCTCTGATGGATGGTGGGGCTTGATGCAATGACGTTGGGTATGGTGAGCTCCAAGTGAAAGCCTAGCACCAACCCCGATCGATGTTGGCTCGGACGGTGTTTCCCTCCTTGGAAGGTGTCGTTGTGGAGCCCCTTCTCCTCCCTCGTCATATGGATCTCGAGTTCTCCGGCCTTGGCCGGAGCGGCGCCATATACCCGTCCCCCGTCCGTCCGTCCCCCCCCCCCCCCCCCCGGCGTCGCCTTGGCGGCTTTGTCCTCTATCAGGCGCCAAAGGCTTGTGTTGTCCTGCAGTTTTGTCGTGTTGGCTAGGCAGGTGCGCGGCCTCGAGTCCGTTGTGGAAGCCGAAGCGGCAGGCTCCAGGGAGCGCCTTTGTGTTGCTGGGTGTCGGTTTTGGTCACTTGGGTGGTGGGGCCGTTGGCTTGTCCTCGGGGCAGGTGTGGAAGCCCGAGCAGCAGCTCCGGAGAGCACCTTTGTGTTGCAGGGTGTGAGTCTCGTCACTTGGGTGGTAGAGTTGTCGGTTCGTCTTGGACGCGCCCTCAAGGATGGTGAGTGTGTTGCTGCGGTTTGTAAGCCGGAGCATGGCTCCAGACCACGTTCTAGGGTGTCGACTCTGGTCGGTTGGATTACAAAGTTGTCGACTCGCTTGGGCGCAGTCTTAGGGCTGGTGTGTGTGAAGTTAAGTTGCATCGGTTTTAGGCCAGTTTTCCTTATTAGGTGGCCAATTCTCTTCTTCTATATTTAAAGGCAGAGCTCCTGCCGATTGCTCAAAAAAACAATTAACAAAGAAAGAAATTCAAAGAGACAAATCCAATCGTGTACCTTA
This sequence comes from Elymus sibiricus, assembly GCA_039707655.1. Lineage (NCBI taxonomy): Eukaryota > Viridiplantae > Streptophyta > Magnoliopsida > Poales > Poaceae > Elymus > Elymus sibiricus. The sequence continues at coordinate 311,441,607 of CM077666.1, forward strand.
ACTAGTTCTTCCAAAAGACGAGGCGCAAGTTCAAGCATGTGCCTGTAATCTTTTACTAGCGCTGGTGTCAAAGCAAATGACTCTCTAGTAAGATGAGCCTGAATCAAGAGTTCCATCTGAAAAATACAAGCATCAAGGATTTGTCAAATCACAAATATCATTTGGTATCACAGCATGCACCAACAAAAGACCAACCTTTACAAGTGATGGATGCTGCTTCCAGAACTTGGCTTGCTCTGTTCTAATATTCTTCAAATCTAGATTTAACTCGCTTCTAACTGCTACAAACAACTTCTGCAGGGGCTCGTCATCACTGCGTCGTACTGGCATCTCCATATACTCTGCAGCCTTGATGAAGACATCCATGACTTTGCTGGAACATGCAACCAATAGTTCCATTGATCAAATGTGGTAAAATTGAAGAACCCGTAATTCATAACAGAAGATTGTAAACCGACGAGGAAGTTTGCAGGCATTTGCTTCACTAGTTATATATGTTGCTTAAACAAAAGATCTTTTAGACTACTAATATTGATCAGAGAAAGTAGGTTTCATTATTATTTAAACAGGGTTTTCTCGGCTATAAATCTTATCATCCAAAATTAAAGGCAATGAGTTATAAATTTACTGTGGTGTTGCAATATGAGTTTTGGAACCATATTATGCCCAACTAGTATCAGACAGGTAAAAAAACATCATGATCACTGAATCAAATCAAAATTCTGATCATTTGAAGCTAGGATGACAAATCATAATGTGAACTTTAGCATGATCTTTGACACTGTTCCAATGCTTATGGCACTGTTAGTCGCACATTTGACACTGACAGGAGTGCTTCACTTTAACAATAACATTTGCAATGTCTCATGTCTAGTTATTTGAAAGGAAGGAGTATTTTCACTTCAGCTGCTAAATCTTCTCGAGTGAACATGCCATATCATGAAGCCAATCAGCAAATATCAAAAAAATGGAAAAACAAATGCCCAAATATCAAAATTAGATGTTTGTATTTTCATACCTTGGAGCTAGAGATGGCTTCATAAAGTAATAATAAGTGGACAGAGTTTGATGCATGACATAATTTCCAGTATACTTTGATGACCTTGATAAATAAATAACTGCTATCATCAAGGGGAAGAGTATGCAAAGCCCCACAATTCCTAGAAGCATTATCCCGCCAGATGCACCATCCATATTCAGCAAGAACTTGGGCAAAGCGATGCCCATTTGGAACCCCTAATGCACATATATACCAGAATATTCATGTTAGCTTCAGATGTTATAGGAAAGGATTAGCTTTCCACTAAGTGTTACAAATAGTTAATGTTCATGTTACCTGGCGCCCATCTGGATGACCATACTTCTCATAATTTTCACGAGATATAGGATCAGTTAACGCCTGATACGCCTTGGAGATAGATTCAACAAAGTACGTATGGGCCTCTGGGGAAAATGAAGAGCAAAAAATTAACACAAACTAGACTTCTAAATACCAAAAAATCAACTGTAAAAGAAGTGTGAAACACATTTTACCAGGATCGGGATTTTTATCAGGATGGTACTGAATAGAGAGTCTCCTGTATGATTTCTTGATTTCAGATTCTGATGCCCCTGGTTCAAGTCCAAGAATGCTGTATGGCTCAAATACTTGGACCTAGGAAACAAAATCATATAAAATCAATTATTGGGATCTTGCCCTGGTGAAATTTCAGGGAAAAAAATCCTTCACACTTCAAGTACAGCATTATTTATGCATATAGTATCCAAAATTAACTAGCATAATTACGACTGAGACAAAGATGAACAATCGGGACTTAGCAAAAAATGCTTCTAGGAAATAAACCTACCTATGTTTGGATACACAAACAAACTAAGTCCTGAAATCTACAATACCAAACTTCACAACAAGGTTTCTGCGTATGTGATTGTTAGACAATGTTCAAGAGAGTGAAACATTAGTGAGGCTTCAGAAGAATAAAGGGGAACTAAATCAGCACAAAGATATGCTAGCCTTTCTAGTATATCCCAACAAACTGGCTGGGCTTGCTGCTACTAAAAAGGAAACGGTGACTTGCTGCATCAAGGAACTGACAAAACATGAACATTGTGGTGATTGCTCTGGTAGGATAAAGCTGAACCTGAACTGAGTTGTATTTTGGTTATCAGTTTATTTCAGTATAGTCATCTAGTACTAATCAAGACTATTCTAGGTGAAGGAGCAGACAAAAGGTCACATGAATAAGTATTAAATCCTTCTGTATCTACTAGTTCACAGCAGAGAAGACTTTTGAGTTAACCGCTTGAACAAAAGAAAAATTGACAAGATATACCAGCCAAAAGTTACCATACCTCGCGGCTGCTGAGTTTGATGTAGTAAACCAGGAAGATCACAACGATCCAGAGAAGCAAAATGGTAAGGTTGCTCCACGTCGAGAAGTTGGATATCTGCACGACAAGAATCACAAACACGATCGTAGAGGAGTTAGCACTAGAATTCTACTGCTAGCCTCGGGAAGAACAAACATCCGCAACCCGCCCACCTTCTTGTAAATCGACTTCCGGTACTTCCCGGAGCGGTGGCACCCGGAGCAGCGGCAGTGGATGGTCTTGGCCTTCTTCGTCGCCGCGTGGCACAGCCGCGTGATCGTATACGGCACCAGGGGCAGCGCGATCATGGTCAGGATGAATATCAGGAAGAGCGAGCTGTTCTCCTCCGCCGCCGCCATGGCTGCCTCCCTTACTCAACTCACGACTGCGACGGCAAGGAAAAACCACGGAGTCAGCGTGCGTTATTAGAACGCGGCGTCGTGTGGTGGCCGGCGGCGACGACTCACCTTGGCCGGGGCGAGCGGGGCGTGCTCCGCCGGATCTGGATATCGGAGAAGCGGATCTGGTCGCCAGGCGAGGAGAGGCGAGATCGGGGAGGAAGGCGGTCGAGATAGGTTTTGCGGGGCCAGATGCGGCGGTGCCTCGCACCAGGACACGGAGCGAGATGTCAGTGTGAGACAAAAAGGGTAAGTAACTGGTTTTGACTTGTGACCAGACACGGCCGGGAGCGCGGACGGTAAGCGAAGCCAGGCCGTCGAACCAGGCCTCGCTTACCATCCTACACCGCTCAGTTGTGGGCCGGCCCACTACGGTGGTCTCTTTGCACCGGGTTTTTTTTATTTTTGAGATCACTAGAAAAAAGCCCGTGCGTGGGAGAAAAAGATACCACATGCCAGTGGCGAACCTAGAAATAAAATATAGGGTGTGCACACTTTAAAAAAATTAAGACCTATTTCAATTGGCTTGGATGGGCCTTGAAAATCAACTAACTTTTACATGGTAAAAGAATATGTCCCAAAATTCTGGGTGTGCCATGGCGGGAATGTATCCGGTGCACCCGCACTTATGGTGCTACCGGTGCACCGGATGCCATAGAATGATTAAAAAAATCTGAAAAAAAATCTAGCACGTTAACGTAACATCAATGTATGATGTCACAAAATTTCGTATAAAAATTTGAAATACTTTTTGAGATACAAAAATGACAAATTTGACATCAGTGTGATAATGGGCCAAATCTAAAGCCCAAGTTATATTATGTACTATTCAGTGTTGAATTTGTCATTTTTGTTTTTCGAGTTATGTTTTGAATTTTGACTTGAAATTTTGTGACAACCTACATTGATGTTGTGTGAGTGCTAAATTTTTTCAGAATTTTTTGAACATTATAAAAGCACAATGTGAGTTCGGTGCACCGGTAGCACCACAAGCTCCGGTGCACCAGATATTTTCCCGTGCCATGGCACACTCGACACACCCGCTAGATACGCCACTCCCACATGCCCCTAACCAATAATCACGAGTCAAGACCCCAATAGGTCCATGTTCTTTATTTTAGCATGACATCTCATCTGTGTTGTCGTTTGTCCTCCATCTCATTCTCACCTACGATAATCTTAGTGCTTATAGAACCACAACGCGTTTGAATGTAGTCGATCCTAAGCCATCTCTCTCTTGGCATAAGATGACATATTTTTTTCCTTGCTAGGTTTTGCCAAGGCGTGCATGCGTGGTTATCGATGGTTTCTTTCGTCTTCAATTTTCTTTGTTGAGGTGTTCATTTGCAATCTAGATCGGCGCAGGTATGAAAGAAAAATGGATTGTGCGCTATTAATTAAGGTTTCACTCTAAATAGCATTTTAAAAATGGTTAAGAGGTGAAATAATATCATATTCGAATTCTGCACATTTTTCTAATCAAATTTCATATATAACATGTTAAAAATTGGAGTTAAAATTTAATAGATATGGATATTCAAAAAAAAGCATTTGTTCTATATGAACTACGGGTTAATTATCGTAAAATACAGGGTGTTTTTTGTAAAACACAAAAATCGATTCGTTTTGTCACTTAAAGTGAACTGCGGGTTAATTACCAAAAAATATAGGGGATTTTCTGTAAAAACAAAAAATTATTCGTTTTGCTTAAAGGTGGACTGCGGGTTGATTCTTCGAAACGTAAGCGGGTTTCTATATAAATGCATGACGGACGGGCAGAAGCACTAATTCATTTATTAGTAGGTATAGATGAGTAATAATCTATCTATATCTATATCTACTAGATGACCTGTTGCGCCAATTGACATAGAGACCGTGACCAACCTGTGGTTGGATGGTTAGAAGGACAGTGGTATCCCAACCCACCAGGGTTCAAGTACCAAACTTAACATTGGTGCACGCATTTTACTAGATTTATTTTAGCCTTTCCGGTGATGTTCGTTCGGTGGGAGGAGACGTTCCAGTCAACTACGAGGCGTGTGTGGTGACTTCGTCAATCTCAAGATGTTATGCCGGCTCAGTCTCCCGGACGTGCTCATAGGGGTAGGGTGTGCGTGCGTGCGTTCATACGGGTAAGTGTATGCTCGTATATGTGATCCACTTTGATTATACTGTGTTCAAAAAAATTGACACATAGACCAACTACAGCCCAAAAATTAAGTGAACTATTTGAAACATAAAATGAAAGTTACGTGAACTAATTGAATAGACCAACTATAGCCATTGGCACAAAGGCGTTTCTCGTAAATGGTCTGCAAATTTTTATGTTTGAATTGTGTTTGTATCTACTTTGTATATTTACCAATGATAGAAGCCCATCTCCTTCTTTCGCCGGCCAGAGCAAACCCAGCATCCGGGTCCATAGAAGGGCCGAGGACACCCCTCACGACACATAACTCTAGCCGGATGGTATGTGTTGGGATGTCTGTCCGGATTCTCCACACCGTGTTTATCGGGATCACCTCTGTTGGCATGTCTGCCCGGCCTTGGGGCGTTGCGGCCCGAACGGTTAGCGCATACGCCACACCTGATCATTGATCGTGCCCCTTCCCTATCCCGTGAATTGTCTGGACGGTCGCCGCGACTATCTGTGGCACCGGTTCATTTCACGCGGGGTAATGCGGTTGGATTGTACCCAAAACGAAGCAAGACCACAAGTCGCACGAGTCCACTCAGTAAATCTTCCAGTTAAATGCAAACACAGAGTTGCGATTTTCGTTCAGATAGGGCGGGTTTCGTCCTTTTGTTCGTGTCCGGCTGCCTCTCTTTGGTTCCTGCCTATCCGTCCGTCTGCTACTATCTGGCATGTGCTCGGGTGGGGTTGTGTTCATTCAAGGCGTGTGATGTAATTGCTTGAAAAAATTAATGAACTAAGTTACCCTTCAAAAACAATTTCCCATGACAAGGAAAGTAATAGGAGAAGCGGCATGGAGAAAGCCGATGCAAGGTAGCACGCACCGAGGAACTGATTCTACATCGAAGCTTCTAGGTTAGAGAGGAGACCCGAATTCATTCTAGTTTTGGATGCAGCTTTGCCTGGCCGGTTGGTCTGCTCACCTCGGTCTACGGTCATTCCCGTACTTCCTTGGATATTCGGTATAAGGTTGCCTTGGGGATTCGTGGGTCAAGTTCGCTGCCCGTGGCGTGGTTGGTCGGTCGTTTCTCTGCTTTCGGTTTACTTCCTTCCTGCTCGGCTCTTGCCCGGGTGGACTCCGAAAGTCGGGCAGACGCTCTAAAACAAGCCATCTGTCCAGGGGCCGCGAAAGCATCAAAATGGGTAGGAAAAGCACCTCCACATCCACTTCATGGGAACCAACGTATGCAGGACTGTTTGAAATCCAAAAGCTAGGCCAGAAGCAAAGTGAACTGTTTGAAACATAAATAGGAAGTCAAAGCCATTTCAAGGATGTTTCTTGCAAATGGTATGTAAGTGATTACGTTCGTAATGCAGCCGTACATGCCCTGTATATTTACCAAGGACAGATAACGATAATCATTTCCCATGTCCTTCTTTGGCTGGCTGGGGGACCTAACAGCTGAGACACTGACATGCATGTCTCTGAGGGGTCTAGCTGGCCAGCTTTGTTTGGGGAAGTTGGGGAGTGGCATTGCCGTTTTCGGTTGCATTAGAAGGATTTTTTCCTCAACCACAGCCCAAAAATCAAGCAAAATAGATGACCCATTATGCCATTAGCGCAAACTGACTGCAACCAAGAAATGCAATGAAAAGGGCACGTGCGACCCTAGTAAAAAGACCCAGCGCAACCGATAAGTCAAGCGAACTATTCATTAGTATTATTCCTTTGCTATTTGGTATAAGGTTGCCATGGGGATTCGTGGGTCAAGTTCGCAGATGGTGGCGTCGCTGGCCGGCTGATGTGGGGTGGAACCCCAATTTCAATTGCTTATCACACTTGAAGGTGGAGATGATGAACACTCGAGAACACAAGAGGGGAAATCACTCAAACAAACCCACATTACATAGCCACTAAGATAGCATACACAAGATCCACAAGTATACAAGAACAAGTCAAGGGGAAAAGCACAAAGGAAAGGGTTATTTTCAAATCCAAAGGAGATGAGGTATTGGAGGTAGATAGATCTTCCCTAACGTAGGGGCCTTGTATCCATGGAGGATCTTCTCATATAGGGGCCTTACATCCACTAGGGATCTTCTCACATGGAGGTCTTGACCTCCAAGAGGAGTAGTGGATAGGAGCAAAGTGTCGGAGTTAAATCCGGCGGATCTCGGGTAGGGGTCCCAAGGTGGTGATCTTAGCTAGATGGTAACAGGATAAAGATGGACACGATGTTTTACCCAGGTTCGGGCCCTCTCGAAGAGGTAAACCCCTATGTCCTACTCCTGTTGTATTGATTGTGAACGGAGTACAAAGTACAGGATGATCTACCTCGAGATCGTATGTGAATGAATCTAACTTAACCATACGGACTAAACCCCTCGGCTTATATAGGCACCGGGGGTATCTAGGGTAACATGTAGGTCGGCTACATCAAGGGATAAACATGCCGACGATTCAAACGTGTCTTGAAGTGTGCGCCAAGTCTTCGGAGGATTCCATCTTGAGTACGTCGTGGGTCATGAAAAACATGGCCCATTCTTCAGTTGTCTGGGGGTCCTCGGCCCGTCCCATGACTGGCAGGCCAACGTGCTTAGCACCCCCTAGTCTAGGACAATGTCACAAAGCTCTACTAATTCTCTAGTTATGTCTTTGCTAACCCTAGGACGGAGATAGGGGACGAGTACTTATAGTCTAGGGGGTGGGAGAGGGCTACATGGGCCGAAACCCGTCGGGCTGTGCACAGGCAGTACTGGACGTCCGGTGGTTACCAGATGTCTGGTCGTTCGTGAGGGACAGGGCGTCCGGTGGGGCGCCGGACTTCCAACGTTTCTTCTCTGGTCGGGTGGTACCGGATTTTCTGTAGTCGTCGGTAGTCCGGTGGCTCGGGAGGGACCAGACGTTCGGTGCACGTTGGACTTCTCTCATCTTGCTTCTCGACAGGTGGCACGGATTTCTGATGGAGGCCGGTCGTAGGGTCACAGGAGCTTGTGATACGTCTCCAACGTATCTATAATTTTTGATTGTTTCATGCTATTATATTATCAATCTTGTATGCTTTATATGCAATTTCATATCATTTTTGGGAACTAACCTATTAACCTAGTGCCCAGTGCCAGTTTCTGTTTTTGCCTTTTTTATTGTTTCGCAGAAAAACTATACCAAACGAAGTCCAAACACGATGAAACTTTACGGTGATTTTTTCTGGACCAGAAGAGACCCTGGGAGCATCGGGAGGAGTCCAGAAGACATACGAGAGAGCCACAAGCTCACACGGCGCGCCCCCAGGGGGCGCGCCACCCGAGCTTGTGGGCCCCTCGTAGGTCCAATTGACCTAATTCCAAGCCTATAAATTCCCATAAATCCAGAAACCACCAGAGCGAGACCCGAAACAATTATTCCACCACCGCAAGCGTGTGTTCTTCCGCTATCCCATCTGGAGGCCTCCGCCAGTACTCTGCCGGAGGGGGAATCGATCACAGAGGGGTTCTTCATCAACCTTGCTGCCCTTCCGATGATGTGTGAGTAGCTCACACAGGACCTACGGGTCCATAGTGATTAGCTAGATGTCTCTCTCTCTCTCTCTCTCTCTCTCTGATCTTCAATACAATGTTCTCTTCGGAGATCGATTCGATGTAATCTTCTTTTGCGGTGTGTTTGTTGGGATCCGATGAATTGTGGGTTTATGATCAGGTTATTCATTGAAAGTAATTGAGTCTTTTCTGAACTTTATTATGTGTGATTGTTATAGCTTTGTATTTCTCTCTAATCTATCCATTTGGTTTGGCTAGCTAGATTGATTTATCTTTAGTGGGAGAGGTGCTTTGTGGTAGGTTCAATCTTGCGGTGTCCTCACCTCGTGACAGAAGGGGTAGCGAGGCACGTATTTGTATTGTTGCTACTAAGGGTAAAATGATGCAGTTCAATCATATTGCTTGATTTTATTCTGTCTACATTATGTCATCATACTCCAAGCACTACTCTGTTTGTTATGAACTTAATACCTTAAGATGCATGCTGGATAGCGGTAGAGGGGTGGAGTAATAGTAGTAGATGCAGGCAGGAGTCGGTCTACTTGTCACAGACGTAATGCCTATGTACTGATCATGCCATGAATATCGTCATAACTATGCGCTTTTCTATCAATTGCCCAACAGTAATTTGTTTACCCAACGTATGCTATGCTTATGAGAGAGATGCCTCTAGTGAAAACTATGGCCCCTGGGTCCATCCAAATCATATTATTAGAACCCTAATTTACTTGTTGCAATTTATTTCTTTTTATTTTCTTTTCCAATTTATAAACCTATCACTGTCAGAATTGATCCTTGCAATTAACGAGTACAAGGGGATTGACAACCCTCTTGCCCGCGTTGGGTGCAAGTATTTGCTCTTGTGTGTGTAGGTACTGTCGACCTTTGTCTGTGTGAATCTCTTATTAGTTCGATAACCTTGGTTCTCTACTGAGGGAAATACTTATCCGCTACTATATTGCTTCACCCTTCCTCTTCGGAGAAAATTCCAACGCAGCACACAAGTAGCAGAAAGAATTTCTGGCGCCGTTGCGAGGGAGATTTCACCAAACAAAGCAAGGTCCCTACATTAAAATTATCATTTACTTGTTCTATTTTTTATTTGCCTTTATTTGCTTTTATTAGTCTCGTTAAAAAATCAAAAATACAAAAAACATTTATCTTGTGTGCTTTACATGCTCGTTGCTATGGCTAGTTCATCACTTGTTACTTGTACCCCTGAAAATGAAGTGCTTAATTTTAAACAAAGGGGAGGAGAAAGTTCAAAAGATGCTTGGTTTAGGATTTGGGATGCTTAAAATAGATCAACTCGTAAGCAATCCACCATTGTTCTTCTTCGCAACTTTTATGTGGGTAGGTTTGTGCTTGATACTATTACTGGAGGAAATTTCCTAAGTAGTCACCCTATGGATGCTTTCAATGCTATGGGAAATTTAGTGGGATCACCACCTATCACTATTAATGAAACAACATTGACTTCGGAACATGTTATGCAAGGTCAGAAATTATTAAGAATAAAATGGCCACTATTGAACATATTGAAAATCTTGATAAGAAGGTGCATAGCCAAGTCACTAAATTTGGCTCTTCAGTGGGAACCACATTAAAAATGTTAAAGGAAAAAAGAACCAATTATCGCTGAGAGAGTAGAGCAAAGTCCCACTAGAATTGATTGATGGGGTCACCTACTAAGGGAAAGGTCACGGGCCTGACATCATGGACCCACCTAGGGCCCCATACCATCAACAAAAGGCTCCGGAGCCATAGGTGCACTCGGAGGCCCGCCTTTGAACATTCACTCGAATGTTGTCCATCCACTTGGATGGAGGTAGCTCATTCGGACGCCCCACCATCACTTGGACACAGGAGGCGAAAGGGCCGCGCGGAATCTGGAGCGTCCGAGGAGCATGACGCCAGGCTTCAAGTTAGTTAAGACGTCGGTTACTAGTAACGCATGTAATCAACTCCCCCTTTATCTCCCTTGTAACGTAGCCATAATGAAGGGCGGCGCACTCTATATAAGCCGCCCCCTAGCGCTGAGACAAGGGTTCGCAACCTTCCTGTAATCTAGACACAAGAGAATCGTAGCCTCTGGGCTCGAGACATAGGGCTTTTACCTCTCCGAGAGGGGTCTGAACTCATAAAATCTAAGTGTCACACCTGTGTCGTAGCTAGGTTCCTCCCTCTTTCGTACCCCTAGTGCTCATTGTCAGGTTCGTTGCCTCGACAATTGGCGCCCACCATGGGGCTGCGCATCTAGCGATTTCCAGTGCAGGTGGAATTTCCTTCATCATCATGGTTTTCGGCGGCGAGATGGTGCTCGGCAGCGAGATCTGCTTTGGCGCACTTAGCTTCATCGCCGACGACTCAGCGTGGCTTCAGGAAGCCCCGCTGGATGCGGAGTCGCTGCCCATCCATGGTGCGGCGCACTTCCGCGCAAGTTCATACGGGGTCCTTCTCCGACAGTCGTCGGTTCCATACCGAGCAGCACCCCCTTCTTCTCGCTGGACGTTGTCGCAAGCGCTTTGGGCGTTCGCGGCTCCAGCGATGGGTCAAGCACACCGCGGCCGAGCAGGTAGCAGCGCTCGACCCTGACGAGCCTGTCCTCGATTTGTTTTCCTCTCTCCACAAGGGGTCCGAAGACGAGTCCGACTGCGGGAGCATCGAGTCCTCTACGGAGGTTCTGATGGCTGGTTCGGCGCACAGCCCTCCCAGTTTCACACGGGCTCGCGATGACCACGACGGTGCGTCACACGGACACACCAATGATGACCACGGAGACGATCCCCGGGCCAGCGAGCAGTACGTTCCCCAACCCCTCACTCGGCAGCAGACGGAAGAACTCATGCAAAGGAATGAGCAAGCTTTGCTCACACCTATCACGGGGACGACTCCCGAGGCTATGGCCCTGGAGTCGACATGTTTGGCTACTTTGGCCGAGCGCGAGCGCCTCGAGCAGCTACATAAGACACTTGAAGATCGCGCCCGTCAACAACCTAGCTCCAGTCGGAGTTGGAGGCAATTGTTTCCGAACGATCAGCCTCAAAATTACCGAGTGCTCCGCACTCCACTGCAGAATTTGGCGACGGCGACCCGAATCGCTGACTCCATCCAGCCGTCTAGCTCGGTAGCAGGCAAAGGGATCAGATAGATCCAAGCATTGCTGAAGACGGCTCTGGCGCAGAACTCGGCTGTATCGCAGTCGCGGGATCGCATACACAGTGCCTCAGTCTGTGCCGATACAGTTCAGTCGGCTCATAGCCCGATTGCGCCAGGAAGACGCAGACCGTCACCCCCTCATAGGGATGTGGCTCACCCTCGACACAGAGATCAGAATGAAGGCCGAAACCGTGATCAGGTCACCCTTCCCCGATGGCGTGATGATTATCGTTGCATTCGTACGCCCCCTCCGAGGGATGTTACATACGCGCCCCGGCCATATGATGACAGGCGGCCATATGATGATGATCAGAGGCTCAGCCCTCCGTGGCATTCGGATGGTTACCGCCTATGGGACTGAGAGGGGATGGACTATCGGGATCTGCAATTTAATGCGAGGTCCGTCCTTGCCCAAAACCTGGTCAACAGGGGCCGAGCCCACAGAGATGCATATGACAGAGACCACCTGAGTGGATCCACTTCCTCGGGGCCTGGGTGTTTCAGCAGGTGCATCCATGGCGCAGACATTCCGGCCAACTTCAAGTTGGTGACCGGAATCGGTAAGTTCACTGGCGAATCAAAGCCAGAAACCTGGTTGGAAGATTACCTAGTGGCCATCCAGATTGGCGGCGGCAATGACAACGTGGCAATGAAGCATCTGCCTCTGATGCTCGAAGGGTCCGCGAGAGCCTGGCTCAACCAGTTGCCTCCCAGCAGCATTTACTGTTGGGACGACCTGGCCCGAGTGTTTGTGAAGACCTTTGACGGCACGCACAAGCGGCCGGGTGGATTAGCGGAACTGCAACATTGCGTGCAGAAGAACAACGAGACTCTCCGAGAGTACATCCAGCGGTGGACCACTTTGCATAACACGGTGGAAAACGTCAGTGAGCACCAAGCCATTTGCGCCTTCAAGGCGGGTATCAAATACCGAGAGATCATCCAGAAATTCGGCCGAACGGACACTCCAACCCTAAGCCGAGTGATGGAGATAGCCGGTCGATACGCAAATGGAGAAGAAGAAGACCGACTGCGGAGCAGCAAAGGGCGAACTGGAGAGGCCAATCTGTCTGGCAACAACTCCAGTCAGAAGCAGAAGCGCAAGGCTGATGCAGCCGACAACGCCGAAGCAGCGGCCCTGGCCGGACAGGGGAAATGCAAGGGTCCGCCGAAACAGAAGAAAGATGATGGGGAACGAAGCATATGAAAATCAAAAAAATTCCTACGAACACCCAAGATCAATCTAGGAGATGCATAGCTACGAGAGGGGAGTGAGTCTACATACTCTTGTAGCCGAAAGCATTTAAGGATCTAGAGATCGTGGTTGGCGTAGTCGTACTCGCGTCGCGATCCAATCCGATCCAAGCACCGCACGTGCGGCAGCTCCGAGTTTAGCACACGTACGGTTCGGTGACGTCTCCTCCTCCTTGATGCAGCAAGCGGGGGAGAAGAGGTAGATGAGATCTGATCCAACACATCGGCGTGGTGGTGGTGGTGGCAGCGGAACTCCGGCAGGGCTTCGCCAAGCGCTACACGGACGAGAAGTGGAGGGAGAGGGAGAGGGCAGCTGCCGTGGTCAAGGGACGGGCTGCCCCTTGCGCCTCCTCTCTATTTATATAGGGGGAGGGACGTGGCCAGCCCTTGCCCCTCCTCCAAGGGAGGGGGTGGCGGCCAAGGAGGGGAGGAGTGCCCTCCAAGCCAAGTGGAGGGCCCTCCCATTTAGGGTTTTCCACCCCTAGGCGCATGGGCCTTGTAGGGGCTGGTGCGCCTGGCCCAATAAGGCCAGCCCCCCCCCCCCCCCGATAGCCCATGCTACTGTATGGGACGTGTTGGAACCCTCTGAGGACTTCCGAACCCCTCTGGAACCTTCCGGTGACTTCCCGGTACAATACCAAAAAACCAGACTTTTTCCCGGAACCCCGACAACAACTTTCCATATATAAATCTTTACCTCCGGACCATTCCGGAACTCCTTGTGATGTCCAAGATCTCATCCGGGACTCCGAACAACCTTCGGTCACCAATGTTAATATCTCATTACTACCCTAGCTCTATCGAACGTTAAGCGTGCGACCCTACGGGTTCAAGAATCATGTAGACATGACCGAGACACCTCTCCGGTCAATAACCAATAGCGGGACCTAGATGCCCATATTGGTTCCTACATATTCCACGAAGATCTTTATCGATTGAACCCCCGATGTCGAGGATTCAGTTAATCCCGTATGCAATTCCCTTTGTCCGGCGATATGTTACTTGCCCGAGATTCGATCGTCGGTATCTCCATACCTAGTTCAATCTTGTTATCGGCAAGTCTCTTAACTCATTCCGTAATACAAGATCCCGTGACTAAACTCATTAGCCACATGAAGCTTCTTGTGATGTTGTATTACCGAGAGGGCCCAGAAATATCTCTCTGTCACACGGAGCGACAAATCCCAGTCTCGATCCATGCAACTCAACAGACACCTTCGGAGATACTTGTAGAGCACCTTTATGATCATCCAATTACAAAGTGACATTTGATAGCACACAAGGTATTCCTCCGGTGTCCGGGAGTGGCATGATCTCATGGTCTAAAGAACTGATACTTGACATGAAGAAAGCTGTAGCAAATAACTAAGTGATATGATCCGATGCTAAGCTTATGGTTGGGTCTGTCCATCACATCATTCTCCTAATGATGTGATCCCGTTATCAAATGACAACTCATGTCTATGGTTAGGAAACCTTAACCATCTTTGATCAACGAGCTAGTCTCCTAGAGGCTCACTAGGGACACGGTGTTGTTTATGTATTCACACATGTATTTAAGTTTCCAATCAATACAATTCTAGCATGAATAATAAACATTTATCATGAACATGGAAATATGATAATAACCAATTTATTATTGCCTCTAGGGCATATTTCTGATAACCCACAAGTATAGGGGATCAATTGTAGCCTTTCTCGATAAGTAAGAGTGTCCAACCCAACGAGGAGCTAAAGGTAGAATTAATATTCCCTTCAAGTTCTACCGACCACCGATACAACTCTACGCACACTTAACGTTCGCTTTACCTAGAACAAGAATACAACTACTTTGTATGTGTAAGGATAAGTTTGCAAGAATAAAACTAGAAGTACTTAGCGGGAATATAACTAGGAGTAATTTGCAAGATAATAAAAGTTAGTAGTTTAGTAGAAAGTTTTTTGTAGAACGATGAGAAAGATTGTCCATAGGCAATTGAATATGACATGTGTGATAATTATTATATGCAATGAGGGAGAGACATACGCTAACATACTTTCCGTACTTGGATCATATGCACTGCAAGCATCCGCAACTACTAAACATCATTAAGGTAAAACCCAACCATAGCATTAAGTAAAAAGTCCCCTTTACTCCCATACGCAACAACCCCCTTACTCGGGTGTAAGCTTCTGTCACTCTAGCCACCCAGTATAAGCGAATCATGAATGTATTGCAAAACCCTACAGCGGGAATCCCTCACGCTTGCGCGACACGGAGGGCACCATATTAACATACAACTCATATCAATCACACCATACCACAATTAACCCGTAGGACAAAAAGAAATCTACTCAAACATCATAGGATTGCCACACATCATAGGATAATAATGTACAACATTAAGCACCATGTTCAAGTAGGGAATTACAACGGGAATAGAGAGGTTACACCACTGCATAGAGGGGGGAGAGTTGGTGATGACGACGGCGAAGTTGTTGGTGTAGATCGCCGTCATGATGGTTCCCCCGGCGGCGCTCCGGCGCCACTGGAAGAGAGGGGGAGAGAGCCCCCCTCCTTCTTCTTCTTGCCTGGCCTTCCCCCCAGATGGGAGGAGGGTTTCCCCTCTGGTCCATGGCCGCCATGGCTCCCGGAGGGCAGGAGCCCCTCCGAGATTGGATCTCTCTCTCTGTTTCGCGTTCTGTTTTTCTGGCCAAAAACCATTTCTTATATTCCCGGAGATCCGTAACTCCGATTGGGCTGAAATTTTGAGGGGATTTTTCTCCGGCAATTATCTTTCTTGCGGCAAAAGAAGGGCCACAACCGACGTTCGAGGGAGTCACAAGGCAACACGGCGCGACCCCCCCGGGCCGTGTCAGGTTGCCTTGTGGCCACCTCGGGGACCGTCTTGCGTTGATTCTTCTTCCTAAAAATCACATATATTCCAAAATAATTCTCCGTAAAATTTTATCGCGTTTGGACTTCGTTTGATATGGATTTTCTGTGAAACAAAAAACAAGCAGAAAACAGGAACTAGCACTGGGCACTGTGTCAATATGTTAGTCCCAAAAATAATATAAAATGTTGCCAAAAGTATGTGAAAGTTGTAGAATATTGGCATGAAACAATCAAAATTATAGATACGACGGAGACGTATCAGCATCCCCAAGCTTAATCCCTGCTCGTCCTCGAGTAGGTAAATGATAAAAAGATAATTTTTGATGTGGAATGCTACCTAGCATAATCTTGATCAAATAATCTAATCATGGCATGAATATTAGGATACGAGTGATTCAAGGCAATAGTCTATCAATTTGACATTGAAACAATAATACAAAACATGCATGTAATTCATCATTGCCTTTCATAACAATGGAGCTACAGGAAACAACCTCTATACACTTAGTTGTGGTAAGCATGACACGCTCGTTCTTCCTTGCATAAATATATCACATCAAGAGTACCCCGGTGCCAAACCAAGCAATTGGATCATACTTTTTAACGCGCTTCAACATTTTCAACTTCACGCAATACATGAGCGTGAGCCATGGATATAACACTATGGGTGGAATAGAATGCGGTGGTAGAGATCAATAGGAGAAGTCAAAAAGGAAGAAAGTCTCGCATCAACTCGGCGGATCAATGGACTATGGAGATGTCCATCAATCGATATCAATGCGAGGAGTAGGGATGGCCATGCAACAGATGCACTAAGAGCTATAAGTGTATGAAAGCTCGACTGAAACTAAGTGGGTGTGCATCCAACTTGCTTGCTCATGAAGACCTCGGGCATTTGAGGAAGCGCGTCATCGGAATATACAAGCCAAGTTCTATAATGTAAAATTCCCACTAGTATATGAAAGTGACAACTCTGGAGACTCTCTATATGAAGAACATGGTGCTACTTTGAAGCACAAGTGTGGTAAAAGGATAGTAACATTGCCCCTTCTCTCTTTTTCTCTTATTTTTTTTAGTTTTTTTTGTTTTCATTTTTTTCTCTTTTTTTGTGGGCTCTTTTTGGCCTCTTTTTTTTTCATTTTTTGTCTGGAGTCTCATCCCGACTTGTGGGGGAATCATGGTCTCCATCATCCTTTCCTCACTGGGACAATGCTCTAATAATGATGATCATCACACTTTTATTTACTTACAATTCGATAAAAACTATACAAGATGACTCTATATGAATGCCTCTGGCAGTGTACCAGGATGTGCAATGATCTAGCGTAGCAAAGATATAAAAAAACGGACAAGCCATGAAATATCATGCTAGCTATCTTACGATCATGCAAAGCAATATGACAATGAATGCTCAAGTCATGTATATGATGATGATGGAAGTTGCATGGCAATATGTCTCAGAATGGCTATGGAAATGCCATGATAGGTAGGTATGGTGGCTGTTTTGAGGAAGATATAAGGAGGCTTATGTGTGATAGAGTGTATCATATCACGGGGTTTGGATGCACCGGCGAAGTTTGCACCAACTCTCAAGGTGAGAAAGGGCAATGCACGGTACCAAAGAGGCTAGCAAATTGTGGAAGGGTGAGAGTGCGTATAATCCATGGAGTCACATTAGTCATAAAGAACTCACATACTTATTGCAAAGCCTATTAGCCCTCGAAGCAAAGTACTACTCGCATGCCCCTAGGGGGGAGGTTGGGAGGAGTTAACCATCACACGCTCCCGATCCGAACAACACAAAGACTCAATCAACGATAAATCATGCTCCGACCTCACTGCTAATGTCAGCGGCCACCACTTTACATGCGTGAGGATTTACTTGCGTAAAGACTTACTTCCCTTAACACCATTATTAATACTCAAATTTAATTCTTTTACTAGCATGCCCCAATATTACCACCTCAATATCGCAAAACAATTGCAAGGAATCAAACATATCATATTCAGTGATCTACAAGTTTTATGTAGGATTTTATGACTAACCATGTGAATGACCAATTCCTGTTAACTCTCTAAATAGATATAAGTGAAGCATGAGAGTTTAATTCTTTCTACAAAAGACCACACTCTAATAAATATAAGTGAAGCACAAGACCATTCTACAAATAACGGTTTTCCAAATGTTGAGAAACAGGCATCCAAACTTCAAATAATATAAGTGAAGCACATGAAGCATTCTATAAAGCCATACTCAAAAGATATAAGTGAAGTGCAAAGAGCATTCTATAATCAACCAAGGACTATCTCATACCAGCATGGTGCATAAAAGGAAAAGGAAAAATAAACACAAAAGACGCTCCAAGAATTTACGCATATCATGTGAACAAAAGAAAAACCGAGACATACCGATAATTGTTGAAGAAGAAAGAAGGGATGCCTTCCGGGGCATCCCCAAGCTTAGACGCTTGAGTCTCCTTGAATATTTACTTGGGGGGCCTTGGGCATACCCAAGCTTGAACTCTTGCCGCTCCTTATTCTCCTCATATCGATACCTCCTCGATCTTCGAACACTTCATCCACACAAAACTTAATCGAACTTTTTATTAGAGGGGTTAGTAGTTAGTACATATAACATCAAATCCCATCATGTCCTACTGTAACATTATTTTATAATTATAATAAAACATTACCCACTATATGCTATCACAATTATATGGCTCCCAAGTCAATGGGGCTCAACAAGATTTCAAACATACGCAAATGAAGAAACTATAACAGCAATCTGTGAAAACAGGACAGTCTGTAAAGATGCAGATGAAACATATACTTATTTAACTCCAAAAATTCTTAAAAATTAGGACGTAATAAACAATTTGCATATAAGTACTGTGTAAAAATTTCAGAATTTTTGCATGTTCCAGTAAAATATAGAAATTCAAACACTACAGCAAAAGTTTCTATTTTTGCACAGCACACACCAAACAAGCAATTTAAACATCCTAAAGGTAAATCTTGGCACATTATTTTTTATAATACAATGGATTTGTACAAGGGGATAATTATTTTTGTTGAAAAGTTTCTGTAATTCAAGATTCACAAAGTTTCCATGGGCATGAACAAAGTTCAAGGATATCCCCCACTTCAACGGTGCTCGTCTTTCTCACTTTCACTTTTCTTTTTGAAAAAGTTTTAGGTTCCCCTCTATATTTTTTGTTTTAATTTTTTTTTAAAGCACACAACAGAATAAAATGACTCTCTAAAACTTCCGGGTTGTCTCCCAGGCATCGCTTTCTTTAAAGCCATTAAGCTAGGCATATAGTGCTCAAGTAATCGGTCCACCCGGATCCCAAGGTATATCAAAGCCAATTTTAATTAACAATGATTTGTAATTTAGTAGTGAGCACAAAGCAACATATATCATGCAATGACAAAGTCTAACTCTCTTCCTATGCATCGGCATGTCATAAAAGAACAATTCATGCACACATAATAAAGGCAGATGCATAGCATAAGTAGTTTCTTGCAATTTTATCATATTGGAAACATAGAGAGGTGGAGATGTAGTTCCTCTCTCATAATAATTGCAATTAGGAGCAGCAAGCACATGCATGTTATATCCATCAAAATCATCATGTGTAATAGTAAAACGCAACCCATCAATATAATCCTTAATAAGTGCAAACTTCTCCGATATGGTGTAGTTGGGAGAATTCAAAAAGATAATAGGACTATCATGTGTGGGGTGCAACAGCAACAATTTCATTCTTAACATAAGGAACTATAGCAAGTTCATCTCCATAAGCATAATTCAAATTGGCATCATGGCCACAAGCATAGCAAGCATCAATTTCATCAAAAAGGGATATTTTAAACGAATCAAAGGGATCATGGCATTCATCCTTCGGTAAGCACGAAGGGAAATTAAACAATGTATGAGTTAAAGAGTTACACTCATTAGAAGGTGGCACAGGTAGCTAATCCGCTCTTCCTCCTTTTGTTCTTCGCTCTCCTCGTCATCTTTTTCATCTAATGAGCTCACAGTTTCAGCAATTTCTTCTTCCATAGGTTCTTGCAAAATATTAGTCTCTTCTTGGGCAGCGGAGACTTTCTCAATAAATTCATCAATATAGGCATTGTATTCATAATTCTCAGAGCAATATTTAAGTATAGCATAATTTTCAGATCTGTAAATGACATCATCACAATCTTCGTACTTTTCAAACAAAGATTCAATTTCATAAGCACCCATAAAAGCAACAAATTCTTCTATTTGTTCCACATCATAGTAATCATATACACCATTAGCATAAGAAGCCAAGGTTTCATTATCATTAAATTCACATTGAAAGGGAAGGTGTGGAGCCTTCATCTTAGAGCAACAAGTATAATCACACCATAAGCACAAATTCCAAGCATACCAACGCAACATTTTAATTTGATCCCATAAGTGTTTCCCTTTTTGAGACAAGCGATAATCCATAAAGTATTCCCGGTGATCCAAAGTATCTCTCATTATCAAGTTGAATGGGGATTTATCAGGATTATCAAAGTAGTATTTAATGTTTTCCACATAACCAGCATAGAGGGTTTTAGGAGGTTCCCCATCTCCATGAGTAGCAAGTACAACTATTTTTTTTGGTGTTTCGTGTTCCATATCCATAACTAAAGATATAAAGCAACTTAGAACAGAAAATAAAAACTACTTAGTGGAATAGAAAAGAAAAACTACTTAGTGATAAAGCCAACAAGCGCACACGAGAATATTCACCCCACGCTATTGCTTCCCGGCAACAGCGCCAGAAAAAGGTCTTGATAACCCACAAGTATAGGGGATCAATTGTAGCCTTTCTCGATAAGTAAGAGTGTCGAACCCAACGAGGAGCTAAAAGGTAGAATTAATATCCCCTTCAAGTTCTATCGACCACCGATACAACTCTACGCACACTTAATGTTCGCTTTACCTAGAACAAGAATAAAACTACTTTGTATGTGTAAGGATAAGTTTGCAAGAATAAAACTAGAAGTACTTAGTGGGAATAAAACTAGGAGTAATTTGCAAGATAATAAAAGTTAGTTATTTAGTAGAAAGGTTTTTGTAGAATGATGAGAAAGATTGTCCATAGGCAATTGAATATGACATGTGTGATAATTATTATATGCAATGAGGGAGAGACATACGGTAACATACTTTCCGTACTTGGATCATATGCACTTATGATTGGAACTCTAGCAAGCATCCGCAACTACTAAAGATCATTAAGGTAAAACCCAACCATACCATTAAGTAAAAAGTCCCCTTTACTCCCATACGCAACAACCCCCTTACTCGGGTGTAAGCTTCTGTCACTCTAGCCACCCAGTATAAGCGAATCATGAATGTATTGCAAAACTCTACAGTGGGAATCCCTCATGCTTGCGCGACATGGAGGGCACCATAGGACAGCAGCATATTAACATACAACTCATATCAATCACACCATACCACAATTAACCCGTAGGACAAAAAGAAATCTACTCAAACATCATAGGATTGCCACACATCATAGGACAATAATGTACAACATTAAGCACCATGTTCAAGTAGAGAATTATAGCGGGAATAGAGAGGTTACACTGCTGCATAGAGGGGGGGAGTGTTGGTGATGACGACGGTGAAGTTGTTGGTGTAGATCGCCGTCATGATGGTTCCCCCGGCGGCGCTCCGGCGCCACTGGAAGAGAGGGGGAGAGAGCCCCCTCCTTCTTCTTCTTGCCTGGCCTCCCCCCAGATGGGAGGAGGGTTCCCCCTCTGGTCCATGGCTGCCATGGCTCCCGGAGGGCAGGAGCCCCTCCGAGATTGGATCTCTCTCTTTTGTTTCGCGTTCTGTTTTTCTGGCCAAAAACCATTTCTTATATTCCCGGAGATCCGTAACTCCGATTGGGCTGAAATTTTGAGGGGATTTTTCTCTGGAAATTATCTTTCTTGCGGCGAAAGAAGGGCCCCAGCCGACGTTCGAGGGAGTCACAAGGCAACACGGCGCGACCCCCCCCCCCGGGGCCGCGCCGGGTTGCCTTGTGGCCACCTCGGGCACCGTCTTGCGTTGATTCTTCTTCCTAAAAATCACATATATTCCAAAATATTTCTCCGTAAAATTTTATCGCGTTTGGACTTCGTTTGATATGGATTTTCTGCGAAACAAAAACAAGCAGAAAACAGGAACTGACACTGGGCACTGGATCAATATGTTAGTCCCAAAAATAATATAAAATTTTGCCAAAAGTATGTGAAAGTTGTAGAATATTGGCATGAAACAATAAAAAATTATAGATATGACGGAGACGTATCAATTTCAAATAGTCTCCCACTTGCACTAGAGTCAATAATCTAGTTTACATCGTTATGAATCTAACACCCATGGAGTCTTGGTGCTGATCATGTTTTGCTCGTGGAAGAGGTTTAGTCAACGGGTCTGCCACATTCAGATCCGTGTGTACTTTGCAAAGTTCTATGTCTCCCTCCTTAATGTAATCATGGATGGAGTTGAAGCGGTGTTTGATGTGCTTGGTCTTCTTGTGAAACCTGGGCTCCTTGGCAATGGCAATAGCACCAGTGTTGTCACAAAAGATAGTCATTGGATCCGATGCACTAGGTATTACTCCTTGATCGGATATGAACTCCTTCACCCAGACTCCTTCTTGCGCTGCTTCCGAAGCAGCTGTATATTCCGCTTCACATGTAGATCCCGCTACGACGCTTTGCTTGGAACTGCACCAACTGACTGCTCCACCATTCAATATAAATACGTATCCGGTTTGAGACTTTGAGTCATCCGGATCTGTGTTGAAGCTAGCATCGAGGTAACCCTTTACGGCGAGCTCTTCGTCACCTCCATAAACGAGAAACATGTCCTTAGTCCTCTTTAGGTACTTAAGGATATTCTTGACCGTTGTCCGGTGATCTACTACTGGATCACTTTGGTACCTCCCTGCCAGACTTATGGCAAGGCACACATCAGGTCTGGTACACAGCATGTCATACATTATAGAACCTATGGCTGAGGCATAGGGGATGACTTTCATCCTTTCTCTTTCTTCTGCCGTGGTCGGGCTTTGAGTCTTACTCAACTTCACACCTTGCAACACAGGCAAGAACCCTTTCTTTGACTGGTCCATTTTGAACTTCTTCAAAATCTTGTCAAGGTATGTGCTTTGTGAAAGTCCTATTAGGTGTCTTGATCTATCTCTATAGATTTTAATGCCCAATATGTAAGCAGCTTCACCCAGGTCTTTCATTGAAAAACTCTTGTTCAAATAACCTTTTATGCTTTCCAGAAATTCTATATCATTTCCAATCAATAATATGTCATCCACATATGATATTAGAAATGCTACAGAGCTTCCACTCACTTTCTTGTAAATACAAGCTTCTCTGTAAGTTTGTATAAAACCAAAATCTTTGATCACCTCATCAAAGCGTATATTCTAACTCCGAGATGCTTGCACCAATCCATAGATGGATCGCTGGAGCTTGCATACCTTATTAGCATCCTTAGGATCAATAAAACCTTCGGGCTACATCATATACAACTCTTCCTTAAGAAAACCATTAAGGAACGCGGTTTTCACATCCATCTGCTAGATTTCATAATCATAAAATGCGGCAATTGCTAACATAATTCTAATAGACTTCAACATCGATACGGGTGAGAAAGTCTCATCGTAGTCAACTCCTTGAACTTGTCGAAAACCCTTTGCAACAAGTCGAGCTTTATACATGGTGACATTACCGTCGGCGTCTGTCTTCTTCTTAAAGATCCATTTGTTCTCAATGGCCCGCCGGTCATCGGGTAAGTCTACCAAAGTCCATACTTGGTTCTCATACATGGATCCTATCTCGGATTTCATGGCCTCAAGCCATTTGTCGGAATCCGGGCTCATCATTGCTTCTTCATAGTTCGTAGGTTCGCCGTTGTCTAACAACATGACTTCCAGGACGGGATTACCGTACCACTCTGGTGCGGAACGTACCCTGGTCGACCTACGAAGTTTAGTAGTAACTTGATCCGAAGTTTCATGATCATCATCATTAGCTTCCTCTCTGGCTGGTGTAGACATTGTCGGTACCAAAACCGGCTAATCTCGGGTAGGGGGTCCGAACTATGGATCTAGGAATCAATGGGTAACAGCAAAGTAGAGACAGCGATTTACCCAGGTTCGGGCCCTCTCGAAGAGGTAATACCCTACGTCCTGCTTGATTGTATTGATATGGTTGTATGAAGGTTACAGAGATGATCTACCTCGAGATCGACTGGGCTAACCCTAGGTAATGAGTATGATGATTCTGTCCCTCTACGGGCTAAACCCTCTGGTTTATATAGACACCAGAGGGATCTAGGGTTACACATGGTCGGTTACCATCAGAGGATAAACATGCCAGCTACGCTAATAATTACTTGGAGGAGACGCCAAGTCTTCGATGGTTTCCTTCTGATACACGGGGTCGCCCACAATCCGGCCTTCCTTCGACGAGTAGAGGGTGGCCCACCAACCCGGCCTATGAGAGATAGGCCGGCAGCCCGGGTAACCCCTAGTCCGGGACACCCTCAGTAGCCCCCGAACTAGCCTCCAATGCCGAACTGCAGGATGACAGTCTTCGGCATGCTTCAAAAGTCTTCGGCTTGAGTGGCGAGTTTCTCCCATTACCTGTATTTGCTTTAACAACAGCCCGGTCACCAGTAACCCGGCCGCCGAAGTATCCTCTGATGGGCGAGGCCCCATGGGGCCCGCCACACCGCTTTTCTTCGCCTATAATCGAATGACAGCCCTCGATCTCTGTGCATCCACGGAATGCGAGCGGTCCGATGGGTTTTTACAAAAACATCCCTCTCTTGGGGGGAATCAAGGCTATTTTAATAAGCCAAGGGCGCGGAGGTTAACACACCCTACCCCTTGCCACTCTTCCTTACGCCTTTGCAAGGTCGCGACCAGCAAATAATGGCGAGCGTCCCAGGCTCCTCTTCCTGCCCTCACGGTCCCCGTCAAGGTGATTGGGCAAGCTGCTCTGTGCCCCTCATGCGTTTACGCAGGCTCGAGATGCAGGGATACCTCCCTGCTTCAGATCTCGCATCCACCCGCCCCGGATTGACTTCCGCGGACGGGGAGGCCTTCGCAGAGAACTTCCCTTCCCCTCACGGGGAGGAAAGGGTGTGCTTCATGCCCTTCCTCTTGTGAGGCATGGGTTTCCCCATTCATCCTTTCTTGAGGGGTCTACTAGAGTTTTACGGGATTCAACTCCATCATGTTACCCCGGGGTCGATTCGTCACATATCGGGCTTCGTCGCTCTTTGCGAGATGTTCCTGGATTGTGAGGCCCACTTTGAGTTATGGAGGAAGTTCTTCTGCCTCGTCCCCCGCACCCGAGAAGGGACAATCTATGAGGTTGGCGGGGCCGAAGTATGGCGCATCGCGGGGACCGGATACCCCGTAGGAACTCCGAAGAAAGACGCCGAAGAGTGGTCTTCGGAATGGTTTTATATTGAAGACGTCCCTTTATTCGATCCAGTTCGAAGGGGTCTACCAGAATTTTCATTGGCTTCTCCAACGAAGTGGTTCAACTGGCGCCCGAAGAGTGCTTCCCAAGAGGAGAGTGCCGAGGTAGCTTGGCTGGCCGCTCAAGTGAGGTGGTTAGCCCATAACGGACTAACCATTGTTGACATGATGGCAATAGCTATCGCTCGATGTGTCCAGCCTCTCCAACAGAGAATTCATCCATTATGGAACTACAACGGGGAGGACGACGTAGCCTGGTATACCAGGAAGGGGCCCACCAACCAGGCGGCGATAGCCGCCATACTAGCCGATTTGTTCAAGGGGGAAGAGCAAGAGTTTGCTCGGCTAAAGCTCAAGAAAGGCTTCTCGATGTATGAACCCATCGAAATGGTGAGTTCGACCACTCTTTATAGTTCGGATATCACTCTAGAATTTTCATAATAGGATCTTCACCTTGTCCGAATAGTGTTGGAGGCGATGGATCGAGACGGTAAGCTGCCCTGCTCCTCAACCGGAGAACTATGCCCGCAATGACGACCCCGGGTTCCACGACGATCCCGAAACATCAATCATATTCGAGGAGGGGGTCTTCTACCAGGAGAGCCTTGACGGTTCTAAGGTGGCCCTTTTTGCTGATCACCCCGGGGCGCTCCCCTCCTCCGCTGTAAGTGACCAATGGGCTTCTTCTCGAAAGGGCCGCCGAACTACCACTGCTCGGAATACGCTGACTTCTACTCCCAAGGGCCGCCGTACGACGCGCCGGACAGCTGCAATAGTGACGCCGGCGGAAAATAGTCGCGAGGCGAAACGTGCAGTCCCGACAGGAGCCACGCCATCCGCGCCGCAGCCGAAAAGGTAAAGCCTCCTTCACTCCGTCATATCCCTTGTCCTCGGCATCCACTGAGAACGCCTAATAGCCTTGCTTGGTGTTCTGCAGGCGATGCGTGGAGCCGTCTTCGACCGAGGACGTTGAGGAGGTGCCAAGGGGTGACCCAAAACCAAGATCCCCAGTTGTGGCCGGTGTTACTCCGGAGGCCCCTGCCGGGGATAAACATCCCGAAGACTCGGTGGGTGTATCAGTCACCAATTCCGAAGTCGAAAGTGCGATGAGTCACCAGCGGCGGAAAGCGGCACTTCGGCACTCTGCGTTTTCTAAGCAAGAGTTCAATACGCTCAGCTCAGTAGACGCGTACCTCGGAGCTGCCCGAACGGGACTCGAGGGGGCAGTGAAACTTATGTCCACTAACATGCAGGTATGCAATTGGTTTTAACAACTAGTACCTAACCCAGTAGCCCCCGAGCCTTAATTTGGGCGGGACGGCCGAGTTAAGGGTCAGATAATTATGACACCATGCTATAATGTGCGGACTGTGCGGGACCATAATAAGAAGTTGGCCGAAGACCTCGGGCTGGCCCAAACACAGTTGGAATCTGTGAAGGCCGAACTAGAGGATGTCAAGAAGTTTACCAGAGAGGCACATGGTAAGAGCCGAACTGGAATGTTTTTGATAAAATGTAATAGAGCATCTTTTGTTGACAAAAGATGAATATGTATCAGCCGATTTGATAAACCAGTTGCAGAAGGATCTGAAGACTGCAAAAGAGGCGCAAAGGTATGCGGAGTCACAGCAGGAGGCTGGCTACCAGGTCTTGACTCGAAGTCATGAAGAGAGGGATAAGCTGAAGGCCGAAAAGGAACAACAAGACCAAGAAATCCAGAGCTTGAAGGCTCAGCTGGCCCTATCCCAGGAGGAGAATCAGAAACTCAAAGCGGGTATGTTCGGTAAGTATGATCTAGCTTGATCAGTTCATGAACCGCATATTGTAAGCGGAAATTTGAACAACTCTACCTCGTGTTGCAGTTCTGCTGACTGGACGTCCCAAAGAGGAGGTCAACTCTTTCGGACGAGACCTACTAAAGGAGCTCTCCACTGTGCATGAGCGGGCCCGAAAAGCCATGCAGAGCGTGTTTAGGGCGTTATGGCCTGGCGAGGCTGTCCCGGAGAGTATGGCCGAACTGGCGAATCGATTCAAGGGAGCTCGACACCGCTTTGAGTTGTGGAAGATGTCATCTTGTCGGGAAGGAGCACGGGAAGCTTGGGCAATGATCAAGACCCGCTTCACCAAGCTGGAACCGGAGCGATTAGCTAGGGTCGGGCCGGTAGGGCCCGATGGGCAAGAAGTGCCCGTACATCTGGTGTATGACCAGGTTATGCCCGCAGCTCGGCTGTCCCAAGCCGATTGTGCCCTAGAGACCATAATAGATGGCCTTGACCAAGAATAACTTGTTGATTCTATGTATCTATGTACTTTACATCAGATATATCTGCAAACCGTGCTTTAAAGCGTTGTCTTAACCGGCCATCGGCTTCCGCCTGCTCAGCCAGGGGCCGAGGAGTGTTTCCTACTACGTGATCCGAAAACGTCGCAAAACACTTCGGAGAACCAGGCAATCCGGCCATGTGGTGCAAACAGACAAAAAACGCGCACGGGGAGTTATGTTATATTACTGTTTAACGTAAGAAACATCTTCCGACGAAAATAGTTCCTTTATGGGTTCCTTTCTTCGGGTTACCATGTTGACCATGGGCGTATAACCGAGTATCCGGAGACGGAGATGGTTACTTCGGGAAATTAGCCCGAAAACTTGGTAGTAAGTACCAATTATTTTCACTTCCCCCGCGGCCGACCAATTGTATTCTTAAGAACGCTAGCTTTCGGCTTCACCCATCTGAGGTACGCACCCGGGTAATCCGGATGTATCAATCACAGAGGTGCTCCCTTTACTCCCTAGCCGAACAATCGGGAACATAGGGGGTAAACACAGGAGCGAGGCAACCCAGCTTGGCCAAATCTTAAGTGAAATTGATGCATATAGTGGCTTTAGAATGACACAGGAAGGTTGCAAACACGTAAAAAAACGAATGGTTGCAGGAATAAATAATGATTGGCTTCGTAAAAGAAGCCCCCAGGTAACAGTGTGTGGTACATTCAAAGATGTTTTGCCAAAGAAAAACTTAACGTAGTTCGGCGTGTCCGAACACACCCCGGGAAAGACTATTTACAAGAAAAATATAAATCCGAGAAGGATAAACCGAACAGGGTAAGGTCGCGGAGTTAACCATAGAAACGTCGTAGCCGAGCTGCGTTCCAAGGGTTTGGTTCGAGGCGGTCGTCCTTTGGGTCGCGGAGACGGTATGCTCCGCCCGCGAGTACTTGATCTATTATGAAGGGCCCCTCCCACTTGGGTGACAGCTTGTGCTTCTGCTTCTCTGGGAGACGCAGGACTAGATCGCCGACGTTGTAGGCCTTTGCCCGCACTTCCCTGCTTTGATAACGTCTGGCCTGCTACTGGTAAAAAGCAGAACGAGCCCGAGCTATATCGCGCTCGCCCTCCAGGGCGTCCAGGTCATCTTGCCGATCTAACTCGGCCTCTTTTTCTTCGTACATACGCACGCGAGGTGCGTCGTGAATAAGATCACTAGGGAGGACGGCTTCTGCCCCATACACCATGAAGAATGGTGTGTAACCTGTGGAGCGATTAGGAGTGGTGCGCAGTCCCCACAATACGGAGTCGAGCTCCTCGACCCAATGGCAGTCGGATTCTTTTAAAGATCGGACCAAACGGGGCTTGATGCCACTCAAGATCAGTCCATTAGCTCTCTCGACCTGTCCATTAGACTATGGGTGATATACCGAGGCATAGTCAAGTTTAATGCCTAAATTAGCGCACCAGTCTTTAACTTCCTGGGCGGTAAAATTGGATCCATTGTCCGTTATTATGCTATGGGGGACACCATAACGGTGTACGACGCCGGATATAAAATCAATGACCGGCTTGGACTTGGCTGAAGTCACCGGCTTTGCCTCAATCCACTTAGTGAATTTGTCTACCATGACTAGTAGATATTTCTTTTTCTTGGTCCCCCCTTTAAGTGGTCCGACCATGTCCAGCCCCCAGACCGCGAAAGGCCAAGTGATTGGGATCGTCCGAAGGGCCGTGGGGGGCATATGACTCTGATTTGCAAAGAGCTGGCATCCAACGCAATGTTGGACCAATGTTTGGGCGTCTGTTCGGGCAGTGGGCCAAAAGAACCCTGCTCGGAAAGCCTTGCTGACCAGGGCCCGAGCTGCCACGTGGTGACCGCCCAGGCCAACGTGAATCTCAGCCAGGAGCTGCCTTCCCTCCTCTTCGGATATGCATCTCTGGAGGACGCCAGTAGTGCTTTTCTTATATAGCTCTCCCTCGTGGATTTTATAGGCTTTGGATCGTCGAATGATACGCCTTGCCTCGGTCTGGTCAGCCGGTAGTTCTTGGTGAAGGAGGTAGGCGAGGAAGGGCTCGGTCCATGGCGCAATTACCGCCATGACTTCGTGAGCCGAAGATGTCAGTTTGATGGCCGAGCCCCCGATAATTCCGTTATCTGGTTCAATGGGCGGAGGGACGAGCTCTCCTGAGGTATTGGTGTCTGAGCCCTGGGTGTCCACCTGCCATACCACGGACGGCTTGAAGAGTCGTTCTAAAAAGGTGTTCTCGGGGACGCGGTCGCGCTTAGCGCCCATTCGAGCCAGAATATCCGCAACTTGATTGTTGTCACGAGGTATATGGTGAAACTCCAGTCCTTCAAAGCGGGCAGAGATTTTCAGGACGGCGTTGCGGTAGGCTATCATTTTCGGGTCTTTTGCGTCGAATTCGCCGTTGACTTGAGAGATGGTGAGATTAGAATCTCCCCGTACCTCCAGCCGCTGTATGCCCATTGACACCGCCATTCGAAGTCCATGTAACAGAGCTTCGTATTCGGCTACGTTGTTGGAGTCGGTGTACATGATCTGGAGTATGTACCGGATATTATCGCCAATAGGGGATGTGAGGACTACTCCAGCCCCCAGCCCGGCGAGCATTTTGGAGCCGTCAAAGTACATAGTCCAATGCGAGTATGTATTGTATTCCCGAGGGAGTTCGGCTTCCGTCCATTCTGCCACGAAATCAGCCAAAACCTGAGATTTAATAGTTCGACGTGGTCGATATATGATTTTGAAGGGGAGGAGTTCTATAGCCCATTTGGCTATACGGCCGGTGGCATCTCGATTATTAATTATGTCGTTAAGTGGTACTTCGGATGCCACCGTAACCGAGCACTCTTGAAAATAGTGACGGAGCTTTTGGGATGCCATGAAAACGGCGTAGGCGATCTTTTGATAGTGCGGGTACCTCGTTTTACACGGGGTGAGCACTTCGGATACGTATTAGACAGGTTTCTCTACCTGGAGCTTGCGACCCTCTGTTTCTCGTTCAACGACGAGAACCGCGCTGACCACCTGATTCGTGGCCGAGATGTATAGCAGCATTGGCTCACCCGGACTGGGTGCTGTTAAGATTGGGTTGCTGGCCAGGAGAGTTTTTATTTCCTCAAGGGCTGCTGCCGCCTCCTTGGTCCACTCGAAGTTCTTCGTCCGTTTGAGCAATTTATAGATTGGTAAGGCTTTTTCTCCGAGGCGTGATATGAAGCGGCTTAAGGCTGCCACGCATCCGGCCAGCTTCTGGACGTTTTTTAGCTCAGTGGGGATCGCCAGCTCGGACAGTGCCCGTATTTTCGCTGGGTTGGCCTCTATTCCTCTATGGGAAACGATGAATCCGAGCAGCTTACCGGCAGGCACTCCGAAGACGCACTTTTCTGGATTGAGCCGTATGTCGAAGGTCCGAAGACTATCGAAGGTTTGTCGGAGATCGTCCACCAGCTGGCTGCCATGTTTGGTCTTAACGACCATGTCGTCCGCGTATGCCTCGACCGTTTTGCCGATTTGTTTTTCCAAACATGTTTGAATCATGCGTTGGTATGTAGCCCATGCGTTCTTTAATCCGAAGGGCATGGTGTTGAAGCAGAATGGTCCGTAGGGAGTAATGAATGCTGTGGCCGCCTGGTCGGACTCCTGCATCATGATTTGATGGTATCCGGAGTAAGCGTCGAGAAAACACAGCGAGTCATGCCCGGCGGTGGCGTCTATGATCTGGTCTATGCGGGGCAAGGGAAAAAGGATCCTTGGGGCAGGCCTTGTTTAAGTCCTTGAAATCGACACACAACCGCCAGGATTTATCCTTCTTGGGTACCATGACCAGATTGGCCAACCATTCAGGGTGTTTGATATCTCGGATGAATCCGGCTTCGAGCAATTTTGCCAGTTCCTCGCCCATAGCTTGACGCTTGGGTTCGGAAAACCGACATAGAGTCTGTTTGACTGGCTTAAAACCCTTAATTATGTTCAGGCTGTGCTCGGCTAATCTACGCGGGATCCCTGGCATGTCTGACGGGTGCCAGGCAAAGATATCCCAGTTTGCACGCAAAAATGTGCGCAACTCTTCATCGACCGCAGGGTCCAGCTGAGCTCCAATGGACGCCGTCTTGTTGGGATCAGTTGGATGCACTTGGAATTTGACAATCTCATCCGCTGGTTTAAAGGACGTGGGTTTGGGCCTTTTGTCGAGGATTACGTCGTCCTTATCCACCGTTGAGCGGAGCACGGTCAGTTCTTCGGCCGCGAGGGCTTCGGACAGTGCTTCGAGGGCGAGTGATGCCGTTTTATTCTCGGCTTGAAGGGCTCTGTCCGGGTCACTTATTATTGTGATTACGCCATTTGGCCCTGGCATCTTGAGCTTCATGTACCCATAGTGTGGGATGGCATGGAATCGCGCAAAAGCGTCGCGCCCTAACAAGGCGTGGTAGCCACTACGAAAGGGCACTATGTGGAAAAGCAATTCTTCGGATCGGTAGTTTTCGGGGGTTCCGAAGACCACATCAAGAGCAACTCGGCCACTACAACGAGCCTCCTTTCCGGGGATGATCCCTCGGAAGGTGGTGTGACTGTGCTCGATGCGGGATCTGTCGAACTACATTTTGTCCAAGGTGTCCTCGTAGATGAGGTTTAGCCCGCTACCGCCGTCCATCAATACATTTTGTAGTCGAAATCCATCTACTATGGGATCAAGGACGAGGGCGGCAGCAACCCGAGTAGGGCAGGACCTCGGCTGATCTTGTTCACTGAAAGTGATGGGTGTGTCAGTCCATGAGTCCGTTTCTGCCACATGGTGAATTTGAGCGAGCTCTCGAAGGGCTCTCTTCCTTTGATTCTTTGAGGAATACGTCTCGTAGATTGTTAGGATTTCGGCGTCGTCATCAAAGGGCGCTGCTGTACATTTATTTGAGTACGGGCCTCTGAGGATGACTTCGCCGCTCTTGGCGACTTGCCTGACCAACCAACAGGCTCGAAGGCTGTGGGTTGGGTTTGCGTTGAGGAGCACGGAGTGTATAGGGCATGGTTTGTCCAGTAGTTCGTCAAGAACCGTTCGAGACCTTGTCAGAGGTTTCATTCTTTTCTCGGATGGCTCGTAGTGAGTTGTCCGGCGAAGGTGTGCACGTTTTGCCCGAGCTCGGTTTGGTTCTTCTGTATGGATTGACTCCGTTTGTTCGAGCTAAGCCTGCCAAGCATACTCCATGGCGCAGTATTTGGACACCAGGTCCGATAAATCAGAGAAGTTTTGGATGTGGCAGCGGGCGATGGCGTTCAAGACGCCTTCGTCTTGGCAGTTCTGTCGGAAGACCTCCAGAATTTCCTTGCTACCACCGTCCGTCATCTTGTTTTTGACTATAAGGAATCTAGCCCAGAAGTGCCGAACTAACTCTCCGGGCTGCTACTTTACGTACATTAGGTCCCATATGTCGGGTCGTCCTGAGTTGCTTGGACAGTACTCGGCGTGGGGGGTGGGCGGGATAAAAAATTTGATCCCAGCGGGGGGCGAGCCCGAGGCTTTGGCGGCTGAGTCCTGGATCGGCATGGAATCTAACGCGCCGAGCTCTAGGTCCGGATAGTTAGCCGGGCTCGAATGCATGGACTCGAAGTCATGTGCTGAACTAGACTTCAGCTCTAAACCTTCTCCGGAGCGGAGTTCGGTTTCCGGGCTGGAGGATGAGGCCTGCTGATCGTGAACCGGTACTTCATACGCTTCCGGTTCCGGGGGGAGGGGCGAGCCCCCGGTCGGGCCTTCTATTGAGGCGACCAAGTGGGCGGCTGGAGGGGTGTGAATTTCCCTGTCATCGGTCTTGAGCCCGATCTGATCGTAAACCGAGGACTGTCCATTGGTGATTCCCAGGGCTTGGATCCGATCTAGTATCCCGTTTAACAATGAGAAATTCGTCGGGTCCAGGTTCTGGTAGCTTACGGGGTCGACCCGTAGTATGGCCGTGATGGGGGCGTCTGAATTTGCCATGCCGTCATGTTCGGCCAGAGCTGATTTTCGGCAGCCGAGCATGGAGATTAGATCCGGGCTCGAGGCTGGACCCGTAATGGCAGCCATTCCAGTAGTGTGGTTGGCCGTACCCGAAGTTAATGCTTCAGGGCTTGCGGGTCCTTCAGACGAGGCTGAGGACCCGGTGAGGATAAGATCTCCCCGGGAGTCGGCGACAAACTTTAAGTTTCCGAACCGGATCTCATGGTCGGGGGTAAAGCTGTCGACTCGGTCGAGGCGACCGGCTGGATCGACGTGTAGCATGATGCTGCCGAACGCAAAGAGCTGGCCGGGAACGAAAGTGTCTCCGGGGCTAGCGCCGTTGCTGATGATCAGACGAGCCATTGATCC
This sequence comes from Elymus sibiricus, assembly GCA_039707655.1. Classification (NCBI taxonomy): domain Eukaryota; kingdom Viridiplantae; phylum Streptophyta; class Magnoliopsida; order Poales; family Poaceae; genus Elymus; species Elymus sibiricus. Next base: position 311,475,496 of record CM077666.1, read on the forward strand.
TTGACGACCCACGGCGGAACTCTCAATGAAAGCACCAATGTCGGTACCAAAACCGGCTGATCTCGGGTAGGGGGTCCGAACTATGGATCTAGGAATCAATGGGTAACAGGAAAGTAGAGACAGCGATTTACCCAGGTTCGGGCCCTCTCGAAGAGGTAATACCCTACATCCTGCTTGATTGTATTGATATGATTGTATGAAGGTTACAGATATGATCTACCTCGAGATCGACTGGGCTAACCCTAGGTAATGAGTATGATGATTCTGTCCCTCTACGGGCTAAACCCTCTGGTTTATATAGACACCAGAGGGATCTAGGGTTACACATGGTCGGTTACCATCAGAGGATAAACATGCCAGCTACGCTAATAATTACTTGGAGGAGACGCCAAGTCTTTGATGGTTTCCTTCTGATACATGGGGTCGCCCACAATCCGGCCTTCCTTCGACGAGTAGAGGGTGGCCCACCAGCCCGGCCTATGAGAGATAGGCCGGCAGCCCAGGTACCCCCTAGTCCGGGACACCCTCAGACATCACGGGAACTTCTTTCTGTGATGTGCTACCTTCCAATTTGAGAGAAGGTACAATTACCTCATCAAGTTCTACTTTCCTCCCACTCACTTCTTTCGAGAGAAACTCCTTCTCTAGAAAGGACCCATTCTTGGCAACAAAGATCTTGCCCTCGGATCTGTGATAGAAGGTATACCCAATGGTCTCTTTAGGGTATCCTATGAAGATGCACTTATCCGCTTTGGGTTCGAGCTTATCAGGCTGAAGCCTCTTGACATAAGCGTCGTATCCCCAAACTTTAAGAAACGACAGCTTAGGTTTCTTGCCAAACCATAATTCATACGGTGTCGTCTCAACGGATTTAGAAGGTGCCCTGTTTAAAATGAATGCGGCTGTCTCTAATGCATAACCCCAAAATGATAGTGGCAAATCGGTAAGAGACATCATAGAACGCACCATATCCAATAGAGTACAATTACGACGTTCGGACACACCATTACGCTGTGGTGTTCCAGGTGGCGTGAGCTGTGAAACAATTCCACATTGTGTTAAATGCATACCAAACTTGTAACTCAAATATTCTCCTCCACGATCAGATCGTAAGAATTTTATCTTCTTGTTACGGTGATTCTCCACTTCACTCTGGAACTGTCGTGGTTTTGTCACGGCAGATGTCCTCGTGAAAGGACTTAGTCGTGAGGCCATCGCAGCTAGGTGGTAACTCGAACGGGGTTGATCGGAATCGAGAGACAAGGGTTTACCCAGGTTCGGCCCCTCACGGTGGAGGTAATAGCCTACGTCCTGCTTTGGTTGTATTGATGATGATCTCGATTACAAGGGTGCGACTTGGCTAACCTAGTACTCGAGAGCTTGTCACTTAGCTTTTCTACCTCGGGGGCTTGCCTTTATATATAGGTCGAGGCCCTGGGTTTACAACAGAGTTCGGGTCGTGACATGACCCATGATCTAGTCTATTTCCTACTCATCGTCCTCCTCAAGAAAGGAAAACATATCACGTCCTTGGATTAGCCGCCGCCTCAACTATTGGGCCCTAACCCGGCCTGCTTTATGAGTCGCCTGATGGGCCTCCTGATCTTTGAATGCTGCGTCCTTTATCTTTTAAGCCGCCAATCAGTAACCCGGTCCTGAACGGGCGGGTTATATCGGCGGGTTATATCCCCGACATTAGCCCCCAGAGTGAGGTGAATTTATTAGCATCAATCTCCCCAGGTCACATTGCCGGGTTATCCTTCCTTTCATCATCTAGTTTCATTCCATGGCCGAGTCACGCGATTTCACCGGCTCATGAAACACTGTTACCTTTAACATTTCTGATTCATCTGTGTCATGACATCACCTTCCAGAAATCACAGGGTTCAGGCGCGACATCATAGCGAATCTCTTGAGTATATCTGTTAAGCTCGAAAATCGAGGCGTCATCCACTCACAAAAATTACTGCGCTCCTCTATTTTCGCACCTGCCTCTCTCCCTTCTATTATAAATATACCCGAGGGGGTTTTCATTTTGACTTTACCGCTTCGACCGCCCCACTTCTTCTTCTTCCTCGTGACGCGTACGCCTGTGTCAGGAGCTCCGCCGCCGTATGACCCCGACGCGCGCCGGTGGCCCTAACCGCATCCTCTTCTTCGTACGCGCCGTCGTCGAGGCTGCTCAAGATCTTCTCAGAACCACTAACCGCATCCAGGTACGCCTCATTACTTCCCGTAGATTCGTAGCAATACCCGAGCGTTCTTCGTAGTTCATCATCGTTCATCTGTTTATCCTATCCAATGCTGTTTCGGATCTAGCTTTAAGTGCGTCCATTGTAGAAAATACCCTGCCGCTTGCCGTAGTACCATTTTGCATCTCAGTCCTTTGCTAGAAACTCGGAGCAGATCAAACTGTGTTTGCAGTCTATGAACTACGTATAGTAAATATTTTCCATTTTCGCATATTTTGTAGATCCATAATTATAGCCACTTTGTTTGAAATCTGTTCCTGCAACACTTAGCAAAATCAGAATCTTCAACTTTAAGATGAACCGCCATATAAATCCTGACCTGCCATTCTTGGGAAGCATGGTTAAATCTCTGTTCGGGCGGCTTGTAATTCATTGGCATATTTTGGAATTTGAAAAACTATGTTGGCTCGCCTCTGAATTTTAACCACCTGGTCAAACTTTAGCGATCGTGCAATGACCCGCCATTCATATTTTTCCGCAGCCGTTAACTCTTTAGGCGACTTACCATGGCAAAGACCACAGTCTGCAACTGGGTGAGCTCCGAAGTTTCACAACTCGTGCTCAATGATTATAAAGAACAAGGTTTTCTACCTGCTCAAGAGGTGATTGGCTAGCGGGCTCCTGAAGGCGAAACTGTTCCCCAACCCGGCGAAGGAGAAGTTGTGGTGTTTACAGACCATCTTCTTAGGGGCTTCTCTCCTCCCGGGTCAAAAAAATTCCGGGACGCCCTAAATTTCTTCAACCTTCATCCTCAAGACCTTGGTCCAAATTCTATATCCAATCTATGCCAATTTCAAGTCCTCTGTGAGGCATACCTGCAAATGGAAGGCACCGTTCCCCTCTTTAGGGAGTTTTTCTATATCAACCGCCAGACTGAATGTGCTGATGGCCCCAGTCTAGAACTTGGCGGGGTCTCGATCCAGAGGCGAAGAGACGTTGCTTTCCCTGCAGTCACTCTACCGAGTCATCCCAAAGGATGGAACAAAACCTTGTTCTATTGTAAGAACACAGCTCCTGCTGATGAGAACCCGTTGCCGGGTTACAGACCTGACCGTCTTGACTCCACCATTGAACTTCCTGGTTGGGCTTCTCAAGAAGAGCGCGCTCAAGTCGCCCACATATATCCAAAGCTGAGGGCCCTGTTAGCTAATGGTTTGACCGGGGTTGATCTAAACCGGTGCTGGATTACTTGGAGGATTTTTCCCTTAAGTCGCCGGGCGGATTTAATGTGCAATTACTCAGGCAAATCAAATGATGCACAAAGGTTCAGTCCCATTGACCTGTCAGCTGATGAAATAAACAAGATTGTGAAGAAACTGCTTGGAGAGTCTCAAGAAAATTGCAACAAGACGGGGCTGAGACCGTTCTATGCCCTTAACTAGGCTCCTCCAGTAAGCATTCCTGTGATCACTTGTCCATCTTTATCAACTCTTTAAACTTCACTTGTTGATTTGTCTTAAAACTGTGCAGGCCGACTCTCCATTCTGGAACAGGAAAAAGAAGAAAGTAGGGTTTTATACATTTGTGCCCCTAACTCGAACCCACTACTCAAATTTGCCCCTAATTTTGAAGTGTGCTCAAATTTGCCCCTCTGCCGTTAAGTCCAGTTACAGAAATGCCCTTCCGTACAGGACTGTAGCACTTTCCGTCTAGTACTGTAGCACTTTCCGTCTGCTACAGTACACAGAGGCCTCTGACGGTCAAAGGCCTTTGACTGGACGGAAGGGCATTTCTGTATGTGCACATAACGGCAGAGGGGCAAATTTGAGCAGGCTTTGAAATTAGGAGCAAATATGAGTAGGTGGTTCAAGTTAGGGATAGAAATGCAAATGGCCCAAGAAAGTACCCACATCCAAGCCTAGGGCCACCAAAGCTGCACCGGCTCAAAAGAAAAATAAACTGGCTATTGAAAGTGAGACGGTAGCTAGAGGCGGGTCACCAGCAGCTGATGACGAGTCAGAGGTAGAACTTGACTCTCTTGGCCATCTTTTTATTGAACTGGCTAACACTTTGCATTCTCAGGGCGATGCTGAAAATAGCCGGGCTGATGATGTTGAGGTAATTTCCATATCTTCTGACTCAGAAAACTTTGTTCCCCAAAGAGCCAGAAAAACTGTCAGAAAAGTGCCATTTTCTCACCCACACGCTTATTTAGACCCACAATTTTCTTTAAAGAAATCGCAGCATGCCAGCTCTGCAAGACGCCAGACTCGAAGTGGTTCTGGAGAACTCTTGACCGGCTTACCTGATGCTTCAGCCGCCCGTAAACGACGCAATGAGGTGCCTCACAGTCCAACCCCATCTCTTCCACGAGCCGGCCTTTTTAAGCACCCTCTTAACTCGTCTGATTCAAATTACCAGGAGTCGCCACCATCATCTGGCGACTCGTCAGCCACTCAACTGCCACCTTTGGTCATTAAGCAAGTGTAAGTGTTTCTCTATAAACCGTGCTTCGTTGTAACCATTATGTCACTTATTTGAATCTTCTTATGAATTCACAGGGCAAAGGCTAAGAAGAGGAAAACTGGCGAGTCATCTTCGACCCCAGAAAACTTGGAAACAGAAAACCCAAATTTGGAGATCCTTGAAGGTCAACGCGAGACGGCAAAGGATCAGCCTGGTGAAAATGTTGATCCGCCCAAGCAAAACGAGCCGCCGACAACTGAAAAGGTGGATACTCAAGTCGGCACGGCTGACATGGCGGAGGATATTAACCCGCCAAGTCCAACTGGCCCTGCTAGTCCGATGAAAGCAACCGAAGATACGGTCTTATCGTCTCCCCAAGCCGATGGTGATGTTGGCATCACAGGGGTATCCTTCAAGACTCCAGAGATGTCAAGCGCTCTGGCCAAGCTGGTATCAAAAAATGAGCCGGTCACATCTGAGAAAGGAAAAGGGAAGCTTGAGCTCCCAAACTTTGAAGTTCTCAGCACGGCCAATCTCCATGAGGCGTTCTTGACCCGACTATCTGTAAGCCGGGAAATGGAAGTAAGCCTGGTCAATATGCTGAAGAAGAGATATGAGGTCAGTAATATCCCGTCTTCCCATACTGTATATATCTTGTGTAGCCGCCAAGTCGTAGACATAGGTCAGAATGAATATGTGTAAGACTTTCAGTATGATGTACTCACTTCGGGACTGTAGCCCCCAAGGGCCGGGTTGTTATGTATATAACAAACCGGGTCTTTAACATCTGTCTTTGAAAAGCAATGTGTAGCCCCCAAGGGCCGACTCATTTTTATAAGATGAGCCGGATCTTCAACAATTGTCCTTGAAAAGTGACGTGTAGCCCCCAAGGGCCGACTCATTTTGATAATATGAGCCGGATCTTCAACAATTGTCTCTTAAAAGTGACGTGTAGCCCCCAAGGGCCGACTCATTTTGATAAGATGAGCCAGATCTGATTCCCCTGGTGAGCAACAGACGAGAAAAAAGGACCTGCATTAGCCCCCAAGTGCCATGTAGTTTGCTAGCAAACTGCTTGGGACTTTCAGTGAGAAATTGTAGCCGTCTCATAGCTCCGATGGCCCGGGTTGTGCAATATTGTGATCTCAATAGTATACCATTCCACTGACACGATCTGGTTATGACAGGATATGCTGAATGACGCTGAGTCAAAAGTGGCCGGCTTACAAGAACAACTCAAAGCTGAGAAGCAGCTGCGTATAGATGCCGAGTCATCTGTCGCCACTTTGCAAGAAACTGTATCAACAGCTGCTGAAAACTTGAAATCGGTGAAGACCTCTCACGAGGAAGAAATGGCAGCGTTGTTGAAACGTGCTGAAGAAGCAGAGAACCGGCTCAAGCCCATTACTGAGGAATTAAGCGGTTTGAAATGCTACATTACCGACATGACCCAGGACATCTTTGGTAAGTGACCCGTCAATCAGTCATGAATGACTCGCCCGCAATCAGTGTTGTATATATGAGGATGCTGTAATCGAATTTGTTCAAATTTTGTAGGTAGCAGAAGCATCAATCTACAGCAAGATCCCCATGTCAAGCTCAAGGCGGTTTACACGTTCTTGGAGCAACTTTATGCAGGGAGCCTGTTCACCATTATGTCTGTTATGGGTCACAAAGAGCCGCCACGTTTCATAAAGGACGTGTTGAAACAACTTTCAACCGTGCCAGGCCAAATTGAGGAGTTGAAGAAATCAGCCGCCCGAGCGGGCGCCATGTTGTCCTTAAGCCGGGCCAAGGCTTATGTGCCGGATATGGATCCTTCAGAGATGGCCGGCGGGTTTCCAGAGTTCAAAACTGTTGACAGCAAATTCTCTTCGGCAGATTACACTCGGTGCATGAAGGAAACTCGTGTTTTGGCGAGTCAACATGTTGAAGAATTGGACTTGAAGAGGTACCAGCCAGCTTACAACAAAGAGAACATGAGGGTCACCCCGCCATCTTACACGCCCATCGACTTAACTCCGGCACGGCGTAAGCATATCTTTGCTCCTGATGTTGACCCGTCAATTATCATGAAAGAGGATGCCGTCTTTCAAGCCTTGACAACTATCGACTGGGATCTGGACAATCTTCAGATCGGAAGAAGAGCAGAGCCGGAGCAGGATGACCCGGAGGCCCAAGTCGCTAACGAACACCAGGAAGGAGCTAACCCGGGAACTGATGACCCGGCGGGTACAGGAACTGGTGCCCAGGAGTAGATGTCTCCAAATAACATTGATATCATGGAGCCCAGTTGTGGCTGTGTAATAGGATAGTTGAAACACTTGGGTGCTCTGACGTGCCTTCGTGCACTTGAATATTTTGCAGTATTTTGGATGAAACAGTTGCACTGGTATGATTGAATATTAACCCGCCCAATCTCCTTTGGAAGAAAACTGCTTCGTTGAATATCAGAATGGTGAGTCATGTTTGTATGAACTAGCAATAGCTTATCCTGCTCTGCAGAACACAGGCGTAGAATAATCCGGGTCGCTTAATAGCTGTCCGGCTCATGGTTAGCACGTCAGAAATAACCTGTTTAGGATTTTTGTTTAACCCGGCTCATCTATGATCCGGCGGCTCATGGCCAAAGGGAAACAAAGATAACCCCTGTAAAAAGTGGAACAGAAATCATGAATAGATATCAATGTTAAGTCGGCTTTCGAGGCACGACAATATAGACCGGCTTTCGAGGCTCGAGTCGTGCTTCAATGAAGCTGGCGTGATAGCCCATGGTTTATCCTCGCTCTCTGTAAGCCGGCTCTCACGTGACAGCCGATGTTTTAACCAAGACAAGTTCAGGGTCATAGAGATGATTGACTTGTCAAGAGTACACCGGGTCACCTAATCGGAGTAGCATCAAGCAGACAGGCAGGTTTAACCAAGATAATGTGGCGTTAATTGCCAGGTCAAGAGGGTGAGATAGCTAAACTCGGTGAGTTGGAAGCCCCCAAGTGACCAATGATCAAAAACGAAAAAACTCATGCACAATATTTGAGATGAAACGACAGAGGCCCCGAGGTTCGAGGATGCCGGCTTATGTTTATTGACCATAATATATACAAAGGTATGTACAAGCAACTTGAGCCAGTGGCTCTAAGTATAGTAAGGACGGAGATGAGCGATATTCCAAGGCCTGTTGGTCTCCTCCTCCGACGTACATGACTTATTGTGCTCACGTATATCCAGCAGGTAATATGACCCGTTGTTGAGATTTTTGCTGATCACAAAAGGCCCTTCCCAGGGAGGAGAAAGCTTGTGCATGCCTGTCTGTTCTTGTATGAGACGGAGCACTAAATCGCCCTCCTGGAAAGTACGGCTGCGAACTCTACGGCTGTGATAGCGACGTAGGTCTTGCTGATAAATCGCAGATCGTGCTGCTACTAAGTCACGTTGCTCTTCTAAGGCATCCAGAGAGTCTTGACGAGCTTGTTCATTGTCTGCTTCGACATAGGCAGTAACTCTTGGGGAATCATGACGGATATCACTGGGCAAAACAACTTCTGCACCATAGACCATGAAGAAAGGCATATAGCCTGTTGATCTGTTAGGGGTAGTCCGTATGCTCCAAAGGACAGAAGGGAGCTCTTCGACCCAACAACCCGGCGTGCACTCGAGTGGGACCATAAGCCTAGGCTTGATGCCTCGTAAAATCTCCTGGTTAGCACGTTCTGCCTGGCCATTGGACTGAGGGTGGGCAACCGATGCAACATCAAGCCAGATATGCTCTCTTTGACAAAACTGCTTCATAGCTCCCTTGGATAAATTTGTGCCATTATCAGTGATGATGCTATGTGGATAACCAAAACGAAAAATCAGTTTTTTCAAGAACTTGACTGCTGTGGCTGCATCACAATTGCTGATTGGCTCGGCTTCAACCCACTTGGTGAATTTATCAACAACGACCAAAAGATGGGTCTTCTTGTCCTTGGATGGCTTAAACGGACCAACCATATCAAGCCCCCAGACGGCAAAGGGCCAAGTTATTGGGATCATCCGGAGCTCTTGAGCCGGAACATGAGCCTGGCGGGCAAACTTCTGGCAACCATCGCACTTCTGCACGATATCCTCAGCATCTGCGTGAGTCGTAAGCCAGTAAAAACCATGCCGAAAAGCTTTTGCCACTAAGGACCTTGAGCTGGCATGATGACCACAATCGCCAGAATGAATCTCATTGAGGATCTCTCGCCCTTCATCAGGGGAAACACAATGCTGGAAAACTCCTGTGATGCTCCTCCTATGTAACTCGCCATTAACAATGGACATAGACTTGGAGCGGCGGACGATCTGACGAGCCATGAGTTCATCTTGAGGGAGCTCGCCTCGAGTCAAATAATCCAGATAAGGAACTGTCCAGTCAGGAATAGCGCGAAGAGCCGCCACCAACAGTGCCTCCGGGTCAGGAACAACGAGATCTTCCTCGGAAGGTAGTTTGACAGAAGGGTTATGGAGCACGTCAAGGAACACATTAGGGGGGACCGGCTTACATTGAGAGCCGAGTCGTGACAATGCGTCAGCCGCCTCGTTAAGTCCCCGGTCGATGTGATCGACTTGATATCCTTTGAAGTGTCCAGCCACATTGGTTACTTCTTGCCGATAAGCCACCATAAGTGGGTCCTTGGAATCCCACTTGTCTGAAACTTGTTGAGCGACCAAATCTGAGTCGCCCAAGCACCTGACCCGGCTGAGATTCATCTCCTTAGCTATCCGAAGACCATGGAGGAGAGCCTCATATTCAGCTGCATTGTTAGTACAAGTAAACAGAATCCTCAGAACATAACAAAATTTATCACCTCAAGGGGAAGATAGGACGACTCCAGCCCCCGAGCCTTCTAGCTGTCTGGAACCATCAAAATGTATAGTCCAATATGTATTATCAGGCTTCTCTTCCGGAGTTTGGAGTTCAGTCCAATCATTGATGAAATCGACAAGTGCCTGGGACTTGATGGCCATGCGAGGCACGTATTTAAGATGATGTGGGCCAAGCTCAATCGCCCACTTGGCAACCCGGCCTGTAGCTTCCCTATTCTGGATGATGTCTCCCAAGGGTGCTGAACTGACCACAGTAATGGGGTGCTCTAGGAAATAATGCCTGAGCTTGCGACTAGCCATGAAGACGCCAAACACCAGTTTCTGCCAATGTGGGTACCTCTGCTTGGACTCGGATAAAACTTCGCTGACATAATAGACTGGCCTCTAGACTGGATATTCTTTCCCTGCCTCTTTCCTCTCGACAACAACTGCAACACTGACCGCTTTGTTATTAGCAGCAATGTACAGGAGCATAGGCTCTTTAGCAATAGGAGCAGCAAGGACAGGCGGCTCAGCCAGCTGCTTCTTAAGGGCTTCGAAGGCAGCATCAGCAGCATCGCTCCAGACAAAGTCATCAGTCTTTTTCAGCATCTGGTACAGGGGAATCGCCTTTTCGCCAAGGCGGCTTATGAACTGGCTCAAAGCAGCGATCCGACCCGCCATCCGTTGAACGTCATTGATATTCTCCGGTTTCACAAGTGAGGTTATTGCCTTGATTTTATCCGGGTTGGCTTCAATGCCTCATTCCGATACTAGGAAACCCAACAGCTTGCCTACAGGAACACCAAAAACACACTTATCCGGGTTAAGCTTCATCTCGTAAGTCCGAAGATTAGCGAAAGTTTCCTTGAGATCATCCAGTAAGGTTTCCTTCTTCAATGACTTGACCACGATATCATCCACATAAGCATGAACGTTGCGCCCAATCTGCTTGTGGAAGCAATTCTGGACACACAGCTGATAAGTTGCCCCTGCACTTTTGAGCCCGAAAGGCATAGAAACATAGCAAAAGGCCCCAAAAGGTGTGATGAAAGCCGTCTTCTCCTGATCCTCGACGGCCATCTTTATCTGATGATAGCCGGAGTAAGCATCCAGGAAACACAAACTCTCACAACCCGCCGTGGCATCGATGATCTGATCAATGCAAGGGAGGGCAAACGGGTCTTTGGGACAAGCCTTGTTGAGATCTGTGTAGTCAACACACATGCGCCAAGTGCCGTTTTTCTTTAGAACAAGCACTGGATTAGCCAACCACTGAGGGTGAAAAACTTCAATGATAAACCCGGCAGCTAGGAGCCGAGCTACTTCTTCCCCAATAACCTTGCATCTCTCCTCGTTAAAACGACGGAGGAATTGTCGAACAGGCTTCATTTTCGGATCCACATTAAGGTGATGCTCAGCGAGTTCTCTCGGTACACCCGGCATGTCAGAAGGTTTCCATGCGAAGATGTCCCGATTCTCACGGATGAACTCGATGAGCGCGCTTTCCTATTTGGGATCCATACCAGTCCCAATGGTGAACGTCTTGGACGGGTCGCCAGGGACAAACTCAACTTGCTTGGTGTCCTCGGCCGACTTAAACTTGAGTGGCAGGTCAGACTCCGCAGTGGGCTTCTTCAAGGGTGTCATATCGACCGGGTCAACATTTTCAGTGTAATATTTCAACTCTTCCGTAGCACAAGCCGTCTTGGCATAGGCTGCATCCCCTTCCTCGCACTCAAGGGCGATCTTTCGATCTCCATTAACTATGATAGTGCCTTTCGGTCCAGGCATCTTGAGTTTGAGGTAGACATAGCAGGGTCGAGCCATAAAGCGAGCGTAAGCCGGCCGCCCAAAAAGGGCGTGATACGGGCTCTTGATTTTGACCACCTCAAAGGTCAAGGACTCGCACCTGTAGTTATCATCAGTGCCAAACGCGACATCCAACTTGATCCGCCCGATAGGATAAGCAGATTTTCCAGGAACAATCCCGTGAAACATAGTGGAGGACGACTGGAGCTGTTTTTCAGACAGATTCATGCGTCGAAAAGTGTCATAGTACAAGATGTTGATGCTACTCCCTCCGTCCATGAGCACCTTCGTGAGCGAGTAACCGCCGACTTGAGGCGCCACCACCAAAGCCAAGCAACCTGGATTGTCGACCCAGGGAGGGTGGTCTTCTCTGCTCCACGTAATGGGCTGTTCCGACCATCGTAGATATTCCGGGACTGCCGGCTCAACAACACTGACGGCTCGTTTCCGGAGTTCGCGATCTCGCTTGTCAGTATGAGTCGTGAACACATGATACTGCCCACTATTCAACTGTTTGGGATTGCTCTGAAAGCCGATTGCCCTGTTGTTGATTTCCTTGCCCCGAATGCTGATTACCTCCGTTGTTGCCAGAACCTTGGTAACCTGCACCTAAGCCGCCCGGGCCATGAAAACCCGGGTTATGAAAACCACCGGACGAGCCGGCTCCAGGCTGCCCCGGGTTGCCTCCGCCGCCGCCTTGACGGTTCTGAAAGAACTGCTCGCCGAAAGCTTGCATTATGTGACAGTTCTCCCAAGAGTGGGTTGAAGGCTTATTAGGGAGACTGTGCTTTGGGCATGGGCCTTTGAGGGCTTCCTCAAAATTACGGGGCTTGTTGCTACTGTAGGATCTTCCCGAATTATTCCCCCTCGGGTATTTGTAACCAGTGTTGGTATTAGCAACCAAATCTGATCCTCCTTCCTGATTCTTACGCTTGCCTCCATTGCCTTGATTACCATGGTTTCCATTGTTCCCTGAATTGTTCTGCTGGTTACCCTTGCCACCATTGTTTTTATTTCCCTTGCCAGTCTGGTCATCGTCCGGGCTAGGATCCTTCGTGGTGTCTGACTCGGCATACCTAGTGAGGACGTCCATGAGCTCGCCCATGTCCTGAACCTTCCGCTTGAGCTGGCCTAGCTTCTGCACCAGGGGCTCGAAGTGACAGTTCTTTTCCAGGATCAGAACCGCCTGAGCCGCTGTGATGCTATCAGAGGCATGAATAATGTCCAAGACCCAGCGCGTCCAGTGGTGGGCCGACTCACCCTCACGTTGGATGCAGTGCTGAAGATCGACGATCGTCATTGGGCGCTTGCAGGTTCCCTGAAAGTTCTTGATGAAGCGGTCCTTCAACTCTGCCCAAGTGTTAATGGAGTTAGGGGGCAAGTTTTTCAACCATGTACGAGCTGGCCCTTCCAACATCATCGTCAGGTACTTGGCGCAGACAGCGTCACTGACATCCAGCATGTCCATGGCTATCTCGTAGCTCTCAATCCAGGCTGCCGGCTCAAGGTCAGCCGTGTAATTTGGAACAGTAGGATCGAAGTATGTCTACCAGAGGGGGGGGGTGAATGGGAGTTTTAAATTTTTCTCAGAAATTTTAAAACTCTCGGAACCCAGCAGCGGAACGAATGAAAATACAGTAAACAGTGAGCGAAAACAAACGACCGAATGGAAACTAACAACATGTACCGAGGTAAATCACATGATTGAAATATGGCATGTCACAGTTCGAATGTAAAGAGGGTGATAGAAGTGACCAGTGATGCTCGATGGCGACAAGGTGTTTGGTAGACCAGTTCGCCCTTCTGCACAAGGACTACGTCTGGTTGGAGGGGTTGTGATTTAACACAGAACATAAACTCTCTTCGCCCTATTCTCCTCGACAATTGGTTCGTCAACCAATGCCGATTACTCGTGGTAGATACTTGAGGCGATCTCCGAACCTTACAGACTTCTTCGAGAACCACAATTACTCTTGGTCTCTGAAGAAATTGACACCTAACCGTCTAGAGAGTTTGCAGCTCTCAAGAGTAATAGGCGGAGCGTACTGGACTTAGATTCTAGTGATGCTGAACCACTATCTAATTTTTCGGCTCTAGGGTTTTCTCTCGGTGGATTTTAAACTCAAATCTCTCGGAGAGGGGTTGCTCAACAATCTCCTCAAAATCAAACGGAGCAGCCACCGGACAACGCCGGCGCGGGGTGGCTATTTATAGCCGCAGCCTTCCCTGATGGGAAATGACCATTTTAGACACGCGGTCCAGCCAATGGCCAACCGACACGTTCACAACGGTCGGATTTGGGAGGAACGGTAACATTACTTGAGGAACAAGTAATGCTAACTCCTCGGTCAGAGACAAATCTCTCGCAGCGAAGATCACAGTCTCTTGCTGGCAAGTATTTGCTCGGAACACAAAGAGATTTCTCTCACAACTTTCATAGGATTTGGGTTTAGCATCAGAGAATCAAGGCTTCGAACGCTACACCCCTCTTAATAGTACGGTGGTCCTATGACTCTATAAGGAGAAAAGAAATAACGAAAAGAATGCTACGTCTTCTCTTCGTCTTCAATTTCCTCGGCTGCAGTCACTTCCTTCGGACAGGCACCGAATCAAATGCTTCACGTCCGCAATTTTGAGGGGTCACTCTTGTCGTCATAACCTTCGGTGATAACATTCACTGCTACGCAGAGGATAATCTTCGGAGTTGTGAATCCAAAACTCCTCTTAACTCCAAGGACCTGTTACTCTGTGTGCACTAGCAAACACATCAGTCCCTCACTGTTTGTCAACAATCTCCAAAACATAAGGAGGCAAATTATTGCACCAACAATCTCCCCCTTTTTGGACGATTGATGACAAAACAGATAATCATCGAAGTGAAGATAGATAAGTGTAAAATGAATCAAACAAGAGTGATTAAGAGTTACTTGCTCGAATATGAAATGAACTCCCCCTAAATGTATGCAGGGACGAAAGATATGAGATAGATTCTCCTGCAATAATTGAAGTATATGGAGGAAATTTCAATCATTCGAGACATTTGATTCACACTGATGAGATATAATCCATCGAGATCTTAGTGCAATCAACGGTAACTTCTGATAATAATTCCACCTGCAAGACAAATACTTTGAGAGAAATGGTGCAACAGCAGGGGTTATTAACATTACAGCACAGAAGTTAATTGAGTTTGACAACAAGGAGTATATAGACTTAAACCAGAAGTTGCAAACCCACACGAAACCAAAACAAATGAAACACCAAAAGCAAATCTATCGAGACTCGATGTAATTCTCCCCCTTTTTGTCAACAAGTGTCAAAAAGGTGATGAATAACAGGAGTGAAGAAACGCAGATCTTGGATCAATCGGTGGCCTCTCCAGATGAGCTGTCCAAGGTGATTTCCTCTTCGGAAGTGACCGGAATGGCTTCGTCTTTAGCAGCAACAGATTTTCCTTCAAGAATAAGAGCTTGGGGCTGAGTAGACGAAGGAATAGCTGGAGGGACCACAGGAGGAGCACGAGACTGCACATTGCCTTCGGTAGGTTTCTCTGTTGGTGATGTGGCTTCAGATTCATCAAGCAATTTACGTAGCTTAAGATGAAGAAGATCAGTTGTAGGTTCACGAGCAGGTAGAGAAGGAGTCCTATCTTGAAAATCTTCGATAGTGAAGCCTTTGTCAATATAGTCATAGAGCTCTTGGAGATTGACATTCAGGAGTTGTTTCTCGATAAAGAACTTGCAAAGCAATTTCCAGAGTCTCTTCTTGTTTTCATCAGCTATCAGATGCATTATCCTCGTGCGATTGTTAAGTTCATTAAGCTCGGAGGCAAGGTGTTCTTTCTCGCGTCGATCCTCAGCGATATGCTGCAGCAGCAGTTGTTGTGTACGCAAACTCACTTCAAGTTGCGACGGAGGTTGAGGCGTAATCTTTCGGTCGCGCTGAGGGAGACGAGGCCCATCAAATTGCTTGTGATAATCGCGCGAGCTTGAAGCAGGCGACTTGCCCGAAGAAAGATCATTCATAACTTGCAAAGTATCGCGAATAGGAGGAATAAAGCTTTTGTGGCTTTCCTTTGCAAGATACACTGTGCGCATGGCATGATCAACAACTTTCTGGATCCATGGCGCAAACACTTTGATGCAAAAGGGATATTGAGCAGAATCCTTCAGAATGCGTAGGAACATGTCTTCCACATCGAAAATGTATCGCTCAGAGATTGCATATATTGCATTGCGAAGAACATCTGAGATGGACTTGTCCGGATTCATACCAGCCAATGGGCAAATGGTGTATGAGAGCATATGGAATAGCGTCTGATTGTCGAATGATAAATGCTCAGGACGAGGAGGACCAGTGTAGTCACGAATCTTTTCGGGATCCATTGTGCATCGAAAAAGTTCATCTGATATGACATCAATGTTGTGAACTTGAATGTTAGTGTTACCATGCTCAAAGCGAGGGAAATGGAAGTGCGAGACAAAATCTGTCGAAGTGCACTTGATGCGTTTTCCTTCGGTCATCCATTCCATAATCCATTTTGAGCTATCTTTTTCATCACCAGAGATGTACAATGTTGCATAGAATTGAAGAATAATTTCTCTGTTCCACGGGTGCTCGAACTCAAAGACCTTTGTGAGGTAGAAATCATCCAGATCCTGAAGTAATTGATTAAAACAGCCAATATTTCGCATAGCAGGAACGTCCAGAAATTCATGAGGAAAAATCTTCTTGCTCTCATAAAGGACCTGAGAGTAATAAATAGCTTGTTCCTTGGTCCAGAAACGAGGCGATTCAGAGGTGCGCATGCCATCATACGGACTGGCCTGAAAGAATTTGGGATGCGCATTCCGATTAAAAAGCGGTCCTTTTGCGCCCGCGCCTGTCGAGAACAATGGCAATTCTTCACAGGGATATGGATATTTGAGTTCTTCTTCAGGAGAGAGATACTCATCACCATATACAACTGAGTCAGACCAGCGGGCAGAGACAGATTTGCGCTCGGAGGGACCAACATCTGGCATCCGTGCGACTGTATCGATGGATAACTTGAGTGGAGAGGGAGCATGAGGCACAACAGATGGTGCAGCAGGGGCGCTTGGCACTGGAGCAGGTTCATCAACTTTGGGCACCGAGGCCGAAACATCCATAGGAGGAGGCTGAGACTGTTCCACAGGGACTTGATTTTGCTCGTCGACAGCTGGAACCGAAACTTGCGGCGCTTCTTGAGCTGGAGAGGCTTGGGGCTCGGAGTGAGGGATTTCACCTTCCTCAGAAACAACGTGTTGTGAGGGAATTTCAGCCCGAGAAGGGGAGGCCACAGGCACTGATTCAGTTGGCCTTGGCGAGGGAGGAGCATCCGAGTCCTTAACAGGTGGTGGCGAAGGAATAGCAGGCTCAGGAGATTTTTCTTTCTGAGACTGAGCATCTTGACGGACAGGCGACGGTTCCTTCGGAGTAGGAGGCACATTTTTCTTCGCCATTTTCTTTCTGTGCTTGATCTTCTGTTTAGCAACATGATCAATGTGACCCTTTACCAGATCATTGTAGCCAGTAACTTTGGCTTGATGTTCATCACAAATTTTCCGAACAATTTCATCGAGATCTGTGTGAAAGCGTAACCTGCGGTTACGTAGAAGACTCATGGCTCGGTTGATATCCTTGTAGGAATCTTCGAGTGTGTTGATGATAAACTTTGATGAGGCAGTTTTCATTCGCTCATTAAGATCCATCAGTTCGGCAGAGAGAGAATTAATCTCAACTGCATCATCTCTCAGTTCTTGCACTACAGAAGTTGCTTGAGTAATAACTTCGGCAGGGATTGGCAAAGATGCCACTTCTCCATCGAAAGGGTTCTCCACAAACTTATCGAGCTGCTCCATGATGAATATGTGATCATAATAATGAGGTGCATCTGACTTGACAGAGGGAGCAGTCTGAACAGGAACATGAACTTGCTCGGAAGGCGGCTTAGAAGCCAATGGTTGAGTCAGCGTAGGAGCAAATTTAGCAACCTTTTCCTTTGGAGCAGAGGATTGAGGAGCATTTTGCTCGGTAGGCGCCTTGATTTTCTTCACTTCAGGTTTGGGAATGTTTTCGCCAGGCTTCGCAGCATTCACTGGAGCATCAACTACCAAATCCTTCAAGTTAATTGCATCTGGATGAGGAGTTGTGTTCACGTGCTGTTTCATGGTGACAGTGGTAGCTGGCGTTTTTCTGGCAGGCATCTTCTTCGATGGGGCCAGATTGACCCAAAGATCAGGCAGCATGGTTGAAGTGGTAATGTTCACATCCTCGCTGAGAGTAGCAGCGACCTCTTCTTTGGTGAGCGGAGGATCATCTTCATCAGTGGAGGAATCATCCATATTTGCTTCATCTGCTGGTACAGCCTTTTTCTTCTTCGGTGCACGCTTTCTCTTTGAAGCAGCAGCACTGGGATCATGCTTATGTTTGGTGCATCCTTCAGACATCCCTTCGGCCTTTTTCTTTTCCACATCATCTTTGAGAAGACGAAGGTTTTCTGCTTCTCGAGCCTTTTTCTTTTCAGCCCTCTCAGCTCTTTTGACGGCGTTACGTTGACGCTTGGCGAGCTCATCGGGATATAAGGCAGGAGTACGAAGG
The DNA here is from genome assembly GCA_039707655.1 of Elymus sibiricus. Lineage (NCBI taxonomy): Eukaryota > Viridiplantae > Streptophyta > Magnoliopsida > Poales > Poaceae > Elymus > Elymus sibiricus. The sequence continues at coordinate 311,493,417 of CM077666.1, forward strand.
GAAGACTCATGAGCATTTGCCGGAGGAGGTGGTCTTTCTTGAGGTCCATTTGACTTGATTAGAGAAAGTTCTCGGCAGTCACCCCACGGTGGATGGAATGCAAAATTCTGAGCAAAACGAGGAGCAACGAACTCATAGTTGAACCATTTGCGCACCCAGTGGCGTCGAATCCATTGCTGTCGTGTATCTCGATCGTGTTTTGATTCGCCTGGAACTGTGTTGTATCGATCATGAGAGATATATTCTGCTGTGTTTGTGAGAGCCTGTCTGCCACCCCTCTTCTTCTTCGGAGCAGTTTCTACTTGCTCGTCGGCATCCTGTTCGGTCCTCTTTCTCTTGCTAGTTGACGGGCCTACCGTTGGGCCCTTAGCATTCGGAGCTTTTGATTCATCAGCAGTGCCCAATACAATATCATCTCTGTCAGGCGGGCTACGCTGAGCTGAATCTGCAACTGACTGCATTTTCCTGTGAACATAGATAGATGCAAGGGAAAATGGGGACAGGGTTACGAATGCACACAGCGAAGATTTTGAACAAGAAATCGTTTTTGATTAATAAGTAGATGCAGACTTTGAGAAATGTTTCGGCCAAAAGAAATGTGTAGAGCGAACTAGTAGATTCGAATAAATACTAGTAATCGAGCTATGCATTCCGTTCGTACGAGACATAACACAAACCCTAGATCTGAAATGTTTCGGATGCGAGGGACAACTACAAACCACATCCACAGAAGTTACCTAGCAGTAAAGATCTGAGAAATTGTAGTAAAAACAAGGCTATTTCTACCGCGGACGAACTTGAACTGTATGAAAGGAAGAACAAGTTCGCACTGCACATACCCTAACTTGGTGATGTGCAGCAACTACGGCGGCGCGGAGACGAAGATGATCCGCGGCGGCGAGGAAAGACTCCGGCGACCTCTTTCCGGCAGTGAAGCGGCGAAGGTGGTCGGCGTCGTCGAGCTCGAGGAGGAGCAGTGCGGTAGGGCTTCGGAGAGTGGCGATGGTGGAGACGCGAAGTGAAACAAGGAAGGGGGCGGCGCAGTTTTTATATGCGAGGGGAAAATGACCGCACCCTGAATCTCATCGGACGGACGGAGTCAAGAGACGCTTTCTCTTCAACGGATAGGATAAGCTAGCAGTTGATGATGAGCATGTGGCAACCGTCATCAAAGAACGTGGTCCAGACCTGGGCGGGAAACCCCAAATTTTGGACGGCTTTCGCCAAAACAGATTAAGTTCGGACCGAAACTTTAACGTGGTCAAGGACACCAGATAAAGTTTCGTTCACAGATGAAATTTGTGCATTCATAACAGAGCAGCATAGACTGGAAGAGATAGAATAGAGGGAAAATAGGGTCCTAGGCATTTTCACTCAGACGAAGAAACACAAATACCCAAAAAACAAGCTATGAGTGAAATACATTCGGACAAACACGAAAGGTTTTAAATGCAAATAAGCGAAGAGGAATTGTGGTGGCGTTACCCACCGTATAAGAACTGTATGACCCCGAGCATCGCACAATTATCGTGGCACCCGGTTAGTCTAGTTCTTCGTTAATGTATTCACTCTCAGAAAGAAAATTTCACTTTGTCGAAATTTTCAAACTCTTCGAGTGTTATGCACCCATTCCTTCAAAGATGTGGAAGTGTTGGTACGGGTGCCGAGTCTAGCTTACTGCACGTTTGCGGAATCTAGGATATTTAGCTCACACCGTAACGCATAGAATCTTTTCTCGTCGAGAGGCTTGGTGAAGATATCGGCGAGATTCTCTTCGGTGTTGACGTGACTGATGACAATATCCTCTCGAGCAACATGATCGCGTAGGAAATGATGTCTGATCTCAATATGCTTGGTGCGAGAGTGCTGCACAGGATTGTGTGCAATTTTGATCGTGCTCTCATTATCGCACAATAGAGGGATCTTCTTGACCTTGATGCCATAATCCTTCAGAGTCTGCTTCATCCATAATAACTGTGTACAACAAGCGCCAGCAGCAATATATTCGGCCTCAGCCGTAGAGAGTGAGACACAATTCTGCTTCCTTGACGACCAACAAACCAATGATCTACCGAGGAAATGGCATGTCCCCGAAGTAGATTTCCTGTCAACCCGGTCACCTGCATAATCTGAATCTGAATATCCAACGAGGTCAAACTGTGCACCCTTAGGATACCATAAACCTAAGGTGGGGGCGTGAGCCAAATATCTCAGAATACGCTTGACCGCTTGGTGATGCGATTCTTTCGGTGCAGCTTGAAAACGAGCACACATACAAACACTCAACATAATATCAGGTCTGGATGCACATAGGTAAAGCAAAGAACCAATCATCGAACGATAAGCTTTCTGATCGTAATCTTTACCGTACACATCTGCGTCCAGCTGGCCATTTGTGGGCATGGGGGTTTTGTAACCCTTCTGTTTGCAATCTTGCATTTTGAACTTCTTAAGACAATCTCTCAGGTATTTCTCCTGAGATATGAAAATTCCATTGTCCTGTTGACGAATTTGTAGTCCGAGAAAGAACTTAAGTTCACCCATCATAGACATTTGATACTTCTCGGACATCATTCGCCCGAATTCCATGCTGCAAGCATTGTTAGTACAACCGAAAATAATATCATCCACATAAATTTGACACACGAATAGATCGCCATCAATAGCACGAGTGAAAAGAGTGGAATCAGTGGATCCTGGCTTGAACCCTTTGTCGAGCAAAAACCTCTTTAGAGTGTCATACCAAGCTCGAGGGGCTTGCTTCAACCCATACAGCGCCTTTTTCAACCTGAAAACTTTGTTAGGAAACTGAGGATTTTCAAAGCCAGGTGGCTGCCTAACATATACTTCCTCATCAATTTCACCATTGAGGAAAGCACTTTTCACATCCATTTGATAAAGCAGAATATCATTGTAATTTGCATAAGCGAGAAGAATACGAATTGCCTCAAGGCGAGCAACAGGAGCATATGTTTCACCGAAATCAATACCTTCTACCTGTGTATACCCTTGAGCGACAAGACGTGCTTTGTTTCTTACAACAATGCCATTTTCATCTTGCTTATTTCGGAAAATCCATTTTGTGCCGATGATATTGTGCTTCTTAGGATTCGGTTTGTCAACCAATTCCCACACATCATTTAATTCGAATTGCACCAACTCTTCTTGCATGGCATTCATCCAATCGGGATCATTCATAGCTTCTTCATACTTGGTAGGTTCTGTCAATGAGACGAAAGAGAAACTACCACAATAGTTAGCCAAACGAGTGCGAGAGCGAGTAGTTGGTCGGTAACCTAGATTTTCGAGATCTTCGAGGATTAATGCAGGGTCAACTCGATTTGCCACTCGTGGGTGAGGATTTCCTTCGAGATGATCATTTTCATTTTCCTCATCATCATCATCAGGATTGGCATTAGTATCGCCATTTTCATCATGATTGCCATTTTGATCAGCACTTCCATTCGCATTTGGGTTGCCATTTGTGTTCGGAGTGGCATTTGCTTCGGCAGTAGCTTGGCGTGTTCGTCGAGCTATGGGAGCATCATCATCGGAAGAATCAGGTACATTTCCTTCGACTGGCCTGACGTCCCCAATAGCCATTTGCCGAATATCATCCGAAATCGGAGGTTCATCTATCACATTAGGCAGGTGCTCCTTTTGGGAGCCGTTAGATTCATCAAACCGCACATTTACCGTTTCCATAACTTTCCCGTGGTGAGAGTTATAGACACGATAAGTATGCGAGTTCGAGCCATAACCAAGAAGAAAACCTTCATGTGCCTTGGGTGCAAACTTGGAATTATGATTCATGTCACGAATATAGCAAGGTGCACGAAAAACACGTAGATAAGAAACATTCGGTTTCTTGCCAGTGATAAGTTCATATGAAGTTTTCTTAACGAATTTGTGAAGATAAACACGATTCACAACATGGCAAGTAGTATTAATAGCATCAGCCCAAAAACGAATAGGAGTTTTATACTCACTGAGCATTGTTCTTGCCATTTCAATAAGAGTTCTATTCTTTCGCTCAACAACTCCATTCTGTTGGGGAGTGTATGCGGCTGAGAATTCATGAGTGATACCATTTTCATCGAGAAAGTCTTCGATATGAGTATTTTTGAACTCAGTACCATTGTCGCTTCTGACATGCTTAATTCGCACTTCATATTCATTTTCAGCCTTCTTGGCGAATCTTTTGAAGATGTCTTGGGTGCAAGTTTTGTCTTCGAGAAAGAATACCCAAGTGTATCGAGAAAAATCATCAACAATAACCAGACCATAATGACTGCCTCCGAAACTTGCATAGTTTTGAGGCCCGAATAAGTCCATATGAAGAATTTTCAGTGGTCTTGTTGTGGTCATGACCGTTTTTGATGAATGATGCTTCTTGGCCAATTTACCAGCCTCACAAGCAGCATAGAGACGATCTTTGTCGAATTTCACATCAGGAATACCACGGAGATGATTTTTCTTCACGAGAGTCTGCAAGTTCGGACTGAGGGACCCTTAGAGAAATCCACAATATATAAATCACCTTTTCTATTTCCTTCGAACACGAAGGATTTGTCAGTGGCCATGAAGACAATGCATTTGGATTTAGAAAATAGAACTAGCATGCCTAGATCACAAAGCTTGCCAACACACATAAGATTGAATCCAAGAGACTGAACAAGTAAAACATCATCAATGTTCTTGTCCTTGGATATAGCAATTTTACCTAACCCAAGTACATTTCCTTTGTTATTGTCGCCGAAAGTAATGTACTTCTTAGATGAAGCAGTTAAGTTGGGGTCGACAAACAACGACTTGTCTCCGGTCATATGACTAGTGCATCCACTATCCATTATCCATTCGGTACTCCCGGAGACATAGTCCTGCAGAGAAATCAGGCTTTCTTAACCACCCACATCATTGTAGGTGGCTTCGAAACATATGAGCGAGCATGATATGATTTCTTTTGATAGACATGTGAATTGTAACTTGAATGAGTACGAGAATAATCGAAAGAGTATGCATTGAAATTCCTTCCCGACGAATGAGTATAGCGGTTGGGAGATACAAGCATGTACTCATTCTGTCGAATCTTTTCCAGAATATATCGAGCATTTTCTTCCTGCATGGTTAGTAGTCTAGTAACAGGTAATGCTCCGATAGTTTTCTTAGGCACCCAAATAGCTTCCTTTGGAGGGCCATTTCTGCTGTTCGGTCCAACATAGCGAGCAACAGCCTCACCACATTGGTTTTTGAACAACTTATAGTTGTCCAGAGAATCATCAGATGAGTATTCGGGGATCGACGAGTCATATCCCGAAAGTAAAGCTGGATCGAGCGTTTTGCTCTTAGCAGGCACCCACACAGTGCGAGGATATTGATCCGGTTCCCACTAGGAGCCGTTCTCATTTAGTTTCCTTTCGAAACCGATACCTTCCTTCCTGGGGTTTTTGTGAAGAATGGATTTCTTCAGAACATCACACAGGGTTTGATGCCCTTTGAGAGACTTGAACATTCCTGTCTGAAGAAGATCCTTCAACCTGGCATTTTCATCACAAACAGAACCATTTTCCTCGACCGAGGGGTTAGCATTCACAGAAGATTCAACATTTGATTCAGCATTACTGCGTTCGAGACATTTTAAGCAAGGAGGTATAAACACTTCAGGTTTCTCTTTGAGTTGTTGGGTGAGAAGAGAATTTTCCCTGATCAAGTCATCATGAGCCTCTCAGCGACTCGAGTTCCTATTTCCGTTTCAGGTAATCATAAGTAATCTTTCGTGGTCAGCTAAGAGAAAATCATGATGATCTGATAGTTCTTTCATTCGAGACTTGAGAGCAGAATGCTCTTCAGTCAATGACTGATTTTTCTCCATCTCCTCAATCAACAACCCTTCAGACTTCCTGAGGGTTTTCTCAATTTTCTCGAGAGAGTTTTGTTGAATATGGGCAATTTTTATCAGTTTAACATGGTCATCCTCATCAGAAGAATATTGATCACTGGAGTGAACCTTGTGATGTTTGGAGGATACCTTTTCTTTTGAGGCTTTGGACATGAAGCAGTACTCAGGAGACTCGTTGTCGCTCGAATGATTCTCGAAGAAGTTCGATGCTGGAGCGGAGCCACATGCTATGCCCGCCATGCCGGAATCGGAGTCCTCCTCTGAGTCAGCAATCTCTTCGGTGTCAGAGGATGCTTCTTCTTCGGAATCCATTTCCTTGCCGATGTACGCCTTGGCCTTGCATGAAGTGTTCTTGCGGTTGGACGAGGACTTGGAGGGATTTTTCGAGGAAGATCTTGACGAGGACTTGGAGGAATCCTTCTTCTTGAAGAACTTCTTCGTTTTCTTCTCATCATCGGAGTCGTAGGTTTTGCTCTTGCTTTTGCCATGGTTTCCTGAATCATATCTTCCACTTGCACGGATTTCAGCTTCCCAGAGAGGGCAGTCCGAAATGAAATGACCTGGCTTTTTGCACTTGAAGCAGGTGTAATCTCCTGTTGGCTTTGATGAAGATTTGGAGCCGCTAGAGTTGCTGGATACTTTCTTCTGAAACTGATTTTTCCTATGAAGGCGCTGGAATCTTTTCGTGATCAATGCGAGATCCTGACTAATCCTTTCGGTGTCATCTGAATCTTCATCGGCATTTCCTTCCGAGGAAGAATCAGGCACAGCCTTGAGAGCATGACTTTTTCGGTGACTTGAGCCATAGAGATCTCTTTTCTCTTCTTCTTGTTCTTCGTGTGTGTTCAGCCTTTCCATGATATCAGCAGAGTCGAGGACTTTGAAATCAGCTCGCTCCCGAATCATTAGAACAAGAGTGTCGAACGAACTGTCAAGGGATCTGAGCAACTTCTTCACAACTTCATGATCACTGATGTCTTTACTGCCGAGACCTTGTAGCTCGTTTGCAATGTCACTCAGACGATCGAAAGTTTGCTGACAGCTTTCATTTCCAATTCACTTGAACCTATTGAACTTGGCCCGAAGTGTATCAATGCGAGCTTCTTTCTGAGTTGAAACACCCTCGTTTATCTTTTCGAGAATGTCCCACAATTCCTTTGCAGTTTCACACTGACGGTAGCGAAGAAATTGAGCACGAGAGAGATGGCCACCAATTTCATCTTTAGCTTGAGCATCCATCTGAATGAGTTTCTTCTCGTGGTCAGTGGGGACCTGGGGCACTTCAACTGTGAATCCATTCTGCACCACATTCCACATATCATCATCAATAGCTCGGAGATGGATCTTCATCTTCTCCTTCCAGAAGGGGTAGTCCGTCCCATCGAAGATGGGAATCTTGAGGTGCGACTTGTAGCTCACTGAAGACATACTTAAACTCCAAGGTGGTTAGACCAAAATGAGCAGAGTCAAGGAGTACCTCGCTCTGATACCAATTGTAGGATCGAAGTATGTCTACCAGAGGGGGGTGGGGTGAATGGGAGTTTTAAATTTTTCTCGGAAATTTTAAAACTCTCAGAACCCAGCAGCGGAACGAATGAAAATACAGTAAACAGTGAGCGAAAACAAACGACCGAATGGAAACTAACAACATGTACCGAGGTAAATCACATGATTGAAATATGGCATGTCACAGTTCGAATGTAAAGAGGGTGATAGAAGTGACCAGTGATGCTCGATGGCGACAAGGTGTTTGGTAGACCAGTTCGCCCTTCTGCACAAGGACTACGTCTGGTTGGAGGGGTTGTGATTTAACACAGAAGATAAACTCTCTTCGCCCTATTGTCCTCGACAATTGGTTTGTCAACCAATACCGATTACTCGTGGTAGATACTTGAGGCGATCTCCGAACCTTTACAGACTTCTTCTTCGAGAACCACAATTACTCTTGGTCTCTGAAGAAATTGACACCTAACCGTCTATAGAGTTTGCAGCTCTCAAGAGTAATAGGCGGAGCGTACTGGACTTAGATTCTAGTGATGCTGAACCACTATCTAATTTTTTGGCTCTAGGGTTTTCTCTCGGTGGATTTTAAACTCAAATCTCTCGGAGAGGGGTTGCACAACAATCTTCTCAGAATCAAACGGAGCAGCCACCGGACAACGCCGGCGCGGGGTGGCTATTTATAGCCGCAGCCTTCCCTGATGGGAAATGACCATTTTGGACACGCGGTCCAGCCAATGGCCAACCGACACGTTCACAACGGTCGGATTTGGGAGCAACGGTAACATTACTTGAGGAACAAGTAATGCTAACTCCTCGGTCAGAGACAAATCTCTCGCGGCGAAGAAGATCACAGTCTCTTGCTGGCAAGTATTTGCTTGGAACACAAAGAGATTTCTCTCACAGCTTTCATAGGATTTGGGTTTAGCATCAGAGAATCAAGTCTTCGAACGCTACACCTCTCTTAATAGTACGGTGGTCCTATGACTCTATAAGGAGAAAAGAAATAACGAAAAGAATGCTACGTCTTCTCTTCGTCTTCAATTTCCTCGGCTGCAGTCACTTCCTTCGGACAGGCACCGAATCAAATGCTTCACGTCAGCAATTTTGAGGGGTCACTCTTGTCGTCATAACCTTCGGTGATAACATTCACTGCTACGTAGGGGATAATCTTCGGAGTTGTGAATCGAAAACTCCTCTTAACTCCAGGGACCTGTTACTCTGTGTGCACTAGCAAACACATCAGTCTCTCACTGTTTGTCAACAATCTCCAAAACATAATGAGGCAAATTATTGCACCAACAGGAACCTTGCGGGGGCCTTTGAAATCCTTGGGCATGCGCTCGTTGCGTAAGGCTGGCACCAAACACGGTATCCCAATGGTCCTGCTACTGGAAGTCAATTGGGTTGTGACAAGCGGCGCTTGAGCCGTCGCATTTGCCGCCTCCGCCGCTCGTTGAGCCCGAGCTGTGTCAACAATCTCCTGGGCGTTAAGGGGCCCAAGGCGTGGCGGGTCATGAGGCTGCTCACGATGCCGACGAGCCCTGCTTGAGACGGCCGGCGACTCATCGTGGCGGCTCCTGCTATGGCTTGGAAGCGGGGTAGAGTGGAGTTGCTGCCGACTGTAGGAGTAGTTCGCCTGCTGGGCGACCGTAGTTTTTAACATCTCAATGGAATTCCGGGCTTCGATCTCAACCGGTGAGTTCCCCATGATTGGGAGCGCAGCCAAGTTGGTCGCTGCTGCCACCAAGTTGTCCAATGGATTGGAGAAGTGACCCGCCGGCGTGAGGAAACGATGCGGAGGCGTCTGAACCGGCGGGAGCCGCTGGGCCGGATCCTGCGGGTGCTGTTGAGCCGGTTGATGTGGTTGACCCGGCGATGGCTGCCTGCCTCTGCTCGGTGGTACAAGCGGTGCTTCCAGGGTGCCTGTCCCAGCCCCCTGAAGAGGCGTATCCTGCGGCATGTTGAACAGTCGCATTGGCTCAAAGTTAGGTGGTAGACGGCTCATATGGCGCCTCTGATGAACTGCTTCTGAGGCATTCTGACGGAGCCCCATGCACCAGGCTTCGGTTTTCAGGCGCTCTACCTCGCTTTGGAATTGGGACTGCAACTCCGCCATACGAGTGTTTTCGGCGTTGATATTTGCCTGTACCTTAGCCATCTGCTCACGGAGTTTCGTCACCTCCGTGTTGTGCTCCGCCTGGTTCTCTGCGGTCACCGGCGTCGCAAGGAGAGTCGCCAAGGCAGTTGCCAATTCTGTCAAGGCTTGAGCCGGCGGAAAGGCTGAGCCAGCCCCTGAGGTACCGGTTCCCGTCGCGGCGCCGGCCACCGTGGAATTAAGGGCCGGGGCCGAGCCGGCCATGTAGACAGCAGCCCGGGGGGGCGTGTTGAAGGAGTCTTGAGCCGGCTGGTCATCGGAGTAGCCCCCAAGCCCGCCATCGTAAAGCGGGAGGATCGACTTGGTCTCGCCTACCGAGGACTCGCCATCAGAGTAGACGAGGGTATCGCCGCCGGACGCAGAGTTATCTGCGAGGTCCACCCCTTGGGTGAAACCGACGAAGACGTGCTTCCGGCCTGCTTGAGCCTGGGCGGGATGCGCGTGCCGAGCCGGGTCGACGATGTCGGTGTAGATGTCCGGCTTGGGTTCAGATTCGCCGGTTTTGCCGATGAAGACGTGGATGTTGCCGAAGGGGACCCAGTACCCGTACTCGATTGAGTCGGCCTCGGGGCCCCAGCCTGAATCGTCGATGTAGAGCTTGCCACGACGACTCTTTGTCATGCGGCCGATCACGTATCCCTCGATCCCTGCGGGAGTTCTCTTCAAGTACTCAACACCACCGAGCGAAAGCCCCACGGTGGGCGCCAACTGTCGTGGTTTTGTCACGGCCGATGTCCTCGTGAAAGGACTTAGTCGTGAGGCCATCGTAGCTAGGTGGTAACTCTAACGGGGTTGATCGGAATCGAGAGACAAGGGTTTACTCATGGTGGAGGTAATAGCCTACGTCCTGCTTTGGTTGTATTGATGATGATCTCGATTACAAGGGTGCGACTTGGCTATCCTAGTACTCGAGAGCTTGTCACTTAGCTTTTCTACCTCGGGGGCTCGCCTTTATATACAGGTCGAGGCCCTGGGTTTACAACAGAGTCTGGGTCGTGACATGACCCGTGATCTAGTCTATTTCCTACTCATCGTCCTCCTCAAGAAAGGAAAACATATCACGTCCTTGGATTAGCCGCCGCCTCAACTATTGGGCCCTAACCCGGCCTGCTTTATGAGTCGCCTGATGGGCCTCCTGATCTTTGAATGCTGCGTCCTTTATCTTTTAAGCCGCCAATCAGTAACCCGGTCCTGAACGGGCGGGTTATATCGGCGGGTTATATCCCCGACAGGAACTGTTTGAAATTTTCAAAAGTTTCAGACTTGTGCTTCATTAAGTAAATATACCCATATCTACTTAAATCATCTGTGAAGGTTAGGAAATAACGATATCCACCACGCGCTTCAACACTCATTGGACCACATACATCGGTATGTATTATTTCCAACAAGTCACTTGCCCGCTCCATCGTACCGGAAAACAGGGTTTTAGTCATCTTGCCCATGAGGCATGGTTCACATGTCTCAAATGATTCATAATCAAGAGATTCCAAAAGTCCATCAGCATGGAGTTTCTTCATGTGCTTTACACCAATATGACCTAAGCGGCAGTGCCACAAGTATGTGGTACTATCATCATTAACTTTGCATCTTTTGGCATTCAATATTATGAACATGTGTATCACTATGATCGAGATTCAACAAGAATAAACCATTCACCAGGGGTGCATGACCATAAAAGATATTATTCATATAAACAGAACAATCATTATTCTCTGACTTAAATGAATAACCATCTCGGAATAAACAAGATCCAGATATAATGTTCATGCTTAACGCAGGCACCAAATAACAATTATTCAGGTTCAAAACTAATCCCGAAGGTAAACGTAGAGGGAGCGTGCCGATGGCGATCACATCAACCTTGGAACCATTTCCTACGCGCATCGTCACCTCATCCTTAGCTAGTCTCCGTTTATTCCGCAACTCCTGTTTCGAGTTACAAATATTAGCAACGGAACCAGTATCAAATACCCAGGCGCTACTACGAGCACTAGTAAGGTACACATCAATAACATGTATATCAAATATACCTTTGTTGACATTGCCAGCCTTCTTATCTGCCAAGTACTTAGGGCAGTTCCGCTTCCAGTGACCATTCCCCTTGCAATAGAAGCACTCAGTCTCAGGTTTGGGTCCAGCCTTGGGTTTCTTCACGGGAGTGGCAACTGGCTTGCCATTCTTCTTGAAGTTCCCTTTCTTTCCCTTGCCTTTCTTCTTGAAACTGGTGGTCTTGTTGACCATCAACACTTGATGCTCTTTCTTGATTTCTACTTCCTCGGCCTTAAGCATCGCGAAGAGCTCAGGGATCGTCTTCTCCATCCCTTGCATATTATAGTTCATCACGAAGCCCTTGTAGCTTGGTGGCAGTGACTGAAGAACTCTGTCAACCGCTATTTCATCCGGAAGATTAACTCCCAACTGATTCAAGCAGTTGTAGTACCCAGAAATTTTGAGTACGTGCTCACTAACGGAGTTGTTCTCCTCCATCTTACAACTAAAGAACTTGTCGGAGATGTCATGCCTCTCAACTCGGGCATGAGACTGAAATACCAATTTCAGCTCCTGGAACATCTCATATGCTCCGTGGTGCTCAAAACGTCTTTGGAGCCCCGGTTCTAAGCCATAAAGCATGGCGCACTGAACTATCGTGTAGTCATCATTTCTTGTCTGCGAGACGTTCATAGCGTATACATTGGCGGGAGCGGGTGGTTCACCTAGCGGTGCATCAAGGACATAAGCCTTCTGTGCAGCAGTGAGGATAATCCTCAGATTAAGGACCTAGTCCGCATAGTTGCTTCCATCATCTTTCAACTTAGCTTTCTCTAGGAATGCATTAAAATTCAGGGGAGCTACAGCGCGAGCCATTGATCTACAATATTAATTTGCAAAGACAATTAGACTATGTTCATGATAATTGGTTCTGTCAATCAAATTACTAAAGAACTCCCACTTAAATCAACATCCCTCAAGTTGTCTAAGTGTTCCATGATCCAAATCAACTAACCCATGTCCGATCATCACGTGAGATGGGGCAGTCATCAATGGAGAACATCTTCATGTTGATCATATCTACTATATGATTCATGTTCGACCTTTCGGTCCTCCGTGTTTTGAGGCCATGTCTGTACATGCTAGGCTCGTCAAGTTTAACCCAAGTATTCCGCATGTGTAAAACTAGCTTACACCCGTTGTATGCGAACGTAGAGTCTATCACACCTGATCATCACGAGGTGCTTCGAAACGATGAACTTTCGCAACGGTGCATACTTAGGGAGAACACCTTTTATCTTGAAATTAAGTGAAGGGATCATCTTATAATGCTACCGTCGTCCTAAGCAAAATAGGATGCATAAAAGATAAATATCACATGCAATCAATATGTGACATGATATGGCCATTATCATCTCGTGCTTTTGATATCCATCTCCAAAGCACCGGCATGATCTACATCGTTACCGGCATGACACCATGATCTCCATGATACGTCCAATTTGCATCATGATTTCCTACTGTTATTTATTATGTTTTTGATCATTATTTCACTTTATGGTACAAGTCTTATGCCTTTTCTCTCTTAATTTGCAAGATTTACATGAAGAGGGAGAATGCCGGCAGCTGGAATTCTGGACCTGAAATAGCCACATCAGAGATACCTAATCTACAGAGCTCCAATTGACCTGAAATTTCACGGAGATTTTTTATTGAATATATAAAAAATACTGGAGAAAAGAAATACCAGAGGGGACCCACCAGCTACCCACAAGGCAGCAGGGCGCGCCCCCCCTGGGGGCGCCCTAGTGCCTTGTGGGGCCCACAACTGGCGTCTGGCCCCCTCCTTCTGCTATATGAAGCCATTTGCCCTAGAAAAAAAATCAAGAGAAGGTTTTCGGGACGAAGCGCCGCCGTCTCGAGACGGAACCTGGGCAAGAGCTATTTTGCTCTCCGGCGGAGCGATTCCGCCGAGGGTACTTCCCTCCGGGAGAGGGAAATCGAAGCCATCGACATCACCAACGATCCTCTCATCGTGGGAGGACCAATCTTCATCAACATCTTCACCAGCACCATCTCATCTCAAACCCTAGTTCATCTCTTGTATTCAATCTTTGTCTCAAAACCTCAGATTGGTACATGTGGGTTGCTTGTAGTGTTGATTACATCTTGTAGTTGATGCTAGTTGGTTTATTTGGTGGAAGATTATATGTTCATATCCTTAATGCTATTCAATACCCCTCTGATCTTGAACATGAATATGATTTGTGAGTAGTTACTTTTGTTCTTGAGGACATGGGAGAAGTCTTGTCATAAGTAATCATGTGAATTTGGTATTCGTTTGATATTTTGATGATATGTATGTTGTTGCTTCCTTTAGTGGTGTCATGTGAACGTCGACTACATGACACTTCACCATCTTTGGGCCTAAGGGAAGGCATTGTGGAGTAGAAATTAGATGATGGGTTTCTAGAGTGACAGAAGCTTAAAACCCTAGTTTATGCGCTATTCCGTAAGGGGCTGATTTGGATCCATATGTTTCATGCTATGGTTAGAGTTATCTTAATTCTTCTTTCGTAGTTGCGGATGCTTGCGAGAGGGGGTAATCATAAGTGGGAGGCTTGTTGAAGTAAGAACAACACCCCAAGCACCGGTCCACCCACATATCAAATTATCAAAGTAGCGAACGCGAATCAAACAAACATGATGAAAAGTGACTAGATGAAATTCCCATGTGTCCTCGAGAACGCTTTGCTTATTATACGAGTTCGTTCCGACTTGTCCTTTGCTATAAAAAGGATTGGGCCACCTTGCTGCACTTTTGTTACCATTACTACTTGTTACTTGTTACGAATTATCTTGCTATCAAAACTATCTGTTACCGCTACGTTCAGTACTTGCAGAGAATACCTTGTTGAAAACCGCTTGTCATTTCCTTCTGCTCCTCGTTGGGTTCGACACTCTTACTTATCGAAAGGACTACGATTGATCCCCTATACTTGTGGGTTACTGTTCATGCTGCTATTAAATACCTTATGGAACAGAAAGATGCTAAGCCTAGACTTATTAGATGGGTTCTTTTGCTACAAGAATTTGGTTTGCATATTGTTGACAGAAAGGGAGCTGAGAATCCCGTAGCAGATAATTTGTCTAGAATGGAAAATGTTCTTGATGACCCACTTCCTATTAATGATGATTTCCCTGATGAACAATTAGTTGTGATAAATGCTTCTCATAATACTCCTTGGTATGCAGACTATGCTAATTACATTGTTGCTAAATACATACCACCTAGCTTTACATACCAACAAAAGAAAAAGTTTTTCTTTGATTTAAGACATTACTTTTGGGATGACCCACATCTATATAAAGAGGGAGTAGATGATATTATTAGACGTTGTGTACCTGAGCATGAACAGGGACAAATCCTACGTAAGTGTCACTCCGAGGCATATGGAGGACACCATGTGGGAGACCGAACTGCACACAAGGTATTACAATCTGGTTTTTATTGGCCTACTCTTTTCAAAGATGCACGTAAGTTTGTCCTTTCTTGTGATGAATGTCAAAGAACTGGTAATGTTGGTAGACGTCAGGAAATGCCAATGAATTATTCACTTGTTATTGAACCATTTGATGTTTGGGGTTTTGATTATATGGGACCTTTTCCAAAATCCAATGGGTATACTCATATTTTAGTTGCTGTTGATTATGTTACTAAGTGGGTAGAAGCTATTCCAACTAGTAGCACTGATCATAACACTTCTATTAAGATGCTTAAGGAAGTTATTTTCCCGAGGTTTGGAGTCCCTAGATATTTAATGACTGATGGTGGTTCACATTTTATTCATGGTGCTTTCCGTAAGTTGCTTGCTAAATATGATGTTAACCATAGAATAGCATCTCCTTATCATCCTCAGTCTAGTGGTCAAGTTGAATTAACTAATAGGGAAATAAAATTGATTTTGCAAAAGACCATTAATAGATCCAGAAAGAATTGGTCTAAGAAACTTGATGATGCATTATGGGCTTATAGAACTGCATATAAAAATCCTATGGGTATGTCTCCATATAAAATGGTTTATGAAAAAGCATGTCATTTACCTCTTGAGTTAGAACATAAAGCTTATTGGGCAATTAAAGAACTTAATTATGATTTTAAACTTGCCGGTGAGAAGAGGTTATTTGATATTAGCTCCTTAGATGAATGGAGAACCCAAGCCTATGATAATGCTAAGTTGTTTAAAGAAAAAGTTAAAAGGTGGCATGACAAAATAATTCAAAAACGGGAATTCAAAGTAGGTGATCATGTTCTATTATACAATTCTCGTTTGAGATTCTTTGCAGGAAAACTTCTCTCTAAATGGGAAGGGTCGTATATCATCGAAGAAGTTTATCGCTCCGGAGCCATCAAAATAAACAACTCCGAAGGCAATAATCCGAGAGTGGTGAATGGGCAAAGAATTAAGCATTATATTTCAGGTACTCCCATTAATGTTGAAACTAATATTATTGAAATAATTACACCGGAAGAGCACATCAAGGAGTCCTTCCGGAACGCTCCAGAACCCTGAAAAGGGGTAGGTATGTGATACGGTAAGTAAACCGACTCCAAAAATTCCATAAAAATTATTTCTGTCAGTTTTGGAATATTAGAAAAATTACAAAAATAAGAAACAGCCGAGGGGACCCACGTGTCGCCCACAAGGCAGCAGAGCGCGACCCCCCCTGGGGCGCGCCATGGTGCCTTGTGGGCCCCACGTGTGCCTTCCCGACTCCGTTTTCTTCCCGTATGCTTGTTTTGCAAGATAAAAATTCTTTATATATACTCCTGTATGTTTTGACCACTGTATCACGAATTTCTCCTCTGTCCTTGTTTCGGGCTATTTTTCTGACAGATCTAGGTTGCCTTGACGTCTCCAAGTTCGTCCAAGGACAAGTTCTATGAGAAGGTCATCAACCCGTACCTACCGGAGGTGATGAAGCACCCTCAAGCCATTGAGATGCATGAGGGGGTGCTCCACATCCGGGACGTTCAAGGACCTAAGAAGACCGGGAGCGAGAAGGCCAGGCTGGAAGCGGTGGAACAGGAGATCTTCAAGTGCCAGGGCATGGTGGAGCGCGGACTTTCTGCTAACCACTCCATGATCATGGAATTCATCCGTGAGCACAAGGTGGACGGCAAGAATATTGGGGACGTCATCTTCAAGCTCAATGATCGGATTGACTATCTTCAGGCCCAAATCTATGATCTACAAAAGCAAAATTTTGAGTATGAGGCCAAGTTCAAAGGTATGAGTTTAGCTGCAAATTTCAGGACTCCGAAAACGCGCTCGTCCTTTTATGATGGAGAACCTATGCCTTGGAAGACGGAGGACAAGCCTATCTCTTCATCACCACCATCACCAAAGAAGGAGACTTAAGTACATCGGTATGGGCACTCCCCTTGGCTTGTGCCAAGCTTGGGGGAGGTGCCCCGGTATCGTATCACCATCACTTTTTCATCATCATTATCTATCTTAGTTCGATCCTTGGTTATTTCGTGATTTAGAGGAATAAAGTTTTAGTATGATTTAGTTTCGAGTGCTTGCTTTGTGATCTATCTATCTATGTAATCGTGTGTGAAAGTTATATAATAAAGAATAGTTTGAGTTGAGTGTTTTGCTTTTGATGATCCAATCTTAGAAATAAAGAAAGAATAAAATCATATGCTAATCCCATGGGGAGTGATGACTTCACATAAAAGAAGTATAATTGATAAAACTTGTTGGAAGTTGACAAACATAGCATTGGTCATTGTAGCAATTCATGAAAAAGTAATGAAGGAAGAGTGGTCTCACATATAAATATACTATCTTGGACATCTTTTATGATTGTGAGCCCCCATCAAATATTATATGTCAATTAGTTGACGTTGGACAAGGAAGACAACGTAATGGGTTATGTTTGCTTATATTCACGTAGAAGTTATATTGTTTTGGATCCTCTAACATGTGGTGTTTGCCCCCTATCTTTGCTAGCCAAAAATCCGCACCAAGTAGAGATACTACTTGTGCATCCAAAACCTTAAACCTAGTTTCATGCCATGAGAGTCCACCATATCTACCTATGGATTGAATAAGATCCTTCAAGTAAGTTGTCATCGGTGCAAGAGCAATAAAAATTGCTCCTAAATATGTATGAACTTTTATTATAAGGGAAAATAAGCTTTGTACGATCTTGTGATGGTGGAGCAATAAAAGCGACAGACTGCATAATAATGGTCGCTATCACAAGGGGTAATATAAAGTGACGTTCCTTTACATTAAGAGCTTGCACATCCAAAAATAAAAAGCGCATGACAACCTCTACTTCCCTCTGCGAAGGGCCTATCTTTTACTTTATGTATTTACTTTCATGCAAGAGTCAATATTATTCTCTTCTATTCCATTTTTATTTTTCTCTTTTGGCAAACATCATGTGGTGGGGATTGATCCAGGCATATATATCCAGTTGGATGTAGGTGATCACGAGTTATTATTATTGACATTACCCTTGAGGTAAATACGCTGGGAGGCAGAATTATAAGCCCCTATCTTTCTTTGTGTTCGACTGAAACTTTTGCCCCATAAATATAACGTGAGTGTCAGCAATCATAGAAGACTAAATGATAGTTGAGGATGTGAACTTGCTAAACAAAGCTCTTACATAGACTCTTCCTGATAATATGATGAATTGCAATTGCTTCAGTGACTGAGATCATAGTTTGTTAGTTTTCAATTTGGTTTATGGTTCATACTTTAACTTGTGGATGAATTGTTACTTTTTCATGAGAAGTTCTATGATGATACATTGCTGTTACAATAAATATCATGATGCTACATGTCCGTATTTTATTTTTATCGACGTCTCTCTCTCTAAACATGTGGTCATGATTATCAATTTTGACTTTTCGCTTGAGGGCAAGCGAGGTCTAAGCTTGGGGGAATTGATACGTCCAATTTGCATCATGATTTCCTACTGTTATTTATTATGTTTTTGATCATTATTTCACTTTATGGTACAATTCTTATGCCTTTTCTCTCTTAATTTGCAAGATTTACATGAAGAGGGAGAATGCCGGCAGCTGGAATTCTGGACCTAAAATAGCCACATCAGAGATACCTAATCTACAGAGCTCCAATTCACCTGAAATTTCACGGAGATTTTTTATTGAATATATAAAAAATACTGGAGAAAAGAAATACCAAAGGGGACCCACCAGCTGCCCACAAGGCAGCAGGGCGCGACCCCCCTGGGCGCGCCTTAG
Source organism: Elymus sibiricus (assembly GCA_039707655.1). Taxonomy (NCBI): domain Eukaryota; kingdom Viridiplantae; phylum Streptophyta; class Magnoliopsida; order Poales; family Poaceae; genus Elymus; species Elymus sibiricus. The sequence goes on from CM077666.1 coordinate 311,512,254, forward strand.
TGCCTTGTGGGGCCCACAGCTGGCGTCTGGCCCCCTCCTTCTGCTATATGAAGCCATTTGCCCTAGAAAAAATCAAGAGAAGGCTTTCGGGACGAAGCGCCGCTGTCTCGAGGCGGAACCTGGACAGGAGCTATTTTGCTCTCCGGCGGAGCGATTCCGCCGGGGATACTTCCCTCCGGGAGAGGGAAATCGAAACCATCGACATCACCAACAATCCTCTCATCGTGGGAGGACCAATCTTCATCAACATCTTCGCCAGCACCATCTCATCTCAAACCCTAGTTCATCTCTTGTATTCAATCTTTGTCTCAAAACCTCAGATTGGTACCTGTGGGTTGCTAGTAGTGTTGATTACATCTTGTAGTTGATGCTAGTTGGTTTATTTGGTGGAAGATTATATGTTCATATCCTTAATGCTTTTCAATACCCCTCTAATCTTGAACATGAATATGATTTGTGAGTAGTTACTTTTGTTCTTGAGGACATGGGAGAAGTCTTGTCATAAGTAATCATGTGAATTTGGTATTCGTTCGATATTTTGATGATATGTATGTTGTTGCTTCCTTTAGTGGTGTCGTGTGAACGTCGACTACATGACACTTCACCATCTTTGGGCCTAAGGGAAGGCATTGTGGAGTAGTAATTAGATGATGGGTTGCTAGAGTGACAGAAGCTTAAACCCTAGTTTATGCGCTATTCCGTAAGGGGTTGATTTGGATCCATATGTTTCATGCTATGGTTAGAGTTATCTTAATTCTTCTTTCGTAGTTGCGGATGCTTGCGAGAGGGGGTAATCATAAGTGGGAGGCTTGTTCAAGTAAGAACAGTGCCCAAGCACCGGTCCACCCACATATCAAATTATCAAAGTAGTGAACGCGAATCAAACAAACATGATGAAAGTGACTAGATGAAATTCCCATGTGTCCTCGAGAATGCTTTCCTTATTATACGAGTTCGTTCCGGCTTGTCCTTTGCTATAAAAAGGATTGGGCCACCTTGCTGCACTTTTGTTACCATTACTACTTGTTACGAATTATCTTGCTATCAAAACTATCTGTTACCGCTACTTTCAGTACTTGCAGAGAATACCTTGCTGAAAACCGCTTGTCATTTCCTTCTGCTCCTTGTTGGGTTCGACACTCTTACTTATCGAGAGGACTACTATTGATCCCCTATACTTGTGGGTCATCACTCCATCATCATGATCTCCATCATCATGTCATCATGTGGTTGTCTCCGCCAACCATTGCTTCTACGACTATTGCTAACTCATAGCGATAAAGTAAAGCAATTACATGGCGTTCATTAATTGACACGCAGGTCATACAATAAATTAAAGACAACCCTATGGCTCCTGCCGGTTGCCGTACTCATCGACATGCAAGTCGTGAACCTATTACAAAACATGATCATCTCATACGTCAACATATATCACATCATGTTTTGGCCATACCACATCACAACATGCCCTGCAAAAACAAGTTAGATGTCCTCTACTTTGTTGTTGCAATTTTTTACGTGGCTGCTAGGGCAAACTATAAGAACCGTTCTTATCTACGCAAAACCACAATGGTGATATACAAGTTACCTTTTAACCTTCTACAAGGACCGCCGTTGTCAAATCAGATTCAACTAAGGTGGGAGAGACAGACACCCGCAAAGCCACTTTTATGCAGAGAACAAGTAAGGTTGGTCCGAGCCGCTTCATCCCACAATACCGCCGAATCCAAATAACAAAGGAAGTAAGCAATTTGAACATCAACGCCCACAACTTCTTTGTGTTCTACTCGTGCATATACATCTACGCATAGACCTAGCTCTGATACCACTGATGGGGAATGAAGCATGAAAATCAAAAAAATTCCAACGAACACCCAAGATCATTCTAGGAGATGCATAGCTATGAGAGGGGAGTGAGTCTACATACCCTTGTAGACCGAAAGCGTTTAACAATATAGAGAACGTGGTTGGCGTAGTCGTACTCGCGTCGCGATCCAATCCGATCCAAGCACCGCACGTGCGACACCTCCGAGTTTAGCACATGTACGGCTCGGTGACGTCTCCTCCTCCTTGATCCAGCAAGCAAGGGAGAAGAGGTAGATGAGATCTGATCCAACACGACGGCATGGTGGTGGTGGTGGTGGCAGTGGAACTCCGGCAGGGCCTTGCCAAGCGCTACACGGACGAGAAGTGGAGGGAGAGGGAGAGGGCAGCCGCCGTGGTCAAGGGATGGGCCGCGTCATGCGGCTCCTCTCTATTTATATAGGGGGAGGGACCTGGCCAACCCTTGCCCCTTCTCCAAGGGAGGGGTGGCGGCCAAAGAGGGGAGGAGTGCCCTCCAAGCCAAATGGAGGGCCCTCCCCTTTAGGGTTTTCCACCCCTAGGCGCATGGGCCTTGTAGGGGCTGGTGCGCCTGGCCTAATAAGGCCAGGGAACCCCCAGTTTTCTACACGCGGGAACCCCTAAGCTGCGTTTGGAAAAGCTCTCTAGTTTGATTGTCTGGGTTTTTTCTAGGCAAAGGAAAGGGCTTGCATTGCTCAAGTCTTCCTGGACATCTGAGATGGAAGATCCTTTGTATTCTGTTGATCTTGCTCTTATTATTTGTAATGAAAATGCATTCAAAGAAGGATTGTTATTTTGATACGAGAAACTCAAACTCTACAAAGAAGTTCTCAGTTGCGACAAGCAAGCTCTCGATCACGAAGGTTTAATTGCATGCTGTAAGAAGCTAGGGGACTCATCTCAAGGGGGGGATCCATCTCTGTGGGGTGATCTGTTGAAGTTGGGGATCTTGGGGAAGATTGCTCTAAGGAAGTGAAAGAGGTCTCCCCCCTACAGCCCATGCTACTGTATGGGACGTGTTGGAACCCTCCGAGGACTTTCGGACCCCTCCAGAACCCTCTGGAACCTTCCGGTGAGTTCCCGGTACAATACCGAAAAAACCGAACTTTTTCCCGAAACCCCGACAACAACTTTCCATATATAAATCTTTACCTCCGGACCATTCCGGAACTCCTCGTGATGTCTGGGATCTCATCCGGGACTCCTAACAACCTTCGGTCACCAATGTTAATATCTCATTACTACCCTAGCGCTACCGAACGTTAAGCGTGCGAACCTACGGGTTCGAGAATCATGTAGACATGACCGAGACACCTCTCCGGTCAATAACCAATAGCGGGACCTGGATGCCCATATTGGTTCCTACATATTCCATGAAGATCTTTATCGGTTGAACCCCGATGTCGAGGATTCAGTTAATCCCGTATGCAATTCCCTTTGTCCGGCGATATGTTACTTGCCCGAGATTCGATCGTCGGTATCTCCATACCTAGTTCAATCTCGTTACCGGCAAGTCTCTTTACTCGTTCCATAATACAAGATCCCGTGACTAAACTCATTAGCCACATGAAGCTTCTTGTGATGTTGTATTACCGAGAGGGCCCATAGATATCTCTCCGTCACACGGAGCGACAAATCCCAGTCTCGATCCATGCAACTCAACAGACACCTTCGGAGATACCTGTAGAGCACCTTTATGATCACCCAATTACGAAGTGACATTTGATAGCACACAAGGCATTCCTCCGGTGTCCGGGAGTGGCATGATCTCATGGTCTGAGGAACTGATACTTTACACGAAGAAAGCTGTAGCAAATAACTAAGTGATACGATCCGATGCTAAGCTTACAGTTGGGTCTGTCCATCACATCATTGTAACACCCCATGTATTATGCTACAGTGATCCTTCATGATTATGCTAAGTCACTTTGCTTTGCTATGCTTGATCACTTTGGATTCATATCTCATTTCAAATTCCACCACTGAAATCAATTCAAATCGCAAGTGAAATTTAAAGTTGCACAAACATGGTTGCAAAATAGTCCATCATTTAGCAAATATTCCATAACAATTATTTATTAAGGAAAACAACATCACTTATTTGCTTAATTGGGATTTAGCAATTAAAACAGTGCCAAATCAGCATTTTTAAATGCTTTTCCATTTATGAAAAATTCAAACAAATCCAAATCACTCCCAAACTTTTTGTGGCAGTGCCAAATATTTCAATGTAATTATGTGGCCAAGTCCCATATTTTACAAAATTCTTTTGGTAGCTGAAAGAAATGCAAAACTGTTTCTGGAAAAATAAAAACAAAAAACAAAAAAGAAAAAAAAGGAAAACCCAGTGTGCACTTAAGCCTCTGGGCTACAGTGCGGCCCAGCCCACTCCCCCGGTCGTCCCTTACCTCTCGTCGTGCTGTTGGCCGCGCACGCGCCTGCAGCGCCGATGGAGCACGCGTCAGGCATCCGCCGGCCACCCCGAGGGGATAAGGACACCCTCGACGCTCTCTCCCTCCCCTGGAACCCAAACACCCCACTCTCTCCCTCCCTGCACCGTTTCCTCCTCCCGCACGCACCACCCGAGCGCAGCCATGGCCTTGCCGCCGTAAACGATGCGGCCACTGTCCTCCTCCCGCCGTTCCAAGGAGTCCGACAGCCTCCCCACGCTCGTCCTCAACGACCCCGCGCACTTGTTCGACCGGAGCGGCCCCAAGTCGACGCCATCGGCCCGTCTTCAACCTCGGTCGCCGCCACTGCCCACCTGTGATTCGTGCCGCCCCGAGCTTCTCCGGCTTCCCCGAGACCTCCCTCGAGCTCCGCTGTGAGCACCACTTCGAACCCCTTTCTTTTTGTGCTCCAGGGGGGCCTTTAGCTAGCTGGCCCCGCTATCGTGCTTCGGCAGCCGCTGCACGTCGTCGTTGTCACCACTCCGGCCACCCTGGCTCTAGCTTGCTGCACCACTGGAAGCGCGCGACCGCCCGCAGCCGAACGAGCCTATCCGCGCTATATTTGGCCCTCTGTGGCGCGTTTCCGCGAACACCGTGCTCCGACCGCCGCCCGACGTCGCTGCCCTGTGCTACTTGTAAGCTGCGTTGGTAATTCCCTGAAGAGGAAGGGAGATGCAGTACAGTAGAGATAAGTATTTCCCTCAGTTATGAAACCAAGGTTATCAATCAAGTAGGAGAATCACGCAACACCTCGTTAGCAGCACCTGCACACTAAACAACAAATCCTTGCACCCAACGCAAACAAGGGGTTGTCAATCCCTCGGCGGTAAGTTGCAAGATTAAATTGTATGTGATAGATAGATAGATTGAAACAAAAATACAAAATAAAATAAATAAAGAAAAACTGCAGCAAGGTATTTTTAGGGTTTTTAATATATGATTTAGATAGACCCGGGGGCCATAGTTTTCACTAGAGGCTTCTCTCAAGAAAATAGCATACGGTGGGTAAACAAATTACTGTTGGGAAATTGATAGAAAAGGAAATTATCATGACGATATCCAAGGCAATGATCATGTATATAGGCATCACGTCGAGACAAGTAGACCGACTCCTGCCTGCATCTACTACTATTACTCCACACATCGACCGCTATCCAGCATGCATCTAGTGTATTAAGTCCATAAAGAATGGAGTAACGCCTTAATCAAGATGACATGATGTAGACAAAGTAAACTCACGCATGAATAAACCCCATCTTTTTACCCTTAATAGCAACGATACATACGTGTCATGTCCCTTTCTGTCACTGGGATTGAGCACCGCAAGATCGAACCCATTACAAAGCACCTCCTCCCATGGCAAGATAAATCAATCTAGTTGGCCAAATCAAATCAATAGATCGGAGAAGAAATACGAAGCTATAATAATCATGCATAAAAGAGTTCAGAGAAGACTCAAATAATATTCATGGATAATCTGATCATAAACTCACAATTCATCGGATCCCAACAAACACACCGCAAAAAATGATTACATCGGATAGAACTCCAAGAACGTCGAGGAGAACATTGTATTGAAGATCAAAAAGAGAGAAGAAGCTATCTAGCTACTAGCTATGGACCCGAAGGTCTGTGGTAAACTACTCACGCATCATCGGAAGGCCAGCAAGGATGATGTAGAGCCCCTCCGTGATCGATTCCCCCTCCGGCGGAGTACCGGAAAAGGCCTCCAGATGGGATCTCTCGAGAACAGAAGCTTGCGGCGGCGGAAAAAGTATTTTGTGGACTCCTCTGTTGGTTTCCCGATTTTTGGTAATTTATAGTGGTGGAATTAGGTCAAAAGAGGCAGAGGTGGGCCCACGAGGCACCAGGGCGCGCCTGCCCCCCCCCCCCCCCAAGCGTGCCCTGGTGGCTCGTGGCCACCTCCTGGGTCTTCTGGCCTTCTCCCGAAGCTTCTAGTGTTTGTTATGTCCGGGAAAAAATCTCCAAAAAGTTTCGTGGCATTTGGACTTCGTTTGCTACTGATATTCTGGAAAACCAAAAACAGGCAAAAAACAGCAACTGGCACTGGGCACTAAGTTAATAGGTTAGTCCCAAAAAATGATATATAATTGCTGTAAATGTATATAAAAACATCCAAGATTGATAATATAATAGCATGGAACAATAAAAAATTATAGATACATTGGAGACGTATCAGCATCCCCAAGCTTAATTCCTGCTCGTCCTCGAGTAGGTAAATGATAAAAACAGAATTTTTGATGTGGAATGCTACCTATCATATTCATCATATATTCTTTTCTTTTATAGCATGGACATTTGGACTTGAATGATTCAAAGCAATAGTCTATAATTTGACATGAAGATATAAATACTCAAGCATGCTAATAAGCAACCATGTCTTTCAAAATATCAACGCTAAAGAAAGTTATCCCTAGCCCATTATGCTCAATCATTGATCCATTCATGAAACACACTCAATATTAGCTACACACAATGCACAAGTATGACAATAGTGCTCTCTAGTTGGTGCTTTATAAGAGAAGATGGAGACTCAAAATAAAAATAAAAATTGCATAAAAGTAAATAGATAGGCCCTTCGCAGAGGGAAGCAGAGATTTGCAAATGTGCCAGAGCTCAAAGCTTAAATTAGAGAGATAAATTTTTTTTGAGAGGCATGCTTTTCCTGTCAACGAAATGACCGAGAATTCCCAATATCTTCCATGCTAGACACATCATAGGCGGTTCCCAAACAGAAAGTAAAGTTTATTTCCTTTCCACCATTCTTTCACAATCCATGGCTAGCCGTATCCACGGGTGCCCTCCATACCAACACTTTCCAAGGAATTTTGTTGTTATTAATTTTTGATTCATTGTGGGACTGGGCATCCCTATTACCAACCACTCTCTCGTGCAATGACAAGTGAATAAACAGTCATCATGAGAATAACACACCTAGCATGGAAAATATTGGCCACCCCCTGCCGCTTCATGAGCGGTACAGGCACACAAAAAGGAAAAATTATTTTGAAAATTAGAGTTGGCACACGCAAATTTACTTGGAACGGCATGGAAATACCGCATATAGGTAGATATGGTGGACTCATTTGGCACAACTTGGGTTTAAAGAGTTTGGATGCACAAGCAGTATTTCCTCTTAGTACAAATGAAGGCTAGCAAATAGATTGAGAAGCAACCAATCAAAAAGCGAAAACGGTCATAAACATGCATTGAACATAACTAACACCGAATAATGCACCATAAGTAGGATATAATTTCTTTGCATAACTATTGACTTAATGTGCATGCATAGTGAATCACAAACCTCAACACTAATATTCTTACTAAATCACAATTACTCACTAACATGACTCACATATCATCATCTCCATATTGCAAAAATATTGCAAGGAATCACACTTATCATATCCAATGATCTATATGAAAGTTTTTATTATATCCCTCTTGAATATTCATTACTTTGGGACCAAATTCATATCTTGTGCAAATTACCATTACTATTAACAACTCTCAAAAAGATATAAGTGAAGCATGAGAGCGCAAATATTTCTTCAAAATTTTCATCTTATCAACCCTCAAAATAATATAAGTGAAGCATGAGAGTTCAAATATTTCTTCAAAATTTTATCTTATCAACTCTCAAAATAATATAAGTGAAGCATGAGAGTTTAAATATTTCTTCAAAATATGGCCACTGCCGTGCTCAAAAAGATTTAAGTGAAGCACTAGAGCAACTGCCTAGCTCAAAAAATTTAAGTGAAGCACATAGAGTATTCTAACAAATCATGATAAACGTGTGGCTCTCTCAAATAGGTGTGTCCAGCAAAGAAGATTGTGACAAACTAAAAATCAAACAAAGCAAAGACTCATATAATACACGACGCTCCAAGCAAAACATATATCATGTGACGAATAAAAATATAGCTCCAAGTAAAATTACCGATGGTTGGTAGAAGAAAGATGGGATGCCTTCCGGGGCATCCCCAAGCTTAGACGCTTGAGTCTTCCTTGAATATTACCTTGGGGTGCCTCGGGCATCCCCAAGCTTAGGCTCTTGCCACTCCTTATTCCTTCATCCATCGTGATCTCACCCAAAACTTGAAAACTTCAATCACACAAAACTCAACAAAACCTTCGTGAGATCCATTAGTATAACAAAACAAATCACTACTTTAAGTACTGTTGCAAACCCATTCATATTTTATTTTTGCATTATACCTACTGTATTCTAACTTCTCCATGGCTTATACCCCCGATACAATCCATAGTTTCATCAAAACAAGCAAGTAGTGCATCAAAAACAGAATCTGTCAAAAACAGAACAGTCTGTAGCAATCTATTTAAAAGCCATACTTTTGTAACTCCAAAAATTATGAAAAAGTAGGACAACGTGGGAAATTCATATACCAATACTGTGTAAAAATTTCAGATTTTTTTGACGCTCCAGTACAGAACCAAAATTCCAGCACTGGACGCAAAACTTTCTGTTTTCCAAACAGCATCAATTATACTATCTTCCAAACCATCCTAAAGGCTTTACTTGGCACAAACACTAATTAAAAACACAAAAACACAATCATAACAGTAGCATAAATGTGAAAACACACAATAACAGAAACAAAAGGTAAAAATTTATTTTATTCATTGGGTTGCCTCCCAATAAGCGCCATTGTTTTATGCCCCTAGCTAGGCATAATGCATAGTTTCAAGTATTGTCATCTTTGGTTTTAGTAATCTTTATAGGAGTTTTCCCAAACCCCGGAGGCTCTTTATGCTTCACATTATTCTCAGGAAATGAGGCAATTTTAAGGTCTAGAATATCCAATCGCTTATTGCATAGAGTAATCAAAGTGTTCATGCGATTGAGGTTTCCACTAATATTTTTAAGAGGTTCGTTAGACTTTTGCAACTCAACCAAATTCTTCCTGCATGTCACCCAATTTGTCTAATATTTGAGCCCCCTCTTGAGTAAAAGAAAAACCCTTTTGTGGTGGTGGAATCCCCAATATACCCTCTATTATTTCATAGGCAGTATTATCCTCACTTTCAATAAAATTCCCTTTTGCGGCAAAGTCCAAAAGTTGTCTATGATGCATAGTTAAACCTATATAGAAATTGCGAACCAAAATTTTTAAATCCCCTTTTACAGAGCAAACATGGTAGGATTCCATTAACCTATACCAATCATCTTTAAGATTTTCTCCTTGTTTTTCTTTGAAGTAAAGCACTTCAAAATCCGGCGACAAAGGAGGGATAGTTACGCTAGTGATGTTGACAAATCAAGCAAAAGAGCAAACGGAAAATATTGTTGTATTTTTGTAAAACTTTTTAGAAGTGGGGGAGATGAAAACGAGAGGCAAAGGCAAATAAAATAAATTCAAGGAGATGAGAGTTTTATGCGTAGGTACTTGATAGATGTTGATGATGTCTCCCCGGCAACGACGCCAGAAATTCTTCCTGCTACTTGTGAGCTGTGTTGGTAATTCCCTGAAGAGGAAGGGAGATGCAGTACAGTAGAGATAAGTATTTCCCTCAGTTATGAAACCAAGGTTATCAATCTAGTAGGAGAATCACGCAACACCTTGTTAGCAGCACCTGCACACAAAACAACAAATCCTTGCACCCAACGCAAACAAGGGTTTGTCAATCCCTCGGCGGTAAGTTACAAGATTAAATTGTATGTGATAGATAGATAGATTGAAACAAAAATAAAAAATAAAATAAATAAAGAAAAAGTGCAGCAAGGTATTTTTAGGGCTTTTAATATATGATTTAGGTAGACCCGGGGGCCATAGTTTTCACTAGAGGCTTCTCTCAAGAAAATAGCATACGGTGGGTAAACAAATTACTGTTGGGCAATTGATAGAAAAGCAAATAATCATGACGATATCCAAGGCAATGATCATGTATGTAGGCATCACGTCGAGACAAGTAGACCGACTCCTGCCTGCATCTACTACTATTACTCCACACATCGACCGCTATCCAGCATGCATCTAGTGTATTAAGTCCATAAAGAACGGAGTAACGCCTTAAGCAAGATGACATGATGTAGACAAAGTAAACTCACGCATGAATAAACCCCATCTTTTTACCCTTAATAGCAACGATACAGACGTGTCATGTCCCTTTCTGTCACTGGGATTGAGCACCGCAAGATCGAACCCATTACAAAGCACCTCTTCCCATGGCAAGATAAATCAATCTAGTTGGCCAAACCAAATCAATAGATCGGAGAAGAAATACGAAGCTATAATAATCATGCATAAAAGAGTTCAGAGAAGACTCAAATAATATTCATGGATAATCTGATCATAAACTCACAATTCATCGGATCCCAACAAACACATCGCAAAAAGTAATTACATCGGATAGAACTCCAAGAACATCGAGGAGAACATTGTATTGAAGATCAAAAAGAGAGAAGAAGCCATCTAGCTAGTAACTATGGACCCGAAGGTCTGTGGTAAACTACTCACGCATCATCGGAAGGGCAGCAAGGATGATGTAGAGCCCCTCCGTGATCGATTCCCCCTCCGGCGGAGTACCGGAAAAGGCCTCCAGATGGGATCTCTCGAGAACAAAAGCTTGCGGCGGCGGAAAAAGTATTTCGTGGACTCCTCTGTTGGTTTCCGATTTTTGGGAATTTATAGTGGTGGAATTAGGTCAAAAGGGGCAGAGGTGGGCCCACGAGGCACCAGGGCGCGCCTGCCCCCCCCCCCCCCCAGGCGCGCCCTCATGGCTCGTGGCCACCTCCTGGGTCTTCTGGCCTTCTCCCGAAGCTTCTAGTGTTTGTTATGTCCGGAAAAAAAATCTCCAAAAAGTTTAGTGGCATTTGGACTTCGTTTGGTACTGATATTCTGGAAAACCAAAAATAGGCAAAAAAACAGCAACTGGCACTGGGCACTAAGTTAATAGGTTAGTCCCAAAAAATGATATATAATTGCTATAAATGTATATAAAAACATCCAAGATTGATAATATAATAGCATGGAACAATCAAAAATTATAGATACATTGGAGACGTATCACCCTGCTCGTTTCCGAGCACCCCCGCACGAACCGACAACACAGGACGACGCGTGACGAAGTGCCCGTTCGAAAATGCCCGGCCGCGTCCCAAATGGACGTCTATGTCGCGATTCCGACCGGTTCCGGTGAAGAACCGCCGCTACTCCGGCGCCGCCGCTGACGTGGCTGGCTCAGGGGCCCACCCTGGGTCACTGCCAGTGGGTCCCAGGGGCCCCGTTGACCGCGTTGACCCAGTCAACTGTGCGGATTGGGCAGCCCCAGCCACTGACATGTGGGCCCCACGTGCTTAATTAATCTGGTTTCTATAATAACTTAATCTGCTAATTAATCTGACACTGACAGTGGGTCCCACTAGTTAATTAACTTAATTAGTTAAAATTAAACCTCTGTTAAACTGCTCTGTCTATGACATGTGGGACCCCCTGGTCAGTTTGACCAGTCAAAGTCCATAGCTGACTGCTGACTGGGCAATCAACTGGGCCCCACTGTCAGCCTCTTAAGCATTCTGTTGGGTACATTTCTGGGTACCCCTAGCAATTTTCCAATTATTTTCGAAATTAAATTAAATCCAGTAAATTCCAGAAATTGTTTAAAACTTTGAAAAATCATATTAATTAAACCATAAGTCAGATGAAAATAATTTATATATGAAAAATGATCAGAAAAATAAGACGAATCCGAATATGCCATCCTTATACCTATCACATGCCTCCAACACTGCAAACATGGAACCTTCCCCTCCGGATCGTCTGACCAATAATTACGTGGAGCTGGGATAATATTCCCGAATATTTTCCCTCTTCTTTTGAAAATGCCTAGTAATGCATTAGAGCATATCACCAACACTTTTTGCCGTGACATACATCTCTGATGCATTTGTTTGCTATGTTATTTATTGTTTCTTCCCCCTCTTCTCTCTGGTAGACTCTAAAACTGACGCTGATCCCGAGTACGACTACGCCCCTGACGTCCAGCCCCTTTCAGCAGAGCTTCCAGGCAAGCAAAACCACCTTGATCATTCCAATATCACCCATTCTTTCTCTCCCGTGCTTGCATTAGATTTTTCTACTGTTGTTCAATAGCTCCTATTCTGATGCATAGCCTGTTTTTGTAACCTGTTGTTGATACTTTACCTGTTGTCCTATATGCCTAGTATAGTCTGGTTAGTAATCCATCAGTGGCCCCACACCCTTGTCCGTGTTGCCCCTGCTTTGCTACCGGAAGACTCGATCAATGTGATCGATGTGCAGAGACCGACACAGCACCGCACACCCCCTTAGTTGTACGACTCTGCAGAGCTACTATCGAGTGCCGAGGGTGATACCTCCTACCTCACTTCTGATGATATCTCTGTAGCGTAGCTAGTCGGTTGTGGGTTACCGAGGGTGATTCCTCTTTCACCACCTCCGATGATGCCTCTGTCGTGCATCCCCTCAAGTGTGAACCCATCGAGGGTGATTCCTCCAAGTTCACCTTGACGGATACGTCGAGTGGGAGTCCATCGAGGGTGATTCCTCGGACTTCCCCCTTGATGATAAAACACACTGTTACCTTTAACTGTGACTGCGGGACTGAAGGGATAGGCGGTACCACCTCGGTAGAGGTGGACCTGAGTTCCCGACAGTCTCTTGTGAAGTCGGGATGACCGTGAGGGTACCCGCGAGATAATGACGCGGGACGACCGGGCAGGCAGAGACCGCCCCAGGAGAGGGATGGGCCTGGCCCTTGTCGTCAGTCCGCGAGACGGGGCGACAGGATCACTGATCGTCTCCGCGAGCTCCTAATATACTAACGGTTTGGATATGTGATCTGAGTAGGCCTCCGGCCTTTTCGCACTAACCACCACGCGGGAATAAAAGTGGGCACTCGGCGTCGTACGATTCTCTCGAAAGCTTTGTCAGATGTGTAGTTCAGCATTGTGGGCCTGTCGGGCCAGTGCCATCCAGGATGAGGTGGTGCTCATCCCGGCTTGTCGCATAACGACCTGGAGTGCAAAGGGCGATGGGCCCAAGACCCCTGAGCGCTTAGGATGTAGAACGGCGGGGACCTCTCTGTGGAGCCTAGGTAGGACTACGGCTTGTCGATCAGCCGAGGCCGGGCATGACCAGGAAAAGTGTGTCCGGCCAGAGTTAATCAAGCGTGTTGGGTAAGTTGGTGCACCCCTGCAGGGAAGTTATCTATTCGAATAGTCGTGTCCACGGTAACAGGATGCTCGGAGTTGTATCCCGATCTACTACAACTAGAACTGAATACTTGTGTTACTAAACTGATATGATGGCTCCGGGATCGCTTCCTCGCGGGGTAGACGAGGAAGGATCTCCGGGCGTTACTAATGTATACTTATTACTACATGTTATGTTATTCTACTCTCTTCTGATGCTGCAAGACGCTGGAAGATGCTAGTCTTCGATAGGCTAGGCCTTCCCTCTATTCTGGCACTTCTGTAGTCTAGTCCACAGATACAGCCCTTCCCTTTGATACCGATGCATACTTAGCATAGATCTGATGTAAGTCTTGCGAGTACTTTGGATGAGTACTCACGATTGCTTTGCTACCTTTTTCCCCCCTACCCGATTGCTACGATCAGATGTCGGAGCCCCGGAGCCAGTTGACCCCGTCGATGACTACTACTACCCCGACGGAGCCTACTACTACGTGGAGACCGACGACCAGGAGTAGTTAGGAGGCTCCCAGGCAGGAGGCCTGCGCCTTTTCGATCTAGTTGTCGTTGTTTTGCTCAGCCTTCTTAAGGCAACCTTGTCTAATTCTGTCTGTACTCAGATACTGATGCTTCCGCTGACTCTTGTGTAACTCGAGCTTATGTATTCGAGCCCTCGAGGCCCCTGGCTTGTAATAAAAAGCTTGTATTTTTTTTGTGTCTAGAGTTGTGTTGTGATATCTTCCCGTGAGTCCCTGGGCTTGATCATGCGCATTTGCGTGTATGATTAGTGCACGGTCGAGTCGGGGGCGTCACAAGTTGGTATCAGAGCCGATTGCCTGTAGGAAGCCCCTTTCCAACTCCTTGGCCGAAGTTGAGTCTAGTCTTGGAAAAACTGTTTTGCTAACCCTGTTGCGTGGCTTATGGGCCCACATCGTGGATTTAGGATCTTTTATTCCTCTTCTTTACTCCGGGACTCTGATCTCTCTTCTATATGGTTAAATATTTTACTAACTCTAACATTAGGTTCTCGTGATCACATCCACCCAGAGATTTGAATTAACCCTTCTTCGAGTCGAGGGCCAGGTTCTGCTTCATAGTGTTCACGGACCGCAGGATCCTTTTATCGAGGGCACCCTGCGTTGTCACTTGCAGATTCCTCGCTCCAGTGGTTTTCTCCGATGTTGATGTAGCCTTTGCTATGTCTCGTTGTGGTATCTCTCCACCGCGTGCCTGCGTGCCGCCTAGTTTGTCTAGCTGCGTGTGTTTCCGAACTCATGTTGCCCGTTTGTATCCAACTCTGTGCATGGATCTGTATGTCTTTAATGACTACTAATATGTATCTAATGCACTTCTTGTTCATTGCTCATGTTACATCATGAATGACCCCATATATTTGCAGTTGTTCTTGCTAAACTGCCCCGGTTGTTTTTAGCAGGATGGCTGACGATCCTCCGCCTCCACCCTATGTTGCCGCAATGATGCAGTAGTTTGATCTGAACCGTCAGTTTATGACTGGGATAATAGCCCAGCTTCCAAACCAGAATGCTCATCAACAGCCTGCCCCAATAACATTGCAAGAGTTCGTGCGCCTCAACCCGTCTATTTTTCGCAACGCCACCAATCCTATGGATGCTGATGATTGGCTCCGAGACATCCTGTATGAGATGGAGTCAGCTAATGTTGCCCCTGCCAATTGCGTCACCTTTGCGGCATTTCACCTGAAGGGTCCAGCTACTCAATGGTGGGAAAGCCACAGGCGTATGCTGCCTGCTGGAACTGTAACCACTTGGCAGGAATTTTAGTCAGCCTTCCGTCCACGGTACATTCCTCAAGGTCTGATGGACCAGAACAAGAAGGAGTTCCATAAACTCACACAGGGCAAAATGACTGTGGATGAATATCAGAGGAAATTCCTTGATTTATCCCTCTATGCTGAGGATGACATCTGCACTGACGCTCGCAAGCAGGAGAAATTCCGTGAAGGACTGCATCCTGATATAAAGCTCGCACTTGTTGTCCATGATTGCGCAGACTTTGCGACGCTTGTCAGCCAAGCTTTCCAAGCTGAAACTGGTCTGACTGAGTACCAGGAGTCTCTCAAGCGTACTCGAGATGTTGGCCCATCCTCGGGTCAGCCTGCTCAGAAACATCAAGTCTGGATTCCGCACAATGTCTATCACCGACCCGCTCCAACACCAAGGCCGTCTTATGTCGCACCTCGTCTGCCTCCGCCGCCAAGACAGCTAACGATTCAGGGTGGACAGCCGAATGCTATGGCTCCTCCCCATAATGATGGTTTATACCGCAAGTGTGGACAGCCAGGGCACCGTGCTGCCAGCTGCCGCCCAACCCAGAATCAAAATGCACGAGCTCGTCAGCCCAGAAACCTTAATGCCAGGCCACCTGCACTCGGTCGTGGTCATGTTAATCATGTAAGGGTTGAAGAAGCTCGACGGGACCCCAAAATTGTGATGGGTACCCTTCTAGTGAATTCAGTCCCAACTTCTGTTCTTTTTTATTCAGGAGCATCACATTCTTTCATTTCTGAAGCGTTTGCATGCAAGCAAGAATTATCATTCGAAAACTTGTACCCTCCACTGGTGGTTAGCTCTCCGGGTTCCAAGTGGGATACCTCGATGATAACCCACAACAAGCACATTGAAATTGGAGGATTAGTATTCACTGCTTCACTCATGGCCCTCAAGGTTTCTACCATAGATGTCATTCTAGGCATGAATTGGTTGGGTCCTCATCAAACCCTGATCGACTGTGCTGCTGAAACAGTCCAGCTCACTCACCCTTCTGGCCAGACAATCCAATACTCAGCCCGAACAACTCAGAATGCTGAGAGCCAGATATATGCTCTGAATGCATTGAATGCTTCACCTCTTGAAGGAATCGAGAACGTTCCAGTTGTTCGCGAGTTTCAAGATGTCTTCCCAGAGGAACTTCCAGGAGTACCCCCTGTTAGAGCTGTCGAATTTGTCATCGACTTAAAACCAGGCACCACTCCTATTGCGAAGCGACCCTACAAGATGCCGCCGCATGAACTCCTTGAACTTAAGGAGGAAATCGACAAATCACTTCTTAAGGGATTCCTTCGTCCAAGTTCCTCTGCTTGGGGAGCACCTTCTCTCTTTGTCAAGAAGAAGGATGGTACGAATCGGTTGGTCCAAGATTACCGGCCCATTAACCAGGCAACGGTTCAGAACAAGTATCTGCTACCTCGGATCAATGATCTGTATGATCAACTTGCTGGTTCCTCCGTATTCTCTAAACTCGATCTGAGGTCGGGTTACCACCAGATCCGAGTTCGTGAAGAGGACATTCCGAAGATCGCTTTCGTTACTCGATATGGCTCATACGAGTACAACGTCATGTCTTTTGGTTTAACCAATGCTCCAGCAACGTTCTCCCGCTTGATGAACTATAACTTCATGGATTACCTCGACAAGTTTGTCGTAGTTTATCTGGATGATATCCTGGTGTATTCCAAGAATAAGGAAGAACATGCTGAATATCTTCGTCTTGTACTGGAAAAGCTTCGAGAGCATCAGCTATATGCCAAATATTCCAAGTGTGAATTCTGGTTATCCGAAGTGACACCCCATGTATTATGCTACAGTGATCCTTCATGATTATGCTAAGTCACTTTGCTTTGCTATGCTTGATCACTTTGGATTCATATCTCATTTCAAATTCCACCACTAAAATCAATTCAAATCACAAGTGAAATTTAAAGTTGCACAAACATGGTTGCAAAATAGTCCATCATTTAGCAAATATTCCATAACAATTATTTATTAAGGAAAACAACATCACTTATTTGCTTAATTGGGCTTTAGCAATTAAAACAGTGCCAAATCAGCATTTTTAAATGCTTTCCATTTATGAAAAATTCAAAAAAATCCAAATCACTCCCAAACTTTTTGTGACAGTGCCAAATATTTCAATGTAATTATGTGGCCAAGTTCCATATTTTACAAAACTCTTTTGGCAGCTCAAAGAAATGCAAAACTGTTTCTGGAAAAAGAAAAACAGAAAACAGAAAAGAAAAAAAAGGAAAACCCACTGTGCACTTAAGCCTCTGGGCTACAGTGCGGCCCAGCCCACTCCCCCGGTCGTCCCTTACCTCTCGTCGCGCTGTCGGCCGCGCACGCGCCCGCATCGCCGATGGAGCACGCGTCGGGCATCCGCCGGCCATCCCGATGGGATAAGGACGCCCTCGACGCTCTCTCCCTCCCCTAGAACCCTAACGCCCCACTCTCTCCCTCCCTACGCCATTTCCTCCTCCCACACGCACCACTCGAGCGCAGCCATGGCCTCGCCGCCGTAAACGATGCGGCCACCGTCCTCCTCCCGCCGTTCCAAGGAGTCCGGCAGCCTCCCCACGCTCGTCCTCATCGACCCCGCGCACCTGTTCGACCGGAGCGGCCCCAAGTCGACGCCATCGGCCCGTCTTCAACCTCGGTCACCGCCACTGCCTACCTGCGATTCGTGCCGCCCCAAGCTTCGCTGTGAGCACCGCTTCGAACCCATCTCTTTTTGTGCTCCAGGGGGGGCTCTAGCTAGCTGGCCCCACTATCGTGCTCCGGCAGCTGCTGCATGTCATCGTTGTTACCACTCCGGCCACCCCGGCTCCAGCTTGCTGCACCACTGGAAGCGCGCGACCGCCCGCAGCCGAACGAGCCTAGCCGCGCTAGATTTGGCCCTCTGTGGCGCGTTTCTGCGAACGTCTGTGCCGCGATTCCAACCGGTTCCGGCGAAGAACCGCCGCTACTCCGGTGCCGCCGCTGACGTGGCTGGCTCAGGGGCCCACCCTGGGTCACTGCCAGTGGGTCCCAGGGGCCCCGTTGACCGCGTTGACCCAGTCAACTGTGAGGACCGTGCATCCCCAGCCACTGACATGTGGGCCCCACGCGCTTAATTAATCTGGTTTCTAAAATAACTTAATCTGCTAATTAATCTGACACTGACAGTGGGTCCCACTAGTTAATTAACTTAATTAGTTAAAATTAAACCTCTGTTAAACTGCTCTGTCTATGACATGTGGGACCACCTGGTCAGTTTGACCAGTCAAAGTCCACAGCTGACTGCTGACTGGGAGTCAACTGGGCCCCACTGTCAGCCTCTTAAGCATTCCGTTGGGTACATTTCTGGGTACCCCTAGCAATTTTCCAATTATTTTCGAAATTAAATTAAATCCAGTAAATTCCAGAAATTGTTTAAAACTTTGAAAAATCATATTAATTAAACCGCAAGTCAGATGAAAATAATTTATATATGAAAAATGACCAGAAAAATAAGACGAATCCGAATATGCCATCCTTATACCTGTCACATGCCTCTAACACTGCAAACATGGAACCTTCCCCTCCGGATCGTCTGACCGATAATTACCAGGAGCTGGGAAAATATTCCCGAATATTTTCCCTCTTCTTTTATAAGTGCCTAGTAATGCATTAGAGCATATCACCAACACTTTTTGCCGTGACATACATCTGTGATGCATTTGTTTGCTGTGTTATTTATTGTTTCTTCCCCCTCTTCTTTCCGGTAGACTCTGAGACTGACGCTGCTCCCGAGTACGACTACGCCCCTGACATCCAGCCCCTTTCAGCAGAGCTTCCAGGCAAGCAAAACCCCCTTGATCATTCCTATATTGCCCAGTCTTTCTCTCCCGTGCTTGCATTAGATTTTGCTACTGTTGTTCAATAGCTCCTATTCTGATGCATAGCCTGTTTTTGTAACCTGTTGTTGATACTTTACCTGTTGTCCTATATGCCTAGTATAGTCTGGTTAGTAATCCATCAGTGGCCCCACACCCTTGTCCGTGTTGCCCTGCTTTGCTACCGGAAGACTCGATCAATGTGATCGATGAGCAGAGACCGACACAGCACTGCACACCCCCTTAGTTGTACGACTCTGCAGAGCTACTATCGAGTGCCGAGGGTGATACCTCCTACCTCACTCCTGATGATATCTCTGTAGCGTAGCTAGTCGGTTGTGGGTTACCGAGGGTGATTCCTCTTTCACCACCTCCGATGATGCCTCTGTCGTGCATCCCCTCAAGTGTGAACCCATCGAGGGTGATTCCTCCAAGTTCACCTTGACGGATACGTCGAGTGGGAGTCCATCGAGGGTGATTCCTCGGACTTCCCCCTTGATGATAAAACACACTGTTACCTTTAACTATTACTGCGGGACTGAAGGTACAGGCGGTACCACCCCGGTAGAGGTGGACCTGAGTTCCTGACAGTCTCTTGTGAAGTTGGGATGACCGTGAGGGTACCCGCGAGATAATGACGTGGTAGGACCGGGCAGGCAGAGACCGCCCCAGGAGAGGGATGGGACTGGCCCTTGTCATAAGTCCGCGAGACGGGGCGACAGGATCACTGATCGTCTCTGCAAGCTCCCAATACACTAACGGTTTGGATATGTGATCTGAGTAGGCCTCCGGCCTTTTCGCACTAACCACCACGTGGGAATAAAAGTGGGCACTCGGCGTCGTACGATTCTCTCGAAAGCTTTGTCAGATGTCCAGTTCAACATTGTGGGCCTGTTGGGCCAGTGCCATCCAGGATGGGGTGGTGCTCGTCCCGGCTTGTCGCATAATGACCCGGAGTGCAAAGGGCGATGGGCCCAAGACCCCTAAGCGCTTAGGATGTAGACCGGCGGGGACCTCTCTGCGGAGCCTAGGTAGGACTACGGCGTGTCGATCAGCCGAGGCCGGGCATGACCAGGAAAAGTGTGTCCGGCCAGAGTTAATCAAGCGTGTTGGGTAAGTTGGTGCACCCCTGCAGGGAAGTTATCTATTCGAATAGCCGTGTCCACGGTAACAGGATGCTCGGAGTTGTATCCCGATCTACTACAACTAGAACTGGATACTTGTGTTACTAAACTGATATGATGGCTCCGGGATCGCTTCCTCGCGGGGTAGACGAGGAAGGATCTCTGGGCGTTACTAATATATACTTATTACTACATGTTATGTTCTTCTATTCTCTTCTGATGCTGCAAGACGCTGGAAGATGCTAGTCTTCGATAGGCTAGGCCTTCCCTCTATTCTGGCATTTCTGTAGTCTAGTCGATAGATACAGCCCTTCCCTTTGATACCAATGCATACTTAGGATAGATCTGATGTAAGTCTTGCGAGTACTTTGGATGAGTACTCACAGTTGCTTTGCTACCTTTTCCCCCCCTACCCGATTGCTGCGATCAGATGTCGGAGCCCCGGAGCCAGCTGACCCCGTCAATGACTACTACTACCCCAACAGAGCCTACTACTACGTGGAGACCAACGACCAGGAGTAGTTCGGAGGCTCCCAGGCAGGAGGCCTGCACCTTTTCGATCTAGTTGCCGTTGTTTTGCTCAGCCTTACTAAGGCAACCTTGTCTAATTATGTCTGTACTCAGATACTAATGCTTCCGCGGACTCTTGTGTAACTCGAGCTTATGTATTCAAGCCCTCGAGGCCCCTAGCTTGTAATATATAGCTTTTATTATTTTATTTTGTGTCTAGAGTTGTGTTGTGATATCTTCCCGTGAGTCCCTGTGCTTGATCGTGCGCATTTGTGTGTATGATTAGTGCACAGTCGAGTCGGGGGCGTCACAATCATTCTCCTAATGATGTGATCCCATTATCAAATGACAACTCATGTCTATGGTTAGGAAACATTAACCATCTTTGATCAACGAGCTAGTCTCGTAGAGGCTCACTAGGGACATGGTGTTGTTTATGTATTCACACATGTATTTAAGTTTCCAATCAATACAATTCTAGCATGAATAATAAACATTTATCATGAACATGGAAATATGATAATAACCAATTTATTATTGCCTCTAGGGCATATTTCCAACAAAATAATGGGTCCCCAAGAAAAAGAATCACTCGGAAGGTGATATACTTGACCAGCTGATACGTCTCCAACGTATCTATAATTTTTTATTGTTCCATGCTATTATAGTATCAATCTTGGATGTTTTTATATGCAATTATATATCATTTTTTGGGACTAACCTATTAACCTAGTGCCCAGTGCCAGTTGTTGTTTTCTGCTTGTTTTTGGTTTTTCAGGAAATCAGTACCAAACGAAGTCCAAATGCCACGAAACTTTTTGACGATTTTTTTCTGGACAAACGAGACCCTGGAAGCTTCGGGAGGATGCCAGAAGCCTCACGAGGAGGCCACAAGGCAATAGGGTGCGGCCCCGGGGGGGCGCCCTGGTGCCTTGTGGGCCCCTCATGGATCCTTTTGACCTAATTCCACTTCTATAAATTCTCAAATATTCGGAAACCATCAGAGAGCCAGACGAGAAAACCCTACCACCGCCGCAAGCCTTTGTTCTTCCGCGATCCCATCTGGAGGCATTTTTCGGTACTCTGCCAGAGGGGGAATCGATCACGGAGGGCTTCTTCATCAACCTTGCTGCCCTTCCGATGATGTGTGAGTAGTTTACCACAGACCTACGGGTCCATAGCTAGTAGCTAGATGGCTTCTTCTCTCTCTTTGATGTTCAATACCATGTTCTCCTTGATGTTCTTGGAGTTCTATCCGATGTAATCTTCTTTTGCGGTGTGTTTGTTGGGATCCGATGAATTGTGAGTATATGATCAAATTATTCATGAGAAATATTTGAGTCTTCTCCGAACTCTTTTATGCATGATTGTTATAGCTTTGTATTTCTCCCTGATCTTTCAATTTGGTTTGGCCAACTAGATTGGTTTATCTTGCAATGGGAGAGGTGCTTTGTGATGGGTTCAATCTTGCGGTGCTCAATCCCAGTGACAGAAAGGGACATGACACGTATTTGTATTGTTGCAATTAAGGATAAAAAGATGGGGTTTAATCATATTGCTTGAGTTTACATTGTCTACATCATGTCATCTTGCTTAAGGCGTTACTCTATTTTATACTTAATGCCCTAGATGCATGCTGGATAGTGGTCGATGGGTGGAGTAATAGTAGTAGATGCAGGCAGGAGTCGGTCTACTTGTCTCGGACGTGATGCCTATATACATGATCATTGCCATGAATCCGTCATAATTATTTGCTTTTCTATCAATTGCCCAACAGTAATTTGTTTACCCACCGTATGTTCTGCGCTCGAGAGAGAAGCCTCTAGTGAAAACTATGGCCCCCGGGTCTATCTTTATCATATATTAAAATCCAAAAACACCTTGCAGCAATTTATTTACCTTTATTTTATTTTGCAATTTACTTTTTATCTATCACTATCAGAATTAACCCTTGCAAATAACCGCTAAGAGGATTGACAACCCTCTTATTTGCATTGGGGGCAAGTGTTTCCTTTTGTGTGTGTAGTTGCTGCTAACGAGGTTTTGTGTGGTTCTCCTACTGGATTGATAACCTTGGTTCTTAACTGAGGGAAATACTTATCTCTACTATACTGCATCATCCTCTCCTCTTCGGGGAAATACCAACGCAGTCTACAAGTAGCAGGAAGAATTTCTGGCGCCGTTGCCGGGGAGACATCACCAAAACCTATCAAGTATCTTCGCATAAACTATCATCCACTTGCATTTATTTTATTTGCCTTTTATTTGCATTTGCCTCTCATTTTCATCTCCCCCACTTCTAAAACAATTTTACAAAAACACAAAAATATTTTCGTTTGCTTGTTTGCTAGTTTGCTTGCTTCGTCGTGATGTCTCATGAAAATACAAAATTGTGTGACATTTCCAATACTAATAATAATGATTTTTATTAGTACTCCTATTGCTCCTCCCGCCACTAGTGCGGAGTCGTGTGACATTAATGCTGCTTTGCTTAATCTTGTTATGAAAGAACAATTTTCTGGTAGTCCTAATGAAGATGCTGCATCCCATCTAAATACTTTCGTTGAACTTTGTGATATGCAAAAAAAAAAAAGATGTGGATAATGATATTGTCAAATTGAAATTATTTCCATTCTCACTACGAGATCGTGCTAAAACTTGGTTTTCATCCTTGCCTAGAAATAGTATTGATTCATGGGATAGGTGTAAGGATGCTTTTATTGCCAAGTATTTTCCTCCCGCTAAGATTATTTCTTTAAGAAATCAAATTATGAATTTTAAGCAACTTGAGCATGAACATGTTGCACAATCTTGGGAGAGAATGAAATTAATGATAAGAAATTGCCCAACACATGGTTTAAGTTTATGGATGATCATACAAAAATTTTATGCGGGGCTAAACTTTGTTCGAGAAATTTGTTAGATTCTGCCGCAGGTGGTACTTTTATGGAAATTACATTCGGAGAAGCTACAAAACTTCTAGATAATATTATGACAAATTATTCTCAATGGCATACTGAAAGAACTCCAACTGGTAAGAAGGTAAATTCTGTTGAAGAAATTAATACTTTGAGTGATAAGATGGATGATCTTATGAAATTGGTTGCTAGTAAAAGTGCTCATATTGATCCCAATGATGTGCCATTGTCTACTTTGATTGAGCAAAATAATGATGCTATTGATGTGAATTTTGTCTTTAGAAATAATTTCAACAACAATGCTTATAGGGGTAATTTCAATCCTAGACCGTTTCCTGGAAATTCCTCTAATAATTATGGTAATTCCTATGGTAATCCATATAATAATAATAGGATACCCTCTGATCTCGAAAGTAATATCAAAGAATTTATTAATTCTCAAAAGAATTTTAATGCTATGATGGAAGAAAAATTGAATAGAGTTGATGAATTGTCTAGGAACATGGATAGAATTGCTCATGATGTGGAAAATATCAAAATTAAAATTTTGCCACCCAAGCATGATATAAATGAGTCTATTAAAGCTATCTATGTCTCCATTAATGAAAGTAAAGAAAGGACCGCTAGGTTGAGAGCTAAGCGAGAATTTCTAGAAAAAGCTATTCCACCCGGTTTTTATCGTAGTAATGATGAAGATATTAAAATGATTGGTGTCTTACCTATTGAATATCTATTTAGTAATATAAAACTTGATGAAAAAGGGACTGAAGATGAGTCAACTTTAGCTAGAAGGCGTCCCAATTGTTTGGAGGGTGATAATCTTAATGATAAAAATAAAAAAAATCGGTTTGGAGAGGTCAAAACTTTAAATAGTGATGCACCCACTACTTTGGATTACAAGGACTTTAATTATGATAATTGTTCTTTAGTTGAATGTATTTCCTTGTTACAATCCATGATTAATTCACCTAATGCCTATGAACAAAATAAAGCTTTTACTAAACATATTGTAGAAGCTATGATAAAAGCTCATGAAGAAAAACTTGAGTTGGAAGTTTCAATTCCTAGGAAATTACATGATGAATGGGAACCTACTATTAAAATGAAAATTAAATATTATGAATGTAATGCTTTATGTGATCTTGGTGCTAGCGTCTCCACTATACCAAAATCTTTGTGTGATGTGCTAGGTCTCACCGATATGGATCCTTGTTCCCTTAATTTGCATCTAGCGGATTCCACTATTAAAAAGCCATTGAGTAGAATAAATGATGTGCTTATTCTTGCTAATAGAAATTATGTGCCCATGGATTTTATTGTTCTTGATATTGAATGCAATCCTTCTTGTCCTATAATACTTGGTAGGCATTTCTTACGAACCATAGGTGCTATTATTGATATGAAAGAAGGTAATATAAGATTTCAATTTCCATTGAAGAAAGAGATGGAACACTTCCCTAGAAAGACAATTAAGCCACCTTATGAATCTATTATGAGGGCCACCTATGGAATTAATTTGAAGGATGACAAAACTTGAAACTATGCATTATGCCTAGCTAGGGGCATAAAACAATAGCGCTTGTTGGGAGGCAACCCAATGAATAATTTTTTTTGTTTTACCTTCTGTTTTTGTGTGTTTACACAATTATAGCCTCTATTATTATTGTTTTTTTATCTTTTAATTAGTGTTTGTGCCAAGTAATGCCTTTGGGATGATTTTGAAGATAGTATAATTGATGCTGTTTGAAAACAGAAACTTTTGCACCCAGTGCTAGAATTGTTATTTTTTTCTGGAGCGTGAGAACCTTCTGAATTTTTTACAAAATATTTATATATGAATTTCCCACGTCATCCTCATTTTTCAGAATTTTTGGAGTTACATAAGTATGACTTTAATTCAGATCTTTATGGACTATTCTGTTTTAGACATATTCTGTTTTTGTTGCATAGTTTGCTTATTTTGATGAATCTATGGATCGTATCGGGGTGTATCAGTCATGGAGAAGTTGGAGTACAGTAGCATTATGCCAATATTAAATATGAATCAATTTACAATAGTACCTAAAGTTTAAGATTTGTTTGTTATACTAACAGATCTCATGAGGTTTCTGTTGAGTTTTGTGTGCTGAAGTTTTCAAGTTTCGGGTGAGACTACGATGGATAAAGGAAGAAGGATCGGCAAGAGCCTAAGCTTGGGGATGCCCAAGGCACCCCAAGGTAATATTCAAGCAAGACTCAAGCGTCTGCTTGGGGATGCCCCGGATGGCATCCCCTCTTTCGTCTACAATCTATCGGTAACTCACTTGGAGCTATATTTTTATTCATCACATGATATGAGTTTTACTTGGAGCGTCTTGTGCTATAGTTTGTTTGCTTTTGTTTGCTTTTTAGTTTTTCACAATCATCTTTGCTGAACACACCTTTTGAGAGGGACACACATTATTCATGATTTGTTGGATATTCTATGTGCTTCACTTCTATCTTTTGAGCTAGGCAGTTGCTCTAGTGCTTCACTTATATCTTTTAGAGCACGGTGGTGGTTATATTTTAAAGAAATAGTTGCACTCTCATGCTTCACTTATATCTTTTTGAGAGTCTAATGAATAGCAATGGTAATATGCATGGGTTATGAATTTGGTCCTAATATGATAGGTATTCAAGAGGGATATAATAAAAACTTTCATGTAGATCACTGAATATGATAAGTTTGATTCCTAGCAATAGTTTTGCGATATTAAGATGATAATATGTGGGAGATGCTAGTAGATAATTGTGGTTTAGTAAGAATATTGGTGTTAAGGTTTTTGATTCCCGAAGCATGCACGTATGATCTGTCGTTATGCTAAGAAGTTGGAGCATGATTTATTATTCATTGTCTTCTTTGTGTGGTGGTCGGGGGCGCGTGATGGTTAAATCCTACCAACCTCTCCCCTAGGGGCATGCATAGTAGTACTTTGCTTCGAGGGCTAATAAACTTTCGCAATAAGTATGTGAGTTCTTTATGACTAATGTGAGTCCATGGATTATACGCACTCTCACCTTTCCGCAATTTGCTAGCCTCTTCAGTACCGTGAATTGCCCTTTTCTCACATCGAGAGTCGGTGCAAACTTCGCCGGTGCATCCAAACCCCGTGATATGATATGCTCTATCACACATAAGCCTCCTTATATCTTCCTCAAAACAGCCACCATACCTACCTATCATGGCATTTCCATAGCCATTCCGAGATATATTGCCATGCAACTTCCATCGTTCCGTTTTTATGACACACATCATCATTGTCATATTGCTTTGCATGATCATATAGCTGACATACTATTTGTGGCTCAGCCACCATTCATCATTTTTTATACATGTTACGCTAGTATCATTGCACATCCTGGTACACCGCCAGAGGCATTCATATAGAGTCATATTTTTGTTCTAGTTTCAAGTTATAATTTTCTTTTGAGTTGTAAGTAAATAGAAGTATGATGATCATCATTATTAGAGCATTGTCCCAGTGAGGAAAAAAAAGAGGCCAAAAAGGGCACACGAAAAAAAGAAAAAAAAGAGAAAAAAAGAAGAAGAAAATAAATGAGAGAAAAAGAGAGAATTGGCAGTGTTACTATCCTTTTCCATACTTGTGCTTCAAAGTAGCACCATGTTTTTCATATAGAGAGTCTCCTATTTTGTCACTTTCATATAGTAGTGGGAATTTTTCATTATAGAACTTGGCTTGTATATTCCGATGATGGGCTTCCTCTAATGCCCGAGGTCTTCATGAGCAAGCAAGTTGGATGCACACCCACTTAGTTTTCATGTTGAGCTTTCATACACTCATAGCTCATAGTGCATCCGTTGCATGGCAATCCCTACTCCTCGCATTGACATCAATTGATGGGCATCTCCATAGCCCGTTGATTAGCCGCGTCGATGTGAGACTATCTTCTTATTTTTGAGTTCCCCTTATTAATCTTTACCACCACACTCTATTCCACCCATAGTGCTATATCCATGGCTTGCGCTCATGTATTCCGTGGGGGTTGAAAAAGCTGAAGCGCGTTAAAAAGTATGAACCAATTGCTTGGCTAAAACAGGGTTTGTGCATGATAAATACTTTGTGTTAAGAAGATGGAGCATGACAGGATTATATGATTTTGTAGGGATAACTTTCTTTAGCATTTTTATTTTGAAGGGCATGATTGTTTATTAGTACGCCTGAATATTGATGTCTTCATATCAAATTATAGACTATTGCTTTGAATCACTCGGATCTTATTATTCATACCGTAAGAAAGATTACATGATGAAACATGTTAGGTAGCATTCCACATCAAAAATTCTGTTTTTATCATTTACCTACTCGAGGATGAGCAGGAATTAGGCTTGGGGATGCTTGATACCTCTCCAACGTATCTATAATTTTTGATTGTTCCTTGCTATTATAGTATCAATCTTGGATGTTTTATATGCAATTATATATCATTTTTTGGGACTAACCTATTAACCTAGTGCCCAGTTCTAGTTGCTATTTTCTGCTTGTTTTTGGTTTTTCAGGAAATCAGTACCAAACGAAGTCCAAATGCCACGAAACTTTTTGACGATTTTTTTCTGGACAAAAGAGACCCTGGAAGCTTCAGGAGGATGCCAGAAGCCTCACAAGGAGGCCACAAGGCAACAGGGCGCGGCCCTGGGGGGCGCGCTCTGATGCCTTGTGGGCCCCTCGTGGCTCCTTTTGACCTAATTCCACTTCTATAAATTCTCAAATATTTGGAAACCATCAGAGAGCCAGACAAGAAAACCCTACCGCCGCCGCAAGCCTCTGTTCTTCCGCGATCCCATCTGGAGGCCTTTATTTCGGTACTCTGCCGGAGGGGGAATCGATCACGGAGGGCTTCTTCATCAACCTTGCTGCCCTTCCGATGATGTGTGAGTAGTTTACCATAGACCTATGGGTCCATAGCTAGTAGCTATATGGGTTCTTCTCTCTCTTTGATCTTCAATACCATGTTCTCCTCGATGTTCTTGGAGTTCTATCCGATGTAATCTTCTTTTGCGGTGTGTTTGTTGGGATCCGATGAATTGTGAGTTTATGATCAGATTATTCATGAGAAATATTTGAGTCTTCTCTGAACTCTTTTATGCATGATTTTTATAGCTTTGTATTTCTCTCCGATCTATCGATTTGGTTTGGCCAACTAGATTGGTTTATCTTACAATGGGAGAGGTGCTTTGTGTTGGGTTCAATCTTGCGGTGCTTAATCCTAGTGACAGAAAGGGACATGACACGTATTTGTATTGTTGCCATTAAGGATAAGAAGATGGGGTTTAATCATATTGCTTGAGTTTACTTTGTCTACATCATGTCATCTTGCTTAAGCCGTTACTCTATTTTATACTTAATACCCTAGATGCATGCTGGATAGCGGTCGATAGGTGGAGTAATAGTAGTAGATGTAGGCAGGAGTCGGTCTACTTGTCTCGGACATGATGCCTATGTACATGATCATTGCCATGAATCCGTCATAATTATTTGCTTTTCTATCAATTGCCCAACAATAATTTGTTTACCCACCGTATGTTCTACGCTCGAGAGAGAAGCCTCTAGTGAAAACTATGGCCCCCGGGTCTATCTTTATCATATATGAAAATCCAAAAACACCTTGCTGCAATTTATTTACCTTTATTTTATTTTGAAATTTACTTTTTATCTATCAGAATTAATCCTTGGAAATAACCGCTAAGAGGATTGTCAACCCTCTTATTTGCATTGGGTGCAAGTGTTTGCTTTTGTGTGTGTAGGTGTTGCTAACGAGGTTTTGTGTGGTTCTCCTACTGGATTGATAACCTTGGTTCTTAACTGAGGGAAATACTTATCTCTACTCTACTGCATCATCCTCTCCTCTTCGGGGAAATACCAACGCAGTCTACAAGTAGCACCAGCCCTGTCAAGTTCACACGAAAAGGGATGAAGATGGCAATCTGATCTTGCCGAAGCACACCACTCGGGAGTGCAAACTGCCGAAGAAAGCTATGCTGGAAGAACCGTCGGATCACAAGGATCAGGATGACAGTGATGGGAGGAGAAGCCTGCTGGAGGTTACCCCACCGTGGAGAAAGTTCTGATGATTTTTGCGGACGTTGAGTGCAAAAGAAATCTGAAGGTCATCAATCGGGAAGTGAGCATGGCCATGCCATCTGTCACCCAATACCTTGATAGGACCGACACGCCCATTACTTTTGACAAGTCAGATCACCCCGCCTACATACCGACCCCCGGGCGGCAGGCTCTGGTGGTGGATCCTGCGGTCAATGCCATCCGACTGCGCAAGGTCTTGATGGACGGTAGCAGCGGACTGAATATAATATACGCCAACACGCTGAAGGCGATGGGCATTCCGATGTACAGATTGAGCATTCCAGGCGGGAAGAAGGCGAGGTCACTCGGGCAGATATCTCTGGATGTCGTGTTCGGTGACGAGAAAAATTTCAGAAAAGAGAGCCTTACCTTTGAGGTGGTTGACTTCCGGAGTGCTTATCACGCCATCTTGGGTAGGCCCACCTACGCATGTTTCATGGCCCGACCATGTTACGTGTACCTCAAGCTCAAGATGCCCGGTCCGAATGGCGTGGTCATTGTCACGGGAGATAGGCAGAGAGCAGAAGAGTGTCTGCAGCAAGGTTCCATCATTGCTGGCGCTCAAATGGTGGTAGCCGAGTTGCAGGAATACAAGAAAGCAGTTGATCCGAGTGAACTGTTGAAGTCGAAGAAGCCGGTTGTCGATTCTGCATTCCAATCGGCCGGCGAGACCAAGCAAGTTCATGTCCATCTGGAGGATCCAAATGCCCAGCCTACCAACATCTCCACGATGCTGGACAGCAAATAGGAAGGCGAGCTCATCCAGTTCCTGCGTGAGAAATGGGACATCTTTGCATGGAAGCCGTCTGACATGCCGGGTGTTCCCAAGGAGCTGGCTGAGCACCAATTCCATGTCGATCCGAAGGTGAAACCATGTAACACCCCTCTGTAATGAGCAACAGTGATCCATGATAATTATGCTAAGTCACTGTGATTTGCAATGCTTGATCAAAGTGGATTAATATCTCATTTCAAATTCCTCCACTGAATTCAATTCAAATTCAAAGTGAAATTTGAAGTTGCTAAAAAATTACTGGAAAATAGTTCATCATTTAGCAAAAATTCCAAAACAAATTATTGTTCAGGAAAACAACATCACCATCAAACTAAATGTGCTATAGGGCAATTATTACAGTGCCAAAACAACAATTCAAATGCCTTTCCATTTTTGAAAAATTCAAATGGATTCAAAAATTGCCCAATCTTTTTGTGGCAGTGCAGAATAATGCAATGTATTTTGTGGACAAGTTTCACATTTTACTAAATGCATTTGGCAGCTCTTTTATTTTGCAAAACTCTTCTGTAAAAATAAAAACAGAAAAGATGAAAGAAAAGGCCTAAACCGTCTGGGCCTAAATGCACAGTGCACTCGGCCCAGCCCACTCCGGCCTCTCTCCCTACTCCCGCTCTCTTTCCTCCCCGTGTCGCCATCGCCGTGGCTGCGCGCATGCGCTCCGGCGGCTGGGCGACACCGCGGCGCTACAGGGGCCGTCAAGGGGATAATGTTGACGCCCTCGACCCCCCTGGCATCCTCATCCACTCGCCGCTCCTCTCTCGCCTCTCTCTCGCTCGCTTCCACCGACGCCAGAGCGCAGCCGCTCGCCGCTCGCCGTCGTAGCCACGGCCACTGACCTCGCCTCACCTCCTCTCCGTGTCCATCATCCTCGCCGTTGTCGACTACCTCGTCCCCGTCCACGCGCGCAAGCCGGGGACCACTGCTTCGAGCTCGGCGTCCTCTTCTTCTTCCTCGGGCGCCGTTGACTTCTCCGTCAATTCGCCGCCGTCAAGCTTCCCCGAGCCCGCCTTTGCACATCTGCAGGACCGCGGTGAGCAGCCGCATCGTCTCCTCTCTTCCTTGCCTCTTGTCGTGGCCGTAGTCGTCACATTCGACGTGGCCGAACTCGCCGCCGTAGCCATGCTCGCCACCGTGGCCACACTCGCCGTTGAGCTCGTCCGAGCACACAGCCGTGCTCAACGCAGCTGTAGGAGCTCGACGCCGTCGCCCTTTTGCTCCACCGTGCCCCGAAACACCATAGCCGAGCACGCCCGAATGCCTCCGCCGCTCGCCGTAGTTGCTCCGGCCGATTCCGGCCGACTCCGGCGACGCCACCGCCGTAGATCGACGCGACGCGAAGTGCTCGTTCCAACGCACTAGGCCGCGTGCCAAATGGCCGCCTGTGGCCATTTTCCGGCGAGTCCCGTGGCTCGCCGCCGCGTTTTGGCATCGCCGGTGACTTGCCGCCGGCCACCACCGACGTGGCTGCCACGTGGGCACCCCCTGGGTCACTGCCAGTGGACCCAGGGGCCCTAGTTGACCGCGCTGACTGGTCAACGTGTTGATGTGGCAGCACGGTGCCGCTGACATGTGGGTCCCTGTGTTTAATTAGACTAATTAGGTTTTAAAATTAATCTGTTAATTAGTTTAGACACTGACAGATGGGGCCCACTCCCTAATTAACCCTGTTTAGTTTAAATTGATCCCTAATTAGTCCAGAGCCACTGACATGTGGGACCCAGCTGTCAGGTTTGACCTGGAACAACTGGGTTGACTTGTTGACGTCATGCTGACATCATGCTGACGTAGTATTTCCTTTTCTGTTAATTTTCGAATTAGAGTTAAATTCCAGAATTTCAGAAAAAAGGTTTAAATCTTTGAAAATTCGTAGAAGTTCAACCGTAGCTCGGATCGAAAAGTTTTCAACATGAAAGTTGATCAGAATAACGAGACGAATCCGAATATGTGGTCAAAATGCTTGACCATCACTCCTATCTATCTGAACATGGAACCTTCCCCTCCGGTTCAGTATGCCGAGAACTGCCTAAAAACCGGGAAAATATCCCAGATATTTTCCCGCTTCGTCTGCAACGTGTAGCCATGCATTAGGTCACCACCAGCACTGCATTTTGCCCTACCATGCATTGTGTTGCATTTGCTTGCTTTTATTTATTGTTTCTTCCCCCTCTTCTTATCCGGTAGACCCCGAGACCGACGCAGCTCCGGAGTCCAACTACACCGTTGACGACCCCTCCTTTGCCGCTGAGCTTCCAGGCAAGCAAACCCCTTTGAACATGCCTATATTGCCTATTCTTTCTCCCTCATGCTTGCATTAGAATTGCTACAGTTATTGTTCCGAATACCTATTCTGATGCATAGCCTGTTTTTGTAAACTGATATTGATACTTTACCTGATATCCTAAATGCTTAGTATAGGTTGGTAGTGAACCATCTGTGGCCCCTCTTCCTTGTCCAAGTTGCCCCGCTTAGTTACCAGTGCCCCGATCGATGTGATCGACGGGCTGAGACCAGCACATCACCACACACCTCCTAAGTTGCTCGACTCTGCAGGGCTAATATCGGGTGACGAGGGTGATGCCTCTTAAATCACTACTGATGATATCTCTGTAGCACAGCTAGTCGGTTGTGGGTTACCGAGGGTGATTCCTCTTTCACCACCTCCGATGAAGCTTCTGTCATGCAACCCCGCAAGTGTGAATACCATCGAGGGTGATTCCTCCGGGTTCACCTTGACGTGTAGATCGAGTGGGAATCCAACGAGGGTGATTCCTCGGATTCCTTCTTGATGTTATGGACACACGGTTACTTTGATTTTACTACTGATACTTGATAAAGTCAGGTCGGCCCCGAGGGGTACCCGCGAGAGATGTGGAGTCGGGTTGACCATGAGGGTACCCGTGTGATGATTACGTGGCATGGCCGGGCATTCCTAGCCCTTGCCGTAAGTCCA
This sequence comes from Elymus sibiricus, assembly GCA_039707655.1. Lineage (NCBI taxonomy): Eukaryota > Viridiplantae > Streptophyta > Magnoliopsida > Poales > Poaceae > Elymus > Elymus sibiricus. The sequence goes on from CM077666.1 coordinate 311,545,848, forward strand.
CGAGACGGGGCGACGGGATCACATGATCGTGGATCTCTGCTCGTTTCTGTGAGCTCCCAACACACTAATGGGTTTGGATATGTGATCTGAGTAGGCCTCTGGCCTTTTCGCACTAACCACCATGCGGGAATAGTATGGGCACTCGGCGTCGTATGTATCAGCCGAAGTTCTTCAGACGTCAGCGATTGAGCGGCGCACGCCGGGTTGGACTGGGAACGCCCGCGCTTGTATTAAGGGGGCTAGGTCTGCTACCGGCCGCCCACGCAACACGTAGGAGTGCAAAGGGCGATGGGCCCAAGACCCCTGCGCACTTAGGTTGTAGACCGGCGTGATGGCCTCTCTGTTGAGCCTAGGTAGGGCTACGACGTGTCAATCAGCTAAGGCCGGGCATGGACCGAGCAAGTGTGTCCGGCCAGAGTTAATCGAGCGTGTTGGGTAAGTTGGTGCACCCCTGCAGGGAAGTATATCTATTCGAATAGCCGTGTCCACGGCAACAGGACGCTCGGAAAATATCCCGATCTTCTACAACTAGAAATGGTTTGAATATGATAGCTCCGGGATTGCTTTCTCGCAGGGAGCCGAGGAAGGATCTCTGGGCATGGCTACTTATACTTGTTGCTACTACTATATTTATGTACTAATCTACACTCTTCTAATGCTGCAAGACTCTGAAGATGCTAGTCTTCGATAGGCTAGGCCTTTCTCTCTATTCTGGCATTTCTGCAGTCCAGTCCACTAATACAACCTTCTTTGATACCGATGCATAAATAGAATAGTTCTGATGTAAGTCTTGCGAGTACTTTGGATGAGTACTCACGGTTGCTTTGCTTCCCCTTTTTCCCCATACACGAATGCCGCGACCAGATGACGGAGCCCCGGAGCCAGCTGCCCCAGTCGACGACTACTACTACCCCTCTGGTGGAGAGTACTACTACGTGGAGATCACCGACGACCAGGAGTAGATAGAAGGCACCCAGGCAGGAGGCCTGCGCCTTTTCGGTCTTTGTCGTTGTTTTGCCCCTCCTTCTTAAGGCATATCTATTTAACTTTTATGTCTGTACTCAGATATCTGATGCTTCCGCTGATGCTTGTATGACTCCGGCTCATGTATTCGAGCCCTCGAGGCCCCTGGTGATGGAAATATGCCCTAGAGGCAATAATAAAGTTGTTATTATTTTATATTTCCTTGTTCATGATAAAGGTTTATTATTCATGCTAGAATTGTATTGACCGGAAACTTAAATACATGTGTGAATACATAAACAAATACCGTGTCCCTAGTGAGCCTCTACTAGACTAGCTCATTGATCAAACATGGTTAAGGTTTCCTAACCATAGACATGAGTTGTCATTTGATAATGGGATCACATCATTAGGAGAATGATGTGATGGACAAGACCCATCCGTTAGCTTAGCATATGATCGTTCTGTTTATTGCTACTGCTTTCTTGAATGTCAAATACATGTTCCTCAGACCATGAGATCATGCAACTCCCGGATACCGGAGGAATACCTTGTGTGCTATCAAACGTCACAACATAACTGGGTGATCATAAAGATGCTCTATAGGTATCTCCGAAGGTGTCCGTTGAGTTGGCATGGATCGAGACTGGGATTTGTCACTCCGTGTTTCGGAGAGGTATCTCTGGGCCCTCTCGGTAATGCACATCATAAGAAGCTTGCAAGCAAAGTGACTAAGGAGTTAGTTACAGGATGATGTATTACGGAACGAGTAAAGAGACTTGCCGGTAACGAGATTGAACTAGGTATGGAGATACCGACGATCGAATCTCGGGCAAGTAACATACCGACGGACAAAGGGAATTACGTATGTTGTCATTGCGGTTCAACCGATAAGATCTTCGTGGAATATGTAGGAACCAATATGAGCATCCAGGTTCCGCTATTGGTTATTGACCGGAGAGGCGTCTCAGTCATGTCTACATCATTCCCGAACCCGTAGGGTCCGCACGCTTAACGTTCGTTGACGATATAGTGTTATATGAGTTATGTGAATTGGTAACCGAATATTGTTCGGAGTCCCGGATGAGATCCCGGACGTCACGAGGAGTCTCGGAATGGTCGAGAGGTAAATATTTATATATGGGAAGTCATATTTTGGGTTCCGAAAAAAGGTGTAGTTTTTTCGGTATTGTACCGGGAAGCTTCCAGAAGGTTCCGGAGGATTTCGGAGGGGTCCGGAAGTCCACAAGTGGGTCCACCACGTCCCAAGGGCTGGCATGGGCTAAGGGGAGGTGCCCTGGTCTTATTGGGCCAGGCACACCAAGTCCTCAAAAGCCCACGCAGCTAGGGAAGGAAAAAGGGAGAGTCCTAGTAGGAATAGGATTGGACTTTGGAGTCCAAGTCCACGTGTGTACTATTCATGGTTACTGTTCACGTGGCACTATTCCTTCTACTCCAAGCCCCTACACATATATAAATAGAGGAGAGGAGGGCACCCCAAAGGAGACACAACATTGTCTTAGCCGTGTGCGGCGCCCCCCTCCACAGTTCCGTCCCTCGGTCATATATTTTCGCAGTGCTTGGGCGAAGCCCTGCGGAGATAGCATCACCATCACCGTCACCACGCCGTCATGCTGCCGGAACTCATCCACTACCTCGCCGTCTTGCTGGATCAAGAAGTCGAGGACGTCACCGAGCTGAACGTGTGCTGAACGCGGAGGTGCCGTACGTTCGGTACTCGGTCGGTTGGATCGTGAAGTTGTTCGACGACATCAACTGCGTTGTTCTAACGCTTCCGCTTACGGTCTACGAGGGTACGTAGACACACTCCCCCTCTCGTAGCTGTGCATCTCCATGGATAGATCTTGCATGTGCGTAGAATTTTTTTTGTTTTCCATGCAACGTTCCCCAACAGTGGCATCATGAGCCAGGTCTATGCGTAGATGATATGCACGAGTAGAACACAAAAAGTTGTGGGCGGTGATCGTCATACTGCTTACCACCAACGTCATATTTTGATTCGGCGGTATTGTAAGATGAAGCGGCCTGGACCAACCTTACATGTCCACGTACATGAAACCGGTTCCACCGACAAACATGCAACTTGTTTTGCATAAAGGTGGCTGGCGGGTGTCTGTTTCTCCTACTTTAGTTGAATCAAATTTGACTGCGGCCGGTCCTTGTTGAAGGATAAAACAGCAAACTTGATAAATCACCATTGTGGTTTTGTGCCGTAGGTAAGAACGGTTCTTGCTAGAAGCCCGTAGCAGCCACGTAAAACTTGCAACAACAAAGTAGAGGACGTCTAACTTGTTTTTGCAGGTTATGCTGTGATGTGATATGGTCAAGACATGATGTGATATACGTTATTGTATGAGATGATCATGTTTTGTAATTTATCGGCAACCGGCAGGAGCCTTATGGGTGTCTCTTTATTGTATGAAATGCAAGCGCCATGTAATTGCTTTACTTTATCGCTATGCGTTAGCAATAGTTGTAGAAGCAATAGTTGGCGAGACGACCACGACGCAACGATGGAGAGCAAGGTGTCGAGCCGGTGACGATGGAGATCATCACGATGCTTTGGAGATGGAGATCAAAAGCACAAGATGATGGCCATATCATGTCACATATTTTGATTGCATGTGATGTTTATCCTTTATGCATCTTATTTTGCTTAGAACGACGGTAGCATTATAAGATGATCCCTTCACTAAATTTCAAGATAAAAGTGTTCTCCCCGAGTATGCACCGTTGCTAAAGTTCGTCATTTCGAAGCACCTCGTGATGATCGGGTGTGATAGATTCTACGTTCACATACAATGGGTGTAAGCCAGTTTTACACAAGCAGAATACTTGGGTTAAACTTGACGAGCCTAGCATGTACAGACATGGTCTCGGAACACTGGAGACCAAAAGGTCGAACATGAGTCATATAGTAGATATGATCAACATGGAGATGTTCACCATTGATGACTATCCCATCTCACGTGATGATCGGACATGGGCTAGTTGATTTGGATCATGTATCACTTAGTTAACTTGAGGGATGTTAATTTAAGTGGGAGTTCATTAGTAATTTGATTAATTGAACTTAATTTATCATGAACTTAGTCTTGATGGTTTCTTTGCATATCTATGTTGTAGATTAATGGCCCGTGCTACTGTTCCGTTGAATTTTAATGCGTTCCTAGGGAAAGCTAAGTTGAAAGATGATGGTAGCAACTACACGGACTGGGTCCGTAACTTGAGGATTATCCTCATTGCTGCACAGAAGAATTATGTCCTTGATGCACCGCTAGGTGATGGACCTGCTGCAGGAGCTGCTACAGACATTGTGAACGCCTGGCAGGCTCGATCTGATGACTACTCGATAGTTCAGTGTGCCATGCTCTACGGCTTAGAACCGGAACTGCAAAAGCGTTTTGAACGCCACGGAGCATATGAGATGTTCCAAGAGCTGAAATTGATATTTCAAGCTAATGCCCGGGTTGAGAGATATGAAGTCTCCAACAAGTTCTTTAGCTGTAAGATGGAGGAGAATAGTTCTGTCAGTGAACACATACTCAGAATGTCTGGGTACCACAACCACTTGACTCAGCTGGGAATTGATCTTCCGGTTGAGAGTGTTATTGACAGAGTTCTTCAGTCACTGCCACCAAGCTATAAAGGCTTCGTGATGAACTATAATATGCAAGGGATGGAGAAGACAATTCCCGAGCTCTTCGCGATGCTGAAATCAGCGGAGGTAGAAATCAAGAAGGAGCATCAAGTGTTGATGGTTAACAAAACCACTAGTTTCAAGAAAAAGGGCAAAGGAAAGAAGGGGAACTTCAAGAAGAACGGCAAGCAAGTTGCCGCTCCCACGAAGAAACCCAAAGCTGGACCCAGGCCTGAAACAGAGTGCTTCTACTGCAAAGGGACTGGTCACTGGAAGCGGAACAGCCCCAAGTATTTGGCGGATAAGAAGGATGGCAAAGTGAGCAAAGGTATATTTGATATACATGTTATTGATGTGTTCCTCACTAATGCTCGCAGTAGCGCTTGGGTATTTGATACTGGTTCGGTTCCTCATATTTGTAACTCAAAACAGGAGCTACGGAATAAGCGAAGATTGTCTAAGGACGAGGTGACGATGCGCATCGGGAATGGTTCCAAGGTTGATGTGATCGCCGTCGGCACGCTACCTCTACATCTACCTTCGGGATTAGTTTTAGACCTCAATAATTGTTATTTGGTGCCAGCGTTGAGCATGAACATTATATCTGGATCTTGTTTATTGCGAGATGGTTATTCATTTAAGTCAGAGAATAATGGTTGTTCTATTTATATGAGTAACATCTTTTATGGTCACACACCTTTTGTGAATGGTCTATTCTTGTTGAATCTCGATCGTAGTGATACACATATTCATAATATTGATGCCAAAAGATGCAAAGTTGATAATGATAGTGCAACATACTTGTGGCACTGCCGTTTAGGTCATATTGGTGTAAAGCGCATGAAGAAACTCCATGCGGATGGACTTTTGGAATCTCTTGATTATGAATCATTTGATACTTGCGAACCATGCCTCATGGGCAAGATGACTAAAACTCAGTTCTCCGGAACAATGGAGCGAGCTACTGATTTGTTGGAAATAATACATACCGATGTATGCGGTCCGATGAATGTTGAAGCACGCGGCGGGTATCGTTATTTTCTAACCTTCACAGATGATTTGAGTAGATATGGGTATATCTACTTGATGAAACACAAGTCTGAAACATTTGAAAAGTTCAAAGAATTTCAGAGTGAAGTAGAGAATCATCGTAACAAGAAAATAAAGTTTCTACGATCTGATCGCGGAGGCGAATATTTGAGTTACGAGTTTGGCCTTCATTTAAGAAAATGTGGAATTGTTTCACAACTCAGGCCACCTGGAACACCACAGCGTAATGGTGTGTCCGAACGTCGTAACCGTACTTTATTGGATATGGTGCGTTCTATGATGTCTATTACCGATTTGCCACTATCGTTTTGGGGTTATGCATTAGAGACAGCTGCATTCACGTTAAATAGGGCACCGTCTAAATCCGTTGAGATGACACCGTATGAACTATGGTTTGGCAAGAAACCTAAGCTATCGTTTCTTAAGGTTTGGGGATGCGATGCTTATGTGAAAAAGCTTCAACCTGATAAGCTCGAACCCAAAGCGGAGAAGTGCGTCTTCATAGGATACCCTAAAGAAACAATTGGGTACACCTTCTACCACAGATCCGAAGGCAAGGTCTTTGTTGCCAAGAATGGGTCCTTTCTATAGAAGGAGTTTCTCTCGAAAGAAGTGAGTGGGAGGAAAGTAGAACTTGATGAGGTAATTGTACCTTCTCTCGAATTGGAAAGTAGCTCATCAGAGAAAACCGTTCCCGTGATGCCTACAGCAATAAGAGAGGAAGATAATGATAAAGATCATGAAACTTCAGATCAAGTTACTACTGAACTTCGTAGGTCGACCAGAGTACGTTCCGCACCAGAGTGGTACGGTAATCCTGTTCTGGAAGTTATGTTGTTAGACAACGGCGAACCTACGAACTATGAAGAAGCTATGATAAGCCTGGATTCTGACAAATGGCTTGAGGCCATGAAATCTGAGATAGGATCCATGTATGAGAACAAAGTGTGGACTTTGGTGGACTTGCCCGATGATCGGCAAGCCATTGAGAATAAATGGATTTTTAAGAGGAAGTCGGATGCTGATGGTAATATCACTGTCTACAAAGCTCGACTTGTCGTGAAAGGTTTTCGACAAGTTGAAGGGGTTGACTACGATGAGACTTTCTCACCCGTAGCGATGCTTAAGTCTATCCGAATCATGTTAGCAATTGCCGCATTTTATGATTATGAAATCTGGTAAATGGATGTCAAAACAGCATTCCTTAATGGTTTTCTCAAAGAAGAGTTGTATATGATGCAACCAGAAGGTTTTGTCGATCCTAAGGGTGCTAACAAAGTGTGCAAGCTCTAGCGATCCATCTATGGACTGGTGCAAGCATCTCGGAGTTGGAATATACGCTTTGATGAGGTGATCAAAGCATATGGTTTTGTACAGACTTACGGTGAAGCCTGTATTTACAAGAAAGTGAGTGGGAGCTCTGTAGCATTTCTAATATTATATGTGGATGGCATATTGTTGATTGGAAATGATATAGAATTTCTGGATGGCATAAAGGGATACTTGAATAAGAATTTTTCAATGAAAGACCTCGGTGAAGCTGCTTATATATTGGGCATCAAGATCTATAGGGATAGATCAAGACGCTTGATAGGACTTTCACAAAGCACATACCTTGACAAATTTTTGGAGAAGTTCAAAATGGATCAGTCAAAGAAAGGGTTCTTGCCTGTCTTGCAAGGTGTGAAGTTGAGTAAGACTCAATGCCCGACCACGGCAGAAGATATAGAGAAAATGAAAGTCATTCCCTATGCCTCAGCCATAGGTTCTATTATGTATGCCATGCTGTGTACCAGACCTGATGTGTGTCTTGCCATAAGTTTGGCAGGAAGGTACCAGAGTAATCCAGGAGTGGATCACTGGACAGCGGTCAAGAATATCCTGAAGTACCTGAAAAGGACCAAGGACATGTTTCTCCTTTATGGAGGTGACGAAGAGCTCGTCGTAAAGGGTTACGTCGATGCAAGCTTCGACACTGATCCGGATGACTCTAAGTCACAAACCGGATACGTATTTATATTAAATGGTGGAGCTGTCAGTTGGTGCAGTTCCAAGTAGAGCGTCGTGGCGGGATCTACGTGTGAAGCGGAATACATAGCTGCTTCGGAAGCAGCACATGAAGGAGTCTGGATGAAGGAGTTCATATCCGATCTAGGTGTAATACCTAGTGCATCGGGTCCAATGACAATCTTTTGTGACAACACTGGAGCAATTGCCATAGCCAAGGAGCCCAGGTTTCACAAGAAGACCAAACACATCAAGAGACGCTCCAACTCCATTCGTGAATATGTCAAGGATGGAGACATAGAAATTTGCAAAGTACACACGTTTCTGAATGTGGCAGACCCATTGACTAAGCCTCTTCCACGAGCAAAACATAATCAGCACCAAGACTCCATGGGTGTTAGATTCATTACTATGTAATCTAGATTATTGACTCTAGTGCAAGTGGGAGACTGATGGAAATATGCCCTAGAGGCAATAATAAAGTTGTTATTATTTTATATTTCCTTGTTCATGATAAAGGTTTATTATTCATGCTAGAATTGTATTGACCAGAAACTTAAATACATGTGTGAATACATAAACAAATACCGTGTCCCTAGCGAGCCTCTACTAGACTAGCTGGTTGATCAAAGATGGTTAAGGTTTCCTAACCATAGACATGAGTTGTCATTTGATAACGGGATCACATCATTAGGAGAATGATGTGATGGACAAGACCCATCCGTTAGCTTAGCATATGATCGTTCTGTTTATTGCTACTGCTTTCTTGAATGTCAAATACATGTTCCTTAGACCATGAGATCATGCAACTCCCGGATACTGGAGGAATACCTTGTGTGCTATCAAACGTCACAACGTAACTGGGTGATCATAAAGATGCTCTACAGGTATCTCCGAAGGTGTCCGTTGAGTTGGCATGGATCGAGACTGGGATTTGTCACTCCGTGCTTCGGAGAGGTATCTCTGGGCCCTCTCGGTAATGCACATCATAAGAAGCTTGCAAGCAAAGTGACTAAGGAGTTAGTTACAGGATGATGTATTACGGAACGAGTAAAGAGACTTGCTGGTAACGAGATTGAACTAGGTATGGAGATACCGACGATCGAATCTCGGGCAAGTAACATACCGACGGACAAAGGGAATTACGTATGTTGTCATTGCGGTTCAACCGATAAGATCTTCGTGGAATATGTAGGAACCAATATGAGCATCCAGGTTCCGCTATTGGTTATTGACCGGAGAGGCGTCTCAGTCATGTCTACATCATTCCCGAACCCGTAGGGTCCGCACGCTTAACGTTCGTTGACGATATAGTGTTATATGAGTTATGTGAATTGGTAACCGAATATTGTTCGGAGTCCCGGATGAGATCCCGGACGTCACGAGGAGTCTCGGAATGGTCGAGAGGTAAAGATTTATATATGGGAAGTCATATTTTGGGTTCCGGAAAAAGGTGAAGTTTTTTCGGTATTGTACCGGGAAGCTTCCAGAAGGTTCCGGAGGATTCCGGAGGGGTCCGGAAGTCCACAAGTGGGTCCACCACGTCCCAAGGGCTGGCATGGGCTAAGGGGAGGCGCCCTGGTCTTATTGGGCCAGGCACACCAAGTTCTCAAAAGCCCACGCAGCTAGGGAAGGAAAAAGGGAGAGTCCTAGTAGGAATAGGATTGGACTTTGGAGTCGAAGTCCACGTGTGTACTATTCATGGTTACTGTTCACATGGCACTATTCCTTCTACTCAAAACCCCTACACATATATAAATAGAGGAGAGGGGGGCGCCCCAAAGGAGACACAACATTGTCTTAGCCGTGTGCGGCGCCCCCCTCCATAGTTCCGTCCCTCGGTCATATATTTTCGCAGTGCTTGGGCGAAGCCCTGCGGAGATAGCATCACCATCACCGTCACCACGCCGTCGTGCTGCCGGAACTCATCCACTACCTCGCCGTCTTGCTGGATCAAGAAGTCGAGGACGTCACCGAGCTGAACGTGTGCTGAACGCGGAGGTGCCGTACATTCGGTACTCGGTCGGTTGGATCGTGAAGTTGTTCGACGACATCAACCGCGTTGTTCTAACGCTTCCGCTTACGGTCTACGAGGGTACGTAGACACACTCCCCCTCTCGTAGCTATGCATCTCCATGGATAGATCTTGCGTGTGCGTAGAATTTTTTTTGTTTTCCATGCAACGTTCCCCAACACCTGGCTTGTAATATAAAGCTTGTATGACTTTTATTTGTGTTTAGAGTTTTGTTGTGATATCTTCAAGTGAGTCCTTAGGCTTGATCGTGTGCATTTGCGTGTATGATTAGTGCACGATTAAGTCGGGGCGTCACAAGTAACAATAGTAAGCAAAATGCAGCAAGGTGGCCCAATCCTTTTTATAGCAAAGGACAAGCCGGAACGTTCTCTTATAATAAGCACAGCGTTCTCGAGGACACATGGGAATTGTCGTCTAGTCACGTTCATCATGTTTAGTTGATTCGCGTTTGCTACTTTGATAATTTGATATGTGGGTGGACCAGTGCTAGGGTGCTATTATTACTTGAACAAGCAACCCTCTTATGATTACCCCCTCTTGCAAGCATCCGCAACTACGAAAGAAGAATTAAAATAAATCTAACCATAGCATGAAACATATGGATACAAATCAGCCCCTTACGGAATAATGCATAAACTAGGGTTTAAGCTTCTATCACTCTCACAACCCATCATCTACTTATTACTCCCCAATGCCTTCCCTTAGGCCCAAGTATGGTGAAGTGTCATGTAGTCGACGTTCACATGACACCACTAAAGGAAGCAACAACATACATATCATCAAAATATCGAACGAATACCAACTTCACATGATTACTTATAACAAGACTTCTCCCATGTCCTCGAGAGCAAAAGTAACTACTCACAAATCATATTCATGTTCAAGATCAGAGGTGTATTGAATATGCTTAAGGATCTGAACATATAATCTTCCACCAAATAAACCAACTAGCATCAACTACAAGATGTAATCAACACTACTAGCAACCCACAGGTACCAATCTGAGGTTTTGAGACAAAGATTGAATACAAGAGATGAACTAGGGTTTAACAGGAGATGGTGCTGGTGAAGATGTTGATGAAGATTAGTCCTCCCACGATGAGAGGATCGTTGGTGGTGTCGATGGCTTCGATTTCCCCTTCCCGGAGGGAAGTATCCCCGGCGGAATCGCTCCGTAGGAGAGCAAAAGTGCTCCTGCCCAGGTTCCGCCTCGAGACGGCGGCGCTTCGTCCCGAAAGTATTCTTCTGATTTTTTTCTAGGGCAAATAGCATCTTATAGGAGAAGATGAGCCCCAGGGGGTTGTTGGAGGGCCCACGAGCTTAGTAGGCGCGCCCTGGGGGGTAGGGCGCGCCCCCTGAGCTCGTCGCTCTCTGGTGGCCCCCTCCTGGTATTTCTTCCGCCAATATTTTTTATATATTCCAAAATAATTCTCCGGAAATTTTCAGGTTATTTGGAGTTGTGGAGAATATCTATCTCTACTGTAGCTTTTTCAGGTCCAGAATTCCAGCTGCCGACAATCTCCCTCTTCATGTGAAACTTGCAAAATAAGAGAGAAAAGGCATTAGGATTGCATCATAAAGTGAAATAATGACCCAAAACATAATAAATAAAAGTAGGAAAACATGATGCAAAATGGACGTATCAACTCCCCCAAGCTTAGACTTCGCTTGTCCTCAAGCGAAAGCCGAAATCGATAATCATGACCACATGTTCAGAGAGAGAGGCGTTGATAAAACAAATACGTGCATAAGAGCATCATGAACATTATCATAACATCAATATATCATCATAAAAGTTCTCATGATCAAGTAACAATTCCTTCACAAGTTAAAGTATGAACCATAAACTTCATTGGAAACTAACAAACTATGATCTTAGTCATTGAAACAATTGTAGTTCGTCATATTTTTAGAAAGAGTCTATGTAAGAGCTTTATTTAGCAAGTTCGCATACTCAACTATCGTTTAGTCTTCTATGATTGCATACACTCACGGTATATTTATGGAGCAAAAGTTTCAGTCAAACACATAGGAAGATGGGGGTTTATGGCTTTCACCTCCCAATGGATTTATCTTGAGGATAATGTCAACAATAATAACTCATGATTACCTACATCCAACTGGATATATGTGCCTGGATCTTTCCCTACCACATGATGCTTGCCAAGTGGAGAATAAATAAGAATGGAATAGGGATGAACATTATTGACTCTTGCATAAAAGTAAATACCGAAAGTAAAAGATAGGCCCTTCGCAGAGGGAAGCAAAGGTTGTCATGCGCTTTTTATTTCAGGATGTGCAAGCTCTTAATGGAAAGGAACATCACTTTATATTGCCCCTTGTGATTGCAAACTTTATTATGCAGTCCGTCACGTTTATTTCTTTACCATCACAACTCCGTACAAAGCTTATTTTCCCTTACAATAAAAGATCATACATATTTACGAGCAATTTTTATTGCTTTATGCACCGACAACAACTTACTTGAAGGATCTTATTCAATCCGTAGGTAGATATGGTGGACTCTCTTGGCAAGAAACTGGGTTCAAGGGTTTTTGGATGCACAAGTAGTATCTCTACTTAGCGCGAATTTTTGGCTAGCAAAAGATTATGAGCAAGCACCACATGTTAGAAGATCCATGACAATATAACTTCTATGTGAATATAAGCAAACATAACCCATTACGTTGTCTTCCTTGTCCAACGTCAACTATTTGATCAAGCATAGAATATTTGATGGGGGCTCACAATCATAAAAGATGTCCAAGATAGTATATTTATATGTGAGAACTCTCTTTCTTTATTACTTTTTCATGAATTGCATCAATGACTAATGCTATGTTTGTTAACTTCCAACAAATTTTATCAATTATACCTTTTATGTGAAGACATCACTCCCCATGGGATTAGCATATGATCTTTTCATTCTTTTTATTGCTAAGATTTAAGCAAGAAGGTAAAGCAACCAAACTCAAACTACTCTTTATTATATAACTCTCACACTCGATTACATAGATAGATAGATAAATCATGAAACAAGCACTCGAAACTAGATCATACTAAAACTTTATTCTTCTAAATCACGAAATAACTAAGGATCGAACTAAGATAGATAATGATGGTAAAAGTGATGATGATACGATACCGGGGAACCTCCCCCAAGCTTGGAACAAGCCAAGGGTGGTGCCCATACCCATGTATTCAAGTATCTTTTTTCGGTGATGATGGTGATGAAGTGGTAGGCTTATCCTTCATAATGTTCATTAAGATTTCCTTCAAACTCTGGATTTCTCGAAGCACATGTTGAATAATCTCAGCATTCTTTCAGACTTCGGCCATAATGTGCTTATTCTCTGCCCCCAAGCATTCTTTCCTGCATCACTTTCACTTGGACGAGAGATGTCCCAATTGGAAGGTATGTGCATATGAGAAGTATTCTCAACTCCATAATTGTGATCCAAATTATGAAAATTGTTCTGATGTAACCTGTCTAGGGGCCTCCTAGGGGCAGGTCCCTCTTGTACCTCTTGACTTCCTTGGCTCATCACTGTCCTCATCGCTTGATGGGAGTTTGGAGTAGTGGAGATACCAGCTAGAGTACCTCTCTCCGAAGTCGGAAGGTGGACTTCCAGCGAATCTCCCTCCTCTTCTTCCATGGTGACCCCCTTGGCTTCCTTTCTCTCGATTTCCATCTGCAGCAACCAAGCGTCGTCTCCCACGTTGTTGGAGGAGGAACAAGACATGATGCCTGGCCTTGAAAATCTGACAGAAAACAGCCCGAAACAAGAATAGAGGAGAAACTTGCGATACAGTGGTCAAAACATCAGAGAGTATATATATGAATTTTTCCCGTGCAGGACAAGTATTCTAGAAGAAAACGGAGTCGGGAAAGTCCACAGGGGAGTCACGAGCTCACACGGCGCGCCTTGGGGGATAGGGCGCACCCCCTGAGCTCGTCGCTCCCTCATGCACTTTCCTGATTGTTTATTATTTTTCTAATTTTTTATATACTCCAAAACGAACAAAAAGTACTTTTATGGAACTTTTGGAGTCGGTTTACTTACCGTATCACATACCTACTCCTTTTCAGGGTTCTGGAGCATTCCGAAAGGTCTATTTTATGTGTTCCTCTGGTGTCATGGTTTGAATAATATTAGTTTCAACATTAATGGGCGTACCTCAGATATAATGTTTAATTCTTTGCCCATTAAACACTCTCGGATTAGTGCCTTCAGAATTGTTAATCTTGATTGCTCCGGAGGGATAAACTTCCTCGACGATATATGGTCCTTCCCATTTAGAGAGAAGTTTTCCTGCAAAGAATCTGAAACGAGAATTGTACAATAGAACTTGATCACCTACTTTAAATTCCCTTTTTTGGATTCTTCTGTCATGCCATATTTTAACTTTTTCTTTAAACAACTTGGCATTTTCATAAGCTTGTGCTCTCCATTCATCTAGAGAACTAATATCAAATAACCTCTTTTCACCGGCAAGTTTGAAATCATAATTAAGTTCTTTAATGGCCCGATAAGCTATATGTTCCAACTCAAGAGGTAAATGACAAGCCTTTCCATAGACCATTTTATATGGAGACATACCTATAGGATTTTTATAAGCAGTTCTATAAGCCCATAATGCATCATCAAGTTTTTTAGACCAATTCTTTCTGGATCTGTTAACAGTCTTTTGCAAAATTAATTTTATTTCCCTGTTACTCAATTCAACTTGACCACTAGACTGAGGATGATAAGGTGATGCAATTCTATGGTTGACATCATATTTAGCTAGGAGTTTACGAAATGCACCATGAATAAAATGTGAACCACCATCAGTCATCAAATATCTAGCGACTCCAAACCTCGGGAAAATAACTTCTTTAAGCATTTTAATAGATGTGTTGTGATCAACACTACTAGTTGGAATAGCTTCTACCCACTTAGTAACATAATCAACATCAACTAAAATATGAGTGTATCCATTAGATTTAGGAAAAAGGTCCCATATAATCAAAGCCCCAAACATCAAATGGTTCAATAACAAGTGAATACTTCATAAGCATTTCCTGACGTCTACCAATATTACCAATTCTTTGACATTCAACACAAGAGAGGACAAACTTAAGTGCATCCTTGAAGAGAGTAGGCCAATAAAAACCAGACTGTAGTACCTTATGTGCAGTTCTGTCTCCCACATGGTGTCCTCTGTATGCCTCGGAATGATACTTCCGGAGGATTTTTTCCTGTTCATGCTCAGGTACACATCGTCTAATAACACCATCTACTCCTTCCTTATATAAATGTGGGTCATCCCAAAAGTAATGTCTTAAATCAAAGAAGAACTTTTTCTTTTGTTGGTATGTGTAACTAGGTGGTATATATTTAGCAACAATGTAATTAGCATAGTCTGCATACCAAGGATTATTACGAGAAGTAGAAGCATTTATAACAGCTAATTGCTCATTAGGAAAACTATCATCAATTGGCAGTGGGTCATCAAGAACATTTTTCCATTTTAGATAAATTATCTACTACATGGTTTTCAGCTCCCTTTCTATCAACAATATGCAAATCAAACTCTTGAAGTAAAAGAACCCACCTAATCAGTCTAGGTTTAGCATCTTTCTTTTCCATAAGAAATTTAATAGCAGCATGATCAGTGTGAATGGTAACTTTAGAATGAACAATGTAAGGTATGAATTTATCAAATGCAAACACAACTGCTAAAAATTCTTTCTCAGTAGTAGCTTAATTTCCTCGAGCACTATCCAAGGTCTTACTAGCATAATGAATAACATTCAATTTCTTATCAACTCTTTGACCTAGAACAACACCAATAGCATAATCACTAGCATCACACATAATTTCAAAGGGTAGGTTCCAATCAGGTGGTTGAACAATGGGTCCAGAAATTAAAGCTTTCTTAAGTATTTCAAACGCTTCTATGCAATCATCATCAAAAAACAAATTGAACATCTTTTTGCGAAAGATTGGTAAGAGGCCTAGAAATTTTAGAGAAGTCTTTTATGAACCTTCTATAGAAACCAGCATGACCAAGGAAACTTCTTATACCTTTGATATCTTTAGGACATGGCATTTTCTCAATTGCATCAACTTTAGCTTTATCTACCTCAATACCTCTTTCGGAAATTTTATGCCTAAGGACTATACATTCATTCACCATAAAGTGGCACTTCTCCCAGTTCAAGACAAGATTAGTCTCTTCACATCTCAGCAAAACTCGGTCAAGGTTGCTTAAGCAATCATCAAAAGAGGTTCCATAAACGGAGAAATCATCCACGAATACCTCGACAATCTTTTCACAAAAATCAGAGAATATAGTAGTCATACATCTTTGAAAGGTAGCAGGTGCATTGCATAAACCAAAAGGCATACGCCTATAAGCATAAGTTTCAAAAGGACAAGTAAAGGTGGTTTTCTCTTGATCTTCTTTTGATACAGGTATTTGAGAGAAACCCGAATATCCATCTAGGAAGCAAAAGTGTCTATGCTTAGATAATCTTTCTAACATTTGATCAATAAAAGGAAAGGGGTAATGATCTTTCCTAGTAGCTTTATTTAATTTCCTAAAATCAATTACCATTCTATGACCAGTTACAATTCTTTGTGGGATAAGTTCATTTTTATCGTTATGGACAACAGTAATGCCTCCTTTCTTAGGAACACAATGAACAGGACTTACCCATCTACTATCAGCTATAGGATAAATTATTCCTGCCTCCAGAAGCTTTAATATTTCAGTTCTTACCACATCCTTCATCTTAGGATTCAAACGACGTTGATGATCAACGACTGGTTTAGCATCAGGCTCCATATTAATCTTGTGCTGGCATAAAGTGGGACTACTGCCTTTAAGATTGATGTCTACTACGCAAATTTTATTCTTGTAGACATTGTTGGGCCTCCAAGTGCAGAGTTTTGTAGGACAGTAGCAAATTTCCCTCAAGTGGATGACCTAAGGTTTATCAATCCGTGGGAGGCATAGGATGAAGATGGTCTCTCTCAAACAACCCTGCAATCAAATACAAAGAATCTCTTGTGTCCCCAACACACCCAATACAATGGTAAATTGTATAGGTGCACTAGTTCGACGAAGAGATGGCGATACAAGTGTAGTATGGATAGTAGATATAGGTTTTTGTAATCTAAAAATATAAAAACAGCAATGTAGCAAGTAGTAAAAGTGAGCACAAACGGTATTGCAATGCTTGAAAACAAGGCCTAGGGTTCATACTTTCACTAGTGCCATCTCTCAAGAGTGCTAACATAATTGAATCATATAACAATCCCTCAACGTGCGACAAAGAATCACTCCAAAGTTCCTATTAGCGGAGAACATAAGATGAAATTGTTGTAGGGTACGAAACCACCTCAAAGTTATCCTTTCCGATCAATTTATTGAGCCATCCCTATAAGTGTCACAAACAGCCCTAGAATTCGTACTAAAATAACACCATGTGATACGCATCAACCAACTCTAATGTCACCTAGATACTCCAATGTCACCACAAGTATCCGTGAGTTAATTATTCGATATGCATCAAAACAACTTCAGATTCATAATATTCAATCCACACAAAGAACTTCAAAGAGCACCCCAAAGTTTCTATCGGAGAAAAGAAGATGAAAACGTGCAACAAACCCCTATGCCTAGATTACCCCAAGGTCATGGGAATCCGTGAGTTGATCACCAAAACATACATCAAGTGACTCAATAGAATACCCCATTGTCACCACGGGTATCCACATGCAAGACATACATCAAGTGCTCTCAAATCTGAAATATTCAATCCGACAATAACGAAACCTCAAAGGGAAAGACTCAATTCATCACAAGAAGATAGAGAGGGAAGAAACACCATATGATCCAACTATATTAACAAAGCTCGCGGTACATCAAGATCGTGCCAAATCAAGAACACGAGAGAGAGAGAGATCAAACACATAGCTACTGGTACATACCCTCAGCCCCGAGGGTGAACTACTCCCCCCTCATCATGGAGACCGCTGGGATGATGAAGATGGCCTCCGGTGATGATTCCCCCCTCCGGCAGAGTGCCGGAACAGGGCTCCGGATGAGATCACTTCGGTCAAGAGGCTTGCAATGGCAGAGCAGAAGTTCTAGGTTTCTTTTCAGGGTTTTCTATATTTATAGGATTTTTCAGCGTTGGATTCACACCAGGGGGGCCCACGAGGGAGCGACAAGCTCGGTAGGCGCTCCCTGGGGGGAGGGCGCGCCCCCAGGCTTGTCGTTTCCTCGTGAGGCTTCTGGTCCTTTCTCGAAGCTTTGGGGGTCTATTTTGGTCCATAAAAAATCACCATAAATTTTCAGCCCAATCCAAGAACTTTTATTTCTGCACAAAAAACAACACCACGGTAGTTCTGCTGAAAACAGCGTCAGTCCGGGTTAGTTCTAATCAAATCATACCAAAACCATATAAAATTGTTATAAGCATGGCATGAATACTTCATAAATTATAGATACGTTGGTGACGTATCAGCATCCCCAAGCTTAATTCATGCTCGTCCTTGAGTAGGTAAATGATAAAAGAAATAATTTATGAAGTGTGAATGCTATAGCATAGTGCATAAGTTTGATCAATGATAATTTCAATCACTTTTTCTAGCATCATAACAACAACTCTTTCTCATAAAACTCATCATGATAAAGTAGCAACCAATTCACATGTTTATGATTCAAACAATGCATTCTCTTGAAACTTAACAAGCTATGTTCTTAGTTACCAAACAATTGCAATTCAACTTATCTTCAATAAAGTCTAAGTAAGAGCTCCACATACTCAATTATCATATAGTCTTCTATGATTGCTAGTACTCAAAGCATACTTTTAGAAAAAATAGCATCCATCGAACACAGAGAAAGATAGGGGCTTGATGTTTCGCCTCCCAACTTATTTATCATAGAGATAATTGTCAACAATAATAATTCATGATCAAATATATTTTAATGGATATATGTGCCTGGATCTATCCCCACCACATGATGCTTGCCAACTAGAGAATAGGTTGGAATAAGAAATTGACTAAACATAAATAAATAACATGAAAGTAAATAGCATAAAAGTAAATAGAATGTCCCTTCACTGAGGGAAGCAGGGATTTGCAGAAGCGCCAGAGCTCATAGCTTAAAACAGAGATGAATAAATTTTGAGTGGTGTGCCTTTCCTGTCAACGTCACGACTAAGGTATTCAATATCTTCCATGCTAAACACATTATGGCCGGTTCCCATACAGAAATGAAAAGTTTAACTCCCCCTCAACCATTCAAACACAAGCCATGGCTAGCCGAATTCACGGGTGCCCTCCAAACTTTCAACTTTCTAGGGGGAGCCTTGTTTTTTATTATATTTTTTTATTTAAGGGACTGGGCATCCCAATTACTAGCCTCTCTTGTGCAATGACAAGTGAATAAACACCCATCATGAGAATAACCCGCTTAACATGGAAGATACTGACCGCCCCGTCGCTCCATGAGCAGTACGGGCACACAAAATAGATGTTTATTTGAAGGTTTTAGAGATGGCACATGCAAATTTACTTGGAACGGCAGGGTAATACCGTATATAGGTAGGTATGGTGGACACTCATGGAAGAAACTTGACTCAAGGATTTTGGATGCACAAGCAGTATTCCCGCTTATTACAGAAATTTAGGCTAGCAAACAATTCTAAACAAGCACCACATGTTAGAGGATCCATAACAATATAACTTCTATGCAAATATACCCAAACATAACTCATTGCGTTGTCTTCCTTGTCCAACATCAACTAATTTGCTCAAGTTTGAAAATAATTAATGGGTATTCACAATCATAAAAGATGTCCAAGATAATATATTTGTATGTGAAATTTCTCTTCCATATACTAATCATTCATGAATTGCTTGTATGACCAATATTGTGATTGTCAAACTTCAATAGATTTTACTTTATAAATGCAATGTGAAATTACTGCTAAGCATATGAAACACGGATAATTTCAGATTTATGATATTCAATTCATTTCAATAATTCACTCGTAGGATATAAGTGAAGCACAAGAGTGAATGATAAACTACTCCAAAAGATATAAGTGAAGATCAATGAGTAGTCAAACAATTAAGTAGCTATGTGAAGACTCTCTCCAAATAAATATTTCAGATCTTGATAATTTTATTCAAATAGCAAACAAAGCGAAAATAAAAGTACACTCCAAGAATAACACATATCATGTGAACAAGTAAAAACTTAGGCTAACCGATAAGTGTTGATGAAGAAAGGTGGGATGCCTACCGGGCCATCCCCAAGCTTAGTTGCTTGAGACTTCTTGAAATATTATCTTGGGGAGCCTTATCCTGGGGAGCCTTGGGCATCCCCAAGCTTGAGCTCTTGTGTCTCCTTAATTCCTCTCATATCATGGTTTCTCCTAAATCTTAAAACTTCATCCACACAAAACTCAACAAGAACTCATGATAAAAGTTCGTATAAATCAATTCAAAACCTCAACATTCTCTACTGTAGAAAATCACTAAAATTATAATTAAACATTGCATACTAAATTCCTCTGCATATTTAATACTCCTATCCATAAATAGAAACATTAGACAAGCAAACATATGCAAACAATGCAACTATAACAGCAATCTGCCAAAACAGAACAGTCTGTAAAGAGGGAATAAAAATTAATACTTCCCTAATTCCAAAAATTCTGAAAATTTTCCACTTGACAGATAACTCATGCATGATTACTGTGTAATTTTTTTAGATTTTTATCATGTTCTGATAATTCACATAAATTCAGTACATAACAGAAAACTTTCTGTTTTCAAACAGCAACACATAAACTTGCAAACTGAGTATGGTAAAGGCTATAATTGGCATTTTATTGAACTAAAAGATGCAAAACATGATTGTTGATAAAAACAAGCAAATCTCAACAAAATAAAACGATGCTCTAAGCAAAACACATATTATGTGATGAATAAAAATATAGTTCCGAGTGAGGTTACCGATAATGTTGAAGACGAAAGAGGGGATGCCTTCTAGGGCATCCCCAAGGTTAGACGCTTGACTCTTCCTTGAATATTACCTTGGGGTGCCTTGGAAATCCCCAAGCTTAGGGTCTTGCCACTCCTTATTCTCCTCATATCGACATCTCACCCAAAACTTGAAAACTTCAATCACACAAAACTTAACGGAACTTCGTGAGATAGGTTAGTATGATGAGGAATAAATCATTCACTTTAGTACTGTCAAGACAAGATTCACAATTGTTCTCACATAATTCCTACTGTACTCTATCATTTTCATAATTTATATTGACCAATATAAGCCATAGAAACTATGAAACAAGCAAACTATGCATTGAAAACAGAATCTGTCAAAAACAGAACAGTCTGTAATGATCTGAATAAACACCATACTTATGAAATTCCAAAAATTCTGAAAAATTAGGACAACGTAGGAAATTTGTATATAAATCATGTGTAAAAAAATTCAGAAGGTTTTGACGCTCCAGTAAATTATAGGAATTTCTACACTGGACGCAAAAGTTTATTTTTTTGCACAGAATCAAGTCAACTATCATCCACACTATCCCAAAGGCTTTACTTGGCACATTATTGACAGAAAACATATAAAATATGATTACTACAGTAGCTTAATCATGTGGACACACAAAAACAGTAGGTATAAATATTGGGTTGTCTCCCAACAAGCGCTTTTCTTTAATGCCTTTTAGCTATGCATGATGATTTCAATGATGCTCGTATAAGAATAAAGAATTGAAACACAAAGAGAGCATCATGAAGCATATGACTAACACATTTAAACCTAACCCACTTCCTATGCATAGGGATTTTGTGAGCAAACAATTTGTGGGAGTAAGAATCAACTAGCATAGGAAGGCAAAACAAGCATAACTTCAAAACTTTCAACACATAGAGAGGAAACTTGATATTATTGAAACACCTACAAGCATATGATCCTCACTCATAATAATTTTCAGTAGCATCATGAACAAATTCAACAATATAACTATCACATAAAGCATTCTTTTCATGATCCACATCCATAGAAATTTTATTACTCTCCACACACTAGTACAGCGAGCTGCTATACAAACGGTTTTTACCCGCTTTCAGGGACGAAGTTTTAAACCGTCGCCTTGCCTATGTGTGCGATAGGGGGGGTCCTTCCACATGACCCAGAAACCATCCGTGATAGGGCCTCTGGTCACACACGCGGGGCAAAAAGATCTCATGTGCGACCGGGTGAGCCATCGCAGACAATTATACTGGCCCAATCATTTCCGTTCGCATGTACATCCCACACAGTGAATCCAAGATAAACGTTTCCGTTCGTATATACATCCCACACTGTGAATCCCAGACAAACATTTCCGTTCGTATATACAAAGCACACAGTTTTCCGCATCACATCATCTGTGATAGCGTTGCCATTGCAGACGATAGTAATAATTTTATCATTTGTGTTATTGAATGCATCACGCACGGTGTCTAGAAGAAACTGTGTGGCATAGGCTGTCCATCACACACACTTTTTATGTGGAAAACATTTGTGCAAGGTGGCCTAACGCAAACAGTTGTCCAGAGGAAGTCGTGTGTGATTGTTCATTGATCCAACACGTTTGCTTCCTATAAACTGTGTGGGTTGTCTGAGATCATCGCCCACGGTGTTGTCTCAATAACCGTTTGCACTAGAAAAACCCAATAAGCAGGCTAATTGGCCTATTATTATTAATCCATTTAGTAATAAAATTTACATTTCATAATAAACACACAATATATTTCATTTTCGTATTACGGAACCAGGATTTCATAATTGAAATACATCAGAGTATAACATCATATAGATTCAGCACTCACTCACACCATATAGGCATATAGCTAGCTACCCCATTACACAACAGCACCAAGTTTCACATGCAACATCTAAAACCTTTGGAAATTAGCATCATAGATGGTAGATAGACAGATGAATCTCATCTAGAAAACTGCTGAAGCGGAAGGCGAATATTGAGCCTTCAATGATGTTGAATGTCCTTACAACTTTAGGCCAGTGCCTGTGGATGATTGACCGCCCATCCTTCATCCTCTTGAGGAAGACTTCAATATTATACCGTGGGTGTTTTATGAACACCTTCCTCGCCTCTTGACCATATAGGTGGTTTGAGAGGTAATCATCTGTGAACTGCTTTGGAAAGGCCTGAAAACAAAGATATGCATAAATATCTTCTCTGAATTTTGAAATGGCGCAAAGGAAAAAAAAAACAAGGTACTCCCTCCGGTCCTTTTACTCCGCTCATTAGATTTGTATCAAGTCAAACTTTGTAAAGTTTCACCAAATTTATTTTTAAAAATATCAACATCCACGATACCAAATATGTATACTATAAAATTGTATTTCATAACGCATCTAAAAATAATGATTTTGCAGTTTGAATGTTGATACTTTTTTCTATAACTTTGGTCAAAGTAGAGATACTTTGACTTCGAACAAAACTTATATGCAGACTAAAAAGGACCGGAGGGAGTATAAGAGTTAGTACCATCCTGTAGTTCACTGATGTCTTCTTCATTGTGCAGACAAAGATCTTGTTGTTTTTCATTGCCAGTTTCTTTATCCTCACAATCTTTCTGAGTTTCTTGACTTGACTGATATTCATGGACATCTCATTTCCCCATATGCAAAATGGGTCGAACAGTGGGTCAAAACGTCTGACAGCAGGACCTACATGTGCAAGACCAAATTGTTAAAAACCTAAATACTAGAATGGTTCCTGCAATTGCACAATAATGTGCTATTAGACAAAGGACCATGCATGTGCGAACCTCGATGGTAAACCTCAGTGCCTCCCATTGTTTCCCTGCAACACATATAAGGTAGTTATTGATCAGGTTAAGTGAGGGTTGTCATACTATCAGTAAAATATGTTGATGAAAAATAAACACATTGCAGATTCAGCAGATTAATTCGAGCCACATGGAAAAGCCATTTATCCAAACCAAGCATGCTTAAGAACTAGGAAATATAGCAATTGTATATGTTTCTCATGTATTTAGTATAGCCGAATTCGATTTATTTCTCACGTGCATAACAATACAAATTTGTACCCACGACAATTGAACATCGCATTGCAGAATTGAACCAAACAGTTAACTAAGCACCATAACAAATGAACCAAACTAGTTAACTGAGCACCACATTGCACAAGAGAACATACTACAAGATCAGACAGTTAACCAAACCTAGTATGCTTAACAACTTGGAAATATAGCAATTGCATTTGTATCTCATGTATTTTGTACAGCCAAATTCGATTATTTCTCACATGCAAGAGAATACAAAATTGCACCCACAAAAATTGAGCATCACATTGCAGAATTGAACTAAACAGTTAACTGAACATGACAAAAAAAAACCAAATAGTTAACTCAGCACCACATTGCACAATATATAGAACATATATACTAGAGGATCAGATTGCATAGTAAGAGTACATAGGACAATTCACTAGAATTTGTAAAGGAAAGGTAGGAGCAGCACATGCAACAGGTAAACCGAACATGCTTAACCGGCGTAGCTAGCTAGCTGAACATAGGTCCTTGTAGTGAGCTAAAAAGACAAGCTACTCCTCATCGTCGGAGATATCGATGACGATGAGCTCCTAAGACTTGGAAGAGGGTGAGGCCTCCACATCGTGGGTGCCCTCCTCGTAGTGGTGAGTCGCCTGAGCCACTCCGGGCACCAACCTGCTGGCTCTGGAGTTGAGGTAAGCACGGGCACGCTGAGAAAACACCTTGTAGTCTTCGTCGAAGGCACCGACGGTGGCCTCGAGAAAACGCCATGAATTGTCGTTTAAAGCAGCCAACCGCGTGGCGGCGTCCGCGCGCGAGGCGTCGACGGTGGCCTCGATGGCGAGGTGCTCCTCCAAGATCTGGGGGTCGGCACGCATGGCAGACATCGCGACCTCATCCACGCGTGCGGCCGTGATTTGCTTCTCCGCTGCCAGATGCTCCTTGAGCTCCTGGCTATATGCTACTTGTAGACTGCGTTGGTATTTCCCCGAAGAGGAGAGGATGATGCAGCATAGTAGAGACAAGTATTTCCCTCAGTTAAGAACCAAGGTTATCAATCCAGTAGGAGAACCACGCAAAATCCCGTTAGCAGCACCTGCACACACAAAAGCAAACACTTGCACCCAACGCAAATAAGAGGGTTGTCAATCCTCTTAGCGGTTATTTGCAAGGATTAATTCTGATAGTGATAGATAGATAAACTAAAATACTAAATAAAATAAAAGTAAATAAATTGCAGCAAGGTATTTTTGATTTTAATAAATGATAAAAGTAGACCCGGGGGCCATAGTTTTCACTAGAGGCTTCTCTCTCGAACACATAGCATACGGTGGGTAAACAAATTACTGTTGGGCAATTGATAGAAAAGCAAATAATTATGACGGATTCATGGAAATGATCATGTATATAGGCATCATGTCCGAGACAAGTAGACCGACTCCTGCCTGCATCTACTACTATTACTCCACCCATCGACCGCTATCCATCATGCATCTAGGGTATTAAGTATGAAACAGAGTAATGCCTTAAGCAAGATGACATGATGTAGACAAAGTAAACTCAAGCAATAGGATTAAACCCCATCTTTTTATCCTTAATGGCAACAATACAAATACGTGTCATGTCCCTTTCTGTCACTGGGATTAAGCACCGCAAGATTGAACCCATCACAAAGCACCTCTCCCATTGCAAGATAAACCAATCTAGTTGGCCAAACCAAATCGATAGATTTGAGAGAAATACAAAGCTATAATAATCATGCATAAAAGAGTTCAGAGAAGACTCAAATATTTCTCATGAATAATTTGATCATAAACACACAATTCACCGGATCCCAACAAACACACCGCAAAAGAAGATTACATCGGATAGAACTCCAAGAACTTCGAGGAGAACATGGTATTGAAGATCAAAGAGAGAGAAGAATCCATCTAGCTACTAGCTATGGACCCGTAGGTCTGTGGTAAACTACTCACACATCATCGGAAGGGCAGCAAGGTTGATGTAGAAGCCCTCTGTGATCGATTCCCCCTCCGGCAGAGTATCGGAAAAGGCCTCCAGATGGGATCGCGGAAGAACAAAGGCTTGCGGCGGTGTAAAAGTTATTCGGGGTGGCTCTCTATTGGTTTCTGAATATTTGAGAATTTATAGAAGTGGAATTAGGTCAAACAGAGCCACGAGGGCGCCACAAGGCATCAGGGCGCCCCCCCCCCCTTGGGGTCGCGCCCTATTGCCTTGTGGAGGCTTCATGAACCTTCTGGCCTCCTCTCCAAGTCTCCAGGGTCTCTTTTTTCCAGAAAAAAATCTCCAAAAAGTTTCATGGCATTGGGACTTCGTTTGGTACTGATTTCCTGAAAAACCAAAAACAAGCAGAAAACAACAACTGGCACTGGGCACTAGGTTAATAGGTTAGTCCCAAAAAATGATATATAATTGCGTATAAAAACATCCAAGATTGATACTATAATAGCTTGGAACAATCAAAAATTATAGATACGTTGGATACGTATCACTATACTGCGTGCACCGTGGCTTAGGGCGGCGCTTATTTGGAGGATGGGTCAGTGATTTGGGTGGAAGGTGTCGCGCCGGCGGTCGGGGCATGTGGGATGTAGAAGGAGGTGGAGGATGGGGGTCGGGTGTGGATTACCTGACTAGATCGACGAGGCCGAGTAGCAGGAAGGAGCGTCGCCGGCGAAGTGGCGGCGCTGCAAGCAAGCAGTGAAGGTTTGAACTTGGAATGGAAGGCGGAAACAGGGGAAATGTGGCTTTTGGTAAGGAGAAGGGGGGCATGGGAGGTAGATATTTCCGCGGATGCCGAATTTTTTTGCTCCGTGCAGCGAGAAACTAGCGCGCGAAGTGTCATCAGACACGGTCCCTTATTCAGCACTGCGTACGATATCTGAACATCACAAACGATTCATATGGCTTACGCCGTGTGTGATGAGTTTGAACGTGCAAATTTTGGTTCGAATTTCCCTGGTTACAGTGGTCATCCTCGTCATTGCATAATTTTGGGTACACAAAAGAGCCTACAACACACCCACACTTCTTAATCGAGCAAGTTCAGCAATTAAACAGAGCTAGCTCACCTAAACATTACCCTAACAAAAGACCGGCGCTCTAAACAAAGACTACTACTCCGCCTGGCGCTCGTCGATCTCCGCCGCCTCCTCCATGTCCAGCTCGCGCTCGACGATCTCCTGGGGAAGGGGCTCCATGGCATCCATCGCACCATACTCGGCAAGCATATCGCCATCCGTGTCCGCCATCTCTTTGGAAAAGGCTGCCACGAGCTGGGCGTGGGCGGCCGCGGTCTGGGCTTGGACGGGCTCCATCCCGGCAAGGTATGCCCGAACGAATGGATGGCTGCTTGAACGCTCTCGGCGATTGCCAACTCTTCGGCCGTGGGTTGCCGACCGTTGTCGATGAAGCTTCGTGTGATTTGTGCGGTGACCGCCAAGAGCTGGGCGTGGGCGGCCTCGACATGGGCATGGGCAGCCTCCATCATGGCTAAGGCGGCCGCCGCGGAACGGACAGTTGCTGTCCCGCTCTCGCCATTTGCTATCCCCGTCACAGATGTTGCTGCCGCCATCTGAGCTGCAGTAGCAGCCGTTTTAGCTGCCGCAGCCGCCCGGTCGCAGATTGCGGCCGCGCTCACGCAGGTTGTGAGCACGCTCATGGAGGCTGTGGCCGCGCTCTCGCCGGAGTGGGCCACCGAAGTTGCCCTCACGACGCGGGTCCACGTCCCCATCTTTAACCGGCGACGATTGAACAGTGAAATGATATTTGAGGAGCTAGTTTGCTTGACGCGCCGGCTATGGACTGTAGCCGATGAACCTTCTCGCGTAAGCCATATATGACGGTGCACCAAGATATTTTGTACTGCATCTCACACGGTTGGTGATAATAAACCGTGTGTGATGTACTTGATTTTTCGTCTTGATTTGAAGTACGGAATGGGGTCACAGCGGCAAAGGACGGTGTTTGAATTGCTAGAACATTCGTCTGCAGTGAACATAAAACTATACGAGTGTCGTGTTAAAATTTGGAATTATTCGGGGTTCGTTTGGACATTTTTATACATTAACTGAGTTTTCTAGGCATTTTATGTGCATAATTCAAATTTGAACTACATGTACATGCTCCGGTGCACCAAAGTGGGTTGAAAAATCATATGTGTGTCCTTGGGTGCATGCTTAGGTCCCATGCAAGAAATGGGAATGAATTTCAAACACCTCGGCATCGTGGCTCGGCCGCAAACGCTGAGATACTTGGTTTTGAAATTCTAGTAAATCCAAAACTCGTCTGAAATTCATGAAACTTGGCACGCTATCATGGAATGGGACCAACATGCTGTGGTAAATTTTTTGTCCCATTTGGGGCAGGTTTTGGTATAAGCTTCTCACAAGAAGCCTCATGGTTCCGGTAGGGAACGTGTCACCTTTGTGGACGAAACAACATTCGTTGCCTCTTCTTGCCTTGATTTTTTTTTCTGGAGGTAACATAGACCAATAGGAGTGTCATGTTAAATTTTGGAATTATTCGGGGTTCGTTTGGACATTTTTATACATTAACTGAGTATTCTAGGCATTTTATGTGCATAATTCAAATTTGAACTACAGACACATGCTCCGGTGCACCAAAATGGGTTGAAAAATCATATATGTGTCCTTGGGTGCAGGCTTAGGTCCCATGCAAGAAATGGGAATGAATTTCAAACACCTCGACATCGTGACTCCACCGCAAACGTTGAGATACTTGGTTTTGAAATTCTAGTAAATCCAAAACTCATCAGAAATTCATGAAACTTGGCATGCTATCATGGAATGGCACCAACATGTTGTGGTAAAAAAATTGTCCCATTTGGGGCAGGTTTTGGTATAAGCTTCTCACAAACCAGAGCTTCTCACAAGATGCCTCATGGTTCCGGTAGGGAACGTGTCACCTTTGTGGACGAAACGACATTCGTTGCCTGTTCTCGCCTTGATTTTGTTCCTAGATGCAACATAGACCAATAGGAGTGTCGTGTTGAAATTTGGAATTATTCGGGGTTGGTTTGGACATTTTTATACATTAACTGAGTTTTCTAGGCATTTTATGTGCATAATTCAAATTTGAACTGCATGCACATGCTCCTGTGCACCGAAATGGGTTGAAAATCATATATGTGTCCTTGGGTGCATGTTTAGGTCCCATACAAGAAATGGGAATGAATTTCAAACACCCCGGCTTCGTGGCTCGTCTGCAAACATTGAGAAACTTGGTTTTTAAATTCCTGTAAATCCAAAACTCCTCTGAAATTCATGAGACTTGGCATGGTGTCATGAAATGGCACCAACATGCTGTGGTAAAAAAATTGTCCAATATGAGAGAAGGCGCACATATTAACAGCCAACAAATAGATGTCACGTTATCATCACAAACGGTTGTATAGTATTATTTCAATCGTGGGCGTTCTACTGACCATTTACGTGCTGCCATGTGTCCCACTTTTTTAATGGCAAGGAGGTGCCGTCCGGGCAGCTGTTTGAGTAGACGGGAGGCGTGCGAGCGAAGTCCGTGGCGCAGGCTGACCAGGAGGCGTGCGACCAGTCCTGCGCTGCGTAGGCTGACCGGGAGACGTGCGACCAGTCCTCTGCTATGCAGGCTCACCGGGAGGTGTGCGAGCAGTACGCTGCGCGGGCTCACCGGGAAGCGAGCCCTTTGACCTCCATCACCGCCCGCCTCGCTCTCAACTTCTCCATTAATGGCGCCCGAGACGCTGTTTAATAGGCGGCCTTACTGATCTCTCTTCGCCTCCCATTCCCCTCTCGCCCGAATACAATCTTCCAGAGCTCCACCTACTCGATAGCGCACAAGGATCATCTGCCACTAGTCTTCCGATTTGGTGAAGTCGACTCCGAGCCAGAGGAGATAGAAAATAAGGAGGAATGGGACCTCAGGGACATGGCCCTGAACGAGATGGCCGCGGCGGATGCTGCCCCCGCGCCCGTCCCAGCTCCCATCCCCGCGCCCGCGCCAGCGACCTTCCCCGTGGCATTGACGGGCTGGTCGCCGAGCACCATCGCAGAGCTGGAAGCCGCGGGCGTCAGCGAGGTCCCCGTGGACCCACACGAGCTCGTGTACGTACCAGCGCCACCGCCCCCACCTGTGCTCGTGCGCGCCCCAGCACCCACCGCGGCGCCGGTCCCCGTGCGCTTTCCTGCACCAGCCACGCCCATGCCCGTGCGCGCGCCTACACCCGCCGCACCCCCTCAGCGTCATGGGACGCCGCCGTCGACCGCTACCTCGTAGCGCCGCGAGTCGCCGTCCATCCGCGCCCCGCCCATCAATCGCGCGACGAATGGCTCTTGGATTTGGAAGTCCAGAACATTCTGGGATGGCTTGAAGACTTGAAAAACGGCGTCCCGGATGACGACAACACCGGCGCAGCACGCCGCCGCCGCCGCTGCAATTATTATTTTTGTTTAATATTATATCCTGATCGTATGAATGTAAAACCACAGTGTCATTGAATGAAATCTATGCTTTTGATCAACTTAGCGTTTTTTCTCTGAATGTACAGACTTACCAAAGTAAAAAAACATCAATGTCTTTCTCTGAATAAAACGCTCGTCACAAACGTTTCAGACTGAACACCGGTATGCAAAGAGAGAGCTGGGTTCCTTCGCAGCTAAGCCAAGGGGAAAATGTGGCACGCAGGTTTTGTGCATCTCTTCATCGCAAACGTTTCAGACTGAACACCCGTATGCAAAGCGAGAGCTGGGTTCCTTTGCAGCTAAGCCATGGGAAAATGTGGCGCGCAGGTTTTGTGCATCTCTTCATCGCAAACGATTTTGCATGATGACCCGTGTGCAACGACGTACAAACAATGTGGTAAGATTTGCATCTGTCATATTGGGTATATTTGCCATTTGTCAAAATGGAAAAATTGGCATTTGTCAATCTAGTAACATTGCCATTTGTCAACCTAGTAACATTGCCATTTGTCAACCTAGTAACACTGCCATTTGTGATCCTGAGGAAAAAAAAACACTGCCATTTGTCAAATTTTGCAGCTAAAAATCAGTAATTTTTGCAAATGAAATTCAGTAAGCATAGATTTCATTCATAGATTAAGCAGTCATTCTTTATACAAATAGTTCAACTCGACAGCTGAACCGAACAAACTTTTACCCAATTGTTGCCAACCATGTACTGAAATAGCTAGTTCAACTATATATACTAGCAAAATTTAAGTACGTAGTACAGTTCAACCATATCTATAGTCACATGAACTGAACAAAATAGCCCCTAAATACTACTACTATGGAGGGGCTTTGTACTACTTCCAGCAGCCTCTCCTCTGCCGAGCGTGCTCAGTAAGAGGCCGAGGAGGAGGAGCCTACCGATGAGCTGGAGAAGCGGAATCCGGCGCCTGCCGCTGCTGCACCTTTAGCGATGCCCAGCTCAAACGCCCTCTGCCGCTCCAGACGATCCCTCTCAAAGCGGAGGGACTCCTCGTATATCTCCGCATTCCGCGCCACTGCGGCGGCTTCTGCTGCGGCCACATCAGCGGTAAGACGCTTTGCGTGCTCGACCAGGCGCTCCTCCTCCTCCCGCAGGAACTCGATGTAGCGCGCGGCAAGGTCGCTGATGCTCGTGCGTGCCTCCACATCCCGCCTTCGGGCCGCGGTGGCGGAGCGGGTGATGACCCCGGCGGTCGACGGTGGGGTGACTGCCACCTCCCGCCTTCGGGCCGCGGTGGCGGAGCGGGTGATGGCCACGGCGGCCGACGGTGGGGTGGCGGCCACGACGGCCACCACCCGCCTTCGGGCCGCGGTGGCGGAGCGGTCGATTGCCCTGGCGGGCTTTTGTGGTGTGGCGGCCACGGCGCCCGATGGTGGGGTGGCGGCAACGGCTGCCGACAACAGCTGCCGTCGGGCAGCGGCGGCGGAGCGTGTGGCGGGTGTTGTGCGCACACCCAACAGGGACGCCACGGGCAGTAGACGCTGCCGGAGACTGCGCCGCCGCCGCGGTGTAGCCTCCCAGCTGGAGCTGTCCTCAGACGACGGCGGAGTGGCTGAGCGACGACGACAGACCGGCCATTGGTGATGGTGGGAGAAGCAGACGAGATAAGCTACGGGAGGGAGGGGAAAATGCGATGCCGACTCGCCGGCCGTGACTGTTTATATAGCAGGCCGGTAAGCACTGGGTTTTTTTGGGATTTCGCCGAGTCGGGCGGGAAGCTTGCGCGGTTCCGCGCGGGAACCTACGCGGTTGCCAGGGAATGGGCTCACCGACGATTCATTGTCACCTCTTCAAGCTAACGTTTGGCCAAAAGAACGCCTATGCGGTGCTCAAACTTGCGCTCGAAGCCTTCTGTGGCAGCGCGGTGACAAGACATGTGAGAGGAGGATGAAATGACACGTACACAAACGGTTAATAAAAAAACATTTGCGATTTAATTACCTAGCAGACGGCCGCTCTCTACGCAGTGTCGCAAACTATTGTTCGCCCACTGTGTGATGTGGAACACGACGTAGTTTCACATCACGCCGCTGGCTCACAACTGTCGGCCGGCTTGTAGACGGCCATTCCCTGCGTGTTCAACTGCTCTATGCATGTGGTTGCTTGCGGTTGAGGCAACCGCGGCGCGCTCTGCTCTCGTCATGCCATGCGCGCTCTGCTCGCGTCCCGCCATGCGTGCTGCGAGCGTTTCGGGCCGGCGCATGATCACGTACGTTCGGGGTGCCTTATGCATGCGGTTACGCCAGACGCGGCGCCACGACGCAATTACGTGCGGCAAAAACTGCCTTGCGGATGTGCCGAGAATCCCGGCCGCCTAGCCCTCATTTATTCCCACGGCCATTTACCTTCATCTCTCGCGCCCCACGACACAATAAGCACACCCACGACGACACATACAAAGAGGATATCCAACGGCTCCAATGGCGCACCCGGCTCCAATGGCGCTCCCAGCGGCTGACGACGACGACGGGTGGCAGTTCACCACGCCTCATGTAGTGGACACCCACGTGAGGCGGAAGGACCTCTCGGTGGTGTACACCAATGAGCCGGTCTCGGTGGAGAACTCCATCCACACTATGGAGCAGTTGCTTGCCGAGGACGAGTACCAAGTGGTCGGCTTCGACCTCGAGTTCGCCGGCGGTCGTGCCGGGTATGATCAGAAGGTTGCCATCGCCCAGTTGTGCGTGCGCCATCACGTCCTCGTCTACCACTACTCACTGGCCACAAGGCCTTGCGAGCGTTTCGCCAGGTTTATCAACAGCCCCGACTACAGGTTCGCTATGGTGGACACCGTGAACGATCTAAAGGTGCTTGAGACTACGGGCTTGGCCTGCCAGAATCTTGTCGACATCCAAGGCCAGTACAGGGTCTGGGGCGGAAAGAAGGAGAAGGACTCCCTGGTTGACCTAGCCATGGCCATCATCGACCCCTACTACAGAGGCATGAAAGATGAGTGCAAAAAGAACAAGGATGCCTGGCACGAGGCCTGGGTGCGGAGACTGGATGAAGAACACATCAAGTACGCGGCCAAGGATGCGTACACAAGCTACGAGATGTACAGGCGGATCGTTAACATGAGGGAGTGCCTCCTTCCTGTGGACGACGAGGGATCGAGCCACAAGTAGAGTAGTGGCGGCAGCGTCACAAGAAGTAGATGATTAGATGATCATTTCTCCTAGTTTAGAATGCATGTAATTGTTTATTGAGGTGTGTGCGAATGTTTTGTATAGTCACCTATGTAATTAGATGTTTAATTTGGTTATATATGTTGTTCTTCTGTAGACTGAGCAAATTACATCGCAGACGGACTAAACTAGGGAACCCGTCGGTGATGATTTCATCAATCGCTGACAATTGTATACCAGCAAGCATTTGCCCACAACACACACGGGTTATTAGCAGGAATCGTCCGTGTTGTTATCCATCTTCCCACACATTTCGGATTACTGGCCTGTTTGCCGCGTATCACACACATCTTGTTAAGTTGAACCGTTTCTGTTGTGTTGGGTAATCGCAAATCGTTCATCCGAGTGAACCGCATGCCATATATCGCACACACCTTGATCTGCCTGACCGTTTCTGTTATGTTGGGTAATCACAAACAATTCATCCGAGTGAACTCTATGCCGTGTATCGCACACACCACGAATTGGCTGACCGTGTTTGTTGTTCTGGCTTATCGCAAATAGTTCGTATGGATCAACTGTATGCCACGTATCGCACACGCGTCTCTAATATGAATCGTGCTTGATGTCTCCGGCATCGCAAACAGTTCGTCTTATTGGCGACATTTTTTTATGACACCGTTTGCGATTCATGCATCGCACACAGTTTGGTCACGGGGTCTCTGATTCATGTGTTGCGTTAGCGGTCGCCTGCAGTAGTGACATAAGCAAATTTCTTCTCATTCATAATAGTGGGAGCAAACTCAACAAAATAACTATCATGAGATACTAGATTGACATAACCCAATTGAAAATTAAAATCATGATGACAAGTTTCATAGTTATCATTATTCTTTATAGCATACATGTCATCACAATAATCATCATAGATAGCAACTTTGTTGTCATAATAAATTGAAACCTCTTTCAAAATAGTGGAATCATCATTAAATAAAGTCATGACCTCTCAAAATCCACTTTCATGATTATTACAATAAGATTCAACACCCTCCAAAATAGTGGGATCATTAGTACCTAGAGTTGACACTCTTCCAAACCCACTTTCATCAATATAATCATCATAAATAGGAGGCATGCTTTCATCATAAGAAATTTTCTCATCAAAACTTGGGGGGCTAAAAATATCATCTTCATCAAACATAGCATCCCCAAGCTTATGGCATTGCATATCATTAGCATCATGGATATTCATAGAAAGCATACTAACAACATTACAATCATGCTCATCA
This sequence comes from Elymus sibiricus, assembly GCA_039707655.1. Taxonomy (NCBI): domain Eukaryota; kingdom Viridiplantae; phylum Streptophyta; class Magnoliopsida; order Poales; family Poaceae; genus Elymus; species Elymus sibiricus. The sequence goes on from CM077666.1 coordinate 311,580,608, forward strand.
TTCAAAGGACTCACATTAAACATTTTATTAAATTCTTCCTCTAACAATTGAGCACAATTATCGGAATCCTTATTTTCAAGAAAGACATTATAAAGATAAAGCATTTGAGGCAACCTCAATTCCATTTTTTTGTAGTTTTCTTTTATAAACCAAACTAGTGATAAAACAAGAAACTAAAAGATTCAATTGCAAGATCTAAAGATATACCTTCAAGCACTCACCTCCCCGGCAATGGCGCCAGGAAAGAGCTTGATGTCTACTACACAACTTTTATTCTTGTAGACACTGTTGGGCCTCCAAGTGCAGAGTTTTGTAGGACAGTAGCAAATTTCCCTCAAGTGGATGACCTAAGGTTTATCAATCCATGGGAGGCGTAGGATGAAGATGGTCTCTCTCAAACAACCCTGCAATCAAATACAAAGAATCTCTTGTGTCCCCAACACACCCAATACAATGGTAAATTGTATAGGTGCACTAGTTCGGCGAAGAGATGGTGATACAAGTGTAGTATGGATAATAGATATAGGTTTTTGTAATCTGAAAATATAAAATAGCAAGGAAGCAAGTAGTAAAAGTGAGCACAAACGGTATTGCAATGCTTGAAAACAAGGCCTAGGGTTCATACTTTCACTAGTGCCATCTCTCAACAGTGCTAACATAATTGAATCATATAACAATCCCTCAACGTGCGACAAAGAATCACTCCAAAGTTCCTATTAGCGGAGAACATAAGATGAAATTATTGTAGGGTACGAAACCACCTCAAAGTTATCCTTTCCGATCAATCTATTGAGCCATCCCTATAAGTGTCACAAACAGCCCTAGAGTTCGTACTAAAATAACACCATATGATACACATCAACCAACTCTAATGTCACCTAGATACTCCAATGTCACCACAAGTATCCGTGAGTTGATTATTCGATATGCATCAAAACAACTTCAGATTCATAATATTCAATCCACACAAAGAACTTCAAAGAGCACCCCAAAGTTTCTATCGGAGAAAAGAAGATGAAAACGTGCAACCAACCCCTATGCCTAGATTACCCCAAGGTCACAGGAATCCGCGAGTTGATCACCAAAACATACATCAAGTGACTCAATAGAATACCCCATTGTCACCACGGGTATCCACATGCAAGACATACATCAAGTGCTCTCAAATCTGAAATATTCAATCCGACAATAACGAAACCTCAAAGGGAAAGACTCAATTCATCACAAGAAGATAGAGAGGGAAGAAACACCATATGATCCAACTATATTAACAAAGCTCGTGGTACATGAAGATCGTGCCAAATCAAGAACACGAGAGAGAAAGAGAGAGATCAAACACATAGCTACTGGTACATACCCTCAGCCCCGAGGGTGAACTACTCCCTCCTCGTCATGGAGACCGCCGGGATGATGAAGATGGCCTCTGGTGATTATTCCCCCCTCCGGCAGAGTGCCGAAATAGGGCTCCAGATGAGATCGCTTCGGTACAGAGGCTTGCGGCGGCGGAGCAGAAGTTCTAGGTTTCTTTTCGGGGTTTTCTATATTTATACGATTTTTCAGCGTTGGATTCACGCCAGGGGGCCCACGAGGGAGCGACAAGCTCGGTAGGTGCGCCCTGGGGGGGAGGGCGCGCCCCCCAGGCTTGTCGCTTTCTCGTGAGGCTTCTGGTCCTTCCTCGAAGCTTCGGGGGTCTCTTTTGGTCCATAAAAAATCACCATAAATTTTCAGCCCAATCCGAGAACTTTTATTTCTGCATAAAAAACAACACCACGGTAGTTCTGCTGAAAACTGCGTCAGTCTGGGTTAGTTCTAATCAAATCATACCAAAACCATATAAAATTGTTATAAGCATGGCATGAATACTTCGTAAATTATAGATACGTTGGAGACGTATCAAAGATCATCAAGAGTATATCCAATATCAGCACAGTGCTTCCTCGGAGTTTTAAGTAATCTCTTTTCTTCATGCTCTGAAAGGTTAGCATTGATAATAACAGGATATATCTTCTTTTCATCAAGATAGGCATATTTTAGTGTATCAGGAAGTTTCTTTAATTCGAACACAAGGTCACTCTTAGGTGGGAGAGGATCTCCCAAAGTTTCAACTGGCAAATTCTATTTAAAGGATAGGTGCTTGTCTAAAGAATATTTCATTTCTTTCATTCATATGCATATCATTTTCATGGTCTAGCAGATATTGTTCTAAAGGATCAGTAGGAGGAACAACAATAGAAGCAAGACCAATAATTTCATCTTTATTAGGTAATTCTTTATCATGAGATTGTCTACGAAACTTAGAGAAATTAAATTCATGCGATACATCACGAAAATTAACACTGGCCGTTTCCCTAGTACAATCAATCTTAGCATTAACAGTATTCAAGAAGGGTCTACCAAATATAATGGGACAGAAATCATCTTGTGGTGATCCAAGAACTAGAAAATCAGTAGGGTATTTGATCTTACCACACAAGACTTCAACATCTCTAACAATCCCAAGTGGTGAAATAGTATCTCTATTTGCAAGCTTAATAGTAACATCAATATCTTCCATCTCAACAGGTGCAATATCATTCATTACTTCTTGATAAAGAGAAAATGGAATAGCACTTATACTAGCACCCATATCACATAAACCATGATAACAATTATCTCCAATTTTAACAGAAACAATAGGCATGCCAACAACAGGTTTGTTTTTATCTGTTGTTTCTTGTTTAGCAATCCTAGTTGCTTCCTCACAAAAGCATATGACATGTCCATCAATATTATCAACCAAAAGATCTTTAATCATCGCAACATTAGGTTCCACTCTAATTTGTTTAGAGGGTTTAATTGGTTTAATATTACTCTTATTAATCACAGTTGAAGCTTTAGCATGTTCCTTAATCCTAACAGGGAAAGGAGGTTTCTCAATATAAGGAGTAGGCACAACTGGATCAACACTATAAATGATTGTCTCCTCTTTAACTATAACAGGTTCCTCACAATTTCTTCAATAGGTGGATGAAATTTAAACCAATTCTCCTTAGGGAGATCAACATGAGCAGCAAATGATTCACAAAAGTAGCTACTATCTCAGAGTCAAGTCCATATTTAGTATTAGACTTATGAAAGGCATCGGTTTCCATAAAAGATTTAACACAATCAAACTCAAGATTTATACCTAACTCTTTACCATTGTCGATTTCCCAATCTTCAAAGTTACGTTTAATTCTTTCCAGAAGATCCCATTTGAATTCAATAGTTTTCTTCATAAAGGAACCAGTAGAAGAAGTATCGAGCATGGATTGATCATTATGAGAAAGCCGAGCATAAAATTTTTGTATAATTATTTCCCTTGAGAGCTCATGATTGGGGCATGTATGCATCATATATTTAAGCCTCCCCCAAGCTTGAGCGATACATTCTCTTTTATGAGGCTAAAAATTATATATATAATTCCGATCGCGATGAACCAAATGCATATGATAAAATTGTTGGGGAACGTTGCATGGGAAACAAAATTTTTCCTACGCACACACAAGATCTATCCATGGTGATGAGCATCTACGAGAGGGAGAGTGAATCTACATACCCTTGTAGATCGCTAAGCGGAAGCGTTAAGAAACGCGGTTGATGTAGTCGAACGTCTCCGCGATCCAAATCGCAAGTCGTCCCTCGATCCGATCACGAACTAGTGCCGAACGGACGGCACCTCCGCGTTCAACACACGTACGGCTTGATGACGCCTTCACCTCCTCGATCCAGCGAGCGATGATGAAGTAGTAGATGAGTTCCGGCAGCACGACGGCATGGTGATGGTGGTGAGGAACAATCTCTGCAGGGCTTCGCCAAGCACTACGGAGATTATGACGGGAGAACTAGAGGGTTAGGGTTGCCGACACACGGCTTGGGAAATCTTAATCAATCCCGTGTGCTAGCCCTGCCCCTCTATTTATATGTTGAGCCTTGGGGTCTAAACTTGGAGTAAAAGCCTCCTCCAGGTCGGTTTTGCCCGCACAAGGTCGGTTTGGCCCGCAGGGAAAGAGTCCAACTCGGATCCCTGCAGTACCGCGCACAAGCGGTAGTACCGCTCACGAGCGGTAGTACCGCTTGAGCGGTAGTACCGCTTCACACAAGCGGTAGTACCGCTTATGCGGTAGTACCGCTTCACACAAGCGGTAGTACCGCTTACGCGGTAGTACTGCCTTACCAGCGGTAGTACCGCTTAAGGCAACAGCAAAACTTCCTTTTGCACTTTCCAATACCTCGTGGGCTTTATCCCTTTGGCTCATATAAAGTGTTGCTGCACCCGAACACTTCGGTAAACATCCGGAACCCCTTCCGGTGAATTCCGGAACCCTTCCGGAAACCAAAACACTATTATCACATATATCAATCTTTACCTCCGGACTCTTCCGGAGATCCTCGTCATGTCCGGGATCTTTATCCAGGACTCCGAACAACCTTCGATCACCAACAAAATAACTCTACTATACTAATCGTCACCAAACGTTAAGTGTGTAGACCCTGCGGGTTCGAGAACTATGTAGACATGACCGAGACACCTCTACGATCAATAACCAACAGCGGGACCTGGATGCCCATATTGGTTCCTACATATTCTACGAAGATCTTTATCGGTCGAACCTCTATGTCAAGGATTCAGTTAATCCCGTATGATGTTCCCTTTGTTCTTCGGTATGTTACTTGCCCGAGATTCGATCGTCGGTATCTCTATACCTAGTTCAATCTCGTTACCGGCAAGTCTCTTTACTCGTTCCGTAATACAAGATCTCGTGGCTAACACTTTTAGTCACATTGCTTGCAAGGCTCATTGTGATGTTGTATTACCGAGTGGGCCCTGAGATACCTCTCCGTCACACGGAGTAACAAATCCCAGTCTTGATCCATGCCAACCCAATAGACATCCTCGGAGATACCTGTAGAGCACCTTTATAGTCACCCAGTTACGTTGCGACGTTTGATACACACAAGGTATTCCTCCGATGTCAGGGAGTTGCATGATCTCATGGTCATAGGAATAGATACTTGACATGCAGAAAACAATAGCAATAAACTGACATGATCATATGCTACGTTTATAGTTTGGGTCTTGTCCATCACATCATTCTCCTAATGATGTGATCCTGTTATCAAATGACATCTCATGTGTATGGCTAGGAAACCTTAACCATCTTTGATCAACGAGCTAGTTAACTAGAGGCTTACTAGGGACACAGTGTTGTCTATGTACCCACACATGTATTTGAGTTTCCAATCAATACAATTATAGCATGGATAATAAACGATTATCATGAACAAGGAAATATAATAATAACTAATTTATTATTGCCTCTAGGGCATATTTCCAACAGTCTCCCACTTGCACTAGAGTCAATAATCTAGTTCACATCACTATGTGATTTACATTGTAATGAATCGAACACCCATGCAGTTCTGGTGTTGTTCATGTTTAGCCCTTGGAAGAGATTTAGTCATCGGATCTGCAACATTCAGATCCGTGTGTACTTTGCAAATATTTATGTCGTCCTCCTTGATGTAATCGCGGATGGAATTGAAACGTCGCTTTATGTGTCTGGTCCTCTTGTGAAATCTTGGTTCCTTGGCTAGAGCAATGGCACCAGTATTATCACAAAACAGAGTCATTGGGTTAAGCGCACTAGGCACTACTCCAAGATCTGTCATGAACTCCTTCATCCAGACACCTTCCTTCGCCGCCTCCGAGGCAGCGATGTACTCCGCTTCGCATGTAGAATCAGCTACCACGCTTTGCTTGGAACTGCACCAGCTAACCGCACCCCCATTAAGAATAAATACGTATCCGGTTTGTGACTTAGAGTCATCCGGATCAGTGTCAAAGCTTGCTTCGACGTAACCCTTTACGACGAGCTCTTGATCACCTCCATAAATGAGAAACATGTCCTTAGTCCTTTTCAGGTACTTCAGGATATTCTTGACCGCCGTCCAGTGTTCCACTCCTGGATCACTTTGAAACCTTCCGGCCATACTTATGGCAAGGCTGACATCGGGTCTTGTGCACAGCATTGCATACATGATAGAGCCTATGGCTGAAGCATAGGGGATGACACTCATCTTTTCTCTATCTTCTGCAGTCACTGGGCATTGAGTCTTACTCAACTTCACACCTTGCAAAACAGGCAAGAACCCCTTCTTGGACTGATCCATTTTGAACTTCTTCAAAATCTTATCAAGGTATGTGCTTTGTGAAAGTCCTATTAAACGTCTTGATCTATCTCTATAGATCTTGATGCCTAATATGAAAGCAGCTTCTCCTAGGTCCTTCATTGAAAAACTCTTATTCAAATATTCCTTTACGCTTTCCAACATTTCTATATTGTTTCCAATCAGTAATATGTCATCCACATATAATATTAGAAACGCTATAGAGCTCCCACTCACTTTCTTGTAAATACAAGCTTCTCCGTAAACTTGTATAAACTCGAACGCTTTGATCACCTCATCAAAGCGAAGATTCCAACTCCGAGATGCTTGCACCAGTCCATAAATGGATCGCTGGAGTTTGCAAACTTTGTCAGCATTCTCTGGATCGACAAAACCTTCTGGTTGCATCATATACAACTCTTCCTTAAGGAAACCGTTAAGGAACGGTGTTTTGACATCCATCTGCCAAATTTCCTAATCAAAAAAGGCAGCTATTGCTAATATGATTCTGACGGACTTAAGCATTGCTACGGGTGAGAAGGTCTCATCGTAGTCAACTCCTTGAACTTGTGAAAAACCCTTTGCCACAAGTCGAGCTTTATAGACGGTGATATTACCGTCCGTGTCCGTCTTCCTCTTAAAGATCCATTTGTTCTGAATGGCCTTACGCCCTTCAGGTAATACTTCCAAAGTCCATACTTTGTTTTCATACATGGATCCCATCTCGGATTTCATGGCTTCTAACCACTTCTCGGAATCCGGGCCCATCATCGCTTCTCCATAGCTCGTAGGTTCATCGTTGTCTAACAACATGACCTCTAAGACAGGGTTGCCGTACCACTCAGGAGCAGTACGCGTCCTTGTCGACCTACCAGGTTCGATAGCAACTTGATCCAAAGCTTCATGATCATCATCATTAACTTCCTTTTCAGCTGTTGTAGGCTCTACAGAAACATCTTTCTGCGCTGCGCTACTTTCAGGTTGAAGTAAAGGTTCAACAACCTCATCAAGTTCTATCTTCCTCCCACTCAATTCTTTCGAGAGAAACTCTTTCTCAAGAAATGTTCCGTTTTTAGCGACAAACACTTTGCCTTCGGATCTGAGGTAGAAGGTATACCCAACTGTCTCTTTTGGGTATCCTATGAAGACGCATTTCTCCACTTTGGGTTCCAGCTTTTCAGGCTGAAGCTTTTTGACATAAGCATTACATCCCCAAACTTTAAGAAACGACAGCTTTGGCTTCTTGCCAAACCAAAGTTCATATGGCGTCGTCTCAATGGATTTCGATGGTGCCCTATTTAAAGTGAATGCAGCTGTCCCTAATGCATAACCCCAAAACGATAGTGGCAAATCGGCAAGAGACATCATAGATCGCACCATATCCAATAAGGTTCGATTACGACGTTCGGACACACCATTACGCTGTGGTGTTCCAGGCGGTGTCAGTTGTGAAACAATTCCACATTGTCTTAAGTGACTGCCAAACTCATAACTCAGATATTCTCCTCCTCGATCAGATCGTAGGAATTTAATCTTCTTGTTACGATGATTCTCAACTTCACTCTGAAATTGTTTGAACTTTTCAAACGTTTCAGACTTGTGTTTCATTAAGTAAATATACCCATATCAACTTAAGTCATCAGTGAAGGTGAGAAAGTAACGATAACCACCGCGCGCCTCAATACTCATCGGACCGCACACATCAGTATGTATGATTTCCAACAAGTCACTTGCCCATTCCATTGTTCCGGAGAACGGTGTTTTAGTCATCTTGCCCATGAGGCATGGCTCACATGTGTCAAGTGATTCAAAATCAAGTGACTCCAAAAGTCCATCAGCATGGAGCTTCCTCATGCGTTTTACGCCAATATGACCTAAACGGCAGTGCCACAAGAAAGTGGTATTATCATTATCAATTCTACATCTTTTGGCATCAATGTTATGAACATGTGTATCATTACTATCGAGATTCAATAAGAATAAACCCCTCACATCGGGTGCATGACCATAAAAGATATTACTCATATAAATAAACAACCATTATTCTCTGATTTAAATGAGTAACCGTCTCGCAATAAACAAGATCCAGATATAATGTTCATGCTTAACGCAGGCACCAAATAACATTTATTCAGGTTCATCACTAATCCCGATGGTAATCGAAGAGCGAGCGTGCCGACGGCGATCACATCAACCTTGGAACCATTTCCCACGCGCATCGTCACTTCGTCCTTTGCCAGCCTCCGTCTATTCCGCAGTTCCTATTTTGAGTTGCAAATATGAGCAACCGCACCGGTATCAAATACCCAGGCACTACAACGAGAGTTGGTAAGGTACACATCAATAACATGTATATCATATATACCTTGTTTGTTGTTGGCCGCCTTCTTGTCAGCCAAATACTTGGGGCAGTTCCGCTTCCAGTGTCCAGTTCCCTTGCAATGAAAGCACACAGTTTCTAGTTTGGGTCCAGCCTTGGGTTTCTTCACGGGAGGAGCAACTGCTTTGCCACTCCTTTTGGAGTTACCCTTCTTACCCTTGCCATTTTTCTTGAAACTAGTGGTTTTATTGACCATCAACACTTGATGCTCCTTCTGAATTTCAGACTCAGCGGCTTTCAGCATCGCAAACAGCTCGGCGACTGACTTGTTCATCCCGTGCATGTTATAGTTCAACACGAAGCTCTTGTAGTTAGGTGGCAATGATTGAAGAACTCTGTCAGTGATAGCCTCTGGCGGAAGGGGCATCCCCAATTCAGCCAGACGGGTGGAGTACCCAGACATTCTGAGTACGTGATCACTGATAGACCCGTTCTCCTCCATCTTGCAAGCATAGAACTTATCGGAGATCTCATATCTCTCGATCCGGGCATTCTTCTGAAAGATAAACTTCAACTCCTGGAACATCTCATATGCTCCATGACGTTCAAAACGTCTTTGAAGTCCCGGTTCTAAGCCATACAATATTGCGCATTGAACTATTGAGTAATCTTCAGAACGAGCCTGCCAGGCGTTCACAACGTCTAGAGACTCAACTGGAGCGGGTGGATCACCAAGCGGTGCATCAAGGACATAAGCCTTCTGGGAAGCCGTAAGGATAATCCTTAGATTATGGGCCCAGTCCACAAAGTTACTTCCATCATATTTCAACTTAGCTTTCTCTAGGAACATATTAAAATTCAGGGGTGCTACTGCGCGAGCCATGATCTACAACATAAATATAGCAAAGACAACTTAGACTATTGTTCTAGATAATGAGTTTAGTTAATCATATTACTTAAAAACTCCCACTCAAATTGACATCCCTCCGGTCATTCGAGTGTAACATGATCCAAATCCACCAACTCAAGTCCGATCATCACGTGAGTTGAGGTGGTTTCAATGGAACATCTTTATGTTGATCATATCTACTATATGACTCATGTTCGACCTTTCGGTCTCTTGTGTTCCGAGGCCATGTCTGTACATGCTAGGCTCGTCAAGTTTAACCCGAGTGTTCCGCACGTGCAACATGGCTTACACCCGTTGTATGTGAATGTAGAGTCTATCACACCCGATCATCACGGCGTGTCTCGAAACGACAAACTTTCGCAACGGTGCACACTCGGGGAGAACACAATTTTATCTTGAAATTTAAGTGAGGGATCACCTTATAATGCTACCGTCGTCCTAAGCAAAATAAGATGCATAAAAGGATTAACATCACATGCAAATCATAAGTGACATGATATGGCCATGAACTCGCGCTTTTGATCTCCATCTCCAAAGCACTGGCATGATCTCCATCGTCACCGGCATGACACCATGATCTCCATCATCTTGATCTCCATCAACGTGTCGCCATGAGGTTGTCGCGCCGACTATTGCTTCCACGACTATTGCTAACTCATAGCGATAAAGTAAAGCAAAACGGCGAAAATAATTAAAGACAACTCTATGGCTCCTGCCAGTTGCCGTACTCATCGACATGCAAGTCGTGATATTCTATACAACACATGATCATCTCATACATCACATATATCTCATCATGTAATTGGCCATATCACATCACAACATACCCTGCAAAAACAAGTTAGACGTCCTCTAATTGTTGTTGCAAATTTTACGTGGCTGCTACGGGTTTGCAAGAACCGTTCTTACCTACGCAAAACCACAACGTGGTGTAGTGATTGCTTTTTGATCTTCTAAAAGAACCCTCTTCATTGAAATCGATTCAACTAAAGTGAGAGAGACAGACACCCGCTAGCCATCTTTATGCAACGAAGTTACATGTCAGTTGAAGGAACCTGTCTCGCGTAAGCGTACGCGTAATGTCGGTCCGGGCCGCTTCATCTCACAATACCTCCGAATCAAGTATCAACTAGTAACGGCAAGCAATATGTATACACCCACGCCCACAACTCGTTTGTGTTCTACTCGAGATCTCATCTATGCATAGACCTAGCTCAGATGCCACTGTTGGGGAACGTTGCATGGGAAACAAAATTTTTCCTACGCACACACAAGATCTATCCATGGTGATGAGCATCTACGAGAGGGAGAGTGAATCTACATACCCTTGTAGATCGCTAAGCGGAAGCGTTAAGAAACGCGGTTGATGTAGTCGAACGTCTCCGCGATCCAAATCGCAAGTCGTCCCTCGATCCGATCACGAACTAGTGCCGAACGGACGGCACCTCCGCGTTCAACACACGTACGGCTTGATGACGCCTTCACCTCCTCGATCCAGCGAGCGATGATGAAGTAGTAGATGAGTTCCGGCAGCACGACGGCGTGGTGATGGTGGTGAGGAACAATCTCTGCAGGGCTTCGCCAAGCACTACGGAGATTATGACGGGAGAACTAGAGGGTTAGGGTTGCCGACACACGGCTTGGGAAATCTTAATCAATCCCGTGTGCTAGCCCTGCCCCTCTATTTATATGTTGAGCCTTGGGGTCTAAACTTGGAGTAAAAGCCTCCTCCAGGTCGGTTTTGCCCGCACAAGGTCGGTTTGGCCCGCAGGGAAAGAGTCCAACTCGGATCCCTGCAGTACCGCGCACAAGCGGTAGTACCGCTCACGAGCGGTAGTACCGCTTCACACAAGCGGTAGTACCGCTTATGCGGTAGTACCGCTTCACACAAGCGGTAGTACCGCTTACGCAGTAGTACTGCCTTACCAGCGGTAGTACCGCTTAATGGAGCAGCAAAACTTCCTTTTGTACTTTCCAATACCTCGTGGGCTTTATCCCTTTGGCTCATATAAAGTGTTGCTGCACCCGAACACTTCGGTAAACATCCGGAACCCCTTCCGGTGAATTCCGGAACCCTTCCGGAAACCAAAACACTATTATCACATATATCAATCTTTACCTCCGGACTCTTCCGGAGATCCTCGTCATGTCCGGGATCTTTATCCAGGACTCCGAACAACCTTCGGTCACCAACAAAATAACTCTACTATACTAATCGTCACCAAACGTTAAGTGTGTAGACCCTGCGGGTTCGAGAACTATGTAGACATGACCGAGACACCTCTACGATCAATAACCAATAGCGGGACCTGGATGCCCATATTGGTTCCTACATATTCTACGAAGATCTTTATCGGTCGAACCTCTATGTCAAGGATTCAGTTAATCCCGTATGCTGTTCCCTTTGTTCTTTGGTATGTTACTTGCCCGAGATTCGATCGTCGGTATCTCTATACCTAGTTCAATCTCGTTACCGGCAAGTCTCTTTACTCGTTCTGTAATACAAGATCTCGTGGCTAACACTTTTAGTCACATTGCTTGCAAGGCTCATTGTGATGTTGTATTACCGAGTGGGCCCTGAGATACCTCTCCGTCACACGGAGTAAGAAATCCCAGTCTTGATCCATGCCAACCCAACAGACATCCTTGAAGATACCTGTAGAGCACCTTTATAGTCACCCAGTTACGTTGCGACGTTTGATACACACAAGGTATTCCTCCGATGTCAGGGAGTTGCATGATCTCATGGTCATAGGAACAGATACTTGACATGCAGAAAACAATAGCAATAAATTGACACGATCATATGCTACGTTTATAGTTTGGGTCTTGTCCATTAGATCATTCTCCTAATGATGTGATCCTATTATCAAATGACATCTCATGTCTATGGCTAGGAAACCTTAACCATCTTTGATCAACGAGCTAGTTAACTAGAGGCTTACTAGGGACACAGTGTTGTCTATGTACCCACACATGTATTTGAGTTTCCAATCAATACAATTATAGCATGGATAATAAACGATTATCATGAACAAGGAAATATAATAATAACTAATTTATTATTGCCTCTAGGGCATATTTCCAACAAAAATTTCTGGTGAAATTCCAACTTCAACCGGTTCCAATCCCATTTTCCAGTATCATCCAATAGCCTATACCATCTCAATGCCTTTACCCCCAAAGATAAAGGGAATACTTTCTTATTAACTCCATCCTTGGATAAACCTGCAAGCTTAAACAATCCACAAATTTCATCTATATAGATTAAGTGCATATCAGGATGTACCGTTCCATCTCCTGCATAAGGATTTGCTAGCAGTTTCTCTAACATACCCGAAGGAATTTCATAATAAATATTTTCAGTAGGTTCAGTAGGTTGAGGGGCAACTCTTATGGCTTCCGGTCGAGGTGAAGATACCCCGAACAAGCCCCTCAAAGGATTATTTTCCATAGTGACAAGTGATTGTAAATTTCAGCACATAATAAAAATGTTTCCTTACCAAATTCCACTTACCAAAGGCGCTTCACTCCCCGGCAACGGCGCCAGAAAAGAGTCTTGATGACCCACAAGCATAGGGGATCAATCGTAGTCCTTTCGATAAGTAAGAGTGTCAAACCCAGCGAGGAGCAGAAGGAAATGATAAGCGGTTTTCAACAAGGTATTCTCTGCAAAAGTACTAAAAGTAGAGGTAACAAATAGTTTTGAAGCAAGGTATTTCGTAACAAGTAACAAGTAACAATAGTAACCAAAGTGCAACAAGGTGACCCAATCCTTTTTATAGCAAAGGACAAGCCGGAACGTTCTCTTATAATAAGCAAAGCATTCTCGAGGACACATGGGAATTGTCGTCTAGTCACGTTCATCATGTTTAGGCTATTCGCGTTCGCTACTTTGATAATTTGATATGTGGGTGGACTGGTGCTAGGGTGTTGTTCTTACTTGAATAAGCAACCCTCTTATGATTACCCCCTCTCGCAAGCATCCGCAACTACGAAAGAAGAATTAAGATAAATCTAACCATAGCATGAAACATATGGATCCAAATCAGCCCCTTACGGAATAACGCATAAACTAGGGTTTAAGCTTCTGTCACTCTCGCAACCCATCATCTACTTATTACTCCCCAATGCCTTCCCTTAGGCCCAAGTATGGTGAAGTGTCATGTAGTCGACGTTCACATGACACCACTAAAGGAAGAACAACATACATATCAACAAAATATCGAACGAATACCAACTTCACATGATTACTTACAACAAGACTTCTCCCATGTCCTCGAGAACAAAAGTAACTACTCACAAATCATATTCATGTTCAAGATCAGAGGTGTATTGAATATGCTTAAGGATCTGAACATACAATCTTCCAGCAAATAAACCAACTAGCATCAACTACGATATGTAATCAACACTACTAGCAACCCACAGATACCAATCTGAGGTTTTGAGGCAAAGATTGAATACAAGAGATGAACTATGGTTTGAGAGAGGATGGTGCTGGTGAAGATGTTGATGAAGATTAGTCCTCCCACGATGAGAGGATCGTTGGTGGTGTCAATGGCTTCAATTCCCCCCTCCCGGAGGGAAGTATCCCCCGCAGAATCGCTCCGCCGGAGAGCAAAAGTGCTCCTGCCCAGGTTCCGCCTCGAGACGGCGGCACTTCGTCCCGAAAGTCTTCTTCTGATTTTTTTCTAGGGCAAATAGCATATTATAGGAGAAGATGGGCCCCAGAGGGCTGCTGGAGGGCCCACGAGCTCGGTAGGCGCGCCCCCTGAGCTCGTCGCTCTCTGGTGGCCCCCCTCTTGGTATTTATTCTGCCAATATTTTTTATATATTCCAAAACAATTCTCCATAAATTGTCAGGTCATTTGGAGTTGTGGAGAATATCTATCTCTGTTGTAGCTTTTTTAGGTCCAGAATTCCAGCTACCGGAAATCTCCCTCTTCATGTGAAACTTGCAAAATAAGAGAGAAAAGGCATTAGGATTGCATCATAAAGTGAAATAATGACCCAAAACATGATAAATAACAGTATGAAAACATGATGCAAATTGGACGTATCACTCTTCCACAGAGAAGCGCAAGGCGATTGGCGAGGAAATTGCACGGCTACTGGCAGCCGAATTCATCCGTGAAGTGTACCACTCCGAGTGGCTCGCCAACGTCGTCATGGTACCAAAAAGGATGTGCATAGATTTCAAGCACTTCAATCGGGCCTATCCCAAGGATCATTTTCCTCTCCCCAGCATAGATCGGATAGTGGACTCCACTGCGGGTTGTGAGCGTTTGTGTTTTCTGGATGCGTACTCCGGGTACCACCAGATCCGAATGTATGGTCTGGATGAAATAAAAACAGCCTTCATCACCCCTTTCAGGTGCTTTTGCTATATCATGATGCCATCCGGTCTTAAGAATGCTGGGGCAACCTTCCAGCGAATGATTCAGAAATGCTTGCAAAAGCAGATCAGTCAGAACATGGAAGCGTACATGGATGCCATCGTGGTCAAGTCTAGGAAAGGTTTCGACCTCCTAGACGACCTCGCCGAAACCTTCATGAACCTACGCAGATATGTAATCAAGCTCAACCCAGCCAAGTGCACTTTTGGGGTTCCGTCTAGCAAATTACTAGGTTTCCTCGTTTCCGAACGTGGAATCGATGCCAACCCCGAGAAGATTGGCGCTATAGTCTGAATGAAACAACCAGAGAGTCTCCATGACATCCAAAGACTCACGGGCTGTCTGGCAGCCCTGAGCAGATTCATTTCACGACTCGGTGAGAAAGCCCTGCCGCTTTACTGACTCATGAAGAAGTCAGACAAGTTTGAGTGGATGAGTGAAGCGCAAGCCGCGTTCGAGGAACTCAAGACCTTGCTTTCCACCCAGCCGGTGCTTGCTGCACCTGGCAGCCGAGAGCCACTTCTCCTGTACATCGCAGTTACAAGCCAAGTGGTTAGCACTGTGCTCACTGTGGAGCGTGAGGAACAAGGCAAAGCCTTGAAAATTCAGAGGCCTGTGTACTATATTTCAGAAGTCTTGACCCCTTCCAAGTAGAGGTACCCACATTATCAGAAGTTGGTTTACGGAATCTACTTGACTGCGAAGAAGGTGGCTCATTACTTTCAAGAACACTCGGTCACAGTGGTCAGTGATGCGCCGCTGTCAGAGATCATGAACAATAGGGATGCAACCGGCCGAGTGGCCAAGTGGGCCATTGAACTCCTCCCTTTGGACATCAAGTTTGAAGCCAAGAAAGCGATCAAATCACAAGCCTTATGTGGCACCCTGGCTCAGAGAGACCGGAACACCCCGTATTCCAGCCCAGAGATCAAGTCTTCTGGAATACGGCATTGCTTAGCATAGAACAAATCAGCTCTTTATTACAAATGATACGAGTACAAGGGTCTGATATTACAAAGGGTTACATCGGCATAGCAACACTACGCCTACTAAGGTAGCTCCATGCTAGCAGCAGAACATCTCATAGCGGAATAAGTTCTAGTAGCGGAACAATGACGACGATGATGGACTCCACTCCGCAGGGACTCTGGCTGGGACGCATCCTAGAGCACAAACTCGGGATCCTCGACAAGCAATCAATCACGGCATGACCTGCAATCTGGCATGACACGCCTGGTGAGTACTTTGAATGTACTCGCAAGCTCACAACAACCAAAGCAATCAAGACAAACAACAACATGGCAATTACAGGTTAATTATCAATGATGAACATGATACTGCTAGAACAACATGAGCATGGCATGTACATAATTCATGATATGAGCATGAACATGATGCTACTAGCACTAGCATGAGAGGGGGTCGATGTTTAAGGTCCCTTGGACCAACTTACTCTTCTCGGAGGTTATCTCATAACCACCATGTGCATCAAGCTTACCGTCGTGAACATCACACGATCACCTCAGGATCGACCAAGCTCGGTATCAACTATACCATCGTGATCATCACATGACCACACGAAGCTCGATCTCTACCTGTGATCATCGCATGACCACATAAAGATTAACCAACTTCTTTTCTCATGGAACCGGGGTTGTTTATTATCCTGGTTATTATTTCTGTTGACCCATAGTGTGACCTACTACGAACGATGTCCATGATCGAGGATGCGGCTATCGATAGATTATACACTCTGCAGAGGTTAGTACACTGTACCCACACCACAGAACTCATGGCCTCGTGCTCCCATTCGGGTGGACCAACGACATTACGACAAAACCAATCTATTGCATGACACTCTCCCGGCCACTCCGACAAACTCCCCTTTGGGCTATGTCCTGGGTGGCCCCGATGTCAACTCGTGACATCCGCCACCTTCTTGGCTGCCACCGTCGTGGCCAAAACAAACTCGTCCCACACGGGGATAACCACGCGCAAACAACTCGGGCACACAAGGCTTATGGCCGCCTACCTGATCAAGGTAGCGCGCGCACATAACCTTCCCTAGTTGGAGGCACCGGCGAGAGGCATGACAATAGACCGAATTAGGGCCTCCCCATCCAGGCAAGTGTGGTTGCACTGGTGAGCTCGATTCGGTGGCACCATGACTCAGCCAACAGATTTGTTCAAGTTCGATTAATGTCAGGTTTAACTTGAATGGTGATGAGCTGAGTCACAATAACATAATGAAATAACAATGCATATGAGCATGATATCAGTGTAACCATGGGTGGGCAACATAACCTTTTAACAAAATAACATCAACAATGATAACTCATTTAGTATACGGGATGCAGATGAGCATGGCATAAAGAGGATCATGAACATCACAAGTATTTTCATATCAATCCATAATGACTCATATGAGCATGTCATTATCACTAGCAGCTGAAATGATTACAAGAATAAATCATGATAAGAATAACATTAGCAACTAATCATTTCACTTACTAGATGAAAATGAACATGGCATAAGCATGGACATGGATTCACAAGCATATTCAAAGCATTAACAAAATCATTAAATGAACAAGCAATTATTTAAATATTCCAGTAGAAACCATGGCTACTGCAATGCCATCATGCAAGTGGCTGTTGTGGCTTGCCTGGGGATGAAGGATTCACCGGGGAGAAGTGCGAGAGGCTCGCGGAAAATTTTGCCGGAAACAGTTCTCTCTCGGCGGAGCTGAATAGGCAGGGGCAAAATGGTCATTTTCAGAATGCTACAACATGGTGAAAATGATGCCAATAGAACGGGCTCGCCGAATAGAGAACGTGGGCTTTGGAATCACCTGAATTGGAGTCACGGTTAAGAAGTTGTGGCCGTTCGTTCGTTAGGCAGAAAAACAAATAAAAAGTGAGCTTTTCTGCTGCTAATGGGTGAAAGTTCACAATATAAGAGTTTCGGCGGATGGGCTGAAAAGCTGAAGGCGTATTTCTGAAAATACGCTTTCGCTTCTGGAAAACGTATTTTGGCCCAAAGCAGCGCCGAAGTACGCTTTCCGAAGACGAAAACGTATTCTACAGAATCCGTCTCCACTTAAGTCGCGGGCCCGGCCGGCTGAGTCTATGACGCGCGGGCCCCGCGTTGACTCTCTCTCCCCTCCCGCCTCCTTCTCCTACCTCTCGACGGGAGCGGCAGAGGGCTCGGCTGCGCGCGGGCCGGCGCTTGCCCCGGCGGCTCCGGCCATCCCAGGCGGAGCTTGGACCACTGGCGAAATCGGGAGGATGCGCCGCATCCATCCAGGCAGGGCACGTGCCTCGGGGGAGGTCGAGCATGAGTGCTCCTTCGAGTGCGGTGGAGACCGGCGACGGGCGAGCTCAGGCTCGGAGGCACAGCCTACCGGAGGAGGAGAGGAGGTGCTGGGGTGGTTCTAGGAGGTCGATGGAGCTCTCTGGTGGTGGAATGAGAGGGAGGCGAGCTCGGCATTGCTCGAATTTAAGGCGAGGGTGGCGGCGGCCATGGTGGCAATGCGGAGCGAGGAGGGGCTCCGGAGCTCGTTAGAGAGGTCGGGGACGCTACTGGGAGTGTGGTGAGGAGGTTGATGAGCTAGGGAGGCCTCGGGGAGGGCTTATATAGCTGCGGCGAGGTCACGGCCATGGCGACACGTGTGCCGCGCTCTGGGGCTCGGTGACACGCGGAGGGGAGGGAGAGAAGGTCCAGGGAGGTTCACGCGGTGAGGAGAGGCCACGAGGGTGCTTCGGGAGAGCTCGGGGACGGCGTGGCTGACCGGACATGGTGGAGCAGACACGGTCTGCTCCCGGACACGGTCGCCGTGACGCGTCGGGCGAGAGAGAGGAGGGGGAGAGGGGCCAGAGGGTTACGTGGACGAAGGGGGGAGGTGGGCGGCACCAGAGACGAGCAGAGGCGGGCGGGGAGAAGAGACCCGAAGCAAAACGACGCAGAGAGCGCGACAATGGCCTCCCAGCCGCGTGGTCACCGCGTGCACAGGCGCACGCGGTGCATTCTGGCCAGCAAAAACATGTATAGTGTGTAGTCCTTCCAAAGTAGGACCTCTCTGAAGTGATAGAACGAAGGAAGCCACTTTGTGCTAATGGGTAGCATCAACAGAAGTTTGCTGTAGCAAACTTGATCATGAAGTTGTGGTCAAAAGGGATGGGATAAGGGCTAGCCAGGATGTCACAGCAGTTTAGGGTAGGAAGGACTACAGTCTTGTGAAATATGAAAGGATTTGGACCAATATTTATCATAGTTGTTTCACAACTGCCAATCTGGTCCAGGAAACTAGATCATGAAGCTGCGCTCACATGGGGTGTTGGATAAGTCTGAAATTTTGTGGAGGATAATCATTTGGTCATATGAAGGCACTGCAAAAATTTCATACCATTTAGATAAATAAAAATGGTACTTCCTTCACAATGCTTCCCACTGGACAGAAACTTGGGGGAATTTTGTAGAGAAAAGGGCTAGGCAAAATGATGTAAATTTTGGCATGCTCAAAGGATATAGGGATATTTAGGTCCTGGATTAATTTCAGATTTTATGAAGCAATATAAAATATAGTTGCTTCACAACCAGAAGCAAGAATTTGAAGGTGTGCTCACATAGTTTGTTGGATGGAGATGAAATTTAGTGGAGAGTAATTATTTGATCATATGAATGATCTACCAAAATTTCAACTTGTTTGGATAAGCCTAGCTAGTACTTCCTTCACAAAGCTTCTCTCTGGTCAGAAACTTTGGAAATTTGCTGAGGAAGATTTACTAGGCAAATGAAGCTAAATCTTGGCATGTGGCAATTATTTAAGTATGAAAGAGTTCTCAAAAAGTTGGAGGGCAATCAAAAAAATATAAATAGCACTTCCTTCACAAAGTGCCATTCTGGACAGAATAGGAAATGAATATTCCTGAATTATTTTTGAACTAGGCAAGGATGGGTTTTGACATATTAGTGGGAGATATGATCCAAAGAATTTATGAGAATTTTGTGGGAATTTTAGGAAATACAGAAATATAGGTTGCTTCACAACCTAGAGCAAACAGGATTATTCCTTTAATAGAAAAAAGGAATATTCCCAAGAAATAAATATTAGGGTTGGGCTAAGATGGAAATGACATGGCCTTGGGATAGATTTGGGAATGTCAAGCCACTAGGGAGAGGAAGAAGAGATGATCTCTCCAGGGTTTAGGACCACATAGCCACGGAGAAAGGAACTCCAAATAAAAATTCGAAGAAATCCAAAAGAAAAAGAAAGGGCCAAAAATCGGGATGTTACACCTTAGTGGATTTCCTGGCCGAGTGGATTGAACACCAGCAGTCGGCTCTTAGCCTCCCCGAGCATTGGACCATGTTCTTCGATGGCTCTAAGATGCTCAATGGCTCGGGGGCTGGAGTGGTCCTAGTTTCCCCCAGGGAAGACTGGCTCAGCTACGTGTTGTAGATCCACTTCGATTCCTCCAACAACAAAGCGAAGTACGAAGCTCTTTTGTACGGGTTGCGTATGGCCATCTCACTCGGAATCCGTCGACTGATGGTATACGGTGACTCGGACCTAGTTGTCAATCAAGTAATGAAAGAGTGGGACATCCGGAGTCTGGCGATGACAGGTAACTGCAATGCAGTCAGAAAGCTAGAGAAGAACTTTGAAGGGTTGGAGTTGCATCACATTCCCCGAATCAAGAATCAAGCGGCTGATGACTTAGCCAAGATCGGTTCCACCCGGAAAGAGGTACCGAAGAATGTGTTCCTTGAGAACTTACACTCCCCAACGATCAAAGAAGACCCCTTCGTGGAGGAGCCCCCGTAACCAGTTGGACCGTCAAACCCGACTGAAGTTGAAATACCAGTAGTAATTGACCTGGTCTATGAAGTTTTGGTGATCATACCCGAGTGGACTGCTCCCTACATTGCATATTTGCTCAGGCAAGAACTCCCTGAGGATGAAGTCGAAGCCCGACAGATTGTCCGTCGATCGAAGGCCTACACTGTCATGGGAGATCAGCTTTACAAGAAAAGTACCTCTGGAGTTGTACAATGCTGCCTTTCACCAGAGGAAGGGCAACAGATCCTGCAAGAGATTCACTCGGGAACCTGTTGGCGCCATGCATCCTCTCGGATGCTGGTTGCAAAAGCATTCCGCACGGATTTTATTGGCCCTGAGCCAATGAAGCCGCCAAGGACATAGTGGAGCAATGTGTCGAATGCCAATTCTATGCTAATCAATCTCACAAGCCAGCGTCCGCGCTGAAAATGATTCCGATCACCTGGCCCTTCGCTGTCAGGGGCCTCAACATGGTCGGATCACTCAGAACTGGGGCCATTGGATTTACCCATTTGCTAGTGACCGTCAACAAGTTCACCAAATGGATTGAGGCCAAACCCATAAAGAAGCTGGACTCGGCAACAGCAGTCAAGTTCATGAAAGAAATAATCTTCAGATTCGGAGTCCCCCATAGTATCATCATTGATAAAGGGTCAAACTTCGACTCGGATGAATTCCGAGCGTTCTGTTATTCCCAGGGCACTCGGGTTGGTTACGCCCCCGTGGCTCACCCGCAGTCGAATGGTCAAGCAGAACGGGCGAATGGGATGATTCTCCAAGGACTGAAGCCACGCCTGATGACCCACAATTATAGGGGATCAATCGTAGTCCTTTCGATAAGTAACAGTGAGCGAAGCAAATGATAAGCGGTTTTCAGCAAGGTATTCTCTGCAAGTACTGAAAGTAGCGATAACAGATAGTTTTGTAACAAGATAATCTGTAACAAGTAAAAATAGTAACAAGGTGCAGCAAGATGGCCCAATCCTTTTTATAGCAAAGGACAAGCCGGAACATTCTCTTATAATAAGCAAAGCGTTCTCGAGGACACATGGGAATTGTCGTCTAGTCACGTTCATCATGTTTAGTTGATTCGCGTTCGCTACTTTGATAATTTGATATGTGGGTGGACCGGTGTTAGGGTGATGTTCTTACTTGAACAAGCAACCCTCTTATGATTACCCCCTTTCGCAAGCATCCGCAACTACGAAAGAAGAATTAAGATAAATCTAACCATAGCATGAAACATATGGATCCAAATCAGCCCCTTACGGAATAACGCATAAACTAGGGTTTAAGCTCCTGTCACTCTCGCAACCCATCATCTACTTATTACTCCCCAATGCCTTCCCTTAGGCCCAAGTATGATGAAGTGTCATGTAGTCGACGTTCACATGACACCACTAAAGGAAGAACAACATATTGATACGTCTTCAACGTATCTATAATTTTTGATTGTTTCATGCTATTATATTATCAATCTTGGATGCTTTATATGCAACTAGCGGGGTTACCCCCGCATTTGCACGGCTAGAAATTTTAAATCTACAATATATATTGTAAGCTCTATTTCATTACTCTAAATATTTTTCATTCTCAAAATAAACATCATGTATGATCATAAGTTTTTCAATTATTTCTTGAGCTCATTTAGTTCATGTAAGGTGTGTTAAAACTCATAAAGGTTTCAGACTGAGAATGAATTATACAGAACCATGAAAGTTACATATGAATTAATTACAAAGTACATTTCCAGTTCAAACATATGGTCCAAGAATGTGTCTATTTATGTGGATGCATCGGTAATGCCTTTGGCTGTCTATTAGCTATGTATATATATGTGTTATTTTATTAGGAAATTATACTACTAAGTTTGAAATTTGTTTTATTGTTTCCTTGAGAAAAATGGAATATTTTATGAGTTCAATCATGATGCAAAATATGTGGTTGTTCCATTCGAAATTTGTAGTTGTTTTGATCTTTAATTCTAATAAATTCTCTTTACTTATGGTCTTACAGGTGTATATGTCATTTTTACTTTAGGGCCGTCTACATGGTCCAATAGTAAGCCTATCTTTATTTATTTTGTAAGCTGATTGTCCAACCGCAATGTGTATTGTTTTCTCCTTGCTCCTCAATACAAAATATCTCTCTATCTCCCTCACTCCTTCTACATCTCTCCCTCTCTCTCTCACTCTGTCTCTGTCTCTCTGCACATCCACCATCCACCTCTTGCTTCCTTGAAAAACATCTCATCGGCAAGCATGGATTAGTGGCCCTATTTACCCACCCGAGTAACTTGGTCTTATTTATCCAATGTCATATCAATAATTCATTACATTTAACACCTACGCTTAAAATTAGTTTTTGAGAATACCTTGCTTTTACCCACTTGCCCAAACTGAAGTAGCGATGGCAGTGGCATGCTCAAGGGAACGGAACCATAGCGGAAGCGGGTTTTAATACGACATAGAAATTGCACATGTTTGATTTCGTAAAATGGTATTTTATTTCAGTTATGTGTTATATGTCCCAGTTTGTGACGCATTTGATACTTTTGCATTGTCAAACATTGAATGGCTAGTGTTTCCTCTCCTAGATTTGACGATCCAGGAGAAGGCTGCCATGCGGGCGGCTGCTCGTGACTTGTCCTCAGGTACTTCCCCCATCCCTTCTGATCCTTCCTGTTCTAGTTCTCGGTTTTCTGTGCTTGGCTCCGCTCCGTTGTCACATCTGGCTGAGGTGGCTACTGATAGTGGCATCGTGTTCCGTGGCGAGAAGGGGACCATCCTTGAGCAGATCTCTGCTATCTGCACCAAGGAGCGGCTTGATGGGGCGTTGGCTGAAGCTCGTGCTTATGCTGCGCGTGGTGAACCCAGCACCCCGGCGCACACTGACCCTGGTCATAGAGAGACCAGGGACAGTGCTGCGCCCCCTCTGGAGACTGTGGTGGAGACACCCTCGGCAGTCCCTCCCCCGGTGAGGGAGCTGCGTGGGCGTCCTCCCACTCGTCTCAACCCCACTGAACCGGAGTCTTCCGCTTCCCTAGGACCGGAGTCTTCCGTTGCCCCCCCTACGCGGGGGCGGCGTGGCCGTCCGATGAAGGCATCCCCCCGATCCGCGATTGACGGGCGGGCTAGCTCGGCCCCGCTTGCGGGGCCTAGGAACTCCACTGAGGTTATTAAATGAAGCTCCTATGTTGGAACATTAGGGGCTTCGGCCTCTCTGGCCGGAGGTGTCAGCTAATCGAGTATTTGCGTCAGGAGGAGATTGGCATTGTGGGACTCCAGGAGACGATTCGCCAGGACTTTAGTATGCATGAGCTCCAGGGGCTTTCCCGCCACCAGTTTGCCTGGCAGTGGTTGCCTGCTATGGGGCAATCTGGGGGCATTTTGCTCGGAGTCTAGGAGGATGCTTTCTCGGTTGAGGATATGGACCGAGGGGAATTCTTCTTGAGCATGTCCGTCACTGACCGACGAGTCCACTTCAGTTGGGAGGTGATTTTCGTCTATGGTCCTCCGGATCATACTCGCTCTTCTGACTTCCTCGCTGAGCTTAAAAATAAGGTGGAGAGGTGCACCACTCCGGTGGTGGTGGCCGGGGACTTCAACCTCATTAGGTGGGCTTCGGATAAAAGCTCGCCTAATGTTGATCGGGTCCGCATGCGTCTATTTAACGACTGCATTGCGGACCTTGCGCTCCGTGAGATAGCCCGCGTAGGGGCTAGGTTCACGTGGACGAATAAGCAGGCGGACCCCATCCGGAGTGTTCTAGATCGGGTCTTTGTGTCGGCTCGGTGGGAAGTGATGTTCCCTTTGTGCTCGCTCAAGGCGGTCACTCGGATTGGCTCCGACCATACCCCCCTGCTTTTCTCGTCGGGGGATGAGGCCCCCCCTAGGACCCGTCGCTTCCGCTTTGAGACATTTTGGCTGGAGCAACCGGGTTTCTTTGAGATGGTTCGCGACCGCTGGCTTGAGGCGGTCGTGTCCCCGCCTCGTGTGTTTTGTGCTGTGGACGTCTGGCATCACTGTGCTAAATTGTCTCGTCAGGCCATGAAGGGCTGGGGGGCGAACCTTGGTGCTGATCTCCGGGCCCGTAAAGGGGCCCTGCTGGATCAGATTAAGGTGTTGGATGACCTTGCTAACGGGCAGGGCTTTTCACCTGACGACTGGCTTAGGAGATACGCCCTCGAGGCCTCACTCATGGACATCTACAAGAGCGAGGAGCTGTTCTGGCAACGTCGAGGGGGCCAGAACTGGCTCCTTAGGGGGGATGCGAAAACTGCCTACTTTCAGGCGATTGCTAATGGCCGCAGGCGGAAGTGTGCCATCCCTTTCCTCTGGGATGGGGATGTTCTTCTGGAAAGCCCAGATGACATCTCCACCCATATTTACTCCTTTTACAAGGAGTTGTTCTTGGCTGAGCCGCGCGGAGGCGTCTCTCTCTGCGCTGACTTCTAGCCGCTTGCTGACCAGGTCTCCGATGCGGAGAATGCGGAACTTACTCTCCCATTCTCCCCTGAGGAGGTGGGGCAAGCCATTGCGTCTATGAAAGCCTGCTCGGCCCCGGGGCCGGATGGCCTCCCGGTAATCTTCTTCCAGAAATTCTGGGAGATCTTACGCCCGGTCATTATGCCCATGTTTCATGAGTTCTATATTGGAACCTTGGACATGGCTAGGATTAACTATGGTGTCATATCCCTGATCCCCAAAGTAGTTGGGGCGACGGATATTCGACACTTCCGCCCCATCACGGTGATCAACGTGTTGGAGCGAATCTTTGCGAAGGTTTGCGCAACTCGCTTATCCCCGGTGGCGGAAAGGATTGCTCACCCCCTTCAGTCCGCGTTCCTGAAGGGTCGGCGGATCCATGACGAAATTCTTGCCCTTCACGAGATCGTCCACGAGGTGGCGTCGAAGGGGCTTAAGGGGGTCTTCCTCAAATTGGACTTCCAGAAGGCATATGACCGTCTGGACTGGTCCTTTTTGAGGTTGGTGATGGAGCGACGAGGATTTGACGAGAGGTGGTGTTCCTGGATCATGCAACTGGTTAGATCTGGGAACACGGCGATCAATCTCAATGGCGAAGTGGGACCCTTTTTCCAGGCTTCCAGAGGGGTAAAGCAAGGGGACCCTGTCTCCCCCTTGCTTTTCAACCTCGCAGTTGATGCCCTTGCAGGCATCTTAGATAAGGCCAAGTTGGCCGGCCACCTTAAGGGTGTAGTTAGTCACCTCATCCCGGATGGGGGGGTTACTCACTTACAGTATGCGGATGACACCATGATTATGGTGGGAGGCTTGGACTCGGACATTGTTAATCTTAAGTTCCTTTTGCTCCGCTTTGAGGAAATGTCTGGACTTAAGATTAACTTTGATAAGAGCGAGGTGGTGGTCCTTGGCTATTCTGAGGCTGAGCAGCTTCGGATCGCGGATAACCTCAACTGTAGGTTGGCGTCATTCCCCATTTCCTTCTTGGGGATGCCCCTGGCCGAGTCTAGGATTTTGGTGAGTGGGTATGATCCGCTTGTGGGACGAGTAGCGTCCCGTGCGGAGCCCTGGTGCGGTAGGTTCACTTCTAAAGCTAGCAAAAGTGTCCTCATTAGCTCTAACCTTGCCAGCCTCCCCATGTATATGATGGGGATGTACATCTTACCCGAAGGTGTGCATAGCTCCTTTGACAAGGAGCTGGCTAGGTTCTTCTGGCAGGCAGGGGATGGTCGGCCCAAGTACCATATGGTGAAGTGGGCTGACATTTGCTTGCCGAAGGACCGAGGTGGGTTGGGCATCCCTGCATCTCGCCGGATGAACGTGGCGCTCATGCTGCGTTGGGTTTGGCGGATCTTGCGGGGAGATGGGGGGTTGTGGCTGCAGCTGGTTGAGTCCAAGTACTTGCAGGGCCAACCCCTCTTGGCTTGCTCACAATCGGCTGGGTCCCAGTTCTGGAAATCTATTCAGGCCATCAAGGAAGAGATTAGGCTGGGTTTGCGTTTCTCGGTTGGCAATGGGTCTGGGACCCAATTTTGGTTGGACCCCTGGCTTGAGGGCGAACCCCAACGCTTGCGGTTCCCGAGGCTCTTTGCGATTTGTGAGGACCCGACCATTCTAGTTTCTGCGGCTGCTTTGGAGGAGGGATGGAACATTGCGTTCCGCCGCTCTTTCGGACCGGAGGAGGTACGGGAATGGTCCGACCTGAGGGAAGTAGTCCCTCTTCCTCTGTCCCAGGACTCTGACACTGTTTCTTGGAGTCTTTCCCCTTCGGGTGAATTCTCCGTTAGCTCGGCCTATCAGGCATTATGTCGTATGCCGGTTTTACAGTGGCTATCCCCACTGTGGAAGGCAACGTTGCCCTTGAAGATTAAGATTTTTGTATGGCAGCTTCTCCGAGACCGTCTTCCTTCGGGGACAGAGGTGCTGAAACGCCATGGCCCGGGCAATGGCCTTTGCCCTTTGTGCCATGTCCCGGAAACGGGAACGCACATTTTGTTTTCGTGCGTAGCGGCGCAGGCACTTTGGTGCTTTGTTCGTGAGGCTCTAGGGCCTGAGTGGGAGGCCCATGACCTTGCAGGGTTTCTGCAGGTTAGGGCCACCCGGGTTGGCTGTAAGCGCCGACTGTTCTGGCTCATCTTCGCGGCTATGATGTGGACTCTCTGGACTACTCGCAACAAGATGGTGATTGAGCGGGTGTTCCCGCGACGTGCCTCTGACTCGTTCTTCAAATTTCTTGCCTTCTTGCAGCACTGGCATCCACTCGCTAGGCCGAGGGATCGTGATCGACTTCAGCTATTCCTGGACGCCCTGGTGTCTTCCGCGCGTCGGCTCTCCGACCGCTCGCCTGCTTCGTAGCTTGCCCCTGGTGGCTGTTTGTTTCTTCTGTCTTCATTTGGGCGTCCTTGTGCTGTGGCCCCAGCATTTTTCTTTTATGACTGTGCTTGAGTTGTGGTTGTATGGACATATGCTTTATCTATAAAGCGAGGCGAAAGCCTGTTTCGGAGTAGATTTATAGTATACTTTCCACCACAAAAAATGATATTACCAATGCAAAAAAATGGCATTTTAAGCTAATATTTTAGACTATTGTGGACAAATCTTGAAAGACATAAATTGTTTATAAAAGAAATGGAAAAGTTCAGTATACTAAAATTATCTTATATTAGTTTAGTTCTCACTGATGCAGCAAATTAAAGACGTGAATGACAACCCAAATATTTTGCTCACATCCCTTAGGGGATGAACACATGAAATGATATCCCCATTTGCTCCGATTCAACCATAGCTTTCATACATGTTCATTTCTACGCTTCTCTAATCCTAGTGTTTGAAATCTCTACTGATAAGTATGATCTGATAAAAAATAACTGTCTTGATTATTATATATGAAGCTACTATGGTGTAATGAAGCTGAACTAACCGTAGGTTTGCTTGGCCGTTCAATGTCCTCAACATGTATTTGATGTTACGACTGGGATAATATAGTTCTCTGGTTTTGATGTGTTAGCCGCCGTTGCTTGTCTTCAATTGGCGCCTTGTCCATGTATGTATGTTAGTATGTACATGTAACCTTGTCTTTTATGCCTTCAAATTAAAATAAATGTTTGTGGATTACATGTGCTAAGTTTCCTAGGATGATAGGAACTCGTATATTCAAGTATGAAGCAATCAAATATGTACATCTACCTGATTGACCTTGACAATAAATACTAAATCCTCCCGCAAGCTCCCATCTATTCTCCGCCATATATATTGAGCATCGACCATCTAACGACACCCCTGTTTCCATATAGCACCATATTAAATTCCAATTGAGAAAAATACATGCATATGATGTCAATTTCATGCATACATGATGTGCATCGTAAGTCTTCACACCTGGTTCGTGTGATGGACCAGTTGCTGGTCCCATCCATCGAGGGCACTACGGTCACCAACGGTGCAGGCATGTCATACTACATCGACTGGGGTCAAGTAGCATTTCGTTAAGATGACAGTCCCGTCTGCGGTCACGGCGTCTGAGGAAGTGCTTGAATGCTAAGAGGAGTACTCCATGATCCAATAGTTGCATCTCATTGTCACGCACGTCGCCACAATCTATGCGGGTAACTATGTGACTATGGTCGACGAACTGACCGGATCTCAGCATGGTGGTTCGTGCTTGTGGCCATGATCTGCACGACCTCCGTTATTGGCCAGCTTATGCTTAGCTATTGCGCTAGCCCGACACTTCTTCCTGGCCTCCGAAAACTCCGCCATGCCTGGTGCCTCAGCGAAGGAGCACGCTAGCAAGCACTCCCACCATAATACGTGCCCAACCAACTCCACTTGAGGCGAACCAAGCCATCCTCGAATCGTCTTGAAAGCATGGTGGTCGTCTCCACGTATCTGCTAATATGGCCCATTGCGAAGCTTTTTTTTAGGGAGAGGGAGGCTAGACTTTCTATAGTGTTTCCTTGTAGATAGACTAATTTACATATGTTCTTTTCCGCAGAAAAACCTGCTCATATTTTTTTTTCCAGTGTGCACGTGATAAGTTTACATATGTCCATGTTGCACGTATCAGTGGAAAGACGTGGCCGTGTTTATTTTTCTCTTTCTAGTGTGTACGTGGTTTTAGATGTGTGTTGGACTCATATTGCACTCGTGTCAATGGTGGACTTCTTTGTGTGTGACTATTATTTTGTCTTGTTGGTCTCCTTCTCTAGTACACCTCCTTGTCCTACACGTAATTGTACTTTCCACCTTTCCATCATAATATATGTACGTGACATCTCCTCCTTAATTTGCACGTACAGTACATGAGTTTTTTCTTTCATAATCCATGTACGTGAGTTCTAAAAAAAATATGTACACGTGACAACTTCCTATGTTCCAAAAAAGGCATATACACAATATTTGTATGTAACGTTTATACCTTTATAAATCTTAACCGTTAATCTCCAAAATTAATGGTTGATATAATTTAATATATGTGGATGAACGTGATGACTTATTTGTCTTCTGTTTTAATAATATAATAGAAGATTATATGCTATTTTATATTATTTTTGGGACTAACCTATTAACCTAGTGTCCAGTGTCAGTTGCTGTTTTTTTTTTTTTTGACTTTTTCAGAAAATCAATATCAAACGAAGTCCAAACGGGAAAAAAAAATCTTTAGATTATTTTTTTTCGGACCAGAAGGGACCCTGGAAGCTTCGGGAGGAGACCAGAAGACATATGAGAGAGCCATAAGTTCACACGGCGCGCCCCAGGGGGTGGCCGCGCCGCCTGAGCTTGTGGGTCCCACGTAACTCCGTTTGACCTAATTCCTAGCCTATAAATTCCCAAATATTTCCAAACCAACAGAGGGCCAGACGAAATAACTTTTCCGCTGCCGCAAGCTTCTGTTCTTCCGCGATCCCATCTGGAGGACTTTTACGGCACTCTGCTGGAGGGGGGATCGATCACGGAGGGCTTCTATATCAACCTTGCTGCTCTACCGATGATGCATGAGTAGTTTACCACAGACCTACGGGTCCATAGCTAGTAGCTAGATGGCTTTTTCTCTCTCTTTGATCTTCAATACCATGTTCTCCTCGATTTTCTTGGAGTTCTATCTGATGTAATATTCTTTTGTGGTGTGTTTGTTGGATCCGATGAATTGTGGGTTGATGTCTACTACTCAACTTATTCTTGTAGACTCGTGTTGGGCCTCCAAGCGCAGAGTTTTGTAGGGCAGTAGCAATTTTCCCTCAAGTGGATGACCTAAGGTTTATCAATCCGTGGGAGGCATAGGATAAAGATGGTCTCTCTCAAACAACCCTGCAATCAAATACAAGAAATCTTTTGTGTCCCCAACACACCCAATACAATGGCAAATTGTATAGGTGCACTAGTTCGGCGAAGAGATGGTGATACAAGTGTAGTATGGATAGTAGATATAGGTTTTTATAATCTGAAAATAAAAAAACAGCAAGGTAGTAAGTAACAAAAGTGAGCACAAACGGTATTGCAATGCTTAGAAACAAGGCCTAGGGTTCATACTTTCACTAGTGCAATCTCTCCACAATTCTAACATAATTGGATCATATAACAATCCCTCAACGTGCGATAAAGAATCACTCCAAAGTTCCTATTAGCGGAGAACATAAGAAACAAATTGTTGTAGGGTACGAAATCACCTCAAAGTTATCCTTTCCGTTCAATCTATTGAACCATCCCTATAAGTGTCACGAACAGCCCTAGAGTTCGTACTAGAATAACACCATATGATACACATCAACCAACCCTAATGTCACCTAGATATTCCAATGTCACCACAAGTATCCATGAGTTGATTATACGATATGCATCAAACAACTTCAGATTCATAATATTCAATCCAACAAAAAGAACTTCAAAGAGTGCCCCAAGATTTCTACCAGAGAAACTAGGACGAAAACGTGCATCAACCCCTATGCATAGATTACCCCAATGTCACCTCGGGAATCTGCGAGTTGAGTGCCAAAACATACATCAAGTGAATCAATATAATACCCCATTGTCACCACGGGTATTCATATGCAAGACATACATCAAGTGTTCTCAAATCCATAAGATTCAATCCGATAATAGTGAAACCTCAAAGGTAAAAACTCAATTCATCACAACAAGATAGAGAGGGAGAAACACCATATGATCCAACTATATTAACAAAGCTTGCGGTACATCAAGATCGTGCCAAATCAAGAACACGAGAGAGAGAGAGATCAAACACATAGCTACTTGTACATACCCCTAGCCTCGAGGGTGAACTATTCCCTCCTCGTCATGGAGACCGCCGGGATGATGAAGATGGCCTCCGGTGATGATTTCCACCTCCGGCAGGGTGCCGGAATGGAGCTCCAGATGAGATCGCTTCGGAACAGAGGCTTGCGGCGGCGTAAAATCTCATCTAGGTTAACTTTCGGGGGTTTCTGAATATATAGGATTTTTCAGCGTTGGAATCACGCAAAGAGGTGCCACAGGGGGCCCACGAGGCACCAGGGCACGCCGGGGGGGTGGCGTGCCCAGGTGGCTTGTGGGGCCCCTGTGGCTCTTTTGCTACTCCCCCGAAGCCTCCTGGGTCTGTTTTCTTCCAGAAAAAATCATCAAAAAGTTTCACTGCATTTGGACTTCATTTGATATGGATTTTCTGGAAAACCAAAAACAAGCAGAAAACAACAACTGGCACTGGGCACTAGGTTAATATGTTAGTCCATAAAAATCATATAAAAGCCATATAAAAATGCACTAAAATCATACAAAACTATAATAAACATGGCATGAATACTTCATAAATTATAGATACGTTGGAGACATATCATGGGTTTATGATCAGATTATTCATTGAAAGTAATTGAGTCTTCTCTGAACTCTTTTATGCATGATTGTTATAGCTTTGTATTTCTCTTCGATCTATCTGTTTGGTTTGGCCAACTAGATTGATTTATCTTCAATGGGAGAGGTGCTTTGTAATGGGTTCAATCTTGCGGTGTTCTATATCCCATTGACAAAGTAGGGGACAAGACACGTATTTTTATTGTTGCCATTAAGGGTAAAATTATGGGGTTTATTCATATTGCTCGAGTTACTTTGTCTACATCATGTCATCTTGCTTAAGACGTTACTCTGTTTGTTATGAACTTAATACTCTAGATGCATGCTGGATAGCGGTCGATGGGTGGAGTAATAGTAGTAGATGCAGGCAGGAGTCGGTCTACTTGTGTCAGACGTGATGCCTATATACATGATCATTGCCATGAATCCGTCATAACTATGCGCTTTTCTATCAATTACCCAACAGTAATTTGTTTACCCACCGTATGCTTTGTGTTCGAGAGATAAGCATCTAGTGAAAACTATGGCCCCCGGGTCTACCTTAAATATAAAAAGAAAACAAAAATATATTTGCTGCAATTTATTTACTTTTATTTTCTTTTGCAATTTATCTATCTACCACTACAAAATTTAATCCTTGCAAGTAACGAGTTCAAGGGGATTGACGACCCTCTTGCTCGCGTTGGGTGCAAGAGTATTTGCCTTTGAGTGTGCAGGTGTTGTTCACGTGGATTTGCGTGATTCTCCTACTAGTTCGATAACCTTGGTTCTCACTGAGGGAAATACTTATCTCTACTATACTGCATCTCCCCTCCTCTTCGGGGAAAATCCCAACGCAGCTCACAAGTAGCACATACATATCATCAAAATATCGAACGAATACCAACTTCACATGATTACTTATAACAAGACTTCTCCCATGTCCTCAAGAACAAAAGAAACTACTCACAAATCATATTCATGTTCAAGATCAAAGGGGTATTGAATATGCTTGAGGGTCTGAACATATAATCTTCCACCAAATAAACCAACTAGCATCAACTACAAGATGTAATCAACACTACTAGCAACCCACAGGTACCAATCTGAGGTTTTGGGACAAAGATTGAATACAAGAGATGAACTAGGGTTTGAGAGGAGATGGTGCTGGTGAAGATGTTGATGAATATTGGTCCTCCCACAATGAGAGGGTCGTTGGTGATGTCGATGGTTTCGATTTCCCCCTCCCGGAGGGAAGTATCCCCGGCGGAATCGCTCCGCCGGAGAGCAAAAGAGCTCCTGCCCAGGTTCCGCCTCGAGACGGCGGCGCTTCGTCCCGAAAGTCTTCCTCTTGATTTTTTTTAGGGCAAATGGCTTCATATAGCAGAAGGAGGGGGCCAGAAGCCAGTTGTGGGCCCCACAAGGCATCAGGGCGTGCCCTAGGAGGTAGGCGCGCCCTGTTGCCTCGTGAGCAGCAGGTGCCCCCCTCCGGTGGATCTTCGTTCCAGTATTTTTTTTATATATTCAATAAAAAATCTCCGTAAAGTTTCAGGTCATTTGGAGCTCCGCGGAATAGTTATCTCTGTTGTAGCTCTTTTAGGTCCAGGATTCCAGCTGCCGGTTATTTCCCTCTCCATGCAAATCTTGCAAATTAAGAGAGAAGAGGCATTAGAATTGCATTATGAAGTGAAATAATGGACCAAAACAGTATAAATAACAGTAGGAAAACATTATGCAAAATGGACGTATCAGCGCCTCATGCGCGATCTGGAGCATGCCGCCGGTGTATGGGTCACTGAGTTACCATCAGTTTTATGGGGCCTGTGGACGACTCCTAACAGGTCCACGAACCACACTCCGTTCTTCATGGTGTATGGCGCAGAAGCTGTCCTCCCGAGTGATCTCCTCCATAACCCCCCCCCCCCCCCCCCCCCGAGTGGAATTGTATTCAGAGGCAAAAGCCAAAGTGGCACGTCAAGATGGCCTCGACCTCCTTGAGGAAGAGCGTGAGCTAGCGCTCATCAGATCCACCGCTTATCAACAAGATTTGCGGCGCTACCATGACAGACAAGTCAGAGGACGAGCCTTTCAGGAAGGCGATTTAGTCCTCCGACTGGACCAACAGAAACCTCACAAGCTTGCCCCTCCGTGGGAAGGGCCCTTTGCAATATCCAAGGTGATGAACAACGGAGCTTATCGGCTCTACAACTTCAGTAAAAGCGAACAAGAGCCCCGTGCTTGAAACGTTGACCTCCTTCGCAAGTTCTTCACTTAGAACAATATTTTGACGTTGTAAAAGTTTTCCGAGTGATATTCGATGAATAAATGTCTTACTTTTCCCGCATGTCATCGAATTCTGCCAAGAACTACGACTCACTCAGGTGACGTAAAACACTCGGGGACTAAAAGCACCCCCAGTGGGTGTGAATTCTCCGAGTGAGAGCATCCCTCTCATGGGGGGGGAGGGGGCTTAGCCACAAATCAATTTTGCCTAAGTCTAAAACATTCTCCGAGAGAGAGCATCCCTCTCACTCGGGGGCTTAGCCGCAAATCAATTTTGCCTAAGTTTAAAATATTCTCCGAGTGAGAGCATCCCTCTCGCTCAGGGGCTTAGCCGCAAATCAATTTTTCCTAAGTCTAAAACATTCTCCGAGAGAGAGCATCCCTCTCACTCGGGGGCTTAGCCACAAATCAATTTTGCCTAAGTTCAAAATATTCTCCGAGCGAGAGCATCCCTCTCACTCAGTATGCAATCCGGGTGGCAGCCTCTATGAACATCTCCATGAAGTCTTCGAACTTGAGC
Source organism: Elymus sibiricus (assembly GCA_039707655.1). NCBI lineage: Eukaryota > Viridiplantae > Streptophyta > Magnoliopsida > Poales > Poaceae > Elymus > Elymus sibiricus. The sequence continues at coordinate 311,615,378 of CM077666.1, forward strand.
TTCTTCTTGTTGGCGAATTTGAGAGACTTCAGTTTCTCCTCGTCGACATCCTTGTGGTGGACCCGAACGAGGGAGAGCGCCACATCCGCGCCACATCGAGTTGCAGACTTCTTCCAGGAGTCCACTCGTCTGGGTGTGGCCTTCAGACGGTCCATCACGGACTCTAGATCATCTTCAAGTATCTCCCCTAGGAATAGCATTTCCTTGACGCTTTTCATGACCAGCTTCAGTCGGTTCATATACTTCGCCACACCTTCAGTACACTCTTCCAATCGGAGAAGGGACAGAGCTGTACTGTCTCGCAGGAGGAGCCATGTGGGGTCAAAGTCTTTCTCAATTCTTTTAGTCTCTGCAATAACATCGACGCAGAAGCCTAGATTCAAGTGAAGAACAAAGGTCAGTATCAACAAGAGTATCGTGAGACAGGAAGCATTCAGATTCAAGTATCATACATTCGAGTTTCCTGTTCATATCCTCGGTTTCTTCCTCAATGAGCTGTTCAAGATCAGCCTTCTTCAGGAGGAGCTCGACGACCTGGTCGCTAAGCTTCTTCTTCTCCTCTGCGAAAGCATTCGCCTAATTCTTGAACTTGGTGTCCCACTCGGCATAGCTCCTCTTCAGCTCTGAGATCTCCCCCTGCATCGCCTCAGCCGCAACCTTCAGAGTTTTGTTCTCCGTTCAGAGATCTTCAACACTCTTCAGAGCCTCCTCGGCAGCCTGGGTCTTCACCCTGGCATTCTTCCACGCCTCAGCTGCTACTTGTAGACTGCGTTGGTATTTCCCCGGAGAGGAGAGGATGATGCAGTATAGTAGAGATAAGTATTTCCCTCAGTTAAGAACCAAGGTTATCAATCCAGTAGGAGAACCACACAAAATCCCTTTAGCAGCACCTACACACACAAAAGCAAACACTTGCACCCAACGCAAATAAGAGGGTTGTCAATCCACTTAGCGGTTATTTTCAAGGACTAATTCTGATAGTGATAGATAGAAATATAAATTGCAAAATAAAATAAAAGTAAATAAATTGCAGCAAGGTATTTTTGGATTTTAATATATGATAAAGATAGACCCGGGGGCCATAGTTTTCACTAGAGGCTTCTCTCTCGAGCGCATAACATACGGTGGGTAAACAAATTACTGTTGCGCAATTGATAGAAAAGCAAATAATTATGACGGATTCATGGCAATGATCATGTATATAGGCATCACGTCTGAGACAAGTAGACCGACTCCTGCCTGCATCTACTACTATTACTCCACCCATCGACCGCTATCCAGCATGCATCTAGGGTATTAAGTATGAAATAGAGTAACGCCTTAAGCAAGATGACATGATGTAGACAAAGTAAACTCAAGAAATATGATTAAACCCCATCTTTTTATCCTTAATGGCAACAATACAAATACGTGTCATGTCCCTTTCTGTCACTGGGATTGAGCATCGCAATATTGAACCCATCACAAAGCACCTCTCCCATTGCAAGATAAACCAATCTAGTTGGCCAAACCAAATCGATTGATCGGAGAGAAATACAAAGCTATAACAATCATGCATAAAAGAGTTCAAAGAAGACTCAAATATTTCTCATGAATAATCTGATCATAAACTCACAATTCATTGGATCCCAACAAACACACCGCAAAAGACGATTACATCGGATAGAACTCCAAGAACATCGAGGAGAACATGGTATTGAAGATCGAAGAGAGAGAAGAAGCCATCTAGCTACTAGCTATGGACTCGTAGGTCTGTGGTAAACTACTCACACATCATTGGAAGGGCAGCAAGGTTGATGTAGAAGCCCTCCGTGATCGATTCCCCCACCGGCAGAGTACCGGAAAAGGCCTCCAGATGGGATCGCGGAAGAACAGAGGCTTGCGGCGGCGGTAGAGATTTCTCCCCTGGCTCTCTGATGGTTTCCGAATATTTGAGAACTTATAGAAGTGGAATTAGGTCAAAAGGAGCCACGAGGGGCCCACAAGGCATCAGGGCACCCCCCTAGGGCACTAGGTTAACAGGTTAGTCCCAAAAAAATGATATATAATTGCATATAAAAACATCCAAGATTGATAGTATAATAGCATGGAACAATAAAAAATTATAGATACGTCGGAGACGTATCAAGCATCCCCAAGCTTAATTCCTGCTCGTCCTCGAGTAGGTAAATGATAAAAACAGAATTTTTGATGTGGAATGATACCTAACATGTTTCATCATGTAATCTCTCTTACGGTATGAATAATAAGATCCGAATGATTCAAAGCAATAGTTTATAATTTGATATAAAGACATCAATACTCAGGCATACTAATAAACAATCATGTCTTTCAAAATAAAAATGCTAAAGAAAGTTATCCCTACAAAATCATATAATCCTGTCATGCTCCATCTTCTTAACACAAAGTATTTATCATGCACAACCCCGGTTTTAGCCAAGCAATTGGTTCATACTTTTTAAAGCGCTTCAGCTTTTTCAACCCCCACGGAATACATGTGCGCAAGCCATGGATATAGCACTATGGGTGGAATAGAATGTGGTGATAGAGCTTAATAAGGGGAAGTCAAAAAGAAGAAGATAGTCTCACATCGACGCAGCTAACTGATACGTCTCCAACGTATCTATATATTTTGATTGTTCCATACTATTATAGTATCAATCTTGTATGTTTTATATGCAATTATATGCCATTATATATTATTTTTTTGGGACTAACCTATTAACCCAGTGCCCAGTGCCAGTTGTTGTTTTCTGCTTGTTTTTGCGTTTTCAGAAAATCATTATCAAAAAGTGTCCAAACGAGAGAAAAAGTTTGGATTAATTTTTTTCTAGACCAGAAGAGATCGAGGAAGCTTCGGGAGAAGACCAGAAGGGCCACAAGGAGGCGGCAAGCCTGGAGGGCACGCCCAGGGGGGTAGGACGCGCCCCCCAGGCTTGTGGGCCCCTCGTGGCACCTCTTGGCCTAATTCCAACGCTATAAATTCCCAAATATTCCAAAACCAACAAAGAGCCAGAAGAGAAAACCTTTCTACCGCCGCAAGCCTCTGTTCTTCCGCGATCCCATCTGGAGGCCTTTTCCGGTACTCTGCCGGAGGGGGGATCGATCACGGAGGGCTTCTTCATCAACCTTGCTGCCCTTCCGATGATGTGTGAGTAGTTTACCGCAGACCTGTGGGTCCATAGCTAGTAGCTAGATGGCTTCTTCTCTCTCTTTGATCTTCAATACCATGTTCTCCTCGATGTTCTTGGAGTTCTATCCGAGTGGAGGGGGGTGGAGGGGGGTGGCGCGACTGGGCGCGGGTGACGGCCGCGGCAGCAGCAGTAGCCAGCAGCAGCGCAGAAGAGCAGGAGCATCACAGCAGCGGCGGGAGCAGCAGGGGGGCGCGGGCGACGACGGGCACGGCGGTGGTGCGGCCACGTGCGGGTGGGCGTGCGCGGGAGCACGGCCAGAGAGTAGCTGGAGAGCCGGGGCACGCGCGGACCCGGGCTAGAGGCACACGGGGTGCGGCCATGGTGCGGTGAGCGCGAGCTCGGCCAGAGCTCGCGTGGCGTGGGGCTGGGCAACGACGCGACGAACGGAGGGGAGACGAGGGGAATCGGCATGGCTCACAGGGAGGAGGCCGATGGCGAGCTCGGGACGGTCAGGGAAGCGCCGGTGGTGGAGATCCGGTCGGGGCAGCGGCGGATTCCGGTGAGGGGGGTCGGGTGTGGGCAGCGTTGCCGGGGCTCCCTGCGTCGACCTCGCGGCGCAGAGGATGAAGAGGAACCCGGCGGAGCTTCTGGACTCGTCGATAGGGCGTGGGGTGGCCGGTGGCCAGGAGGGCGACGACGACGCGGCGACGGTGGAGCTCGGCCGTGTGCGGGGAGAGAGCAGCGGCGCAAGGGAGGGGGAGGAAAGGCTAGGGTTCGGTCGAGGGGGTCGCGGACGACGTCTTAAGGGCGTCGGGGAGGTGCCCGATGGCCGGCACGTGGCCAGGCGCGGCCACGGCTCCCCTGGTGAATAGAGGAAGGAGATGAGGTGTAGGTGGGTTGGGCTGTGCACTGTAGCAATGGGCTACAACTGCACAGTAGTAGTTAGGCCTTTTTCTTTTTATGCTATTTTATTTTCTATTTTGTTTTACAACAGTAGTTTTGTATTTTATTTAGCCATCAAATGACTTTTGTAAAATGTGAAACTTGTCACATAAATACAATGCAATATTTGATACTGCCACAAAAAGTTTGGGAGGCATTTGAATTTGTTTGAAATTTTCAAAAATGAAAATGGATTTAATAATGCTATTTTGTTTACTGTTTTTGGATGTTAGGGTAAATTTGGGAATTCAAATAATTTGGGTTTACTTTTATAATTGCTTTGGGATTATTTGCAATATTATGAACTATTCTGTTTGCATGTTTGAAAATGTAAATATTTGACTTGCAATTCAAAGTTGGATTTTGAGTTTGAATTCTAAGACAAGTGGCACTTGAGCTTTACAAAAGATGCTGACTTGGCATTGATCATGATGGATCACTGTACCACATTACAAGGGGGTGTTACAGCCATTATATCATTTTTTGGGACTAACCTATTAACCCAGTGCCCAGTGCGAGTTGTTGTTTTCTGCTTGTTTTTGCCTTTTCAGAAAATCATTATCAAAAAGTGTCCAAATGAGAAAAAAAAACTTTGGATTAATTTTTTCTGGACCAGAAGAGACCCAGGAAGCTTCGGGAGAAGACCAGAAGAGCCACGAGGAGGCGGCAAGCCTGGAGGGCGCGCCCAGGGGGGTAGGGCGCGCGCCCCAGGCTTGTGGGCCCCTCGTGGCACCTCTTGACCTAATTCCAACGCTATAAATTCCCAAATATTCCAAAACCAACAGAGAGCTAGAAGAGAAAACCTTTCCGCTGCCGCAAGCCTCTGTTCTTTCGCGATCCCATCTGGAGGCCTTTTCCGGTACTCTGCCGGAGGGGGAATCGATCACGGAGGACTTCTTCATCAACCAAGCTACCCTTCCGATGATGTGTGAGTAGTTTACCATAGACCTACGGGTCCATAGCTAGTAGCTAGATGGCTTCTTCTCTCTCTTTGATCTTCAATACCATGTTCTCCTCGATGTTCTTGGAGTTCTATCCGACGTAATCTTCTTTTGCGGTGTGTTTGTTGGGATCCGATGAATTGTGAGTTTATGATCAGATTATTCATGAGAAATATTTGACTCTACTCTGAACTCTTTTATGCATCATTGTTATAGCTTTGTATTTCTCTCCAATCTATCGATTTGGTTTGGCCTACTAGATTGATTTGTCTTGCAATGGGAGAGGTGTTTTGTGATGGGTTCAATCTTGCGGTGCTCAATCCCAGTGAGAGAAGGGGACATGACACATATTTGTATTGTTGCCATTAAGGATAAAAAGATGGGGTTTAATCATATTGCTTGAGTTTACTTTGTCTACATCATGTCATCTTGCTAAAGGCGTTACTCTGTTTCATACTTAATACCCTAGATGCATGCTGGATAGCGGTCGATGGGTGGAGTAATAGTAGTAGATGCAGGCAGGAGTCGGTCTACTAGTCTCGGACGTGATGCCTATGTACATGATCATTGCCATGAATCCGTCATAATTATTTGCTTTTCTATCAATTGCCTAACAGTAATTTGTCTACCCACCGTATGCTATGTGTTCGAGAGAGAAGCCTCTAGTGAAAACTATGGCCCCCGGGTCTACTTTATCATATATAAAAAAACCTAAAAACACCTTGCTGCAATTTATTTACTTTTATTTTAATTAGTATTTTAGTTTATCTATTTATCTCTATAAGATTTAATCCATGCAAATAACCGTTAAGAGGATTGACAACCCTCTTATTTGCGTTGGGTGCAGGTGTTTGCTCTTGTGTGTGCAGGTGCGCGTAATGGAATTTTGCTTGGTTCTCCTACTGGATTGATAACCTTGGTTCTTAACTGAGGGAAATACTTATCTCTACTTTACTGCATCATCCTCTCCTCTTCGGGGAAATACCAACGGAGACTACAAGTAGCACTAACCATCGGGCTATGGAGATGCCCATCAATTGATGTCAATGCGAGGAGTAGGGATTGCCATGCAACGGATGCACTAAGAGCTATAAGTGTATGAAAGCTCAACATGAAAACTAAGTGGGTGTGCATCCAACTTGCTTGCTCATGAAGACCTCGGGCATTTGAGGAAGCCCATCATCGGAATATACAAGCCAAGTTCTATAATGAAAAATTCCCACTTGTATATGAAAGTGACAAAATAGGGGACTCTCTATATGAAAAACATGGTGCTACTTTGAAGCACAAGTATGGAAAAGGATAGTAACACTTCCCTTCACTCTTTTTCTCTCATTTCATTTTTTTCCTTTTTTCTTTCTTTTTCTCTCTCTTTTTTTTCTTTTTTTCCGTGGGCTCTTTTTGGCCTCTCTTTTTTCCTTTTTTTATATTTCCTCATTGGGACAATGCTCTAATAATGATGATCATCATACTTCTATTTACTTACAACTCAAAAGAAAATTACAACTCGAAACTAGAACAAAAATATATATTTTTTTGCGGGGTGAACAAAAATATGACTCTATATGAATACCTCTGGCGGTGTACCAGGATGTGCAATGTCACTAGTGTAACATGTATAAAAATGATGAACGGTGGCTGAGCCACAAATACTTTGTCAGCTATATGATCATGCAAAGCAATATGACAATGATGATGTGTGTCATAAAAAAACGGAACGGTGGAAGTTGCATGGCAATATATCTCAGAATGGCTATGGAAATGCCATGATAGGTAGGTATGGTGGCTGTTTTGAGCAAGATATAAGGAGGCTTATGTGTGATAGAGCGTATCATATCACGGGGTTTGGATGCACCGGTGAAGTTTGCACAAACTCTCGATGTGAGAAAGGGCAATGCACGGAACCGAAGAGGCTAGCAAATTACGGAAAGGTGAGAGTGCGTATAATCCATGGACTCACATTAGTCATAAAGAATTCACATACTTATTGTGAAAGTTTATTAGCCCTCGAAGCAAAGTACTACTACGCATGCCCCTAGGGGGGAGGTTGGTAGGAGTTAACCATCGCGCGCCCCCGACCGCCACACAAAGGAAGACAATCAATAATAAATCATGCTCCAACTTCTTAGCATAACGATAGATCATACATGCATGCTTTGGGAATCTCAAACCTTAACACCAATATTCTTACTAAACCACAATTATCTACTAGCACCTCCCACATATTACCATCTTAATATCGCAAAACTATTGCAAGGAATCAAACTTATCATATTCAGTGATCTACATGAAAGTTTTTATTACATCCCTCTTGAATACCTATCATATTAGGACCAAATTCATAACCCGTGCATATTACCATTGCTATTCATTAGACTCTCAAAAAGATATAAGTGAAGCATGAGAGTGCAACTATTTCTTTAAAATATAACCACCGCCGTGCTCAAAAAGATATAAGTGAAGCACTAGAGCAACTGCCTAGCTCAAAAGATATAAGTGAAGCACATAGAGTATTCTAACAAATCACGAATAATGTGTGTCCCTCTCAAAAAGGTGTGTTCAGCAAAGATGATTGTGACAAACTAAAAAGCAAATAAACTATAGCACAAGATGCTCCAAGTAAAACACATATCATGTGATGAATAAAAATATAGCTCCAAGTGAGTTACCGATAGATTGTAGACGAAAAAGGGGATGCCATCCGGGGCATCCCCAAGCTTAGACGCTTGAGTCTTCCTTGAATATTACCTTGGGGTGCCTTGGGCATCCCCAAGCTTAGGCTCTTGCCGCTCCTTATTCCTTTATCCATCGTAGTCTCACCGAAAACTTGAAAACTTCAGCACACAAAACTCAACAGAAACCTCGTGAGATCCGTTAGTATAACAAACAAATCTTAAACTTTAGGTACTTTTGTAAATTGATTCATATTTAATATTAGCATAATGCTACTGTACTCCAACTTCTTCATGACTCATACCCCCCGATACGATCCATAGATTCATCAAAATAAGCAAACTATGCAACAAAAATAGAATCTATCTAAAACAGAACAGTCTGTAAAGATCTGAATTAAAGTCATACTATTGTAACTCCCAAAATTCTTAAAAATCACGACAACCTGGGAAATTCATATATCAATAATGTGTAAAAAATTCAGAAGGTTCTGACGCTCCAGCAAAAAATCAAAATTCCAGAACTGGACGCAAAAGTTTCTGTTTTCAAACATCATCAATTATACTATCTTCCAAATCATCCCAAAGGCATTACTTGGCACAAAAACTAATTAAAAGATAAAAACACAATCATAACAGAGGCTATAATTGTGTAAACACACAAAAATAGAAATAAAAAGTTTATTTGGTTGTCTCCCAACAAGCTCTTTCTTTATAGCCATTAAGATAGGCTTGAGATTTCAATGATGCTCTCATGAAAGACAAGAATTGAAGCACAAAGAGGGCATCATAAAACATGTGACAAACACATTTAAGTCTAACATACTTCCTATGCATAGGCATTTTATAGGAAAACAAATTATCAAGACAAGCAACGTCTAGCATATGCAAATAGGAAGAATGAAGAATTAATAATTTCGACACCAAGAGAGGTAATTTAGTGACATGAAAATTTCTACAACCATATTTTCCTCTCTCATAATAATTGCATGAAGGATCATAATCAAATTCAACAATATATCTATCATATAAAATATTCTCCTCATCATCCACATGCATAAAAGTTTTATAATCTTTCAAGATAGTGGGATTAACATGAACAAAAGTCATGACCTCTCCAACCCACTTTTATCAAAAATTTCATAAGATTGAACACTCTCCAAATATGTGGGATTGTTTTTACCTAAAGTTGACACTCTTCCAAACCCACTTTCAATATTATTGCAAACATATTCATCATGAGGCTTAAATAAATTTTCAAGATCATACGAAGCATTATCACCCCAATCATGATCATTGCAATAAGTAGTGGACATAACAAAATTGTCATCCCCAAGCTTGTAGTTTTGCATATCATTAGCACAATTGAAATTAATAGAATTTATAATAACATTATTGCAATCATGCTTTTCATTCAAGGAGCTACCATGAATCACTTTATAAACTTCTTCTTTTAGCACTTCATCACAATTTTCAGATTCATGATTTTCAAGCAAAACTCCATAAAGATAATCAAGTACACTCAACTCACTAGCAATTGGTTCATCATAATTGGATTGTTTGAAAATATTAGCAAGTGGATGAGGATCCATAAGTCTATATTTTTATTTTCATTGAGTCACACAATTTTAGCAAGCAAACGAGCAAACAAGCAAACGAAAATATTTTTGTGTTTTTGTAAAATTGTTTTAGAAGTGGGGGAGATGAAAACGAGAGGCAAATGCAAATAAAAGGCAAGTAAAATAAATGCAAGTGGATGATAGTTTATGCGAAGGTACTTGATAAATTTTGGTGATGTCTCCCCTGCAACGGCAGAAATTCTTCTTGCTATTTGTAGACTACGTTGGTATTTCCCCGAAGAGGAGAGGATGATGCAGTATAGTAGAGATAAGTATTTCCCTCAGTTAAGAACCAAGGTTATCAATCCAGTAGGAGAACCAAGCAAAATTCCGTTAAGCGCACCTGCACACACAAGAGCAAACACTTGCACCCAACGCAAATAAGAGGGTTGTCAATCCTCTTAGCGGTTATTTGCAAGGATTAAATCTTATAGAGATAAATAGATAAACTAAAATACTAATTAAAATAAAAGTAAATAAATTGCAGCAAGGTATTTTTAGGTTTTTTATATATGATAAAGTAGACCCGGGGGCCATAGTTTTCACTAGAGGCTTCTCTCTCGAACACATAGCATACAGTGGGTAGACAAATTACTGTTGGGCAATTGATAGAGAAGCAAATAATTATGACGGATTCATAGCAATGATCATGTATATAGGCATCACGTCCGAGACTAGTAGACCGACTCCTGCCTGCATCTACTACTATTACTCCACCCATCGACCGCTATCCAGCATGCATCTAGGGTATTAAGTATGAAACAGAGTAACGCCTTAAGCAAGATGACATGATGTAGACAAAGTAAACTCAAGCAATATGATTAAACCCCATATTTTTATCCTTAATGACAACAGTACAAATACGTGTCATGTCCCCTTCTGTCACTGGGATTGAGCACCGCAAGATTGAACCCATCACAAAGCACCTCTCCCATTGCAAGACAAATCAATCTAGTAGGCCAAACCAAATCGATAGATCAGAGAGAAATACAAAGCTATAATAATCATGCATAAAAGAGTTCAGGGAAGACTCAAATATTTCTCATGAATAATCTGATCATAAACTCACAATTCATCGGATCCCAACAAACACACCGCAAAAGAAGATTACATCGGATAGAACTCCAAGAACATCGAGGAGAACATGGTATTGAAGATCAAAGAGAGAGAAGAAGCCATCTAGCTACTAGCTATGGACCCACAGGTCTGCGGTAAACTACTCATGTATATAGGCATCACGTCCGATACAAGTAGACCGACTCCTGCCTGCATCTACTATTATTACTCCACCAATCGACCGCTATCCAGCATGCATCTAGGGTATTAAGTTAAGAAAAACAGAGTAACGCCTTAAGCAAGATGCCATGATGTAGACAAAGTAAACTCAAACAATATGATTAAACCCCATCTCTTTATCCTTAATGGCAACAATACAAATACGTGTCATGTCCCTTTCTGTCACTGGGAGTGAGCGCCGCAAGATTGAACCCATCACAAAGCTCCTCTCCCATTGCAAGATAAACCAATCTAGTTGGCCAAACCAAATCGATAGATCGGAGAGAAATACAAAGCTATAATAATCATGCATAAAAGAGTTCAGAGAAGACTCAAATATTTCTCACGAATAATCTGATCATAAACTCACAATTCATCGGATCCCAACAAATACACCGCAAAAGAAGATTACATCGGATAGAACTCCAAGAACATCGAGGAGAACATGGTATTGAAGATCAAAGAGAGAGAAGAAGCCATCTAGCTACTAGCTATGGACCCATAGGTCTGTGGTAAAGTACTCACACATCATCGGAAAGGCAGCAAGGTTGATGAAGAAGCTCTCCGTGATCGATTCCCCCTCCGGCAGAGTACTGGAAAAGGCCTCCAGAAGGGATCGCGGAAGAACAGAGGCTTGCGGCGGTGGAAAGGTTTTCTCTTCTGTCTCTCTGGTATATTGGGAATATTTGGAAATTTATAGCGCTGGAATTAGGTCAGGAGGGGCTACGAGGGGCCCACAAGCCAGAGGGACGCGCCTTACCCCCCAGGGCGCGCCTCCCGAGCTACCCTCGTGGCTCCTCTGGTCTTCTCCCGAATCTTCGTCGGTCTCTTCTGGTCCAGAAAAAATTAATCCAAAGTTTTTTTCTTGTTTGGACTCTTTTTGATAATGATTTTCTGAAAATACAAAAACAAGCAAAAAACAGCAACTGGCACTGGGCACTGAGTTAACAGGTTAGTCCCAAAAAAATGATATATAATGGCATATAATTGCATATAAAACATCCAAGATTGATACTATAATAGCATGGAACAATCAAAAATTATAGATACGTTGGAGACGTATCAAGCATCCCCAAGCTTAATTCCTGCTCGTCCTCGAGTAGGTAAATGATAAAAACAGAATTTTTGAAGTGGAACGCTACCTAACATGTTTCATCATGTAATCTCTCTTACGGTATGAATAATAAGATCCGAGTGATTCAAAGCAATAGTGGGGGGTCAAGGAGATAGGTCTAGAGGGGGGTGAATAGACACTTAACTAACCAAAGGTGCAGTTTTTAGTTTCTCTTGGAACTTAGGCAGATTTTGGCACAAGTTAAGATAACACCAATACTTCCTACACATCCATATCTAGAGATTGAGCAGCGGAAATAGTAAAGCATGCAAGTGTACGGAAAGTAAAGGGGTAGAGTATGGAAGATCAAACGCAATGAAGACACGGTGGTTTTTGGCGTGGTTCCGATAGGTGGTGCTATCGTACGTCCACGTTGATGGAGACTTCAACCCACGGAGGGTAATGGTTGCGCGAGTCCACGGAGGGCTCCACCCACGAAGGGTCCACGAAGAAGCAACCTTGCCTATTCCACCATGGCTTACGTCCACGAAGGACTAGCCTCACTCAGGGTAGATTTTCACGAAGTAGGCGATCTCCTTGCCCTTACAAACTCCTTGGTTCAACTCCACATGATCTTGGAGGCTCCCAAGTGACACCTAACCAATCAAGTAGACACCACTTTTCAAAAGGTAATAGACGGTGTGTTGATGATGAACTCCTTGCTCTTGTGCTTCAAGTGATAGTCTCCCCAACACTCAAGAACTTCCTCACAGATTTGGATTTGGTGGAAGAAAGATTTGAGTGGAAAGCAACTTCGGGAAGGCTAGAAATCAAGGTTCAAATGGTAGGATTGGAATATCTTGATCTCAACACATGAGTAGGTGATTCTCTCTCAGAAAATGTATGGTGGAAATGTAGGCACGTTTTGATGGCTCTCTTACTTGGTAAGAGGGTGGTGGAGGGGTATATATAGCCTTCACACAAAATCCAACCGTTACACACTTTTGACCAGACTCGGTGGCACCGATTCGAAATCTCGGTGAGACCGACCTGTGTAAAAGATATGAATGTTTGAAGTTTCGGTGGGGTCGACTGGGAACATCTCGGAGCAACCGAAGTGCAATGGTAAGGGCTAGACCCAGTCTCGGTGGCACCGATTGCATAATCTCGGTGGGACCGAAATGATGCAACTAGGCAATAGAAACTTGGTCACTCCATCTTGGTGTTACCGAGTGCAATTTCGTTGAGACCGAAATAATTGCAACAAGGCAACAGAAAGATGGTCACCCATCTCGGTGGGACCGAGATCCATATCAATGGATCCGATTTGTTAGGGTTTAGGCTGTGGCTCTGTCTAGATGAACTCGGTGGATCCGGGAAGGATGTTTTCTATGGGACCGAGTTGGCTTTTAGGGTTTTGGACAGATTTGGATAGAGAAAGTGGCTGAGGGTTTTGGAGCAACATCACTAAGCACTTGAGCAAACAGATCATTATCAAAACCTCATCCCCTTTTAATAGTATTGGCTTTCCTATGGACTCAATGTGATCTTGGATCACTAAACCAGAAATGTAGAGTCTTGAGCTTTTGCCAATCCATGTCCTTAGCATTTTGAAGGGTTCCACATCTTCTTATCCTTGCCACGCCATTGTTGAACTTGTCTGAAATTCACTAGATAGAGTCATTAGTCCAACAACATGTATGTTGGCATAAATTACCAAAACCACCAAGGGAGCAAATGTGCTTTCAATCTCCCCCTTTTTGGTAATTGATGACAACATACATCAAAGCTTCAAATAAAGATTTAGCAGAAGTTTGTATGAAAGCTTTGAAGAAAACATGTAACATGTATGAGCTCCCCCTAAAGATGTGCATATAGAATGATGATATTTCATGGAGAACAGAGGCACAAATGTAAGGAAATATACATGCAACATGTATCTTGGCTACATGCATCAAAGCAATATATATGACATTTAGATATCCACATGTTCATGATTATCTTCTTGCAAACAATATATACTAGCAAGAGGTCATCATGTACATGGGTGTGATGCATATACTTACCTTGAAGTTCTTGATCAAGTACCTGAAGAAATACACTTGAGAAAACAAGGTTAGATAACACAAGATAAATTCTTCAAGAAAAGACACACGATCAACAAGAAACCAAGATTGGGATATCATGTAGAAGAGAGTATCACTAGGTGAATACTTCTTTGAAGCAGACATGTCTCCAAAAGAAAGAAATAGTTGTCTCCCCTTAAAGAACTTCCTCTCCCCCTGAATTTGACATAGGATGTTGGGAGTAGGTAGGGTGAGAAAACTAAAACAACCACGAAAAAACTGATCATGTTTCTCCCCTCTTAGAAACATGTAACATTCTCTCCTCTTGTAAGGTGCATCTCTCTCTCTCTTCCCTTTTTTACAAAGAAGAGCTTGTAATGATAAGCTTGGATGTATTCCTCTCTCCCCCTTTGACATCAATTTCCAAGAAGGGACTTCAAGGTTAATGGTCAGGTGGGTGTGGTCCTTGAGAAACACATCTAGCCAGAAAGTAGTTCCAGATGCAAGTAGATGATAAGAATCATTGAGTGGAGCTGGAGCAGAAAATCACAGAAAATATGTGACAGAAAAATTCCTTAGAGCAGCAAGGTCGGTGACTCCGAGTTGGTTCACTTCAGTGTGACCGAGACTTTTGCAAAAGGAAGATTTTGTCAACTCAGCTCACTAGGCAAGTGAAATCTCACAAAGATTTGCGATGAATTAACTACGAAGCACATAAAAGAAAAGAAAGAAACAAAGAAATATCTAGATGAAGTTTTTTTTTGAAATAGAAACACTCTAGCAAGAAGAGAAACAAAAAGAAACACTAGAGAACTTCATCTAGAGGGGTCAGCGACTAGGTCACCTATGTTAGAGTATATTGACTTAGGAGTCAAGTGAGAACACTTGATCATAGGTCATACTCATCGTTAAGCTCAAAATGGGGTTACCATTTTTCCTTTAAGCATTTCAATGTATTCACATCTTGTTCAGTTGCTTTAGCTCATGTCTTTGAGTAAAGCTTCTCTAAGGTGTGAGAACTTACATTGGGATTTGGTGGTGATGTCCATCATGTAGTTGAACTTGAAGTGGATGCTCATGAGTTGAAGTTGGGAGCGATCCTATCATTTGTAGTTCATCTTCCTACATGGGTTATATTTGCAAGGAACAACATGTATATCCAAAATGACAAGAATGAAGCATAACTCAAAAGTTGTCAAAGGATATGTTTAGGTTGTCTCGTTCCTTGTCCCACCAACAATTGTTGATACTTGGGTTATACAAGATTGCTTATGATAAGAGTGAGATGCAATCTTGTGACATGAAGCTTGTCCAAGTACCTACAAAAGGTTAGATACAATACAAGGGAGCAAAATGTCCAAGATATAAAATGATCATGGAAGTATCATGGATTAGTCAAGAATGCTCATGCCCTTGTATGCATCCACATGAACCTCTAGTTCACGTTTGAAGCATCAATGATGTTCAACTCACTCCTCAAGTGACAAAAAACCTTCTCATCAAGAGGTTTGGTGAAGATATCTGCCAATTGCTTGTCGGTACGAACATGTTTAAGGTCAATGTCACCTTTCTCAACATGATCTCGAATGAAGTGGTGACGAACCTCAATATGCTTAGTTCGAGAATGTTGCACGGGATTGTGTGCAATCTTAATAGCACTCTCATTGTCACATAGTAATGGTACATGTCTCACATGCACACCATAGTCTTTAAGAGTTTGAGTCATCCATAGTAATTGAGCACAACATGATCCCGCGGCAATGTATTCCGCTTCGGCAGTAGATAGAGATACCGAGTTTTGTTTCTTGGAGGACCAAGACACAAGAGATCTACCAAGAAATTGACATGTACCCGAAGTGGATTTTCTATCAACCTTGTCTCCGGCATAGTCCAAATCGGAATAGCCAACAAGATTAAAAGAGGATCCTTTGGGATACCATATGCCAAAGTTTGGTGTATGTAACAAGTATCTCACGATTCTTTTCACCGCCTTAAGGTGACACTCTTTTGGTGCCGCTTGGTATCATGCACACATGCACACACTTAGCATAATGTCAGGATGGGAGGCACATAGATATAGCAATGAACCAATCATAGATCAATAAACCTTTTGATCAACCGGTTTGCCATCCTTGGTCAAGTCAAGATGTCCACTCGTGGGCATTGGAGTATTCATACCTTTACTTTCTTGCATGTTGAACTTCTTGAATAAGTCCTTGGTATACTTTGTTTGAGAAACAAAGGTACCTTCCTTAGTTTGCTTAATTTGCATGCCAAGAAATAACTTGAGTTCACACATCATAGACATCTCATACTTTTCCGACATCAACCTTCCAAACTTTTCACTAAAAGAGGGGTTAGTAGATCCAAAGATAATATCATCAACATAAATTTGGCATACAAATAATTCTCCATTAACCCTCTTAGTGAACAAAGTTGAATCAATTTTCCCAATTTCAAAACCTTTTTCAAGAAGAAACTCAAGCATTTGTACCAAGCTCTAGGGGCTTGTTTAAGACCATAAAGAGCTTTACGAAGTTTGTAGACATGATTAGGTTTCTTGGGATTTACAAAGCCGGGAGGTTGTTTAACATAGACTTCCTCCTCAATTTCACCATTTAAGAAAGCACTTTTAATATCCATTTGGTAAAGAGTGATATCATGGTGATTGGCATAAGCAAGTAAAATGCGAATGGACTCAAGTCTAGCAACGGGGGAGTAGGTCTCACCATAGTCCATACCTTCGACTTGTGTGTAACCTTGTGCTACGAGAAGAGCCTTGTTGCGTAAAACTTGTCCATCTTCATCTTGCTTATTCCGAAACACCCATTTGGTTCCAATAATGTTTTGCTCATCTTTAGGCTTCTCAACCAATGTCCAAACTTGGTTCCTCTCGAAGTTGTATAGCTCCTCGTGCATTGCATTTACCCAATCGGGGTCCTTGAGAGCTTCTTCTACCTTCAAGGGTTCAACACTAGAGATGAATGAGTAATGCTCACAAAAGTTAGCTAAACGAGATTTAGAGCGAGTGAATCTCCTGAATTGGATATCTCCAAGTATTTGTTCGACGGGATGATTCTTGTCGATTCTTGCTCTAACTCGAGGTAGCTTTTGCTTGGGTTGTGGTGAGGCTTCCTCATCATCATCTTCTTCTTCTTCTTCGTTGATGTTGTCGTTTGCTTGAGGTGGTGGAGAAGGAGGTTGAGGTGGATCATCTTGTTGCACTTCCTCATTCCCTTCGTCTTGACGTGTTCCACTTGTGGATGCCTCCATATCAACTTGTTGTTCACCTTGATGTGAAGTTGGGGCTTCCACTTGAATAGACGAGGTACTCTCCTCTACTTCCACGGGGTGAATCTTGCCAATGGATAAGTCTTGGATTGCTTCCGATGGTTCTTGATCTCCTACATCAGTTGGCAATTGCTCGACTTGCGAGCTGTTAGTCTCATCAAACTTCACATCAACCGTCTCTTCAACTTTTCGAGTGAAGTTGTTGTAGACACGGTAAGTGTGAGAGTTCGATCCGTAACCAAGTAGAAAACCTTCATGAGATTTAGGAGCAAACTTTGAACGACGATGCTTATCAAGAATGTAACATTTTGAGCCAAATACTCGAAAGTATCCAACTTGTGGTTTGTTACCGGTGAGCAGTTCATACGCCGTTTTACCAAGAAGCTTGTGAAGATAGAGCCGATTTGTAGCATGACAAGCTGTTTCAATCGCTTCCGCCCAAAAGTGTTTTGGCGTCTTGTATTCATCAAGCATTGTCCTTGCCATCTCAATAAGAGTACGGTTCTTCCTCTCAACAACTCCATTTTGTTGAGGTGTGTACGTAGCCGAGAACTCGTGTGAAATGCCTTCCTCATCAAGAAAGGTATCCACATTGGCATTCTTGAACTCCGTTCCATTGTCACTTCGAACCTTCTTGATCTTCACTTCAAATTGATTTTGGGCCTTTCTTGCGAAGTTCTTGAAGATCTTTTCTACCTGTGATTTGTCATCGAGAAAGAACACCCACGTAAATCTGGAAAAATCATCAACAATGACCAAACCGAAAGAGTTACCACCAAGACTCTTATAGGAGTTGGGACCAAAAATATCCATATGAAGTAGCTCGAGTGGTCTCCTTGTGGTCATAATGTTCTTCACGGGATGGCTTCCTCCAACTTGTTTTCCTGCTTGACAAGCACTACAAAGTCGATCCTTGTCAAATATAACATCTTTCACACCAAGAATGTGATCTCCTTTAACAAGTTTATCAAGGTTACGCATGCCAACATGCCCAAGTCTTCTATGCCATAACCAACCTTTTGAAGATTTAGCAATTAAACATGTACGAGGTTGGGCTCTCTTAGTGAAATCAGCAATGTATAGATCACCTCCACGAATGCCGGTAAAGACCATATTATGATTATCTCGACGAAACACTTGGCAATCTACTTCGGTAAATAGAACATTGAAACCAAAATCGGCTAGTCTAGATACGGAAAGAAGATTGTAGCCAAGAGATTCAACAAGCATAACATTTTGTATGGAGCTATCATTGGATATGGCCACCTTACCAAGGCCAAGTACCTTACCCTTGGAGTTGTCTCCAAAAGTCACATACTTGCGTGGACCATCATTTTTAGCAAGCTCACGAAACATGTCTCTATCTCCGGTCATATGATCGGTACATCCACTATCAAGAATCCACTATTTTCCTCCAGCCATGTAATCTCGAAGATTTGCCATAAGACTAAGATTCCTCATGGTCTTCTCAAATTCAATATCAAATTCTTCGTCCTCATCATAATAGCCATGCTCAACATCATCATCATCAACATGTATATGATCATCACCTAGGGCAATGAATTCATTAGTTTCATGATCATGACAATGTTCAAGTTTATGAAATCTAATGGCTTCCGTGATAATGTTACTAATAGTTCCAACATCTCCTTTAGCACACATAAGATCACGAAGCTCAAACAAGCAATCATCAAAGTTAGGATCACTAGGACTCATCTTGTGAAAAGCAATAGTTTTATGAAGAATCTCATCAAGATTCTTTAAGGAGTAATCGGGATATCGCTTTTCCAAGTCATGTCATAGGGTATAAGCACACCCAAAGTTTTGCATACAACGAAGCACAATTTTAGGTAATCCTCTAATGATAAGATTGACGGTTCTAAGATTACAAAGCATGTCAATTTCCTCTTCATGAGTAGGATGCAAGGGATCAATAGGAGGCACATAAGGATTATGAATATACTTGCTCAAGTTAAATTCATCAAAGATATCAAGCATCTCGTCCTTCCAAAAGTTGCAATACTCCCCATTGAGAATAGGCACTCTACGTCGAAGACTCCCCAAAGTAGACACATCCATCTCCCTCCAATGGTGATTAAACCAAAGCTATGGAGACCAAAGCTCTGATACCAATTGCGGGGTCGAGGAGATAGTTCTAGAGGGGGGTGAATAGACACTTAACTAACCAAAGGTGTAGTTTTTAGTTTCTCTTGGAACTTAGGCAGATTTTGGCACAAGTTAAGATAACACCAATACTTCCTACACATGCATATCTAGAGATTGAGCAGCGGAAATAGTAAAGCATGCAAGTGTACGGAAAGTAAAGGGATAGAGTATGGAAGATCAAATGCAATGAAGACACGGTGGTTTTTGGCGTGGTTCCGATAGGTGGTGCTATCGTACGTCCACGTTGATGGAGACTTCAACCCACGGAGGGTAACGGTTGCGCGAGTCCACGGAGGGCTCCACCCACGAAGGGTCCACGAAGAAGCAACCTTGCCTATTCCACCATGGCTTACGTCCACGAAGGACTAGCCTCACTCGGGGTAGATCTTCACGAAGTAGGCGATCTCCTTGCCCTTACAAACTCCTTGGTTCAACTCCACATGATCTTGGAGGCTTCCAAGTGACACCTAACCAATCTAGGAGACACCACTCTCCAAAAGGTAATAGACGGTGTGTTGATGATGAACTCCTTGCTCTTGTGCTTCAAGTGATAGTCTCCCCAACACTCAAGAACCACCTCACAGATTTGGATTTGGTGGAAGAAAGATTTGAGTGGAAAGCAACTTGGGGAAGGCTAGAAATCAAGGTTCAAATGGTAGGATTGGAATATCTTGATCTCAACACATGAGTAGGTGGTTCTCTCTCAGAAAATGTATGGTGGAAATGTAGGCACGTTCTGATGGCTCTCTTACTTGTTAAGAGGGTGGTGGAGGGGTATATATAGCCTTCACACAAAATCCAACCGTTACACACTTTTGACCAGACTCGGTGGCACCGATTCGAAATCTCGGTGAGACCGACCTGTGTAAAAGATATGAACGTTTGAAGTTTCGGTGGGGTCGACTGGGAACATCTCGGAGCAACCGAAGTGCAATGGTAAGGGCTAGACCCAGTCTCAGTGGCACCGATTGCATAATCTCGGTGGGACCGAAATGATGCAACTAGGCAACAAAAACTTGGTCACTCCATCTCGGTGTTACCGAGTGCAATTTCGGTGAGACTGAAATAATTGCAACAAGGCAACAGAAAGATGGTCACCCATCTCGGTGGGACCGAGATCCATATCAATGGATCCGATTTGTTAGGGTTTAGGCTGTGGCTCTGTCTAGATGAACTCGGTGGATCCGGGAAGGATGTTTTCTATGGGACCGAGTTGGCTTTTAGGGTTTTGGACAGATTTGGATAGAGAAAGTGGCTGAGGGTTTTGGAGCAACATCACTAAGCACTTGAGCAAACAGATCATTATCAAAACCTCATCCCCTTTTAATAGTATTGGCTTTCCTATGGACTCAATGTGATCTTGGATCACTAAACCAGAAATGTAGAGTCTTGAGCTTTTGCCAATCCATGTCCTTAGCATTTTGAAGGGTTCCACATCTTCTTGTCCTTGCCACGCCATTGTTGAACTTGTCTGAAATTCACAAGATAGAGGCATTAGTCCAACAACATGTATGTTGGCATAAATTACCAAAACCACCAAGGGAGCAAATGTGCTTTCAGATAGTCTATAATTTGATATAAAGACATCAATACTCAGGCATACTAATAAACAATCATGTCTTTCAAAATAAAAATGCTAAAGAAAGTTATCCCTACAAAATCATATAATCCTGACATGCTCCACCTTCTTAACACAAAATATTTATCATGCACTACCCCGATGAAAAGCGGAGCAATTGGTTCATACTTTTTAACGCGCTTCAGCTTTTTCAACCCCCACGCAATACATGAGCGCAAGCCATGGATATAGCACTATGGGTGGAATAGAATGTGGTGGTAGAGATTAATAAGGGGAAGTCAAAAAATAAAAAGATAGTCTCACATCGACGAGGCTAATCAACGGGCTATGGAGATGCCCATCAATTGATGTCAATGCGAGAAGTAGGGATTGTCATGCAACGGATGCACTAAGAGCTATAAGTGTATGAATGCTCAACATGAAAACTAAGTGGGTGTGCATCCAACTTGCTTGCTCATGAAGACCTCGGGCATTTGAGGAAGCCCATCATCAGAATATACAAGCCAAGTTCTATAATGAAAAATTCCCACTAGTATATGAAAGTGACAAAATAGGAGACTCTCTATATGAAAAACATGGTGCTACTTTGAAGCACAAGTTTGGAAAAGGATAGTAACACTACCCCTTCTCTCTTTTTCTCTCATTTTTTTTGTTTTTTTTTCGTGGGTTCTTTTTGGCCTCTCTTTTTTTTCCTCACTGGGACAATGCTCTAATAATGATGATCATCATACTTCTATTTACTTACAACTCAAAAGAAAATTACAACTCGAAACTAGAACAAAATATGACTCTATATGAATGCCTCTGGCGGTGTACCAGGATGTGTATGATACGTCTCCAACGTATCTATAATTTATGAAGTATTCATGCCATGTTTATTATAGTTTTGTATGATTTTGGTGCACTTTTATATGTTTTTTATATGATTTTCATGGACTAACATATTGACCTAGTGCCCAGTGCCAGTTGTTGTTTTCTGCTTGTTTTTGGTTTTCCAGAAAATCTATATCAAATGAAGTCCAAATGCAGCGAAACTTTTTGATGATTTTTTTCTGGAACATAAGAGACACTAGAAGCTTCGGGAGGTGGCCAGAAGACCGACAGGGGCCCCACGAGCCACCAGGGTGCGCCACCCCCCCCAGGCACGCCCTAGTGCCTCGTGGGCCCCCTGTGGCACTTCTTCGCATGATTCCAACGCCAAAAAATCATATATATTTAGAAACCCCCGAAAGTTAACCTAGATGAGTTTTTACACCACCGCAAGCCTCTGTACCTCCACGATCTCATCTACAGCCCTTTCCCGGCACCCTGCCGGAGGGGGGAATCATCACCGGAGGCCATCTTCATCATCCCGGCGGTCTCCATGACGAGGAGGGAGTAGTTCACCCTCGGGGCTGAGGGTATGTACTAGTAGCTATGTGTTTGATCTCTCCCTCTCGTGATCTTGATATGACACAATCTTGATGTACCGCGAGCTTTGTTAATATAGTTGGATCATATGGTGTTTCTTCCCTCTCTATCTTTGTTGTGATGAATCGAATCTTTTCCCTTTGAGGTTTCGTTATTGTCGGATTGAATATTTCAGATTTGAGAACACTTGATGTATGTATTGCATATGAATACCCGTGGTGACAATGGGGTATTATATTGATTCACTTGATATATGTTTTGGCATTCAACTCGCGGATTCCCGCGGTGACATTGGGGTAATCTATGCATAGGGGTTGATGCACGTTTTCATTATCTTTTCTCCGATAGAAACTTTGGCGTGCTCCTTGGAGTTCTTTGTGTGGATTGAATATTATGATTATGAAGTTGTTTGATGCATATAGTATAATCAACTCACGGATACTTGTGGTGACATTGGAGTATCTAGGTGACATTAGAGTTGGTTGATGTGTATCATATGGTGTTATTTTAGTACGAACTCTAGGGCTGTTTGTGACACTTATAGGAATAGCTCAATAGATCGATCGGAAAGGATAACTTTGAGGTGGTTTCGTACCCTACAAACAATTTCTATCTTATGTTCTCCCCTAATAGGAACTTTGGAGTGATTCTTTATCGCACGTTGAGGGATGGTTATATGATCCAATTATATTAGCATTGTTGAGAGATTGCACTAGCGAAAGTATGAACCCTAGGCCTTGTTTTTAAGCATTGCAATACCGTTTGTGCTCACTTTTGTTACCTGCTACCTTGCTGTTTTTATATTTTCAGATTACAAAAACCTATATCTACTATCCATACTACACTTTTATCACCATCTCTTCGCCGAACTAGTGCACCTATACAATTTACCATTGTATTGGGTGTGTTGGGGACACAAGAGATTTCTTGTATTTGGTTGCATGGTTGTTTGAGAGATACCATCTTCAACCTATGCCTCCCATGGATTGATAAACCTTAGGTCATCCACTTGAGGGAAAATTGCTATACTGTCCTACAAAACTCTGCGCTTGGAGGCCCAACATGAGTCTACAAGAATAAGTTGTGTAGTAGACATCAGTGCAATGATACTACCGTAACATGTATAAAAAATGATGAACGGTGGCTGAGCCACAAATACTATGTCAGCTATATGATCATGCAAAGCAATATGACATTGACGATGTGTGTCATAAAACGGTGGAAGTTGCATGGCAATATATCTCAGAATGGCTATGGAAATGCCATAATAGGTAGGTATGGTGGCTGTTTTGAGGAAGATATAAGGAGGCTTATGTGTGATAGAGCGTATCATATCACGGGGTTTGGATGCACCGGCGAAGTTTGCACCGACTCTCGATGTGAGAAAGGGCAATGCATGGTACCGAAGAGTCTAGCAAATTGCGGAAAGGTGAGAGTGCGTATAATCCATGGACTCACATTAGTCATAAAGAACTCACATACTTATTGCGAAAGTTTATTAGCCCTCGAAGCAAAGTACTACTATGCATGCCTCTAGGGGGATAGATTGGTAGGAAAAGACCATCGCTCGTCCCCGACCGCCACTCATAAGGTAGACAATCAAGAATAAATCATGCTCCAACTTCTTAGCATAATGGCAGATCATACGTGCATGCTTCGGGAATCACAAACCTTAACACCAATATTCTTACTAAACCACAATTATCTACTAGCACCTCCCACATATTACCATCTTAATATCGCAAAACTATTGCAAGGAATCAAACTCACCATATTCAGTGATCTACATGAAAGTTTTTATTATATCCCTCTTGAATACCTATCATATTAGGACCAAATTCATAACCCGTGCATATTACCACTGCTATTCATTAGACTCTCAAAAATATATAAGCGAAGCATGAGAGTGCAACTATTTCTTTAAAATATAACCACCGCCGTGCTCTAAAAGATATAATTGGAGCACTAGAGCAACTGCCTAGCTCAAAAGATATAAGTGAAGCACATAGAGTATTCTAACAAATCACGAATAATGTGTGTCCCTCTCAAAAAGGTGTGTTCAGCAAAGATGACTGTGACAAACTAAAAAGCAAACAAACTATAGCACAAGACGCTCCAAGTAAAACACATATCATGTGATGAATAAAAATATAGCTATAAGTGAGTTACCGATAAATTGTAGACGAAAGAGGAGATGCCATCCGGGGCATCCCCAAGCTTAGACGCTTGAGTCTTCCTTGAATATTACCTTGGGGTGCCTTGGGCATCCCCAAGCTTAGGCTCTTTCCGCTCCTTATTCCTTTATCCATCGTAGTCTCACCCAAAACTTGAAAACTTCAGCACACAAAACTCAACAGAAACCTCGTGAGATCCGTTAGTATAACAAATAAATCTTAAATTTAGGTACTGTTGTAAATTGATTCATATTTAATATTGGCATAATGCTAATGTACTCCAACTTCTCCATGACTCATACCCCCCGATACGATCCATAGATTCATCAAAATAAGCAAACTATGCAACAAAAACAGAATCCGTCTAAAACAGAACAATCTGTAAAGATCGGAATTAACGTCATACTTATGTAACTCCAAAAATTCTGAAACATTAGGAAAAAGTGGGAAATTCATATATCAATATTGTGTAAAAAATTCAGAAGGTTCTGATGCTCCAGAGAAAAATCAAAATTCCAGCACTGGACGCAAAAGTTTCTGTTTTCAAACAGCATCAATTATACTATCTTCCAAATCATCCCAAAGGCATTACTTGGCACAAACACTAATTAAAAGATAAAAACACAATTATAACAGAGGCTATAATTGTGTAAACACACAAAACAGAAATAAAAAGATTAATGGGTTGTCTCCCAACAAGCGCTTTCTTTATAGCCATTAAGATAGGCTTGAGATTTCAATGATGCTCTCATGAAAGATCATAATTGAAACACAAAGAGAGCATCATAAAACATGTAACAAACACATTTAAGTCTAACATACTTCCTATGCATAGGCATTTTATAAGCAAACAAATTATCAAGACAAGCAATATCTAGCATATGCCAATAGGAAGAATGGAGCGTTAATAATTTCAACATAACGAGAGGCAATTTAGTGACATGAAAGTTTCTACAACCATATTTTCCTCTCTCATAAAAATTACATGTAGGATCATTATCAAATTCAACAATATAGCTATCATATAAAATTTTATCTTCATGACCCACCTGCATAAAAGTTTTATAATCTTCCAAGATAGTGGGATTAACATCAACTAAAGTCATGACCTCTCCAAACCCACTGTTATCCAAAAATTCATAAGATTGATAATTCTCCAAAGTAGTGGGATCATTATTACCTAAAGTTGATGCTCTTCCAAACCCACTTTTAATAGTATTGCAAACATTATTATCAATAACATATTCATCATGAGGCTTAAATAAATTTTCAAGATCATAAGAAGCATTATCACCCCAATCATGATCATTGCAATAAGTAGTGGACATAACAAAATTTTCATCCCCAAGCTTGTAGCTTGGCATATAATTAGCACAATTTATATTAATATAATTTATAATAACATCATTGCAATCATGCTTTTCATTCAAGGAGCTATCAAGTGTGGGTGCAATAGCAATAATTTCATTTTTAACATAAGGAACTATAGCAAGTTCATCTCTATAAGCATCATTAATATTGGCATCATGGCCATAAGAATAGCAAGCATCGCGTTCATCAAGAGGGGATATTTTAATCGAATCAACGGAATCATAATTATCTATGGATTCATGCATATCATTATTTTCCTCCAAAGTAGCAGACATTCTCTCAATAAATTCATTAACATAGGCATTAGGAGCATAGTTTTCATAGCAATATTTAAGTATGCCAAAATTTTCAGACTTGTAGAGAATAGCATCATACTTTTCAATCAAAGAATCAACTTCATAAGCACCCTTAAAAGCAACAAATTCTTTAATTTGTTCGATATCATAGTAACTATAAACACCCTTGGCATAAGAAGATAAGATCTCATTATCATTAAACTCACATAGGTAGGGAAGGTGTTTTTTAGGTTTCTTAGAGCAACAAGTAAAATCATATATTTCGCATAGATTCCAAGCATAACATAGCAAACAATTTATTTGATTCCATAAGAGTCTCCCTTTTTGAGACAAACGGTGACGCACAAAATGAGCATGCTCATCTAATGATTTTCCCTCAACTAAACTAGTTGGGGTTTCAGCACGACCACAAATGGACCGAAGATGATCCAAGTAGAAAACTTTAAGCGGATCCATAGTGATCTTAAATTTTCGTTTTACTTTCTGTTTTTGTGTGTTGACATGAAGGCAATAAAAGCAAGCAAGCAAATAAAATATTTTTGTGATTTTTGTAAAATTGTTTCAGAAGTGGGGGAGATGAAAACGAGAGGCAAATGCAAATAAAAAGGCAAATAAAATAAATGCAAGTGAATGATAGTTTGTGCGATGGTACTTGATAATTTTGGTGATGTCTCCCCGGCAACGGCGCCAGAAATTCTTCCTGCTACTTGTAGACTGCGTTGGTATTTCCCCGAAGAGGAGAGGATGATGCAGTATAGTAGAGATAAGTATTTCCCTCAGTTAAGAACCAAGGTTATCAATCCAGTAGGAGAACCACGCAAAATCCCTTTAGCTGCACCTACACACACAAAAGCAAACACTTGCACCCAACACAAATAAGAGGGTTGTCAATCCTCTTAGCGGTTAATTGCAAGGATTAATTCTGATAGTGATAGATAGATAAACTAAAATACTAAATAAAATAAAAGTAAATAAATTGTAGCAAGGTATTTTTGGTTTTAAATATATGATAAAAGTAGACCCGGGGGCCATAGTTTTCACTAGAGGCTTCTCTCTCGAACACATAGCATACGGTGGGTAAACAAATTACTGTTGGGCAATTGATAGAAAAGCAAATAATTATGACGGATTCATGGCAATGATCATGTATATAGGCATCATGTCCGAGACAAGTAGACCGACTCCTGCCTGCATCTACTACTATTACTCCACCCATCGACCGCTATCCAGCATGCATCTAGGGTATTAAGTTAATAAAAACAGAGTAACGCCTTAAGCAAGATGACATGATGTAGACAAAGTAAACTCAAACAATATGATTAAACCTCATCTTTTTATCCTTAATGGAAGCAATACAAATACGTGTCATGTCCCTTTCTGTCACTGGGATTGAGCACCTCAAGATTGAACCCATCACAAAGCACCTCTCCCATTGCAAGATAAACCAATCTAGTTGGTCAAACCAAATCGATAGATCGGAGAGAAATACAAAGCTATAATAATCATGCATAAAAGAGTTCAGAGAAGACTCAAATATTTCTCATGAATAATCTGATCATAAACTCACAATTCATCAGATCCCAACAAACACACCGCAAAAGAAGATTACATCGGATAGAACTCCAAGAACATCGAGGAGAACATGGTATTGAAGATCAAAGAGAGAGAAGAAGCCATCTAGCTACTAGCTATGGACCCGTAGGTCTGTGGTAAACTACTCACACATCATCGGAAGGGCAGCAAGGTTGATGAAGACTCCGTGATCGATTCCCCCTTCGGCAGAGTACCGGAAAAGGCCTCCAGATGGGATCGCGGAAGAACAGAGGCTTGCGGCGGCGGAAAGGTTTTCTCTTCTGTCTCCCTGGTATATTGGGAATATTTGGGAATTTATAGCGCTGGAATTAGGTCAGGAGGGGCTACGAGGGGCCCACAAGCCTGGGGGGCGCGCCCTACCCCCCAGGGCGCGCCTCCCGAGCTTGTGGCTCCCTCGTGGCTCCTCTGGTCTTCTCTCGAAGCTTCGTGGGTCTCTTCTGGTCCAAAAAAATTAATCCAAAGTTTTTTTTCTTGTTTGGACTCTTTTTGATAATGATTTTCTGAAAAGACAAAAACAAGCAAAAAACAGCAACTGGCACTGGGCACTGAGTTAATATAGGTTAGTCCCAAAAAATGATATATAATGGCATATAATTGCATATAAAACATCCAGGATTGATACTATAATAGCATGGAACAATAAAAAATTATAGATACGTTGGAGATGTATCACCCCCCGTGGGCCGCGCCCTGTTGCCTTGTGGCTTCCTCGTGAATCTTCTGGCTTCCTCCCGAAGCTTCCACGGTCTCTTTTGTCCAGAAAAAAAATCGTCAAAAAGTTTCGTGGCATTTGGACTTCGTTTGGTACCGATTTCCTGAAAAACCAAAAACAAGCAGAAAACAACAACTGGCACTGGGCACTAGGTTAATAGGTTAGTCCAAAAAAATGATATATAATTGCATATAAAAACATCCAAGATTGATACTATAATAGCATGGAACAATCAAAAATTATAGATACGTTGGAGACTGCTACTTGTGAGCTGCGTTGGTATTTCCCTGAAGAGGAAGGGAGATGCAGTACAGTAGAGATAAGTATTTCGCTCAGTTATGAAACCAAGGTTATCAATCCAGTAGGAGAATCACGCAACACCTCGTTAGCAGTACCTGCACACAAAATAACAAATCCTTGCACCCAACGCAGAGAAGGGGTTGTCAATCCCTTGGCGGTTAATTGCAAGATTAAATTGTATGGTGATAGATAGATAGATCGAACAAAAATACAAAATAAAATAAATAAAGTAAAATTGCAGCAAGGTATTTTTAGGATTTTTAATATATGATAGAAGTAGACCCGGGGGCCATAGTTTTCACTAGAGGCTTCTCTCATGAAAATAGCATACGGTGGGTAAACAAATTACTGTTGGGCAATTGATAGAAAAGAAAATAATCATGACGATATCCAAGGCAATGATCATGTATATAGGCATCACATCCGAGACAAGTAAACCGACTCCTGCCTGCATCTACTACTATTACTCCACACATCGACCGCTATCCAGCATGCATCTAGTGTATTAAGTCCATAGAGAACGGAGTAACGCCTTAAGCAAGATGACATGATGTAGACAAAGTAAACTCACGCATGAATAAACCCCATCTTTTTACCCTTAATAGCAACGATACATACGTGTCATGTCCCTTTCTGTCACTGGGATTGAGCACCGCAAGATCGAACCCATTACAAAGCACCTCTCCCATTGCAAGATAAATCAATCTAGTTGGCCAAACCAAATCAATAGATCAGAGAGAAATACGAAGCTATAATAATCATGCATAAAAGAGTTCAAAGAAAACTCAAATAATATTCATGGATAATCTGATCATAAACTCACAATTCATCGGATCCCAACAAACACACCGCAAAAAGTGATTACATCGGATAGAACTCCAAGAACATCGAGGAGAACATTGTATTGAAGATCAAAAAGAGAGAAAAGGCCATCTAGCTACTAACTATGGACCCGGAGGTCTGCGGTAAACTACTCACGCGTCATCGGAAGGGCAGCAAGGTTGATGGAGAGCCCCTCCGTGATCGATTCCCCCTCCGGCGGAGTACCGGAAAAGGCCTCCAGATGGGATCTCTCGAGAACAGAAACTTGCGGTGGCGGAAAAAGTATTTCGTGGACTCCCCTGTTGGTTTCCCGATTTTAGAGAATTTATAGTGGAGGAATTAAGTCAAACAGAGCTGTGTGGGCCCCATAAGACACCAGGGCGCCCCCCCTGGGGCGCGCCGTGGTGCCTCGTGGGCCACTGCTTCATCTTCACGTCTCCTCCCGAAGCTTCTAGTGTTTGTTATGTCCAGAAAAAAATCTCCAAAAAGTTTCGTGGCATTTGGACATCGTTTGGTACTGATATTCTGAAAAACCAAAAACAGGCAAAAAACATCAACTGGCACTGGGCACTAAGTTAATAGGTTAGTCCCAAAAAATGATATATAATTGCTGTAAATGTATATAAAAACATCCAAGATTGATAATATAATAGCATGGAACAATCAAAAATTATAGATACGTTGGAGACGTATCAACATCCCCAAGCTTAATTCCTGCTCGTCCTCGAGTAGGTAAATGATAAAAACAGAATTTTTGATGTGGAATGCTACCTATCATATTCATCATATATTCTTTTCTTTGTAGCATGGACATTTGGACTTGAATGATTCAAAGCAATAGTCCATAGTTTGACATGAAGATATAAATACTCAAGCATACTAACAAGCAACCATGTGTTTCAAAATATCAACGCTAAAGAAAGTTATCCCTAGCCCATTATGCTCAATCATTGATCCATTCATGAAACACACTCAATATTAGCTACATCCAATGCACAAGTATGACAATAGTGCTCTCTAGTTGGTGCTTTATAAGAGAAGATGGAGACTCAAATAAAAATAAAAATTGCATAAAAGTAAATAGATAGGCCCTTCGTAGAGGGAAGCAGAGATTTGCAAATGTGCCAAAGCTCAAAGCTTAAATTAGAGAGATAAAATTGTTTTTGAGAGGCATGCTTTTCCTGTCAACGAAAACGACCGAGAATTCCCAATATTTTCCATGCTAGACACATCATAGGCGGTTCCCAAACAGAAAGTAAAGTTATTTCCTTTCCACCATTCTTTCACAATCCATGGCTAGCCGTATCCACGGGTGCCCTCCATACCAACACTTTCCAAGGAATTTTGATGTTATTAAATTTTGCTTCATTGTGGGACTGGGCATCCCTATTACCTGCCACTCTCTCATGCAATGACAAGTGAATAAACACTCATCGTGAGAATAACACACCTAGCATGGAAAATATTGGCCACCCCCTGCCGCTTCATGAGCGGTACGGGCACACAAAAACGGAAAATTATTTTGAAAATTAGAGTTGGCACATGCAAATTTACTTGGAACGGCATGGAAATACCGCATATAGGTAGATATGGTGGACTCATTTGGCACAACTTGGGTTTAAGGAGTTTGGATGCACAAGCAGTATTCCCGCTTAGTACAAATGAAGGCTAGCAAATAGATTGAGAAGCAACCAACCAAAAAGCGAAAACGGTCATAAACATGCATTGAACATAACTAACACCGAATAATGCACCATAAGTAGGATATAATTTCTTTGCATAACTATTGACTTTATGTGCATGCATAGGGAATCACAAACCTTAACACTAATATTCTTACTAAATCACAATTACTCACTAACATGACCCACATATCATCGTCTCCATATCGCAAAACTATTGCAAGGAATCACACTTATCATATCCAATGATCTATATGAAAGTTTTTATTATATCCCTCTTGAATATTCATCACTTTGGGACCAAATTCATATCTTGTGCAAATTACCATTACTATTATCAACTCTCAAAAGGATATAAGTGAAGCATGAGAGTGCACATATTTCTTCAAAATTTTAATTTTATCAATTCTCAAAATAATATAAGTGAAGCATGAGAGTTTAAATATTTCTTCAAAATATAGCCACCGCTGTGCTCAAAAAGATTTAAGTGAAGCACTAGAGCAACTGCCTAGCTCAAAACATTTAAGTGAAGCACATAGAGTATTCTAACAAATTATGATAAACGTGTGGCTCTCTCAAATAGGTGTGTCCAGCAAAGATTATTGTGACAAACTAAAAAGCAAACAAAGCAAAGACTCATATAATACACGACGCTCCAAGCAAAACACATATCATGTGACGAATAAAAATATAGCTCCAAGTAAAATTACCAATGGTTGGTACAAGAAAGAGGGGATGCCTTCCGGGGCATCCCCAAGCTTAGACGCTTGAGTCTTCCTTGGGCATGTCCAAGCTTAGGCTCTTGCCACTCCTTATTCCTTCATCCATCGTGATCTCACCCAAAACTTGAAAACTTCAATCACACAAAACTCAACAAAACCTTCGTGAGATCTGTTAGTATAACAAAATAAATCACTACTTTAAGTACTGTTGCAAACCCATTCATTTTTTTAATTATACCTACTGTATTCTAACTTCTCCATGGCTTATACCCCCGATACAATCCATAGTTTCATCAAAACAAGCAAGCAATGCATCAAAAACAGAATCTGTCAAAAACAGAATAGTCTGCAGAGATCTATTTAAAAACCATAGTTCTGTAACCCCAAAAATTCTGAAAAATTAGGAAAACGTGGAAAATTCATATACCAATACTTTGTAAAAATTTCAGATTTTTCTGACGTTCCAGTACAGAACTAAAATTCCAGCACTGGATGCAAAACTTTCTATTTTCCAAACAGCATCAATTATACTATCTTCCAAATCATCCCAAAGGCTTTGCTTGGCACAAACACTAATTAAAACACAATCATAACAGTAGCATAATTGTGAAAACACACAATAACAGAAACAAAAGGTAAAAATTTATTTTATTCATTGGGTTGCCTCCCAACAAGCGCTATTGTTTTATGCCCCTAGCTAGGCATAATGCATAGTTTTAAGTGTTGTCATCTTTTAAGTTAATTCCATAAGTGGCCCTCATAATGGATTCATATGGTGCTTTAATTTTCTTCCTAGGGAAATGTTCCATACCCTTTTTTAATGGAAATTGAAATTTTATATTCCCTTCTTTCATGTCAATAACGGCACCTATGGTTCGTAAGAACGGTCTACCAAGTATTATGGGGCAAGAAGGATTGCATTCAATGTCAAGTACAAGCCATCTAGCTACTAACTATGGACCCGAAGGTCTGTGGTAAACTACTCACGCATCATCGGAAGGGCAGCAAGGTTGATGGAGAGCCCCTCCGTGATCGATTCCCCCTCCGGCGGAGTGCCGGAAAAGGCCTCCAGATGGGATCTCTCAAGAACAGAAACTTGCGGCGGCAGAAAAAGTATTTCGTGGACTCCCCTGTTGGTTTCCCGATTTTAGAGAATTTATAGTGGAGGAATTAGGTCAAACAGAGCTGTGTGGGCCCCACAAGCCACCAGGGTGCCCCCCCTGGGGCGCGCCGTGGTGCCTCGTGGGCCACTGCTTCATCTTCACGTCTCCTCCCGAAGCTTCTAGTGTTTGTTATGTCCAGAAAAAAATCTCCAAAAAGTTTCGTGGCATTTGGACTTCGTTTGGTACTGATCTTCTGGAAAACCAAAAAAAGGCAAAAAACAACAACTGGCACTGGGCACTAAGTTAATAGGTTAGTCCCAAAAATGATATATAATTGTTGTAAATGTATATAAAAACATCCAAGATTGATAATATAATAGCATGGAACAATAAAAAATTACAGATACGTTGGAGACGTATCAGAGACGTATCATCAGCCAGCTGGTTGTCCTTGTCCTCGAGGGCCTGCTTCATAGTTTCTAAAGAAATACAGGCCCCGAGCCTCATTTGAAGACGAGTGTTCTCGCTACGAACATCTGCTAAAGCGAGTTCATTCGGATCAAAGGAAAAAATAAGCTGTGAGAAGTTCTCGGATTATGAAACTAACCTCCCAAAAGGCGCTTCTCCTGATCCAGACGAGCACTCTTATTCTTCTCCACATCCAGATCAACACGGAGCCGTGCCAGTTCCTTCTCCATGTCGACATAGTGGGTCCCAAGCTCACAAGTTTTCTATGGAAAAACACATTACACGGTTGATCAGTCGGCTATAAAACATGGAACAAGCTTGATCAGTACCAGATACTGAAGTATCCCCTCTAAGGGAGAAACGAGCTTGATTAGTACCAGATACTGAAGTATCCCCTCTAAGGAAGGAACAAGCTCGATCAATTCGATATTAGCAAACGATTCTACATCTACCAAGGTCCCAAAGATCACATCTTCCACTCGGCCAGCCGAGTGAAAGATTGTACTCCGAGTACAAGAATTGCAAAGCATTAGTTCTAGAAGACTCCCGCCGATTACCCGCAATCGACGACAGTTTCGGGGACTACACCCAGTGGGTGCACTCAGTGTGCCCCCACCGGAAGAAATCCACTCAGACGCATCTCTAGAAGCCCGAGTGCCACAATTCTACTTGTGAGCTGCATTGGGATTTTCCCTGAAGAGGAAGGGTGAAGCAATATACTAGCGGATAAGTATTTCCCTCAATAAAGAACCAAGGTTATCGAACCAATAGGAGAACCACGCAAACACCCTCAACAGTGCCTGCACACACAAGAGCAAATACTTGCACCCAACGCGAGCAAGAGGGTTGTCAATCCCCTTGTACTCGTTAATTGCAAGGATTAAATCTGGTAGTGATAGATAGATAAATTGCAAAGTAAAATAAAAGTAAATAAATTGCAGCAAGGTATTTTTGGTTTTTTGTAATATGATTAAAATAGACCCGGGGCCATAGTTTTCATTAGAGGCATCTCTCTCATAAGAATAGCATACGGTGGGTAGACAAATTACTGTTGGGCAATTGATAAAAAAGCACATAGTTATGACGATATTCATGGCATGATCATGTATATAGGCATTACGTCCGTGACAAGTAGACCGACTCCTGCCTACATCTACTATATACTACTATTATTCCACCAATCGACCGACTCCTTCCTGCATCTATGGTATTAAGTTCATGACGAACAAAGTAACGCTTTAAACAAGATGACATAATGTAGATAGAGAAAAACCAAGCAATATGATTAAACCCTGTCGTTTTATCCTTAGTAGCAACAATACAAATACATGCCTTGCTACCCCTACTGTCACTGGGTGAGGACACCGCAAGATTGAACCTGCTACTATGCACCACTTCCACTGAAGATCAATGAATCAACTTGGCCAAAGAAAACCCATAGATCAAAAAGCATTACATAGCTATAACAATCATACATAATAAAGCTCAGAAAAGACTCAATTACTCTCAATGAATATTCAAATCATAAACCCACAATTCATTGGATCCCAACAAACACACCGCAAAAGAAGATTACATCGGATCAATTTCCGAAGAGAACATAATCATTATGGACCCATAGGTTGTGGTGGACTACTCACACATCATCGGAGGTGCAGCAAGGTTGATGTAGAAGACCTCCGTGATCGATTCCACCTCCGGTGGATTACCGGAAAAGGCCTCCAGATGGGATCGCAGAAGAACAGAGACTTGCGATGGCGAGAAAATTGTTTCGGGTGGCTCTCTGGGGGTTTTGGAATATTTGGAAATTTATAGCGCTAGGGGCCCACAAGACATCAGGGCGCGCCTACCCCCCAGGGCGCGCCCTGTTGTCTTGTCGTCTCCTCGTAGGTCTTCTGGTCCACCCCCGAAGCTTCTAGGGTCTCTTATGCCCAGAAAAAAATCGTCAAAAAGTTTCATAGCATTTGGACTCCGTTTGGTATAGATTTTCTGTAAAACCAAAAACAAGCAGAAAACAGCAACTGACACTGGGCACTGAGTTAATAGGTTAGTCCCCAAAAATGAAATAAAATTGCATAAAAAGTATCTACGAATGATAATATAATAGCATAAAATAACCAAAAATTATAGATACGTCGGAGACGTATCACACAACAATTCAAAAAAAAATCCTAAGTTCTCAGACTCCCGCCGACTATGAACAGTCGACGGTAATTTCGGGGACTACACCCAGTGGGTGCACTCAGCGTGCCCCCACCGGAAGAAAACACCCAGTGGGTGTACTCTATGTAAACCCACTGGCAAAGATACGGCTGTCCACTCGGACCCCAAATGAAATTGCAAAATCAAAAGACGCAACAGAAGACTTCAACTCTAAGACTCTCTCCGACTGTGAACAGTCGACGGCAGTCTCGGGGACTACACCCAGTGCGTGCACTCAGCGTGCCCCCACCGAAAGAGAACATACCCAATGTCCGTCTACTGCTGGCTTTCTGGACGGCTGGTTGCGGTCACGCCGGA
Source organism: Elymus sibiricus (assembly GCA_039707655.1). Lineage (NCBI taxonomy): Eukaryota > Viridiplantae > Streptophyta > Magnoliopsida > Poales > Poaceae > Elymus > Elymus sibiricus. The sequence goes on from CM077666.1 coordinate 311,651,290, forward strand.
CGTCAGGTAGTTCGTCAGACGTCCGGTGCATGTAGCTTGCCGACAGCTTCTCTCCTTGCTTCTCTTGCTCTGCTTTCTTGCCTTTTTGTCCATTGCTCCTAGCTGCTCCATGGCCATCTTCTTGGTACCTAACCACACATAGCATCTCTGCTTGAGGTAGTAGCTATGTCTCACATGTGAGCAAAGGAAGTTTGCTAAGGAGCGAGTTAACCTCATGTTCTATGGCGCGTACGCGAGCTCTTGTTATTGGAGGCGCTTAGGGAGTTGGTGTAGTATCCATGTGGATGACCATAGGATGCTCCACACCATCTCTCCCCCTTGGGAAAGATCCGCTCTCGGATCGTGATCCTCATCACCATGGTAAGGGGATAGGTCCTTGACGTTGAAGATGTTACTCACGTTGTACTTGTCACGCGGGAGGTCGATCTTGTAGGCATTGTTGTTTTAGTGTTCCAAAGACTTGGAATGGGCCATCTCCCCCAGTGTTAATCAGCCATGGCTTGCAACCTGTAATTTCTACCTCCCTATCAATGGAATGATATGCACCTAGCGTATTCGTGAAAAAAACCCAAAGCTTAAAACTTGGTGTGCTCCCGTGCGAAATCCAATGACTTTGCGGATCGCGAGGTAATGGGTGGCAGGCATGGCTGGGCTGATGTGTGCCCTACAAGTTTCTGGCACTACAATGCCAGATACGACGACTGTGCTAGAGTTGCTCTCAGTGTGCATCCGTGTTACTTGGGTAAAAGGTACATTGCGTTCGTACAATCGCTCGTATAGCAGAGTAAAAAGGCCTAAATCCGTATCATAACTTTTAATGTAATGCTGATTTTCATGCCATCCTTGCGTTTGTTCTTAATATAGCCTCTAACATAACTTTTGCGTTAGTTTGTATTTATGGTGATTCGTATCATCGTGAAACTTGTCAGATCTGGGACCGGATTGCCTCGTTTGTCAATGATAATCAAGGCAAGCATATCTTATGTATGGGAGATATTAACGATGTCCTCTATGATGTAGATAAGAGTCGTATGCGTGCATTTCGTGCGTTGGTTAAACAATGTGGTTTCATAGATCTCGGGTACAGTGGTCCAACATATACATGGACCAATAGGCGCTATACTTCAAAGCCAACTCTTGAGCGCCTTGATCGATGCTTTGCTAATGCAGATATGTGTAATATCTTCCCTAATTCCGATGTTTTTAATCTGCCTATAATTTTTAGTGATCATGCTCGTATTCTTTTATCCACTGATGGCCAATGTCAGAAGCCTAAAAGGAACTTCAAGTTTGAAAATTGGTGGCTTATGGAAAATGATTTCCATGCTCATACTAAGAATATTTGGTCTAGCTCTAAAAATAAGTTGTTCCATAATAGGATTACTAACCTTGCAGGGGCTTTAAGGAAGTGGTGCAGAAAGAAGAAACCGATTCAACAAGAGCTGGATTATCTAGGTGAGCAAATAAGAAATATACAAATGCAGCTGACTCGGGTACATGATTTTTTTTAGAAGCCTCTCTTGTGAGTAGATATGAGCAAAATATGGTCAAGCTTACTGAATACTACCAACAGAGAGCCAAAAAGCACTGGGCTATTAATGGGGATCGTAATACTACATTTTTCCATCATGCTGTCCTCAAAAGAAGAAGAAAGAATAGGATAGCTTCCATAAAAGATGACAACAATGTGGTGCATGTTGAACCAGATGCTATCGCCAATGTTTTTATCCAATATTTCAAAAACCTCTTTTCTTCCTCTAATAGTAATCATGGCAGGCCTTATATACATTCTGGGCGACCAAGTATTGAAGGAGATTACACCTACAGTGTCCTTGATAAAAAGGAAATTTAGGAAACACTTAGAGCAATGAGAAGGAATGCATCACCAGGACCAGATGATTTCAACGTAGCCTTCTACATAGTAGCATGGGACTGGATTGGAGATGACATAGTCAAAGTGGTAAGAGATTTCTATGAAAAAGGTATACTTCCTGCCCATCTAAATGACACTCAAATAGCACTCATTCCAAAGAAGCTGGTTTCCCTTGTTCCTGCTGATTTTCGACCTATTAGCTTGTGTAATGTTATTTACAAAATCATAGCAAAAACCCTAGCTAATAGACTCAAACCTCATTTGCCGAATTATATTGACCAATCTCAACAAGCTTTCATTGAAGGTAGAAGGATTAGCAACAATATCATCATAGCTCAGGAAATTACTCACTCTTTTGCTTTGAAATCTTGGAAAACCCATGCTTTCATGCTTAAAATAGATTTGGCCAAAGCTTTTGATAGACTTGAATGGAATTTCGTTATGCAAACTCTCTCACGAAAAGGGCTTCATGGTCATTTCATCGATTTGATTTATGCATGCATTGCAGCTCCTTCCTTTTTTGTTACCATTAATGGCCAATCTTATGGTCGCTTTCAGAGTTACAGGGGGATTAGACAAGGATGTCCTTTATCTCCTTACTTGTTTGTCTTAGCAATTAACGAGCTTTCTATATCCCTCCAAGAGGACATGTGCTCAAATCATTTGGCAGGTATATCTTTAGGCACTGGTTGTCCTCCCATTCACTCACTCATGTTTGTAGATGATTTATTAATTTTTGGTCAAGCCTCCATTACTGAAGCTACTCATATGTTCCATATTCTTCAAAGATTCTGCAACCTATCAGGTCAAACTCCTAACTGGAATAAATCAGGTATCATTTTCAGCGCAAATGTTAATGATTGCATTAAGGACGACATCAAAAGAATTTTTCCTGTTATGGACATCGATGCTAATTCAGTTCACCTTGGGCACCCTTTAATCCTACCAGCCAAGGATAGATCTGTTGCTTATGATTTTGTGGCTGACAAATTTTGTACTAAACTTAGCGGTTACAAGGCCAATAAACTCTCTCATGCAGCCAGATTGACGCTTATTAATTTCATCTTTGCTTCCATCCCCGTGTATTACATGTCTAACATATTATTCTCCAGGAAGTTGATTGCAAAGCTCACGGCCATTATTAGGAATTTTTGGTGGACATGAATAAAAGAGGAACCAAAGTCTAGAGCACTTTGTCTTAGGGCATGGAAGGACATTTGTATTCCAAAATGTGAAGGATGCCTAGGTATAAGGAACATCCAAGCTATGAACAGAGGCCTTGTTCTTTCAGCGGCATGGAGAATTGCGGAAAACCCTGACTGCTTTCTCTCAAGAGTTCTCAAATCCAAATACTTTCTCGACTCTTCAATTTGGAGAGCTAGTTCAAAAGTTCCAAAATCTGCCTTCTGGTCATCCATTTAAAAAAAATACGCCACTTGCTTTACTCGAATTCTTTTTATCAACTTATTGAAGGTGACTCTTCTATATGGAGCACTTCGTGGAGTCCTGTTTGGGAATCCATCTATGACCACCTTATAATCCAACCTGGTCACTTCATTTATCCTTCGCAAGTTAAGGATCTATGGTTGCCTAACCAAAAAGCTTGGAACACTAGCCTTATTTGCACACTCTTTGATGAGGAGGCAGCTAACATCATTTTGCAGGTTCCAATAATTCAATCGGGAGGTACCAACATCCTATGTTGGAAACTACATAATTCAGGAAAATGTAATTCCAAATCCACATATAGAGCTTGCCTACAAGATATGCAGGAACATGGGGAGCCTACACCTAGACAGGTACCTACATGTGTAAAGCAAATTTTAAAACAGACTTGGAGAGCAAAAGAGATGGTACCCAGAGTACAAACCTTCACATGGAGGCTTCTTAGGAAAGCAATTCCCACGGGTATAAGGGCAGGTAAATTTTCTTCTCATATTATAAAATAGTGTGCTAGATGTGATCAAGAAGAAAATGATATACACTTATTCTTCACTTGTCCTTTTGCTAAAGCTGCTTGGTTCTCGGAACCTTGGAATATTAGGTCTGAATTCTTTGTGCAAAACTTCGGTTCAATACCTGCTATTATCCGGGCCTTGTTAACTTCCAACCACCCTCATGCCTCTCTCATGAACATTATAACCTTTCTTTGGTGTATTTGGAAGTTCATGAATGATAACCTTTTTGGCAGAAAATCAAACTCTCCTATGCAGGTATACCCAGCTATGCAAGCAATAATAAAAAGCCAAGAATTAGTATCTTGTGCAAACATTGCAGGTTCACCAACAGAAATAGCACACAAGCCAAAGCAAGGATGTTCATTAGAAACAGATGCTTGGATTATAGGTTGCAAGGTTTATACATATGCTGCATGGAAGAAGAACACTACCGGCTCCAAGAACGACTCAAGCAAAACATGAATAGGAATTGTCATTCAAGCCGGGGAGAATGAGCAAGGAACATGTATTTTAATCTCTGCAACTTGCGAAAGTGTTGAATCTCCACTACACGCAGAGGCTACAACTCTACAGGTTGCCGCACAAATTGCTTCCCACATCACTAGCAGTCAAGTTGCTTTCTTAGTGGACAATCTGACACTAGCTCAGGCAGCGGCGTCAAGGAATCTTCTTCAAGTCCCTGGGCACTGGGAAATTAGAAGCCACCTAGCAAACTTTTTTGGTGCAACAACGAACATTCAAGCTCAGGTTTTTCATATTCCTGGGAAACTTAATGTAAAAGTGTAAAAGCTCACAATTGTGCAGCTTTTTTCCTACAGAGAAGATCATCCCCCGAGCAACAAGTTTGCTTGTTGTAAAGTAGAACATGCAGGAGGTCTCTGTCCTACCAGGGCCGGGCCGGCAAAATCCGGGGCCTGTGCGAAACTAAAAAATGGGGCCCTATCTCACTATCTAACTCACGGATCATGCGCCAATGTTTGGCAATTAGACGAACTGTCTAACTCATCTAGTTTTGGGTCATGTCCGGTTGAACTGCTACACTGTGATCTTTAACCGAGGAGGTAAGAACCGATCTCTAGCGAAGTAACGATCCCTGCCAAAAGTTAATTGGAAAATTAAGAATTAGGAGTAGGAACCGAAGTTAATCGGAAAGGAGGACTCGCTAAGCACCTGGAGGCTGGAGTTGGTCATGGATCGATCCGACGAGGCGACGAGTCTGAAATTTGGAAGAGGAGGCTAGGAAGGCAACAACAGCAGCGGCCTGAATCCGATCGATCTGATGAGGCGAAGGCGACGAGACGATCCTGTTTCCTGTAGCGAAGCCGACGCGACCAGTCTCCAGATCGAGAGACAAAACGATCCCGATGGACTTCTGTAGCGATCCCGTTTTTTTTACAGACGATAGCGTTTCCATATTATCGAATGAAAGATCGATCGAGCACCACCGCTCCTGCGCTCGATGGCCTCGAGGCCCAGCTCCAGCGCCTAGGATTTTTTTTTTTTAGGAATACTTCTAGGCCTATATACAAAATTTGGGGCCCCCAAATTGTGGGCCCTGTGCGGCCGCACATTTGGTACCACTATGGGCCCGGCCCTGTGTTCTACGCTTGCAAAGCCAGATTATGTATCATTGTCTCAAAAAAAAGGCAGCTTATGTATCAAGGACTCTATATATGAAATTAATACAAGGCGCCTCTGGCGCCACCACTTGTCAAAAAAAAAGAAGACCTAGAGGACAAATATTTTACAAAATGCAGCCCTACATGTAAAAAATCGATATCCATCCCTAAAAAAAAATCGATATCCAATTTTTTTCGAAAGATTGGAACAACTCGAAGTGACGATTGATAAAAACGCTGGCAGCATGGAAGGGACGGTAAACAGCACACCGGTTGCACGCACGCAGGCTGACGCTGACACATACTAGTAGCGACTGGCCCCAGCAGCGGCTAGAAGATTCTCACCCACGGGCACTGCCTTTTCCCAAAAGGCGGAAAGATGGGGCAGGAGGCGGATGCGGATGAGCAGCTGCAGCGGCGGCTCCGGCGGGTGTTCGCTGCCGAGGAGCGGTCGTTCCGCATGGATCGGCGCTCGCCGGCCGCCGCCGACTTCCGCTCCGCCGTCGCCGACGTGCTCCCCCGATTCCTCGGCAACTACTCCGACGAGACCCTCGCGGTACCGCCCCAAATATCCCCTTCCTTCTCTCGCACGCACGCGAGCCCTAGAACTTGCCAGTGCGGATACTTGGTGGGATGAGGTTGCGGCTCGGTCCTGCGTGGTTCCGTGTGCTAATTGGTCTCGGGAATGTCACCACATGAGTGTGGATGGGCGGGCCTCCGCGTCTGGGGCAGCACCAAGGGGATTGGGGTGGCTCTGAATGGACTATATGCGTGTGCTTGTTTGTTGAAATGCTCTGCCTGGGTCGAGTGATTGGCACCGAAGTGAAATTTAAGTTGGAGAGGTGATGTATTATACTATCTATCTGGAACATTCGGCTTGTTTAACTTTTCCTAGGAACTCTATAGAAGTTAGGTATGGACTTCCCAGGATCACAATTCAGAAATGTGAGCCTTCTTATTGGTCGTCCCAGCCTCAATCGCATCAGCAGTGGTGCCAATTTAAAGTAGTTTTCTGACATAATGGACCAGTGTGTTCTCTTAACCCTCATAAACAGTCCTTATCAATTCGATACACCTACCTCCTTTCGTCACTGATAACCTTGATTCCTATTTCACAGGTCATTAACCTTTTGTAATTCACATTTTTTTGTGTGCCTCTGCTCCATTGTTGCACCCTACAATTTGCAAATTAAGCATTATAGTACACAAGCCTATAGATATTTCATAAAGCATAAGTTCATAATGCCACAAACACCTAACTGTGACAAAGCCAACGTGTTCGAGGCACAAATGTATTGTCGTAGTCAGGTTTATATGAATCTATGAGTCAAATATGACGGAACACTGATGATGAGTTTTGTTCAGTAGTAACTTTCGCCAGTTTTTAGGTGATTAAGATGTTTCTGGGTGCTGCTTCATTGACATGGAAGACTGTTGAGACATTGTATAATACTCCCTCCGATCACAAATATAAGATGTTCTAACTTTTTTCTGAATCGGTTGCATATAGACATGTTTTAGTGTGTTTGTTCACTCATTTCAGTCCATATGTAGTCCATATTGAAATATCCAAAACATCTTATATTTGTGAATGGAGGGAGTAATATTGAAGGCTGTAAAATGGATTGTAATGTTTTCACATCACCTTGAGATAAAGTGAACACATGTAGTTCAGTACAACTTCAATTGTCCAATTATATTTGTAGATTGGTGATTTGACCAATTCATGATAATGAAGAGGATATTTGCATAAGAAGACATGTGAAGGGGCAGTGGAGTGTCTCAACACATATCTAGTGACATTTCCCTTCGAAAAGGGTGTATGTTCACCCGCAAAAGAAAAGAAAAGGGTGTATGTTCCTTCTTGCATACACCTAATGTGTTTTCATTAGATTTTAGACATGTTCTCCTATAAGTCTGCCTGGAGCGAGACTTGAGGGCTGCTGTTAAACGGATTTAGGGTCTTAGATTGATAATCTCAAAGAAAGAAATATTGAAGCACAACCTTGGCGTCCTCACTTGATAAGTTAATGTTGGCTATAGATGGCAACTTCCTCAGTTCTTTATGTTGCTATGTTGTATGCCAGGTGTGAGGACTACGTTACTCTCTCTAGTGTAGTTGGTAGGATAACCGTGAGTTTTCATTGCATGTTTTGCCAAATACGCAAGATTCGACTGTTTGAGTTCTTGGTATGTTTGTTTTCATGTTAATATAAACAAGATGCTTTATAGCTGTTGATTGCATAATGACTGATAATTCTTCTTTTCTTTTCTCCCTGACTAAAGGAGTACATTGTAATTTTAGTTTGTAATGGGAAACATCAGTATCAAGCCCGCGATGATTTGGAGGCCTTTCTTGGTGATGATAGTGCAAAATTTGTTGCATGGTATTATAGCTGCCATTTAATCAATTAGTTGTGTTCTTGATATGTGTACTTTTATGAGGTCATGATGTTTTTTGCATGACTAAGCAGGCTTTGGGGTTACCTAAGCAAAACGGCTGTAGCACTGGCTGATGATTCTAGCGTGCAACATAGGCTGGAAAATGAAAGTCGGGACCGGAATAACAAGAAAAAATTTCTGCTCACAAAAACCCAACCCGGAGAGGCTCATATTGTAAGGATCTTACCCTCTTTCCTCTTACAATCATCAGTCGCCACACAACATTTAATTGTCTTCATCATATCCACTAGTTCAACTTAATTGAGCATCCGGTTACTTCTTTCAAGTCAAAATGCCCAAATTATGCACGTATCATGACTTATCAACACTCAGCCAAACTCATCAACTGCTGACCAGGTAAACTCAAATATCTTAGTACCACAAGAGCATAATGGCCTTCACAAGCTTGATTTAACTAAAGGACAAAATGTGGCCCAGCGACGCATTAGTTCAACTGTTATCATTTCCCCTAAAATGTTGGCTGGTGACGAATGTTATTGGGAGGGCCAGCATCAGAAGGTAAATACTCAATAGGCCATGCCTCTGTTGTTAAGTACCTACATTTGTGGTATGTGCTATGGTAAGGATGCATCTAACTTGATGATTCTATGTCAGAGCAGAAAGATTGGAGTTCAACAGGTGGCAGAAGTTCCTCCATGCGGCAATCTGGTGTAGCTGCAAAGACTGAACATACATTGGTGCAAGGCAAGCATTTTTTTTCTTATGCGACAGCTCAATTCTAGGACAATATGTTCTTGAACCATTTGGCATATGATACCTACTTCAAACTACTCAATACACCCACGAGAAGTACTAAATGTCTCGTGCCATGTATTTTAGACTGGACCACATCTATATGTCACTTGCACATCCCTTTATCAAAACCAGCTCTCTTTTTTTTCCCCTCTGAACATTTTGTTTCTATTTTGTATTTTTACTGTATGCTGCATTTTCTTCTACTAAAAAAAAGTTCACCAGCTTCTATAAGGGTAGGCGATTCGGTTTTTAAAGAAGATAATAATGCTTTCTTACTTTGCGGGTTAATGTCCTTCCAAAGTTTTATGAATATCTCTGTAAATATCCTCGTATTTAGTCTTGTAATTTTTTTTCTTCTATATCAATAAATATACACTCTCCGGGCATCCCTATAGTTCTGCGTTAAAATTATCTTGCCTGAATATGATTCAAGATGGTCTGTAAACAATCTTTTTTTGGGGTCATGTGCTTGCTCTTGTTTTATCTAAAATCCCCTGGTTAGCTTGCATGCTTAGGTGTGACTTTAAATGGAGTTAAGGTTCTGATAATCCTACTTTAACTTATGAAAAATCATTTGCCTTTTACGTTCTATACATACAAGCAACATGTGATTTCCCTTAGTTATGGAAGTTGTGTATGCATTTCTAGAAAGTTGAAGTGGCTAAGTCTCTCACAAATGTCCCTTAAAAGGACTTCTTTCATGTGGCTGCCCAGTTTGGTTGAAGTGCTGTACTGATTCAGGCTCTTGGTGTCCAGTTTGGCTTGTCTCAACTCAATCCCGAATGAGAGTACATGATTGAAGGTGCAACTGAGAGTATATGAAAAAATGGTTCTGTCTGTTTGCTTGTAGATGGATTGAACAAAGAAGGGATTCAAACATTGTTTTATTGAAAAAGAGAATAATTGTTTTTGCCGGAAATGGCCACACTACCAAAGTACGTTACAGAGGCAACCTTAAAGGCAATAATACCATATATGGTCTTTATAACATAACTCCATAGTGTTGTCCTCTGATCTAAACGATGATTCTCTTAGTGCATATCTTCTATCTTTTTTTTTTGGCAAACTATATTTTTTAAGAAACTATATGATTTTGCAATTTGTACGGACTTTGATCCTATGGCATGGAGTCAGGGAATCCATGTTATGTTTCTCAACATTCCTTATCGTTGAATACTAGATTGTAGAGTTGAAATGGTAACTATGCTGCCGTTTATACCAAAAGTCCAAAATACCAAAATTACTAATACTACCTTGAGCTGAGCCATATTCCTTTCTGTACTCCATTGATTTGGGAAACTACACTAGCAGTCCTGGGTTTAAGTTTTGGGGCCGGCTGTTTGCCAAAAGATCAAAAGTGATATTCTTTGATATTGATTTACTGTTATTCGAAAACCTAATGCAGAGGAACCCCATGATGAGCATCTTGGAGGAAATTCCTCCACAAGACGTTTGCCTGTTGCCATGGGAACTGATGACGGTGAAGTGCCAGAATCCATGAGAAGGCCCCGCAATGTCTGGGACAGGCTAGGGAAGCCTGCTATGGAGGATCAAGGTTTAGCTACAGAAGCTGACAACATGCATGTTGAAAATATAATGCATAAGAAGGCCAAGTTAATGGTATCTGAGCATGAACGAAGATGCCATGTTAACTCAAGTACAGAAGGCGATTTATTTGACAGATCAAATTCTGGAAACTTTTCCAGTAGTTACCCAGATGTCAATACAGCACACGCACATGAGCCCAGGGAGAAATCCAACAGAAGCAGGCTGACCGGTCGGTTGAATTTTGGTGATGTGGAGCGTAATCGTCATCAAGTTAGAGATGTTATTAGCCAGAAGTCTACTTCAACACTGCCAGTGAAAAGTTTTGGTTCACAAAGTTTGAGTGAGTTCACATCTGAGGTGAAGAGCTCACCTGCCTCAGTTTCTGAACCAGCACGGCATGCAAACTCATTAAAAGGACATGTATCAGCATCTGACAAATTGTCCCAGTTAAATATGCGGCTAAATTCAGGAACTGATGTTTTGCAAAGTCAGCAAATTAGCAGCCCTGCACAGTCCAAGAGTGGGTCTTCTGTTCGTGAAGATGGTGGCAATTACAGTAACAAACCAGTAAAAGATGTAAGCTATTCTTTATTGAGTAACTTGTTTTCTATTTGGGATTTTCTAGTGACCTAAAATGGTTGTCGTAACTGATTATGCAGGAGATGCTGGATGTGAAACTAAAGCTAAAGCAGGTGGAACTAGACATGCTCAAGCTTCGCTCCAAGCAGGCGCAGATAAACAATGGGAAGCAAGGAGCCCTCCCATCAGGTTTGTCCTGTTGTTCTTTAGTCCCTTCTGTTTCTATATGAATACATTCATATAAAGGAACCTAGGAAAAATGACATTGGATTTACTACTACATGCCAAAATATAGTGCACCATAATTTTCTGAGATAGCAGTTGGTTCACCAGTTTGTCCTTGCAAATCTATTAGGTCATCTGTTGAGTTTGAGTCATCTGCAGTTATTTCTAGCGATTTATTATCAGTGATATAGTCACCTAGGTCAATATGCTTGGCTGCTTGTGACTGCGGTCCTGAAAAATGGTCATTCTGTAATTTGTTGGTCCTTTCACTGGTTTATATGGTCTCTTGTCTATGTTGGCAGCAAGAGCCCCCTAGTTTAAACATGAGGGCAGTTTATTGGTGAAATGCTCTACAATGGTGCATAGCAGCGTTATGTTCTTGGCTATAAATTGCAAAAATATGATGACACTCCATCACTTAATCCAAAAACAGACAGCCAAAATACAAGAATCCATATGATTTGAAATGACATCAAAGAGGGAAACCAATTAATCAATCTTTTATCCCCCACGGAATTCATATTATTTGTAGAAAGACTTGTTACCTCCCTGAAGTTTGATGCTCAATCTACTTGTCCGCCAAAGCTATTAAACCATATACCCACCAGAAAATTTGTTAAACAGGCCACTTGGAGATCAGGTTCCTTCCCTGTCAAATGACTTGGCAGTCAGAATAAGTTCAAAGAGAACTCTCTCACGCAACTCGAATGGTCGAGAATTTGAGATCATTTCTTCAAAAACCTTCCACGCACCGATGATCAGCGATTCGTCCTTCTAGCAGCTGGCCATGTGGAAGACGTATCAAAGCTCAGCATTATGTGCTACCACAATGTGGCTTGGGCCTTTTCAGGACCCATATGCCGCTGCTTCTCCAACCAGGCTGCCCTGTATTCTCTAGATCCGTTTGAGGAGCCCACTCTAGAAGATTTTCCACTATTTATTTTATCACCAGATGTGGTCCCTGTGTATTTCCACCTCACCCTATTTGGCTGTAAGCTCCTGCATCCTCTTTCTTGCCCGTGGATTGGTTGCAGCTGATTGTTCTTCCGCAACCACAGTTGTTGTTCTCACTCTCTCCGGCCAGCACTTCTGCATTAGCGTCTGCAGTGACATGTTACTGGAGCTTGCATGTGCCACTGCTGTATTCGTAAACTGCCACATCGGTGTCCTAGGAAACCATGCCTCGTATTGCCAGGAAAGCTGTGTCAATCTACTAAAGCATTGTTGTGGAAGTAATGGCTTGGTGGAGGGGCAGGCAGGATGGATGCCTAGGTGGTCAGAGCCAACTTTGAGGACAAAGGTGAGACTGCTATCTCAGATGAAGGAGGTTCCAAACAATGAAAGACAGGCTGTTTTCCTTTATTTAATTTGGTTTGGCGAGTCAACATTAAAAATGTCGAAAGTTCCTTCTGGACAATGGCACTTGGTTGTTATTTGCTTAAACACACTTTGAAATTGACAATATGCTGATGGACACAAAGCTGGCTTTATATGAACAAACAAGTATGTTATGTCAAAATCCAGAAGAGAGAAGAGGTGGAGAAGTCCTATCTGCCATTCGGAGAGAGACAAGAATCGTTTGCCGTTTTTGTATCTGTGCTTATGTCAAAATCCAGAAGAGAGAAGAGGTGGAAAAGTATATTTGCCATTGGACAAGACAAGAGTTATGTTTGCCGTTTGTGTATGTATGTTTAGTTCTTTTGGTATAATCAACACAAAAGTAAATCAAATTTGCATCCTGGCTAACAGAACAACACAAGAGATATCCAGCAAGGTGGTACATGTGGTGCTTTTATTTTGGTAAAATTTAGGAGTCAGCTAGGTTTTGATCTTGTTTGCATAACATGATACTGAATTTGCCACAACTATTTCTTCACAACAGCTTATAAAGTAAGATCAGCACCAATCGGGTCGGGTTTGGTTGGGTCGACCTCTACTAGACCCATGCCCGGAACGCTTATCGGGTCTATCGCCCACCCACAACCCTACCCACGGGTCTTGTCTCATGCCATGCCCAAACCCACGCGGTTACCCGACCCAATCGGGCACCCGTCGGGCTTAGTATTTTTGTTATTATTTAATGTATGCTCCCTTCTGGTGCCATGCACTTCGAACCGAGGATCGCTACTGCTTCTTCTAGTCTCTTATACAGGCAGCGCTCCACTTCCTATGTGCTCGCTAGGCGAGGTGGTACTAATGCAGCTGGCAAGCACGTATTTTGCTTGCTTCGTGTATGCAGAGCAATACACAGGCTGCATGGGCTGGCTTTGGAGGCCCAACAAGCCAAACTTGTTGATCTATTGATGCTACTGAGCTAAGCATTTCGTTAATTCATGGTTCTGTCTCTCTACAGCAATAACAAAGGGTGCATGCTGTCCCTCAAAGATCTTCACAAAAAATGTTCAGAATTCATGTAAAATAGAACATATATATACTTCTTAATATTAATCGGGCGATCCATGGGTAACCCATGGGCACGAACTCGCACCCATACCCTACCCATGACTAATCGGTTACCCATGGGTACAACTCATGGGTGAAGAGCACGGCCCATACCCTACCCATTCGGGTCGGGTGCCCATGGGCGGCCAAACCCATGGGTCGAATTGCCGGCTTGAAGCACAACACAGTTAAGGAAACTTCAAACTGGTGCTTAACCAGTCTAGTGTATTCCATGAAATGACCAAAAAAATTAAGCATCAATCGATTAATGATTTTATGATGTGTTTGACTACACGCCAACTAATTGTACCACCCAGCCTATTTTGCCTGAAAGCTAGTTTTGTTGTCCACATCACGACATGTATGGTTAACTGTGATGTATCAGTCGTGGTGCTCAGCTTCTGCTAAAAAAACGGTTTGCTAAAGCACATCTAAGTCCTATGTCATTGATTTTACGTGAAGATTCGTGCGGATATTTTCCTTTTTCTTTTTCCTTATGTTTGATTCAGTCACTTAGATGTCCAATACTTAGGCCCCCCCCCCAAAAAAAACCTCGGGCCCATATTTCTTTCTTTTTTGCTTTGTTTATCTGTTTCCAGAGGGCAGTAAGGTAGTCAAACTTTTGAGATCCGGCAGCATTTAACTGTTTGGGCACTCTGAACTAACTTTTTATTTACCGAGAGATAACTCTGAAGCAACTCTGTTTGCGCCTTGGAATGTGGATTGTTTTAAATATATTGAGCAATTTCCTATTCTTGTTCACCAGCTCAACACTCTTATCCACAGATGAAATTGAGTCTTTTGAAATTATGTTTTCTTGTAGGGTCCCATTCGAATTTAGAGGAGGATGCCGATGCCAGAACTGTTCTTGTGACAAATGTATGTAAAAGGAACACATCTCTTTATTTTTTGTTCGCCACGGATCACTATAATTTTTGCTCTATTCTTTTGACCGAAAAAGCTTCTTCATTCTAATTACATCATAGAGGATAAATTTGGTGAGTTACATCTCTGGATGATTGTTGTAGGTGCATTTTGCGGCAACCAAGGAAGCATTATCAGCACATTTTATGAAGTGTGGGACAGTGCTTAAGCTCAATATGTTGACAGATGCAATTACTGGCCACCCAAAAGGGTATATTCTTTCATGCCAAGTTTCAGCTTGCTCTCTTCATCTGTGGCATCTACAAGCTCCATATCTGTTGTTAATTCTTGTTGTTTCCCAGGGCTGCATTTGTTACTTTTGCTGACAAGGAATCTATTGGGAGGGCCCTATCTTTGAGTGGGACGTCGTTTTACTCTAGAGTTCTCACAGTAAGACTGCTTTTTCACTATCAAGTTTGTTGTATCCGTTGTTAAATTGTACCTTTCTCTGTGCCTTTAGATATATGGCTTGCCTTTGTACTTCACGGAACCATATTTTTTTCTCAAAAGAAACCCCATCATCAAAACAGGAAAGTTGGTGTTCCATAGTGTACATATAGACAAAGTGGACCTCATCTTAGGCTAAAATGTTTACTGAAATGAAACAGAGGCATAGCAAAGTTCGTTGTAACTTACAAGTTCAGATCATGTGAGCTCAACTACACTCTCAGCAGTAGTTAACCAGATCCAGATTACAGCATGTAGTCAATGGTTCTGTTATTAAGATCTTGTATTTTCAGGTAATGCGGAAAGCAGAAGCACCTCCTGGATTTTTGGCGTCTATTCAGCAGATTGGGAGGCCGCTGCCATGGAACTCGCCACCCTTCCAGAAAGGGGTTAGTCCGAAGCAGTCCTCTGGTCATCATCTCCAGTGGAAACGCGAGCAGTCTGCCATGGAAAATTCCCCTGCCAATTGCCCTACCGACTGAATCTAAGGCAGCGCTTAAGAATCAAAACCTCACCAATGGACATAGCTCTACTGGATCAGGTCTGGGCAAGATGTTATCTTTGGCACCTCGTTATCCTCAGAATGATACTGTTGCTGCTGTTCAAACATCCACAGGCTTAGTTCTACCAGATTTTATTTCTTTCTGATGAGGAATTACAGGCTTTCTTTGCTGCCGGGGTTTGGAACTCGTGAGATGAAACGGGAATTGGTTGCAACCTAACCGAAGCTATAGACAAGATTCTTTGATCGGACATGTGTGCTATGTGTCTAGACCCATTCAGAATATGTGTGATCCTCAGGATCATAGTTGCTGCTCTTGTCGAATATGCTAGTGGCAAACTGGCAATATGAAATGTAGTTACAGTTCAACGAACATCTTTGAGATGGTGAGCGAGTACATTTGAATGGAGATGTCAGCGTTGGCCAGCCTTTTGTTATTTGAAGCACGTCTAAGCTGTCGCAGTATGCTTACTGCCTGCGATGAAAGACCATAAACTCTTCCAAGCCAGCCCTCGAGTCTCCCGGGAGACCAAACAAAATCATAGCTTTGTATGGGCCCTAGCTTACAGCTTTAGTTTGCGGTTACTGAACTGTGATGAATCTGATACTACTGAAAATTAGCCATAAAAGGTGTAAAAGCGGGTCGAGCAAAACACGAAAATAAGCAAAGGGAGCAAAGGGGAGGGGCAGCGTGTTATGCCCACACTTGTATCGAATGAGTGATTCAGTACAAGAGGAACAATCAACCGGATTTCAGATACAAGTTTAAAATGGAAAAAGGGGGGAAAATTCTCTACTCCGTTCTTTGACACCGATCTCCTCTCTTCTATTTATCCATCGAAATCACTAGTTGGAGGGTATCCATTGCAAAGCTCACTCCCACCTCCTCTTGTGTGTCAAGTGGCACAATTGCATGTGTGACACTTGTCATGACATGTGAGTTTTGTGCTTCTTTTTCTGTTCATTCGACTTTTTAAAACATTTCATCTCTTAAACCGTGCATTCAAATCATGAACTGTTTTTGCCGTTGCGATTCTCGCGTCGAGATATTAGAAACTAGATCCCATGTTAATAGGTTTAGACGACATTTTTTCCCCCAAAAGCCCCAGAAAAATTGTATTCAAAAATATATATTGAAAAACAGAAAAAAATCGGAAATAAAAAAATTAGAAAGTACAAAAAACAGGAAACAAAAAAAAAAGGGAAACATGTGAAACCGGAAACGGGAAGCACATACGTGTTTTTTCAAAAAAAAGTTGGAAAGCACACGTGTTTTTTTTTCACTTTTTGGGAAGCACACCTGTGTTTTTCATTTTCTAAGAAACACAGTTGTGCTTCACATGAGAGCACAACTGTGATTTTCACTTTACGAGAAGCACTACTGCGCTTCACATGGAAGCATATCTGTGCTTTTTCACTTTTCGGGAAGCATAGTTGTGCTTCACCATCAAGCACATTTGTGATTTCCACTGATGTGCTTCACGCGAGAAAAAAAATAATGGAAGAAAGAAAATCACGAAAACCTAGGAAACCCAAGGAAAATTCAAAACACCCTCCCCCAAAGAACAGACCCAGTGCATAGAAGCTCCCACACAAGGTGGGGGTCTGGGGAGGGATTATAGGAACCTAGTCTTACCCCTACAAAGTGCAATGCAGTTAGGCTGGTTCGAACCCAGGACCTCTTGGCACAAGTGGGGAGGACTTCAACACTGCGCCAGGCCTGGCCTCTCAAAACACCCTTCCCCCAAATAAAAAAAACCCCAAAACGCGTAAGAAAAAAGTTCATGTGGGGTGCGCCCAGCGCGCGACACGTGACTGCGCTGGGGCGCCCCAAGTGGCGTGTTGGGAGCACTTCCACAGTTTCCGTTGGGTCTCCCCGCAAGAGGTGCCCGTGCTTAGTCGCTCCCTTTATCCATCCCAACGGTGTCTTCTCTTCTTGTTGGGCCTTTAGGGAACGAGCCAACTTGCGGCTACGTCGTGTGGCCTTGGGCTGCGTTTTTGGTGTGGGCCAGGTCATAATAGTCTCCCCACCCCTTGAGGTGCAACTTGACCCCAATTTGGTAGAGATGGAAACTTCACCCGGAGGGTATCTGCATTTTCACATGTATCATGTGAATTTGGCTGATCCTTCTAGTGTACCTTGAGTTGACGCACCACACCGCCCCCTGTGGTGGACAAACTTGGATTCGAAGATTTTCCCTGGTTGAAGTAGCGCCGGGGTGGGCAGTGTTGCTGGAGAATTTTCTGCTTCAGTCACCACTCTTGGAGGAAGATGGTTCTTGAGTTGCGACACATGGATGACACTGTATCTTGGAAGAGAGCGGAAGAGCAAGCTTGTAGGAACTGCCCCAACACGTTGCAGCACGGTGTAAGGCCCATAGAACTTCAACAAGAGCTTCTAATTGTGACACGCTGCAAGAGACTTTTGCAAGTAAGGTTGTATTTCAGATATGCCAGATCTCCCACCTCAAAGGAACGTTCACTTATGTTCTTGTCTTCCTGCCGCTTCATACGGAATTGAGCCTGCTGCACTTATTGGTGCAACAGCCTAGTCATAGACTGGCGCTCATCCAACATCTCGGCCAAGTCTGTGTTGGACATAGTTGTGGGCACGCCAAAGGGGGGAGGTAGATATCCATACAACGCCTCAAACGGTGAACACCCCGTTGCAGTATGAAATGAAGTGTTGTACCAATGTTCATCGAGTGAAAACCATTTTTCCCACTTGGATGGAGCATCGTGAGCAAAGCACCGAAGAAAAGCCTCCAAACATTGGTTCACGCGCTCAGTTTGGCCATCTGCTTCCGGGTGTCGCGAAGAACTAATGTTTAGAACTGTATCTGACAACCGGAAGAGCTCTTGCCAGAAGGTACTAGTGAAAACTGGGCCACAATATGATAAGATGCGAAATGGCATTCCATGAAGACGACATACTTGATCAAAGAATATCTGCGCCACTTGTTGAGTTTTGAAGGGGTGCTTTATGGGCAGGAAGTGGCCACAATTCGTAAGCTTGTCGATCATGACCAGAATCACATCCGTGCCATTGGATTTAGGGAGGCCTTCCATAAAATCCCAACCGATAGTATGCCACAGATGTGGTGGACTATCATGTGGCTGTAGCAGCCAGGTTGGCGACAATGCTTCGTCTCAGCTCGCTGGCATATGTCACAGTGTTGGACGTATTGAGTAACAAATTTCTTTAGTTCTGGTCACACAATGGCATTTGACACGCTGGTAGGTAGCCAAAACACCGAAGTGTCCACCCATGCACTATCGTGGAGAGACTGAAGAATGTCTGCGCAAGTGTATTACTACCCACCTAGACTAGCCTTTGAATCAGATCACCGCTTTGTCCAATGAATAACCATGAGTGGTTCCTTTGAGCGACAACTCTTCCCACATTGTCTTAGTTGGAACCAAGTAGGTATGACGATAGACATTGCGAATACGTGAGTCTGATGCACACGCCGCAAGAGTGCATCCGATGCGGCATTGGTAATGACACATTTGTACTGGATCCCATAATCCAGTCTCATAAATTTGATGAATGACTTGTGTTGGATTCCCGTATGCAATCATTGATCGGATAAGTGCAATAGAGCTTCTCGGCCAGTTCTGATCACAAATTATTGATGTTGAAGGTATGGTCATCATTTATCGACAACCATAAGAATAGCGAGACACTCCTTTTCGTATTTGATGAATGCTTGATTCTTCTTGGCACATAACGCTTTACTCAAGTACGCTAGAGGGTAACCTTGTTGCATCAACACCGCCCTACCACTTCACTGCATGCATCTATTTCCAAAATTAAGGGTTGAGAAAAATTGGGCACTGCTAAGACTAGCGCGCCCACCATGACTCGGGGTTGGTCTTGAAGGCGACTACCACACCTTTACATACGTCTCCAGAGCGCACCAAAATCAAGGAAACTTCTGGAGGAACCCTAACAGCCTAGGAGTCCAAGTTCCAAGAGTAACAAGTTGATGATCTAGAAATAGTTGGGAAAACACAGATCGGTTTGGTAAGAATGTAGATCGGGTGAACATCATCCAATCCCCAAATGAGTGCTTGGGTGAAGACGAAGGGAGATCTCAAGCTTGGAAAAGATTTTAGAGGAACGTGGAAGAAGGGGGGGGGGGGGTTATACCCCCAAGCTCAAAATGACCATTGCCCGACAGGCAACTCCGGGAGACCGAACAGGGAGTCGACAGCCAGGAGCACCGGGCACCCGGACCAACCAGAGGGGAAAACCCCTACTCCAGGCACCCATGGGTTCAGGACCATGGGCACACATACCATGCTGAGGTGGGGGGGTGCTCTTTGATGACTCCGGGCACCCGGAGGTCCAGGACCCCGGGCACCCGGATTTCCTGTCTTGTCCAATTTTAGCATGGTAAAAACCATTCCATTTGGTGGCATATTTGGGAGAAGAGAGTGTGCATGGATGAAATGAGTTTACCAACTCTCTCAACATAGCAACCCCTCTTGATAGTGTGGCTTTTTCTATGACTCAAATTAAACCAGAAAAACTTATGAGCCAATGAAAAGCACCGTCTTGTAGACACACGTGAGAGTTTCAATGTCCTGAGATACAATTAACGACCGACATTAGATCTCCCTAATCCTATTGTCAACAACACAAAAGCAATAATTGAGTGATATGCACTTTCAATCTTCTCCTTTTTGATGAATTGATGACAAATACACAAAGTTATAGCTTTTTTTTTCAAAAAAATACAAAGATTCATATTGGAATTTCTATATCTCTACTACTATTAAAAAAGCAAACTAAAATTTGTCTACGACCACCAAAACAAGTGTACACGAAACAATCTGAAGCCTCCGATGTAATCCATCGATAAAATCCAATAGTCTATATTTCTCCCATGGCCTGCCATCAAATCACACGGCTCAGATTCAATGTTCTGCCTGGCAGACTCCTCGCGCAGGTCCGATCCGCTCGATAGCCCATCTCCTCAAATCGCGCCCCAAATCACGGAACAATACCCTGCTTTCTCGATCTCCACACCTCTGCAACCATCAACTCCCCGTCGCACAGAGGGCGGAGACCCCGCGCGCGACCTGCTCCTCCCGATCCCGTCTGCTCCGCCCTGCGCCGCCCTATCTCTGGTGGTCGCTCCGGCCTCGATGGGGTGTCCCCGCACCGATCTCCCGCCGCGATCTCGCCACCATCGCGGCCGGCGTCATTCCCTGCCTCCTCCTTCAGCGCTCGTGCGAAGCCGCCATCATATCACGCGTTGCTGCCTATGAGAGCGGAGCGGAGGGTGGGCGCTGGACTCGGCAGGCACCGCCGCCGCTCCTGCATACCCGGGGGCCATCGAGGATGCAGGCTCGATCGCCGCTCCCGAGGGCGTGGGATCCACCATTGCTGCTCAGTTGAGATTGCGTTTTGTTTTTGTCCTTCTGGTAATGTGGATTTTTGAAACACGTCTTTGTCCCTACTGATTTTCGTGCGATGCACAGGTTTCATTGGCATCATGTAAGCTATAATCCCACCCATATACATGTGATGTGACTCTGAATTGTAAAGTTATGTACACGTTTCTCCTACTGTGCGCCTGCAGGTGATTGTGGATCACATAAGGTGTTCAGGATGAATTGGTACCGTCAACAGCTGGCAGATCAACTACGAGGAGCTCAAGGTTGTTCTGGAGCAGGTGCGTGCCAACAAGAAGAGTCGGATATATCTCAGCTCGGGCTATAAGCTTCCCTTTCCCATCCCATATTTTGCCATTAAACTCAATTGGTGTAGCAAAACGGAAAATGGATCACTTGGCTGTTACATCATTTTTTCTACTATGGTGATCAAAAGTTCAAAACTAATTGATGAAACATCATTTTTATTGAATCTATGACAAGGACAAAACCCTTCTAAATAAAGATGTAGTAGCTCACTTTTAACCTCATGATTACTAAAAAGAAGGTAATGTTTTCGAACTGCATACAGAACAGAAAGTCATAATCATTTACGACTCACAGTGTTCCGTTCAAGTTATCGGCGGGGGATCAAACTATCTCAACAACCAATATGATGTGTGATGTAATGATTAAGCAAATTCAGCCCAGGAAAAATAGTTATCAGTCAAATTCTTGCATTTTGGTAGGAGGCGTTGATCACTCAAATTGAGACGTTTTATAGTAATCTTAAAGATGATTAGATTTAACTGGCAATTGCTTTCACCAAACATGTAATGGAACTTCTGAGAGTGGAGACTGGCATTTGTGTTACAGGGATGGGGCGGGAGAAATAGAGAAGAACATGTGATTTCTGTCGGAGGAGCAGGAGACCTTGCACGCGGACAGTCTCCCCTTCTCCTAGGTAACACCATGGATACTCTCCCCTTCTCATAGGTAACACCATGGAATCCCATGGTCTAATTTGTTTTTGATATTTTTCTTGGAACTTCATCTAAAAATTTGGTGGCTCTTGGGAGTTTTTATTCCAATCAGATCCACCAAAGGAGATCTGGCTAGCATGCCACGGATTCAGGGTAGTGTGTGGGATTTCCAGTAGAAGAGTATCTTTAGAGATGGCGCTTCTTGGCATCCCTATCTCTTGTGTGAATGTCCTTGCCATGCCCATGTTGGTGCCAGATGCAATGCAGGAGAGTAATGTTATAGGGTACTGCCCATTTACTGGTTATTAACTATATGCATGTTCTCTGCTCCTAAATGAATGGCATATTAGAAAGTATGCAGTCTAAATTTGGCTCATACCCAACAAAAGAGTGTTCAGATTGTTTTCTTGAGAAAAGAGAGTATTCAAATTGGTTATGTGAAAACGTGTTATGGAAATTGTCATCAAAATAATAATTTCATATTACTATAATTTGTTACTAATTTTAGACATAAGTTGGAAGAATATAAAGGCCCTTCTGGGGTTGAGGTTTAAACTATAGATTGATTTCAAGGGAAGGATGCTGGTGCAGTGAAATGCATGCCGCTTTTTTTTCACACTTCTAACTGATAGGTGTTCTCTAGAAATTTCGCAAACCCCACATGTTTGCGTCCTCTTCTGGTAAAAATGTTCTTCTCAAGGTAATCGAAAGGTTCCCTTTTTTATGTACCAACGGGTTAGTTGGAGGTTACTGCTATATGTTCAATCGATGTACACTATTTTAGTATCACATTTCCAAAAGAATTCCACGTCTGCTTGAATGTACAGAATTCTGAATCCGTCACATTCTCACATTGACCATTGAAAACGACCTCCTGGATAATCAATTATGATATTCTTATTCTTACAGCGTAAAAAAATCTTATTATTAGCCTTTTCATCCGGTTTTCCCCTTCCGCACTAGATATTTGTTATTGCATCGGCGTGGCATTACCCATCTTTCTTTTAGTTCAGGAATAATGATTTGCGATCCTTGCTTATTGTGTTTTATTGCATTTGTGAACTGTACTGTTAATATTTTCAGTTCATCTTTGCTTTGTAGTCCATCTAATATTATTCCTGGCATTGAATAAGTAATCTAATTTCTTTTTAATTGGAAATTATTATTGAAAAATATTTTAACAACCAATAAGCATGTGTGTGTGTATGCATCCATCTTTGATGATTAAATCACCAATGAAATAGCTCCTGAATCGTTGCCATTCATGTTCTTTGTTGATGCCTTTAACATGAACAAATATATGTTCAGGTCATCACTCTTGTGGAAGGATCGGCGCACCAAAGCTTTGAAGGAGATCCAGGTGTTCTTCTCCATCCTTCAACAAGTGGACACTATTTTTGTGCCAAGGCATAACTTAATTTCTTGTGAGAGGCTGGGTGAGTTCTTGAAAATATTTCTTATTGCTCTGGTTACAATTCAGCGAGCCTCTTCTCTTTCAAACTCAATTTATTTTTGTGTAATGCACACGATGCAACATGTCTTAGAATGATGCGACGGACAGTGCCACTGACAATGGCAAGGTGACAGGGATGAGCTCCCTCGCACCATAGCAGCTCACAAGCTTGATGGCGCCAAGGCATCTTCCTACTGCTATGAGAACTTCCACCAATAAGCTCCACGTGCTCATATGTGGTTTCCTGCTTTTACTACATCTTTGGTGCGTGCAGTTAATAATTTTCATTGAGATGAGCTAATCAAAGTGACTACACTTTATCTTGATTTTGATTTCTTGCTTACCTATCATGTTCCATCCTTATGTTTTGAGCGAACAGCAGGCTGCATTTTGTATTCGGTTCATAATTTATTCATTATCTCACTTTTATCCTTTTCTTTATTTTGGTTATTTAGATCCAATTTGAACTTATTTGTCTGGTTTATTTTAGTTCCTTTCAGGCTTCAGTCTTGAAACAAATTGAGGTTCAAAGTATTCACATTGCGACCAATCTCCATTGCAGGTAGGGAAAGGGAACCTTTTTGGTTACTAGGTCTGGTTGGTGATGGTTGTTTATTGATTTTTTAAAGGACCTGTTTATTGATTAATACATGATGCATGATCCTGTTATGTAGAGCTTATTTCACGGGGAAACTTTTTATATGTTGCACGAAATGGTTTCTCTTTTCTATTTTATTCCAAACGTATCTTCACCAGCAAATTTAACTTTCCAATTCTGCTCAAGAGTTACATGTGAGGCAAGCAAATATGGTGGCGCAATGGTTGACCTTGGAATGTCTCATGCACTATTTCCATTAGTGACATTGGTGCGTCTGAAAGACAATATTGTACGATGCTTGGAAAATCTTTCTTGCATTTAAATTTTCAAATGTTACTACTATGTTTGGTGTGATGTTCATTTCTCAAATATATTTTTACCATTTTTTCTTCATTGGTAGAGCTATCTTCTATTGTTTAAGCAATCTTTTTAACAAGCCACCCACCCTTTTGTATTATTGACGATGTTAGTCGAGACGTGCGTTGCACGTGCACACTTACTAGTTTGAGGAAATGAGAGTTCCACGGCGCTGGCTTCTGTTGCCCCTGGACTGCGCCCAAACGTCCGATTTATATCAGACGATTCCTAGGGGCGTGTGGCTCGGCAGGGGATTCGATCCATTCCCTTTGTGTCTTATCTCCGGCGCCAAGAAGCCTCCAGCTCCGGCCGCTGAGCCAACCAAAACGGAAGCCATGGCGACCACGTCGACCACCCCGTTCCACCGTCTCCTCGCCCCGGCCAGGTCGAACCCCGCCGCGCGCCTCTCCCTCTACACGCGCGGCCCTCCCACGCTCTCCTTCTCCCGCTCCATCTCCGTCCGCCGACGTCTCGCTGCCGCATCCAAGGACACCGCCAGCGACAAGGGGCAAGAACAAGAATCGTCCACGGCAGCGGGCGGAGCCGGGAAGCCCGCAGAGGAGGAAACACCTTCGGGTGAAAAGACCTCAGATGAAGTGGCGACGGAGCTTAAGGAGGTGATGCGTGCGCGTAAGGAGGCGGTGGTCGCCGGAGGCGGCGGTGGGTGGTGGGCCGGGGTGGCGCAGGAGATGACGGAGATCGAGTGGCCGGCGCCGGGGAAGGTTCTGGGCACCACGGGGGTCGTCCTCGGGGTCATCGCGGGATCCACGGTCGCGCTGCTCTCCGTGAACGCGATCCTCGCCGAGCTCTCCGACCGTGTCTTCGCTGGCCGGGGCCTTCAGGACTTCTTCTAAGGGTGACGTGCCATCAATTTGTCTCCGTTTATTTTTCGAAAATTCAGATAGGCGTATTGCAATTGCAAGGTTGATAGATTGAAAATGGCTGTGTTGCTGCAAGAGAAATATGATGCTGTTCCGCAGACAATTGCATTGTGCTAACCTGTGCGTGCGATTCAGTCTTTCGGAAAGAGTTTTGGCTGACATTTCTGTGTTAACTACTCTTACTCCAAGAAGAGAAACCTACCTGAGTTTCTATGTCGGTAGCACAAAGTAGAGCTGGTTAATTTACTTGATAAATCTGATAAACTTACTTGCACTTGACAATACTTTCTATTTAGTGTAGTGATTTGCTCAAGCTACATTTTTTTTTTGAGAAATCACCGGGGGAGGAGTTCCTCCACCTGAATATATTACTCAAAGTGGCCAAATGCCAATAGAGTGATCCAGTTTATAAGGGAAAACGGATCAAAAACCTAAACAAGTTGACAAGGAAACACCCTATATATCGTATTATGAAATGACAGAATAATCTTAACAGTTAGTTCCAGCTAAACCTCTTCTCTGAAGAGGACATTTAATCTTGTGGGCTGATCTATCTTGTGAACCCAAGTGTATGGTCATTCTCATCTGCAACCTCATTCCCGAGCAGTGACATTCACAGGCAGATGATGCAATTCATCATGACATACATGTATATTGGGTATTGAATTTGGGTGTTAGTGCCAGATCATTTATATTCCTTGGGTTGTCAGAATATGTGGTTTGAAAGATAGGATCGCCTCTCCCGACCTTGGCTGATCTGTATGGTTTGGCATGGATTGCTCCTGCTCTTTTTCTATGATCATGACATACATGTATATTGGGTATTAGATTTGGGTGTTATTCCTGTATGTTTTGGTATGGTAGGTTCAGCTATTGGTCGTGACATGGACAAATTATTTGTCATCAATATGCAAACGTTTCATAGCAAGAATTGTGCTAACAACGGTTTCACTTTCTGAAGTTCTCTGGAATGCCATGTCTGCAATGCTGGGTGCTTCAAGGTTGCAACCAAACGCCACCGCAGAATGACGCATTGACGCTACTCCGAGCTTGGTTGAAACGTACTACCTCTGTAAACTAATACTATAAAACGTAGTGATCTAAAACGTCTAATAAGTATTAGTTTACAGAGGGAGTAATTGCAATTGCTATTGCTACACATACGATGCTTTTTGGTCCGGCCTGCTGCATTTTGCTTCTGGGTGTGAATGATTCGATCTTCAGTGGCGTACAGAAATCGTATGTGTAGTGTTGTACGTGTAGCATCCTTCTGAAACTTGGGACTTGCAAACTTGGCAAGCAAAACAGTCCATACCATGCAAAAAAAAAAAGAAGCAAAACAGTCCATGATCCGTGGGAACTTTTACCGTTTCCTGCAGGAAATAACCATTTAATATGATCTTTATAATTGCCGCAGATCAAATATTCTCTAAAACAAAGTCATAGTATGACTTTTGCGATGTTTCCACTCCATGGTCTTACTTCTACCTTGAAAATTTGACACATCTATCTTTTGCTGCTACACTGTTATGTGCCTCTTTCCTTTTTCATTGTTGTCGAAACAAACCTAATTATAGGAAAACCCCATGAAACAATTGTAGACAATTCCGCAAAAAATTGATCATTTTGAACAGAAGTTTTTGTGTTCCAGGTACTTTTAGATGCAACGAACACTTGCAATTTTTGAACTTTTGAAAAAGTCAATGAGAACCATGGGTTACTTCTGTGATCTTCGTTTCAAGAATTATTTGCCTAGGAGAAAAATCTCGAAAGTTAGCATATGTAAAATGTTTCAATTTCAGTATCCACAAGCTTTTACGGAACATTCTCGAGATGTTCTTGGAGGTGCTCTTCTTTCAAAAGTGATGTTTTTTTTTTTTGTATTTTTCACTTAATTTCTGAGTGGCGCATTTCGATGGCAGAAAGGAAAAAGAAGTCGCAAAAGAAACTGTCTCCATACAAACGGATATCTAGAAATCTGGTGCATTGAATCGGACCATTAAATTTTTAAAAAGAAACTGCCATGCACATTTTTTTTTGAGGGAAGCCATGCACATTCCATTCATGCCTAGTTGAGACTATTGATTTGGACACTACTGGACCGTAGCCAATCCTTTTCCTCTCGTGGATTGGTGAACACAAAACACAGGCACATGGCTACTACTAAATCGAGAGGGAACGGACAGCTGATGCAAGCAAAGGTATCAGGCCTAAACAGCTGAGTCAAAATTGGGAGGCGAGCGATGAACAAAACTGACTTGATAACATTATGGAGCGAAGTCCAAAACTTATTAGCTTCACCACATTAAGCTGGGCACCATCGCATTACCCATGAATAGGAGCAAACGCTGTAACAGTAACGTAGAGCAGGTTCACCGCAGGAGCAAGAAGAGGTTGGGGGCCGAGCTGCTTCAATCTTGGCTTATTGTCATCTCCTCTGCAGATTCTTCCCCAGGCGGCTAGGCTACTTCTTGCTGAGGACCGCCACGGTGCCGTCCTTCTTGGCGACGATCACCTTGGTGGCCATGCCGAGGAACATGCCGTGCTCGACGACGCCCGTGATGCGCAGCAGGCTGTCGCTGATGTCGCGCAGGTTGCCGCGTATGCCGTCGTCGAAGAACATCTCGACGATGTAGTTGCCGTTGTCGGTGACGAAGAGCTCCTCCTGGTTGTCGCCGGCCTTGGACCTGACGGTCCTGAGCCTGGCGTGGAAGCCCGGCAATTTGTCGAACACCTTGCGGATGAGGCCGAGCGTGTAGGCGCTGCCGAAGGGGACGACCTCGACGGGCACGGCACCCGTGCAGCCGAGGCGGGGGACGAGCTTGGACTCGTCGACGATGACGACGAAGCGGGCGCCGGCGCCCTCGATCATCTTCTCGCGGAGGAGCGAGCCGCCGCGGCCCTTGACGAGGTTGAGGTCCGGGTCGACCTCGTCGGCGCCGTCGATGGAGAGGTGGATCTCGGCGGCGTCGGCGAGCGCGAGCATGGGGATCCCGACGCGCGCGGCGTGCGCCTCCGTCTGGAGGGAGGTGGGCACCCCGGCGACCCCGCGCAGCGCGCCGGCGCGGAGGAGGTCCCCGAGGCGGTCGAGCGCGTGCGCGGCAGTGGAGCCGGTGCCGAGCCCCAGCGTCATGCCGGACTCCACCATGTCGACGGCGCGGTGGGCCGAGACGCGCTTGAGGTCCTCCTGCGTCGCCGCGTCGAGGGCCCGCGGCGGCGAGGCGGCGCTGCCCATGGCGGCGCGGCGAGGCGAGGCGGAGGGGGACGAGGGTTTCTTGGAGGGATTGGGGTGGGAATGGGAAACGGGAGGTGGGGGATTTTGGGAGTTTTGCTACGAGTCTTTGTGTAGATAGATTTTTAGGAAAGGAGGCGGCGGGAAATGGGAAGCGGGGGTGGAGCGTGTGGGGGGAGATGGCACAAAATCGGCAGCATTTATGGGCATCGGAATGAGTGAAAGGTGCGGCGAATCAGGGCGTGTCCGTCTGACCTGACGCGGTCTTTATTCGGGGGAACGGGAATTCTCTACGCTACAGCACTTCTCTCTCTCCGCCGCTGCTTGCACTGCAGTGCCATGACTCACGTTGCTGGGGCAAGCAAGATACGGACGGAAACGGCGTGGTTCATGCTTGATTATATTCATTTCGGTGCTGATCTGATAGGCCTGTCTTCTTCAGAGGGATACCATTCGCTTTTAACAAGGCAAACTTTCTACCACTGCCCCAACGAGACCATGTCAGATATGAATAAATTGTGATTCAGTAACTGTTTTTTATTTATATCGTGTGGTTCAGTAACGTTGAGGAACTCAAATTTCAGTTTTATGTTGCCATGACCAAAAGTTACCTGGCAAATTCATTTATTCAGTTCAGTTAAGAAAATTCCTGTAAAATACAATTACATCCGTTCCGGAATAACTGACATGGTTTTGGTTCAAGGTAGTACTTGTACAATTCCTGAGTTCTCAAATCCAATGAAAGCCTACAAAATAATGGTGAAACTAGCTCATCAGTGTTCAAGTACTAAACTTGATATTAATGCTTGCATTTTCCTAAAAAAATTTAGTCTTTTTGGTGATTTGGCCTTCAGTGGAAGGGACCTTTCATCAATGGAAGGTACGAGGCGGCGGTAGTGACTTCGTCAATCTCACGATGTTATGTCAGCTCAGTCTCTCAGATGTGTTCACAGGAATAGAGAGTGTGTGTGCTTTTATAGATATATGTGTATGTGCGTGTGTGTGAGCGTCCTTTCGAGCCAACCTTTTGCATGTTATGCCGTGCTCCTGCAAAAGCACTGCACAAAAGAATATTGACGCGTCTGGCTGGCGGCCGTTGGCTCGCTAGCGCTCGCGAGCGGCCGGCCAGAAAAGGAAAATTTCTGTCCCCCAGTTCCCAAAAAGGAAAGCGTCCTTTCGACCCGCAAAAACCGCGAAACAGAAACATAAACCCAAGGCCCGGTCGCTATCACGTGACCCCACTATCCTCCAGAAGCCTCCCACGCCTCCCTCGCCCACACTTCCTCCTCCACGGCGTCTCCTTCTTCTTATCCATGAAAGAAAGGGCATCCCATCCTGGATCCAAAAACCTACAGAGCTGCCATGGCAAACCAAACAAGGTGAATTTTTTTGGCAAGAACTTAAGTGGTAACAAGGAGGGAGGAGAGAGGCGTACCAGGCAGCATCAATCAAGGTAAGTTCCCTTCTGGCTCCAGATCCTCCCTTCTTCACTTTCCCTTCCCCTTTGCCTTTGGATCTGCCACCGGTCTTCTCCACGAGTAGCAACATTAATCTGATGTCTGTGTAATTAAACACCACTCTGTGCAACTAGACTCGGTAGCAAAACCAACTTCTGCCTCGATGTGTGCAAATAGACACAAGGGAGTAGTTTTGCAAAAAAATGTGCAACAAATAGCCCAGACTAGAAACATGGAGTGGATGTAGTGTCTGTGCAAATAGAAGCCCATATTTGTGTAACTAAATCATGGATCCAAGCCAACTTTTCCTGCAATGTGTGCAACCAACAGCCAAAACTATAAAAGAGTAAATATATGTGCACACTAAGCATTAATCCAAGGACAACTTTCCTGCAAAATGTGTGCAACAAACAGCCCAGACTAGAAAGATGGACTGGGTGTACTGTTTGTGCAAAAAGAAGCACATATTTGTGCAACTAAGCCATTGGTCCAAAACCAACTTTCCCGCAGCATGTGTGCAAAAAAAAAACATCCCAGACTAGAAAGATGGACTGGGTGTACTGTTTCTGCAAAAAGAACATATTTGTGCAACTAAGCATGGGTCCAAGCCAACCTTTTTATGCAAATGTGTGCACCAAAACAACCCAGATTGGAGTCCATCTGTTCTAGTCTTTTGGCTGTTGGTTGCACACATTGCAGGAAAAGATGGTTTTGGATCCATGTTTAGTTGGCACAAATATGGGCTTCTATTTGCACAGACACTACATTCAGTCTATCTTTTCCTGCAAAAAATGTGTGCAACCAACACACAGACTAGATGAAACTAAAAAAGACTGGATTTGCTGTCTGTGCAAATATCAACATATAATTGTGCAACTAAACTTGTATCCAAAGTCAACTTTTGCTGTAAATGTGTGCAGCAAAGAAACCAGACTAGAAAAAGCACAAGAACAGTATTAAAAACGAGCGTACAAATAGTCTTGTCTCACACAAATTGCAATAGGGGAATATGTTCTATAGGATGTTCTATATACTAAAAGTGAAACAGAAAAGAAGATGAAATTCTATTTCCTGTCATCAGAAAAAGGTGCCAAAGGTGATCACATTCAGACGTGATCACCTGAGGTTTTGCAAACAAAAGGTGCCAAAGGTGATTAATTAACACTGCATACAAAATATTTGTTGTTCTTCAGAGAAACTGGATAAAAAAGGTTGACGATGCCAACTTGATATTATGTTAGTTGTGCAACTACAAAATGCAGAGGATGCCAACTAAAATAGTTACTCTTGTGCAACTAGAAAGGCTGAGGATGTCAACTAGTTAGATGCTATTGTGTAACTAGAAAATGCTCAGGATGCCAACTAATTAAATACTCCTGTGAAACTATAAAGGCTGGGGGTGCCAAGTCATTAGATACTCTTGGGCAACCCTCAAAAATTTGAAGATGGGACTAAAAAATAGTTACTCTTGTGCAACTAGAAAGGCTGAGGATGTCAATTAGTTGGATACTGTTTGTGCAAGTAGAAATGCTGAGGATGCCAACTAATTGAATATTCTTGTGCAACTATAAATCTTGAGGATGCCAATTAATTAGATACTCTTGGGAAAAGAAATATTCAGCACTTGCATGACCAATAAAAAAATTCCACATTCAGGTTTCAGGCTTCTAGAAGAAAATGCTGAGGGTGTCCACGCAGCTACAAAAAGACTGAGGATGTCAACTAGTTGGATGGTATTGTGCAACTAGAAATGCTGAGGATGCCAACTAATCAGGTACTCTTGTGCAACTAGAAAAGCCTGAGGATGCCAGCTCATTTAGATACTCTCTGGGACAAGTCATCATCCTCTCCATCCCCATCATTATCAGCGCCACGTGGTTGCCGCTTAGCATCCCGTTTTGAGTTCCGCCGAGAGGTCCTATTTGGAGAACCCTACAATGAACAAAAAAGATTGAACTGCTGAGAGGGTAAAAGAAAAGAGCATAATAAATGCTCATAGGATAAAAGAAAAAGAAAATATGAACCTCTGTTTCACTGCCAGGCACATCTCCTTCACCAACCATTTTGTCTCTGCAAAACAGAAAAGAACAAACATATTAGTCAAAATTAACAAAATTGCACAGGGGGAGACAAAATGGGGGTGGGGTAGGCTACATTTACATATGAAGTTGGCAACTTAAATTAACAAGTTGCACATGGGCAGAAAAAATGAAAAAATGGCAACTCTTAATATGAAGTTGGCAACTCAAGATAACAAGTTGCACAAGAATTAAAAAGAAAGTTGCACATGAATTCCCACCTGGGTGAGCGAAAAAATTGCCACCCAGAAACAATTATACTACTTGGTTGGCAAGTCAATCAAAACAACTTGGATAAGGGGACCTGCCTAGTTGCAAAAAAGGTGGGCGATGAGGCCTACTTGTACAACGTTAGCTGACTAAAACACTTATTTCACCACCCAATCATCCGCTGAATGCTAAGTTTTTGCAAGGAAGATGAAACATACATAGAAGTGGACTAGTTTGCTTCAGCAACTATCATCATGTACTCTAGCAGACTAGCACTAAATTAGAAGAGGAAATTAAACATTAATTAAAGATGTAAAGATAAACTAGACTCGTGTGCCAGGTTTACTAGCAAAATACTACTATATTGTACTAGATTGTATTGACATGCAGGCATCCAGAAATACACCGGTGCCTCTGAACATTGTGCTTCCGCAGTACATATTGCTAGGATATGATGGTCCAATCAAAGAATTTCCGACGAGAAGCTCTCGCAGCCGAGCGAATGCAACGCTCTCCCACGGGACCCCTCTGCCCGAATCAGCCCAGAAACGATGTCGGCGTCTGGACCTGACATTGCTGCACCTCCGCCCAACAGATCATGACGCCGGAAAGACCACATCAGACACCACTACCACCGGAGGTTGCTCCATCTCCGCCATCACGTGACGCCGACATCACACGCCACCGCGACCAGAGGATCCTCCACCCCTGCCATCTGGGAGGAAGTGGACTCAGTCGGAGCCGAAGGGGAAGGATCTCAGCCGGCCTCGGGCAGAGGAAGTAGACGACGACCGCATCCCGTCGACGACGGCGGGGGACAACGGCGATGGGGCTGGATCTGGTTGGGCAGGGAGCAGCCGGACGGTTGGGGAGGATGCCATGGTGGAGTGAGCCGGTGGCGGTGCGGCCAAGCCAACCGTCGTGGTGGTGGCGCGACGAGGACCTCGGGGCAGAGTCATGCGGGGTGGTCCTCCCCTCCTCCGATCCGCCGGTGGAGCGTGGTGGCCGGTTAGTGGGGGCCTTCTGGTGGTCGGCGTTGAGGGAAGAGGCCCCTCTGATCCAGATCCGTGGAAGAGTGAGAGAGAGACGCGGGTCAGGTGAGAGAACGAGAGAGGAGTCGTGGGTGGTGCGGTGAAGAGAGAGAGAGAGGCTGTCGGTGGGGTGGGATGGGCCGGGAAGTTGTCAGTTAGCGCGTGTGATGGCTGGATCGTGCGGCTGCGAGCCGGCCGCTCGGTCTCACCAAAAAATGCGCGTGCACTTTCAAGATTTTAGGAAAGAATAAAGAATATGTTCTTATGTTTCTATTTATAAAAGGAAGCATGAGTTCACGTTCATGCTTGTGTCTCAACATATAGGAAGAAAAAAATGTAGATTTGTATCTTCGCTGGTCAAGGAACAATGATTAGCAAGACACATGAACGGATATCCAAGTTATATTCTCGCTATTTTTTAATTGAAAAGGGCCTCGTGGCAGAAATGTCCTAGCTGGGCTTGGCACAACCAGTCCGTACTAGGGAATTCCCGTACTCGACGGCCTTCGGCGTTTCTTAAGCGCTGCTTAAAGGCCATTTGGTACGGGGCACACACTCCCTGTACAACAGGTCTAGTAGTGGGCCGGACCATTTTTGTTTGTTTGTTTTTCTTTCTGCGTTTTCACATGAGTTTTATATGTTTTCCTTTTTCAAATTGCACGGTTGGTTTTCCAAAATTGATGATTTTTTGTGAATATTTTTTTCAAATTGATGAACTTGTTACAATTTTGTGAACTTTTTTTTAATTCGTGATTTTTTTCCAAATTTTGATGAAACTGTTTCAAATGATGATTTTTTTCAAAATTGATATTTAAAAAAAATATATTGTGAACTATCAAATTGATGAACTTTTTTCAAGATCGATGAATTTTTTGAATTTCCTTTCTCTAAAAGTCAACGATCGACATTCGACCGGCCAACTTGTGACTGGTCAACTCGTGACTTGTCAACCCACGACCCAGCGAACCGGTTCTTTTTTGGAACGAGAAAACTGAAGATAACGCCTCCTGTTAGGCCGGCCCATGAGGGATGCCGCGCGGGCGCCCTTTCTCCTAACCGGTGCCGAAGGCGCTGATTAGGAGCTCCCCGGTCCTTTGTCCAACAATGCATGCGTAAGACCGTCTTCTTTTTTCCTTTTCTTTTTTGGACATGCGTAAGACCGGAATTTCCTATACAATGCTATCCCCAACTCCTATTTGGCACCCTCAACGCCCGTTACAGTGCCTTCGCAACTTCACGCATAGCTCCCTGCCATCCTAGGCTCGGCCCATTTACTTTTTTCTTCTTCTTTCTAACCTTCAAACATTACGTGTTGTGGGAGATTCGAACTCCAGGCCTCCACCTTTAGTCCTGGCGCCGACAACCACTAAGACAACATACTCTGTTGTGCCCACTTACTTCTTTTTTTCTCTTGTGGCAAATGTAACGTTAAAAAAAGCATCGCGTTCCTTGTATGGTTTTCTTTCAGGTTTTTTGTTCTGTTTGGCCATTTTCTATGATTTTTTTTTCATTTTTTCATTCTTTTTTGTTTCATTTTTCTTAATTCGTAAACATTCATAAAATTCATGAACTTTTCCAAAAAAAATCAAACGCATGAACTTTTAAATAAAAAACTGTGATTCTTTTTCAAATTTTGTGATTTTTTCCAAATTTGTGAAATTTATTAAATTCTTGAAAAAAAAATCAAATTCTTGAACTTTTCTCCAATTCATTAATTTTTTTAAAAAAAATTGTGAAAATTTTCTCAAATTTGTGGATTTTTTCAAATTTGTGAATTTTTTCAAAAAAGAAATCACCTTTTTTTAAATTCATGAACTGTTTTGAATTCCTGATGTTTTTCCAATCTCATGAAGTTTTATCAAATTTGAGAATATTTCTCAAATTAGTAAACTTTTCCAAATTCATGAACTTTTTCAAAACCGTGAACTTTTTTCAAACTCACATACTTTTTTCTCAAATTAGTGAACTTTTTCTATTTCTTGAACTTTTTTTTAATTCGTGAACTTGTTTTAATAAATGAACTTTAGTGAATTCATGAACTTTTTTTGAGTAGGCAAACTTTTTTGCATGTTCATGAACTTTTTTTTTAAATCTGTGAACTTTTCAAATTTGTTCACATTTAAAAAAAATCAAGTTTTCCAAAATATTTTGAAATGATTCAAAAATCAAAGCGATTATACTGTGTAATAAGTAGCGCGACCAGAGTTCTTAAACAATTCACGCAACAATCAACCACTTGTACCGTGTAGCTCCATTGGTTAGCCAAACACGTACAAGAGCTAATGACGCGAGTACGATTCTTGGGGGCGGGAGGCAGTGTAAATACAATTCGTTGTGCGTTCGTGGGCGGGCCTCCAGGAGCTGCTGTGAGCGCCAGTTGCATTCCGCGGTGCTAACCGCGGGGAATAGGAGGTCTCGGTGCCCTCTGCGCCGAACTGTCACTAATTCGCACTTGGAGATTGAGAGAGCGTTCGGGGTGGGCCGACCCGTTAAGCATTTAAGCGATCCCGGTTTTAGGAACCTTCTAGGAGGTTCCCAGCCGGTTTTATTTTCTTTTTCGTTCTTCTTTATTTTCTTTCTTTTTTCCTGTTACTTTTTTTCTTTCTCTTTTCTCTCCTTTTTCCATTTTCTATTTCTTTTTATTTTCATTTTTCTTTTGAAGTTTAATTTCTTTTTAAAAAATGTTCAAAAATTCTAAAAAAGGTTCGCATTTTACAAAATTTGTTTAAAATTTCAGAAATGTTCCTGTTTTCAAATTTTATTCAGAAATTTCAAAAAAGTTTACAGATTAAAAAAAAGTTTAGAATTTCAATTTTTTTCTTATTTTCAAAACATGTTTGAAAATTCAAAAATGTTTTGAATTTCACTATCTCAGTGCTGCATAGGTACTTGAGCGGTTGACTAACGCAGACAGACGATCTTTCTATTGTATGTGGTACTTGAGCGGTTCACTAATGCATAATTTTTTTGTCTATGACGGACATGCTTTGTTCCGAACATAATTTTGACCTTCTCTCTAAACCTTTGACAATGAAAATTTGGGCTCCATAAAAATATTTCCTCTTTCTTGACCTCTATGGCAATGGAACTAAGGGGATAACATGTATCACTCCCTTGCTAGTTAATTTTTGCATGCTCGCACGGAGAACATGGATTCATTTTCGGGGTTTGGTTTTAGCATAAGCTTTAGAGTTGGCAACAATGAGCTTTTGGTAGTCAACCTTCTTACTCGATGATGAGTAAGGTTTAACCGTGGGGAGGTTGATGGCTCTATATTTTACGCATTTTTAGAGCTCATATGTTGCATGTTCTCTTCATATATCACGTCCCATTGAACCAAATATATGTCCACCATGCATGATTACCGGTTTTTACACTTTTCATTGTGAGCATTGCATAGTTGGTGTTTTTATTTAGTTTTTATTAGTTTCCTTTGTTTCGTCGTGTCTACATGTGTTTTGGAGCAACCTAGAACCATGCACGATGAAAATGCCAAGGTTGGGTTCATACGAAGGACTTCTAGCACCAAACTTGGGTGTTTTGGGAGGTCAAAAGTGTTTTTTTAAAGTACCCCAAATCAAGATCTAATACCACCGATGCGTCGGCGTCGTTCTTGTGATTTCAATGAGCCCAAGAACGTTGAAAACATAGTTCAAATGAGAAAGTTATGATCATTTTATCGAAGGAGATCAGGACAATCGACGGCGTACCGTACGACCGCACATGGTTGTACCAGGCCCAGACAGCTCCAAAAGTTGCCCTTCTAGACGGATTCTTCACTGAGTTCATCCCCATTTGTTTCCTCGTGATCCTTGGCTGGTTAGGAAGGGTTTGGGAGAGGATTTGTCTCATCTAGAGCCCTTGGATCAAAGGACGGAACCTACATCCACGGAGGAGACTTGGCAATAGGTCTTATAAATACCTCTCCATACCCTAGCCGCCGCTATCATCCATCATCACACCGTGAGCCGCCAAAATACACAATACGTCCAAGATCAATCTCCATCACCCCATTGCTGCTCCACCGCCATAGAAGAAGGGATAAGATCAAGAGGAAGAAGGGGAAGCTCCACCACCGCACACACCGGCCTTCAGGCTAGTGCCATCTCCATCACGTCGCCTCCACCAGCGCCACCCTCATCCCCACCACGCGGTGCCACCATCATCATCACCACCACTGTCGGCCCCACGTATCCATCACCACCATGCCTTCTTTCTTCACCGGCTCGATGTCGGCTTATAACTTGAATCTCTCTTTTGTGTCTTCTGTTTACATATTTGAGTAGTTGTACTAGTTCTCAGGGATATGGATCAACTTTATATATTTACTTGATGCGATCAATTATCTTCTTGTTCATGTTCGAGTTAGTAACTGATACATCTCAAACGTATCTATAATATTTTATTGTTTCGTGCTATTACATTATCACTTTTATATGCTTTTTATATTATTTTTTTGGACTAACCTATTAACTTAGTGCCCAGTGTCAGTTTCTATTTTTTTTGCATGTTTTTGGTTTCGCAGAAAATCATTATCTAGGAAGGTCCAAATACGATGCCAATTTTTGACATTTTTTTCTGGACCAGAAGGAATCCTAGAAGCTTCGGGAGACATTGAGGGGACCCACTAGGCTCCCACATGGACACATGGCGCGACCAGGGGTGGCCGCGTCACCTATCCATGTGGGCCCCTGAGCCTCCGTTTGACCTAATTCTTCCGCCTATAAATCCCATAAATCCCGAAACAATGCGTAAGCCATACAGAATAGAAATAGTGCCACTACAGGCCTCTGTTCCGAAGCGATCCCATCTGGAGCCCTACTTCGGAGCTCCACGGAGGGGGAAACCATTGCGGGAGGCTTCTTCATCAATATTGCTGCCTCCATGATGCCGTGTGAGTAGTTCCTTTATGACATACGGGTCCATAGTAGTAGCTAGATGTCTTCTCTCTCTCTCTCTCTCTCGGATCTTCAATACCATGTTCTGTTTTGAGAACAATCCGATGTAATTCTTATGGTGTCTTTGTTGGGATCCGATGAATTGTGGATTTGTGATCTGATTATTCATTGAGATTAATTGAATCTTTTTAAGTTTCTTTTTTGTATAATTGAGTAGATATGTATGCCTTCTGAGTTATTTGTCTTCTCTGGCCAAGATAGATGGGCAATTCTTCAGAGAGAGTGGTGCATAGTAGTGGGCTCAATATTGCAGTGATTTCTATATCCCAGTGACAGAAAGGGACAACACACATATACTATTGTTGCACTAAGAATAAAATGACGAGGATTTATCTTATTGCTAGATTTCTTTCTGTCTACATAATGTCATCTTGCTTATTGTGTTGATCTGTTTTTCATTAAACTTAATACCTTGAGATGGATGCTGGATAGCGGTTTCGGGGTGGAGTAATAGTAGTAGATGCAGTTGGATAATTGTCTACTTATCATGGACGTGATGCCTATACAAAATTATGCCATGAATGATCATAGTTATGAATTGCCGCTTTTCTGTCAATTGCCCAACAGTAATTTGTCTACCATACCACCACCTGCTTTTGAGAGAGATGCTACTAGTGAACCTATGGCCCCCGAGTCCATTCTCTATTAATACTTGCGTTTACACAATTGCTCTTTTATTACTTTTTACTATTTTTCTATTTTTCCATACCACTATTTATCACTATTCGCTTTTAGGGTCAGTTTGGATGGTGTCTTGGGTTTCATGCCAGGCAAAATTTGGTGCCTGGATGTAGCCTAAAAATGCAGTGATTTTTTCCTGGCCAGACACGGTGGAGATGTGTGGGTGTTTGCTTGTTATCCTGGCCTGCGAAAACAAGTACTCTGCTTTGGGTTGTAATAGCACAGATTCCAATAGAAAAGGCTTTGTGGATCATGTGATTAAAATAAAGAAGGATAAATTAGAAAGAGGAAAGAAGCTACTTGGTACCCAGGCGTCCGTTTTTGGTTGCCTGGTGCCTGGCGCCTGGACCAGGGAGCAAACCAGGCGTGCTGCCTAGTGCCTGTATCAGGAAGAATACCAGAGCGCCTATGATACGTCCATTTTGCATCATGTTTTTCCTATTTTTATTTTACTGTTTTAAAGTTATATTTCATTTTTTGTTGCAATTTTAATGCATTTTCTCTCTTAAATTGCAAGTTACATCACAAGAGGGAGATTGCCGGCAGCTGGAATTCTGGACCTAAAAAGAGCTACAGTAGAGATAGCTATTCTCCGGAGCTCCAAATGACCTGAAAACTATGAAGATTTATTTTGGAATATATAAAAAAATACTAGAAGAAAAATATCCTGGAGAGGACCCACCATGGGCCCACACGCTCAGGTGGCGCCCCCTGGGCGCGCCATGTGAGCTTGTGGGGCCCACGGAAGGCCTCTGAAGCCCATCCTTTCCTATATGAAGCCATTTATCCTAGAAAAATAATAAAAAGAAGACTTTTAGGACGAAGCGCCGCCGTATCGAGGCGAAACCTGGGCAGGAGCACTTTTGCTCTCCGACGGAGCGGTTCCGACGGGGATACTTCCCTCCGGGAGGGGGAAATCGAAGCCATCGTCATCACCAACGCTCCTGTCATTGTGGGAGGACTCATCTCCATCAACATCTTCACCAGCACCATCTCATCTCCAAACCCTAGCTCATCTCTTGTATCCAATCTTTGTCTCAAACCTCAGATTGGTACCTGTGGGTTGCTACTAGTGTTGATTACATCTTGTAGTTGATGCTAGTTGGTTTACTTGGTGGAAGATTATATGTTCAGATTGTTAATCATATATTATTCTCCTCTGATCATGAACATAAATATGATTTGTGAGTAGTTCCATTTGTTCTTGAGGACATTGGAGAAGTCTTGTTATAAGTAATCATGTGAAGTTGGTTTTCGTTCAATGCTTTGATGATGCTTATGTTGTTCTTCCTCTACTGGTGTCGTGTGAACGTCGGCTACATGACACATTACCATGTTTGGGCCTAGGGGAAGGCATTGTGGGATTAGTAAGTAGATGATGGGTTACGGGAGTGACAGAAGCCTAAACCCCTGTTTATGCACTATTCCGTAATGGGCTGATTTGGATCCATAAGTTTCATGCTATGGTTAGATTTATCTTAATTCTTCTTTCGTAGTTGCGGATGCTTGCGAGAGGGGGTAATCATAATTTGGTTGTTTGTTCAAGTA
The DNA here is from genome assembly GCA_039707655.1 of Elymus sibiricus. NCBI lineage: Eukaryota > Viridiplantae > Streptophyta > Magnoliopsida > Poales > Poaceae > Elymus > Elymus sibiricus. The sequence continues at coordinate 311,691,454 of CM077666.1, forward strand.
AGAACAACACCTTAGCACCGGTCCACCCACATAATGATACGTCTCCATCGTATCTATATTTTTGATTGTTTCATACCACTATCCTACTATTTCCACATACTTTTGGCAACAATTTATATGATTTTCTTGGACTAACATATTATTCTAGTGCCCAGTGCCAGTTCCTGTTTGTTGCATGTTTTTCGTTTCGCAGAAAATCCATATCAAACGAAGTCCAAACGCAATAAAATTTTGCAGAGATTTTTATGGAATATATGTGAATTTTCGGCGCAAGAATCAATGCCAGGGGGGCCATGGGCTTCACAACCTCAAATGGCATGCCCCCACCCTAGGGCGCACCATCAGCACTTGTGGCCCCCTCGTAGGTCGGTTGGAGCTTGATGTCTACTACACAACTTATTCTTGTAGACTCGTGTTGGGCCTCCAAGCGCAGAGTTTTGTAGGACAACAGCAATTTTCCCTCAAGTGGATGACCTAAGGTTTATCAATCCGTGGGAGGCGTAGGATGAAGATGGTCTCTCTCAAACAACCCTGCAACCAAATAACAAAGAGTCTCTTGTGTCCCCAACACACCCAATACAATGGTAAATTGTATAGGTGCACTAGTTCGGCGAAGAGATGGTGATACAAGTGTAGTATGGATAGTAGATATAGGTTTTTGTAGTGCGAACAATAAAAAACAGCAAGGTAGCAGTAACAAAAGTGAGCATAAACAGTATTGCAATGCTTAGAAACAAGGCCTAGGGTTCATACTTTCACTAGTGCAAACTCTCAACAATGCTAACATAATTGGATCATATAATCATCCCTCAACGTGCGATAAAGAATCACTCCCAAGTTCCTATTAGCGGAGAACATAAGATAGAAATTGTTTGTAGGGTACGAAACCACCTCAAAGTTATCCTTTCCGATCGATCTATTGAGCTATTCCTATAAGTGTCACAAACAGCCCTAGAGTTCGTACTAAAATAACACCATATGACACACATCAACCAACTCTAATGTCACCTAGATACTCCAATGTCACCACAAGTATCCGTGAGTTGATTATACGATATGCATCAAACAACTTCATAATCATAATATTCAATCCACACAAAGAACTCCAAGGAGCACCCCAAAGTTTCTATCGGAGAAAAGATAATGAAAACATGCATCAACCCCTATGCATAGATTACCCCAATGTCACCACGAGAATCCGTGAGTTGAGTGCCAAAACATATATCAAGTGAATCAATATAATACCCCATTGTCACCACGGGTATTCATATGCAAGACATACATCAAGTGTTCTCAAATCTGAAATATTCAATCCAACAATAACGAAACCTCAAAGGGAAAATATTCGATTCATCACAACAAGGATAGAGAGGGAAGAAACACCATATGATCCAACTATATTAACAAAGCTCGCGATACATCAAGATCGTGCCAAATCAAGAATACGAGAGAGAGAGAGAGATCAAACACATAGCTACTGGTATAAACCCTCAGCCCCGAGGGTGAACTACTCCCTCCTCGTCATGGAGACCGCCGGGATGATGAAGATGGCATCCGGTTATGCTTTCCCCCCTCCGGCAGGGTGCCGGAAAAGGGCTGTAGATCATACATATTTTAGGAGCAATTTTTATTGCTTTTTGCACCGATGACAACTTACTTGAAGGATCTTATTCAATCCATAGGTAGGTATGGTGGACACTCATGGCAAGAAACTGGGTTTAATAGTTTTTGGATGCACAAGTAGTATCTCTACTTAGTATGAATTTTTTGGCTAGCAAAAGATCCTAAGCAAGCACCACATGTTGGAGGATCCATAACAATATAACTTCTATGCAAATATACCCAAACATAACTCATTACGTTGTCTTCCTTGTCCAACTTCAACTAATTTGCTCAAGTTTGAAAATAATTAATGGGTATTCACAATCATAAAAGATGTCCAAGATAATATATTTATATGTGAAAGTCCTCTTCCTTATACTAATCATTCATGAATTGCTTGTATGACCAATATTGTGATTGTCAAGCTTCAATAGAATTCACTTTCTAACCCAATGTGAAACTACTACTAGACATGATACAAGCATATGAAGCACATATAATTTCAACTTTATGATATTCAATTTATTCAACAATTTACTCATAGGATATAAGTGAAGAACAAGAGTAAATGACAAACTACTCCAAAAAGATATATGTGAAGATCAATGAGTAGTTAAGCAAATAAGTAGCTATGTGAAGACTCTCTCAAAATAAATATTTCAGATCTTGATAATTTTATTAAAACAGCAAATAAAAAAAAATAAAATGACATTCCAAGAATAGCACAACTCATGTGAAGAAGCAAAAACTTAGGCTCAACCAAGACTAACCGATAATTGTTGATGAAGAAAGGTGGGATGCCTACCGGGGCATCCCCAAGCTTAGATGCTCGAGACTTCTTGAAATATTATATTTGGATGCCTTGGGCATCCCCAAGCTTGAGATTTTGTGTCTTCTTAATTCCTCTCATATCATGGTTTCCCTAAATCTTAAGTACTTCATCCACACAAAACTCAACAAGGACTCGTGAGATAAGTTAGTATAAATCAACTCAAAACCTTAACATTCTCTACTGTTTCAAATCACTAAAATTATAATTAAACATTGCATACTAAATGCCTCTGCATATTTAATACTCCTATCCACAAATAGAAACATTAAACAAGCAACATATGCAAACCATGCAACTATAACCGAAATCTGCCAAAACAGAATAGTCTGTAAAAGGGGAATAAAAATCCATACTTACCTAACTCCAAAAGTTCTGAAAAATTACCACGTGACATAGAACTCATGTATTCTTACTGTGTAAAAATTTCAGATTTTTATCATGTTCTGACTATTCAGGAATATTCTGGACATAACAGAAAGCTTTCTGTTTTCAAACAGCAATACATGAACTTGCAAACTGGGCATGGTAAAGGCTATAATTGGCATTTTATTGAACTAAAAGATACAAAACATGATTATTGATAACACAAAGAAAATATCAACAGAATAAAATGACTCTCCAAGAAAAACTCATATTATGTGACGAATAAAAATATAGCTCCGAGTGAGGTTACCGATAGTGTTGAAGACGAAAGAGGGGATGCCTTCCGGGGCATCCCCAAGCTTAGTTGCTTGGGTCTTCCTTGAATATTACCTTGGGGTGCCTTGGGCATCCCCAAGCTTAGGTCTTGCCGCTCCTTATTCTCCTCATATCGATATCTCACCCAAAACTTGAAAACTTCAATCACACAAAACTTAACGAAACTTCGTGAGATAGGTTAGTATGATAAAATAAATCATCTACTTAGGTACTGTCAAGACAAGATTAATAATTGTTCTCACATAATTCCTACTGTATTCTATCATTTCCACAATTTATATTACTCAATATAAGCTCTGGAAACACTAAAACAAGCAAACTATGCATCGAAAACAGAATCTGTCAAAAACAGAACAGCGTGTAGTAAGAGATTTAAAAACCATACTTCTGTACCTCAAAAAATTCTGAAAAATACGGACAACGTAAAAAATTTGTAACCAAATGCTCTGTAAAAATTTCAGAATTTTCTCACGCTCCAGTACAGAATAGAAATTCCAGCACTGGACACAAAAGTTTCTGTTTTTGCACAGAATCGAATCAACAAGTATTCACACTATCCCAAAGGCTTTACTTGTCACATTATTGAAAGAAAACATATGAAACATGATTAATACAGTAGCTTAATTATGTGAACACAAGAAAAACAGTAGGTATAAATATTGGGTTGTCTCCCAACAAGCGCTTTTCTTTAATGCCTTTTTAGCTAGGCATGATGATTTCAATGATGCTCGCATAAAAGTAAAGAATTGAAACACAAAGAGAGCATCATGAAGCATATGACTAGCACATTTAAGCCTAACCCACTTCCTATGCATAGGGATTTTGTGAGCAAACAATTTATGGAAGCGAGAATCAACTAGCATAGGAAGGCAAAACAAACATAACTTCAAAACTTTCAACACGTAGAGAGGAAACTTGATATTATTGCAAGACCTACAAGCATATGTTCCTCTCTCATAATAATTTTCAGTAGCATCATGAATGAATTCAACAATATAGCTATCACATAAAGCATTCTTTTCATGATCCACAAGCATAGAAATTTTATTACTCTCCACATAAGCAAATTCCTTCTCATTCATAATAGTGGGAGCAAACTCAACAAAATAACTATCATGTGATACTTGATTGGAATAATCCAATTGAAAATTAAAATCATGATGAAAATTTTCATATTTATCATTATTCGTTATAGCATACATGTCATCACAATAATCATCATAGATAGGAGGCATGCAATCATCATAATAAATTTTCCCATCAAAACTTGGGGGACTAAAAATATCATCTTCATCAAACATAGCATCCCCAAGCTTGTGGCTTTGCATATCATTAGCATCATGGATACTCATAGAATTCATACTAACAACATTGCAATCATGCTCATCATTCAAAGATTTTATGCCAAACATTTTATTGAATTCTTCTTCTATCAATTGAGCACAATTTTCCGATCCATCATTTTCAAGAAAGACATTATAAAGATGAATAATATGTGGCAACCTCAATTCCATTTTTTTGTAGTTTTCTTTTATAAACCAAACTAGTGATAAAACAAGAAACTAAAAGATTCAATTGCAAGATCTAAAGATATACCTTCAAGCACTCACCTCCCCGGCAACAGCGCCAGAAAAGAGCTTGATGTCTACTACACAACTTATTCTTGTAGACTCGTGTTGGGCCTCCAAGCGCAGAGTTTTGTAGGACAGTAGCAATTTTCCCTCAAGTGGATGACCTAAGGTTTATCAATCCATGTGAGGCATAGGATGAAGATGGTCTCTCTCAAACAACCCTGCAACCAAATAACAAAGAGTCTCTTGTGTCCCCAACACACCCAATACAATGGTAAATTGTATAGGTGCACTAGTTCGGCGAAGAGATGGTGATACAAGTGTAGTATGGATAGTAGATATAGGTTTTTGTAGTGCGAACAATAAAAAACAGCAAGGTAGCAAGTAACAAAAGTGAGCATAAACAGTATTGCAATGCTTAGAAACAAGGCCTAGGGTTCATACTTTCACTAGTGCAATCTCTCAACAATGCTAACATAATTGGATCATATAATCATCCCTCAACGTGCGATAAAGAATCACTTCCAAGTTCCTATTAGCGGAGAACATAAGATAGAAATTGTTTGTAGGGTACGAAACCACCTCAAAGTTATCCTTTCCGATCGATCTATTGAGCTATTCCTATAAGTGTCACAAACAGCCCTAGAGTTCGTACTAAAATAACACCATATGACACACATCAACCAACTCTAATGTCACCTAGATACTCCAATGTCACCACAAGTATCCGTGAGTTGATTATACGATATGCATCAAACAACTTCATAATCATAATATTCAATCCACACAAAGAACTCCAAGGAGCACCCCAAAGTTTCTATCGGAGAAAAGATAATGAAAATGTGCATCAACCCCTATGCATAGATTACCCCAATGTCACCACGAGAATCCGTGAGTTGAGTGCCAAAACATATATCAAGTGAATCAATATAATACCCCATTGTCACCACGGGTATTCATATGCAAGACATACATCAAGTGTTCTCAAATCTGAAATATTCAATCCAACAATAACGAAACCTCAAAGGGAAAAGATTCGATTCATCACAACAAGGATAAAGAGGGAAGAAACACCATATGATCCAACTATATTAACAAAGCTCGCGATATATCAAGATCGTGCCAAATCAAGAACACGAGAGAGAGATCAAACACATAGCTACTGGTACAAACCCTCAGCCCTGAGGGTGGACTACTCCCTCCTCGTCATGGAGACCGCCGGGATGATGAAGATGGCCTCCGGTGATGCTTCCCCCCCTCCGGCAGGGTGCCAGAAAAGGGTTGTAGATGAGATCGTGGAGGTACAGAGGCTTGCGGCAGCGTAAAAACTCATCTAGGTTAACTTTCGGGGGTTTCTAAATATATATGATTTTTCAGCGTTGGAATCACGCAAAGAGGTGCCACAGGGGGCCCACGAGGCACCAGGGCGCGCCTGGGGGGGGGGGGGCAGGTGCGCCCAGGTGGCTCGTGGGGCCCCTGTGGCTCTTCTGCTGCTCCGCCAAAGCTTCCTGGGTCTGTTTGCTTCCAGAAAAAATCGTCAAAAAGTTTCGCTGCATTTGGACTTCATTTGATATGGATTTTCTGGAAAACCAAAAACAAGCAGAAAACAGCAACTGGCACTGGGCACTAGATCAATATGTTAGTCCATAAAAATCATATAAAACCTATATAAAAGTGCACCAAAATCATACAAAACTATAATAAACATGGCATGAATACTTCATAAATTATAGATACTTTGGAGACGTATCAGAGCTATCCTCCGGGTGCAAGGAAGCGAATATCAGGGAAAAAATCGTGTGAAAATTCCAGCCTGATCGGAGTTACGGATCTTCGGATATTTAAGAAATGGTGTTCGGCCAGAAAACAGAGATGCGAAACAGAGAAAGAGATCCAATCTAGAGGGGCTGGGGAGGCCAAGTACCACATGGGGAATCCTTCTCCCATCTAGGGGGAAGGCCAAGCAAGAATAAGGAGGGGTGCTCTCTTCCCCTCTCTCCCGGTGGCGCCGGAGCGCTGCCGAGGGAACCATCGCGACGAGCATCTACATCAACAACTTCGCTGCCGTCATCACCAACTCTCTCCCCCTCTATGCGGTGGTGTAACCTCTCTCTAACCATTGTAATCTCTACTTAAACATGGTGCTTTATGCTATATATTATTATCCAATGATGTGTGGAAATTCTATGATGTTTGAGTAGATTCCTTTTGTCCTACGGGTTAATCGTGGTATGGTGTGATTGATATGAGTCGTATGTTATTATGGTGTTGTCCTATGGTGCCCTCCGTGTCGCGCAAGCGTGTGGGATTACCACTGTAGGGTGTTGCAATATGTTTATGATTCTCTTATAGTGGGTTGCGAGAGTGACAGACGCTTAAACCCTAGTAAGGGGGTTGTTGCGTATGGGAGCAAAGGGGACTTTACACCTGATGCTATGGTTGGGTTTTACCTTGATGATCTTTAGTAGTTGCGGATGCTTGCTAAAGTTCCAATCATAAGAACATGTGATCCAAGCATGGAAAGTATGTTAGCGTATGCCTCTCCCTCATGCATATGATAAGTATCACACGTGTCTTATTCAATTGCCTATGGACAATCTTTCTCATCGTTCTCCAAAAGATTTAAAACAACAACTCACTTTTATCATCTTGCAAAACAATCTTTTTATTTAACGTAAACTAGTTTTATTTCTTGTTCTAGGTAAAGCCAACGTTAGTGTGCGTAGAGTTGTATCGGTGGTCGATAGAACTTGAGAGAATATTAATTCTACCTGTAGCTCCTCGTTGGGTTCGACACTCTTACTTATCGAAAAAGCCTACAAACGATCCCCTGTACTTGTGGGTTATCAAGACCTTTTCTGGTGCCGTTGCCGAGGAGCAATATCGTGGGGTGAATATTCTTGTGTGCGCTTGTTGGCTTTATCTCTAAGTAGATTTTATTTTCTGTTGTTGTTTTCTATCTTTAGTTATGGGTAGGAAACGTAAAATACCAAAAAAGTTAGTTATACTTGCTAACCCAATAGTTGAGGAACCACCCAAAATCCTAAGTCCTATTGAAGCTTTCTACTTGGATCATCTTTGATCCATTTGTGCTCGTGCTGAAATCCCAACTAGCTTAGTTGAGGGAAAATCATTAGATGAGCATGCTTATTTTGTGCGTCAGTGCTTGTCTCAAAAAGGGAAATATTTATGGGATCAAATATCTAGATTGGAATGCTATGCTTGGAATTTGTGCTCTATACATGATTTTACTTGCTGTACCGAGGACCCTAAACACCTTCCCTACCAATGTGATTTTAATGATAATGAAATCTTGGCTTCTTATGCTAATGGTGTTTATAATTACTATGATATTGAACAAATTGATGAATTTGTTGTTTTTAAGGGTGCCTATGAAATTGCTTCTTTGCTTGAAAAATATGATGCTACTGTTTACAAATCTAATTTTTTTGCCATACTTAAATATTGCTATGAAAACTATGCTTCTAAGCTTATATTAAAGAATTTATTGAGAGGATGTCTGCTGCCTAGGAAGAGACTAATATTTTGCAGGTTTCTATGGAAGAAGAAATTGATGAAACTGTGAGCTCATTAGATGAAAAATATGAGAAAGAGAGCGAAGAACAAAAGGAGGAAGAGCGGATTAGCTACCAGTGCCCACCTTCTAATGAGAGTAAATATTTATCTCATACATTGTTTAATTTCCCTTCGTGTTTACCGAAGGATATGAATGCTATGATCCCTTTGATTCGTTTGAAATATCCCTTTTTGATGAACTTGATGCTTGCTATGCTTATGGCCATGATGCCAATATGAATGATGCTTATAGAGATGAACTTGCTATAGTTCCTTATGTTAAAAATGAAATTGTTGCTATTACACCCACACATGATAGTCCTATTATCTTTTTGAATTCTCCCAACTACACTATATTGGAGAAGTTTGCACTTATTTAGGATTATATTGATGGGTTGTGTTTTACCATTGTACATGATGATTTTGATGGATACAATATGCATGTGCTTGCTGCTCCTACTTGCAAACCACACCTCCACCTCTCTATGTTCCTAATGCGATAAAATTGCAAGAAACTGCTTATACTATGTATTGGTCTTTATTATGTGTGCATGAATTGTTCTTTTATGACATGCCAATGCATAGGAAGAGAGTTAGGCTTTGTTATTATATGATATATGTTGCTTTGTGCTCACTACTAAATTATAAATCATATTTAATTAAAACTGGCTTTGATATTCCTTGGGATCCTGATGGGTCAATTACTTGAGCACTTAATGCCTAGCTTAATGGCTTTAAAGAAAGCGCTGCCTCGGAGACAACCCCAAAGTTTTAGAGTCATTTTATTTTGTGTTCCCTTGTACAAATCCATTGTATTACAAAAATAATGTGCCAAGATTTACCTGTAGGGTGTTTAAATTGCTTGTTTGGTATGTGCTGCAGTGCAGAAATAGAAACTTTTGCTGTAGTATTTGAATTATAACATTTTACTGGAACGTGCAAAACTTCTGAAATATTTACACAGTACTGCTATGCAAATTGTTTTTTACGTTCTAATTTTTAGAATTGTTTCAGTTACAGAAGTATATTTTTCATCTGCATCTTTACAGACTATCTTGTTTTCACAGATTGCTGTTATAGTTTGTTTATCTACTTATGTTTGCAATTTTTCAAGCCCCATTGATGCGGGAGCATTAGAATTGTGTTAGCATACAGTAGGTAATGTTGGATTATAATTATAAAATATTGTTACAGCAAGACATGATGGGATTTGATGTTATATGTACTAACCCCTCTAATAAAAGTTTGGTTAAGTTTTGTGTGGATGAAGTGTTCGAAGAACGAGGAGACATCGATATGAGAAGAATAAGGAGATGCAAGAGTTCAAGCTTGGGGATGCCCAGGGCAACCAAAGTAAATATTCAAGGAGACTCAAGCATCTAATCTTGGGGATGCCCCAGAAGGCATCCCATCTTTCTTCCTCGACAATTATCGATATGTCTCGGTTTTTGTTTTTGTTCACATGATATTCGTAAATTCTTGGGGCATCTTTTGTGTTTGGGTTTCCCTTTATTTTATGCACCATGCTGGTATGAGATAGTCCTTGGTTGATTTATAGAATGCTCTTTGCACTATCTTTTGAGTATTGCTTTATAGAATGCTTTGTATGCTTCACTTATATCTTTTGAAGTTTGGATGCTCGCTTCTCTACATTGGGAACCCGTTATTTGTAGAATGGTCTTTTGCTCCACTTATATTTGTTAGAGCTTGGCCAAGTCTTTTGTATAAATAATTAAACTCTCATGCTTCACTTATATCTATTTAGAGAGTTAACAGGAATTGGTTATTCACATGGTTAGTCATAAAAACCTGCATAAAACTTGCATGTAGATCACTGAATTTGATGCATTTGATTAACGATATTGAGGTTATAATATGAAGGTTTACTAGTTGATAATCGTGGGTTAGTAAAAATATCAGTGTTAAGGTTTGTGATGTCTAACCCATTAAAGTGTCGGTCATGGCATGGCCAGGAAGTTGGAGCTGTCCTATGGTGCCCTCCGTGTCGCGCAAGCGTGTGGGATTACCACTGTAGGGTTTTGCAATGTTTTCATGATTCGCTTATAGTGGGTTGCGAGAGTGACAGAAGCTTAAACCCGAGTAAGGGGGTTGTTGCGTATGGGAGCAAAGGGGACTTTACACCTAATGCTATGGTTGGGTTTTAACTTAATGATCTTTAGTAGTTGCGGATGCTTGCTAAAGTTCCAATCATAAGAACATGTGATCCAAGCACGAAAAGTATGCTAGCGTATGCCTCTCCCTCATGCATATGATAAGTATCACACATGTCATATTCAATTGCCTATGGACAATCTTTCTTGTCATTCTCCAAAAGCTTTAAAACAACAACTAACTTTTATTATCTTGCAAATCAATCTTTTTATTTAACGTAAACTAGTTTTATTTCTTATTCTAGGTAAAGCAAACGTTAGTGTGCGGAGAGTTGTATCGGTGGTCGATAGAACTTGAGAGAATATTAATTCTACATATAGCTCCTCGTTGGGTTCGACACTCTTACTTATCGAAAAAAGGCTACAAACGATCCCTTATACTTGTGGGTTATCACATAACAACTTATCAAAGCAGTGAACGCGAGTCAATGAATCATGATGAAGTTAACTAGACGAAATTCCCATGTCTCCTCGAGAACGATTTGATCACTATAAGAAGTACTTCTGGCTTGTCCTCTGCAATAAAAAGGATTGGGCCACCTTGCTGCACCTTGTCACTTTTGTTACTTGTTACTTGTTACGAATTATCTTGCTATCAAGATATCTGTCACAACTACTTTACAACACTTGGAGAGAATACCTTGCTAAAACCGCTTATTCATTCCTTCTGCTCCTCGTTGGGTTCGACACTCTTACTTATCGAAAGGACTATGATTGATCCCCTATACTTGTGGGTCATCAAGACTCTTTTCTGGCACCGTTGTCGGGGAGTGAAGCGCTGCTACTTGTGAGTTGCGTTGGGATTTCCTCGAAGAGGAGAGGATGATGTAGTACAGTAGAGATAAGTATTTCCCTCAGCTAAGAACCAAGGTTATCAATCCAGTAGGAGAACCACATAGAACCTCGTTAGCAGCACCTACACACACAAAAGCAAATACTTGCACCCAACACGAACAAGAGGGTTGTCAATCCCCTTGGTGGTTACTTGCAAGGATTAATTCTGATAGTGATAGATAGATAAAGTAAATTGCAAAATAAAATAAAGTAAATAAAATTGCAGCAAGGTATTTTTGGATTTTATATATGATAAAAGTAGACCCGGGGGCCATAGTTTTCACTAGAGGCTTCTCTCTCTAACACATAGCATACGGTGGGTAAACAAATTACTGTTGGGCAATTGATAGAAAAGCGCATAGTTATGACGGATTCATGGCAATGATCATGTATATAGGCATCATGTCCGAGTCAACTAGACTGACTCCTGCCTGCATCTACTACTATTACTCCACCCATCGACCGCTATCTAGCATGCATCTAGGGTATTAAGTTAATGAAAACAGAGTAACGCCTTAAGCAAGATGAAATGATGTAGACAAAGTAAACTCAAGCAATATGAATAAACCCCATCGTTTTATCCTTAATGGCAAAAATACAAATACGTGTCTTGTCTCCTACTTTGCCACTGGGATATAGAACACCGCAAGATTGAACCCATTACAAAGCACATGTCCCATTGCAAGATAAATCAATCTAGTTGGCCAAACTAAACGGATAGATCGGAGAGAAATACAATGCTATAACAATCATGCATATAAGAATTCAGAAAAGACTCAAATATTTCTCATGAATAATCTGATCATAAACCCACAATTCATCGGATCCTAACAAACACACCGCAAAAGAAGATTACATCGAATAGAACTCCAAGGAGATCGAGGAGAACATTGTATTGAAGATCAAAGAGAGAGAAGAAGCCATCTAGATACTAGCTATGGACCCGTAGGTCTGTGGTAAACTAATCACACATCATCGGAGGGGCAACAAGGTTGATGTAGAAGCCCTCCGTGATCGATTCCCCCTCTGGCAGGGTGCCGGAAAAGGCCTCCAGATGGGATCGAGGAAGAACAGAAGCTTGCGGCAGCAGGAAAGTTATTTCGTGGGGCTCTCTGTTGGTTTCCCAATATTTGAGAATTTATAAAGGTGGAATTAGGTCAAAAGGAGCCACGAGGGGCCCACAAGGCATCAGGGCGCCCCCCTGGGGCCACACCCTGTTGCCTTGTGACCTCCTCATGAGGCTTCTGGCCTCCCCCCGAAGCTTCTAGGGTCTCTTTTGTCCAGAAAAAAATCGTCAAAAAGTTTCATAGCGTTTGGACTTCGTTTGGTACTGATTTCCTGAAAAACCAAAAACAAGCAGAAAACAACAACTAGCACTAGGCACTAGGTTAATAGGCTAGTCCCAAAAAATGATATAAAATAGCATATTATTGCATATAAAACATCCAAGATTGATACTATAATAGCATGGAACAATAAAAAATTATAGGTACGTTGGAGACGTATCAGCATCCCCAAGCTGAATTCCTGCTCATCCTCGAGTAGGTAAATGATAAAAACAGAATTTTTGATGTGGAATTCTACCTAACATGTTCATCATGTAATTCTCTTTTACAGTATGAATATTAAGATCTGAATGATTCAAAGCAATAGTCTATAATTTCATATAAAGATATCAATACTCAGGCATACTAACAAACAATCATGTCTTTCAAAATAAAAATGCTAAAGAAAGTTATCCCTACAAAATCATATAATCCTGTCATGCTCCATCTTCTTAACATAAAGTATTTATCATGCACAACCCCGGAGACAATCAAGCAATTGGTTCATACTTTTTAACGCGCTTCAACTTTTTCAACCCCCACGCAATACATGAGCGTAAGTCATGGACATAGCACTATGGGTGGAAAAGAATGCGGTGATAGAGATTAATAAGGGGAAGTCAAAAAGGGAAGATAGTCTCACATCGACGCAGCTAATCAACGGGCTATGGAGATGACCATCAATGGATGTCAATGAGAGGAGTAGGGATTGCCATGCAACGGATGCACTAGGAGCTATAAGTGTATGAAAGCTCAAAAATAAAAACTAAGTGGGTGTGCATCCAACTTGCTTGCTCATGAAGACCTCGGGCATTTGAGGAAGCCCATCATCAGAATATACAAGCCAAGTTCTATAACTAAAAATTCCCACTAATATATGAAAGTGACAACATAGGAGACTCTCTATATGAAAAACATGGTGCTACTTTCAAGCACAAGTGTGGAAAAGGATAGTAACATTGCCCCTTCTCTCTTTTTATCTCATTTTTTTGGTGGGCTCTTTTTGGCCTCTTTTTTTTCTTTCCTTTTTTATTTCCTCACTGGGACAATGCTCTAATAATGATGATCATCACACTTCTATTTACTTACAACTGAAAATTACAACTCGATACTAGAACAGATATGACTCTATATGAATGCCTCTAGCAGTGTACCAGGATGTGAAACGATGCTAGCGTAACATGTATGAGAATGATAAACGGTGGCTGAGCCACAAATACTATGTCAGTTATATGATCATGCAAAGCAATATGACAATGATGATGTGTGTCATATAAATGGAACGGTGGAAGTTGCATGGCAATATATCTCGGAATGGCTATGGAAATGCCATAATAGGTAGGTATGGTGGCTGTTTTGAGGAAGATATAAAGAGGCTTATGTGTGATAGAGCGTATCATATCATGGGGTTTGGATGCACCGGCAAAGTTTGCACCGACTCTCGAGGTGAGAAAGGGCAATGTACGGTACCGAAGAGGCTAGCAAATTGCGGAAAGGTGAGAGTGCGTATAATCCATGGACTCACATTAGTCATAAAGAACTCACATACTTATTGCAAAAGTTTATTAGCCCTCGAATCAAAGTACTACTATGCATGCCCCTAGGGGGGAGGTTGGTAGGAGTTAACCATCGCGCACCCCGACCGCCACGCAAAGGAAGACAATCAATAATAAATCATGCTCCAACTTCTTAGCATAACGAAAGACCATACATGCATGCTTCGGGAATCACAAACCTTAATACCAATATTCTTACTAAACCACAATTATCCACTAATACCTCCCACATATTACCATCTTAATATCGCAAAACTATTGCAAGGAATCAAACTTATCATATTCAGTGATCTACATGAAAGTTTTTATTATATCCTTCTTGAATACCTATCATATTAGGACCAATTTCATAACCCGTGCATATTACCATTACTATTTATTAGACTCTCAAAAAGATATATGCGAAGCATGAGAGTGCAACTATTTCTTCAAAATATAACCACCGCCGTGCTCTAAAAGATATAAGTGAAGCACTAGAGCAACTGCCTAGCTCAAAAGATATAAGTGAAGCACATAGAGTATTCTAACAAATCACGAATAATGTGTGTCCCTCTCAAAAAGGTGTGTTCATCAAAGATCATTGTGGCAAAATAAAAAGCAAACAAAGAAAAGAAAACTATGGCACAAGATGCTCCAAGTAAAACACATATCATGTGATGAATAAAAATATAGTTCCAAGTGATATACTGATAGATTGTAGACGAAAGAGGGGATGCCATCCGGGGCATCCCCAAGCTTAGACGCTTGGGTCTTCCTTAAATATTACCTTGGGGTGCCTTGGGCATCCCCAATCTTAGGGTCTTGCCGCTCCTTATTCCTTCATCCTTCGTGGTCTCACCCAAAACTTGAAAACTTCAGCACACAAAACTCAATTGAAACCTCGCGAGATCCGTTAATATAACAAACAAATCTTAAACTTTAGGTACTGTTATAAATTGATTCATATTTAATATTGTCATAATGCTACTGTAATCCAACTTCTCCATGACTTATACCCCCCGATACAATCCATAGATTCATCGAAATAAGCAAACTATGCAACAAAAACAGAATCTGTCTAAAACAGAACCGTCTGTAAAGATCTATTTAAAAGCTATACTTCCATAACTCCAAAAATTCTGAAAAATTAGGAAAACGTAAAAAATTCATATACCAATACTGTGTAGAAATTCCATATTTTTTCTGACGTTCCAGTACAGAACCAAAAATCCAGCACTGGGCGCAAAACTTTCTGTTTTTCAAACAGCATCAATTATACTATCATCCAAATCATCCCAAAGGCATTACTTGGCACAAACACTAACTAAAAGATAAAAACACAATCATAACAGAAGCTAAAATTGTGTAAACACACAAAACAGAAAAAAAAGATTATTGGGTTGTCTCCCAACAAGCTCTTTCTTTATAGCCATTATGATAGGCTTGAGATTTCAATGATGCTCACATGAAAGATAGTAATTGAAACACGAAGAGAGCATCATGTAGCATGTGAAAAACACATTTAAGTCTAACATACTTCCTATGCATAGGCATTTCATAAGCAAACAAATTATCAAGACAAGCAAAACCTAGCATATGCAAGGAAGAAGAAAGAAACAATAGCAATCTCAACATGAAGAAAGGTAATTTTGTAACATAAAGATTTCTACAACCATATTTTCCTCTCTCATAATAATTAAATGTAGGATCATAATCAAATTCAACAATATAGCTATCATATAAAATACTATCTTTATGATCCACATGCATAAAAGTTTTATAATCTTCCAAGATAGTGGGATTAACATCAACTAAAGTCATGACCTCTCAAAACCCACTTTTATCATGAGGCTTAAACAAATTTTCAAGGTCATAAGAAGCATTATCACCCCAATCATGACCATTGCAATAAGTAGTGGACATGACAAAATCATCATCCCCAAGCTTGTAGTTTTGCATATCATTAGCACAATTGACATTAATGGAATTTATAATAGCATCATTGCAATCGTGCTTTTCATTCAAGTAGCTATCAAGTGTGGGTGCAGTAGCAATAATTTCATTTTTAACATAAGGAACTATAGCAAGTTCATCTCCATAAGCATCATTAATATTGGTATCATGGCCATAAGAATAGCAAGCATCATGTTCATCAAGAGGGGATATTTCAATCGAATCAACGGGATCATAATTATCTATAGATTCCTGCATATCATTATTTTCTTCCAAAGGAGCAGACATTCTCTCAATAAATTCATTAACATAGGTATTAGGAGCATAGTTTTCATAGCAATATTTAAGTATGGCAAAATTTTCAGATTTGTAGAGAGTAACATCATACTTTTCAATCAAAGAGGCAATTTCATAAGCACCCTTAAAAGCAAGAAATTCTTCGATTTGTTCGATATCATAGTAACTATAAACACCCTTGGCATAAGAAGATAAGATTTCATTATCACTAAACTCACATAGGTAGGGGAGGTTTTTTTTAGGGTTCTTAGAGCAACAAGTAAAATCATAAATTTCACATAGATTACAAGCATAGCATATCAAACAATTTATTTTATTCCATAAGAGTCTCCCTTTTTGAGATGGTAACGCACAAAATAAGCATGCTCACCTAATGATTTTCCCTCAACTAAACTAGTTGGGGTTTCAGCACAAGCACAAATGGATCAAAGATGATCCAAGTAGAAAACTTTAAGTGGATCCATATGTCTATATTTTTATTTTCATTGAGTCACACAATTATAGCTAGCAAACAAAATAAAATATTTTTGTGTTTTTGTATTTTTATTAGAAGTGGGGGAGATGAAAACGAGAGGCAAATGCAAATAAAAAGGCAAATGAAAATAAGAGCAAGTGGATGATAGTTTGTGCGAAGGTACTTGATAGGTTTTGGTGATGTTTCCCTAGCAACGGCACCAGAAATTATTCCTGCTACTTGTGAGTTGCGTTGGGATTTCCTCGAAGAGGAGAGGATGATGCAGTACAGTAGAGATAAGTATTTCCCTCAGTTAAGAACCAAGGTTATCAATCCAGTAGAAGAACCACACAGAACCTCGTTAGCAGCACCTACACACACAAAAGAAAATACTTGCACCCAACGCGAACAAGAGGGTTGTCAATCCCCTTGGCGGTTACTTGCAAGGATTAATTCTGATAGTGATAGATAGATAAAGTAAATTGCAAAATAAAATAAAGTAAATAAAATTGCAGCAAGGTATTTTTGGATTTTATATATGATAAAAGTAGACCCAGGGGCCATAGTTTTCAGTAGAGGCTTCTCTCTCGAACACATAGCATACGGTGGGTAAACAAATTACTGTTGGGCAATTGATAGCAAAGCGCATAGTTATGACGGATTCATGGCAATGATCATGTATATAGGCATCACGTCCGAGACAAGTAGACTGACTCCTGCCTGCATCTACTACTATTACTCCACCCATCGACCGCTATCCAACATGCATCTAGGGTATTAAGTTAATGAAAACAGAGTAACGCCTTAAGCAAGATGACATGATGTAGACAAAGTAAACTCAAGCAATATGAATAAACCCCATCGTTTTATCCTTAATGGCAACAATACAAATACGTGTCTTGTCCCCTACTTTGTCACTGGGATATAGAACACCGCAAGATTGAACCCATTACAAAGCACCTCTCCCATTGCAAGATAAATCAATCTAGTTGGCCAAACCAAATGGATAGATCGGAGAGAAATACAAAGCTATAACAATCATGCATATAAGAATTCAGAAAAGACTCAAATATTTCTCATGAATAATCTGATCATAAACCCACAATTCATCGGATCCCAACAAAAACACCGCAAAAGAAGATTACATCGAATAGAACTCCAAGGAGATCGACAAGAACATTGTATTGAAGATCAAAGAGAGAGAAGAAGCCATCTAGCTACTAGCTATGGACCCGTAGGTCTGTGGTAAACTACTCACACATCATCAGAGGGGCAGCAAGGTTGATGTAGAAGCTCTTCGTGATCAATTCCCCCTCCGGCTGGGTGCTAGAAAAGGCCTCCAGATGGGATCGCGGAAGAACAAAAGCTTGCGGCGGCGGAAAAGTTATTTTGTGGGGCTCTCTGTTGGTTTCCCAATATTTGAGAATTTATAGAGGTGGAATTATGTGACATCCCCATGCATTAAGCACAGTGATCACCTCTTAATCATGTCAAGTCACCAGGATTTACAGTGCTTAATCATCATTAGGATCATATCTCATTTCAAATTCCAATTCAAATTGAAATTCAAATATAAAGTGAATTTGAAGGTTGTTCAAATTTGAAAACTAAAATGTTCATAATATTGCAAATAATCCAAAGGCAATTATAAAATTGAAATCAACATTAATCGAATTAGTTAAATGACTCTAACATCATGAAACAGTACCAAAATAGAAGTATTTAATCCATTTAAATAAATTTCAAATAAAAACATCTGGACTCCAAACCTTTTTATAACAGTGCTAAATATTTCACTGAATTTATTGAGCTAAGTCACATGTTTTCCAAAACTCAAATTGGGGCTATACCTTTTTACAAAGCAGGAGCTAAAACGAAAACAGAAAAGGTAATAAAAATAAAAAAGAAAAGGTTCCCCCCTAGGCCTCGGCCCAGCCGGCCGGCCCAGCCGGTCACCCCATGGCCTATATGGCCTAACCCCCCAGCTCCCGAAACCCTAACCTAAATTCCCCCCCTCTCTCTCTCTCGCGCGCGCCTGACGCCGCCGCCCGACCCCGTCGCCGTCGCCGCCTCGTCCCGCCTCCCCGACTGGCCTCGTCGAGCCTCGCCGCCCGTACCCCTGCACCGGAGGGTGAGGGCCCTCCCCATCTTTCCCCTTTCCTCTGTCGCCGACCACGCCCCGCCTCCGTCCGGCCGAACCCGCTGCCGCCCGGTCACACCGCCCGCTCGCCTCGCTGCCCCCTGCTAGCCTCGCTCGCGCGCCTCGCCGCGCCCCGTGCGAGCCCACGGCCGCGTCCGCGCCCGCGCCCCGCCCTCGCCTCAGGGCCGCGCTCGTCGCGCCCCAGGCCGCCCAGCTGCTGCTCGCCGCCACCCCGCGCCGCGCCTGACCGCCGCCCGGGTCGGCCTCCGCCCCGTCCGCCACCCCCGCGCCGCATCGCTGCTCGCCGACCGGCCGTGCTCGCCCTGGCCGCCCCTGGCGAGGTGCTGTGGCCGCCGGCGCTTCGCGCCCGTGCGTGCCCAGGCTGGGCACAGCCTGTGCCACTGACCTCAGGGGCCCAGCCCCTGGATAAAAAAAAAATAGAATTAAAAATAAATAAATAAATAAATTAATTAGTTAATCAATTAATTAACTTAATTAATTTAACTTAATTAACATAATTACCTAATTAAACTAATTAAACTGTTAATTAGATTAATGTGACAATGATAGATGGGCCCCACTGCCCTGTTTGACGAGTCAACAACACTGTTGACTGCTGACATCATGCTGACCCCATGCTGACGCAATAAATGAATTTTTTAATTAAATTAAATCTGTTAATTCCAGAAATTACTTAAAACTTTGAAAATTAATATAAAATAATCCGTAACTCGGATGAAAATAATTTATATATGAAAAATGATCAGAAAAATATGACGATTCCGAATACGCACTCCGTTCATCTGTCACATGCCCCTAGCATGCTGAACATGGAACCGTCCCCCTCTGCTTCATCTGTCCGAAATGCCAAACGCTGGGAAAACATTCCCGGATGTTTTCCCCCTTCGCCGGTAACGTGTAGTACTGCGATAGGTCAGCCCTAGCACTGCGTGTTGTCATGTCGTGCAGCTGTGTTACACCTGTGTGCTTTATATTTACTGTTTCTTCCCCCTCTTCTCTCCGGTAGACCCCGAGACCGATGCTCCCCCAGTGATGGACTACGTCGTCGACGACCAGCCCCTTTTAGCAGAGCTTCCAGGCAAGCAAAACCCCCTTGATCATCCCTATATCACCTATTCCGTCTCCCTCATGCTTGCATTAGAATTTGCTACTGTTATTGATTTATCCTATTCTGATGCATAGCCTGTTTTTGTAAACTGTTATTGATACCTGCCTGTTATCCTAAATGCTTAGTATAGGTTGGATGTAAATCCATTTGTGGCCCTTCCACCTTGTCCTAGTTGCCACGCTTTTTTACCAGTGCCTCGATCCGTGTGATCGACGTGCAGAGACCGACACATCACCCCCCCCCTTAGTTGTATGACTCTACAGGGCTACTATCGAGTGCCGAGGGTGATACCTCGTACCGCACTCTCGATGATATCTCTGTAGTATAGCTCATCGGTGATGATTGCCGAGGGTGATTCCTCGCTCTCCCCTTCCCGATGATGACTATGTCGAGCAACCCCTCAAGTGGGAACCACCGAGGGTGATTCCTCCTGGTTCTCCTTGACGGATTACATCGAGTAGTAATCCATCGAGGGTGATTCCTCGGATTCCCCCTTGATGTGATGAACACACGGATACCCTATTTTACTTCAGTCCCTGGGTAAAGACGGGTCGACCCCGAGGGGTACCCGCGAGAGATGTGAAGTCGGGTTGACCAAGAGGGTACCCGCGAGTTAATTACGAGGCGCGGCCGGGCAGGCAGAGACCACCCTAGAGAGGGATGGGCCTGGCCCTTTTTGCACTTCCTCGAGACAGGACGACAGGAGTACTGATCGTCACCGCGAGCTCCTAATAATGCGCTAACGGATTTGGGTATTGATCTGAGTGGGTCGTTGGCCCTATACGCACTACCACCACGCGGGATAATGGTTTATGGGGCCCTCGGCGCCGTATGTATCAGCCGAAAGCTCTGTCAGACATCCAGTTCAGCATTGTGGCACGGCAGGATCGACGCCATCCATGACAGAGGTGGTGCCTGGATCTAACCCTGCACACAACGACCCGGAGTGCAAAGGGCGATGGGCCCAAGACCCCTGAGCACTTAGGATGTAGACCGGCGGGGACCTCTCTGTTGAGCTCTAGGTAGGGCTGAGGTGTGTCGATCAGCCGAGGCCGGGCATGACCCAGGAAAGTGTGTCCGGCCAGAGTTAATCGAGCGTGTTGGGTAACAGTAGTGCACCCCTGCAGGGAAGTTATCTATTCGAATAGCCGTGTCCACAGTAACAGGACGCTCAGTGTTGTATCCCGATCTACTACTACTTGAACTGTATACATGTTAATTAATTGTAAGCTCCGGGATCGCTTTCTCGCAGGGAGTCGAGGAAGGATCCCTAGGCTTTGCTACAACATGCTTGCTACTTTAATTATGTACTAATCTGCACTCTTCTACTGCTGCAAGACGCTGAAGATGCTAGTCTTCGATAGGCTAGGCTTTTCCCCCTCTGTTCCGCCATTTCTGCAGTATAGTCCACAGATACAGCCATTCCCTTTTGATACCAATGCATAATTAGTATAGTTCTGATGTCAGTCTTGCGAGTACTTTGGATGAGTACTCACGGTTGCTTTGCTACTCTTTTCCCCCCATACCCGATTGCTGCGACCAGATGATGGAGCCCCGGAGTCAGCCGCCCTAGCCGACGACTACTACTACCCCTATGGAGGATCCTACTACTACGTGGAGACCGCCGACGACCAAGAGTAGTTAGGAGGCTCCCAGGCAGGAGGCCTTGCCTCTTTCGATCTGAGCCGTTGTTTGTTTTCGCATTCTTAAGGAAAATTTGTTTAACTTTGTGTCTGTACTCAGATACTGTTGTTGCTTCCGCTAACGCTTGATCGCGAGTTTATGTATTCGAGCCCTCGAGGCCCCTGGCTTGTAATATAAAGCTTGTAATATAAAGCTTGTATGTCTTTTATTTGTGTTTAGAGTTGTGCTGTGATATCTTCAAGTGAGTCCCTAGGCTTGATCGTGTGCATTTGCGTGTATGATTAGCGCACAATTAAATTGGGGGCGTCACAAATTAGGTCAAAAGGAGCCATGAGGGGCCCACAAGGCATCAGGGCGCGCTCCCCTTGGGGCCGCGCCCTGTAGCCTTGTGACCTCCTCGTGAGGCTTTTGGCCTCCTCCCGAAGCTTTTAGGGTCTCTTTTGTCCAGAAAAAAATCGGCAAAAAGTTTCGTAGCGTTTGGACTTCGTTTGGTACTGATTTCCTGAAAAACCAAAAACAAGCAGAAAACAGCAACTGGCACTGGGCACTAGGTTAATAGGTTAGTCCCAAAAAATGATATAAAATAGCATATTATTGCATATAAAACATCCAAGATTGATACTATAATAGCATGGAACAATAAAAAATTATAGATACGTTGGAGACGTGTCAAGCGCTTTTGGTAAGTGGAATTTGGTAAGGAAACATTTATATTGCGTGCCGAATTTTATCTTCACTTGTTAGTATGGAAGATAATCCTTTGAGAGGCTTTTCGGGGTATATTCACCTCGAGCGGATGTGGTAAGAGCCGTGCCTCCACCTACTGAAAATATTTATTATGAAATCCATTTTATTATTATGGAAAAAAATGCATGCTAATCCCTATGCAGGAGACGAAACAATACATCATGATATGCACTTAATCTATATGGATGAACTTTGTGGATTGTTTAAGCTTGCATGTTTATCAAGTGATGGAGTTAAGAAGAAATTATTTCCTTTATCTTTGGAGGGAAAAGCATTGGCATGGTATAGGCTGTTGGATGATCCTGAAACATGGGACTGGAACCGACTGAAGCTGGAATTCCACCAGAAATTTTGTCATATGCACTTGGTACATCGTAATCGGAATTATATTTATAATTATTGGCCTCATGAAGGAGAAAGTATCGCTAAAGCTTGGGGGAGGCATAAGGACATGATGCTCAAATGCCCCAATCATGAGCTCTCGACAGATATGATTATGCAAAACTTTTATGCTTGGCTTTCTCATAATGATAGAACAATGCTTGATTCTTCTTCTGCTGGTTCTTTCTCAAAAAGAAGTATTGAATTCAAATGGGATCTTTTCGAAAGAATTGAATGCAACTCTAAATATTGGGAAATCGACAAAGGTAATAAGTCAGTTATAAACCTTGAATTTGATTGTGTTAAGTCTTTTGTAGAAACAGATGTTTTTCAAAAGCTTAGTGCAAAATATGGACTTGATTCTGAGATACTAGCTACATTTTGTGAATCCTTTGCTACTCATGTTGATCTCCCTAAGGAGAAGTGGTTTAAATTTCATCCACCCATTAAAGATATTTGTGAAGAACCAATTATTGCTAAAACTGAAATACTTGCTTACACTGCTAATCCTGTTGTGCCTGCTACTTATATTGAGAAACCTCCTTTCCCTGTTAGGATTAAGGAACATGCTAAGACTACAACTGTGATTCATAAGAGTAATATTAAAGCACCTAAACCCTTTGAACAAATTAAAGTAGAACCTCCTATCGCAATGGTTAAAGATCTCTTGGTTGAGAATATTGATGGGCATGTTATTTATTTCTGTGATGAAGCTGCTAGAATTGCTAAACCTAGTAGAAATAAACAGGATATGTTAGATAAGAATAAGAAAGTTGTTGGCATGCCTGTCATTTCTGTTAAGATTAGAGATCATTGCTACCATGGTTTATGTGATATGGGCGCTTGATACGTCCCAAACATATCTAATTTTCCAAACACTTTTACTCTTGTTTTGGACTCTAATTTGCATGATTTGAATGAAACTAACTCGGACTGACGCTGTTTTCAGCAGAACTACCATGGTGTTGTTTTTGTGTAGAAAAAAAAGTTCTCGGATTGAGCTGAAAATTTACGGAGAATATTTCCAGAATATATAAAAATATTGGCAAAGAGAACTACTGGAGAGGGGCCACTCAGGAGCCATAAGCTCAGGGGGCGCGCCCACCCCCCAGGGCGCGCCCTGTGAGCTTGTGGGCCCCACAGACCTCCGTTTGCCCTAATTCCAACTCTATAAGTACCGTCTCTCAGAGAAAAAAAATTAGAGAGAATGTTTCATCATGTTTTACGATACGGAGCCGCCGCCACCTGTTGTTCTTCATCAGGAGGGCTGATCTGGAGTCCGTTCAGGGCTCCGGAGAGGGGAATTCATCGCCATCGTCATCATCAACCCTTCTCCATCAACAATTTCATGATGCTCACCACCGGGTGTGAGTAATTCCTTCGTAGGCTTGCTGGACGGTGATGGAGTTGGATGAGATTTGTCATGTAATCAAGTCAATTTGTTAGGGCTTGATCCCTAGTATCCACTATGTTCTGAGATTGATGTTGCTATGACTTTGCTATGCTTAATGCTTGTCACTAGGGCACGAATGCCATGATTTCAGATCCGAACCCTCTATGTTTTCATGAATATATCCGAGTTCTTAATCCTATCTGCTAGTTATATGCACTTGTTATTGTTCTGATCCGTAGACCCCATAGTGATAATTGTTTGGGATACTCTCCGGGGATGACTGTAATTCGAGGAGTTCATGTATTCATTTTGTGCTAATGCTTTGTTCCGGTTCTCTATTAAAAGGAGGCCTTAATATCCCTTAGTTTCCTTATGGACCCCGCTGCCATGGGAGGGTAGGACAGAAGATGGCATGTATTTCTTATATAGTCATACGTGCTTGTAATAAGAACTTGCATGCCATCTCCTGTTCTTCATCAGAGGGCTAATCTGGAGTCCGTTCGGGGCTTTGGAGAGGGGAATTCGTCGCCATCGTCATCATCAACCCTTCTCCATCAATAATTTCATGATGCTCACCACCGGGTGTGAGTAATTCCTTCGTAGGCTTGCTGGACGGTGATGGAGTTGGATGAGATTTGTCATGTAATCAAGTCAATTTGTTAGGGCTTGATCCCTAGTATCCACTATGTTCTGAGATTGATGTTGCTATGACTTTGCTATGCTTAATGCTTGTCACTAGGGCCCGAGTGCCATGATTTCAGATCTGAACCGTCTATGTTTTCATGAATATATTTGAGTTCTTGATCCTATCTGCTAGTTATATGCACTTGTTATTGTTCTGATCCGTAGACCGCATAGTGACAATTGTTTGGGATACTCTCTGGGGATGACTGTAATTCGAGGAGTTCATGTATTCACTTTGTGCTAATGCTTTATTTCGGTTCTCTATTAAAAGGAGGCCTTAATATCCCTTAGTTTTCTTATGGACCCCGCTGCCACGGGAGGGTAGGACAAAAGATGTCATGCAAGTTCTTATTACAAGCACGTATGACTATATACGGAATACATGCCTACATTACATTGATGAATTGGAGCTATTGTGCATCGCTCTAGGTTGTGACTGTTATATGATGAATATCATCCAACACAAATATCCATCGTTGATCCAATGCCAACGCTTTTCTCATATTGATCTTTGCTAAATTACTACTATTGCTGCTGCTGTTACAATCATCACAAACTGCTTCTGTTACTGTTCCTGTTACTATTGCTACTGTTACTGAAACTATCAAAACTATCAAACTACTATGCTACTAAACACTTTGCTACAGAAATATTATATCCCAGGTGTGGTTGAATTGACAACTCAACTGCTAAGGCGCATAAATTTTCTTTGGCTCCCCTTGTGTCGAATCAACAAATTTGGGTGAAATACTACCCTCAAAGACTGTCGCGATCCCCTATACTTGTGGGTTATCAAGACCTTTTTCTGGCGCCGTTGCCGAGGAGCATAGCTCTATTTATTGAGTTCACTTGGGATTTTACACTATGAAAAATCTAAAAGACGCTAAGACTAAGATCGTACCGTCTAAGACGAGGGGAGGTAAGGAACTGCCATCTAGCTCCGCACTGGATTCACCATCTGTTTTAGGTAGGCTTGCGACACCACCACCTGCTATTCATTCTGATATGGCGCAAGTAATTGATGATACTACTTCCACTATAAATGAAACTTGTGATGATGCTAGTACTCTGCTTGATAATACTGTGCCACTAGGTGAATTTCTTGATGAACAAATTTCCAAAGCTAAAGAAATTGAGAATGCTGAAACTTCTGAAAATTATGATTCACCTATTATGCCTAGCTCTCCTACTAGAGTTGAAATGCCTAAGATACGTGATGGTTACATTATGGATGGGGAGATAGCTAGAGAGTTTCTTGCTTGTAATGATAGAGATGATGTTAAGAAATTACCGAGTAAGCTGAAAGAAAAGCTATGATAGAGAGAATGAAATATGACCCTAAGATTGCTACTTCTCCTATCTTTGTTACTGATAAGGATTATGAATTCTCTGTTGATCCTGAGTTAATTACTTTTGTAGAATATGATCCTTTTCATGGTTATGAAACTGAAACTGTTGTGGCACACCTTACCAAATTAAATGATATAGCCACCCTATTTGCTCATGAGGAAAAAATTCGTTACTACTATATTCTTAATTTGTTTCCTTTCTCATTAAAGGGTGATGCTAAGAAATGGTTTAATACTCTTGCTCCTGGTTGTGTGCGTAGTCCCCAGGATATGATATATTACTTCTCTGAAAAATATTTTCCTACTCATAAGAAACAAGCTGCCTTACAGGAAATATTTAACTTTGTGCAAACTGAAGTAGAGAATATCCCTCAAGCTTGGGGGAGGCTTCTCCAATTACTTAATGCTTTGCCTGATCATCCTCTTAAGAAAAATGAAATACTTGATATCTTTTATAATGGACTAACAGATGCTTCTAGGGACTACCGAGATAGTTGTGCTGGCTGTGTTTTCAAGGAACATACCGTCCAACAGGCCGAAGATTTATTGAATAATATATTGAGGAATGCCGATGATTGGACACTTCCT
This sequence comes from Elymus sibiricus, assembly GCA_039707655.1. Lineage (NCBI taxonomy): Eukaryota > Viridiplantae > Streptophyta > Magnoliopsida > Poales > Poaceae > Elymus > Elymus sibiricus. Next base: position 311,718,358 of record CM077666.1, read on the forward strand.
GAACCACCACCGAAGCCAACTCCAAAGAAGAGAGGTATTCTATTCCTCAGTCCAGAAGATATGCAAGAAGCTAAGAAATCTATGAAAGAAAAGGGTATTAAATCTGAAGATGTTAAGAATTTACCACCTATTGAAGAAATACATGGACTTGATACCCCGACACAGGTAGTAAAGGTAAATTCTCTTTATAGATTCGATGAAGGTGATATTCCTTATAATAAATCTGCTAGGCAATGCCGGGATGAATTTGATAACTGCATTGTTAAGCAAGAAAATTTTAATAGATATGTTAGCAATCAATTGAACAAAATGCTATTATGATTGATCGCTTGAGTAACTTGATGTTTAGGATTGCTAATGATGTTAAAGGTTTAAGTAAACATTCATCCATGGTTCATACTCAGTTGGAACAAGTCTCTAAGTCACAATATGATTTGCTTAATGAAATGAATAATAGAATGAATGATCGTGCTGTTAGAGTTGTGACTAGAGGAGGTAAAATGACTCAGGATCCTCTATATCCTGAAGGTCATCCTAAAAGAATTGAGCAAGATTCTCAGAGAATTAATGTAGATGCACCTAGTTCATCTAAGAAGAAAAAGAAAAAGAAAATGAAAAAGAAAAAGAAAAATGATAAAACTTTGCATGCTTCTTGTGAACCTGTGATAGAAAAACCTCCGAAAAATAAGGATGAGGAGGATTTTGAACGCTTTGTTGAAATGCTTAGACCCGTCTTTTTGCGAACACGTTTTACGGATATTTTGAAAATGCCTCCATATGCTAAATACATGAAAGATATTGTCACTAATAAAAGAAAGATACCTGAAGCTGCAATTTCCTCCATGCTTGCAAATTATTCTTTTAAGGGTGGAGTACCTTAGAAGTTAGGAGATCCCAGAATACCTACTATAGCATGCTCCATTAAAAGAAGTTATGTCAAAACTACTTTATGTGATTTAGGAGCCGGTGTTAGTGTTATGCCTTTCTCTTTATATAGAAGACTTGATTTGAATAAGTTGACACCTACTGAAATATCTTTGCAAATGGCTGATAAATCAACTGCTATACCTATTGGAATTTGTGAGGACGTTCCCATTGTAGTTGCAAATGTTACTATCTTGATAGACTTTGTTATTCTTGATATGCCCGAGGACGACAGTATGTCGACCATCCTTGGTAGACTCTTTTTGAATACTGCAGGGGCTGTTATTGATTGCTACAAAAGTAAGGTCACTTTCCATGTCAATGGTAATGAACATACGATATACTTCCCGAAGAAACAAAGTTTAGTGAATAGTATCAACTCCATTGAGAAAATTGCGACAATTACTATTGGAGGTTTTGAATTTCCTCTCCCGACCATCAAAAAGAGATATGAAATTCTTATTGTTGGGGAAATACATATCCCTGTTGAGGTAACCTAGTGTTATACGAAAATTCTTTGGTTTCATGTTACTCGGAAATAGTTTGTTAATAAGACTTGATCAACCTTATTAATGGATTCTTTTTGAGGGGCATGTGGTCGATGAATTTAGTAAGCACAACCTACCGTACCTTCTATTTACTCTTTGTTATTTAAAGTTTAATAAAGTAGAATGCCATGATTATCCTGTTTTCTGAATTATCCGTGGAATAAAAAATGTCTCGGAAATAAAAGTTCTCGGAATGACCTGAAAATTTAGTATGATTTTTTCTTCAATATTTAAGAATTTTTGGCACTGAACACACCCCGGGGGAGGGGGGGTGCACCTGTGAGCCACAACCTCACAGGGCGCGCCCACCCCCTGGGCACGCCTAGTAAGCTTGTGGGTCCCATAGGGGCCCCCTCACTTAGTGCACCAGTCCAGCACCTTCTTTCACCCGCAGAAAAAAATCACCCTTGCTCTCAAGCCCGTGTTCTTGCTCATTTTTGTGTGATTTTCGATCTCCTTGCTCGGAGCTCCGTTTCCGAAACTGTTCTGAGGAATTACTCCTTAGTATGTAACTCCTCCGATGGTCCAATTAGTTTTTGTTCTAGTGCTTTATATTTTGCAAATTTTTGCTGATGTGGTGACCATGTATATGAGCTTGCATGTTGAATTTGTATGGTCCAAAGTAGGTTTGATGCATGATATAGCCTCTAGACAGTTGTGGGAGTAGTTGCTATCAATTTTGTTGAGTTTTGTTCACTTTTATTTTGGGGACTAAAAATTTCAGAAATTATTCAGAGAAAAGAAAATGCTTAGGAGGATGTTGAGGGGCTCTTCAAGCCGGAAGTCCGAGGAAACTCCGAAGGAGAAGCCCAAGTATAACCTTCCTCGTGCGGTCGAGGTGCGGCCGTGCGAATGGCCATGCAACACATTCTTGAGGGATGCAGGAATTCATGATGATTTCTATTATTTAGCAAATAATGCCAGCATCATCCCATTCCTTGAAGATAAGTGTGATCAATACCTCCTGCTCACCAATACCTTTGTGCAAAATTTCTAGTTTCATTCTAGGAGGGAGACACCCACTGTATCATTTCACCTCTATGATGTTCCCCTAGAAATGACACTTGATAGATTCTACCAAGTATGCAAAATTCCTAATGAGGGCGGCCCTACAGATCCACGTTGCGGATTTTATATCCGCTGTGACTGTGGGGGAGACGAGAGGAGTTTCTGAAGCCAGAGTGGCTAGTTTACATTTTCCCATTTTGCGTTAGTACTCATTATTTGCGGGGAGGTGTTTAACTGGTCGATGGGAGAGTGGAACGCTTAGATCACCTGATCTTGCTATTTTACACCATGCTCTTTATTGTGATAGAACTTTTAGTTTGGGAGCTATGGTTGCTCGACGGTTACACACTAACCGTTCAAAGGGCGTTATTTATGGTGGTATTTATACTTCTCGCCTCGCTAGACATTTTGAGATTCCTATTAGAGATGAGGAGGATGAACTTTTGCCTACCAAATATCTTACTTATAGCAGCATGGTTGGGCATAATTTTATTGATTCTGGCGAGAGACGATTTAGATATAACTTGGTATTTAGTCAGGGCACTCGTGAGATTATTACTCTGCCTGCGCCGTCTTTGTTTGTTCTTTCCAGTGGCAGGTACACTATTATGCCCGAGGATATTTATGCCTATTGGGGTCTTACGCCACCAGCTGCACTAGCTCCAGCACCGACCTATCAGTGGGAGCCTCAGCAGCCCCAGTGGGAGCCAAAGCAGCCACAGTGGGATTCCCAGGAGCCTCAGTATTATCCTGTTGCTAATCACTTTGATCCATGGTAGTAGACCAAGTTAGGCCAAAAGCCTAAGCTTGGGGGAGTACGTATTTCTCACCGACACTACATTCATGTACCACACATTCATTCCAATTGTCGATGTTCATCCTTTTTCATTGTATATCCATGTTAGTTTTATTTTCGCTTTCTTCTTGTGTGTTTGAAAAACTTCGAAAACCCAAAAATATTTCTCGCTTCTTTTCGGTTTTTCTTTCTTGTTTAGTTAGTTCATAGTATTAAAATAAAACCCAAAAAGATTTCTCGTTCTTCTTTTGTTTGTTGGGAGTTCTCCCGTGTAAATAGTTTTCTCGCTTTTCGTTCGTTAGTTTGCTTTCTTCAGAAAAACTAAAAACTCCAAAAATATTTTAGTGTGTTTCTCTGAAATTCTTTTCTTTTAGTTGAGTCATCGTATGGAGAATACTATACTAGAATTGTTAAAGTGGCTCATATGTGCTTTATTGTTGATTTACCAAAGAGCCAATATTACCTTATCTTCTCCTTTGAATAAAATGTTTGCAGATTCCAGCTTAGTCCACGTCACTTGCACTCTTATTATTTTCACATCATTCGGTCATGCAAGTGAAAGGCAATAATGACGATGATTTGATGAAGTGACTGTGGCAGAGAAAGGCTGGTATGAACTCTTCTTGTTTTTATTTTTGTAAATATGTTTAACTCAGTCGATCTTGATTCAGCATATTATGAGTAAACATATTTGTGATGACAATTAAAGATTACAGTTGCTCATGCCATGCTTAAATAGCTGGGAGTGGATAATGATTTATCTTGTGTGTCAACATGCATTAAAGTGGTTGTGATGTAGTATGTTAGTATGGTATCCTCCTCTGAATAATTCAAGTGGCTTGACTTGGCACAGGTTCACACATGTAGTTGAATCAAAACCAACGCAGCCTTCACGATATTTATGTTCAGGGTGTTTATATCCTACTCATGCTCGTGTTCAATGTTAATTATTCGCAATGCATGATTATGACAGTTGTCGCTCCTTGCTACTTGTAGCTTGCGTTGGTATTTTCCGCGAAGAGGAAGGGATGATGCAGCATAGTAGAGGTAAGTATTTCCCTCAGTTATGAAACCAAGGTTATCAATCCAGTAGGAGAATCATACAACACCTTGTTAGCAGTACCTGCACACAAACAACAAATCCTTGCACCCAACGCAAACGAGGGGTTGTCCATCCCTCGGCGGTAAGTTGCAAGATTAGATTGTATGTGACAGATAGATAGATTGAAACAAAAATACAAAATAAAATAAATAAAGAAAAATTGCAGCAAGTATTTTTAGGGTTTTAGCATATGATTTAGATAGACCCGGGGGCCATAGTTTTCACTAGAGGCTTCTCTCAAGAAAATAGCATACGGTGGGTAGACAAATTACTGTTGGGCAATTGATATAAAAGCAAATAATCATGACAATATCCAAGGCAATGATCATGTATATAGGCATCATGTCCGAGACAAGTAGACCGACTCCTGCCTGCATCTACTACTATTACTCCACACATCGACCGCTATCCAGCATGCATCTAGTGTATTAAGTCCATAAAGAATGGAGTAACGCCTTAAGCAAGATGACATGATGTAGACAAAGTAAACTCACGCATGAATAAACCCCATATTTTTACCCTTAATAGCAATGATACATACGTGTCATGTCCCTTTCTGTCACTGGGATTGAGCACCGCAAGATCGAACCCATTACAAAGCACCTCTTCCCATGGCAAGATAAATCAATGTAGTTGGCCAAACCAAATCAATAGATCGGAGAAGAAATACGAAGCTATAATAATCATGCATAAAAGAGATCAGAGAAGACTCAAATAATATTCATGGATAATCTGATCATAAACTCACAATTCATCGGATCCCAACAAACACACCGCAAAAAGTGATTACATCGGATAGAACTCCAAGAACATCTAGGAGAACATTGTATTGAAGATCAAAAAGAGAGAAGAATCCATCTAGCTACTAAATATGGACCCGAAGGTCTGTGGTAAACTACTCTCGCATCATCGGAAGGGCAGCAAGGTTGATGTAGAGCCCCTCCGTGATCGATTCCCCCTCCGGCGGAGCACCGAAAAAGGCCTCCAGATGGGATCTCTCTAGAACAGAAACTTGCGGCAGCGGAAAAAGTATTTTGTGGACTCTCCTGATGGTTTCTGATTTTTTGGGAATTTATAGTGGTGGAATTAGGTCAAACGGAGCTGGGGTGGGCCCACGAGGCACCAAGGCGCGCCTGCCCCCCCCCCAGGCGCGCCCTGGTGGCTCGTGGCCACCTCCAGGGTCTTCTGGCCTCCTCCCGAAGCTTCTAGTGTTTATCTTGTCCAAAAAAAATCTCCAAAAAGTTTCGTGGCATTTGCACTTCTTTTGGTATTGATTTTCTGTAAAACCAAAAACAGGCAGAAAACAGCAACTGGCACCGGGCACTAAGTTAATAGGTTAGTCCCAAAAAATGATATATAATTGCTGTAAATGCATATAAAAACATCCAAAATTGATAATATAACAACATGGAACAATAAAAAATTATAGATACCTTGGAGACATATCACTCCTTAAGTTGGTCGCTTCTCAATCTGTTTGCTAGACTTCGCCTCTACTAAGCAGGAATACTGCTTGTGCATCCAAAATCCTTAAACCCAAAGTTGTTCCAGATGAGTCCACCATATCTTCCTATATGCAGTATTACTCTGCTGTTCCAAGTAAATTTGCTTGTGCCACCTCTAATCCTTCAAATAAACATCTGTTTTGTGTGCCCGTACCGCTCATGGAGCGACGGGGCGGTCGATATCTTCCATACTAAGTGGGTTACTCTCATGATGGTGTTTATTCACTTGTCATTGCACGAGAGAGGCTGGTAATTGGGATGCCCAGTCCTCTCATTTGAAAATAAAGAAAAATATAATAAAATAAACTCCCCTGGAAAGTTGATTGTTTGGAGGGCACCCGTGAATTCGGCTAGCCATGGCTTGTGATTGTATGGTTGAGGGGGGTAAACTTTACCTTTCTGCTTGGGAACCGCCTATGATGTGTTTAGCATGGAAGATATCGAAATCCTTTGTCGTGACATTGAAAGGAAAAGCACACCTCTCAAAATGTATTCATCTCTGTTTTAAGCTTCGAGCTCTGGCAACTCTGCAAATCTCTGCTTCCCTCTGCGAAGGGCCTATCCTTTTATCTTTATGTTATTTACTTTTATTGTTGAGTCATCACCTTCTTGTTTAAAGCACCAACCCTGAGAGCGCTATTGTCATTTTTATGCATTGAGTCTAGTTAATGTTGGATGTGACCATGACTGGATCTCTTGTACCCTGAATTACAATGTTCAGTTGCTGCTTGAACCTTAGAGGTGCTCTGCATTTATGTTTTGCGGTCTCAGAAAGTGCTAACGAGATACCATGTTATAATATTATATCATGATTGTTTTGAAAAATTGTTGGCATCCGAGATATCTTATTATTGCTCGCTAGTTGGTTATGTTATTGCCATGAGTAAATGTGAGACCTAAGTGTTATCATTCATATGGTTAGTTCATAATCTTTGCTAAAAACTTGATCACTAGTTAAGCTTATATACAGTAACAAGAACAAAAGAGTTTGTAGAAGTTTTTCTTTATCACTTTCAGTTTGTCAACTGAATTGCTTGAGGTCAAGCGATGAGTTAAGCTTGCGGGAGTTGATACGTCACACAATGCATCTACTTTTCCAAACACTTTTGCTCTTGTTTTGGACTCTAATTTGCATGATTTGAATGAAACTAACCCAGACTGACGCTGTTTTCAGCAGAACTACCATGGTGTTGTTTTTGTGCAGAAATAAAAGTTCTCGGATTGAGCTGAAAATTTATGGAGACTATTTCCAGAATATATAAAAAATATTGGTGAAGAGAACTACTAGAGGGGGGCCACCAAGGAGCCACAAGCTCAGAGGGCGCGCCCACCCCCCAGGGCGTGCCTTGCGAGCTTATGGGCCCTATAGGCCTCTGTTTGCCCTAATTCCAACTCTATAAGTACCTTCTGGCAGAGAAAAAAATCAGAGAGAAAGTTTCATCACATTTTACGATACAGAGCCGCCGCCACCTCCTGTTCTTCATCGGAGGGCTTATCTGGAGTCCGTTCGGGGCTTCGGAGAGGGGAATTCGTCGCCATCGTCATCATCAACCCTTCTCCATCAATAATTTCATGATGCTCACCACCGGGTGTGAGTAATTCCTTCGTAGGCTTGCTGGACGGTGATGGAGTTGGATGAGATTTGTCATGTAATCAAGTCAATTTGTTAGGGCTTGATCCCTAGGGCCCAAGTGCCATGATTTCAGATCTGAACCCTCTATGTTTTCATGAATATATTTGAGTTCTTGATCCTATCTGCTAGTTATATGCACTTGTTATTGTTCTGATCCGTAGACCGCATAGTGACAATTGTTTGGGATACTCTCTGGGGATGACTGTAATTCGATGAGTTCATGTATTCACTTTGTGCTAATGCTTTATTTTGGTTCTCTATTAAAAGGAGGCCTTAATATCCCTTAGTTTTCTTATGGACCCCGCTGCCACGGGAGGGTAGGACAAAAGATATCATGCAAGTTCTTATTACAAGCACGTATGACTATATACGGAATACATGCCTTACATTACATTGATGAATTGGAGCTATTGTGCATCGCTCTAGGTTGTGACTGTTATATGATGAATGTCATCCAACACAAATATCCATCGCTGATCCAATGCCTACGCTTTTCTCATATTGATCTTTGCTAAGTTACTACTGCTGCTGCTGTTACAATCATCACAAATAGCTTCTGTTACTGTTCATGTTACTATTGCTACTGTTACTGAAACTATCAAAACTATCAAACTACTGTGCTACTATACACTTTGCTGCAGAAATATTATATCCCAGGTGTGGTTGAATTGACAACTCAACTGCTAAGGCTCATAAATATTCTTGGGCCCCCCTTGTGTCGAATCAACAAATTTGGGTGAAATACTACCCTCGAAGACTGTCGCGATCCCCTATACTTGTGGGTTATCAGTGCTAGTATAAGTGCTATTCCTTTCTCTCTCTACCAAGAAGTCATGCATGATATTTCACCAGCTGAGATAGAAGAGATTGATGTTACTATTAAGCTTAAAATTGGGATATTATTTCACCGCTTGGGATTGTTAGAGATGTTGAAGTCTTGTGTGGTAAGATTAAATATCCTACTGATTTCATAGTACTTGGATCACAATAAGATAATTTTTGTCCCATTATATTTGGTAGACCTTTCTTGAATACTATTAATGCTGAAATTGACTGTGTTAAAGAGAAAGTTAAGGTTAAGTTTGATGACGTGTCTCATGAATTTACTTTTTCAAAGTTCACTAGACAACCTCATGATAAGATTTACCTAATAAGAATGATATTATTGGTCTTGCTTTTATTGTTGTGCCTCCTACTGATCCTTTAGAGCAGTATTTGTTAGATCATGAAAATGATATGCATATGAATGAAAGAAATGAAATAGATGAAATATTCTTTAAGCAAGCACCCATCCTTAAGCATAATTTGCCTGTTCAAATTTTGGGAGATTCTCCTCCACCTAAGGGTGTTCCTGTGTTCGAATTAAAGAAACTCCGAGATACATTGAAATATGCTTATGTACATAAAAAGAAAATATATCTTATTATTATCAATGCTAACCTTTCAGTGCACGAAGAAAAGAGATTATTGAAAACTTTGAGGAAATACCGTGCTGCAATTGGATATACTCTTGGTGATCTTAATAGCATTAGTCCTACTCCATGTCAACATAAAATTAATATGGAGCTCAATGCCAAACCTGTCGTCGATCATCAACGTCGCTTGAATCCTAAGATGAAGGATGTGGTAAGGACAAAAATATTAAAGCTTCCGGAGGCAAGTATAATTTATCCTATAGCTGATAGTAGATGGGTAAGTCCTGTTCATTGTGTCCCTAAGAAAGGTGGCATCACTGTTTTTCCTAATGATAAAAATGAACTTGTCCCACAAAGAGTTGTTACAAGTTATAGGATGGTAATTGATTTTAGAAAATTAAATAAAGCTACTAGGAAAGATCATTATCCTTTGCCTTTCATTGATCAAATGTTAGAAAGATTATCTAAGCATACACACTTTTGTTTCTTAGATGGATATTCTGGTTTCTCTCAAATACATGTGTCATTAGAAGATCAAGAGAAAACCACTTTTACTTGTCCATTCGGAACTTATGCGTATAGACATATGCCTTTTGGCTTATGCAATGCACCTGCTACTTTTCAAAGATTATGACTGTCATATTCTCTGATTTCTGTGAGAAAATTGTTGAGGTCTTCATGGATGATTTTTTTCGTATAGAACTTCTTTTGATGACTGTTTGAGCAATCTTTATAGAGTTTTGCAGAGATGTGAAGAGACTAATCTTGTCTTGAATTGGGAGAAGTGCCACTTTATGGTGAATGAAGGTACAGTTCTTGGTCATAAAATTTCTGAAAGAGGGATCGAAGTAGACAAAGCTAAAGTTGATGCCATTGAGAAAATGTCGTGTCCTAAAAATATGAAAGGTATAAGAAGCTTTCTCGGTCATGCGGGTTTCTATAGAAGGTTCATTAAGGACTTCTCTAAAATTTCTAGGCCTCTTACTAGTCTCTTACAAAAAGATGTTTGTAGTGACCCGACCCAAATGGATCGGAGTCTCTGTGCTTACTGTGATATCCCTGGATCAGTAGCTAGCACACACAGTACTCAATGAAATAGCAGAAAATCACATGTTATAAAGTAATGTAAATACTATTACCTTATAGTCCACACAGCAGAAATAACAACAAAGATTGTGGAGTCCCATCAACACCAATAGCAAAGTTGAGTGTAGACATCATAACCCTACAACGCATCACTTACTCGTCGTATAAACCCTGCAACATGATAAGTTGCAGTCGTGTAGGTCAGTACATTGAATGTACTGGCAAATCACTCCACAAGATATAATAAAATGTCCTACTTCTACATGAAATTTGGCTGGTGGAAGTTTCTAAATTTCATTATTGCATAAAGCCAGTTTTGTCCTATTTCCATGATCACCAATTTATTACTATAGAGCTTATCATATGGTTGAGATGTTTCCTCCACTCACTCTATACCCATGTTGATTAAACCCATTAAATTACTTAAATGTGATGAGATCTCAACATTCCCACTTCTAGATGCTCATTTTGTCTATAACCGGGGACATGACTAATCGATTAGTTTTACACGCTGTAGAGGTTTGTGCACTTTTCCCCACAAGACTCGATCACCTCCTTTGTAGCTCATCACACTCGGGGTATGTGAGCTGGAAGACTGAGACAGTCTTTCAGAGAGCTTCTCTTAACCCTGGTAGTGTCCATCCCACCTACTTATAACTACTTCTCGAAGCACTACCTGGTAAGAGTCACTACAATGATCAACCAAGCCAGAGCCCATAATAGCTTGTGGCTGCACACGTAAGCTTCTAGTCAGGAAAGATTGTTTGATCCCTTTGGACATGAGTGGCTTTCCATAAAAGAGTGATCATAGGGTACTCCAGGACACTCAGGCAAATCCCTGGTTACTCCAGGGTGCCCCTCACCATGCAACCATTCCACCCAGATAATTCATTAACATAAAGTTCTTATCATTTAATTGGACCTATTTACTACATTGCCTCTCATACCTCATAATGAATCTCTTCGCAATCCTCGTCTACTTTAGCATAGCAAAAATTCCTACAACGTTGGCGACAATGGAGTAAAGGCTCAGACCTACCTCAATGAACTACTAGGTGTATATTGCATAGCCATAATCATAGTCCTACTCATGCATATATTCAATTGGACTACAATGCATAGAAAACATATGTATAGAAGGGGTATGGTCAAAGTGTAATTTGCCTTGTACTTTTGATGAAGATTCATCGCACTCACAATCCGTGTAATTCTACTCATCGCACTTCGAGCGATCTATCGTAACCGAAAGAATTCAAATCTCCAACCATGCCATACAAAAGAATCCAAATAAACACAAAAACAAAATATGGCATAGTGCAAGAGAGCAACAACATACTAAGGTTATAACTAGTCTGAATTCCTATAGTGTTTTTAGGATGATAGGAAAAGAAATAACTCCAAAAGAGTTAAGTAAATTAAAGACATGGATGTATCGAGGTTCAAATTTGAATCTAGGTTGCATGATAGAAGGGATTTGAATAGTGATTCAATATGGAAAAAGAACCACTAGATTTGGATATACGGATCATAAGATATAGCAAGACGAAGGTTGGATTGAAATATGTCAAAAATCTGCCGTGGCAGCGTTTACTGAAAGATCAAAAATATTATTTCTATGACCAAAGTAATATGATGAAAATCTAACACTAATATTATCAATAAGGAGATTATTTTGAGACGAACCCAACACAATTGGTTTCATCGAAAACGGAGCTCCGGTTGAAAGGTTATGATCAAAAGAAGGTTTGAACAAGATTTGAATTTGAATATATTTGACTTGACCAAAATTTTAAATTTACTCTTTTTTGGATAGATGGTCTCACAAGGATCATTTTTCAAAAATAATCACTTAAATCGGACTTACGGTTTAGAAGATCTATTCGAAATCCAGGGGCTAATCTATATAAAAAATATTTGCATCTGGGTTCCTGGCCACGTGGCGCAACGTGGTTGGCTGGAGGGTGTGCGCTGCATAGCTTATGTAACGAACGGCCGGAATCTAGGAGAAAACGGTTCGGCGAAAAAAAAAATCTAGGCTGCTAGATCTAGATCGAACGAAGGGGAAGAGCCGGTGGCTTACACGGTGGTTGGCGGCGGCGGGGGCGTCAGTGGTCGACGGTGGCGGCGCTCCCGTGGTCTCCGGTGATGGATGAGTGGCTGGGGAGGTGCATCGCAGCGTGGGGATCTCGGGGGTAGTGGCGAAGGGCGTCGGGGATGGCGGGACAAGGCGGGGATGAAGTGATCGGGCTCCGGTGAATAGCGGACTCCGGCGAACTTCGGCTCGCTGCTGATGTGGGAAGTAGGGGGCAAAAATATGTCATACGGACGCGCGGAAGGGAAAGAAGAAGGTAGACGGGGATTGGAAGGCCGGGGTGGCTTACCGGCGTCGGTCGGCGGAGTTGAACTCGAACTAGGGCTCGTTTCGGGTGGCCTCGGGATCGATTTGTTGGGGCAAACGAACGCTGGGATCGAGGATTTATATATGGTCAAAGTCTTGGCGAAGGGGGCAATCTCGAGATAGAGCCCCAAGTTCGATTTGAACTCGGGCGGCAAGGCGTGTGCGCCCAGGACTCTGGTGGCGTGGAGAAGAAGATGATGACTGGTGGGGTCCGCCTGTTGGTGGCTGAGGGGGAGGGAATGAAAAAAACAAAAGGAGTGCAGCGACTCGGGGAAAAAATGGCCATGGGCCGAAACTGGCAGACGGGCCAGTGGCTAGCACCGGCCTGGGCCAGAGTTAGAATAGGATTAGTTTTTTTCTAAATAACCAGAGAACAAGGGTCCTAAACATAACCAAATTAATTTATCAAAATCCATAAAAAATTCTCATAATTATATGGGCATATATAGAGTCTTGTGAACTTTTTATTTGGCCCAAGCGCAGGCTTTTGAAAAAGAAACTGTTTTTCAAAAAAGAGTAACAAATATTATAAATAGTTATCAAATAAATTTAATAATTCCAAAACATATTCAAATACTTTTCCAACTCTTTTATTTTGAAGGAGTCATGTTATCTTCTCTCTTAAATTCTTTCTTGAGTGGAAAGAAATTATTTGAATTACCTCCAAAATAAAATCCAAATTGATTTTTTGAACATTTCCTACTCTATTTCTTTTCAATTAGTCATATTAGCTTCTCTCAACTATTTTGAGTTGGATTTTCTTCAAACAATAAAACTCAAATAAGATTCAGTTTAAAATCCCAAGTGAATCTTTGGGAAAGTCATTTTATTCCCTCTCTATTTAAAATTGAAATAGCGTATCATAAGTTTCAAACTCCACTCAAATTCAATCAATATCACAACAAAACTATCATTATTACTTAATTTATATAACATTCCAAAATTTAGAATTTTGGGATGTTACAATGTTCCATTTGTTTTCTATGATGATTGCGTAGAAGGCTTTGAAATACTTAAGAAAGCTTTAATAACTGCTCCTATTGTTCAACCACCTGACTGGAATTTACACTTTGAAATTATGTGTGATACTAGTGGTTATGCTATTGGTGTTGTTCTTGGTCAAAGAGTTGATAAGAAATTAATTGTTATTGATTATGCTAGTAAGACCTTGGACGTTGCCCAGAAAAATTATGCCACTACTAAAAAGGAATTTCTAGCAGTTGTGTTTGCTTGCAATAAGTTCAGACCTTATATTATTGATTCTAAAGTTACTATTCACACTGATCATGTTGTTATAAATATCTTATGGATAAGAAAGATGCTAAACCTAGTTTAATTAGGTGGGTTCCTTTATTACAAGAGTTTGATTTGCATATTGTTGATAGAAAGAGAACTAATAATCCTGTCACAGATAATTTGTCTAGGATGGAAAATATTCTTGATGACCCAATACCTGTTAATGATAGTTTTCCCGATGAGCAATTAGTCATTATAAATGCTTCCTCTTCTCGTGATAACTCTTGGTATGCAGATTATGCTAATTTCACTGTTGCTAAATATATACCACCTAATTACACATACCAACAAAAGAAAAAGTTCTTCTTTGATTTAAGACATTACTTTTGGGATGACCCACATTTATATAAAGAAGGAGTAGATGGTGTTATTAGACGTTGTGTACCTGAGCATGAGCAGGAACTACTCTTGAGGAAGTGTCACTCCAAAGCATACGGAGGACACCATGCTCGAGACAGAACTGCACACAAGGTATTTCAATCTGGTTTTTATTGGCCTGCTCTCTTCAAAGATGCATGTAAGTTTGTCCTTTCTTGTAATGACTGTCAAAGAGTTGGAAATATTAGTTGATGTCAAGAAATGCCTACGAATTATTCACTTGTTATTGAACCATTTGATGTATGTGGTTTTGATTATATGGGACTTTTTCCTCCTTCATATGGATACACTCATATTTTGGTTGTTGTTGATTATGTTACTAAGTGATTAGAAGCTATTCCAACTAGTAGTGTTGATCATAATACTTCTATTAAAATGCTTAAAGAGGTTATCTTTCCGAGGTTTGGAGTCCCTAGATATTTAATTACCGATGGCTGTTCACATTTCATTCATGGTGCTTTCCATAAGGTTCTAGCTAAATATGATGTCAACCATAGAGTAGCATAACCTTATCATCCCCAGTCTAGTGGGCAAGTTGAATTAATTAATCGAGAAATAAATTTGATCACGCAAACTGTTAATAGATCTAGAAAGAATTGGTCTCAAAAACTTGATGATGCATTGTGGGCATACAAAACTGCTTATAAAAATCCTATGGGTATGTCCCCGTATAAAGTGGTTTAGGAAATAGCTTGTCATTTATCTCTTGAGTTAGAACATAAATTTTATTGGGCTATTAAAGAACTTAATTATAACTTCAAGCTTGCCGGTGAAAAGAGGTTATTTGATATCAGTTCTCTGGATGAATAAAGGACGCAGGCTTATGAAAATGCTAAATTATTCAAAGAGAAAGTTAAAAGATGGCATGATAAAAGAATTCAGAAATGGGAATTTCATATTGGTGATAAACTTCTTTTGTACAAGTCTCATTTCAGATATTTTACAGGTAAACTTCTCTCTAAGTGGGAAGGACTGTATATCATCGAAGAAGTTTACCGCTCCGGAGCCATCAAGATAACGCCGAAGGAAACAAACCGATGGTAGTTAATAGGCAAAGAATTAATCATTATATTGTCGGTACCCCCATTAACATTGATTTGGACATTATTCAAGTAATCACACCGGAGGACCATATCGAAGAAACCTTCCAGAGTACTCCAGAATCCTGAGAAAGGAATAGGTACGTGGTACGGTAAGTAAACTGACTCTAAAAATTCCATAAAAATACTTTCCGTCAGTTTTGGAATATATAAAAAATTAAGAAAATGAGAAACAGTCAGGAAGCTGCAAGAGGGAGCTTGTGGGCCGATCATGCACTTTCCCGACTCCGTTTTCTTCTCGTAGACTTGTCTTGCAAGGTAAAAAATCATTATATATATCTTTTGCTATTTTGACTTTCGTATCGCAAGTTTCTCCTCTATTCTTGTTTCGGGCTGTTTTTTGTCAGGATTTCAAGGCATAGATGGCTATGTCGTCCCAAGATTCGGATCGGGAGAGCTACGTCTCTCATCTCCTCGCAAACCCCAGGGTTTACGATAATGTTGATCCCTTCGAGTGGCCCACAGACGAGGAGGAAGACGCTGATTTGAAAAGGATGGAGTACTCAAGCGAAGAGGGAGAAGACATCCCTCTACCTCAACCGCCATCACTTCGGGAGGGGACATGCATGTGGAGTTCAAGAAGTCAAGTTTGCCTGATACGGTGAAAGCCACTAAAGTTCAATTTACCCCTTCTCGTCGTGTGTAGGCAAATGTTGCTTCTAATTCTTCATCCAAGCATCATCCGTTGATTGATGGGGCGCTCACAGTCACGAGCAGGCTGCGTGGCCAGATCAGAGATCTTAAATAAGAAGTTAATAAACTGGAAGAAAATCGTATTCTCAAAGGAATCATCGCCAAGAACATCTCACCGCCATCACCAATGAAGGAAACTTGAGTACACGGGTATGGGCACCTCCCTTGGCTTGTTCCAAGCTTGGGGCAGGTGCCCTGGTATCGTATCACCATCACTTTTATTATCATTATCTATCTTAGTTCTATCTTTAGTTCTTTTGTGATCTAGAAGAAAAGGTATTAGTATGAAGTAGTTTGAGTGTTTTGTTTCGTCCCCATGCTATCTATGTAATCATGCGTGAAAGTTATAATAAAGAGTAGTATGAATTTGGGTATTCTTTTGCTTTTATCCCTTTGCATCAATCATAGCAATAATAATGAACAAGTTCATATGCTAATCCCATGGGGAGTAATGACTGTACATAAAAGAACTATAATTGATAAAATTTGTTGAAAGGTAACAAACATAGCATTGGTCATTGAGGCAATTCATAAAACAATAACAAAGGAAGAGAGATTTCACATACAGATATACTATCTTGGACATCTTCTATGATTGTGAACCCCCATTAATTATTTCCAAACTTGATCAAATAGTTGATGTTGGACAAGGAAGACAATGTAATGAGTTATGTTTGCTTATATTTGCATAGAAGTTATATTGTCATGGATCCACTAACATGTGGTGCTTCCTTATAATCTTTTGCTAGCCAAAAATTTCTGTACTAAGTAGAGATACTACTTGTGCATCCAAATACCCTTAAACCCAGTTTCTTGTTATGAGAGTCCATAATATCTACCTACAGATTGAATAAGATCCCTCAAGTAAGTTGTCATCGGTGCAAAGCAATAAAAATTGCTTCTAAATATGTATGATCTTTTATTGTAAGGGAAAATAAGCTTTGTACGAACTTGTGATGGTAACGCAATAAAAGTGATGGACTACTCAATAAAGGTTGCTATCATAAGGGGCAATATAAAGTGATGTTCCTTTGCATTAAGAGCTTGCACATCCAAATTAAAAGCGCATGACAACCTCTGCTTCCCTCCGCGAAGGGCCTATCTCTCAATGTTTAATCTTTACTTCATGCAAGAGTCAAAAATATTTATTCTTATTCCAACCTCAGTTATTCTCCACTTGGCAAGCATGATGTGGTAGTGTCGGTGCTAAAATCGGCGGATCTCGGGTAGGGGGTCCCGAGCTGTAGGTCTAGGAACGATGGTAACACTAGACGAAGGGAGACGATGTTTATCCAGGTTCTGGCCCTCTCGAAGAGGTAAAACCCTACGTCCTGCTTTGATTATATTGATGTGATGGGGTACAGAGTACAAGATGATCTACCTCGAGATCGTATGATCGTGTTCTAAATCCTAAGGCTGGTAATTGTGTCCCTAAAGACTAAACCCCTCGGCTTATATATGCACCGGGGGATACCTAGGTTACGCACATGGTCGGTTCAACATGCCGGCTACAGAGAAATCCTTGAAGTATACGCCAAGTCTTCGAGGGTTTCCATCTTGGTTACACCGAGGTTCGTAGCTTTCCTTTAGTGGTCAGCCGGGCTAAGAGCCTGGCCCAGGGATTGTGGGTCGTACAGGTTTAGCACCCCTTAGTCCAGGACACCGTCAGGTAGGGAATGATATATATATATATATATATATATATATATATATATATATATATATATCCAGTTGAATATATGCAAGCATGAGTTATTATTGTTGACATTATCCCTGGGATAAATAAGTTGGGATGTGAAATATTAAACCCCCATCTTCCTCTGTGTCTGATTGAAACAATTTGCTCTAAAAATATGCTTTGAGTGCCAGCAATCATGCATGGAAGACTATATGATAGTTGAGTATGTGAAGTTTGCTAAAACAAAAGCTCTTACATAGACCCTTCCTGGAAATATGGTGAATTGCAATTGCTTTGATGACTGAGAACATAGTTTGTAAGTTTTCAAGAAAGTTTAATTGTTTATACTTTAGCTTGTGAATGAATTGTTACTTGTTCATGAGAAGTTTTATGATTGATAATTGTTGCTATAATAATGATCATGATGCTACCATGTCCGTATTTTGTTTTATCGACCTCTCTCTCTCTCTCTCTCTCTCTCTCTCTCTCTCTCTAAACCTGTGGTCATGATTATCGAGCTCGGAATTCGCTTGAGGACAAGCGGAGTCTAAGCTTGGGGGAGTTGATACGTCCATTTTGCATCATGTTTTCCATTTTTATTTTTACTGTTTTAAAGTTATATTTCACTTTTGATGCAATTCTAATGTCTTTTCTATCTTAAATCGCAAGTTACATCACAAGAGGGAGATTGCTGCCAGCTGGAATTCTGGACCTGAAAAGAGCTACAGTAGAGATAGGTATTCTCCGAAGCTCCAAATGACCTGATAACTTACGAGATTTATTTTGGAATATATAAAAAATATTAGAAGAAAAATATCCTGGAGAGGACCCACCATGGGCCCACAAGCTCAGGTGGCGCCCCCCTAGGGCGCGCCATGTGAGCTTGTGGGGCCCACAGAAGGCCTTCGAAGCCCATCCTTTGCTATATGAAGCCATTTGCCTTAGAAAAAAATAAAAATAAAAAGACTTTAGGGACGAAGCGCCGCCGTCCCGAGACGGAACCTGGGCAGGAGCACTTTTGCTCTCCGGCGGAGCGATTCGCCGGGGATACTTCCCTCCGGGAGGGGGAAATCGAAGCCATCGTCATCACCAATGCTCCTCTCATCGTGGGTGGACTCATCTCCATCAATGTCTTCACCAGCACCATGTCATCTCCAAACCCTAGTTCATCTCTTGTATCCAGTCTTTGTCTCAAACCTCAGATTGGTACCTGTGGGTTGCTACTAGTGTTGATTACATCTTATAGTTGATGCTAGTTGGTTTACTTGGTGGAAGATTATATGTTCAGATTGTTAATCATATATTATTCTCCTCTGATCATGAGCATGAATATGATTTTTTAGTAGTTTCGTTTGTTCTTGAGGACATTGGAGAAGTCTTGTTATAACTAATCATGTGAAGTTGGTTTTCGTTCAATGTTTTGATGATGTATTATGTTGTTCTTCCACTAGTAGTGTCGTGTGAACATCGACTACATGACACATTACCATGTTTGGGCCTAGGGGAAGGCATTACGGGATTAGTAAGTAGATGATGGGTTGCGGGAGTGACAGAAGCCTAAACCCTAGTTTATGCGCTATTCCGTAAGGGGCTAATACGTCTCCAACGTATCCATAATTTTTGATTGTTCCATGCTATTATAGTATCAATCTTGGATGTTTTATATGCAACAATATGCTATTTTATATCATTTTTTGGGACTAACCTATTAACCTAGTGCCCAGTGCCAGTTGCCGTTTTCTGCTTGTTTTTGGTTCTTCAGGAAATCAGTACCAAACGAAGTCCAAACGCTACGAAACTTTTTGACGATTTTTTTCTGGACAAAAGAGACCCTAGAAGCTCCGGGAGGAGGCCTGAAGCCTCACGAGGAGGTCACAAGGCAACAGGGCGCAACCCCAGGGAGGGCGCGCCCTGATGCCTTGTGGGCCCCTCGTGGCTCCTTTTGACCTAATTCCACCTCTATAAATTCTCAAATATTGGGAAACCAATAGAGAGCCCCACGAAATAACTTTTCCGCCGCCGCAAGCTTCTGTTCTTCTGCGATCCCATCTGGAGGCCTTTTCTGGCACCCTGCCAGAGGGGGAATCGATCACGGAGGGTTTCTACATCAACCTTGCTGCCCCTCCGATGATGTGTGACACTACTGCAGGCGACCGCTAACGCGACACATGAATCAGAGACCCCGCGACAAAACTGTGTGCGATGAAGGAATCGCAAACGGTGTCGTAATAAAACCGTCACCAATAAGACGAATTGTGTGCGATGGTAGAGACATCAAGCATGATTCAGATTGGAGACACATGTGTGATACATGGCATACAGTTGATCCATACGAACTGTTTGCGATGAGCCAGAACAACAGAAACGGGCAGCCAGTTCGAGGTGTGTGCGATACACGGCATACAGTTCACTCAGATGAACTATTTGTGATTACCCAACACAACAGAAACGGTCAGACAGATCAAGGTGTGTGTGATACACGACATACAGTTCACTCGGATGAACTGTTTGCGATTACCCAACACAACAGAAACGGTTCAACTTAACAAGATGTGTGTCATACATGGCAAATAGGTCAGTAATGAGAATTGTGTGGGGAGACCAATAACAACACAAACGATTCCTGCTAATAAGCCATGTGTATTGTGGGCAAACGTTTGCTGGTATACAATTGTCAGCGATTGATGAAATCATCACGGACGGGTTCCCTAGTTTAGCCCATGGGCGATGTGATTTGCTCTGTCGGCACAACATCTATGCTCTGTCTACATAACAACAACATATATACTTATAAGAACATGATTGCATAACCAAATTAAACATCCAATTACATAACTGACTACACACAAAACATTTGCACACACCAAAGTAAACAATTACATGAATAATAAACTAGGATAAACGATCATATCTAATCATCATCTACTTCTTCTTGTGACGCTTGCCGCTGCTGCTCTGCTAGTGGCTCGATCCCTCGTCGTCTACAGGAAGGAGGCACTCCCTCATGTCGATGATCTGCCTGTGCATCTCGTAGCATGTGTACACATTCTTGGCTACAAACTTGAGGTGAGGTTCATCCAGTCTCCGCACCCAGGCACCGTGCCAGGATGCAGGATTTTTCTTGGCACCTTCCTTCATATTTTCGTAGTAGGGGTCGATGATGGCCGCGGCGAGTTCAACCAGGGAGTCCTTGTTCGTGCTGCCCCAGACCCTGTAGTGGCCACGTATGTCGACAAGCTTCGGGCAGGCCAAGCCTAAAATCTGGAGCGCTTTTACATCGTCGGCGGTGTCCACCGTAGCGAACTTTTAGTTGGGGCTCTTGACAAACCTGGCAAAACGCTCGCAAGGCCTTGTGGCAAGGCAGTAGTGGTAGACGAGGACGTGATGGCCCACGCACAACTGGGCGACGGCAACCGTCTGATCAACCCCGGGACGACCGGCGATGTACTGGAGCTAGGTCAAAGCCGACCACTTTGTACTTGTCGTCCTTAGCAAGCAACTGCTCCATGGTGTTGATGGAGTCCTCCACCACGGCCGGGTCACTGGTGTACACCACCAAGAGGTCCTTCCCCCTCATGTGGGTGTCCACACGATGCACGCCGAACTCCATTGGAGCGCCGCTGGATATCCTCTCTCTATGTGTCGTCGTGGGTGTGCTTGTTGTGTTGTGGGGCACGATCGAAAGGTTGAAGAGACTAAGGTTATAATGGCCGTGGGAATAAATGGGGAGGCCGAACGGCCTGGAGTATAGATGCGCGCTGATGGCAGTTGTTGCAGCGCGTAACTGCATCGTGCCGCACATATTAATGCATCGTGGCGATGCGCGCGAATGCAACCGCATGCATATGGCGCCCAAAACGTGATCGTGCGCCGGCCTCAACCGCTGAAAGAGCGTGCGCAGAGGGACGTGAGCAGAGCGCGCCGTGGCCGCCTCAATGTCGGGCAGAGCACACAAAGGGACGCGAGCAGAGCGCGCCGTGGCCGCCTCAACGGCGAGCAACCACCTGCGTATAGCAGTTCTGGTCAACCGTCTGGCACGCGTGGGAGGCGAGACGGCCCATCCATCGGACACACTGATGATATCTGGACTGTTTGTGATACTAGACAGACACATACACATCCGAGAATGCGGGCCCACGTCACATTCCAAATTACCACGCAATAAGTAATTGCAAATCTGTTCACACCGATCAAACCTAAACGTGTTCCCACTTAGCACTGGGCTATAAAAACTACCCACTCAAAAATTACTACACATTCCTCAACTCATCACCAAAAAAATAGGTCTTTCCTCTTAAGTCGTTCCTTGCGTCTGCCATGGCCGGTAGGAGGAGTTCTGGGTCGACATATAACCAGGGAGCAAAGACCAAGGCCGCGAAAGCACTAGAGAGGTCCCGCTGCAACGCGGCAGCCACAACAGAGATGTCCTGCCACACCACGGAGCCCTCGAACGAGCTCTCATGGGCAGGCGAGGGCTCTCACAAGCGCACTCGCTGCGTCGGCGAACTCGACAAGCTGGCGGGGCTGAAGTCCTTAGCCAGCGACGACGACATTCTCGCTGGCCTAATTAACCAGCAGGAGCTGGTCGCCGGCTTGGTGAAGCTGGTCGAGATTAGCGATGCCTCGGTTGATAAGGCGACCGGCCTCGTCATGCAACTCATGGGTGACAATGTGAAGCTCCACAAGGAGCTCCACAAGCAGAAGGAGGAGGCCGCCGGTTGGAAGAAGCTGTATGAGAAGAGCATTGCCTCGCGGATGACGCTGACAACCGTTATCCATGCACTTAGGGATGACTTGAAGAAGCTCCGCATCGAGCGCGAGCTGCAGGTGGAGGAATCTGTGGCTGCTGTCAAGCAAAGTCATGAGGATGTGAAGAAGGAGCAAGAGGAACTCCTCGCCCAGCGATCCATCGAGAAGTAGAGAGCAGCGACCCAGATCGTTGTTTGTGACTTCCTTCTTCTCTTGCCCCTGTGTCTTTCGGGCGTTGCCTCATGTGGCATTTTAAATTATCCGGGATATGTAAGACAATTATTATCCATTGCCATTGTAAATTTGTCGTCATATTATTTCGTTCGTAACCTCGTAGGTACATGTATACGAGTCGAAAACAGGCTAAAAGTCACGTTCTCGGCGAGGCACAAACAAAACAATGCTAGCTAGCGTTGAGCGCGGCCATGGGATCACAAGCTAACACCCTCCGTCTAGGTGCATTAACCGCATGTTAAACAGCGGCTCGGCCGCCATTAATGGAGAAGTTGGGAGCGAGGCGGTGGGTGGAGGTCAAAGAGCTCGCTTCCCAGTGAGCCTGCGCGGCAGACTGCTTGCACGCGTCCCGTCGAGCCTGCGCGGCGGACTGCTCGCACGCGTCCCGTTGAGCCTGCGCGGCGGACTTCTCACACTTGTCCCGTCTAATCAAACAGCTGCATGAACGCCACCTAGTATGGTCAAATTTTGGCACAAAATACAAAGAGGACCAATAAACCAGGACCGAGGTAGTACTCTCCAATAAAAAGAGGGACACGTGGCCGCACGTAAATTGTCGTGGTTTTGTCACGGTAGATGCCCTCGTGAAAGGACTTAGTGATGAGGCCATCGCACGAAGGTGGAAGCTTAACGGGGTTGATCAGAACGTGAGAGACACGAGTTTACCCAGGTTCGGCCCCTCACGATGGAGGTAAAAGCCTACATCCTGTTTGATTGTTATTGCTTTGGCTCTCGATTACAAGGATGTGGATTCGCTAACCTAGCTCTCGGGAGATTGCAACTTAGTCTTTCTACCCTAGGCGCTCTCCTTTATATAACAGGTTGAGCCCTAGGTTTACATGAGAGTCCGGGTCGTAGTATTAACCCGTATCCTAGTCATCTTGTTCTCCAAGGTAATCTTCTTGTCTGATCCTTTCTTCATGAGCTGGCCCACATGTTGAGCCGGCCTTTGCATCGGGTCTCTCTCAAGCCGGCCCACTATGAATCTTCAAGGCCCGGCAGTGAGATAACCCACTGAGCCTCATGGCTCTATGGCCGGGTCATCTTCCTGCCGGGTCTCCACACTGGGAAATATCCCCAACATTAGCCCTCAGTTTGACTTGGATTTATCCATGTCAAACTCCATCCTGAAAATCACAATAAACGAAGTAATTGCGAAGAATTTTAATCTCCGAATCTGTTTCCTGAGTCGGCCTTTTCTGCATCCTTCCAATTTTCATCCTTTGTCTTCAAATATATTTCTCGGGTTAACCATTTTTGCCGGGTCATTCACTTTCCTCAGAATTAGCACTTTCTCACTGCCTTTCTATATGACATCACAGTCCACGCCCGCAAAATCCGGGCATGAAATCATAATGCATCTTTGAATCAGATTGTGCTGTCTTATCAGGCACGAAAATCGAGGCGCCCCCTTAGCCGAAAATTACTGTGCCACCTCGGGGTTCCACACCGCCGCTTCGGTTTTACGCTGCCTATAAATAGGCCGGCAGCCCTGGGGGCTCATGTTTTACCTCTTCTGCTTCTTCACTCTTCTTCTTTCTTTCGCTCCCGACGCCGCCGCGCCAACTCGAGCTCGTCGTCCCGAAGGCAGCAACAACTTTAACTGTAGCGTCGTCACCGGGACTCATCGGAAATGCCCCGGCCGCGCTCGCGACTTCAACACCTTCAAATTTCCTTCTCTGCAGATCTGTAAGTACCTCATCCATCCCCATTGCTTGGTTTGCCATAGTTCCTGTTAGTTCGTCGGCATTCTTCGGTGTTCTTCGTGAACGGCAGCTTGTAGATCTGAGATATTCATGAATCCTCATTTATTAGGTCATAAAACTATTCCGTAATATTTTTATCACCTTACAGATCCTTCATATTGCTTTGAATGAACCTCATTGCGGCTTCACCCCCATTCCCAGAGACAGACCTAGGTTTTCATTTCCTTTTCTAGCTATTTTTTAGATCCAAATTATTTCTCAGTCTGTGCAACATCTGTTTTTAGCCTTATGACTTATGCACGATTGAACCTTCTGATTGCCTTAGTGATCCTGACCCGGCATTTATACCGGCTTGCCATTGTCTTCATGGTAACCCGGCAAACTTCTGAACTCTCACTACTGCAGGCGACCGCTAACGCGACACATGAATCATAGACCCCGCGACCAAACTATGTGCGATGCATGCATCGCAAACGGTGTCGTAATAAAACCGTCGCCAATAAGACGAACTGTGTGCGATGCCGGAGACATACAAAACGATTCAGATTAGAGACGCGTGTGCGATACGTGGCATACAGTTGATCCATACGAACTGTTTGCGATGAGCCAGAACAACAGAAACGGGCAGCCAGTTCGAGGTGTGTGCGATACACAACATACAGTTCACTCGGATGAACTGTTTGTGATTACCCAACACAATAGAAACAGGCAGCCAGTTCGAGGTGTGTGCGATACATGACATATAGTTCACTCAGATGAACTGTTTGTGATTACCCAACACAACAGAAACGGTCAGGCAGATCAAGGTGTGTGCGATATACGACATGCGGTTCACTCGGATGAACTGTTTGCGATTACCCAACACGATAGAAACGGTTCAACTTAACAAGATGTGTGTGATACGCGACAAATAGGTTAGTAATCAGAAATCTGTGGGAAGACCGATAACAACACAGACGATTCCTACTAATAACCCATGAGTGTTGTGGGCAAACGCTTGCTGGTAAACAATTGTCAGCGATTGATGAAATCATCACCGACGGGTTCCGTAGTTTAATCCGTGTGCGATGTGATTTGCTCAGTCTGCACAAAATCTATGCTCTCTGTCTACAGAACAACAACATATATACTTATAAGGACATGATTGCATAACCAAATTAAACATCCAATTACATAACTGACTACACACATAACATTTGCACACACCAAAGTAAACAATTACATGCATAATAAACTAGGATAAACGATCATATCTAATCATCATCTACTTCTTCTTGTGACGCTTGCCACTGCTGCTCTGCTGGTGGCTCGATCCTTCGTCATCTACTGGAAGGAGGCACTCCCTCATGTCGACGATCCGCCTATGCATCTCGTAGCATGTGTACATGTTCTTGGCTACAAACTTGAGGTGAGGTTCATCCAGTCTCCGCACCCAGGCACCGTGCCAGGATCCAGGATTTCTCTTGGAACCTTCCTTCATGTTTTCGTAGTAGGGGTCGATGATGGCCGTGGCGAGTTCAAGCAGGGAGTCCTTCTTCGTGCTGCCCCAGACCCTGTAGTGGCCACGGATGTCAACAAGCTTCGGGCAGGCCAAGCCCAAAATCTGGAGCGCTTTTACATCGTCGACGGTGTCCACCATAGCGAACTTGAAGTCGGAGCTCTTGACAAAACTGGCAAAATGCTCGCAAGGCCTTGTGGCCAGGCAGTAGTGGTAGACGAGGACGTGATGGCCGACGCACAACTGGGCGACGACAACCGCCTGATCAACCCCGGGACGACCGGCGGTGTACTGGAGGTCGAAGCCGACCACTTTGTACTTGTCGTCCTTAGCAAGCAACTGCTCCATGGTGTTGATGGAGTCCTCCACCACGGCTGGGTCGATGGTGTACACCACCGAGAGGTCCTTCCCCCTCACGTGGGTGTCCACACGATGCTTGCCGAACTCCATTGGAGCGCCACTTGATATCCTCTCTCTATGTGTCGTCGTGGGTGTGCTTGTAGTGTTGTGGGGCGCGATCGAAAGGTTGAAGAGACTAAGGTTATAATGGTCGTGGGAATAAATGGGTAGGCCGAACGGCCTAGAGTATCGGTGCGCGCGGATGGCAGTTGTTGTAGCGCGTAACTGCATCATGCCGCACGTATTAACTGCATCGTGGCCACGCACGCGGACGCAACCGCATGCATATGGCGCCCAAAACGTGATCGTGCGCCGGCCCCAACCGCTGAAAGAGCGCGTGCGGAGGGACGCGAGCAGAGCGCGCCGCGGCTGCCTCAACGTCGAGCAGAGCACACGAAGGGACGCGAGCATAGCACGCCGCGGCCGCCTAAACGGCGAGCAACCACCTGCGTATAGCAGTTTTGGTCAACCATCTGGCACGCGTGGGAGGCGAGACGGCCCATCCATCGGACATGCTGACACACCGATCAAACCTAAACGTGTACACACCGATCAAATTACCACGCAATGAGTAATTGCAAATCTGTTCACACCGATCAAACGTAAACGTGTTCCCACTTAGCACTGGGCTATAAAAACTAGTACCCACTCGAAAATTACTGCACATTCCTCTCCTCATCACCAAAAAAAACAGGTCTTTCCTCTTAAGTCATGCCTTGCGTCTGCCATGGCTGGTAGGAGGAGTTCTAGGTCGGCATATAACCAGTTAGCAAAGACCAAGGCCGCAGAAGCACTGAGAGGTCCCGCCGCAACGCGGCAGCCACAACAGAGATGTCCTGCCTCGCCGCGGGGCCCTCAAACGAGCTCTCACGGGCAGGCAAGGGCTCTCACAAGCGCACTCGCCACGTCGGCGAACTCGACGAGCTGGTGGGGCTGAAATCCTTAGCCAGCGACGAGGACATTCACGTTGGCCTAATTAACCAGTAGGAGCTGCTCGCCGGCTTGGAGAAGCTGCTCGAGATTAGCGATGCCTCGGTTGATAAAGCGACCGGCCTCGTCATGAAACTCATGGGTGACAATGCGAAGCTCCACAAGGAGCTCGACAAGCAGAAGGAGGAGGCCGCCGGCTGGAGGGAGCTATATGAGAAGAGCGTTGCCTCGCGGATGATGCTGACAGCCGTCGTCCATGAACTTGGGGATGACTTGAAGAAGCTCCGCATCGAGCGTGAGCTGCAGGTGGAGAAATTAGTGGCTGCTGTCAAGAAAAGTCATGAGGATGTGAAGAAGGAGTTGGAAGAACTCCTCGC
This sequence comes from Elymus sibiricus, assembly GCA_039707655.1. Taxonomy (NCBI): domain Eukaryota; kingdom Viridiplantae; phylum Streptophyta; class Magnoliopsida; order Poales; family Poaceae; genus Elymus; species Elymus sibiricus. Next base: position 311,745,811 of record CM077666.1, read on the forward strand.
CCAGTGATCCATCGAGAAGTAGAGAGCAGCGACTTCCTTCTTCCTTTTTTTTCTTCTTCTCTTTTTCCCCTGTGTCTTTCGGGCGTTGCCATATGTGGCATTTTAAATTATCTGGGATATGTAAGACAATTATTATCCGTTGCCATTGTCAATTTGTCATTGTTTTATTTCATTCGTAACCTCGTAGGTATATGTATAAGAGTTGAAAACAGGCTAAAAGTCACGTTCTCAGCGAGGCACGAACAAAATAGTGCTAGCTAGCATTGAGCGGGGCCATGGGATCACAAGCTAACACCTTCCGTCCAGGTGCATTAATCGCATGTTAAACAGCGGCTCGACTGCCATTAATGGAGAAGTTGGGAGCGAGGCGGCGGGTGGAGGTCAAAGAGCTCGCTTCCCGGTGAGCCTGCGCGGAAGACAGCTCGCACGGGTCCCGTCGAGCCTGTGCGGCGGACTGCTCGCGCGCGTCCCGTCGAGCCGCGCGGCGGACTTCTCGCACTCGACCCCTCTAATCAAACAGCTGCACGCACGCCACCTAGTATGGTCAAATTTTTGCACAAAATACAAAGAGCCCCAATAAACCAGGACTGAGGTAGTACTCTCCAATAAAAAGAGGGACACGTGGCCGCACGTAAATGGTTAGGGGAACGCCCACGGTTCAAACAATACAACCGTTTGCGATATTAACGTGTCATCAATTTGTTCCAAAATGCCTACGTTGGCTATTAATGTGTGCGCCTTGTCTCAAATTGGACAAATTTTTTACCACGGCATATATGTGCCATATAATGACACTATGCCAAGTTTCATGAATTTTGGGTGAGTTTTGGATTTACGGATATTTAAAAACCGAGATTCTCAATGTTTGAAGCCGAGCCAGGACGCCGAGATGTTTGTAATTCATTCCCATTTCTTGCATGGGACCTAAACATGCACCCAAGGACACATGTATGGTATTTGAAGCCATTTTGGTGCACTAGAGCATGTGCTTGTAATTCAAATTTGAATTATGGAGATTACATGCCTAGAAAACTCAATTAATGTATTAAAAGGCCAAACGAATCTCCTGTTGGTCTACGTTGTCTGTAGAAAAAAATACAAGGCGAGAAGAGGCAGCGACGATTGTCGTTTCGCCCACAAGGGTGATACGTTCCCTATCGGAATCACGAGGCTTCTTGTTAGAAGCTCCGGTTTGTAAGAGGCTTGTACCAAAACTTGCCCCAAATTGGACAAAATTTTTACCACGGCATATATGTGACATGTCATGACACGATACCAAGTTTCACGATTTTTGGGTGAGTTTTTGATTTATGGGGATTTAAAAACCGAGATTCTCAATGTTTGAGGCCGAGCCAGTACGCCGAGATGTTTGTAATTCATCCCCATTTCTTGCATGGGACCTAAACATACACCCAAGGACACATGTATGGTTTTTGAAGCCATTTTGGTGCACTGGAGCATGTGCTTGTAGTTCAAATTTGAATTATGTGCCTAGAAAACTCAATTAATATATGCATAAAAAGGCCAGACGAACCCTGAATAATTCAATATTTCAGCGCGAATCTCCTGTTGGTCTATGTTGCCTGTAGAAGAAAAATACAAGGCGAGAAGAGGCAGCGATTGTCGTTTCGCCCACAGGGGTGACACGTTCCCTATCGGAACCACGAGGCGTCTTGCTAGAAGCTCCGGTTTGTAAGAGACGTGTACCAAAACTTGCCCCAAATTGGACAATTTTTTTTACCATGGCATATATGTGCCATGTCATGACACGATGCCAAGTTTCATGAATTTCGGGTGAGTTTTGAATTTACGTGGATTTAAAAACCGATATTCTTAATGTTTGAGGCCGAGCCAGTACACCGAGATGTTTGTAATTCATCCCCATTTCTTGCATGGGACCCAAACATGCACCCAAGAACACATGTATGGTTTTTGAAGCCATTTTGGTGCACTGGATCATGTGCTTGTAGTTCAAATTTGAATTATGGACATTAAATGCCTAGAAAACTAAATTAATGTATAAAAAAGGCCAAATGAACCCTGAATAATTTCATATTTCAGCACAAATCTCCTATTGGTCTATGTTGCCCGTAGAAAAAAAATACAAGGCGAGAAGAGGCAGCGATTGTCGTTTCGCCCACAAGGGTGACACGTTCCCCATCGGAGGCTTCTTGCGAGAAGCTCCGGTTTGAAAGAGGCTTGTACCAAAACTTGCCCCAAATTGGTCAGTTTTTTTACCATGGCATATATGTGCCATGTCATGACACCATGTAAAGTTTCATGAATTTCAGGTGAGTTTCGGATTTATGGGGATTTAGAAACCAAGATTCTCAATGTTTGAGGCCGAGCCAGGACGCCGAGATGTTTGTAATTCATCCCCATTCCTTGCATGGGACCTAAACATGCACCCAAGGACACATATATGACTTTTCAACCCATTTTGGTGCACTGGAGCATGTATTTTGTAGTTCAAATTTGAATTTTGCACATTAAATGCCTAGAAAACTCTATTATAATGTATAAAAAATGCCAAACGAACCCTGAATAATTTAAAGCAGTTCTGTCCAACCGTCTGGCACCCGTGGGTAAGCACTGTGCACACGCATTTGCTAGCTAGCACTTCCTTCTTTCCCAAGTTTTCCATATTAATGGTGTTATATATCCAAACACGCTACCATTTCCCGCCCCTCCCCCAATCGGTTTCCCACCACTCCCCCCAATTGGTTTCCCGCCACTCCCCCCATCGGTTTCCCGCTACCAGTGTCAGTGGGCATAGGAGGCTAGGCGGCGACACACCGGCCATACCATAGTATACCATTCCAAGCATGCCAATCCGGCGAAGCGCCGCCGCCGTCATCAACCTCCTCGACAAGGAGAACGAGCCGGAGCAGGCCGGAGAGCCAGAACGGCCGTGCGCTGTCGAGCGTGAGCGGTATCATCGTGCCCCAGTGCTTGAGCGGGCCAATGTCTACACATGTGTTCGTCGCCGCCCATGGAGCAGAGCAGAGCAAGAGTGGCAAAGCGCTGCCACGCAAGAGCGGGAGAATGCCGACGCGCATCAGGTGCGGTGCGCCGCACTATCTAAGCGGATTTGTGTCAGCATCCTGTTGACTCAACCACTCGAGAGGCTGTTTCCAGGGCTGGTAAGCATCCCGATTCCCCGCCAGGAATGGGTAGACACCGTCAGCGCCATAATTGCGCCGGACAAAGTTCGCACTGCCAGAATTTGCCGCCACGACGCCAATGGGCTGGTCGATTGGCTCTTCGACCTCCTCGGCCCCCCAGGTGCCGCCAACGACGAAGCAGAGCAAAATCCTCGTCGCGGCTTGGAAGCGACCGTCACCGATGAAATATCCTGGGCGGAGATCGATATTGCGGTACAGCAGTTCCGCGAGCGTATCAGACGCGTGGACGAAGGCGTGTACCAATTCATGCTCAGCCAAGAGTTCCTGTAGGTTTAGGCCCTGTTTGTATCGGTTTTTGCCCGGTTTTCCGCAATTAACTGGGCAACTATCTTGTTCTTAATTAATGAAAAGGCAAATTTTTTTGCTTCTTCCGGCTAGTTTTAAGTAGTAAAAAAATAATGTAAGTTTGAATGGAAGTGGTCCGGTATGTAAAGACTGCACACAGTTTCTAAAAGCACAAACATGTGTGATAGTAAGGAGTAGGTCCCACACGGTGACCATCGGTAAATGCCTTAAACGCGAGGAGGCAACTCTTATCAGCAAGGGGCAGCTTCCCATCTGCTAGCCTAGTCGAATAGAACGCACAAGTTAAGCAAGCTTGGGGCTGGAGCAGTCTAAGGATGGGTGACCGGGTGGGAAGTTGCTATATCTCAAGCTTCATTTAAGCGCCATGATACAGTCATTATAGACATTTAGCATCTAAATGTGTCTGTAGTGACCTGTCATGCCGATTAAATAAACCTTGAGATCCTTGTTTTGAAAATTTGGAGAATGATGTTTTTTGTTATTTGTTGTTTTGAAAAATCGGAGGATGATCGAGATTGATCTGTGGGCCCGCCACGTTCTAATTTGGAGAATGATGTTTTTTGTTATTTGTTGTTTTGAAAAATCAGAGAATGATCGATATTGATCTGTGGGCCCGCCACGTTCTATTTTGGAGAATGATGTTTTTTGTTATTTGTTGTTTTGAAAAATCGGAGAATGATCGAGATTGATCTGTGGGCCTGCCACGTTCTATCCTTTGACCCACAACATTCAAGATCTGTGGGCCCGCACGTTCTATCCTTTGACCCACAACGTACGAGAAGGGTTTGACCATGACGGGTTCCTCTTTGTATAGGTCACGACATGTCAGACCAAATTTAGTTGGGGAACATTTGTTCGATTCCCTCCTGCCGGCTCGAAGTTGGGGAAATGACATCATACGTAACGTGGCTTCCTCGGGGTACGGTGTTCAGTTTGTAATGTAGCTGGTGCCCCATCGAAGTTGTGCATTGGGTATTTGATCACATCACACACCACCCATATATACATATATTTGGGCCGCATGTAGGGTATAGGGTCTTCTGATCGACCCCGTCTCCCATGTGCAGTTTTCAACGACACACCTATCTGTGGGCCTGGTCTATATATATCATCCCTTTGGCCGACAACGAGGGGGTTTGGCCATGAATGGATTCCTCCTGGTTCGTGTTACCGCGGGTCATGGTGACATGTCCGAGCAAAGTTCGAGCTCATGCGTTCTCAGGATTCCCTTCCATGCGCTCGATATGGTGGGTTGGATCGACATCCTACGTACGTCGATGTCGTCCTTAATTACTACCTACCTTTCATGGGGGTTGTCCATTTCGTGAGGTAGGCGCCACATCAAAATTGTACATTATTGGGTATTTAAAACACATCACCCTTCCAACGTACATTAGTTTGGGCCCCATGCAGGTGGTGCTGGTTTTGTGGCCCCTCTCGTGCGGTTTACGGTGATGGTCCAATCTATGGGCCCGAGCGGTCTATTATATCCCTTTTTGACCGACAACAACAGTGGTTGTTTGGCCAAGATAGATTCACTTGGTCCATCTTATGGTAGGTCATGGTGACATGCATGCATGTCCGACCAAAGTATGAGTATGTGCATGCGTCCTGCCGACACGAAGTGGGGGTGGGGCAGGCACCTAGCTACGACCTTAACCCATCATTATAGATATCCAAGGGGGCTTTCCGGTTTGCGAGGGAGGTGCCACATCAAAGTTGTGCATTTTGTATTTAAACATCACACCCTTTATTCCTACATATATTTGGCCACTTCTAGGTGGTTGTTGTCTTCTGGCCCCTCTCACCCGATCTTCGATGACGCGCCCACCCATGGGCCCGCGCGTCAGAGTTGTGCATTGGGAATTTGAACATCACACACCACCCTTTTCATACATATATATTTGGGCCACATGCTGTTGTGGTTGTGTTCTTACCCTCTCTCGCGTTTTTTTATTGCCAAATGGTGCTATATAAAATAGCAGACGCCTCGGATGAAAAACTGCGTGCGAACGTACGCGCAATGGACATGGGTGCACTGGCTTAACCGTGTGTGAAGCTTGTGCCCTATAAAATCGCCACGACTTCACAAGCGCCAGCAAGGGTGAAGGGGTAGTGTGTACAGGATATTTAGGATGAATTCCACGTATGCGTCTGAAAATTAGGACGAACCGTGTGCGATAAACCAGCTAGCTAGAAATCTCAAAAAAGCTACCCGCCTTGAGCGATGCAAAAATAGGTTGTTCTGCGGCTTTTCCTTATTATCATACACAATTATTATGTTTGGACCGTGTGCGATCTGGTTGCTCCAGCCCCGCTTCATTTCCTTTACCCAAATTTTAGTTGCCGCGGTATTTCAACCGTCGCCCTCACTCCTCCACCACCGACCTCATAGTACAATTCCAGTAGCCAAGGCATTTGAACCGTCACCCTCCCTCGTCCACCACCATCTCCGCCCACCATTACTAAAATTTTCAGTAGCCGCGGCATATCCTCAAACACCACCCGCCCTAACCCCGTCCCCCCTCCACAGTCTACACCCCCCCGCTCAAACCCTAGATCGCCGCCGCCGCCGAAGCCGCCGCCACCACCATTACCCACCCCTGCCGGTCTGCCCATGCCTCCTAGCTTAGATAAGTTCAGGTTACCCACCAACTCCCATACCCTCGCCGCCCTGAGTTTTTAGATGAGGCATGTGGTATCCCTCCCCCTAGATCCCCATCCCCTACTCCAGAGAGTCACAGCCTAAGCCCGACCACATATCCCGGGGAGCCCGAGGAGCGTACGGCCAAAAGGAGGTCTATCATGGCCTCTCCGCCGGACGATGTTGGGGTGGCCGCCGTTCGTGCCAACCTGTCGATCCCGGAGGAACACCTCGCCGCGGAAGCCGGCGAGGACGTTGACTACGTCGCCATGCCGAAGGCTTCACGTCAGTGGGATCACGTATTACTGAATCTCAAAACAACCAGCTATGACATCAAGCTCGTCGACAGTGAAGGCTTCACGCGGGCCATGTCACATGTTAAGTGGTCCATCCCCAACGCCTCTGGTTCAACCGCCGTCGATCTCTTCGAAGGCCCCGCCGCTGATCTCCTCCACCTCGCGGTCAAGGATTTGCGATCCTTGTACGCCATCGAGCCCATTATGTCATTTCTGAAGGACACGTTCTACGGCGGTGGCTTGGGATCCTCAGCTGCCATGTCAGATCTCATCGACCATGACCACACGAAGGGCACCCACTACGGCTCTTCCAAGGTGACACAGCCCATCTGCGACATCAGGGATCGCACCCTGGGTTTGTGCTCTTCCAAGTTAAAGGATCGCGTCCATGACAAGTGAGGCAATATCCTATAAGCAAATCTTACTTTTTCTAGCTAGCCAACTCATACCCATTGTTGTAGTAGGTTTTGCCATGCGATGTTTTAACTGTGCCGTGTTTAATTATTTCAGTTATGCAAGAATGTAATCTTCAATAGGGCTATCTGATGTTTAAGTATGAATTGTCCACTTCAGTTTCACGAATGGCTATATTTGGTTGTTTATAGTGAGTAGATGCCTTGTTTATCTGTATTTGGTTGTTAGGTTGGTTGCAGTGAGCATTTGCCCAGTTTTCAAGCAGATGCCCTATTTATCTGTATTTGGTTGTTAGGTTGGTTGCAGTGAGCATTTGTCCAGTTTTCAAGCAGATGCCTTGTTTATCTGTATTTGCTTGTTAGGTTGGTTGCAGTGAGCCTTTGTCCAGATTTCAAGCAGATGCCTTGTTTATCTATATTTGCTTGTTAGCTTGGTTGGTTGAAGTGATCCTTTGTCCAATTTTCAAGCAGGTGCCTTGTTTATCTGTATTTGCTTGTTAGGTTGGTTGCAGTGAGCCTCTGTCCAGTTTTCAATGGCTATATTAGGTTGTTATAGTGAGCATATATGCCTTGTTTATTTCAGTTATTCACAATGTGATGTTCATTATGTGCAAGTATGAACTATGCAGTTCGATTGCATCAATACCAGTTTGAACGGCTATATTAGGTTCCTGTTATGCCTGTTGAAGTTAACTCATGCCCTTTATTTCAGTTTTACACATTTATGCAGTGTGATGTTTAAGCATGAGCTATGTTCTATTCATTTTCAACAGTACCAGTTTGAATTACAATATTTGCTCCCTGTTAAGCCTGTTGTACTTAACATCCCTTCCATTTTTTAACTGCTTTAACATCATGCTGAAACCAACACATTCAAGCTGTCATTTTGAGATGTTGTTGTTTACCATGGCTATATTTGGTTGATGTTAAGCCTGTAGTACTTATCACGCCTTTCCATGTACTTACGCAGGACAACAACGGGAGTGGCCAGCATTTTCCACCGAGGTTAGTTTCACCCCTCGGCTTATACTGCCTCCGTTTCATAATGTAGTGCATACAAATCCACGGCTGGACACTTTTTAACATCTAATATTGACTTGTTGCTTGTAGGTACATATGTCCTAGGCAAAGATCCACGCCTCGACCCTTTTTGCGTATGAGGCAATGTCGTGAGTACGACCATCTATGAGGCCATCTAGCCCCTTTGCGGTTCGGCTAGGGGAATGCGCAAGCACAAAGAGCAGAATCAACAGCAAACACAATGGATTTTACCCAGGTTCGGGCCACCGTGAGGTGTAAAACCCTACTCATGCTTTGTATATTGGATGTGTTTGGGCTCAAGTACAAGGAGCGCTTCTTGCTAGCAAGGTGCAGGAAGAGCAGCTACACATGCAAAATGAACAAAGTGTCGACCCTTGTAAAGGTTGCCCTGGCCCTCCTTTTATAGCTCAAGGGGTAACCATAGTGGCAAAACAGTCATTACAAGTTGATTAGATAGCAAACAGTGCTATCATACCTAACTCTGCCGGATTAGGACAAATGCATTTATTGTGTCGTTAGGTGTCATGTGGAGGGGGAGCCCCGGCAAGGTTTCTGCACCGCTCGCCCAACTACCTCTTATTATCTTAACACGCCTCCTGGACGGGTGTCATTAAAGCTAATTCTCCCTCCAGCAAGCTGACACGTGCCCCGACAAACCTCACCAAACCGCCTCTGCGCTTGACACCTCACCGATTAGCGACTAGCTGCTCAATGAGGTGGAGCGCAGATGGGCCAGCGAGGGCTTGCCGGCACAGAGCTTGCCGGGCCTTCACTGTAATGCCCAATATGCGGTCCTATCCTCAAGGAACTCGAAAGGTCCACTAAAGGATAGAAGCGCATATCGAAGACGCTTCGCAAGGTGGATATCATTACAACATACCATGTACTGAATAGATGAGAATACCAGATAAAGGCTTACACTCGCCACAAGCTACAACATGAATACATGAATACAATAATACATAGCAATCATCATACAGAAGAGCAGGATCCGTCTACGGATGAAATCAAACAAAAAAGAAGAACGGCATCCACCCTGCTAGTCCCAGGCTGCCAACCGGGAACCCATCCTATGATCGACGAAGAAGAAGCAGAAGAAGAACTCCAAATAGAACAAGCATCGCTCTCACGTCAAATCATCGCTTTACCTGTACCTGCACCTGTTGTTGTTGTAAACTGTGAGCCACGAGGACTCAGCAATCCCATTACCATGGGTATCAAGACTAGCAAAGCTTAATGGGTATGGAATGGTTAAGTGGTGAGGTTGCAGCAAGCACTAAGCATTGTATGGTGGCTAACTTACGAGTACAAGAGTAAGAAGAGCAACTACGCATAATCAGGCGCAAACTAGTAATGATCAAGAAGTGATCCTGAACACCTACTTACGAGTCAAACATAACCCCATCGTGTTCTCTTCCCGAACTCACTCGAAAAGACACAATCACGGTTACGCACGCGGTTGGTGTATTTTAATTAAATTTAGTGTTAAGTTCTCTACAACCGGAGGTTATAAATTTCCAAGTCGCCACATAACCGCGGACACGGCTTTCTGAAAGATTTAACCCTGCAGGGGTGCTCCAAGCAGTCCATTATAAATTACCACACGCATCCGATGGAACATCCTCACACCATGATAACACGATGCTTACGATAAGGAATCCCGATGGACAAGACACTCGTAAAAGGTAAAAACTAAACCAGCAAGACCTCCCGGCGTGTCGACGATCCCGATAGGAGCCGCGTATCTCGTTCTCAGGACACGACCGGATGGGACAAGCTACGAGTAAAACCATAACCTTGAGTTTCCTCATGGTGGCCCCGCAGGCCGCCCGGTTCGGACCAACACATATGAGGAGCACTGGCCCGGGGGTTGTTGAATAATTATCCTCGGGGTCCGGAAAGTCCCTATGCAAATTTTAGTTGTTATTAGGCAAATGGTAAAACCAATGTTGGGCCTTGCTGGAGAAGTTTATCCTAAAAGGAATGATCAGGGGGGTTTCCATATGCCCCACATGTGTTAGAAGCGCTCATCAAGGAACATAACACCGGTATTACGGAAACTAGGGCGACATGAGTGGAACAAAACACCAGGCAAAAGGCCGAGCCTTCCACACACAACCAAGTATATAGATGCATTAATTAAATAAGAGATATTGTGATATCCCAAGATATCCATGTCCCAACATGGAACAACCTGCAACTAGCACGCTATAAGAGGGGCCGAGCAAAGCGGTAACATAGCCAAACAATGGTTTGCTGGGATGGTGGAAGGTTAGAGGCTGTGTCATGGCATTTTGGGAGGCTGACAAACAAGTGGTAGGTAGCGAGATATAGCGATAGCATCGAGACAACTAGTAAGCAAAGATAGTAGTGATATCCAAGGTAATGGTCATCTTGCCTGAAATCCCGCTAGGAAGAAGACCGAATCCATGAAGTAGTCGAACAATCGTAGTCGAACAAATCCTCACACTTCGCAATGTAACCGGACTATCGAGAAGAAGCACAACCGGAAAGAAGCAAACAACATGGTAAACAAACAAGCATAACCATGGCATGATGCACAACCAAGTATGATGCATGTCCGGTTTAAATGGCATGGCATGGCAAGGTGCAACAATCAAATACTACACATTAAGTGAAGCTCAATATGCAACGGGTTGCATACTGACAAAACTCCACGTTCGTTTACTTAGTTCACTCCCGTTTATGTACATGGCAAGATTAAATGTTGTTAAACATGTCAAGATGCGAAACATGATTAAACTACCTATCTAGGCAATTTAAATGAGGCCGGAAACAACCAAGAACAATTCCGGAAAATCCCCATATGCAATTTCGAAATTGGTACTGTTCTTCCTAAAACACAATTTTAATGTTGTTAAACAGCAAAAGTAAGTGCACCATGTTAATCTACACATTTTTCTACTCCATTTACATATAAAGTTTATTTAATATGGAGATACGTTTATTTAGTTATGAAATAAATCATTTTGGCATGTCATTTATGCAAAACAATGCAAACAGCAAGTTAAACATTTTAAACATGGATGAAAGTTGCATATTATGAAACTGCATGAAATTCTAAGCATTTTACATATATAAATCATTTTAATCCAATGCACGGTTTGTGAGTTATTAAATGCATGAAAGTGCAAGGGTTTTTCTGCAAATCTGGAATGCTCATGATAATTAGTAAATTCGCCCAGAACGGAAAAAAACGTAACGGGCTGAATCTGGTGAGCGCAGGATAGAAAGAATCGCTCAGGGTGAGGGATAGCGGTAGTGCTCACATCGGGCCTGGAGCTGGCGGGTTCGCAGCGGACCTGCGGGTCAGCTGAACCGACCGAACCGGTGAACCGGTCGAACCGGGTTCGATGCTGGGCCACCTGGCGGGGACGTGGGCAGAGGAGGCCGGCTGGCGCTACAACGCTCGTGCTCCTCGAGCTCGAGGCAGGAGGCGGAAGCAGCGGAACCTGGCGGCGGGGACGGCTGCCGGTGACGCGGGGCGGCGCGGAGACGGCATGGGACGGCGAAGAGGTGGACAGTGGGCGGATCTGGCCGGCGGCGCGATGCAGAAGGAAGTAGGGGAGGCATCGGTGTCGGGGCGAGCTGGGCGCGGCGTTCTCCTCCTCTGCTCCATGCAGAGGCTGGGCCGGGCGGATCAGGACCTTGCTGCGAGAGAACAAGAAGGTGAGGGAGGAAAGCAGAACGGAAGGAAGAGGAGGCAGGGCACGACGCGACCTGGTCGCCGGCGGCGGCCGGACGTGGCCGCGAGCCGGCGTGACGAGCGGCGGCGGCGGACCAAGGCAAGCAGGGGACTTGGCGGGCTGCTAGGCGAGGAGTACTCCGGTGGCGTGCTCCTGCGGCGTGGCTGCTGTTCGAACAGAGAGAGAACACAGAGAGATGCGTGAGGGAGAGAGAGAAAAAGAGAAAGAGAGGGACGGTGAGGAAGAGACCCTGTGCTCTGGCGAGGATGCTTACCGGTGCGGGGCGAGGGCATCGGGGAGGCACGAGGCCTCGGGCGCGAGCGCTGCGGCTGCTATCTCCTCGGGCTCGAGAGGAACGAGGAGAGCCTCGGGCGAGATGGAGTTGGATCGATGGATGGCTGCGAGTGGATGGATTTTTGGATCGGAGAGGATCCCGAGGTGACGGCGAGATGGAAATGTTAGGGTTGCCCGGATATATATATAGTAGGTGGACAAATATGGGACTACTTGGAACCTCCGATTTAGATCGGACGGTCGGAATAATAGGCTAGGAGAGTCCCAACAAGAAACCGAAGATGTTTGGGGTAATTCGGGATTGAACCCGACCCATCGGTCACGACCGAGCGGTTCGGGTCCGGGGAAGTTTCGGACGCGCATGCGAGGTTGGTTTGTGCACTGTGCAGAGAGAGTCCGGCTTAGGCAAAAGAGAAAACGAAGATCCAGGTTGCAAGTGTGGGCGGTCTTGGAACGGTCAACGACGGCAACGAGGAGAAACGACAACTAGGCGGATGCAATGCGTATGATGCCATGATGAATGCAATAAACAAATTAATTAACGCGACGAACACGAAAAACATGGAAGGCATCTAAAGCGTCGGTCTCGGGCTGTCACATTCACCTTGCCGGCTCGAGCCTTGCCGGCAAGTACCACTTACATCCCTAGCATTAGCCAGGGGTTTCTTGATGTCTTGTCTTATCTTCTTCCTAGTGTCTTTGTAACTAGGCCTTGAATCTTGATCTTGACGTTGGTTATCTCCGGCAAGCCTTGGCCATCGAGGCTGCTACCACTGCCTGTGCATAAGTCAGGGTATAAAATACCCATGTTTTATACACCGACAGGAGCCCCCAGGCCTGGGCCACACAAGCGTCCGAAGCTTCGTTGGGCTAGGCCCAAACAATGCATAGACACGTGGTAGGAAATTACCGCCGTAAAATCCTGTGATGATGATTTTTTGTCGCACGCCCACGTCACGCATTAAATGCGGGTCGCAGGAGTGGTGGACTAGAGCGACGGTTTGCGGTAGTGCGCCTGCAAAAGCGCTGCCACGTTGGACAGTAAAGAGCCAGCCCCCTCGCGCCTTCCCCATAAAAAGGTAACCGCGAGGAGGCGCTGCTCATTCACATCGCCCTCCGCTGCATCTTCTTCTTCCTCTCGCTCCAACAGATCTCGCCATTGCCGCTGCCACCAACCCGCGCCTCTTCCACCTCGAATCCTCCCTTTCGAGCCCTCATGGCGCCCAAGAAGGCTGATACGGAGGGAAAGAAGCCCGCCAAGCCTGTTGATCCCAAAGCAGAGAAGCGGAAGGCGGACTTGGAACAACGGCGGAGGGAGAACGTGGTTTTCTCGCCGCCGGCTCTGGACATCAACGCTTTGATAGCGAGGTACGCGTACATGCGGGGAAAGGATACCAAGGACCACAAGGCCCCAGTGGTGCTCCTCGTCGATGGCAAGACCCTGTCAGACGCATACCCATTTTTCTGCGCATATTTTTACTACGGTCTGGTTCCTCCATTTTTGGATTTCTTTGCTGAGCTGATGTACACTTTTGGATTCCGACTGCTGGATTTCACCCCAAATGCAATGACCTGCATGGCAGTCTTTGCCCACATGTGCGAAAATTTTGTCGGAGTCGTCCCCAATGTCGACCTCTTCCGCCACTTCTTCATTCCTCGCATCGAAGGTGATGCGCTTTCCGGCAGCGTGACTTGGATTCCCCAGGCCAAAGCTAAGGGACAGTACCTTGCGGGGATGCTGCATCTGAAATGGGAGGAATGGCGGGCGGAGTTGTGCTGGATTAAGGAGAAGGATTTCCCCAACTTCTGCTTGCCGCGCACGGAGAAGATCGACCGCGGCAAGAATTGGAGTGATTTTGGCGCCAGCGACAAGAAGCTTGGCCCGGCACTGAACCGGATTGCTCGCCTCAAGTCTACCGGGCTGACTATTGAGATGGTGGGAGCCAATTTCCTCCGGCGACGCCTTGCGCCGCTGCAGAAGAGGCAAAGGTACACTTGGGAGTACAAGAACACCGGGGATCACATGTGGATATACCCAGGGCTGGCCAATAACTTGACGGTCATGAAACACATCAGTCTCTGCCACCAACTCTTCAGGACCTCCGGCAAGTTTCATTTGCCGGCCCAAGTTGTACCACTGCACATCAACTCCGCCAAGGATTCCATATTGGCAATGATGGTGGTGTGTAACGCCCAACTGGTTGAAGCTGACTGGGAGCTGCCCTCACTTGAAGATGAGATGACCTGGGCTTCCAATCTGATGGAGAAGACCACTCGAGAGGAGAAGGACCTCATCCAAGCCACTAGGGATGAAGAGTTGGCGTTCATTGCCCACGGGGCCGAAGAAGTTTTGAAGACCGGCAACGCTGGCGGCTCCCGGGCCGCGAAAACTAAGGAGGAGGAAGAGACCCCCGATGAAAAGGTTGCCGAAGAGCACCAGGAGGAGCCTGCCGGGGAAGATGTTGCCGATGAAGCTGAGGAAGGAGAGGATCCTCAAGTCCCAAAGAAGAAAGCGCGCGTTCTTCGGAAGGCGGCTAGCCAGGAGGTAGTGCGGCCTTCTTCGTCAGGGGCCAGCCCTTCTGTGAAGAAGATGACCACCAGAACTGGCCAGCAGCAAGAAGTGCACCGGCAATCGACACGGCGTCCTCGAGTTCAACGTCCACCACTCTAGCAGGAAGTTGCCGGGGAAATTGGGTCTTCCCAACAGGCATCTTCGCCTCCACTGGCAATCAAGAGAGCCAGGGAGTCGCCTCCGCCAGTGAGATACGACCTCTCCATTCTCAGCGAGTCCAAAGACGAAGAGTGAGTGTAATTATTTTATCTTCATCAAATCTTGATCTTTGCCTTGACTGCCATTTGACTTGTCTTCCTCTTACTTTGTAGGGACACAGAACCGCTTGTGCACAGGGCAAAGCGAACGAGAGGTGCAACAGAGCTCAAACCCATGGCAAGTGCTGGGCAGGGGGCCACATCTACCGATACCATTGTCGTCAGCCCCCAGCCCAGCCCCCTATGTGAGGTCGTGGTGCAGTTCCCGCTCACAGGCGCTGGCACTGATGTTCCTCCTCCTGAGCCCAACAAGGAGATAGGAGGAGGCCGCCAAGAGGAAGAGCACCAAGAGGCGGATCCAGCTGTGGCTCCTCCATCGACCATCATCTCGGAGAGTGTTCCTCCGACAAGGGCCTCCGCTGATGAGCCTGCCCGCACCGAAATTGTCCCAGCAAGTGAGGCTGCCGGAGACCATGTGGCGGCAACCGAAGTTGCCGGGGAAGGAAACATCCTTCCTCAATGAACACCAATAGGTAATCCACTTGTCCTTCAAGCATTTGTCCAAAAATTTTGTTTTCTTGTAATCTGAACCACTTTCTGCTCTTGTTTCTGTTCCATCTTATAGATCCAACCTCTCCTGAAGAAAGAGAAATCCTTGCAGATGTGGCAGAAATCGCCAAGAGCGCTGCCGATGAAGCCACCAAAATCTCTGCTGAAGAGACCGACAAATCTGCTGCTGAGGAGGCAAGGGAAGTTACCGGAGAGCAGAGAAGGTCTCCCGACAACACACCCGTTCCCCCTCAAGCAAGCACAGAAATGGTAGTGTTTGCCGCTGACAAGCCAGACCTTGCCGCTCAACCAACCACGCCAACCACTCAAGCCTTGACGGACGTCCTAACGCTCACTGCTCCCCAGCAAGAATCTGAAGCCCCGAGTTCGTCAAGCACCGGAGGGCCAAACTTTGACAAGGAGATTGATCGTATCCTGGCCTCCATCCCCAAAAGTACTCTCGAAACTGATAACGCCACCGATAGCACAACAGATATCGCCTTCCTAGAAACCATGGCTGCTGGTCTTAGGGATGTGCAAGAACGCTATGGCAAACGATGGGATAAGCTTCAAGCGGAGCATATATCTCTGGAGGTAGTTGAGGAGAAACTGAAGAAGAAGGCGGAAGATATCCGCACTTGGTACAACAATCAATCTCACAACTTGAGGAGGCAAGAATAAAAACTTGCTGCCGCCCAGGAAAAGGCGACAACCTTGGACGGCAAGCTGGCAGAGCGCGAGGCACAACTCAACGCCCGTGAAAAGAACCTTGCCGTGCAAGAAGAGGCCCTTTCCGCCAAACTTCACGGCAAGGATGAAGAAATTGATAAGCTCCTTGAGTAGAGGACCCAAGAGCTGGAGAAGAATCACAAGGAATCTATCGAAATCCAAGCTCAAGAGAGTGTCGCCAAGCTCAAGGAAGCTACAGATAATGCTGATGCTGCCACCGCCAAGGTAGAATTGGAGTCCCAAGTGAACAAGCTTAGGGAAGATCTTGCCGCCAATAGCAAGGAGATTGAGGCCCTCAAAGGTGAAGCACAGAAGGTAGCTCATAGCCTAGGGTAGCTGCAGACGCAACTTGCATCTTAGAACCAATATCTTAATACGACCGGCAAGGCAATGGAGGACCTAAAATCCAAGCTTATCACCCTGGAAAAGGATCTTGAGGCCGCCAAGGAAAGGGAGGTGATCTTAACGGAGAAACTTGACGCAGAAGAGACCTCCCGGAAAGACGCCGAGAACAAATTTTCTGAGCTGCGATAAGTGCTCTCCCTCTGGATGAATAGGCTTGTCAACATTGCTGAGCGCATAACTTCCCAACTCGCCATCATGGACATGAGGAGATGGAGCTTCACTGTCAACGACAAAGAGACCGCCAGCGCCAGACTGACCAAGTTCTTCGAGGGCCTGATCGATGCTTTGAAAACTTATCATGAGGACATGTCTACTTCATTTGCTGATGAATCCTGCAAGTTTGGCCGCGACGTCCTCTACAAGGTGCTTGTCAAGATCGCCTATCGGAATCCAGACGTTGATCTCTCCGGGATATTCAGGCGCCTTCCGGAGAACACTGATATCACAACCATAGACAAGGTCGTCGCCCCACTAGCCGACAAGGTCCTTCTTGTTCCCCGACATGAAGGCGACCTCCAAAATTAATCTTGTCGCTTCATTTGTCTCCAGTGCTACCATGTAAAGATACATTTAATCTTAAGTTAGATATGCACTGTGTTTGAGATGTGATGCAACTTAAGCTGTTTTGAAATGAATGTATGCTATTTTCCTTGTCTTATTCTGCCTTTGCATGAGTTGTATACCCTACGCTTGCCGGACACTTGCCGGTGCGCACACTCTTGCCGCGAGCGCTTGAGGACGGATCCTTAGCAGCCTGCCGAAGTGCCGCTGCCGGCAAGTTTTACTCTTGACGATTCCAACGCAGCTGCTCAAGTTATTGAGCAGACTCGAAATAAAATGAGAGCGCGATTGGTCACGGCAAGGTTCCTTAGCGTGCAGGTTTCTCATACGAAGACATAAATCGTTCAAGGAAGATTGCAAATACAACAAAGAAATTATTTCAAAGTTTTTTTACTTAGCTTCTTTTCTTTGTCGTGCTTCTTGTTACAAAACGATCACTTGAAGGTCATTTGGTGGTATCCAACACCACATCATCCCCCCCCCCGGAAACTTGCACGCGAGGGAACCTTCTATCCTTTTGAGAAAAAGAAAGAAGAGAAAGAAGTGGATGGATGCCTTGACGGCTCATTAATCATTTCATACAAGGCAAAGTATAACACAACATCACATGTAATCATACATAAGCGAAAATGTACTTAACAAAGAGTTGCGAAACACTTAGCTTTATTTACTTATGCACATGATCTGCGCCTGGCTTTGTACATAGGGTTACATGTCTGCCGACAAGGCTTGTACAAAATGTGCTACCGGGAGACCCGGCAACTGCGCCTTATGGATAGAACTTTCGAAGATGCTCAATATTCCATGAGTTTTGCACTGGGGTGCCATCTTCGGTCTCCAGACGAACTGCACCAGGTCTGGTGACCCGCACTACCCGATAAGGGCCTTCCCACTTCGGCGTCAACTTGTTGGATCCCTTGGCAGACTGAACGCGCCGAAGAGCAATGTCGCCTTCCTCAAGGCTTCGAGCATGCACTTTGCGGCTATGATAGCGACGCAAAGCTTGCTGGTAGCATGCAGCTCTCACAGCAGCTCGAAGACGATCTTCCTCAAGGAGCGTGGCATCATCTTGCCGCAGCTGCTCTTGCTGTGCTTCGTCGTAAGCAAGCACTCGAGGTGACCCATATGTGAGTTCCGTGGGGAGCACTGCCTCTGCACCATAGACTAGGGAGAAGGGTGTTTGGCCGGTAGCTCGATTTGGTGTCGTCCTGAGCGACCAGAGAACTGCCGGCAACTCATCAATCCAGCGCCTTCCGCACTTGTGTAGCTTGTCAAAAGTTCTCGTTTTGAGGCCTCGCAGCACTTCAGCATTCGCCCTTTCCGCTTGGCCGTTGCTTCTTGGGTGAGCAACGGATGCAAAGCAAATCTTGCTTCCAAGGTCTTGGATGTACTGCATGAAGGCGCGGCTCGTGAACTGTGTGCCATTGTCTGTGATGACTCTGCTAGGAACACCAAAATGGCAAAGTAATCCCTTAAAGAATTTGACGGCTGACTGTGCTGTCACCTTCCTCACTGGCTCCACTTCTGGCCACTTTGTGAACTTGTCGATTGCAACATACAAGAACTCAAAGCCCCCGGTAGCACGAGGAAAAGGGCCCAATATATCGAGCCCCCAGACCGAGAAGGGCCAGGAGAGTGGAATTGTCTGAAGGTCTTGTGCTGGCTGATGGATATTCTTCGAATGGAACTGGCATGCTTCACACTTGGTTACTAGCTCAGTTGCATCTTGGAGAGCAGTAGGCCAATAGAAGCCTTGCCGGAAAGCTTTGCCGACAAGAGCTCTTGATCCTATGTGAGAGCCACATATGCTTCCGTGTATCTCTGCCAACAGCTTCAGTCCATCTTCCCAGCAAATGCACCTCAATTTCACCCCATTTGACCTTTTTCTGTGCAGAATGTTGTCAACAAACTGATACATACTTGACTGTCGGGCTACTTTTTTGGCTTCTTCTTGACCATCGGGAAGTTCTCCTGTCTGAAGGAAACGGATGATTTGGTGTGCCCATGCCGGAGCCTGTGGCTCGACGACAAGGACTAAAGGCATCTCTTCGGCTGTGGGACCGCTTGCCTGGACGGCAAGAACCTGCGGTTCTGCGCGAGGCCGCTGCTCATCGGCAAGCGTGTTGTTACCGGCAACTTCCTTGCCGGTAGCTTCTGGAAGCTCTGCCGGGAAGTACTTACCGGTGTTTAATTTTCTTATTTTGTTTGCCTGCACTGATGGAGTGACTGATGGTTGAGTTAAATGATGCACAAAAGTTCCCGGTTCCACAGGAAGCTTCTGGGCTGCACACTTTGACAAATGATCAGCAATGTTGTTTTCCGCACGAGGGATGTGCTCTGTTTGCAATCCCTCAAAGTGTTCTTCCAATTTCCTCACTTCTTCCACATATGCTTCCATCAATGGGCTCTGATAATCCTTGTTAACTTGTTTGACAACGAGCTGTGAGTCTCCACGGACGATCAACTTTCTGATTCCGAGGTCAATCGCGATCCTGAGACCGGCAAGGAGTCCTTCGTACTCAGCAGTGTTGTTTGTAGCTTTCTCCCTGGGAAAGTGCATTTGAACCACATACTTGAGGTGCTCTCCGGTGGGTGCGACAAGCAGCACTCCGGCACCGGCGCCTTGCAGCGAGAAGGCACCGTCAAAGTACATGATCCATTCTTTGGCCGCTTCTTTGCCGGGGAGAACTGTTTCTTGAATTTCTTCATCAGGTGTTGGTGTCCACTCGGCAATGAACTCCGCCAAGGCTCTGCTTTGAATAGTTGAAGTACTTTCAAACTTAAGTGCAAAACTGGACAGCTCCAACGACCATTCCACTATTCTGCCGGTTGCATCTGGATTCCTCAGAATGCGCTGCAACGGGAAACAGGTGACGACGGTAATTTCATGTGCTTGGAAGTAATGGCGCAACTTTCTCTAGGCCATGAGAAGGCCGAAAAGCAGCTTCTGCACACCAGAGTATCTTGACCTAGCCCCCTACAAAAGGGAACTAACAAAATACACGGGTTATTGCACCATCTTTTTCTTTGGCACCACTTGCTGGTTTCCTGCATTTGTTTGCGTTGATCTTGACTTGTCGGCACTAGACCCTGCAGGAGAAGATTCCGGTTCATCGCTTAACGGGCTTGCTACTGCTGCTTCATCATTATCTGCTTCTCTCTCTGCCACTAATGCAGCACTGACCACTTGATTTGTCGCCGCTAAATATAGTAGCAACGACTCTTGTGGTTTAGGCACAACTAGTGTTGGCGAAGAGGAGAGGTACCTCTTCAAATCTTGCAGCGCGGCCTCCGCTTCCGGAGTCCATTTCATTGGACCTACCTTTTTCAAGATTTTGAAAAATGGCAAGGCGCGCTCTGCAGATTTGGAGATGAACCTGCTTAGTGTAGCAATGCAGCCGACAAGACGTCGCACATCCTTGACGCTCTTTGGTGCTTCAATTTGCTCTATAGCTTTGATCTTGTCGGGATTGGCTTCAATTCCACGTTGAGACACAAAGAACCCGAGAAGTTTGCCAGATGGAATGCCAAATACACACTTCTCGGGGTTGAGTTTATGTTTATTCTACGCAAATTTGCAAATGTTTCTTCTAAGTCTTGAATGAGGGTTGATTTGTCCTTGGTTTTGACCACTATATCATCCACATATGCTTCCACATTCCTGTGTAACTGGGGCTCAAAACCAATCTGGACTGCTCTTGCAAATGTTGAACTAGCACTTTTTAGTCCAAAAGGCATACGCACAAAGCAGTATGTGCCACATGGAGTAATAAATGCGGTCTTTTCCTCATCCTCCTTGGCCATGAACATTTGGTGATAACCAGAGTACGCGTCAAGAAAGGAGAGTAAATTACAGCCAGCAGTAGAGTCAACAATTTGATCAATACGCGGCAAAGGGAAAGGATCCTTTGGACATGCTTTGTTGATATCCGTGTAGTCAATACAAAGTCTCCACTTTCCGTTTGCTTTCCGCACTACAACTGGATTTGCCAACCATGTTGGATGTAGTACACCTCTAACTAAACCAGCTGCTTCTAACTTCTTTATTTCTTCAGCGATAAACTGTTGCCATTCCAAACCTTGCTTCCTGACCTTCTGCTTGACGGGCCGAGCATGGGGACAGACGGCAAGGTGGTGCTCAATTACCTCCCTGGGAACACCGGGGATGTCAGATGGTTGCCATGCAAACACATCGACATTCGCCCGCAGGAAGGCAATGAGCGTGCTTTCCTATTTGCTGCCAAGAGCGGAACTGACGGTGAAGGTACCGCCAGTACCGTCCTCCTTTGCCGGCACCTTCTTGGTTGCTGGTGGAGTAGCTTTGGACTTCTTGGCGGTAGAGCTCTCCGGCATATCATCAACGGGTGCGCCGCACTCCGAAGAGGTGCGCTTCGCGGAAGACTGGTCAGAGGTCATGTCGCTCTTCTTGCTTCTCTTTTTATTGGCGGGAGCGGGCGCCTTAGTGGTGGATGCTGCAACCGCTCCTCTGTAAAGCTTGTCGACGCAGATTACTGCATCTTTCTTGCCGGAGTTGATAGTGATGACTCCCATCGGCCCTGGCATTTTAAGAGGATTGTAGGCATAATGAGACGCTGCCATGAACTTCGCCAAAGCTGGGCGTCCAAGAATTCCATTGTAAGGCAGAGGGATCTTAACCACGTCAAACACAATCTTCTCGGTTCTATAATTCAATTCCCCGCCAAATGTCACCGCCAGAGTGATCTTTCCCTTGGGTTGTCTCCTTCCCGGATTGACCCCCTGAAACGTGCCCGTTTGCTGGAGATCTTCATCGGGAATCTGTAACCTCTTGATGACTTCTGGTGAAATCAAATTCAGGCCAGTTCCACCGTCAACCAACATTTTTGTGACTTGGAGGTTGCGTATCATTGGTGAAACCAACAACGGCAAGCACCCAACCGCGGTTGTGCGATCAGGGTGATCCTCTGCATAAAAAATGATGGGCGTGTGGGACCATTTGAGCGGCTTTTGAGCACCCATTGCCGGTTCTGCCGCATTAACCGCACGCGCCCACTGCTTGAGTTGGCGGTGGGAGGAGTGCAAAGATGCACCCCCGTCAATGCACATGACTTCGGTTGCCTTCTGGAACTCTCGTTCGCTAGACTCATCTTCATAGTCGTCATCATCCTCATCATCATCTTCCTCTTTCTTATCTCGGCCTCAAGCAGGTTTCTCTTTCTGCTGCTTAGTGATACGTCTCCGTCGTATCTACTTTTTCAAACACTTTTGCTCTTGTTTTGGACTCTAATTTGCATGATTTGAATAAAACTAACCCGGACTGACGCTGTTTTAAGCAGAACTACCATGGTGTTGTTTTTTGTGCAGAAATAAAAGTTCTTGGAATTGGACGAAACTTTTTGGAGATTTTTTATGGAATAAATAAAAATTCTTGAGCCAAGACCTACTGGAGGGGGGCCACCTGCTGCCCACGAGGCACCAGGGCGCGCCACCCCCCCTGGCGCGCCCTGGTGGCTTGTGGGGCTCACGTGGCTCCGCTGACCCTAATCTCAGGCCTATAAATTCACAATTCCAGAGTAAAACATAGGAGAGGAAGGTTTATTTCATTTCACGATACGGAGCCCCTGCCACCTCCTGTTCTTCATCGGGAGGCCAGATCTGGAGTCCGTTCGGGGCTCCGGAGAGGGGGATCTTCCGGCATCGTCATCATCAACCATCCTTCACCACCAATTTCATGATGCTCACTGCCGGGAGTGAGTAATTCCTTTGTAGGCTTGTTGGACGGTGATGAGTTGGATGAGATTTATCATGTAATCGAGTTAGGTTTGTTAGGGCTTGATCCCTAGTATCCACTATGTTCTGAGATTGATGTTGCTATGACTTTGCTATGCTTAATGCTTGTCACTAGGGCCCGAGTGCCATGATTTCAGATCTGAACCCTTTATGTTTTGATGAATATATTTGTGTTCTTGATCCGGTCTTGCAAGTTATACGCACCTGCTATGTGTTATGATCTGCATACCCCAAGGTGACAATAATTGGGATTCTTTCCGGTGATTGCCATAGTTTGAGGAGTTCATGTATTCACTATGTGTTAATGCTTTGTTCCGGTTCTCTATTAAAAGGAGGCCTTAATATCCCTTAGTTTCCTTATGGACCCCGCTGCCACGGGAGGGTAGGACAAAAGATGTCATGCAAGTTCTTATCGCAAGCACGTATGACTATATACAGAATACATGCCTACATTACATTGATGAATTGGAGCTGGTTCTGTGTCGCCCTAGGTTATGACTGTTACATGATGAATGTTATCCACAATAATCACCGATCCAATGCCTACGAGCTTTTCACATATTGTTCTTTGCTAAGTTACTACTGTTGCTACTATTGTCACAACTGCTACTACTATTGCTGCTATCGTTACTATTACTGTTACTATTATTGCTACTGCTATCAAACTACCATATTACTGTGCTACTGATCACTCTGCTGCAGATATTTAGTCTCCAGGTGTGGTTGAATTGACAACTCAACTGCTAATACTTGCAAATATTCTTTGGCTCCCCATGTGTCGAATCAATAAATTTGGGTTGAATACTCTACCCTCGAAAACTGTTGCGATCCCCTATACTTGTGGGTTATCAAGACCTTTTTCTGGCTCCGTTGCCGGGGAGCATAGCTCTATTTGCTGAGTCACTTGGGATTTATATTTGTTGATCACTATGAAGAATCTGAAAGACGCTAAGACCAAGATCGTTCCCTCTAAGACGAGGGAAGGTAAGGAACATCCATCTAGCTCTGCACTTGATTCACCTTCTGTTTTGAGTAAACTTGCAACACCACCACCTGCTATTAATTCTGATATGTCGCAAGTTATTGATGATACTGCTTCTGCTATGAATGATACTTATGATGATGCTAGTACTATGCTTGATAATGCTATGCCACTTGGTGAATTTCTTAATGAACAAATTGCTAAAGCTAAAGAAACTGAAAATGTTGAAACTCTTGAAAATTATGATTCACCTATTACGCCTAGCTCTCCTACTTGAGTTGAATCACCTGATGAACATTTCTTTGATAGGGAGACAGCTAGAGCCATTCTTGCTTGTAAGGATAGAGAAGAAGTTATAAAATTGCTTGCTGAAATGAAAGAAAAATCTACGAGGGAGAGAATGAAATATGATCCTAAGTTTGCTACCTCTCCCATATTTGTTACTGGTAAGGAATATGAATTCTCTATCGATCCTGAGTTAATTACTTTGGTAGAATCTGAACCTTTCCATGGCTATGAAACTGAAACCGTTGTGGCACATCTTACTAAATTAAATGATATAGCCACCCTATTCGCTCATGAGGAAAAAATTCGCTATTACTATATTCTTAAGTTGTTTCCTTTCTCATTAAAGGGTGATGCTAAGGAATGGTATAATACTCTTGCTCCTGGTTGTGTGCGTAGTCCCCAGGATATGATTTATTACTTCTCTGAAAAATATTTTCCTGCTCATAAGAAACAAGCTGCTTTACAGGAAATATTTAACTTTGTGCAAATTGAAGAAGAGAATCTCCCTCAAGCTTGGGGGAGGCTTCTCCAATTACTTAATGCTTTGCCTGATCATCCTCTTAAGAAAAATGAAATACTTGATATCTTCTATAATTGACTAACCGATGCTTCTAGGGACTACCCAGATAGTTGTGCTAGCTGTGTTTTCAGGGAACGAACTATTGAACAAGCTGAGGAGCTATTGAATAATATATTGAAGAATGATAATGATTGGACACTTCCTGAACCACCGCCTAAACCCACTCCGAAGAAGAGGGGTATTTTATTTCTCAGTCCTGAAGATATGCAAGAAGCAAAGAAATGTATGAAGGAAAAAGGTATTAAAGCTGAAGATGTTAAGAACTTGCCACCTATTGAAGAAATACATGGTCTTGACACACCGCCACAGGTAGTAGAGGTAAATTCTCTTATAAAGTTTGATGAAGGTGATATCCCTTATAACAAACTTCCTAGTCAATGCTTGTATGAATTTGACAATTATATTACTAAGCAAGATCATTTCAATGCAAATGTTATGAAAGAATTGAAACGAAATGCCTACATGATTGATCGCTTGAGTGACTTGTTGTTTAGAATTGCTAATGATGTCAAAGGTGTAGGTAAACATGCATATATGGTTCAAACCCAATTAGAACAAGTTGCTAAATCTCAAAGTGAATTGCTCAACGAAATGAATAACAATATGAATGATCATGCTGTTAGAGTAATGACTAGAGGAGGTAGAATGACTCAGAAGCCACTTTATCCTGAAGGTCACCCAAAAAGAATTGAACAAGACTCTCAAAGAATTAATGTTGATGCACCTAGTCCATTTAAAAATAAAAATAAAAAGAAAAATGATAGGACTTTGCATACTTCTAGTGAACCGAGGTAGAAAAACCCTTGGAGGATAGTAATGATGTTTCTATTTCCGATGCTGAAACACAATCTGGTAATGAACATTCACTTGATGATAATAATAATGATGATGCTCATGTGGATACCCAACTAGATAATGATGAAGAACTTGATAATGATGTTGAAATAGAACCTGCTGTTGATCTTGATAACCCACCTCCTAAAAACAAACGTTATGATAAAAGAGACTTCGTTGCTAGAAAACATGGTAAAGAAAGAGAACCATGGGTCCAAAAACCCATGCCCTTTCCTCCTAAGCCATCTAAGAAAAAGGATGAGGAAGAATTTGAACACTTTGTTGAAATGCTTAGGCTAGTCTTTTTGCGTACTCGTTTGACTGATATTTCAAAGATGGCCCCTTATGCTAAATATATGAAAGACATTGTCACAATTAAAAGAAAGATACATGAAGCTGAGATTTCTACCATGCTTGTGAATTATTCTTTTAAGGATGGAGTACCTAAGAAACTAGGAGATCCAGGAATACCAACTATACCATGCTCCATTAAAAGAAATTATGTCAAAACTGCCTTGTGTGATTTAGGAGCTGGTGTTAGTGTTATGCCTTTCTCTTTATAAAAAAGACTTGATTTGAATAAACTCACTCCCACTGAAATATCATTGCAAATGGCTGACAAATCAACTGCCATACCTATCGGTGTTTGTGAGGATGTGCCCGTTGTAGTTGCAAATGTTACTATCCTAACAGATTTTGTTATACTTGATATGCCCGAGGACGACAATATGTCGATTATCCTTGGTAGACCCTTTTTGAATACTGCAGGGGCTGTTATTGATTGCAACAAAAGCAAGGTCACTTTTCATATCAATGGTAATGGACATACGGTGCACTTTCCGAAGAAACAATTTCAAGTAAATGGTATTCATATTATTGAGAAGACTCCGACAATTACCATTGGAAGTTTTCAAGTCCCTCTTCCTACTGTCAAAAAGAAATATGAAACACTTATAATTGGGGAAATGCATATCCCCGTTGAGGTAACTTAGTGTCATACGAAAATTCTTCGGTTTCATGTCACTCGGAAATGGTCTTTTAATAAGACTTGATCAACCTTATTAATGGATTTTTTTTAGAGGCATGTGGTCGATGAATTTAGTAAGCACAACCCTCTGTACCCACCTTTTGTTTTCTGTTATTTCTAGTTAAATGCAATTAAATGCCATGATTATCCTGTTTTCTGAATTATCCGTGCAATAAAAAATGGCCCAAAAATAAAAGTGCTCAGAATGCAATAAAATTTTGACATGAATTTTTATAGAATATTTCAGAATTTTTGGCACTGAAAACATACCAGGGGGATGCCCCAGGTGCCCACGAGGCACCAGGGCGCGCCACCCCCCTGGCGCGCCCTGGTGGCTTGTGGGCCCCACAGGGACCACCTCACTTATCCCTTCAGCCCACTTCGTCTCTTACCTCTAGCAAAAATTCCTGGTAGCTCTCTCTCTCGTGTTCTTGCTCCCAAACCTAAGATTTTTGATCTCTTTGCTCGGAGCTCCGTTTCCAAAACTGTTTTGGGAGATTGCTACTTGGTATGTGACTCCTCCATTTCTCCAATTAGTTTTTGCTCTAGTGGATTATATTTTGCATAATTAGTTGCTCTTGGTGCTACTGAAAGTGAGCTTGCATGTTGAATTCTTTGAGTTCCAAGTAGTTTGAATGCTTGATATAGCCTCTAGACACCCATATGAGTAGTTGCTATCAATTTTGTGAAGTTTTATTGATATCATTTTGTGGCCCAATATTTTTCAGAAATTTGTTCTTAGGAAAATGAATATCTTCCGGAGGAGTTCTTCGAAGCGGACCGCCAAGGGAGTCCTTGGGGACTCCTCGGACAGCGACCTCAACATTCCGCGTAGGATGGAGGTCCGACCGTGCGAATGGCCGCACAACGCCTTCATGAATGAAGCTGGATTCTACCAAGAGTTCGCGCAATTTGTCGCTAATGCCGGATTGACCGACTTCCTCATAGATGAGTGTGACCAGCACCGCATCCTTACGAATTCCTTTGTGCAAAACTTTCATTTTCTGAATAGGCTCGAACCCCCTGAGGTGCGCTTTGATTTATATGTTGAACATCATCACATACCTCTGGCTGAGTTTTGTGAGATTTTTTTGATCCCCTTTGATGGGGAAATAAGAGAGCCTCGACCGGAGGAGTTTGAGGGCTTCCTCCACACTTTAACTATGGGAGAGGAAAGGGGCGTGTCGAGAGCCCGAGCCACTAGCTTACAGTTTCCCTCCGTTCATTACTTTGCTTTATTCATAGGAAAATGCTTGACTGCTAGAGAGCAAGGTGGTGCGCTATGTGCACTTGACTTTGCCATTTTACGCCGCGCACTACATAATGACAACACTTATAACCTAGGAGCTATCATTGCATGCCACCTGCACAATAATAGGACTAAGGGTAAAATTCATGGTGGAATTTATGCTACTCACTTAGCGAGATGTTTTAATGTTAACATACGACCACATGATTACTTGTTGCCCAGAGTTTACTTAGATCACTAGTCTATGAGAGACCACCACTTTCTTGATGCTCCTGAGCCTCCTCACCACATTCGTTATAACTTGGTTTTTAGTGAGGATACTCGTGATATTATTCCGTTGCCTGCACCTACTTTGTTTGATTCTCATGCCAGGAATGGATATACTGTTATGCCACCGGACATCGTTGCTTACTAGAACGCCTTGGCAGCGGCAGAGGAGGAGGCCCAGGATTGGGATGCCCGGGTGCCGCCGCCTCAGCATTTTCACATGGGACCGGATGGCTACTACGGATGGCCGTAGACCAAGCTAGGCAAAAGCCTAAGCTTGGGGAGTACGTATCTCTCACCGACATTACATTCATGTTCACATATTCATTTCAGTTGTCGGTGTTCATACTTTTTCATTGTATAATCCATGTTAGTTTTATTTTCTCGCTTTCTTCTTGTGTGTTTGAAAAACTTTGAGAAAATCCAAAAATATTTCTCGTTTCTTTTCGGTTTTTCTTTCTAGCTTAATTAGTTGTAGTATTAAAAGAAAACCCAAAAAGATTTCCCGTTTCTTCTTTTGCTTGTTGGGAGCTTTCCCGTGTAAATAGTTTTTCTCGTTTTTGTTTTGTCTTCTTTGATTTGCATCCTTCAAGAAAAAAAGAAAAAACTAAAAACTCCAAAAATATTTCAGTGTGTTTCTCTGAAATTCTTTTCCTTTGTTGAGTCATTGTAAGGAGAAGACCACGATGAAAATGTTGAGTGGCTCTCATATGCATTATTGTTGATCTAACAAAGAGCCCATATTACCTTGTCTTCTCCTTTGAATAAAATGCTTGCAGATTCCAGCTTAGTCCATGGCACACTTGCACTATTTTTATATTCGTATCATTCGGTCGTGCAAGTGAAAGGCAATAATGACGATAATTTGATGAAGTGACTGTGGCAAGGAAAAGCGGGTATGAACTCAACTTGTTTTTGTTTTTGTAAATATGTTTAACTCATTATCCACGATTCAGCATATTATGATTAAACATGTTTATGATGACAATTAGAGATTATAGTTGCTCATGCCATGCTTAAGTAGCTAGGAGTGGATAATGATTTATCTTGGGTGTCAACATGCATTAAAATGTTCATGATGTAGTATGATGATATGGTATCCTCCTCTGAATGTTTCGAGTGGCTTGACTTGGCACATGTTCACGCATGTAGTTGATTCAAAACCAACATAGCCTTCATGATATTTATGTTCATGGTGCTTATATCCTACTCATGCTAGTATTCAATGTTGATTATTCATAATGCATGATTATGACCGTTTTCGCTCTCTAGCTGGTCGCTTCTCAACCTATTTGCTAGCCTTCGCCTATACTAAGCGGGAATACTGCTTGTGCATCAAAACTCCTAAACCAAAGTTATTCCAGATGAGTCCACTATATCTACCTATATGCGGTATTACTATGCCGTTCTAAGTAAATTTGCATGTGCCACCTCTAAATATTCAAATGAACATCTGTTTTGTGCGCCCGTACCGCTCATGGAGCGACAGGGGGCGGTCAGTATCTTCCATGCTAAGCGGGTTATTCTCATGATGATTGTTTATTCACTTGTCCTTGCACGAGAGGGGCTGGTAATTGGCATGCCTAGTCCCATAATTAAAATTGCAAAATAATAAAACAAACTCCCCCGGAAAGTTGTTGGTATGGAGGGCACCCGAGGATTCGGCTAGCCATGGCTTGTGTTTGTTGGTGGAGGGGGAGTAAACTTTACTTTATCGCTTGGGAACCGCCGCTAATGTGTTTAGCATGGAAGATATTGAAAACTCTCGGTCGTGACGTTGACAGGAAAGGCATACCTCCCAAAATTATATTTATCTCTGATTTAAGCTTCGAGCTCTGGCACCTCTGCAAATCCCTGCTTCCCTCTGCGAAGGGCCTATCTATTTACTTTTATGTTATTTTACTTTTATTGTTGAGTCATCACCTTCTCAAACAAGCACCAGACCTGAGAGCACTATTGTCATTCTCATGCATTGTGTATAGTTAATGTTGTGTGCATCATGACTGGATCTCTTCTACCATGAATTACAATGTTTAGTCACTGCTTGAACTTTGGAGGTGCTCTGCATTTATGTTTTGCGGTTTCAGAAAGGGCTAGCAAGATACCATATTGTCATATTATATCATGATCGTTTTGACAAAGTGTTGGCATTTGAGATATCTTATTATTGCTCGCTAGTTGATTTTGCCATTGATATGAGTGAATATAATTTCTAAGAGTTATCATTGGCATGGTTAGTTCATGATCTTTGCTGAAAACTTGGGTACTATTTAAGCATATATATATATAGATACAAGAACAAAAGAGTTCGTAAAAGTTTTTCTTTATCACTTTCAGTTTGTCAACTGAATTGCTTGAGAACAAGCAATGCGTTAAGCTTGGGGGAGTTGATATGTCTCCGTCGTATCTACTTTTTCAAACACTTTTGCTCTTGTTTTGGACTCTAATTTGCATGATTTGAATAAAACTAACCCGGACTGACGCTGTTTTAAGCAGAACTACCATGGTGTTGTTTTTTGTGCAGAAATAAAAGTTCTTGGAATTGGACGAAACTTTTTGGAGATTTTTTATGGAATAAATAAAAATTCTTGAGCCAAGACCTACTGGAGGGGGGCCACCTGCTGCCCACGAGGCACCAGGGCGCGCCACCCCCCCTGGCGCGCCCTGGTGGCTTGTGGGGCTCACGTGGCTCCGCTGACCCTAATCTCAGGCCTATAAATTCACAATTCCAGAGTAAAACATAGGAGAGGAAGGTTTATTGCATTTCACGATACGGAGCCGCCGCCACCTCCTGTTCTTCATCGGGAGGCCAGATCTGGAGTCCGTTCGGGGCTCCGGAGAGGGGGATCTTCCGGCATCGTCATCATCAACCATCCTTCACCACCAATTTCATGATGCTCACTGCCGGGAGTGAGTAATTCCTTTGTAGGCTTGTTGGACGGTGATGAGTTGGATGAGATTTATCATGTAATCGAGTTAGGTTTGTTAGGGCTTGATCCCTAGTATCCACTATGTTCTGAGATTGATGTTGATATGACTTTGCTATGCTTAATGCTTGTCACTAGGGCCCGAGTGCCATGATTTCAGATCTGAACCCTTTATGTTTTGATGAATATATTTGTGTTCTTGATCCGATCTGGCAAGTTATACGCACCTGCTATGTGTTATGATCCGCATACCCCAAGGTGACAATAATTGGGATTCCTTCCGGTGATTGCCATAGTTTGAGGAGTTCATGTATTCACTATGTGTTAATGCTTTGTTCCGGTTATCTATTAAAAGGAGGCCTTAATATCCCTTAGTTACCTTATGTACCCCGCTGCCACGGGAGGGTAGGACAAAAGATGTCATGCAAGTTCTTATCACAAGCACGTATGACTATATACAGAATACATGCCTACATTACATTGATGAATTGGAGCTAGTTCTGTGTCGCCCTAGGTTATGACTGTTACATGATGAATGTTATCCAACATAATCACCGATCCAATGCCTACGAGCTTTTCACATATTGTTCTTTGCTAAGTTACTACTCTTGCTACTATTGTCACAACTGCTACTACTATTGCTGCTACCGTTACTATTACTATTACTATTATTGCTACTGCTATCAAACTACCATATTACTGTGCTACTGATCACTCTGCTGCAGATATTTAGTCTTCAGGTGTGGTTGAATTGACAACTCAACTGCTAATACTTGCAAATATTCTTTGGCTCCCCTTGTGTCGAATCAATAAATTTGGGTTGAATACTCTACCCTCGAAAACTGTTGCGATCCCCTATACTTGTGGGTTATCACTTAGCCTTGCCGCGACGACCTCCTCGGCCACTGATGTCTACTACACAACTTATTCTTGTAGACTCGTGTTGGGCCGCCAAGCGCAGAGTTTTGTAGGACAGTAGCAATTTTCCCTCAAGTGGATGACCTAAGGTTTATCAATCCGTGGGAGGTGTAGGATGAAGATGGTCTCTCTCAAACAACCCTGCAACCAAAAAACAAAGAGTCTCTTGTGTCCCCAACACACCCAATACAATGGTAAATTGTATAGGTGCACTAGTTCGGCGAAGAGATGGTGATACAAGTGTACTATGGATAGTAGATATAGGTTTTTTTAGTGCGAACAATAAAAAACATCAAGGTAACAAGTAACAAAAGTGAGCATAAACAGTATTGCAATGCTTAGAAAAAAGGCCTAGGGTTCATACTTTCACTAGTGCAATCTCTCAACAATGCTAACATAATTGGATCATATAATCATCCCTCAACGTGCGATAAAGAATCACTCCCAAGTTCCTATTAGCGGAGAACATAAGATAGAAATTGTTTGTAGGGTACGAAACCACCTCAAAGTTATCCCTTTCGATCGATCTATTGAGCTATTCCTATAAGTATCACAAACAGCCCTAGAGTTCGTACTAAAATAACACCATATGATACACATCAACCAACTCTAATGTCACCTAGATACTCCAATGTCACCACAAGTATCCGTGAGTTGATTATATGATATGCATCAAACAACTTCATAATCATAATATTCAATCCACACAAAGAACTCCAAGGAGCACCCCAAAGTTTCTATCGAAGAAAAGATAATGAAAACGTGCATCAACCCCTATGCATAGATTACCCCAATGTCACCACGGGAATCCGCGAGTTGAGTGCCAAAACATATATCAAGTGAATCAATATAATACCCCATTGTCACCATGGGTATTCATATGCAAGACATACATCAAGTGTTCTCAAATGTGAAATATTCAATCCAACAATAACGAAACCTCAAAGGGAAAAGATTCAATTCATCACAACAAGGATAGAGAGGGAAGAAACACCATATGATCCAACTATATTAACAAAGCTCGCGATACATCAAGATCGTGCCAAATCAAGAACACGAGAGAGAGAGATCAAACACATAGCTACTAGTACATACCCTCAGCCCCGAGGGTGAACTACTCCCTCCTCGTCATGGAGACCGCCTGGATGATGAAGATGGCCTCCGGAGATGATTTCCCTCCCCCTCCGGCAGGGTGCCGGAAAAGGGCTCCAGATGGGATCTCCTTGGTACAGAGGCTTGCGGTGGCGTAAAAACTCATCTAGGTTAACTTTCGGGGGTTTCTGAATATATAGGATTTTTCAGCATTGGAATCACGCAAAGAGGTGCCACAGGGGGCCCACGAGGCACCAGGACGCGCCTGGGGGGGTGGCGCGCCCTGGTGGCTTGTGGGGCCCCTGTGGCTCTTCTGCTGCTCCCTCGAAGCTTCCTGGGTATGTTTCCTTCCAGAAAAAATCTTCAAAAAGTTTTGCTGCATTTGGACTTCATTTGATATGGATTTTCTGGAAAACCAAAAACAAGCAGAAAACAACAAATGGCACTGGGCACTAGGTCAATATGTTAGTCCATAAAAATCATATAAAAGTGCACCAAAATCATACAAAACTATAATAAAAATGGCATGCATACTTCATAAATTATAGATATGTTGGAGACGTATCAGCCACCACGACCCCTCTTGCCAGATCCGCCTGCACCATCTTGGCCCTTCTCCTTATCGCGCTTTTCATACTCAGCTTTCTGCTTCTCAGCAAGTTGCTCAACTTGCCGACACTCTTGGAGATCATGACCTTTTGTGCGGTGAATCTTGCAGTATGGACCATCGGACTTGCCGGTCTTCTCGCCAGCCGCGGCTTCCTGGCAATCAGCGCATGCGGCTGCTTCCTTGCCGGAGCTCTCAGTTTTAGCCTTCTTAGCGGCATTGGAGTTGCCGGAGCCCTCAACGGCCGTAACTGTCTTGCCCTTGCGCTTTCTGTTGTGCTTCCGGCCCTTTTTCTTCGGGGTGGCGGCGTCGTCATCCTCTGAATCGACCTCAGCGCCAGCATCCTCCCCAAGAAGTCTCCTTCCTTCTTCAGCCCGTGCACATTTATCCGCCAAAGTATACAACTCGTTGATGGTTTTTGACAATCTAATGTTCAACTTTTCCCGCATCTTCCGATTGCGCACATTCGTGTGAAAGGCAGCAATCACAGCTGCGGGGTGCACATCAGGGATGTTGCAGTGCACGCGGCTGAACCTCTGGATATATTTTCACAAGGATTCGCCATCTCTCTGTGGGATCACTTGCAAGTCACTGGGCTGACCGAGAGACTTGTGGCCTCCGGTAAAGGCACCAATGAACTCATTGCATAGATCTGACCATGAAGAAATGGAATCCTCCGGCAAGTTCATCAGCCAAGATCTCACATTGGGCTTGAGTGCCAAAGGAAAATAGTTGGCGAGAATCTTTTCATCTCTTCCCCCAGCAGCTTGCACAACGATCGTGTAGATGCCCAAAAACTCTGTCGGGTTAAGCTTGCCATCATATTTCTCTGGCAACTTTGGCTTGAAGGCCCGGGTTGATGGCCAGCGGACTTGCCGCAGCTCACGAGTGAAGGCCGAGCACCTAACCTCATAAGGTAGATACCCGCCAACCCCGGGCGGAGGCTCATCAATGACTGGACCATTGCGCACATTGGATTGACGGCGCACCTCCTGGCGCCATTCAATGGTGGTGCGAGCATCTTCTGCTCGCCTGTCTTGCAGCACTCGATGCTGATCTTGCCGCGCTCGCAGATCCGAAGAAGCCATCGACGTCTCGTTAGGCTCAACGGACCGGTGAGTTTGCCGTGGCCGCTGATGTTGTTGTTGTGGGGGTGACTGCACCGTTTGTGCTGCCCCTCTGGCTCAGCCATCGGTTGGCGCTGTCACCGGACACCGTGAAGGTCCTGCCTACTGTGAGTTGTTGGCTTCGGTGAACCCGATGAGGCTCTGGATGGTGGCTCTCCACTCATCCATCTTGTCGGCAGCTGGAGGAAAGATCAATAGCATCTGCGCTCGCGCCATGGCCTCTGCTGCCGTAGCTAGCATGGCTGGTAGCGAAGAATGAGATGTCGCTCGACTCCTGGCAGAACCAGCAGGAGCACCACCACGATCTTGCTGCCGCGGCTCATGCCCAGCGGTGGGCTGACGCAGTGGAGGTGGTGCCTGATGATCTTGCGGCTGATCAACATGCGTCTTGCCATGCAGACGTCGTCGTCCGGAACCGCCAGCGCCGTTCGGATTTGCGTCGCACCCATCTTGCGATGGTCACGATGTGCGTCCTGAGGCGGTATCCTTAGATACCACGGCGGCTGGGTCTTGGCTCTTGCCGGTCCATACGGTGTTACTTCAGTGGCTTCGTTCGCCGGTGAGTCGAGGAGGCGGGAGTTGGCCATCCGCGCCGCCTGCACCGTTGTGGCTTCGGTCGTCAAATTGATGAGGAAGCTGCTGGTTGTCGCGTGCTCCGCCTGCTCCGCCGGTGAATCCTTCCACGCCGCCCGCGCCGGCTGTGCCTTGTGCACCGCCTACGCCGGCGGGATCATCTTCGCCGCCCGTGTGTGTCTGCGACAGAAGCTTGGACGTCGATGGAGCCGCTGCGGTCGCGCCCTTCTTCTTGGGCGCCATCAAAGATGATGGAGATGAAAGTGACGCGCAAACTGTTGATTCAGGTTCGCGCAAGCAATCCCCGTACCTGGTGCGCCAAAGGTGTCGTGAGTACGACCATCTATGAGGCCATCTAGCCCCTTTGCGGTTCGGCTAGGGGAATGCGCAAGTACAAAGAGCAGAATCAACAGCAAACGCAAAGGATTTTACCCAGGTTCGGGCCACCGTGAGGTGTAAAACCCTACTCCTGCTTTGTATATTGGATGTGTTTGGGCTCAAGTACAAGGAACGCTTCTTGCTGGCAAGGTGCGGGAAGAGCAGCTACGCATGCAAAATGAGCAAAGTGTCGACCCTTGTAAAGGTTGCCCTGGCCCTCCTTTAATAGCTCAAGGGGTAACCACAGTGGCAAAACAGTCATTACAAGTTGATTATATAGCAAACAGTGCTATCATACCTAACTCTGCCAGATTAGGACAAATGCATTTATTGCGCCGTTAGGTGTCATGTGGAGGGGGAGCCCCGGCAAGGTTTCTGCACTGCTCGCCCAACTACCTCTTATTATCTTGACACGCCTCCTGGACGGGTGTCATTAAAGATAATTCTCCCTCCAGCAAGCTGACACGTGCCCCGACAAACCTCACCAAACCGCCTCTGCGCTTGACACCTCACCGATTAGCGACTAGTTGCTCGATGAGGTGGAGCGCAGATGGGCTAGCGAGGGTTTGCCGGCACGGAGCTTGCCGGGCCTTCACCTTGCCGGCTCGAGCCTTGCCGGCAAGTACCACTTACATCCCTAGCATTAGCCAGGGGTTTCTTGATGTCTTGTCTTGAGCTTCTTCCTAGTGTCTTTGTAACTAGGCCTTGAATCTTGATCTAGATGTTGGTTATCTCCAGCAAGCCTTGGCCATCGAGGCTGCTACCACTGCCTGTGCATAAGTCAGGGTATAAAATACCCATGTTTTATACACTGACATGCAATGAGATATTCATGAACTAGCATCAAGTGTGGAAACTGATAAGAATTATTAGCAAAAAGATATGACCGATGGCAAATAAATTATTTGTCTATGCTCTATCCAACACAACAGTGAGCTGTAGGATGGTAACTACGAACTCTGTAGCCTTCTCTTTTTACTGCCCATAATGAGTTGTTAGACAACAATGTCTGAATCTTTTTCGTTTGCAGTGGTTCCCAAAGCAGTTTACTCAAGATTACCTCGCAAAGTACATGATTGGTGGACATGCAATGAAGGTTAAAGTATTTCATCGAGACTACAATGAGCATCGAGAAGTCCTAATGAAGACAGTGAAGGATGGGCGGGCGGCCATCACAAGG
Source organism: Elymus sibiricus (assembly GCA_039707655.1). Lineage (NCBI taxonomy): Eukaryota > Viridiplantae > Streptophyta > Magnoliopsida > Poales > Poaceae > Elymus > Elymus sibiricus. The sequence continues at coordinate 311,782,508 of CM077666.1, forward strand.
GGTTGGCCTAGAGTCGTGCGTGCATTAGGCATGGAGGAGGGTACAATATGGGCATTCCACTTCACCTTCTCCAGCAACCAGAATGTCTTCCACCTCTCTCTTTACATTCTTTAGTACAACTGTGGTTCATCATTCTTTCCTTGCTGCTTCTCAAGTTCTTCAGCATATGTACCTGTGCATCGAATTATTCATTCGTCCTTGAACTTGTATTTGTAATAAACATGGTTCGATATGAAATAAGTGATTGCCTACTTTCATATTGAAAATCTGTTTCAATTTAAAATTCTGTGAATTTTAAATGCAGGGATTAAATTAGGGATAAATTATGATCTGCATGCCATTACACTGCACACGGTTTGCGAAAGCAAAATGTCTGTGATAAACGTCAAGATCAGACACCTTTCTCAGATCAGTACGTGTGCGATGAAACTCTACTGCACACACGATCAGACAAGAAAAAACGTGTGAGATTAACAACAACAACAACAACGCAGACAGTTCCTTCTTAATAAATGTTTGTGAAAGTCACCTTATCACACACGCTAGGCAATTATGAACTGTTTATGATGTCGTGTGCATCATAAACATTTGCTCATAGAAGAACGCGTGCGACAGGCCTTCATCCGACATGGGTAATACGGATGAATCGATTGGGACATTTTATACATCTCAAATGTTTATGTACATACAAATGTGTGGGATATTCAAGCTTCGCATACGGTGTACAATTGTGGACTATTTGTGATGGGGTGAGCATCGCAAATGTGGCAGCACAGAATACCGAGTGCGATGGTAATGCGAGCTCAAACGAGTAGCAAGGATGGAGCGTTTGGGAAAGATGCGGGCATCATATACGCTTAGTTCTGCGAAACGTATGCTTGCGTGCTCCCTATCGCCGACGGTTTCTGGGTCGTGTGGGAAGACCCCCCCCTATCGCACACACAGGCAAGGCGACAATTTAAAACTCCATCACGGAAAGGCGGTAAAAACTGTTTGTATAGCAGGTCACTGCACCAGTGTCTGCCGGCTCATACTAACTGTCCATTTTCTTTGTTGCTGAACCCATGGCTCCAAAAACCAAGAAGATTGTCAACTGGGCCTAGTCCAACATGTCAAAGCTCAGATTGCAGAGTTTGGTAGATTCCGGGTTACTCCCAACCCAGGAGGAGATTGAATAGCGAGCCCCTGAGGAAGAAATCCATCCTCAGTCGGCTCAAAATGACATCGTTATATTTGGTGACCATTTGGAAAGAGGTTTCCGTCCCCCGGGTTCCAAATTTTTCCGGGACGTACTTCACTTCTTTGCTATCAGGCCTCAGGACTTGGGCCCCAACTCCATCCACAATTTGAGTCAGTTTCAAGTTTTCTGCGAGGTTTATCTGCAGATTGAGCCGTCCATCAGCCTATTCCAGGAATTCTTCTACCTTAATCATCAGACAGAGCATAAAGGTGGACCCAGCATAGAACTTGGCGGGGTCACTATTCAAAGGAGGAAGAATTCAGCTTTTCCAGAAGCAAAGCCGGCAAGCCATCCTAAAGGATGGTACAGATCTTGGTTTTATTGCAAGGACACCTCCTCAGAGCAGCAGCATCAGCTTTCGGGTTACAGGGCAGACCGGCTTGACGCTTCCATCACATTCCCGGGTTTTGCCTCCAGGACTGAAAGGGAAGCTCTGCAGCCCTTATACTCCAAAATCAATGCCTTGATCGCCCACGGCCTCACTGGTGTTGACTTAACCCGGACCTGGGTGAGCTGGCGGATTCAAACTCTTAGCCTAAGAAGCCGGCTCATGCATACATATTCAGGCGAACCAGAAGACTCATTACGGTTTAGCCGGGTCAACCTCCAATAGAAAGACATTATCAAATTCGCCAAGAAACTCCTTGGTGAAACAAAGGATGCAATTGAGCTTGTGGGGCTAGCTCCCTTTTTCTCGGGCAACCCGGCACCCGAAGTAAGCCGCCTTTCCTATTTCCCCTCACTTTGCTTACACTGCCTTGCCTTTGTTGTAAACTTACTAATCCTTCATTGTGCAGGAACATGCTGACTGGTGGAAAATTGAGCCTCAAGTTCCCACTCCTCCTCAAGAAGACAACGGAGAAGAGCCGGAAGATGAAGAAGAGCATGAGGTAGACCTTGACTCCCTTGGCCGTTTCTTTAACCAACTTGCTGATGCCGACTCTCCGCAGGAATAAGCTAAAACCAGTCAAGCCGGCGAGCCAGAGGTAACCCTGATCTCCTCAGATTCCGACTCAACAATACCTGTCCAAAAGAAATTCCGGGTTATAGTCCGCATAGTCCCATTCTCGCATCCAGACGCTCACTTAGACCCATGCTTTCTTTTGAAAAAAAACTCAGCATACTGGCACTTCGAAGCGGAAGACCCGGAGCTGCGAGGGAGAACTAAGCGGCGGATTAACAAACGAGCCACCTACACGAAGGGCTCAGACTGAAGTCCCTCACAGCCCCACTCCTTCTCTCCCTGAAGCCGGTCATTTCAAAGAGCCATTACCACTGAATGACTCGGCCTATCTGACCTCCCCTTCTTCAAATGAGTCCAGCGCTACTCAAGCACCGGCTTTTATCATCAACCGCGGGTAAAAATTGACTACTTGTCTTTCAAATTTATACTTGTTTTATGTGTTGATCAAACAGTCTTTTCCTTTTTGCAGTGCTAAGGCCATCAAGAAGAAAACCGCAGCCGGGTCTTTCGACCCCCTAGTTGGAAACAAGGGCCTTTCTCAGAAGGCGCTGGCTGATAACCCAGAGATCCCAGATGACCCGGTCATCCCTGAAGACCCACCGTGACAGGACACAGCAATGAGCCCCACTCGCGCTTCTCCTCCCCTTGCTGATCAAGCGGAGGATATGACAGAAGAGTAGCCCATTGAGAATGCTCAGGACGAGGTAGTGGCGACTGGTGAGAACCAGAACCCTTTACCAGAAACTTCCACCGCCCTGGCAAAAATCGCCGCCAAGGCTGAGTCACCAATTAAAAATAAGGGGAAGGCGGCTCTTCATTTTCACTCATTTGAAGATCAAGACGTCAACTTGCTGCATCAAACTATCTTGACCCGGCTGTCTGAGAGCCGGGATACTGAAATTGCGATGGTGACTTCTCTCAAGCGGAAATATGAGGTAAATCCTACCGCCTATCTTTATATATATACATATGCAGCCCCCAAGGGCCGGGTCATTATGTAATTGAACAACTGGTAGCCCCCAAGAAACGGCTCAACATCATATGATGGGCCGGGTCTCTGAATGTACTGATGAAACGACTACACATTAGCCCCCAAGTGCCATATTGAATGCCTGCATCTTCATGGGACTTGTTATGTTTTAAAAGAGAACTTGATAGATGTAGCCCCCAAGTGCCGGGTCGACCACCAAGGCGGCACAAAAATTATTATGTATATCATGTAACTTGGTAGAACTGTCATGCAGGACATGATGTATCAAGCCGAGTCTCAGGCGGCCGGGTTCCAAAAGGAAGTGAAAAAAGGGAAGAAACTTCGGGAAAAAGCTGAACGCTTATCTTCTGATTTTCACAAGTCCCTGCTCACCATGACAGAGACCCTAAGTAAAGCTAAGGCGACATTTTAAAAGGAGTAGGCCAGCCTGACCAAACGTGTTGAAGAGGCCGAAACGAAACTTGAGACTATGACTCAAGAATTAGCCACCTTAAAGGGCCATATCACCACCATGTGGAATGCCATCTTTGGTAAGCTGAAAGGTTCGCAAGTCCCCAAATGTACCGGCTTAATGTGTTGAGCCGGGTTTCTGATACTTACTGTTCTGTATTTGCAGGCCGAAGGAATCATAACCTTGTGGAACGTCCTCTAGTGAAACTGAAGGCCGTTTATACTTTTCTGGAGCAGCTGTACATAGGCGGCTCACGCTGCATTATGGCAGTGAAAAACACCAAGGCACCGCCCCAACAGATCATGGATATGCTTAAAGAGTTGTCTGTAGTGCCTCAATGGTTTCAAGAACTGAAGAAGGTGGCTTGTCGCCACGGAGCTCTTACTGCCCTTGCACGTGCCAAGGCGTATGCACCAGAGTTGGATCCGGCTCAAATAGTAGGTGGATATCCTGAATTCAACACTGATGACATGCTTTTTACCAAGAAGGATTTTCTACGGTGTGTAAAAAAAAACGGGTTGCTGCAACAGCACTGACGGAGGAGATAGATCTCACCAAGTATCAAGCCGGCTATTCTGAAGCCAATGAACGCATTGAGCCGCCGAACCCGCAACCTGTTGATCTGACACATCCTCGTAAGCAAACTTTCACTCCTGACGTCGACCCTTCATCTGTGATAATGGCCGACTCAGTTTTTGAAGCTTTGCGATCCATCCAGTGGCTGGAGGACGACCCCCAGACCGCAGAGGCAGAAGAGACGGCGCCTGATGATCAAGAAGCACCGGTGCAGACTTGACCCGGCATCCCGCACCAGGAGTGTCGACCCGCCATATTGCTTTGCCGGCTCATAGACATAAAACTTTGTAATCGAAAGTAGTGGAAAACACTTGATTTGATTGTGGCCCTGTTGTGGCTTGTAATAGTTGGTATGAAACTTCTTTTGATGGTGCTAGTGCCATCGTGCAATCATTGCTGTATTTTGCAAAACCTTTGATATTTGCAAGTTTATGACAATCTTGTCTTGGCCTGAAAAACCAAATATCAAACTTTGTGTTTGAAGTGTATGAAAAACAACCCGGCTTCTGGAGCCAATCTGGCGATACTGACTGATGTATATGATATGTCATTGATAACACCTAGACCCATAACTGAGACCCGGCTATGCTAGCAACTTAACTTTAGGGCAACCCAGAAAATCATGCTGCGGGCTTGATAAATAAGAAAAACTTAGTTTCAAAAAGTGTGCAATGTATGAATGTATGCATGCAAAGTGGAAAAACAATGCAGGTACATAAAAAAGAGGAAAGTCGGCTTTCGAGGCACGACATAAAGACCGGCTTTCGAGGCTCAAGTCTGATTTGCTTTCATGAAGCAGGCTTATTTGCCTCTTTTGGTTTGTCCTAGCTTTCTGAAAGCCGGCTCTCACGTGACTTAACCAGAGTTTTAACTTTGATGAGTTCAAGGTCACCTCTGTGATTGACTCTTTAGGCGTACACTGGGTCACCTTTTCGGAGTAGCATCTTTCTAACAGGCAGGTTTAACCAAGTAAATTGTGGCATTTTGCCGGGTTAAGAGGGATGTTAATAGCTGAACTCGATGAGTTGGAAGCCCCCAAGTAACCAATGATCAAAGAATAAAGACTCAACACACAATTTTGAGGCGAAATGACAAACTCTCTTATACAGAGATGCCGGCTTTATTTCATTGATCATAATATTTATATACATGATAAAGGTATGTACAAAGATACAACCAAGTCTTTGACTTAGGTATAGTATGGCCGGAGCTGTGCAATATTCCAGGGTCTGCTGCCCTCCTCCTCAAAGGTACGTGACTTATTTGCTTCACGTATGTCAACAAGGTAATATGACCCATTGTTGAGATTCTTGCTGATGACGAAGGGTCCTTCCCAAGGAGGCGAAAGCTTATGCATGCCTATCTGGTCTTGTATCAGACGAAGCACTAAGTCACCTTCCTGAAAGGTACGGCTTCGAACTCTACGGCTGTGATAGCGACGTAGGACTTGTTGATAGATTGCGGATCTAGACGCGGCAAGTTCACATTCCTCTTCCAGAGCATCAAGAGCGTCTTGGCGAGCTTGTTCATTATCAGCCTCCACATAAGCTGTGATTCAGGGAGAGTCATGACGAATATCACTTGGAAGTACAGCCTCCTCACCATAGACCAGGAAAAATGACGTATAGCCTGTCGACCTATTGGGAGTAGTCCGTATGCTCCAAAGTACTGCTGGTAATTCCTCTTCCCAGCAACCAGGGGTACATTTGAGAGGCACCATGAGCCTTGGTTTTATTCCTCGTAGTAGCTCCTGGTTAGCTCTTTCCGCCTGACCATTGGACTGAGGATGTGCAACAGATGTTAAGTCCAGTCTGATGTGCTCCTGCTGACAGAACTGCTTCATGACTCCTTTGGAGAGATTGGTTCCATTGTCCGTAATGATGCTATGTGGATAGCCAAAATGGTAGATCAGCTTTTTGAGGAATTTGACAGCCGTTGCAGCATCACAACGGCTGACTGGCTCTGCTTCAACCCACTTGGTGAATTTGTCAACTGCGACCAATAAGTGAGTATGTTTATTCTTGGATCTCTTGAAAGGTCCGACCATATCAAGCCCCCAGACTGCAAAGGGCCAGGTTATTGGAATCATCCTCAACTCTTGAGCCGGCACATGTGCTTGACGAGTAAATTTCTGACAACCATCACACTTGCGGACAATATCCTCTGCATCTGCGTGAGCTATGAGCCAGTAAAAACCATGTCGGAAAGCTTTCACGACTAAGGATCTTGAGCCGGCATGATGACCGCAATCACCAGAATGGATTTCATTGAGAATTGCATGACCCTCCTCTAGAGAAACACAACGTTGAAACACGCCTGTGACACTTCGTCTGTGTAATTCGTCATTGACTATGGTCATAGACTTGGACCGCCTGATAATCTGTCGAGCGATGATTTCCTCCGCTGGGAGCTCACCACGGCTTAAATAAGCCAAGTAAGGTACTGTCCAATCTGGTATAGCATGAACAGCGGCCACCAATACCGCCTCTGGATCAGGAATAGCAAGGTCCTCCTCTGTTGGTAACTTGACTGATGGGTTGTGCAGAACATCAAGGAAAACAATGGGTGGAACAGGCTTCCGCTGAGATCCCAAATGAGACAATGCATCTGCTGCCTCGTTAAGCCGGCGATCAATATGATCGACTTGATATCCCTTGAAGTTCCCAACAATGTTTGTTACTTCGCGTCTATAAGCCGCCATGAGGGGATCCTTGGAATCCCAAGTTCCAGAAACCTGCCGAGCCACCAAATCTGAGTCGCCCAGGCATCTGACTCGGCTTAAGTTCATCTCCTTAGCCATACGGAGTCCACGAAGCAAAGCCTCATATTCAGCTACATTGTTAGTACAGGGAAACATAAGCCTCAAAACATAACAAAACTTATAACCTCGTGGGGAAGTTATCACAACTCCAGCCCCCGAGCCTTCTAATTGCCTGGAACCGTCAAAGTGAATAGACCAGTATGTGGTATCCGGCTTCTCCTCTGGAGCCTGCAACTCAATCCAGTCATTGATGAAATCCACCAAAGCTTGAGATTTAATAGCAGTCCATGGCATATATTTGAGATGATGCGGACCAAGCTCAATAGCCCACTTTGCAACCCGGCCAGTAGCCTTCCTGTTCTAAATTATGTCTCCAAGAGGTGCTGAACAGACCACAGTAATTGGGTGCTCATGGAAATAATGTTTCAATTTGCGGCTTGCCATGAACACACCATATACCAGCTTTTGCCAATCCGGATACCGCTGCTTGGACTCTGTTAAAACTTCACTGATATAATACACAGGGCGTTGAATTGGGTACTCTTTGCCTTCTTCCTTGCGCTCCACAACAACTGCAACAATGACGGCTTTGTTGTTGGCTGCGATCTATAACAGCATTGGCTCCTTCTCCTGAGGGGCAGCAAGGATAGGTGGCTCAGACAACTGCTTCTTGAGGGACTCAAAGGCTTGATCTGCAGCATCACTCCAAACAAAATTGTCTGACTTCCCGAGCAACTAATAAAGCGGAATCGCCTTCTCCCCAAGCCGGCTGATGAACCACCTCAACGACGCGACCCGCCCCGTGAGCTTCTCGACAGCGTTAAGATTGGCCGGCTTGGCCAAGGTCGTGATGGCTTTGATTTTTTCTGGGTTGGCCTCAATTCCACGCTTAGAAACTAGAAAGCACAGTAACTTCCCTGCAGGAACACCGAAGACACACTTCTCCGGGTTAAGCTTCATCTGGTAAACTCGGAGGTTGTCAAACGTCTCCTTGAGATCATCCAACAAGGTTTCCTTCTTCCAAGATTTGACCACGATGTCATCAACATATGCATGAACATTACGCCCAATCTGCTTGTGGAAACAAATTTGGACATAGCGCTGATAATTTGCCTGCGCACACTTCAGACCAAACGGCATGGACGTATAGCAGAAAGCACCAAAAGGTGTGATAAAGGCTGTCTTTTCCTGGTCCTCCTCTCTCATCTTGATCTGATGATAACCGGAATAAGCATCCTATAAGTGCATCAAGTGCCCCCTTAGTGGTTTTGGAGTATTGAAGACAAATAAGTTAAGGGACTAATGAGTTTGTGAGTGTACACAGGTAAGAATAGTCCCTGAAGACTTGGTTTAACCACAGAAGTCGACCCCTAAAAATGTATTTCTTCAAGTGAAGAATTTGGTACAGCCTATGAAGAATTTGATGTGAAGACTTGGGAGCTTAAAGACTTTGTTTTCATAGTTTCTTTTTCTTCTTATTTGAGTCATAGGAAAAACCGTATTGTCAAAGGGGGTCAAGGTGAAACATATTTCATACTTCAAAGCGATGCTCAAAACTATACAAACCTAAGCCGCTTCGAGTGAAGCCTTTGGAAATCTCCGGAACAGCTGACGAATTTGACAGTGCCAGTGACGAGGTTCATCTGGTCTCTGACGAATTTGGTCAGGCTGAGGAGTTAGGATTTCGCCAGTGCGATCTGCCTATCGTGAGGAAATAGAGTGCCCCGATGAAATTGAGAGCTTAATTTCCGACCGTTGCTGCGCCGCGTGCCAGCTGTCTAGTGGATTCTTATCCTGACAACGGTCATGTCTGAGAAGGGCATTTATGACATTGCATGTCGGGTTGCCTCCTGGCTATAAATAGCCGCCCCCACAACCACTAGTTGGTTGGCTGCTCTAGAGAGAACTTGACACTTGTCATTTGAGAGCAACCCTTCCTCTGACGACTTTGAGAGAACCCAAGTGAGGACAACCCAACCAGAGCCAAAGTGACTGAGCATCACTGAAGAAGTTGATCTGTGTGATCCGACGCTTGTTACCTTTGAGGACTGTCATTCCTCCAGACGGTTAGGCGTCATGTTCTGACCACCCAAGAGTAATTGTGGTGTGCCGGTGAACAAGTCTGTGAAGGTTTCAGAAGTCTACCTTGAAGACTTACCATGAGTGATTGGGCGAGGTCGAAGTGACCTTAGCTCAAGAGGAATACGGTGAGGACTAAGTGTCCTCCGCGGTAAGACTCAGCCGCCTCAACCAGACGTACAGTTGATACAGCAACTGGAACTAGTCTACCAAATTGCTGTGTCTTCATCGAGCCCCATCGGTTTCAAATTCCTCACCCCTTTACCTTTACGCATTTCCGCTGCTGAAGAACTTGTGCTCTACTTTTCTGATGAATTTGAACTGAGGACTTTCATCATGTTGTATATCGTTTCTTTAGTTCATCTTCCTCATGCATGTCTGCTTGTATGACTACTTGTTCTTCACTTGTATGTATTTCCTCTGCATGCTAGTTACATCTGTGTCGATCTAGTTTCATTCCTGTTTCTATTTCGTCACTTTGATTTTTGTCAAAATCTTCGGAGTTTGACGAATTTCTAAAAATCTCCCATTCACCCCCCCTCTGGGAGTTAACCTGCACTTTCAATTGGTATCAGAGCAAGGTACTCCCTTGTTCTATGTGATTTTGGTTTAACCACCTGGAGTTTTAGTTATGTCGACCGCAGGTATGATCATGGTATCCGCTGCGTGCCCTATCTTCGATGGCACCAACTATCCATACTGGAAGGTCATGATGCGAAAGCATCTCCTGGCCATGGACAGTGAACTATGGACAGTCACGGAGCTGGGGTTGACCGATCTCTGCAAGATGGCGAATGGTGAAGACATTCGCAAGTACACTCAGCTTGATGCTAGGGCCAAGTATTTCATCTGTTCTCGTCTGACCAAGAATGAGTTCACTCGCATCTATCACCTGGGCAATGCAAAGCTCATATGGGACAGGATCTCTGACGTCTATGAAGGAGCTTATAGACGTGATGATCCCTGGCTTGTGGAATTCAGAAATTCCCTTAGATCTCGGGATCCTGATCCTGCCTCAACTTCGTCAGCTGTCTGCCTCATGGCAAGAGGCACCAAGGTACTGCAAAGACATTTATCTTCATCAAGTGAAGATGAATCTGATGAAAACATGACCCCCAGCTATTCAAAGCTTGCTAGTATTGCCACTAAGCAACAAAATGCCATGGAAAGAATTCAAAACTTATTAGACAAAAGCGATGATCTGCTGAACGACGAAATGGAACGTTCATAGATTTTGACTGACGAGATCAAACGACTTCAGTCAAAGTTTGACGAACTTGAAAGTCATCATGTGTCCCTCTCAGCCGAACATGAGAAGCTGTCCTATGAATTTCTTCAAAGGAAGCAAGATCTCGAGAAGCTGAGAGCGTCTCATGATGATCGTCAAAAAGAAAACGATTCACTCCTCGCTCAACAGATCAGTACCGCTCAGGAAGAATTTGATGCACCATGCCTGAAATGCCTTGAACGTGATAATGCAAATTCTTCAGCTGAATGTTCAAATGCTTCAGTACTTTCAATTGCTTCAACTGCTACGGTGGCCACTAACCCCTCACTTGAGGAAGCCACCGGTGATACTGATGAAAATGCAGGGCTGGAGGAATTGTATGTCACTGGCATGTACAAAAGCCTCAAAGGTCATCAAACCCTATGTGACGTGCTCAAAAAGCAAATTCTTCACAGAAACCCTAGGAAAGAGGGTATTGCTTTTGAGAGAAAGCTCAATGCTGATGGTTCGTATTGGAAGCCTGAGCAGTATCCCAAAACCACAGGGGTTGCTGCAAAGGGACCTCCAATAGATCCATCCACTTTATCTGGCTATACTTGTGATTCTTCATATTCTTCAGATGAGTCATTTGACTCCAACTATAAACTGTTCAAGAATCAGAATGGTGAAGTCTTTGCCAGATTCATTGGTACTAACTGCAGGAACGGTCCACCTGTGAAGAAAATCTGGGTTCCTAAAAGCCTTCTGGAAAATCTTCAGGTGAATGTCATCATGACGCCACCAATGAAGAAAAAACCTCCCAGGGCAAATTCTTCACAGGGATCAAAGTCGTCAAATGGACGAAGATCCACTTATGGTCGTGCTAATGCCTCTGTTTTGCAGGGAAACAAACAGAGATCTAATGAATATGTGCATTATTCTTTGAACCACTATGTTCACAAATCATTGAAGAACTTCTCTGCTTATTCATTCAATTACTATAACCCTCATGTGAAGAGAAATGCATATTCTTCAATGCCTAAGTTCTCCGTTAATGCACTTCGCTACATTGCTTCTCAGCCACCCATACAGATGTGGGTGGTTAAGAAGAAGAACTAATCTCTTCTGCAAGGTCAGGTCTTCAGACAACTGAAATGTCTGATGAATTTGCTGAAGACCTGACAAAGTGCCTGTTGGGATGCAGGCTAATCACGATGAAATGAATAACTCATTTCACACATCCCCTATGCTGCTAAATACTATTCCTTGATGAAATTGTCTGACGAAATTGATCATCATCATATTCTTCACTTTGAAGTATATGAACTTGTAAGTCAGACTGATGCTTCTACAGGATGATACACCTTCAGCCACTGAATGGGTCTTGGATAGTGGTTGCACGAATCACATGACTAGAGACAGGAATCTCCTCACTGATGCTCCCCTTACTCCGTCTCATCTGAAGCATATCACATAAGCTGACAAAGGAAAAAGTAAGGTATTGGGTCTGGGTAAGGTCGCTATCTCAAAGGATCGACACATGGAAAAGGTGATGCTTGTCGAGTCCCTTGGATACAACCTCATGTCTGTCTCAATGCTTTGTGATCTTGATATGATTGTCATCTTTGGCAAATATAGATGCATTGTGCTGTTGGAATCTGACAAATCCAAAGTCTTCGAAGGCTTTAGGAGAGGTGACTTGTACATTGTAGATTTCTCTATAGGTCCTCAGCCTGCAACATGTCTAATGGCAAAAGCTTCAGAGTGCTGGCTATGGCATCGACGTTTTGGACACGCTGGCATGAGGAATTTGAGCACACTCGTCAAGAAGAAGCACATCATTGGCGTCGAAGGTGTCAAATTCGTCAAAGATCATTTGTGTGGTGCTTGTGAGTCTGGAAAGATGACCAGATCCAAGCATACGGCTAAGACAATCATGACCACTACTTGTCCCTTTGAATTACTTCATATGGATTTGTTTGGTCCCACACATTATGCCACACTAACCAATGCAGCATCTCTCTACGGATTCGTCATTGTTGATGACTACTCTCATTACACTTGGGTGCACATCATTTCCTACAAGACTGAAGTTCAGGATGTCTTCAGACGATTATCCAATAGGGCCATGACGAATTATGGTCTCAAGATCAAGCACATCAGGAGCGACAATGGCACTGGATTCAAGAACACAGGCCTCGATGACTATCTTGATGAACTTGGCATCACTCATGAGCTCTCTGCTCCCTACACGCCTCAGCAGAATGGAGTCGTGGAGCGCAAGAATAGAACCCTCATCGAGATGGCGCGTACTATGCTTGATGAATACAAGACACCTCGTCATTTCTGGCCTGAAGCAATTGATACTGCATGTCACATCATCAACCGGGTATATCTTCACAAATTCCTCAAGAAGACCTCATATGAGCTCCTCACTGACAAGAAACCCAATGTGAGTTATTTCAAAGTCTTCTGTGCTAAATGCTGGATTAGAGATCCTCATCATAGTTCTAAATTTGCACCAAAAGCACATGAAGGTTTTATGCTCGGTTACGGAAAGGACTCGCACACCTACAGAGTCTTCAACTCCTTCCACCACAAGGTTGTTGAAACTATAGATGTACGGTTCGATGAAACTAATGGCTCGCAAAGAGAGCACCTGCCTCCTATGCTAGATGAAATGCCCCCTGAGGAATCTATCAAGCTTATGGGCACTGGTGAAATCGTGCCCAGTGAAGAAATAGCTGATGAAGTACTTATCCCTCGTCATGAAGAAACTGCTAATCCTGAAGAAAATGATGCTGAGGATTCTGCACGGCAACAACAACATCAAGGCCCTCGTCCAGCACATCCACGAGTGGCGAATGAAGTGTAGATTGAAAAAATCCTCGACAACATCAATGCACCTGGTCCCCTCACTCGCTCAAGAGCTTCACATCTAGCTAACTTTTGTGGGCATTACGCGTTTGTCTCTATTTCAGAGCCCACCAAAGTTGATGAAGCATTTCTTGAACGGGAATGGATTCAAGTGATGCAAGAGGAATTGCATCAATTTCATCTCAACAACGTGTGGGAGCTTGTCAAGCATCCCGATCCACGCAAGCACAATATCATCGGCACTAAGTGGATCTACCGTAACAAACAAGACGAAAATGGCCAAGTGGTGAGGAATAAGGCCCGTCTTGTAGCTCAAGGCTACACACAGGTTGAGGGTATTGATATCGATGAAACATTTGCACCTGTTGCTAGGCTTGAAGCTATTCGTATATTGCTAGCATATGCTAACCATCATGATATCCTCTTATATCAAATGGATGTGAAAAGTGCATTCCTTAATGGTAAGCTTGAGGAAGAAGTATATGTTGCTCAACCACCAGGTTTTGAGGACCCAAAGCATCCTGACAAAGTCTTCAGACTCAACAAGGCTCTCTATGGCCTCAAGCAAGCCCCGAGGGCTTGGTATGATACACTGAAGGAGTTCCTGAAGAAAAAGGGTTTCAAGCCCGGTTCACTTGACCCTACTCTTTTCACAAAATCTTATGATGGTGAACTGTTCATATGCCAAATATATGTTGATGATATTATCTTTGGTTGCACTAACAAGAAATACAGTGACGAATTTGCATATACGATGCAAGAAAAATATCAGATGTCTATGATGGGGGAGTTGAAATTCTTCCTCGGACTTCAAATTCGTTAACAACGAAATGGCATCTTCATATCTCAGGAGAAATATCTCAAGGATTGCCTGAAGAAATTTAGCATGCAAGATTGCAAAGGCCTTAAGATACCAATGCCAACAAATGGTCAACTCTGCACTAACGAAAATGGTAAAGATTTCGATCAGAAGGTATATCGCTCCATCATTGGTTCGCTGCTTTACCTATGTGCATCTAGGCCAGATATTATGCTTAGCGTTTGCATGTGTGCCCGCTTTCAAGCGTCACCGAAGGAGTCACACCACCAGGCTGTGAAACGAATTCTTCAATATTTAGCTCACACACCAACGCTTGGATTATGGTATCCCAAGGGCTCATCATTTGATCTTGCTAGATATTCCGATTCTGATTATGCTGGAGATCGTGCGGATCGCAAGTCAACATCAGGCACATGTCATTTCCTCGGACGATCTCTTGTATGTTGGTCCTCGAAGAAGCAGAACTGTGTCTCACTTTCCACTGCCGAGGCTGAGTACATTGCTGCTGGCGCCTGCTGCTCTCAGTTACTATGGATGAAGCAAACCCTCAAGGACTATGGCGTCAACGTGAAGAAAGTGCCACTCTACTGCAACAATGAGAGTGCCATCAAGATCGCCCACAACCCTGTACAACACTCAAGGACGAAGCACATTGAGATTCGTCACCATTTTCTTCGTGATCATGTGCTGAAGGGAGACATCGTCATCAACCACGTGAAGACTGAAGACCAGCTTGCCGATATCTTCACTAAGCCCTTGGATGAGAGAAGGTTTTGCATGTTGCGGTGTGAGCTAAACATCCTAGAATCTTTGAATGTCCTTTGAAAAGGACACACATCCTAACACTTATGCATTTTTTAGGACTTTGATGCACAACACACGAAGTAACGTTTTTCTTCAATCAATGAAGACTAACCCTCTAAGTGTGAAGAAATTAATGAAGAACTTGATTCTCAGAACCCTACGACAATTGTACGCGGTGTCTGAAATCATCATAGTTCTTATACGGTGGGTAACGCCACCACCACTTTATGACTTGCTTCAATTTGAGTTTTTCGTCATTTGTAGTTTCGTCAAACTTTTCAAATTCGTCATTTGTGGTTGTTCTTCATCACTTGAGTTAATTATTTCTATTCATATATATTTGAGTTTTTCATGTCCTCAACAACATTCACATATTGCTAATTCTTCATGTTGATTTTCCGTCTATGTGAACGTGATCGGACCCTCTCCCCTCTATGCTAAACTCAAACCAATCTGTTCACAATCTCTTCATATGCATTCTACTTGACACCGTTCAAAGTCTTCACTGTGTCCTTGTCAGCTGAAGGAATTGCGAACACCTTTTGAAAATCTTCTAATCAATTTTTTGGCGGTTACCACAGTAACCTCATCCCGCGCATCCGACGCGTGGATAAGCGCACTCAAAATGCATGTGTGACGCGTGTCGCGGAAATGCAAAGAGCCAGGGGCTTATCCGTCCAAAAGTTTCGGACCACTCAGTTTTCACCGCGCCTATATAATGGCTTGACCTCGTCAAACCTAAGCTCATTCACTCTCGCGCCCCTGTCACTTTCAAAACCCTAGCGCCGCCGCTGGAATTCATCATCGCCGGAGAGGAAGAGCTTCACTGCCTCGACTTCTTCATCGTCGTACTCGTGTCGGCCGCTGATTTCTTCACCTCCGCCGCCGCCGTAGCTGTCTTTCATCGCCAAGTTAGGGCATGAAAGATCTGAGCTGACGATTTCCTTTGACTCATCGTCCAGTTCATCGAGTTCATCCTTGGGGTAATTAAAATTTATTTTTACTGCCCAAATTTGATCTATTTACTGCCTCAAATTCTTCAAGTGCTGTTTTTACCACTTCTTTCCAAATCTTCAGCACTTTCTTCTGGCTAGTCTTGGTTATTTCACCTAAGTCACTCTCAACTCATAGATTCCTTAGTTGTGCAAATTGCTTCAATCTGTACAGCCCTGGAATCTAAGTCAAGAACACTTAGTGAATTTCTTCAAGACGATAAGGGTCATATTCCTCAAATAGGTCTAATTTTGAAAATCTCTGAGAACACATGTGACTCTTCCCAATTTTCTCACAACTATACTCTGTTCACAGGTACCCTTGTCTACAGACGAATCTCTTGGGGTGTGTTTGGTTGGGGGACCAACTGTCATGGAATGGAATGGTTCCATTCCAGAGGAACGGGTCCGTTCCATTCCTGTGTTTGGTTTGAACAAAAGAGGAGAACGGGTCGGTTCCATTTCGGTGTTTGGTTGGAAGCACGTAATGAAAAATGGAACGACACAAAATTCAAAATTTCGACAGCATTTCATTTGTAATTTGAAGAAAAACAACATAACAATAGATATTGACAAGCTTATAACACATAAATGACAATACATAACATAATTTTCAACAAGATGCACATACAACCATATAGTTCACATACGAAATTCCCAAAGCATCAAAGTGCAATAGTCAGACATGTCAAGTTCACCACTGATTGACAGCCACATATGTCAAGTTCACATATGAAATCTCCAAAAGCAGCCAAAGTGCACAAGAGTCATATGTCAAGTTCACATACTTGTCAACCATACAACCATATCGAATTTAAAAGTTCTTCTTCACATACCTACTCACCCAAACGGACTTGTTGATTTGGGTAAGTTTCATGAAGGCTCTTGCTGTCTTGGGGTTGTCCACAAGATGAGCATAGTAGTGGGCTAGGTGCTCTTCATCAAAATCTGGCAAGACAGAGACTACATCCCAAAGGTCATCGGGTATATCATCATCATCTCCACTAGACTTCACAAGTGCTTCAGCCACAAGTTTAAACCCATCTTTGAGAGTGAGAACTAGTGGATCATCTTCAACGTGCTTTACCTTGGCCTTCTTTTTGGGTGGTGCTTTCGGGTCAGAAGACTCACCAACATTTGGGGAAGTGTTCGCCTTACCATTCTCCTCGTCTTCCATATCAATAGAAAGAAGATCATTGCCAGACCTAGCACCCAACCCCTTAGCCCCAATTGTCCCATAAATGGAAGCCAAAGCATGATAGTATTCAATTGGGGTATTCAAGAAGGGGGCATCAGATTTGTGTGTCTATAAACAGCATTCAAGATGATTAGCATAATGCAAACATAAATTGACATGAGATTTTTGGGTTGAGAAGCATACCATACAATGCCCTGCATAGTGCTCCTCACTGAGCCTAATTGTGCAAGTATCTTCATCCCAAAGAGCTCCACTCAAATTCTTCAAGTTGACTACCTTTGTCCAAATCTTCCTCCACTTCTTGAGATGGTTTTTGACTTGATCTCCAGTGACAGAAAGCTTGAATTTCTCATTCAAAACAGCAGCACATTGTCTATGATGCACATCCCTGAATCCACTTGAAGTCCTCTTCCCATCAGCAACAAGACCAGCCAAAAAACCGAGCATGGTTTTCGTCATGGAATTGGTCCACACAATGACCCCGGCTCTCCCCGAGCTCGCACTTGCAGCGGTGACTTCTACATCCTCCATTTCTGTCCAGCCAACAAAAGATTTCAAATATAGTGGCATCAAATAAATTGATATGTAGTGGCATCAAATAAACTGATATGTAGTGGCATAGACATCACAAATACATAATTGAAACAATCTGTCCAGCCATCAAATAATTTCAAATATAGTTGCATAAACATCACAAATACATGGTTCAAACATACAAAATGATACAATCTGTCCAGCCATCAAATAAACTGATATGTAGTGGCATAGACATCACAAATACATTGTTCAAATATACTAAATGATACAATCTGTCCAGCCACACTCATACATTAGCATACATGAGTTGTCTATCTTCCCACATTTGGGCAGCCATTTGAAGCCTACTGTCTACCACGGCCCTATGGTCACTTGCTTGTTGCCTTGTTGTTCGAACTGGTTGGGTGGTCCATGTCACTTCTGGTATAATAAATTCATCAATACCTTGTGACAGTGCATAATTATGAAGAACACAACAAGCTATAACAATGTCGACTTGCACCGGAAAAGTGAAGAATGGCTTGGCATCATCTAAAATTTTGAAACGCCTCTTGAGAGATCCAAAAGCCCTCTCTACCGTCACCCGTAGAGATGAGTGCCTAAGGTTGAACAACTCCCTATCATTTTGGACCGGATTGTTGCCCCACTCATTCAAATGGTACCTCACACCACGAAAAGGTGGTAAGAACCCAGGCTTTGCTCCATAACCAACGTCAACTAGGTAGTACTTTCCTAAAAAAATGAAAAAATTAATTGGTGACAATGGTTCTTGAAATGCAATAACAAATGGACAATTTTCTTACGCAACTTCTTACCAGGTGGTACTTGTAAGCCTCTCTCACGCGTTAATGCATCAGCTAAAACAGTAGCATCATGTGCTGACCCTTCCCATCCAGCCAACACATATGTGAAGCGTAGGTCAAAATCTACCGCTGCCATCACATTTTGAGTGGTGAAGGCCTTCCTACCCCGAAAAGAATGCTCCACATCTTTGGTAACACCTGCTCGCACATGTGTACCATCGATAGCTCCAATACAATCCTATATAGTGACACGTATTAATAAATGGCATATCATATAACCTAGATAGCTAACGAATAGTTTCTGAATTTACCTTAAAATATGGGTCAAATCGATGATTTCCAGCAATTTTTGTGGGGGTCTCCAATGATGGTGGCCTTATATAATCATTACGAAGCTCGCCTATGGCATGAAGAGCCTTTCTAAAATAGATGCTGGTTGTGCCGTATGATCTACAAAAGTTGGCTGAAATAACCCTATTCCGAAGGTTATGCCCAAGTGTATGCAAAAACATCGCTAATTGTTGCTCCACGCTAAGATGTGGACTATCTTCTAGCAACTTGCGATCCCTCAATATGTCACACAAGCGAAAAAAGGCAGCTCTTTCAAACCTTAACATGTTTTTACACAACACATCGCTTTGCCAAACTTTTTCGTTTAGATAATCAAATCTGGTTCTATCTCTTTCATGCATTGGGCCATATGTAATACGGGGTCTTCTCTTCCTTATTAAAGCTCGAACAATGACTGCCATTGCAGCAAGTGCGACAAAAACAGCAGCTCCCCTAACCATCCTTTTTCTTTTGTTCATCTTCTTGACCATCTACAATTGATATATGCTATCAAAAATATTACACATTGCCACATATTGCATAGATGTACTGGACAGCACTAATTTTACACAAAAAATGCACTGGACAGCACCAAGAGGGATTCATACCTGCTCTGCTTCGCTCAGCCAATGCGCCGGAGAAGCACCTGGACACTGCCCCTGCCTTCTTCCAGTTCAACCTGCAGCAGATCGAGAGGCACATCAGGCGCGGACAGCAGATGGAGCCAGAGGCGCAGCGCGAGCAACGCCCCGGGCAGCTAGATGGAGCGGCCGCGGGCCGGGGGGGGCAAATGGAACGGCCGCGAGCGGCGCCCGAGCGGCTCGTCGGGGGGGGGGGGGGCTCTGCGGCGGCCCAGCAGAGGAGCGGCTCGTCGGGGGGGGGGGCTCTGCGGCGGCCCAGCAGAGGAGCGGCTCGTCGGGGGGGGGGGGGGCAGCGCGCCGGGGGAGCGGCTCGGCGGCGGGCCAGCAGATGGGGTAGCGCGCCGGGGGAGCGCCTCGCCAGCAGGGGGACGGGGGAATGGGGCGGCTGGCGGCGGCGGCCCGGGGCAGCAGGCGGCGCGCGGGCGCGGGGTTTGGGGGGGG
This sequence comes from Elymus sibiricus, assembly GCA_039707655.1. Lineage (NCBI taxonomy): Eukaryota > Viridiplantae > Streptophyta > Magnoliopsida > Poales > Poaceae > Elymus > Elymus sibiricus. The sequence continues at coordinate 311,802,220 of CM077666.1, forward strand.
GGGCGAACGCACCTGCGAGCGAGCGAGCGTAGGGTTTCCGGGAGCGACGAGCCGTTCCGCGTGGTTCCTCCGATTTGGAGGTACCAGCGCGTTCGGCATCTTCGGCGAATATGCCGTTCCTAGGAACGACTGCGTTCCGGTACCTCTGTCCAACTAAACATGGGAACGACCCCTAGGAACGGAACCGACCCGTCCCATTCCACTTGGTGACAGAAACCAAACACACCCTTGGTTCTCATCAAATTAATTCATTTGCAGCATTGCTTGAGGAAAATCTCCAGACTTCTTCAGAAACATCAAAAGTTCAAACCCCTCAGTTGAAGAATTTGGCAGATGGCAAAAAGCCTCAGAAGGGAGGCAAGAGGAAACAGGAACACACAGCTTTCGAGATCCCTGAGGATCTGTATGCAGGATATTGCACTCCTGATGAAGAAACACATGGAAAGGAAACCAAGGAGCAGCGCAAAACGCGCATGCAAAAGATAAAGAGGTACTGGACTTATCAGTGGAGGAGCTACAATTTCGTCACCTCCAAATACATGAAGGACTTCGCGGTCAAGCCTCCGTGCAAAAGACCACAGTTGGCTCCTGGCCAAACAGCTGATCCCATGAGCATCAGAAGGGGTGAAGAATTCCCCAAAGAATGGGCTAAGCGTCAGGCCAAACTGCAGAAACAAGCTCAAAAGGTTGTTGAAGAATTCAAAAGGGCAGCAAAAGCCTCACAAGATGCTGGTGCAGGCTCAAGTGCCAGTGCACCTAAGAAATCAATGCAGAAGAAACCGGCTCAAAATCCGAAGCCCTCAGCTGATGTGCCCTCATGGCCAAAAGCTTCAGCTCCAAAATCTTCAATGGCTAAATCTTCTGCAAAGCCGTCATCATCAAAGGCTTCAACACCCAAGGCACCTACTGCTCCAACTACTTCAGCACCTCCGCCAGCCACAGTGTTGTCAATGGCTGCTGCAAGAGCTTCAACGCCGGTTGTGTTGGCATCATGTCAAAGAACCGAAGGCTTTCAAACAGCCACAATCGCTGCATCAAGTGCCTCAACGTCTGGGCATATTTCTTCAAATGTGCCCCTGGTGAAGAAAAAGGTCACTGTTGGCCGTGGTACAAGGCCCAGCCCAAAGAGCAAGGCCGTGTTGCCTCAAGCTGACAAACACGATATGGCAGATGAAGACGAACTTGCAGAGTATGTTCAGAGAAGAATGGAGGAGGCCGCTCGTGCCAAGAACACCACAGTTCCCTCATTTCTGAGTTCGAAGAAGATTCTTGACTTCATTGATATTTGGTGTCAAAAACCAGATACTCCACTTGATGATTTGAATCTGCCGCCTGGACCAAGCCATGTCTTGTCTGCTTTCATCCTCAATGAGAAGCACAAGATTAATAAAGCTAAACTTGTGAGAAAAGAGATGAGGAAAAAGCAGAAGGAGCTCAAGGACCACATGCTCACCATATCCCCTCAGCAGCTAGTTGCGATGCAAACTGAGATTCAACGTCTATCTGAGGAATATGATTGACAGGCTGAGCACTGCTGTGGAGTGAAGGACAGATTCATCACCGCCTCTAACAAAGTGGTTGATGAACATAACAGAAGGAAGGCTGCAAAGTTTGGCCAAGCACCTCCATCAAGTTCCTCAGGTCCTCCGCAACTCCCTCACACCAGTGAACCAATGCCTTCACCTCCTCCGCAAGATCAAGCCAGGGCAACTTCATCAGTTGTGCCTGAAGAACTTACCAGAGCAACTGCAACAGTTGCGTCTGAAGAAATTGCTCCACCCAGCACCTCAGCGTCAATGACAGATCGGTCTTCAGCTTTGAAGCTCATTACATTTCCTTCTGCATCAGAAGTGAAGAAGACTAAAACTGCTGAAAAGAGAATGGCATCAGAACCCCATGCCACAGAGACTATGAAGAAGTTGAAGATGGCACCAATGTCTTCAACTGTTCCAATTGATGCCATTCCAATCTCGTCAGCACCCCCAACAAGAAACATGGAAGAGTTCCAGATTGTTCCCTTCGGTGTGGATTATATAATCCCACCTGAAGACGATGCAGATACCCACTCTGCTGCTTCCACAGAGCAGGTGGATGAAGAAATTGAAGTTGAAGAACAATCTTCACTTCCCTTGGTATCATCGCCCTCAGTACTGATGACATAAGGACCAACGGCTTCGCATCGAAGCCAGGAAGAAACAGATGAGGATGTGGATGTGGGTTCCACTATCCCAGTGATACATGATGACTTCTGGGATGCCACACACCCAAATACACCCCTCACCACTCCCCTCACTCAAGTGCCTCAGTCACCAGCTATCACTGAGGAGATTCAAACAGCGTTTGAAAGTCAACAACCATTGCTCCAGACAATCAGTGAAGAAATTCCAGCTGCATCAGCTGAAGAAATTGTGCAACCAATGGACACTGATGACATTGCACCACCACCCCCTCAGCAAGAAGATCCAGCTCCCTCAGCCGATTCAGAAATAGTACCGGAAGCAACAGCTGAGGAAGTTGCCAAATCTCTGGCCCTCACAGATCCCAATGATTCAACAGGCTCACCAAGGCCCATTCTGGATCTGAGGCCTAGGAAAATAAATCTTCAGCCTGTGCCCTCAATGCCTAGAGCTGGCAAAAGCGTCAGAAGGCCCAAATTTGATAATTCTGCCTTCTTCGAAGAGAAGAATTTCTTCATCGGCGAGTCTCCATATGACTCCGCCAAGATAAGGCGTCAAAAATTCTGGACAAACACTCAGATGAATTACTACTCCTCGTTGCTCTTTGACAAAAACAAAGTGTTCCCGCATCGTCATATTCCTCACGTTGATATGGAATCGTTGCCATGCTTCACACCAGTCTTGGTTGTTCTTCATGAAGCTGGCCTGCTCAATTTCGTCACAGACGTATGCGACTGGAATGAAGAGCTTATTCTTCAGTTTTATGCCACTTTGCATCTGTCAGGAGAAGTTGATGACATTCACTCATGGGCGATTGACTGGATGAGTGAGAATACACACTACAAGGCTCCATCTGATGAATTACTTTGAGCCCTTCCAGTTGATCTGCCCTCTACTGATGCAAGGAAAATCTATGAAGAACCTGAATTGCCACATCATCTGATGAATGTGCTGATGACACCGCTGAATGAAGGAGAAGCACCGAGAACTACCTTCCTTGTGAAGGATCTGCTTTTTGTGCCACGAACCGTGTATCGGATCTTGGCCAAAACCCTCAGTCCCATCTTAGACTGAAGAAGTTGTTAGCATCATGAAGAACGTGCTATTCAACATCATTCATGGGATTCCCATTGATATCCATGATTTCTTCATGAGGACTTTGGCGACAGTTGCTCAATCACCGTTTGAATTGAAGCCTTATGCACCTTGGATCATGAAATTCATCAGAACAAGGTCTTCAATCAACTATCAAGCAGATTGTCAAAATCACCTTTGCTTCATGCCAGATGTGGAAATTCTTCCCAGCACAATTGCTTCAGTTCCTGGCAAAGGCAAGACTATAATTGATGGAGTTCGACCTCTTGATGGCCAATTTCGTCAGCCCGTCTCACAATCCACAGGATATGACTCATCAAGTCAAGACACTGACGCAAATGCCACTAAGCAAAAACCTCAAAGTGAAGCTCCCCGTGTGATGACTGATCATGAGCTTCTTATTAGCCTTCATCAGAAAGTGGATCGCAACCAGGACTGGGTTAAACGTCAGTTACATGCCATATTGGGCAATATGACTGTGACGCTAAACTCTGTGCGCAAAAATCATTATTATCTACATGAGATCTTTGACAAAAGTTGGGCCATTCTCTCACATCTGATGACCCCTGAAGAACTTGAAGAAATGGAATTTCAAATGAACTTTGATTGGACCAATCCGCCCATGAAGAAGTTCAAGAAGGTTCAAGCTCCTCCAATGGTTCCCAGCTCAGTGTCTCCCTCTCGAGCTACTGACGAATTTGAGGACATTGAAGACACTGCTGCAGGCCCTTCTTCAACCCGCGACCCCGACGACAATGCTGGCGCTCCCTCGACTGCTTCATGATCTCCTTCTTCAGGGCGCGTTAGTCCTCAGTTCCATCTCCTTTTGGTCATGTGATGACAAAGGGGGAGAAATTTGAGTGTTAAGTCTTCAAGCGGGTCATATAAAACTATGGGGTGGTTTATTTTGCGAAGTTGCAACTCTTGTGTTCATTCGATTTGCTCTTTGAGAGTTGTAACTTAAATTGTTGGTGGTCTGACTCTTCTCTGTGATGGTTTATCTGCATGTATACTTATGCTCTAATTCCTCAATATTATGTGTGCATGCATGCTACATTTCGTCAGACACCAATTGTCATCATGCAATCAAATACTTCACTATCTTATGATCATGCATGATTGGATTCCAAGATATAGGGGGAGATCTCCACAATTTCAACCTGCCATGTGCACTTGCAATCAAAAGCAAATTCTTCATATGCACATCTTCAGGGGGAGTTCATCAATATCTTGTAACCAATGTCTTCATATTTAGTACTTACACTTCCACTATTTTATTTCCATTGAAAACATAACTGATTTGTCATCAATCACCAAAAAAGGGGAGATTGTAAGTGCATCAAGTGCCCCCTTAGTGGTTTTGGAGTATTGAAGACAAATAAGTTAAGGGACTAATGAGTTTGCGAGTGTACATAGGTAAGAATAGTCCCAGAAGACTTGGTTTAACCACTGAAGTTGACCCCTAAAAATGTATTTCTTCAAGTGAAGAATTTGGTACAGCCTATGAAGAATTTGATGTGAAGACTTGGGAGCTTGAAGACTTAGTTTTCATAGTTTCTTTTTTTTCTTATTTGAGTCATAGGAAAAACCGTACTATCAAAGGGGGTCAAGGTGAAACATATTTCATACTTCAAAGCGATGCTCAAAACTATACAAACCTAAGCCGCTTCGAGTGAAGCCTTTGGAAATCTCCGGATTAGCTAACGAATTTAACAGTGACAGTGACGAGGTTCATCTGGTCTCTGATGAATTTGGTCAGGCTGAGGAGTTAGGATTTCGCCAGTGCGATCTGCGTATCGTGAGGAAATAGAGTGCCCCGACGAAATTGAGAGCTTAATTTCTGACCGTTGCTGCGCCGCGTGTCAGCTGTCGAGTGGATTCTTATCCTGACAACGGTCATGTCTGAGAAGGGCATTTATGACATTGCATGCCGGGTTGCCTCTTGGCTATAAATAGCCGCCCCCCACAACCACTAGTTGGTTGGCTGCTCTAGAGAGAACTTGACACTTGTCATTTGAGAGCAACCCTTCCTCTGACGACTTTGAGAGAACCCAAGTGAGGAAAACCCAACCAGAGCCAAAGTGACTGAGCATCACTGAAGAAGTTGATCTGTGTGATCTGACACTTGTTACCTTTGAGGACTGTCATTCCTCCAGACGGTTAGGCGTCATGTTCTGAGCACCCAAGAGTAATTGTGGTGTGCCGATGAACAAGTCTGTGAAGGTTTTGAAAGTCTACCTTGAAGACTTACCACGAGTGATTGGGCGAGGTCTAAGTGACCTTAACTCAAGAGGGATACGGTGAGGACTAAGTGTCCTCCGAGGTAAGACTCAACCGCCTCAACCAGACGTATAGTTGATACAACAACTGGAACTGGTCTACCAAATCGCTGTGTCTTCATCGAGCCTCACCGGTTTCAAATTCCTCACCCCTTTACCTTTACGCATTTCCGCTACTGAAGAACTTGTGCTCTACTTTTCTGATGAATTTGAACTGAGGACTTTAATCATGTTGTATATCGTTTCTTCAGTTCATCTTCCTCATGCATGTCTGCTTGTATGACTACATGTTCTTCACTTGTATGTATTTCCTCAGCATGCTAGTTACATCTGTGTCGATCTAGTTTCATTCCTATTTCTATTTCATCACTCTGATTTTCGTCAAAATCTTCGGAGTTTGACGAATTTCTAAAAATCTCCCATTCATCCCCCTCTGGGAGTTAACCTGCGCTTTCACATCAAGAAAACATAAACACTCATAGCCAGCCGTATCATCAATGATCTGATCAATACGGGGCAGAGCAAAGGGATCGCTGGGACAAGCTTTATTCAAGTCCGTGTAATCAACACACATCGCCCAAGTCCCGTTTTTCTTCAGAACAAGCACTGGGTTAGCCAACCACTCTGGATGAAAAACTTCAACAATGAACCCGGCAGCTAGGAGCTGAGCTACTTCTTCACCAATAGCCTTCCGCCTCTCCTCATTATAACGACGGAGATACTCGTGAACAGGTTTAAACTTAGGATCCACATTAAGGGAGTGCTCAGTGAGTTCTCTCGGTACACCTGGCATGTCAGAAGGTTTCCATGCAAAAATGTCCCAGTTCTCATGGATGAACTCGATGAGCGCGCTTTCCAATTTGGGATCCATATTCGCCCCGATGGTAAACTGCTTAGAAGAATTACCAGGGGTGAAATCAACTTGCTTGGTGTCTCTGGCCGACTTGAACTTGAGCAAAGGGTCAGACTCAGTCATCGGGTTTTTCAGAGAGGTCCTGTCAGCCGGGTCGACATTATACTTGTAATACTTCAGCTCTTCGGCTGCACAAGCCGTCTCAGCATAAGCTGCATCTCCCTCCTCGCACTCCAGGGCGATTTTTCTATTGCCGTTGACAGTGATAGTACCCTCTGGTCCAGGCATTTTTAACTTCAGATAAACATAGCGCGGATGTGCCATGAACCGCGCATAAGCCAGCCTCCCAAAGAGGGCATGATAGGGACATTTAAGTTTGACCACTTCAAAGGATAAGAACTCCGAGCAATAAAAAATTCAGTGCCGAAGGCGACCTCCAGAGAAATCCTGCCGATGGGATAAGCCGACTTGCCATGGATAATGCCATGAAAGACTGTAGTGGAAGGGGTGAGCTGCTTCTCGGACAAGTTCATCCATCTGAAAGTATCATAGTAAAGGATATTGATGCTGCTTCCTCCATCCATGAGCACTTTGGTTAATGTATAGCCGCCGACTTGCGAAGCAACGACCAGAGCAACACCGCCTGGGTGATCAATATACTCAGGATGATCTGCCCTACTCCATGTAACTGGCTGCTCAGACCAATTCAGATAATAGGGGACTGCCGGCTCAACCATGTTAACAACTCTCCGCTGAACCTTCCGATCCCGTTTGCAAGTACTGGTGGTGAAGACGTGGTACTGACCTCTATTTAGCTGCTTAGGATTGCTCTGAAATCCAGATTGACCTCCCTGATTCTGATTTCCTTGGTTATTCTGTTGGTTGTTGCCTCTGCCATTGCCAGCCCCCTGAAACCCGGAATTCTGGCCACTATTCCCTTGGAACCCGGGGCCTGCGAAGTGCCCCTGTGAGCCGGCTCCCTGAAAGCCGGCTCCCTGGTTGCCGGGTCCAGGATTACCAGGGTGTCCACCAGTGCCGCCTCCATTGTGATGATTCTGAAATATCCGTTTGGAGAACTCTTGCATAATGTAACAGTTTTCCCAGGAATGGGTAGACGGCTTACCATCGAAACTGTGTTTTGGACACGGACCCTTGAGAGCCTCCTCGAAGCTACAAGGGCGATTACCAGAGAAAGGCTTCCTGGAACCACTATTCTGGCGCTGGTTTTTACTACCAGTATTGGCGTTTGCCACCAGATCAAAGCCTCCTTCATAATTTTTGCGCTTGTTGCAGTTATTGGCCTGCCCATTGCCGTTGTTCTGCTGGTGACCCTTGCCACCATTTTTCTTGCCCTTGCCTGACTTCTCGTCATCAGACGTTGGATCCTTTGTGCTATCTGACTCGGCATGCCGAGTTAAAACATCCATGAGATCACCCATGTCCTGGACCTTCCGCTTGAGCCATCCCAACTTTTGCACTAAAGGCTAAAACTTGCAATTTCGTTCCAGGACAAGTACTGCCTGCTGGGCTGTGATGCTATCGGAAGAGTGTATAACCTCTGCAACCCGGCGAGACCAATGATGTGCTGACTCATCTTTGTGCTGAACATAGTGCTCGAGATCAACAATTATGGTCGGACGCTTGCAAGTCCCTTGGAAGTTTTTGATGAAGCGCTCCTTCAACTCCTGCCATGTGTTAATGGAATTTACATGCAAGTTTTTCAACCAAGTACGTGATGGACCTTCCAACATGAGAGGCAGATAACGCACACAAACAGCTTCACTGGCTTCCATCAGATCCATAGCTAACTCATAGCTCTCTATCCACTCAGCCGGCTCCAAATTAGCTGTATAATTAGGAACTTTGCAAGGACCCTTGAAATCCGGAGACATACGCGCATCTCGCAACGCCGGGACTAAATAGGGAGTTTCAATTATATGACTTGATAGACCACCTATGCGAGCCGTTGTCTGGGTTGCGGCGGGTGGGGTTTGCACAATGGGCTGATTGTATGTTGTGCCTGTGTTTCCCTCTTCTAACGCTCGCAAAGCCCGAGCAGCGTCCACAATCGCCTGTGCATTTGGGATTTCAGGCTGTTGCTGATTTAAGAGCGGTTGCGTAGCCCTTCTGCGCTGTGCACTACTAGACACTGCTAGCGACTCGGGACGTCGGCAACTGCTGCGGCTCGGATGGGGGGTAGAGTGCAGCCGATGCTGACTATGAGAGTAATTTGCCTGCTGAGTTACTGACGTCTTTAGCATCTCAATGGCATTCCTAGCTTCAATCTGGATAGGGCTGTTTCCTTCAATTAAAATTGTCGCTAGGTTATGAGTTGCTGCCAATACATTATCCACTGGTTTGGAGTAATGTCCAATTGGGGTCTGGAAACGGCGAGGCGGCAACTGCTGTTGCTGCTGGACCTGTGGTGGTGACTAAACTGGCGGCTGCTGCTGAGTCGGTGGTCGTTGGTGAGCCGGCTGCTGTAATAGAGGCCCATTTGGGGACACCACACCAGCCCCTGGGTTTATCGGAGTGAGCGGATCACGTGGCGTGGAAAACAGCTGGGTTGGCTCGATCTGAGCCGGAAGCCGGCTTTGGTGCCTCCTCCGGTGAATAACCTCTGGCTCGCTCTGACGGCGGCTGAGATAGAGAGCCTCCTCTTCCAAGCGCTTTGTTTCCTCGAAGAGCCGAGCCTGTGTTTCTGGCATGCGGGTGTTCTCTGCGTTGATATCCTCCTAGATCTTGGCTAACTGCTCGCGACACTTTGTAATTTCTGTGTTACGTTCCGCGGCATTCTCCACAGTCACCGGCTTAGCCAACAGAGCTCCAAGATTAGCCATCATCTCAGCGAGTGCCTGCGCACCGGTTCTCTTAGAGCCGGCGGCGGCTGTACCGGCTCCTCCTAACCCGGCAATAGTGAGGTTCTGCCCTACCGCTGGATCGGCCGGGTCGCGGAGGGGATCCTGTCTCCCTTCCATGTAGACCACAACAAATCGGGGCGGTTCAAGGGCCTCAGGAAAAACTTCGTCAGTGTGTCCTCCAAGCCTCCCATCATACAGCAGATGGATCGACTCAGTTTCTCCCATCAATGACTCGCCATCAGATTGAACGAGCGTTTCGTCTTCATATAGGGAATTCTCTGACAAGGCCACCCCCTAGGTGAAACCCACAAAGGCATGCATCCGGACGGCTCTCGGTGGGCCGGGTCTTGCCTGGCATGGACTGGCGCGGCGGGCTGACTCAGTGTCGGGGATGACATCCAACCCGGTAGCTGATTCGCCGATAACGCCGATGAAGACATGGATCTTGCCGAAGGGGACCCGGTACCCATACTCGATCGAGTCGGCCTCGGGGCCCCAGCTTGAGTCGTCGATGTAGAGCTTGCCACGGCGACTCTTGGTCATCTGACCGATCGCGTATCCCTCGATCCCTGCCGGAATTCCCGCTAAGAACTTAACTCCACCGTGCATAGGCCCCACGGTGGGCGCCAACTGTCGTGGTTTTGTGACGGCAGATGCCCTCGTGAAAGGACTTAGTGATGAGGACATCGCACGAAGGTGGAAGCTTAACGGGGTTGATCAGAACGCGAGAGACACGAGTTTACCCAGGTTCGGCCCCTTACGATGGAGGTAAAAGCCTACGTCCTGCTTGATTGTTATTGCTTTGGATCTCGATTACAAGGATGCGGATTCGCTAACCTAGCTCTCAGGAGATTGCAACTTAGTCTTTCTACCCTAGGCGCTCTCCTTTATATAACAGGTTGAGCCCTAGGTTTACATGAGAGTCCGGGTCGTAGTATTAACCCGTATCCTACTCTTACTCTAGTCATCTTGTTCTCCAAGGTAATCTTCTTGTCTGATCCTTTCTTCTCAAGCCGGCCCACTATGAATCTTCAAGGCCCAGCAGTGAGATAACCCACTGAGCCTCATGGCTCTATGGCCGGGTCATCTTCCTGTCGGGTCTCCACACTGGGAAATATCCCTAACATAAATGGTTAGTGGAACGCGCACGGTTCAAACAATACAACCGTTTGCGATAGTAATGTGTCATCTATTTGTTCCAAAATGCCTACGTTGGCTATTAATGTGTGCGCCTTGTCTCAAATTGGACAAAAAATTTACCACGGCATATATGTGCCATATAATGACACTATGCCAAGTTTCATGAATTTCGGGTGAGTTTTGGATTTACGGGGATTTAAAAACCGAGATTCTCAATGTTTGAACCCGAGCCAGGACGCCAAGATGTTTGCAATTCATTCCCATTTCTTGCATGGGACCTAAACATGCACCCAAGGACACATGTATGGTATTTGAAGCCATTTTGGTGCACTGGAGCATGTGCTTGTAATTCAAATTTGAATTATGGACATTAAATGCCTAGAAAATTCAATTAATGTATAAAAAGGCCAAACAAACCCTGAATAATTCCATATTTCAGCACGAATCTCCTGTTGGTCTTTGTTGTCTGTAGAAAAAAAATACAGGGCGAGAAGAGGCAGCGACGATAATCGTTTCGCCCACAAGGGTGACATGTTCCCTATCGGAACCACGAGGCTTCTTGCTAGAAGCTCCGGTTTGTAAGAGGCTTGTACCAAAACTTGCCCCAAATTGGACAATTTTTTTACCATAGCATATATGTGACATGTCATGACACGATGCGAAGTTTCATGAATTTTGGGTGAGTTTTGGATTTACGGGGATTTAAAAACCGAGATTCTCAATGTTTGAGGCCGAGCCAGTACACCGAGATGTTTGTAATTCATCCCCATTTCTTGCATGGAACCCAAACATGCACCCAAGGACACATGTGTCGGAAAGTGGGGCTCCGGGGACCCAAAGGTTCGAACACAGGGGTGGGCTTGTCCTACCTCTTCGTCCCCTACCACGGCGAAGCTACGGCGGGAGCGCGCTAGCGAGGAGCGGACCGTCGACTCAGCGGTTTACCCAGGTTCGGGCCACCTTGCGGTGTAAAACCCTACTCCTGCTTGGTTTTGATTGTAGTGAGCAAGAGAGTGTTCTCGCGTACAAGGTAGGAGAAGGAGTCAACTGAATCGGATCCCGGATCCCCTACTACGATGGCAACACTGTCCCTTTTATATCTGCCTTGGTCCTCTTCCCCCTCAAAACTTAGGCGGGAAGGGCTGCCACACTTGGCGGGTTTTGAAGGGGGACAGGCGCTCAGGCTATCCTGACTAAAGGCGGTCTTCGCCTGCAAAAGCATGATCCATGACGCACCGGTGGGCTCGGTGATGACCTCCGCCCCGCGCGCCCGCCGTCTTGGTCTTCCTTCGCCGATCGGGCAACATTTGGGGTCGCTTTGGGAAGTGGACGGCTGGCCTTGCTCCCTTAACACAAAAGGGGAAACCATCTTCATCCGCGCCTGCTGGCGCGGCCTCTATCGCCGCTCGTCGCCGCGCGCGTCACCCACGTGATGGGCACGCGACCGCGCAGCCGAGCCGAACAGCCCTTGTCTGGAGCGCCATCGGGAGGGAGCCTCGGGAGGCCGCCTCGCAAGGCTGCTGGTGAAGACGCCGAGTCTTGTTCGCCGCTCCCTGGGGAGGGGTCCTCAGGAGGTCCAGGCCTGATGAGGGGTCTTGGAGAGATGCTTGGTGATGACGGCCTGCCGGGCCCACGCCAGGCGCTACGCCCTGGGCCGAAGGCAGATGGGCCTGGATACCCTGGGTTCCACGGGTCCGACAGTAGCCCCGAGGCCCGCGGCACGCACGTTCCCGCCTACTAGGGGGCGAAACAGCACGGGCCCTAACCGCCTGCAGGCCAGGCGCGACGCGTGGCACACGATGTGACGGGGGATGCCCCCACTTCTCCCACGATGCCTCGGTAACCGCCCGCGCTGACATAAATCCTGCCGTGGGTGACGCGAGACCATCATTGCCTTCCTTCGCGCACCCCATCTCCCCGCGCCTTCCTTCCCACGCGCAGCTCCTTCTTCCTCTCCCAAAACTCCGCCGCTCTAGACCTTTGCTGCGCCGCCATGCCACCCCCCGGTAGGAAGGGAGAGGCGGGAGAGACGGCGGTCGCGGAGGTGGTGCCGGAGCCTGCTCTGGGTAGGCCCACGATCATCAACGCCGAGGGGCTCAGCAAGGTGCTTCCGATGATTGCAGCTGCTTCTAACGAGTGGGGGGGCACTCGGATCTGGCCGGCTTCGCGCCCGACCGCCGACCTCGACGCCACCTCCGCCGTCCTCTTCCTTCCCGCTCTCTTCGCCGGTCTGCTGCCTCCATTCTCTGATTTCTTCAACGCCGCCCTTTCCCACTACCAAGTCCATGCGCTGCACCTCGAGCCGAACTCTGTTCTTCTTCTTTCCGCCCTTGCCTTTTTATGCGAGGCCTTCCTGGGCGTGACGCCCTCAGTGGCGCTCTTCCGCCACTTCTTCAGCCTGCGGCTGACCGCGGCGAACCAATGCTCTGGGTGCGCCTCGTTCCGCATCATAGACGAGACGGCGGGCGACGGCATCAACATGAGGATCACCAAGGAGGTTGAGGGCTTCAGACGGCAATGGGTGTATGTGGACGCGGCCCAGTTTAGCCCCCTGCTGCAGCTGCCGACATCTCCGGCGGCGAGAAGCTCCGGATGGGGGCATGAGAGGCTCGCCGACCCGAGGCTGGCGCGGGTGTGGAAGAGGTTGGCCGAGCTGAGGGCCGTGAAAGTAACGGTGGTCATGGTCGTGAGGGAGTTCCTTCGGCGCCGCATAGATCCCCTCCAGCGACACTCCTGCCCGATGTGGGCCTTCACCGGCCCGAAGGACCCAATGCGGTTGAGCGCGGACAGCTTGCTGCTGGAGGTGCTGAACGGGGTGCTCCACACCCTGACCGGCGAAGAGGCGGACGAGCCACCCAGGGACGGGCTCCCCTTGTACCGCTACAAGAATAAAGAGGCACTGGCCGGCTCAATGCCGCGCTTCGACCAGTGGGGGCCGCTTCCAGAGGGCCTCGAAGGGCCCCGGCGGGCACTGCGGAGAACGGCGGCGGCCCAGGCCGGCGGACCTGCCGCCGACTCGTCCGCGGGATTGAAGACGATGATGACCTCGAGCCGCCTGGGGCCGCGCCTGTCGTGTCTGGCCGGGCGGAGGGCGCGGGGAGCCCCTGCGCAGCAGTTGTCAAGCCGCGGGACTCCGGAAGCAGCGGCGAGGGCGGACCCCGTGGTTTTCTCGTAAGGGGGGCCGGTCGCGAGAAGGGGCCTCACGAGGGTGGCGGTGGCGGCGTTCCGCCATGGCCGCTGAAGAAGAGGAGATGGATTACCAAGGATGAGTAAGCATCCGCCTTCCCTTCTCTTGCACCCGGCGCGTCGCATGTGCCTGAGTCTTTGCTTTTTACAGGACCTCCTCGAGCATGAAGGAGAAGAAGGAGGAGAGGTCCCCCGGCCTGGCAGGGGCCACACCGCCGGTTGCTAGGGCCGAGGGGCGTGAGGAGAAAGCCAGCGGTCTCGACACCGAGGCTGGCCTTGCGAAGGCAGAGGGTCAGGTGGCCCCTCTTGAGCCGCAGAAGGACGTGGCTCGGGAGGCTCGAGCGGGCGAGCCTCAGGAGGCGTCGTCAGGAGGCGGCTCCGCGGTTCCTGGGGCGCCCACTGCCAGGGCGGACGTCGCGGCGGCAGAGGCGGAGACGCCGGCTCTCCCATCCCGTGCCGCGGGTGGCGGCGGCGCTGCGGGAGGCCCGCAGGACTCGCCGGTGCGCGGGGCCCCCGCCGGGGGGGGTGGGGGCAAGCCCGCAGGGCGCACTGCCACGACAAGACGAGGAGGGGGTCCCTGCGAGCCCTCCGCTCCTGGCGGGTGGCGCCGGGCTTTCGCGAGAGGGCAGCGTTGAGACGCACGCTGGCTGGGCCCTACAGCTCGTGAGCAGCAGTGCCGTGCTCAAGCACGGGGCCCTGCAAGGCGCTAGGGCCGCCCTTGATCAGCTAGAGGCAGACCTCCAGGCGGAGGAGGCGCGCATCATCGAGGAGCGCCAGCGCCTCGCGGAGGGGTGGCGCCAGCTTGACATGGCCATCAAGCTGGGCCGCCGTCAAGACGACGCCGCGCGAGAGAAGCACGAGAAGGCCGCCCAGGACGCGAAGGAAATCTTCAAGAACGCCGTCAGGGAGGCCGACAAGGCCGACAGGCGGCGCGAGGTGGCAGAGGCCTGCGGGGAGGAGCTCCAAGACCAGAACACAGCGCTGGAACGGCAGCTCCAGGCGCGGAGAGATGCCATCTCCGCCCTCGAAGAGGGGTTGGCGGCCCGTGAGGCGGACCTTGGTATCCGCGAGCGGGAGCTCGTGCGGTCGGCATCCGCGCAGGACCTGGAACGCGAATGGCTGGAGACGCTGGAGCGAGAGGTGTCCGCTGCCCAAGGCTCCTATGCCGAGCGCTTAGACAGGGCCAACGCCAATCTGGCGGCCAAGGAGAAGAAGATTCAGGAGGACACCGACAGGAGGGTTGCGCAGAGCCATGAAGCACTTGCCGATGAGAACAGCAAGAAGCTGAAGCGGCAGGAGGACCGCTACAAGTCAATGCTCGAGGAGTTCCAGCACGAGATCACGGGCCTCAAGAAGATGCTGATCGAAGCGGAAAAACGGTGGGAGGCCACGCTGAAGGCCCGGGCTGACGCCGAGGCCGAGCTGGCCTCCCTCCAGCAGCAGGTGGGGGGCGTCACCAGGATCGTGGAGCAGGAGAGGGATGAGGCGGCCCGAGCACGGGGGCGGCAGCTCCAACGCTCCAAGATGTTCCACGCCCTCGAGCTCCGAGTCCGCCGCGCCTTGGGCTCCATTTGCAAGGAGGACGTCAGCAGCCCCCTCGAGACTCACGATGGCAGCTACCTTGACTTCTTCACCAAGCTCGTGGAGCGGCTCGAGGTTGGTGCCAAGAAGGTGGGCGGAATCGTCGAGGGCGGTGCCGCGATCTCCTTACCCAGGCTGCCACGCGCATCTTCAGCCATCTTCTCCACACCGATCCCAACTTTGACTTTGGCAAGGTGATAGTTCCCGTCCCGGAGGAGGTCTGCGACCACCTTGGGAAGGCGGTGGAGGATCACATGGATGCTTTGCATGAGCAATTCGCCCCTGGCGGCAGCGAGAGCTCAGGTGGAGCCGAGGGAGGTGACGATGACGATGGCAGCAGCGGTGATGGCGACACGTCCTCTTAGGCCCTTCTCCATGTCCTGCGCATAGTGGATTGTGGCCCCGTGGGGGTGTGAGGACAATGCTTTTATATTTCAAGTACTTTGTGTCTGGTTGTACCGAACGCTCGTGCCCTCGTGAAGCTTTCTCTTGAGGCATGTTTTGCTCTTTTTGCTTGCCTTGATGCTCTATGTCGTCAGGACTCAGCCCCCGAGCGGGCCACAGCCGTTGCTGGTATGTCAAGTCGCGATGCCTGGACAAGGCCAGGAGGTGAGGGGCACCAGGAGCTAGTGAGGGCTCCTGAGGCGCGATGCTCAGGGAGCCCCCCTTTGACCCGCAAGCGGCTTGCGCCAAGAGAAACGCTGGCGCTCGTGAGGTTGCTGGAGGGGAAAGCTTAAGAGACGGCGAGGGCGGCTCGCGAGGCAGGAGACTTAGCTCTGTGCAGGATAGTGTCTGGTGGGCCATCACTTGTAGGGTACACCTCGTGAGGGTTTCGCTCGCGAGATCTCCTGCTGAGACGGCCGTCGTGGGTTAGCTCCCGAGGCAGGGCCTGCGGGGCTTCTTGAGGCCCTGAGGGGGCCACCTCGCGAGGCATCCTCGCGAGGCCTTTCAGGGGACCTGCTCCTGAGATAACTGCATGCAGAATACTTAACAACAGGGGAGCAGCGCACGCTCGCCGATTTGCTCATGGGTGTTACGCGAGGAGACAAGACACCAAGGACCTTGGTGGGGTGGCGTGCACGGGAGCAGGCCCGCGAGCCAGAGCCCGGTTGCTTGGGTTTTTCAGCGCTGCTGGGAATGACCCGAGCACAGACACCGTGTCCAGCCCCCACTCGCGTGAGGCTCATGAGGGACGTCGTGACCACGCGAGGCTCATGAGGCAAGGATAAAACGAAACACCATGTAAAGAAACCGAAGCTTTACTGAAGTAAGATAGCAACCATTACATAACCAAAACAAGATGCGGCTGCCGTGTCCGGCACGGGTCAGCTTGAGGTTGGTGCAACCCGTGGGGCGCCCTCAGTTACACATCAAAACGAGAAAAAGGGTGCTGCCGTGTCCGGCACGGGTCAGCTTGAGGTTGGTGCAGCCTGTGGGCGCCCTCAGTTGATTGTTCCGCCAGCGCGGAGCATGGGGCTTCCACAGGGGTGTGGGTATGATCGCGGGTCGATCGTTCCGACAGCGCGGAGCATGGGGCTTCCACTTGGGCATGGGCGGGAGCTCTCGCGGGTCCATCGGGCGAACGCAATGAGAGGCTCCGGGGCGTGTACAGCCCCATTTCATTCGTACGCGTGAGGGTCACGGGTAGAACTTGCGGAGGTGTTGGATGTTCCAGGCGTTAGGCACAGGAACTCCGTCCTCCGTCTCCAGCCGGGCTGAACCGGGCCTGGAGACATGAGTAACCCTGAAAGGGCCTTCCCGCATAGGTGAGAGTTTGTGAAGTCCCTCTCTAGATAGGATCCTACGCAGGACGAGGTCGCCGACCTCGAGAGTGCGAGGGCAGATGTTGCAGCTGTGGTAGCGACGCAAGGCCTGCTGGTACCTCGCGGCGCGAAGAGCGGCCTGACGGCGGCCCTCCTCGAGGAGCAGCAGATCGGTCTCCCGCGAGCCATCCTAACGCGCCTCGTCGAAGGCAAGGACTCGCGGGGAGCCGTGCTTAAGCTCCAATGGAAGGACCGCCTCGGCTCTGTAGACGAGGAAGAAGGGGGTCTCGCCGGTAGGCTTGCTTGCTGTCGTGCGGATGGACCACATCACGGAATGCAGCTCATCGAGCCAGCCCTTGCCACAGGCCTCGAGCTTCTTCTTGAAGCTCCTTGTTTTGAGGCCCTTGAGGACCTCGGCGTTGGCACGCTCGGCCTGACCGTTGCTTCGCGGGTGCGCCACCGAGGCGTAGCAGATCTGCGTGCCGAGGCTGGCGCAGTAGGACCTGAAGAGGCCGCTTGTCAACTGGGAGCCATTGTCGGTGATGATGCGGTTGGGAACTCCAAAGCGGCTCACGAGGCCCTTAATGAACTTGACGGTGGAGCCTGCTGGGATGGTGCGTACAGGCTCGACCTCTACCCACTTGGTGAATTTGTCGATGGCGACGTAGAGGTAGCGGTAACCGCCAGCCGCACGAGGGAAGGGCCCCGGGATATCCAGCCCCCAGACCGCGAAGGGCCATGAGAGGGGAATCGTCTCGAGGCCCTGCGCCGGCTGGTGGATCTACTTGGCGTGGAACTGGCGGGCCTCGCAGGCTTGGACCAGCGCAGTAGCGTCATGCAGCGCAGTGGGCCAGTAGAAGCCGCTGTGGAACACCTTGCCGACGAGGGTGCGTGACGAGGAGTGGTGGCCGCAGTCTCCTCCATGGATATCAGCGAGCAACTCGCGCCCTTGTTCTTCAGAGATGCACCGCAGCGAGACGCCATTGGGGCGCCTGCGGTACAGCTTACCATCTTGTAAGTAGTAAGCGGTGGCATGCCGGGCCACGCACTCTGCTTCTGAGTCCTCCTCCGGGAGGGTGCCGTGCAGCAAGTAAGCCTTGAACTCCGCGGCCCAGCTATCCTCTTGAGGCTCCAACGCCAGCAGCAGGCGGGCTCCTGAGGCTGGGCCACAGTCTGGCACGCCCGTGGGCGGTGCGGGCGGTAGTTCCTCATGAAGGAGTGTGGTGCTCACGGCGGTAGGTGAAGCTGATGGCTTGAGGAGCCTTTCCTCGAAGACGCTGGGGCTCTGAGGCTCGCGGCGAGATGCTCGTTTGGCGATGTTGTCAGCCTCTTTGTTGCCGCCGCGGAGGACGTGCTGCAGCTCCAAGCCAAGAAAACGCTTCTCAAGTTTACGTACCTCGTCTAGGTAGGCGGCCATGTGCTCGTCCTTGGGCTTGTATCTTTTGTTGGAGAAGTTGACGAGAAGTTGTGAATCGCCCTTGATGGTCAGACGCTTGATGCCCAGAGCGAACGCGGCCTTGAGGCCGGCGATGAGGCCCTCATACTCTGAGATGTTGTTGGAAACCTTGTCAGTGTGACTGAAGCAGAGTTGCACGGTGTAGTAGAGCCTGTCTCCTACCAGCGAGGTGAGCATGACTCCAGCCCCCGCGCCCTGTCGGGAGAAGGCGCCGTCGAAGTGCATGGTCCAGCCACCAGGCGCCTCGTCCCCTGGCAGAAGGGATTTGGCCTCGTGAGGCTCCTCCTCATACGTGTCCGTCCACTCTGCCACGAAGTCGGCCAGAGCTGCGCCTTTGATGACTCTGGTGGTGGAGAACTCCAGCTGGAAGGCTTGCAGCTCAATGTTCCATTCGGCGACGCGGCCGGCAGCGTTGGGGCTGCGCAGAACTTGCTCCAAGGGGTAGGAAGAGATGACCTTGATGGGATGGCCCTGAAAGTAGTGGCACGGCTTCCTGGAGGCGACGAGGAGCGCGAGGAGGAGCTTCTGCTGCATGGGGTAGCGCTCGCGCGCATCTCTTAGCACGGTGCTGACGAAGTACACGGGGTGTTCGACGAGGCGCGTAGTTGTGGTGGCAGCTTGCTCTCCAGGCGCCTCGCGAGGCTCGACGGGCCCGGGGGGCTCACGAGGCTCGGAGGGCCCGCGAGGCTCGGGAGGTGCGGAGGGTTTCTCCTTAGCACAGACGTGCTCCTCTCGCACTGCCACCAGCGCCGCGCTGGCCGTCTGAGGGGTGGCCGCCAAGTACAGGAGCAAGGGCTCGCGAGAGCGCAGCGCGACCATGATGGGCGGGCTCATGAGGTACCTCTTGAGGTCTTCAAAAGCGGCGTCTGCCTCAGGAGTCCACTTGAAAGAGCCGGACCTCTTCAGGAGCTTGAAGAAAGGCAGGGCTCGCTCGCCAAACTTGGAGATGAAGCGTCCCAGGGAGGCCACATATCCTGCCAAGCGCTGCATTTCCTTGAGGGTCCGGGGGGACGCATTTTCTTGATGGCCTTGATCTTCTCAGGGTCGGCCTCGATGCCATCGTGCGAGACCAAGAAGCCGAGGAGCTTGCCGGAGGGAACTCCGAAGACGCACTTCTCGGGGTTAAGCTTGAGGTTGACCATGCGCAGGTTGGCGAACGTTTCCTTGAGGTCCACAATGAGGGATCCAGCCTCGCGAGACTTGACCACGATGTCGTCGACGTAGGCCTCCGCGTTCCTCCCCATCTGAGGCCCCAGCGTGATGCACATTAGCCGTTGGAAGGTGGCGCCCGTGCTCCTCAAGCCGAAGGGCATGCAGACGTAGCAGTATATGCCGCAAGGGGTGATGAAGGCCGTCCTCTCCACGTCTTCGGCCGCCATCTTGATCTGGTGATAGCCCGAGAAAGCATCTAGGAAGCATAGCAAATCGCACCTGGCGGTGGAGTCCACGATCTGGTCGATGCGGGGCAGCGGAAATGGATCTTGAGGGCAGAACTTGTTGAGGCTGGTGAAGTCGACGCACGTGCGCTCCTTGCCGTTTTTCTTGGGGACGACAACTGGGTTGGTGAGCCATTCGGGGTGGCGCACCTCGCGGATGACCCCAGCTTCTTGGAGCTTCTGAACTTCCTTGACGATGAAATCTTGCTTCTCTGGCGCATGACGCCGTGCTTTTTGCTTGACAGGGCGTGCATTGGGGCACACCGCTAAGTGGTGCTCGATCACCTCCCTCGGCACACCGGACAAGTCAGATGCTTTCCAGGCGAAAACATCCGAGTTTGCCCAAAGGAAGGTGACGAGCGCGCTTTCCTATGCAGGAGGAAGGCCAACGCCGATGGTGAAGGCAGGGCCGGAGCCACTGCCGTCCATTGACACCTTCTTCGTCTCGGCGTGGTCCTGAGAGAACAGCTGCTTCTTCTTCGCGGGCGCGGCCTCAGGAGGCTCGGCCGCGTCCTTGTCAGCCGGATGCGCGACAGCGGCAGCTTTGTAGGCGCGCTCGAGGGAACAGACCGCGTCCTTCTCGTCGCGGGCGACAGTGATGATGCCACTATAGCCAGGCATCTTGAGGACGTTGTAGGCGTGATGGGTCGCTGCCATGAACTTGGCGAGAGCTGGGTAGCCCAAGATGGCATTGTAAGGCAGGCCGATGTGCGCCATGTCGAAGTCGATGAGCTCAGTATGGTAGTTCTTGTGGGTGCTGAAGGTGACGGGAAGGCGCACTTTCCCCAGGGGGACGGTGGAGCCATCGGTCACTCCGGAGAAGGGCCTAGTCGGCATCAGCTGGTCGTAGGGCACCTGGAGCGTCTCGAAGGTTTCGATGGAGATCACGTTGAGGCCGACGCCTCTGTCGATGATGGTCTTGGTGACCGCGACGTTGCTGATGGTGGGAGTGCACAACATGGGGAGTGCGCCTGCGGAGGCCGTGAACTTGGGGTGGTCCGTGGAGTCAAAGGTGATGGCGTACTGCGACCACTTGAGGGGCCGCGCGGCCTCAGGCCTCGGGAGGGCGGCGTTCACTTCGCAAGAGAGCAGCTTGAAGTGGCGGTTGGACTCGGGGGCATGAGCCCCACCAAGGATGCAGGCGACCGTGCGAGGCTCCTAGTAGCCCCCAGCACCCTCATCAGGCTGGTTGATGTCGTTCCTCCGGGGAGGCGGCGGCAGCGGCGGGAGAGCGGCATTGGCCTGAGGGTTCGCCTCGCGAGGCTGGTCGCGCCAGGCGGCCTCATGAGGCTGGTCGCGCCAGCCTTGGCGGAAGTTGCCGTTGCCGTTGCGGCCATCCCAGCGGTTGCCGCCGCGGCCACCTCCGCGTCCGGCACCGCGGCCATTGCGATCGTCTCGGAGGCCCTGGCGCTCGTCGTGGAGCAGCTTGAGCTCCTGGCAGTCTTCAGTGCTGTGGGAGCGCACGTTGTGGTAGGCGCAGAGCGGTCGGCCGTCTTTCCTGGGCTCGTCATGGTCACGGCCGCAATTCTGTTCAGGCTCCGTCGCAAGAACGGCAGGGCCCTTACGCTTGACGTCCTTGTTCTTCATCTTGGCGGCCTCGAGCGTCGCGTCGGGGTCATTGTGGATGAAGAGGCGGCCTTCTTCAGCCTTGGCGCACTTATCGGTGAGGTCGAACAGTTCAAGCACCGAGTCTAGCTCGTCGTTGATGGCGAGCTTCTCGCGCATCTTGACATCCGTGACGCCAGCGGAGAACGCGGAAATGACGGACGCGTTGGAGGCGCGCGGTATCTTGTTGCGCACTTGGCTGAAGCGCTGGATGTACTTGCGGAGGGTCTCGTCTGGGCGCTGCCGCACGTGCCGCAGGTCGTTGATGGTGAGGGAGCGGTCTTGCGTGCCCTTGAAGTTGGCGACGAACTGGCTGCAGAGCTCGGCCCACTATGAGATGGACGTCTCGGGGAGGTTCATGAGCCAGGAGCGCGGGCCATCCTTGAGGGCTATGGGGAACCAGTTCGCCATGACCTTGTCATCGCCGTTCGCCGCCTCGACACTCAGCACGTAAAGCTGAAGGAACTCCACAGGGTTGGGGGTGCCGTCGTAGCGCGGAGGTAGCTCAGGCTTGAATTTCGCGGGCCACACCACCCGACGTAGCTCGCGGGTGAAGGCGCGGCAGCCCACACTGCTCGAGGGGACGCCGCCGGCGAGGGCGACGCAGTTCTGGCGCCCTGCCGCTGCAACCTCCTGGACGGCCTGGTCCTGGCGCTGGCGCTGCCGCTCGAGGAGCACTCACGCATCGGGGGGCGCGTGTCGGATGATCTGGCAGCTGGCCTCGTCATGGGCTGGCAGGGACGCGCCACGGGACGGCTCACCCGCCCGCGCGTTGCGCTGGGGACCCGCCGAGTTCGTCGCGCAGAGGAGGCGGCAGGGGAGCGCCGTGAGCCAGGTCCCCAGCGCGAGACGGCGGAGGGCGGAGCGAGTGGGAAGGCGTGGGAGCATCCCCGATGGCATTGACGAGCTCGGTGATGCGACCAAGCCAGGCGTCGTAGCCGGCGTCAGCTGGACGGTAGCGGAGCAGCTCGCGCGCCATGAGTAGCGCGGCCTGCGGGTTTGGCGGCCCATGGTGAGCGAGGGAGGAAGAGGCCGTGGCGGTGTGGCTGTTCGCCTGCACGGAGGGGTGTAGGGACGAGTCCTGCTGCTCGCGGGCAGCGGGTTCGGTGGCAGCAGTAGCCTCGATAGGGCGGCGGCGGTTGCCGCGGGCCACCGGCTCCGTCTGAGCCACGCGGCCAGCCCTGCGCTCGGCACGCTCGCGGCGTGCGTCGGCCATGAAGCTGGTGGAACGGAGGGCGGAGCGGAAGAACAGTAGCGCACCCCTACCTGGCGTGCCAAATGTCGGAAGTGGGTCTCAGGGGACCCAAAGGTTCGAACACTGGGGTGAGCTTGTCCTACCACTTCGTCCCCTACCACGGGTAAGCTACGGCGAAGCTACGGCGGGAGCACGCTAGCGAGGAGTGGACCATGGGCTCAGCGGTTTACCCAGGTTCGGGCCACCTTGAGGTGTAAAACCCTACTCCTGCTTGGTTTTGATTTTAGTGAGCAAGAGTGTGTTCTTGCGTACAAGGTAGGAGAAGGAGTCGACTGAATCGGATCCCGGATCCCCTACTACGATGGCAGCACTGTCCCTTTTATATCTGCCTTGGTCCTCTTCCCCCTCAAAACTTAGGCAGGAAGGGCTGCCACACTTGGCGGGTTTTGAAGGGGGACAGGCGCTCAGGCTATCCTGACTAAAGGCGGTCTTCGCCTGCAAAAGCATGATCCATGACGCGCCGGTGGGCTCGGTGATGACCTTCGCCCCGCGCGCCCACTGTCTTGGTCTTCCTTCACCGATCGGGTAACCTTTGGGGTCGCTTTGGGAAGTGGATGGCTGGCCTTGCTCCCTTAACACAAAAGGGGAAACCATCTTCATCCGCGCCTGCTGGCGTGGCCTCTGTCACCGCTCGTCGCTGCGCGCGTCACCCGCGTGATGGGCATGAGACCGCGCAGCCGAGCCGAACAGCCCTTGTCTGGAGCGCCATTGGGAGGGAGCCTCGGGAGGCCGCCTCGCGAGAGGGCCTCGCGAGGCTACTGGTGAAGACGCTGAGTCTTGTTCATCGCTCCCTGAGGAGGGGTCCTCAGGAGGTCAAGGCCTCATGAGGGGTCTTGGACAGATGCTTGGTGATGACGGCCTGCCGGTCCCATGCCAGGCGCTGCGCCCTGGGTCGAAGGTAGACAGGCCTGGATACCCTGGGTTCCACGGGCCCGACAACATGTATGGTTTTTGAAGCCATTTTGGTGCACTGGATCATGTGCTTGTAGTTCAAATTTGAATTATGGACATTAAATGCCTAGAAAACTCAATTAATGTATAAAAAAGGCCAAACGAACCCTGAATAATTCCATATTTCAGCATGAATCTCCTGTTGGTCTATGTTGCCCGTAGAAAAAATACAAGGCAAGAAGAGGCAGCGATTGTCGTTTCGCCCACACGGGTGACACGTTCCCTATCGGAACCATGAGGCTTCTTGCGAGAAGCTCCGGTTTGTAAGAGGCTTGTACCAAAACTTGCACCAAATTGGTCAGTTTTTTAACCATGGCATATATGTGCCATGTCAAGACACCATGTAAAGTTTCATGAATTTCAGGTGAGTTTTCGATTTATGGGGATTTAAAAACCAAGATTCTCAATGTTTGAGGCCGAGCTAGGATGTCGAGATGTTTGTAATTCATCCCCATTCCTTGCATGGGACCTAATCATGCACCCAAGGACACATCTATGATTTTTCAACCCATTTTGGTGTTGGAGATATGCCCTAGAGGCAATCATGTATGATGATATTTCCGATGTGTTGCCGATGTGTTTATGAACCGATGTAGTCCTCGGATGTTATCAATGATACTTGTTGACAAGTACGTGACTTGTCTGTGAGATCTTGTGTTATATGATACGTCCAAAAATGGTCCCTAGTCGTAAGTGACGTGTGGGCACACGTCGGGCTAGACTAGCATGCAATACGGTGGATGGTTTTGTCTCACTAGCCATGAAGCATGTAATGCTGCCGAACTGCATGGATCTGATCGGATCCGAGATAGGATACGGGTGACCGGATCCGAGATCGGATGGATATCGGATTGGACAGACCCAACTATGAGACACAGCGATAGGTCATCTGTGAGTCTCTAGTACACATACGTTCTGTTTCCTCGGACCTGAGCTGACGCATGTGCTCGGGATGGTGACCGACCTGCTTTGGGCCGACCAAATGCTACTCCATAACTGGGTAGTTATAAAGGTAGGTTTCGGGCTTGTCCAGACCCATGCTGCGAGACATGGTTGAGCAAGATGGGATTTGCCCCTCCGATGAGGAGAGATATACTCTGGGCCCCTCGTGTGATCCGACTTGTATAAGCATGGCCATGCGACGAGGATTATGAGATAATCCGAGGTGTTGGTCGGATTCACTGAAACGAGAGAGACGTCGGGCTGTAACAGGGATGGCCACATCGCCTTGAGCCCGACAACATATATCGTGTGGCAAAGGGAACGGAAGTGTGACGTACATGTTCGCCAACCGGCTTCATAGTCTACTTGGTGGTCGGCACGCCTTGCTAGAGGCCGCTACCTGCCGAGCAGGTCGGAGGTGATCCAAACTACGACCAAGCCGACTTGAACCTAAGGGGTCGCGCGCTTAAGGGAAGGAACCTACTAGGTCGGATCCGAGGACACTGATCGGATGTGATCCGAGGTGGACTTGGATCGTGATCGAGTAGACTTTGGGCTTTAGGATCTGTGTAAGGCCCAAGTGTTGAGCCCACGACGGATGCCTATAAATAGTGGAGGTACAGCACGCTTATCAAAGATGATCGCTTTGGCGTTAGGGTTTTGCATGTGTTGCAACTAGCCACCTCCACGTGCCACAGGCTGTGTGATCGGACCTAGCAGTCCGCCGCATAGCGTTCCTCCTGCACACGCGGATACCATTAGAGGTGGTGCAATTGTGCTTCGTGGGACTTGGTGATCGGGTGTACGTGGAAGATCGACAAGGAGGAGACGACTCCGGTGACGCGCTGCCACGACTCTACTTCCGCTGCACGGCACTGCGCGTCTAGTGGTAATGATCTGTGATCCATCTCTGTTAGCATGTTCCTGGTTGTTCTACGGGTAGGAAAATTTTAATTTGCAGTCGATGCACCCTACCGTAGATCCCAACAGTGGTATCAGAGCCTCTGTTATAGGATTTGGATTCAGATCGTATGCATATTAGATATGTGGAGGCAGCAGATGAGATCTGTTGTCATTTAAGAGATCGGCCATGTGCACGGTTGATGAGATCAATTGCACAAGGGATTGTTGAGGCTATGTTTTCTGACGATCGGAATCGATGAGGTCGTGACACAACCTACCCCTACCGGTCGGTTTCCGCCATCGGGATTAATAGTGAAACGTAAATCCGATTCGGATTCGTAATGATCGATGAGATCGGTCTGATCGGAAAATACGGCGTGATCGGAGTACAGATACGATCTGTGATTTCTGAAGACGTCGGGCGCTGCCCGCACCCGCGAGGGGCGCTGCCCCTACGAACCCCACCCGCTAACCGGCTAGCGGGACCGCCTTTTGCGTAGCGCCATAGATTTCGTACATGTTCACTCAAACCGGTAGAATGCGATTCTATGCATAACTTTGTTTTGCAGGTTTGATGTGAATAGTATGGCTCATGTGTATGTGATGCATGTGTGTAAATTATACATGGCCTGCGCATCATGATTTGTCAGCCGGCAGGAGCCAAAGTGCTGTCATTATAATGTACAACGACCTGCGTGTTGACTTGTTGTAGTAGTTGTAGTAGTTGGAGGACAGAGATCAAGTCACTGCTCGGATAGAGATCTGAGGTGGTGTTCCGGTGTGACAAGATGGAGCCAACCTGGTCCTCGGAGTTGGAGCCGACCTGGTCCTCGGACATCCATGAAGGAGCCATACTATTTCACAATAATTATTTATTTGTGATTGATATTGCTTCTTGTCTTCTACACATGTTAAAAATGGTAGAAAGATCCCTCGTTAATATCAAGCAAATTGCCATCCCCGATGTTGCACCTTCGCACGTCAAGTACGTCTAGTAGTGGGCTCATAAAATTGGGGTGCTGCTAGGTGTCCTTGAACTGAAGGGTTCGTGTCGGACACGGACATGCACTGCATCAGGTTAACTTGACAAGGCTATCAAAACGGTTTTGGGCCTTGTGGCAAAAGAGGTCGGGAGCCGTGGTATGAGATACCAACCCAGCCGACAGGAGTCGTATAGAGATACGATTAGCAAAGAGTTGCTTACCGGATAGTCACTTCGGCTAGCAGTGATGCTAAAGCTCACTTGTCGGATTGCACTACTCGGATCCTGGATCACTGGAAGTTGCAGAGGGATGTCAACTTCAGTGGGAGTATATCTGTTTAGTCTTGATTTACTCTACATAAACACAGTGCTTAGTGTTTGCGTATTTTTCTATTGTAGATCAATGGCACCACCTGCTCAACCCAACTTTGCATTGAAATCAATCTTGGAAAAGGATAAACTTAATGGAACAAATTTTACCACCTGGTATAGAAATTTGAGAATTGTTCTCAAGCATGATAAGAAGGAACAAGTTCTAGAGAATCCACTTCCAGATGAACCTGCCAAGAATGCTAATGCCACAACAAGGAATGCCTACCAGAAACTCGTTGATGATTCAACGGAGATCAGCTGTCTGATGATGGCTTGTATGGAGCCCGATTTGCAACAGCATTTCGAAAACGTTGAGGCTTTCGATATGATCGAGAATCTCAAGAGCATGTTTCAGATGCAGGCTAGGACCGAAAGGTTCAACGTCTGGCGATCCTTGATGGATTGTAAGCTGAAGGAGGGTGATCCACTGAGCCCGCATGTGATCAAGATGATCGGATACGTGCAAGCTTTGGAACGCTTAGGCTTCCCGCTCTTGGATGAGTTGGCTACCGATGCAGTTCTGGGTTCTCTTCCAACTAGCTATGGGACGTTCATTTCGAACTACCATATGCATGGCATGGATAAGAAGCTCACTGAACTGCATGAGATGCTTAAGGTGGCAGAGCAGGATATTAAGAAAGGCACGCATCAAGTGTTGATGGTGCAGAACTCGGGCAAGTTCAAGAAGAGTTGGTCCAAGAAAAAGGCTAAGGCAAAGGGCAAGGAAAAGGAATCTGTTCCGAGTTCTGCCGCTACGCCAAAGTCTGGACCGGACTCGGGGACTGTTTGCTATCATTGCAAGGAGACCGGTCACTGGAAGAGGAACTGTAGCAAGTGGCTTGCTGAGCATGGCAAGAAGGCCAGAAGTGCGATTTCGGGCAAAGGTACACTTGTTACATATGTTATAGACATTTACCTTGCCGACATACCTAGTAGCTCTTGGGTATTTGATATCGTATCGGTTGTTCATATTTGCAACTCGATGCAGGGGCTGGTAAGAACTAGGCGTGTGTCACAAGGGGAGATTGACATCAGGGTCGGCAACAAAGCAAGAGTTGCTGCGTTGGAGGTCGGCACGATGCAACTCCAGCTACCTTCCGGATTCATTTTGGAATTGAATAATTGTTATTATATTCCTGCGCTTAGTCGGAACATTATTTCTGCCTCATGCTTGATGAGTCAGGGTTATGAATTCAATTTAAAGGACAATGGTTGTTCGATATCTTTGAATGGAATGTTCCACGGCTATGCACCCATAGTTGATGGGTTATTTATTTTGAATCTGGAATCTAAACATGTCTATAATATGAATGTCAAGAGGCATAAGCCTAATGAGATAAATCCAACATACTTCTGGCATTGCAGGCTTGGACACATTAGTCTGAAACGCATGAAGAAGCTCCATGATGATGGGCTTCTAACTTCGTCTGACTTCGGGTCGTTCGAGACATGTGAATCATGCCTCCTCGGCAAAATGACTAAGTCACCTTTTGCAAAGAGTTGCGAAAGGGCGTCCGAGCTGTTGGAACTGATACACAGTGATGTGTGTGGTCCGATGAGCACAACTGCCAGAGGTGGCTATCAGTACTTCGTGACTTTTACCGACGACTTGAGTAGATATGGATATATCTATTTGATGAGGCACAAGTCAGAAACTTTTGAAAAGTTCAAAGAGTTTTAGAACGAGGTTGAAAATCAGCTCGGCAAGACTATAAAGCTTCTACGATCTGATCGTGGAGGCGAGTACATGA
The DNA here is from genome assembly GCA_039707655.1 of Elymus sibiricus. Taxonomy (NCBI): domain Eukaryota; kingdom Viridiplantae; phylum Streptophyta; class Magnoliopsida; order Poales; family Poaceae; genus Elymus; species Elymus sibiricus. The sequence continues at coordinate 311,830,808 of CM077666.1, forward strand.
GCCAGGAGTTTGATAATCATCTGAAAGGCCGAGGTATAGTACCTCAGCTCACACCTCCAGGTACACCATAGAGAAATGGCGTATCGGAACGGAGGAATCGTACCTTGTTAGACATGGTCCGATCTATGATGAGCAAATCGGATTTACCCTTGTCATTTTGGGGATACGCTCTAGAAACTGCAGCTTTTACACTCAACAGAGTACCATCAAAATCCGTAGACAAGACACCACATGAGATGTGGACTGGGAAGAGTCCCAAGCTGTCTTTTCTAAAGATTTGGGGTTGTGAAGCATTTGTCAAGCGACTCATGTCAGACAAGCTTACACCCAAGTCGGATAAGTGCATATTTGTGGGATATCCGAGGGAAACCTTGGGATATAGCTTCTACAACCGCGAAGAAAACAAAGTGTTTGTTGCTCGGAACGGGGTCTTCCTTGAGAAAGAGTTTCTTGGACGGGAAGCCAGTGGGAGGCAGGTGCAACTCGAAAAAATTCGAGAACCACTTGAGGATAGCTCGGCTGGTGATGTGATCATACTGGAGTCTGTCAGGGAACCCGAGGTGGAAGCGGCACCACAACCACGGAGGTCGGAAAGATTACGCAGAGTGCGCGATGTGCTGTTGCTGGAAAGTGACGAGCCGGCTACGTATGCGGAAGCGATGGTGAGCCCGGATTCCAAGGAGTGGCTAGAAGCCATGAGGTCTGAGTTAAAGTCCATGGATCACAATCAAGTCTGGGACTTGGTTGATCTGCCACCTGGCGTCACTGCCATTGGTTGCAAATGGGTCTTTAAGAAGAAAACCTATGTGGATGGAAATGTTCAGATCCACAAAGATCGGCTTGTCGCAAAAGGATATGCATAAGTTCAAGGGATTGACTACGACGAGACCTACTCGCCGGTAGCGATGCTGAAGTCGATGAGGATCGTACTAGCTATAGCTGCATATTTTGATTACGAGATATGGCAGATGGATGTCAAAACGGCTTTCCTTCACGGAAATCTAATCGAGGACGTGTATATGATACAGCCCGAGGGTTTTGTCGATCCGACTAGTGCTGGTAAGGTATGCAAGCTCAAGAGATCCATTTATGGATTGAGACAAGCATCTCGGAGCTGGAACATTCGTTTTGATGAGGTTGTTACAGACCTCGGATTTATCAAAAGCGAAGAGGACGCTTGTTTATACAAGAAGTTGAGTGGGAGCTCGGTAGTGTTTTTGATCATGTATGTGGATGACATACTACTGATCAGAAACAATGTTTCGATGCTGAACTCGGTCAAAGATTCATTGAATGAAAAGTTTTTGATGAAGGACCTCGGTGAAGCAGTTTACATATTGGGCATTAAGATCTATAGAGATAGATCGAGGAGACTGCTCGGTTTGAGCCAGTGCACGTACATAGATAAAGTGTTGAAACGGTTCAACATGAGTGAGGCCAAGAAAGGGTTCTTGCCACTCTCACATGGTATAAGGCTGAGCGAGACTCAGAGTCCTTCGACATCTGATGAGCAAGGCAGGATGAGCCGGATACCATATGCCTCGGCAATCGGATCCATCATGTATGCCATGATATGTACACGGCCTGATGTTGCTTTTGCAATAAGCTTAACGAGCAAATACCAGGCGAACCCCGGTGAGGCTCACTGGGCGGCGGTGAAGAATATTCTAAAGTACCTGAAAAGGACTAAAGAAATGTTTCTAGTTTATGGAGGTGAGGAGGAGCTCGTCGTAAAGGGTTACGCCGATGCTAGTTTCCAAACCGATCGAGATGATTGTCGATCACAGTCCGGATTCGTGTACATCATGAATGGAGGAGCAGTGAGCTGGACCAGTTCCAAGCAAGATACGGTGGCCGATTCCACAACAGAAGCCGAATACATTGCGGCTTGTGAAGCTGCAAAGGAAGGTGGTTGGATCCGGAACTTTCTGGATGATCTTGGTGTTTTCCCAACCTCGGTAAAACCGTTGGACCTTTATTGTGATAATTCTGGTGCCATCGCACAAGCCAAGGAGCCAAGGAACCACCACAAGACCAGACACATAGATCAGAAATATCACCTGATACGTAAGATCGTAAAGAGTGGTGATATAGAGTTATGCAAAATTCACACTGATGCAAATGTTGCAGATCCGTTGACTAAGCCGCTTCCATAACCCAAGCATGAGGGGCATATTAGAGCCATGGGCATACGATGCCTGATTGATTGACTCTAGTGCAAGTGGAAGACTGTTGGAGATATGCCCTAGAGGCAATCATGTATGATGATATTTCCGATGTGTTTATGAACCGATGTAGTCCTCGGATGTTATCAATGATACTTGTTGACAAGTATGTGACTTGTCTGTGAGATCTTGTGTTGTATGATACGTCCTAAATGGTCCCTAGTCGTAAGTGACATGTGGGCACACGTCGGGCTAGACTAGCATGCAATACGGTGGATGGTTTTATCTCACTAGCCATGAAGCATGTGATGCTGCCGAACTGCATGGATCTGATCGGATCCGAGATAGGATACGGGTGACCGGATCCGAGCTCGGATGGATATCGGATTGGACAGACCCAACTGTGAGACACAGCGATAGGTCATCTGTGAGTCTCTGATACACATACGTTCTGTATCCTCGGACCTGAGCTGACGCATGTGCTCGGGATGGTGACCGACCTGCTTTGGGCCGACCAAATGCTACTCCGTAACTGGGTAGTTATAAAGGTAGGTTTCGGGCTTGTCCAGACCCATGCTGCGAGACATGGTTGAGCAAGATGGGATTTGCCCCTCCGATGAGGAGAGATATACTCGGGGCCCCTCGTGTGATCCGACTTGTATAAGCATGGCCATGCGACGAGGATTATGAGATAATCCGAGGTGTTGGTCGGATTCACTGAAACGAGAGAGACGTCGGGCTGTAACAGGGATGGCCACATCGCCTTGAGCCCGACAACATATATCGTGTGGCAAAGGGAACAGAAGTGTGACGTACAGGTTCGCCAACCGGCTTCATAGTCTACTTGGTGGTCAGCACGCCTTGCTAGAGGCCGCTACCTGCCGAGCAGGTCGGAGGTGATCCGAACTGCGACCAAGCCGACTTGAACCTAAGGGGTCACGCGCTTAAGGGAAGGAACCTACGAGGTCGGATCCGAGGACACTGATCGGATGTGATCTGAGGTGGACTTGGATCGTGACCGAGTAGACTTTGGGCTTTAGGATCTGTGTAAGGCCCAAGTGTTGAGCCCACGACGGATGCCTATAAATAGTGGAGGTATAGCACGCTTATCAAGGATGATTGCTTTGGCGTTAGGGTTTTGCATGTGTTGCAACTAGCCACCTCCACGTGCCACAGGTTGTGTGATCGGACCTAGCAGTCCGCCGCATAGAGTTCCTCCCGCACACGCGGATACCATTAGAGGTGGTGCAATTGTGCCACTCCGGCGAACCTGTTAGTGGGACTTGGTGATCGGGTGTACTTGGGAGATCGACGATGAGGAGACGACTCCGGTGACGCGCTGCCACGACTCTACTTCCGCTGCACGGCACTGCGCGTCTAGTGGTAATGATCTGTGATCCATCTCTGTTAGCATGTTCCTGGTTGTTCTGCGGGTAGGACAATTTTAATTTGCAGTTGATGCACCCTACCGTAGATCCCAACATTTGGTGCACTGGAGCATGTATTTGTAGTTCAAATTTGAATTATGCACATTAAATGCCTAGAAAACTCTATTATAATGTATAAAAAATGCCAAACGAACCCTGAATAATTTAAACCTGTTCTGCTCAACCGTCTGGCACCCGTGGGTAAGCACTGTGCGCACGCGTCGTGCTAGCTCGCGCTTCCTTCTTTCCCAAGTTTTCCATATTAATGGTGTTATATATCCAAACACGCTACCATTTCCCGCCACTCCCCCAATCGGTTTCCCGCCACTCCCCCCAATCGGTTTCCCGCCACTTCCCCTCATCGGTTTCCCGCTGCCAGTGTCACTGGGCATAGAAGGCTAGGCGGCGACACACCGGCCATATCGTAGTATACCATTCCAAGCATGCCAATCCGGTGAAGCGCCGCCACTGTCATCAACCTCCTCGACGAGGAGAACAAGCCGGAGCAGGCCGGAGAGCCAGAACGGCTGTGCGCCGCCGAGCAAGAGAGGCAGCACGCCGCCGAGCGTGAGCGGTATCATCGCGCCCCAGTGCTTGAGCGGGCCAATGTCTACACATGTGTTCGTCGCCGCCCATGGAGCGGAGCAGAGCAAGAGTGGGAAAGCGCTGCCGCACAAGAGCGGGAGAACGCCGCCGCGCATCAGGTGCGGTGTGCCGCACTATCTGAGCGGAGCCGTGTCAGCATCCTATTGACCCAACCACTCGAGAGGCCGTTTCCAGGGCCGGTAAGCATCCCAATTCCCCGTCAGGAATGGGCAGCCGCCGTCAGCGCCATAATTGTGTCGGACGGCGTACACACTGCCAGAATCCGCCGCCACGATGCCAATGGGCTGGTCGATTGGCTCTTCAACCTCCTCGGCCCCCCAGGTGCCGCCAACAACGAAGCAAAGAAAAATGCTCGTCGCGACTTGGAATCGACCGTGGCCGATGAAATATCCTGGGCGGAGATCGATATTGCGGTACAGCAGTTCCGCGAGCGTATCAAACGCGTGGACGAAGGCCTGTACCAGTTCATGCTTAGCCAAGAGTTCTCGTAGGTTTAGGCCCTGTTTGTATCGGTTTTCGCCCGGTTTTCCGCAATTAATTGGGCAACTATCTTGTTCTTAATTAATGAAAAGGCAAAGCTTTTGCTTCTTCCGGCTAGTTTTAAGTAGTAAAAAACTAATGTAAGTTTGAATGGAAGTGTTCCGGTATTTAAAGATTGCACACAGTTTCTAAAAGCACAAACGTGTGTGATAGTAAGGAGTAGGTCCCACATGGTGACCATCGGTAAACCCCTTAAACGCGAGGAGGCAACTCTTATCAGCAAGGGGCAACTTCCCATCTGCTAGCCTAGTCGAATAGAACGCATGAGTTAAGCGTGCTCGGGCTGGAGCAGTCTAAGGATGGGTGACCGGGTGGGAAGTTGCTATATCTCAAGCTTCATTTAAGCGCCATGATATGGTCATTACAGACATTTAGCATCTAAATGTGTCTGTAGTGACCAGTCATGTCGACTAAAAAAACCTTGAGATCCTTGTTTTGAAATTTGGAGAATGATGTTTTTTTGTTATTTGTTGTTTTGAAAAATTGGAGAATGATCGAGATCGATCTGTGGGCCCGCCATGTTCTATCCTTTGACCCACAACGTTCGAGATCTGTGGGCCCGCACGTTCTATCCTTTGACCCACAACGTACAAGAAGGGTTTGACCATGACGGGTTCCTCTTGGTATAGGTCATGGTGGCATGTCAGACCAAATTTAGTTTGGGAACATTTGTTGGATTCCCTCCCGCCGGCTTGAAGTTGGGGAACCGGCATCATACGTAACCTGGCTTCCTGGGGGTATGGTGTTCAGTTTGTAATGCAGCTAGTTCCCCATCGAAGTTGTGCATTGGGGATCTGAACACATCACACACCACCAATACATATATTTGGGCCGCATGCAGGGTATAGGGTCTTATGATTGACCCCGTCTTCCATGTGCGGTTTTCAACGACATGCCTATCTGTGGGCCTGGTCTATATATATCATCCCTTTGGCCGACAACAAGGGGGTTTGGCCATGAATGGATTCCTCCTGGTTCTTGTTACCGCTGGTCATGGTGACATGTCCGAGCAAAGTTCGAGCTCATGCGTTCTCAGGATCCCCTCCCATGCGCTCGAATTGGTGGGTTGGATATCGACACCCTACGTACGTCGACGTCGTCCTTAATTACTACCTAGCTTTCATGGGGGTTGTCCATTTCGTGAGGTAGGTGCCACATCAAAATTGTACATTATTGGGTATTTAAAACACATCACCCTTCCAACGTACATCAATTTGGGCCCCATGCAGGTGGTGCTGGTTTTGTGGCCCCTCTCGTGCGGTTTACGGTGATGGTCCAATCTATGGGCCCGAGCGGTCTATTATATCCCTTTTTGACCGACAACAACTGTGGTCATTTGGCCAAGATAGATTCACTTGGTCCGTCTTATGGTAGGTCATGGTGACATGCATGCACGTCTGGCCAAAGTATGAGTATGTGCATGCGTCCCGCCGACACGAAGTGGGGGTGGGGCAGGCACCCTAGCTACGACCTTAACTTGTCATTATAGATATCCAAGGGGGCTTTCCGGTTTGCGAGGGAGGTGCCACATCAAGGTTGTGCATTGTGTATTTAAACATCACACCCTTTATTCCTACATATATTTGGCCACTTCCAGGTGGTTGTTGTCTTCTGGCCCCTCTCACCCGATCTTCGACGACGCGCCCACCCGTGGGCCCGCGCGTCAAAGTTGTGCATTGGGAATTTGAACATCACACACCACCCTTTTCATACATATATATATTTGGGCCACATACTGGTGTGGTTGTGTTCTTACCCTCTCTCACGTTTTTTTGTTGCCAAATGGTGCTATATAAAATAGGAGACGACTCGGATGAAAAACTGCCTGCGAACGTACACGCAACGGACACGGGTGCACTGGCTTAACCCTGTGCGAAGCTCATGCCCTGTAAAATCACCACGACTTCGCAAGCGCCAGCAAGGGTGAAGGGGTAATGTGTACAGGATATTTAGGATGAATTCCACGTATGCGTCTGAAAATTAGGACGAAGCGTGTGCGATAAACCAGCTAGCTAGAAATCTCAAAAAAAGCTACCCGCCTTGAGTGATGCAAAAATTGGTGGTTCCGCGGCTTTTCCTTATTATCATACACAATTATTATGTTTGGACCGTGTGCGATCTTGGTTGCTCCCGCCCCGCTTCATTTCCTTTACCCAAATTTTAGTTGCCACGGTATTTCAACCGTCGCCCTCACTCCTCCACCACCGACCTTATAGTAAAATTCCAGTAGCCGAGGCATTTGAACCGTCGCCCTGCCTCGTCCACCACCATCTCCACCCACCATTACTAAAATTTTCAGTAGCCGCGGCATATCCTCAAACACCACCTGCCCTAACCCCGCCCCCCTCCATAGTCTACACCCCCCCCCCCCCCCCCGCTCGAACCCTAGCTCGCCGCTGCTGCCGCCACCAACCCCTGCCAGTTTGCCCATGCCTCCTATCTTAGATAAGTTCAGGTTACCCACCAATTCCCATACCCTCGACGCCCTGAGTTTTTAGATGAGGCCTGCGGTGTCCCTGCCACCCAGATCCCCATCCCCTACTCCAGAGAGTCGCAGCCTAAGCTCGACCACATATCCCGGGGAGCCTGAGGAGCGTACGGCCAAAAGGAGGTATATCATGGCCTCTCCGCCAGACGATGTCGAGATGGCCGCCGTTTGTGCCGACCTGTCGATCCCGGAGGAACACCTCGCCGCGGAAGCCGGCGAGGACGTTGACTATGTCGCCATGCCGAAGGCTTCACGTCAGCGAGCTAGCGTATTACTGAATCTCAGGACAGCCGGCTACGACATCAAGCTCGTCGACAGCGAAGGCTTCACGCGGGCCATGTCACAGGTTAAGTGGTCCATCCCCAACGCCTCTGGTTCAACCGCCGTCAATCTCTTCGAAGGCCCCGCCGCTGATCTCCTCCACCTCGCGGTCAAGGATTTGCGATCCTTGTATGCCATCAAGCCCATTATATCATTTCTGAAGGACACGTTCTACGGCGGTGGCTTGGGATCCTCAGCTGCCAAGTCATATCTCATCGACCACGACCACGCGAAGGGCACCCACTACGGCTCTTCCAAGGTGAAACAACCCATCTGCGACATTAGGGAGCGCACCCTGGGTCTGTGCTCTTCCAAGTGGAAGGATCCCGCCCATGACAAGTGAGGCAATATCCTATAAGCAAATCTTACTTTTTCTAGCTAGCCAACTCATACCCATTGTTGTAGTAGCTTTTGTCATGCGATGTTTTAACTGTGCCGTGTTTAATTATTCTAGTTATGCAAAAATGTAATGTTCAATAGGGCTATCTGATGTTTAAGTATGAATTGTCCACTTCAGTTTCACGAATGGCTATATTTGGTTGTTTATAGTGAGTAGATGCCTTGTTTATCTGTATTTGATTGTTAGGTTGGTTGCAGTGAGCATTTGCCCAGTTTTCAAGCAGATGCCCTGTTTATCTGTATTTGGTTGTTAGGTTGGTTGCAGTGAGCATTTGTCCAGTTTTCAAGCAGATGCCTTGTTTATCTGTATTTGCTTGTTAGGTTAGTTGAAGTGAGCCTTTGTCCAGTTTTCAAGCAGATGCCTTGTTTATCTGTATTTGCTTGTTAGGTTGGTTTGAAGTGAGCCTTTGTCCAGTTTTCAAGCAGATGCCTTGTTTATCTGTATTTGCTTGTTAGGTTGGTTGCAGTGAGCATTTGCCCTGTTTTCAAGCAGATGCCCTGTTTATCTGTATTTGGTTGTTAGGTTGGTTGCAGTGAGCATTTGTCCAATTTTCAAGCTGATGCCTTGTTTATCTGTATTTGCTTGTTAGGTTAGTTGCAGTGAACCTTTGTCCAGTTTTCAAGCAGATGCCTTGTTTATCTGTATTTGCTTGTTAGGTTGGTTTGAAGTGAGCCTTTGTCCAGTTTTCAAGCAGATGCCTTGTTTATCTGTATTTGCTTGTTAGGTTGGTTGCAGTGAGCCTCTGTCCAGTTTTCAATGGCTATATTAGGTTGTTATAGTGAGCATATATGCCTTGTTTATTTCAGTTATTCACAGTGTGATGTTCATTATGTGCAAGTATGAACTGTGCAGTTCGATTTCATCAATACCAGTTTGAACGGCTATATTTGGTTCTTGTTATGCCTGGTGAAGTTAACACATGCCCTTTATTTCAGTTTTACACATTTATGTAGTGTGATGTTTAAGCATGAGCTACGTTCTATTCATTTTCAACAGTACCAGTTTGAATTACAATATTTGGTCCCTGTTAAGCCTGTTATAGTTAAAATTCCCTTCCATTTTTATCTGCTTTAACAGCATGCTGAAACCAACACATTCAAGCTATCATTTTGAGATGTTGTTGTTTACCATGGCTATATTTAGTTGATGTTAAGCATGTAGTACTTATCACGCCTTTCCATGTACTTATGCAGGACAACAACGGGAGTGGCCAGCATTTTCCACCGAGGTTAGTTTCATCCCTCGGCTTATACTGCCTCCGTTTCATAATGTAGTGCATACAAATCCACGGCTGGACACTTTTTAGCTTCTAATATTGACTTGTTGCTTGTAGGTACATATGTCCTAGGCAAAGATCCACGCCTTGACCCTTTTTGCGTATGGGGCAATGAGATATTCATGAACCAGCATCAAGTGAGGAAACTGATAAGAATTATTAGCAAAAAGATACGACCGATGACAATTAAATTATTTGTCTACGCTCTATCCAACACAACAGTGAGCTGTAGGATGGTAACTACGAACTCTGTAGCCTTCTCTTTTTACTGCCCATAATGAGTTGTTAGACAACAATGTCTGAATCTTTTTCATTTGCAGTGGTTTCCAAAGCAGTTTACTCAAGATTACCTCGCAAAGTACACGATTTGTGGACATGCAATGAAGGTTAAAGTATTTCATCGAGACTACAATGAGCATCGAGAAGTCCTAATGAAGACAGTGAAGGATGGGCGGGCGGCCATCACAAGGGGTTGGCCTAGAGTCGTGCGCGCATTAGGCATGGAGGAGGGCACAATATGGGCATTCCGCTTCACCTTCTCCAGCAACCAGAATGTCTTCCACCTCTCTCTTTATAGTCTTTAGTACAACTGTGGTTCATCATTCTTTACTTGCTGCTTCTGTAGTTCTTCAGTATATGTACTTGTGCATCAAATTATGCATTCGTCCTTGAACTTGTATTTGTAATAAACATGGTTCGATATGAAATAAGTGATTGCCTACTTTCATATTGAAAATCGGTTTCAAATTCAAATTCTGTGAATTTTAAATGCAGGGATAAAATTATGGATAAATTATGCTCTGTAGGCCATTACACTGCACACGGTTTGCGAAAGCAAAACGTCTGTGATAAACGTCAAGATCAGACATGTTTCTCAGATCAGTACATGTGCGATGAAACTCTACTGCAGACACGATCAGACAAGAAAAAACGTGTGAGATTAACAACAACAGCGCAGACAGTTCCTTCTTAATAAATGTTTGTGAAAGTCACCTTATCACACACGCTAGGCAATTATGAACTATTTATGATGTCGTGTGCATCATAAACGTTTGCTCATAGAAGAACGCGTGCGACAGGCCTTCATCCGACATGGGTAATACGGATGAATCGTTTGGGACATTTTATACATCTCAAACGTTTATGTACATACAAATGTGTGGGATATATTCAAGCTTCGCATACGGTGTACAATCGTGAACTGTTTGTGATGGGGCGAGCATCGTAAACGTTGCACCACAGAATACCGAGTGCGATGGTAATGCGAGCACACACGAGTAGCAAGGACAGAGTGTTTGGGAAAGATGCGGGCATCGCATACGCTTAGTTCTGTGAAGTGTATGCTTGCGTGCTCCCTATCGCCGATGGTTTCTAGGTCGTGTGGGAAGACCCCCCCTATCGCACACACTGGCAAGGCGACGGTTTAAAACTCTGTCGTGGAAAGGGGGTAAAAACCGTTTGTGTAGCACGTCGCTGCACCAGTGTGAGTAGTTTACCATAGACCTACGGGTCCATAGCTAGTAGCTAGAGGGCTTCTTCTCTCTCTCTTTGATCTTCAATACAATGTTCTCCTCGATCTCCTTGGAGTTCTATTCGATGTAATCTTCTTTTGCGGTGTGTTTGTTGGGATCCGATGAATTGTGGGTTTATGATTAGATTATTCATGAGAAATATTTGAGTCTTTTCTGAATTCTTATATGCATGATTGTTATAGCTTTGTATTTCTCTCCGATCTATCTGTTTGGTTTGGCCAACTAGATTGATTTATCTTGCAATGGGAGAGGTGCTTTGTAATGGGTTCAATCTTGTGGTGTTCTATATCCCAGTGACAAAGTAGGGGACAAGACATGTATTTGTATTGTTGCCATTAAGGATAAAACGATGGGGTTTATTCATATTGCTTGAGTTTACTTTGTCTACATCATGTCATCTTGCTTAAGGCGTTACTTTGTTTTCATTAACTTAATACCCTAGATGCATGCTGGATAGCGGTCGATGGGTAGAGTAATAGTAGTAGATGCAGGCAGGAGTCGGTCTACTTGTCTCGGACGTGATGCCTATATACATGATCATTGCCATGAATCCGTCATAACTATGCGCTTTTCTATCAATTGCCCAACAGTAATTTGTTTACCCACCGTATGCTATGCGTTCGAGAGAGAAGCCTCTAGTGAAAACTATGGCCCCCGGGTCTACTTTTATCATATATAAAATCCAAAAATACCTTGCTGCAATTTTATTTACTTTATTTTATTTTGTAATTTACTTCATCTATCTATCACTATCAGAATTAATCCTTGCAAGTAACCGCCAAGGGGATTGACAACCCTCTTGTTCGCGTTGGGTGCAAGTATTTGCTTTTGTGTGTGTAGGTGCTGCTAACGAGGTTCTGTGTGGTTCTCCTACTGGATTGATAACCTTGGTTCTTAACTAAGGTAAATACTTATCTCTACTGTACTACATCATCCTCTCCTCTTCGAGGAAATCCCAACGCAGCTCACAAGTAGCAGGAAGAATTTCTGGCGCCGTTGCCGGGGAAACATCACCAAAACCTATCAAGTACCTTCGCACAAACTATCATCTACTTGCTCTACTTTTATTTGCCTTTTTATTTGCCTTTGCCTCTCGTTTTCATCTCCCCCACTTCTCTAAAAAAAATCAAAAATACAAAAATATTTTGTGTGCTATCTTTGTTTGTGTTGCCATGTGCCTTCTATTTGCTTGCATCTTCGTTTGCTAAAAATCTATTAATATGGATCCTCATCCACTTGCTAATCTTTTCAAAAGATCCAATTATGATGAACCAATTGCTAGTGAGTTGAGGCACTTGATTATCTCTTTGAAATTTTGCTTGAAAATCATGAATCTGAAAATTGTGATGAAGTGTTAAAAGAAGAAATTTATAAAGTGATTCATGATAGCTCCTTGAATGAAAAGCATGATTGCAATGATGTTATTATAAATTCTATTAATGACAATTGTGCTAATGATATGCAAAACTACAAGCTTGGGGATGATAATTTTGTCATGTCCACTACTTATTGCAATGATCATGATTGGGGTGATAATGCTTCTTTTGATCTTGAAAATTTATTTAAGCCTCATAATGGATCTACCATTAATAATGAGATTTGCAATAGTATTGAAAGTGGGTTTGGAAGAGTGTCAACTTTAGGTAAAAAGAATCCTACATTTTTAGAGAGTGTTCAATCTTATGAATTTTTTGATAAAAGTGGGTTTGGAGAGGTCATGACTTTAGTTGATGTTAATCCCACTATCTTGGAAGATTATAAACTTTTATGCATGTGGATCATGAAGATAATATTTTATATGATAGATATATTATTGAATTTGAATATGATCCTACATGTAATTATTATGAGAGAGGGAAACATGATTGTAGAAATCTTCATGTCACTAAATTACCTCTCTTTGTGTTGAAATTTTTAATGCTTCATTCTTCCTATTTGCATATGCTAGATATTGCTTCTCTTGATAATTTGTTTTCCTATAAAATGCCTATGCATAGGAAGTATGTTAGACTTAAATGTGTTTGTCACATGTTTTATGATGCTCTCTTTGTGTTTCAATTATTATCTTTCATGTGAGCATCATTGAAATCTCAAGCCTATCTTAATGGCTATAAAGAAAGAGCTTGTTGGGAGGCAACCCAATATGTATCTTAAATTATTGCTTTGTTTTCTGTTTTGTGTGTTTACACAATTGTAGCCTCTGTTATGGTTGTGATTTTTATCTTTTAATTAGTGTTTGTGCCAAGTAATGCCTTTGGGATGATTTGGATGATAGTATAGTTGATGCTGTTTGAAAACATAAAGTTTTGCGTCCAGTGCTGGATTTTTGGTTCTGTACTGGAACGTCAGAAAAATCTGAAATTTGTACACAGTATTGGTATATGAATTGTTTACGTTGTGCTAATTTTTCAGAATTTTTGGAGTTACAGAAGTATAGCTTTTAAATAGATCTTTACAGACTGTTCTGTTTTAGACAGATTCTGTTTTTGTTGCATAGTTTGCTTATTTCGATGAATCTATGGATTGTATCAGGGGGTATAAGTCATGGAGAAGTTGGAGTACAGTAGCATTATGCCAATATTAAATATGAATCAATTTATAACAGTACCTAAAGTTTAAGATTTGTTTGTTATACTAACGGATCTCACGAGGTTTCTGTTGAGTTCTGTGTGCTGAAGTTTTCAAGTTTTGGGTGAGATCACGATGGATGAAGGAATAAGGAGCGGCAAGACCCTAAGCTTGGGGATGCCCAAGGCACCCCAAGGTAATATTCAAGGAAGACCCAAGCGTCTAAGCTTGGGGATGCCCTGGATGGCATCCCCTCTTTCGTCTACAATCTATCGGTATATCACTTGGAGCTATATTTTTATTCATCACATGATATGTGTTTTACTTGGAGCATCTTGTGCCATAGTTTTATTTTCTTTGTTTGCTTTTTAGTTTGCCACAATCATCTTTGATGGACACACCTTTTTGAGATGGACACACATTATTCGTGATTTGTTAGAATACTCTATGTGCTTCACTTATATCTTTTGAGCTAGGCAGTTGCTCTAGTGCTTCACTTATATCTTTTAGAGCACGGCGGTGGTTATATTTTAAAGAAATAGTTTCACTCTCATGCTTCACTTATATCTTTTTTAGAGTCTAATAAATAGTAATGGTAATATGCACGGGTTATGAAATTGGTCCTAATATGATAGGTATTCAAGAAGGATATAATAAAAACTTTCATGTAGATCACTGAATATGATAAGTTTGATTCCTTGCAATAGTTTTGCGATATTAAGATGGTAATATGTGGGAGGTACTAGTGGATAATTTTGGTCTAGTAAGAATATTGGTGTTAAGGTTTGTGATTCCCGAAGCAAGCACGTATGGTCTTTCGTTATGCTAAGAAGTTGGAGCATGATTTATTATTGATTGTCGTCCTTTGCGTGGCGGTCGGGGGCGCGCGATGGTTAACTCCTACCAACCTCCCCCCTAGGGGCATGCGTAGTAGTACTTTGCTTCGAGGGCTAATAAACTTTCGCAATAAGTATGTGAGTTCTTTATGACTAATGTGAGTCCATGGATTATACGCACTCTCACCTTTCCGCAATTTGCTAGCCTCTTCGGTACCAAGCATTGCCCTTTTTCACCTCGAGAGTCGGTGCAAACTTCGCCGGTGCATCCAAACCCCGTGATATGATACACTCTATCACACATAAGCCTCTTTATATCTTCCTCAAAATAGCCACCGTACCTACCTATTATGGCATTTCCATAGCCATTCTGAGATATATTGCCATGCAACTTCCACCGTTCCGTTTATATGACACACATCATCATTGTCATATTACTTTGCATGATCATATAGTTGACATAGTATTTGTGGCTAAGCCACCGTTTATCATTCTCATACATGTTACACTAGCATCATTGCACATCCTGGTACACTACCAGATGCATTCATATAGAGTTATATTTGTTCTAGTATCGAGTTGTAAGTAAATAGAAGTGTGATGATCATCATTATTAGAGCATTGTCCCAATGAGGAAATAAAAAAAAGGGAAATAAAAAAAGAGTCCAAAAAGAGCCCACCAAAAAAAAGAGAGAAGGGGCAATGTTACTATCCTTTTCCATACTTGTGCTTCAAAGTAGCACCATGTTTTTCATATAGAGAGTCTCCTATGTTGTCACTTTCATATACTAGTGAGAATTTTTCATTATAGAACTTGGCTTGTATATTCCGATGATGGGCTTCCTCAAATGCCCGAGGTCTTCATGAGCAAGCAAGTTGGATGCACACCCACTTAGTTTTCAGTTTGAGCTTTCATACACTTATAGCTCCTAGTGCATCCGTTGCATGGCAATCCCTACTCCTCTCATTGACATCAATTGATGGGCATCTCCATAGCCCGTTGATTAGCCGCGTCGATGTGAGACTATCTTCCCTTTTTGACTTCCCCTTATTAATCTCTATCACCGCATTCTATTCCACCCATAGTGCTATGTCCATGGCTTACGCTCATGTATTGCGCGAGGGTTGAAAAAGCTGAAGCGCGTTAAAAAGTATGAACCAATTGCTTGATTGTCTCCAGGGTTGTGCATGATAAATACTTTATGTTAACAAGATGGAGCATGACAGGATTATATGATTTTGTAGGGATAACGTTCTTTAGCATTTTTACTTTGAAAGACATGATTGTTTGTTAGTATGCCTGAATATTGATGGCTTTATATCAAATTATAGACTATTGCTTTGAATCATTCGGATCTCAATATTCATACCGTAAAAGAGAATTACATGATGAACGTGTTAGGTAGCATTCCACATCAAAAATTCTGTTTTTATCATTTACCTACTCGAGAACGAGCAGGAATTAAGCTTGGGGATGCTGATACGTCTCCAACGTATCTATAATTTTTTATTGTTCCATGCTATTATAGTATCAATCTTGGATGTTTTATATGCAATAATATGCTATTTTATATCATTTTTTGGGACTAACCTATTAACCTAGTGCCCAGTGCCAGTTGTTGTTTTCTGCTTGATTTTGATTTTTCAGGAAATCAATACCAAACGAAGTCCAAACGCTATAAAACTTTTTGACGATTTTTTTCTGGACAAAAGAGATCCTAGAAGCTTCGGGAGGAGGCCAGAAGCCTCAGGAGGAGGTCACAAGGCAACAGGGCGCGGCCCCAGGAGGGGCGCGCCCTGATGCCTTGTGGGCCCCTCGTGGCTCCTTTTGACCTAATTCCACCTCTATAAATTCTCAAATATTGGGAAACCAACAGAGAGCCCCACGAAATAACTTTTCCGCCGCCGCAAGCTTCTGTTCTTCCGCGATCCCATCTGGAGGCCTTTTCCGGCACCCTGCCGGAGGGGGAATCGATCACGGAGGGCTTCTACATCAACCTTGCTGCCCCTCCGATGATGTGTGAGTAGTTTACCACAGACCTACGGATCCATAGCTAGCAGCTAGAGGGCTTGTTCTCTCTCTTTGATCTTCAATACAATGTTCTCCTCGATCTCCTTGGAGTTCTATTCGATGTAATCTTCTTTTGCGCTGTGTTTGTTGGGATCCGATGAATTGTGGGTTTATGATCAGATTATTCATGAGAAATATTTGAGTCTTTTTTGAATTCTCATATGCACGATTGTTATAGCTTTGTATTTCTCTCCGATCTATCCGTTTGGTTTGGTCAACTAGATTGATTTATCTTGCAATGGGAGAGTTGCTTTGTAATGGGTTCAATCTTGCGGTGTTCTATATCCCAGTGACAAAGTAGGGGACAAGACACGTATTTGTATTGTTACCATTAAGGATAAAATGATGGGGTTTATTCATATTGCTTGAGTTTACTTTGTCTACATCATGTCATCTTGTTTAAGGCGTTACTCTGTTTTCATTAACTTAATACCCTAAATGCATGTTGGATAGCGGTCGATGGGTGGAGTAATAGTAGTAGATGCAGGCAAGAGTCGGTCTACTTGTCTCGGACGTGATGCTTATATACATGATCATTGCCATGAATCCGTCATAACTATGCGCTTTTCTATCAATTGCCCAACAGTAATTTGTTTACCCACCATATGCTATGTGTTCGAGAGAGAAGCCTCTAGTGAAAACTATGGTCCCCGGGTCTACTTTTATCATATATAAAATCCAAAAATACCTTGCTGCAATTTTATTTACTTTATTTTATTTTGTAATTTACTTTATCTATCTATCACTATCAGAATTAATCCTTGCAAGTAACCGCCAAGGGGATTGACAACCCTGTTCGCGTTGGGTGCAATATTTGCTTTTGTGTGTGTAGGTGCTGCTAACGAGGTTCTGTGTGGTTCTCCTACTAGATTGATAACCTTGGTTCTTAACTGAGGGAAATACTTATCTCTACTGTACTGCATCATCCTCTCCTCTTCGAGGAAATCCCAACGCAGCTCACAAGTAGCAGGGGCTGATTTGGATCCATAAGTTTTATGCTATGGTTAGATTTATCTTAATTCTTCTTTCGTAGTTGCGGATTCTTGCGAGAGGGAGTAATCATAAGTAGGTTGTTTGTTCAATTAAGAATAACACCTTAGCACTGCTCCACCCACATAACAACTTATCAAAGCAGTGAACGTGAGTCAATGAATCATGATGAAGTTATCTAGACGAAATTCCCATGTGTCCTCAAGAATGATTTGATCACTATAAGAAATACTTTCGGCTTTTCCTCTACAATAAAAAGGATTGTGCCACCTTGCTGCACCTTGTCACTTTTGTTACTTGTTACTTGTTACAAATTATCTTGCTATCAAGCTATCTGTCACAACTACTTTACAGCACTTGCAGAGAATACCTTGCTGAAACTGCTTATTGATTCCTTCTGCTCCTCGTTGGGTTCGACAATCTTACTTATCGAAAGGACTACGATTGATCCCTATACTTGTGGGTCATCAGCCTGCCAAACAGACAACATGTAGACTTCAGGCAGATGTCCAGGCCAGGCTAGTGCTGCTCAGGACACAATCCAAACTGACCCTTAATCTTGCAACTAGAAAGATGAGGGGATTGACAACCCATTACCAAGTTGGGAGCAAGCTTTTATTTTGTTTGTGTGTAGATGCTGCTTATCTTGGTTAGCTTGTTGACTACTGAGGGAAATACTTTTTGCTGTTGTGCTACATCACCTCCTCTTTGGGAAAATCCAACAACTCCTACGGGAATAGCAATAGCCTTCATGAATGTTGAGAGGAGCGCTTGCTCGCATTATCGCCGTGATTGGTCATGAAGCATATTACTATAGTTGTATAGGTTAAGATGTCGAGGTAATAATTAGAGGTGAAAGTAAAAGTCTCAATTTCGCGCCTTTGCAATTGTTAGGAGAATAGGGAAACCCACATCTGGCTGCGTCCACAGGGAAACCCTTAATTGACCGTATGTGATAACCGGTGTGGGGAAACTACGGTTGGTGGCATATGTGGTATGAAGTCTACCTAGAGTATAAGGGGCTGTTTGGTTTGATCCGGCGCCAGCCTTGCCAATCGGGGGCTTGCCAAAATATTGGCGTAGGAATCTGCCGCCCACGCCTTGCCAAAATATTGGCTCAGAATTGAACTAGAGTTGTTGTGAAGGTGTGGGCGTACCAATTATTTGGCTTGCATCCAAATGAGCACCCAGAGCTGGTGAACGGCCAATATTTTGGTAGGGTGCCTTGAGGCAACGATCCAAACAGCCCCTAACATATTCTGTACCAGGAACCGCCCACTTATACACATGAAGAGGTGTGGAGATACGATAGTTCATATTAGTAGTGGTGATTACATAACCCCCGAGAACGCTTTACTGCTCAAGCACCGTCTCGACTAACTTAGTGTCTTTTATTTCTTGTTTTTACCTTTCCGTTTATAGTTTAGTAAACCCTTTTTATTCCGTTTCCCTAGTAACTTATAGCGTAGACTATTTCCAAACTCTGGTTTGGGTGCATACGGAACTACGTAAGTGATAACGTAGTTGCGGGGTCCGTGGTGCCTTCCTATTCACTCCCTGTGGGATCGACAAATCTTACTTACCGCAAAATTGCTACAAAGCCTTGTGCACTTGTAGAACATCAGCCTACGGGTTCTATATCCTCACAACTCTGTTTACATTATGTTGAACTCTCTGTTGTGAAGACTTTCCCCTCTCTATGTTCTTTGAATGTGTTATGAAGACTATTACAGTGATCCTTTCTATTCTGATGCATATGACATGTCTTAGTTTGTCTTCATTGTTATTACACTGTGTGTAGTTTGCTCTGTGTTAGACTGTGCTAAGCTAGTTTGTCTTCACTACGGCTATCTACTCTGTTTATCCTCTCTGATTTTCTTTTGATAGTTTAATTGACTAGAAGAAGTTTTAAAAACTTCCATTCACCCCCCTCTGGTCGATATTTGCTCTTACAGAAGGTCAATGTCTTAGACTCCTTGATTGAGGTGATGGTGTGGTAGTGGCCTTCTGCCAGTTCCCTCTTTGGATCCTTCTGGAGGTGAGTTTGTCTACTTCTGGTTCGTAGTTTTGGCTCAGGATGGGAATGGGCTGACCCGGACCTGGCCTTGGACCCGGCCCCTGTGGCCCCAAGGATGTTTAAATTAGGCACAGTTTAATTCACTTCGACTAGTGTAAGAATTAAGATTTCTAATACGTGGTTAATAGAAAAAATCAAGCCGTCTACTTGTGGTTTTGTACGTGTGCATCTTGCCGACACATACCAAGACAATTTTGTTGTTCATATACGCGAGCATTCATATGACAAACTGCGTCATAAAATTGGGTAGTACGACAACATCGGCGCGACGGAGATTGCATCTGCTGTGAGATATAATACTATAAAGTGGCTGATCCGGCTGACCCAATGGGTCACCTGGTGCCAGCTCTGTTGACCCAAATCTCGTTTGAGACCAACCCACATGACCCATTGGCCTCGAGTTTTTTGGTCGGATCAGCGACCCGGCGGCCGACTCCGCTCATTCCCATCCCGAGTTTTGGCCTCTTTGTTCCTTCTTTGCGAGATCATATCACACGGGTGTAAAATAGTTGACCAGGCGGTGGCGGCGCCATATGGTACGAGCATCAGTACGAGTGGGCGATGCTCGCTCTGGAAGTTCATGCACAACTGGTTTTCTTCCCACATGATCTTCTCTACGTGGTAC
This sequence comes from Elymus sibiricus, assembly GCA_039707655.1. NCBI lineage: Eukaryota > Viridiplantae > Streptophyta > Magnoliopsida > Poales > Poaceae > Elymus > Elymus sibiricus. The sequence continues at coordinate 311,850,730 of CM077666.1, forward strand.
ATTATTATGATGTTAATTAGCAAGACTTTCACCTAGAAATGAGTGTTTTATGTTCAATGCTCAAAATCTGCTTCTCCTTTAAAAACCTGGCCCGCGCGAACATGTAATTTTTTTTGAAGTTCTTACGAGTATTATGAAAAATAAAGATGCAAGAAATTTGAAATTCCTACTGCTACGAGATAAAGCGGGATTTAGTAGCTCTCGGATAGTACTAGAGGTGATAATCGGCAAAAGATCTGCAAGTGTTAGAAGATAGCTATGTCATTCAGTTTTCTTTTTCATTGAACAGTGCACCCGTTTTGTCTCTCTTCTCCTAATCACGCTGAGCGGACGGTCCACAAGAGAAGCTTAGTGGATGTCTATCAACAAACCCCCAGCACAACCCAGTCATCTGCAATCATCATAAGTTTGTAACGCGGGAAAATTTTCCCCATCCATACACAAAACTGTACTCTTTCTTCTTAAATCTCTATACTGCTAGGAAAGAAGATCTCGAAGGCACAAGCTGAGAAGGCGCAATTTCTAACGCGTGTCGTCCCATCGTATTTGTACCCGATTATTCCTAGCTATCCACAGCTGCCGGCCACACTGATCTCGCCCGTCGCCGTCCCACACTCGCTCGCTCGTCCGGGTACAGGAACAACCTCTCGACAGCGAAGCTCAGGCGGACCTCCCCGGCAGCCCGTCATCCACTGGATTCCCTCGCGCTCCCGTGGCCGCACACCCGCCCCGAAAAATCTCCCCGTCGCCGTCGCCGTCACCACCACCCCCACCACGGGGCAAAACGCGTCCGCACGATGCCCCGCGAGCTCGCTCGCTGGCGACGACGCCTCCTCGTGTCGCACCGGCCGGGGTCCGTACGTGCCTCCATCACTGGCCACAAAACGGGAGCGCGAGGGCGAGGCGACGCCCGTGAGTCGACCACGGGCAGGATTGCATTATCCTCTCCCTTGCGCTACGCCCGCCATTCTTTTCCGCTGCCGCTCTGCTTTGCTTTCCAGGCGCAGCAGCAGCACCTGATACCTGATTCCGCACGGACTAGATATGTCATCGGCTGTATAGCTACATCCATCCAGCTGCTCTGCCATTGGGAGGTGCCGCACCTGACACCTGAAGGTTGGTTGTTCCTCCTCTGCCTTTTGCTCTTTTTGGTTGGGCCGTGCACTTGTGTCCTTTGATGCTTGGTCCGTCGTCTTGCTCCTTTCCTTTTATGTGCTTGCCGTCTGTGTACACCGGTATTCCGTGCTGGAGCTGGACGTAGCCAAGCTACCAACGGTATTTCATTGGTCTGCTTTGGATAATGGAACAGTGAGGGTAGGTTCCACTCTACTGTACTATATCTATCAGGTTCGGTATGTTGGAAGTAGTTCTTGGCTTATCTCCACTCACATGTCGGTTGTGTCTTTCTTAAAAATATACATATCCAATTCCCCTGCTCGGTTTGTTTGGAGCCCTTGATTGGTCACTATACTACAGTAGAAAAGTGGTTGCTCAAATTTTCACCTGCTCGTGTTCACAGCCTCAACCCTCAATGTATGTGCGATTTGAGTGGATTTCTCTTCATTCTCCCCTCCCCAATTCACGGACATGGTTTGCTGAATTTTACGACAAGATCATAGCAACACTGCCGGCGAGATACCTGAATTTTGTGTTTCTTCCTCTTCGATGCAGAAATTCAGCAGATGGTTGGTAGACCATAGTTGCACCGCTGATCAAATCAGTCTCGTCAGCAGCGTCGCCACAGCTAGCACGTGACGTAAGCCATGGCGGGCGCGGGCAGCTCGAAAGATGTGGCCGACTCAGTGGAGAAGTGGATGGCGTTCCCGTCCGGGTACGGGTCCGGCGAGGAGAGCAGCTTCACCCTCCCGACGCCGCCGTCGCTGTCCAGCGGCAAGGAGATCGTCGAGGAGCCGGGCGGTTCAGGCAGCGGCACCAAGCAGCAGGGGTGGTGGCCCAAGCCGGAGCAGCGCGGCCGCAGCAGCAGCGGCACCGGCATGGGCAGCGCCAAGCCGTCCATGGAGGGGCGCGGGTCGTCCGACGCGCTGCCGCGGGTGTCGCAGGAGCTCAAGGACGCGCTGTCCAACCTGCAGCAGACGTTCGTCGTCTCCGACGCCACCCGCCCCGACATCCCCATCATCTACGCCAGCGCCGGCTTCTACACCATGACCGGGTACTCCGCCAAGGAGATCATCGGACGCAACTGGTACGTGCGCCATCATCGCCGGTTTCTTGGTCGATCGATCAGTGCGATGCATGTTTGAGCTCTGCTTTTGTGCAGCCGGTTTCTTCAGGGTCCGGAGACGGACCAGAATGAGGTGGCCAAGATCAGGGACGCCGTGAAGGCCGGCAAGAGCTTCTGCGGCCGGCTGCTCAACTACCGCAAGGACGGCACGCCGTTCTGGAATCTCCTCACCGTCACCCCCATCCGCGACGACAACGGCAAGGTCATCAAGTTCATCGGGTACGCGCTCACCTTACTTCTCCAATGCACATGAAGACATGTTGTTGCTCGTGCTGCGCTCTTATTTGTGATGGACGCGCAGGATGCAGGTGGAGGTGAGCAAGTACACGGAAGGGCTGAGCGACAAGCGCATGCGGCCGAACGAGCTGCCGGTGTCGCTCATCCGCTACGACGGTGAGCCACGCGCAAAACTCTGCCTTGGCCGTCGTCGGGTCACTCGATCGGCGCTGAAACTGACGATTCTCTCCACTCCGTGGGAACGCAGACCGGCAGAAGGAGAAGGCCATGTCGTCGATGACGGAGGTCGTGCAGACAGTGAAGCACCGGCGCGCGAACTCGCCGGAGCGGGAGCCGCCCAAGGCCAGCGACGCGGACAAGATCAGCTCGCCGCTCGTGACTCCTGCCACCCCGACCGGCGGCGGCTACAAGTCGCCCTACTGGGACCTGAAGAAGGAGGAGTCGCGGATGAGCAAGATGACCGGCCGCTCCTCCCTCATGGGGTCAGTCACCTGATCGCCACACAGTTACTGTACACTGAATGAATTTGAACCTCGTCCTCATTGCAGAGGCTGTATGTGCATGCAGGTTCAAGGTGGGGAAGAGGAGCTCCGTGGGGAGCAGGGAGCCGGCGGTGGTGGAGGCGCCGGAGTTGAAGATGACGGTGGAGCGCACGAACAGCTGGGAGCGCGCGGAGAGGGAGAAGGACATCAGGCAGGGGCTGGACCTCGCCACCACGCTCGAGCGTATCGAGAAGAACTTCGTCATCACGGACCCCAGGCTCCCGGACAACCCAATTGTAAGTAGCCGTATCTGAAATCAGTTTACTTGTGCATGATGAAGAATAGCACAGTTTACTGACCAAATTGTTCGATCGAATTGTGTTTTTTTGGGGCAGATTTTCGCGTCTGATAGCTTCCTGGAGCTGACGGAGTACACGCGCGAAGAGATCCTAGGGAGGAACTGCAGGTGAGGGAAAAAAAATCTACAAATCCTGAAATACTTCCTTTTGTGAATAAGCCTTGCCTTCTCAACTACTAGATCAAGAGTAGAAGCAACCAAACATATTGGTGCAATGGTAGTTTTCTACTGTATATACAAAGTGGTACAATCGGTTATAAATGTCACTGCAACTTTACCGCTGTCAAAAAGCAAAGAGAAAAAAAATGCACGCTTGAAAAGATTCTAAGGGTGTCTCAAGGACAACTCGGCCGCTCCATAGCTTCACCAGTGCCAGTGAAGGAGGCAGGATTGTGCCGAAAATCTCAACTTGATATTGTAGGTAGAGTGAAATTGCAATGGCCTCGAGTTCATTTGACTAGAGATGCTTCGCCTGCCCATCCGAGCTTGGAGTTATATGAAAAGACCCATCAATGACACTGAGTGACTCCAAGTCACTAGCCCACCTACTGCCCGTTTCTCTCTAACTCCCTTACGCCTTTCTCAATCTTCTTTCATGGTACAATACGACAACAACTGGGGTTAGGGTTTGTCTTCCTAGGGTTACGATCCTCCTCTTCTCAAGAGCTTCGTCGTGGCCTCTGTGCCCGTCGGCCGCTCGTCCTCTCTTATCCCCTTGTTTCTCCTGTCTCCCACCATCGCCAATAATGGACTAGCATGTCGTTGTCACCTCGTTCTTCTGAAGTACACCGTCAATGCCCATCATTCTCCGTTGTCGTCTCATTCTTCCAGAAATTTCTGCTCAATCCCATCGTCGTCCGATGGAGGGAGGACTTCGTCGCCTACCAGAGCACTCCACTTACCAAGACTTTCTGCAGACGAACTCCACCAGCACCTCCCTGGTCACCCTCCGGACAAACACATATGATGCTTAGCAAAGGAAAGCGGTACACAAGCATATTCAATGGAAAAGGAAACAAGAAAATGAGATTCCAGCGAAAGGACCCAGATATAGTAAGATTCCAGCGAAATACATCTCGTCTTTGTGTCTGGTTAATCGAATCTAATCTAGAGAGAAGATTTTACCATGACAAGAGACGGGGGCAATCAAATCCCGCCAAAAAGATATATATGGCGGGGATGAACTGAGCGCGTGCGTAAGTGTATTATTCTTATCGTGTACAATGCATACAAGGTTGGATATTGTTCCCGGAGACTGGCATTGCCTAGGCACTTGTCCTTCCAGAAACGTATCTCCTTTATCGTGAAAGACCCAAATCGAAAAAGATGCTTCTTTGCCGCCATCAGACCAACCAAAAACAAAAGTAACCAGGTTTTCAATATACCTGAGACATAACTTTTTGACATAGATATTTATTTGCAGCAGGGTTTGCCAGACGCCATCCATAGTAATCAGTAAGGCTGGTCATAGTGGGAGTAACTTAGCTAGTAATATAGCGCTTTTCAAGACAAGTTTGCTTATGTGGCATGTAGTTAATGAGGAGAGAGGTGTTTAGAGTAACATAATATATTACTGTAACATAACGCAACCCAAAGCAAAATGAGTATACAATCTAATAAATGCAATCATCTATGATACTACTTCTATGTTACTTTGCACTATGAAGATAGTAACATAGACTAGTGTCACTAGTCTATGTTACACTATGACTAGCTTAGGCTAGTCATAGTGGGAGTAACTTAGCTAGTAACATAACGCAACCCAAGATAAGTTTGCTTAGAGCATGGTTAATAGTATAGCCAGCTGCTAGCTATATGAAACTGCCATGTCATCTATAGCCATCATTTATATTCACTCATACAATAGTGTGGGCTATAAGGTTGGCTATTGCATTAGTACTTTTTTCTATCTTCTCTCTTTCTCTTTCTTCACATTAATTGTATTTGGCTAGGAATACGCATATAGCTAGACTCTTGCATGAGAGCTCACTCCCCTTACTTTTTCACATCTCTCTCCTCCACATAGACAAAAGTGCCATGTAAGCGGGCTATAAGCCCACTATTGTACTTGCTCTTATGTGGCATGTAGTTAATGAGCAAAGAGGTGTTTTGAGTACCGTAATATGTTACCATCACATAGCACTTCTCAAGACAAAATGACTCTATAAGCTAATAAATACAACCATCTATAACACTACCTCTATGTTACTCCTTACTAAGGTACTAGTAACATACACTAGTATAAGTTACTCCCCACTATGACTAGTCTGAGTAGTTTGAACAACCATTTACTAAGTAAAGCGTCATTCTTGACCGGAAGATCATGAATACTAGATCACCTTGGCCTTTCGGTCTACAAACCACGCCCCATTTGGTTAGTCGATATTTTTTTTTTCACTCCCCTGTGAAAAAAATCTGAATCTGAAATAATCCAGCCTTTGAAGGACCTCTTTAGGGAGTTGAAAAAAGAAGATCATACATAGAATCATATTTGAGAGAACATAATTGATAATTAATCGTCCTCCAACAAAACAAAGAGCAACTTCTAAACGCTCTTCTACCATAGTCAGCGTCGCGGGGGACTACGAACAGAGAAGCTCAGTCGAGGAGATTGATGTCTATCGTCAACATCGCTGGGGACTCCTCCCATCCCTCTGCCCCGCGGCGCCGGAGCTGTGGCCGGAGAGTATGGGAGAGGAGATTGATCTGGATATGGCGGCTAGGGCTTGGAACGTGAGCACGGTGAGGCCGGAGTTTAATTGTGACCCGGCCTTGAGTGACATGAGAGGCTGAATTCTGACTGATATCGAGTCCCGCCACCGCTATCAGCCACATGCCGTCAGACCTTCCTGCAAGAGCAGCGCCACCGCCCCATGGCGGAGGTCGCCGCATTTCTAGCCACCACAACGCGAGCTGGAAGCCCTCCGTAGTCCGTACTCTGGTCCCGAGACCGCCGCCACCACCTACCTTCCGCCCCCTGTGGATTCGCCTCGGGGTTCAGAACCCCTACTGTCTTGACTCTTGATGGCGAGTCGCCGCTCCTGTTGCGGCTTCAGCTATAGTTTTCTCACACACTCCCACCGTCCGGGACGGAGCGCTCTTCCCCGCTCTCGCATGTGTGGTCGGCGTTGCAACCGCCGCTTCTCCTTGACCATGGGTGATATTTTGCAATGCTAGTTTTCCCCCCTTCGATTTTCCCATGTCTCTTCTGCTTTAGTTTCCCATGTGTTCTTGTCAGTCTCTTAGGTGATGTAATGATGTGATGCGATTTTGCTGGTGCTTGCAGATTTCTTCAAGGGTCGGAGACCGACCAGACCACTGTCGACAAGATCAGGGAGGCCATCAGGGAGCAGAAGGAGGTCACCGTCCAGCTAATTAACTACACCAAGAGCGGTAATTAATTTTGCATCATCTAGTGACAGATTCCTCGAGTCACATTTTAGTTCTGCTCCCTCCCCTCTAGGCAATCCAGTTTCTAGGATGTAGTGGGACATTTGCTTATCATTGTTGGAGTATAATGTCCAGCCCTCTCCCAGAGTCCGGACTTCTGGTTGCGCTCGCTAGTGCATGAAGCTTAACAATCATATCTGCTTTTGTTTGTGATGGATCAGGGAAGAAGTTCTGGAACTTGTTTCACCTGCAGCCTATGTGGGACCAGAAGGTAGCGAAATGTTACTGAAATGCTGAGTTTGTTCTAGAGCTTGCAGTTACAGTTACATGGATGGAGCCAACATGGTGTTCTAACGATTGTGCATTTGTATGGTACTATGGATACAGGGGGAGCTTCAGTACTTTATCGGCGTACAACTTGATGGAAGCGATCATGTTGAACCCCTAAGGAACCGACTCTCGGAGAACACTGAGATACAAAGTGCCAAAGTGGTAGGCCAGCTCAGCTTGAATAATTTCCATTTCGAGGATGTGAAAGTACTCTGGTTCAGAAAAAAAATATGTTGGGAAACAAAGATAAAATTAATCTAGAGACCTATAATTAGTCAGCTGGATATTATTTGGGTGCTTGAGCTCCATAGCCTTTTTTAGATGATTTTAGTTTTGTAATTTAAATTCAACGTTCCAAAAACACACAACAAATTGTGTATTTTCAAGAAGCCTGGGCTGTAGTATTATTTCTGCAGCCAACGGTCTCTGTAAAAAAATTCTAAAATAGGCTGGAAGGTTCCAAAATCATTGCAATATGGGGCTACTTAAAAACCTAGCAGACACATAATGTTCCTGTAATAGTAATACTTGAGTTGTGCTAACTATTTGTAGTATGAGATCTAACCAGGTCAAAGCTACAGCAGGGAATGTGGATGATGCAGTCAGGGAGCTTCCTGATGCCAACTTGGTAAGGTACATCTACTTTTTGTTGATTTAATGTTCCTAAAGGAATCTGAACTCAACGTTGCTTTGGCATGTTTTGTTCTTGATTGATGTCTAAAAGAATGGATAGATGATTGTGGAAGTCAATTTAAAGACCGAATAAAATCTTAGTTATTCCTATGCAAATAATACAAAAATCAGAATATGCAACACAAGGTATAATCTATATCTATATCTATACTACTATATAGTGTACCAGTTTTAAATTAGAGCTAGAGCATCAATCCTAACCGTTGGTCTCCTAAATCGAACGGTTAAGAGCAGCAGGATTCGCAGTGAACAGTACACCGAATAGTACAGCACAACTGCATCCACTGTGTTCTAGAACATTCACTTGGCCCTTTCCCGAAAACAAAAAGGTCAATACTTGGTGCCTCATGGGCCATGTTGCAGCTTGAGTGCACAACGATTTGAGCCCAAACAGCGTCACAACGATAGTTTGGGAGAGGAGTATGGAGAAAGAGATATAGTAAACTAACGTGCAGTTTCTGAATTTTCTGTGTCACCAAACAGTAGAGTTTGTATTACTAATTTCCCTTACAAAAAAGAGTTTGTATACTAACTCCTAATTTTATAATAGCTAATATCATTAATGCATCACTATTTATTTGCCTAAAAAATGACTTTTCTGATTTACTAAAATCACTTCATAATACTAAGACGTGCATTGCACGTGTATACATACTAGTATCGTAAATTTCTATGAACACATGCTGGCATGTGGACTGATTAGATAGGTTGCTACTTGGTCCTGGCAGTATACATCAGATTTTTTTTCCTGAATATTGTTACTTGATATGAATATATTGGAGAAGTTATTTGTTTAGCCAGTTCTTTGTGATTGGTGAGACGTCATGCTATCTGTTGCTTTCCCAGAGACCAGAAGACCTGTGGGCAATGCACTCACTATCTGTTTCTCCAAAACCTCACAAACGGAATAACTCTTCTTGGAAAGCTATAGAAAAGGTATATTCTATCTGTTGTTTGACAAGATAGTTCTGTATTCATGATAGCGATAACAGAGTCAAATTGTCTCAACCTATGTGATACTTGAATATATTATAATAGTTGATGAATTAGAAATAAGAGGGGTTTATCTGGACCTAGGAGCACCAGCTCTAATGTCCTAGACCCCATAATGGCATCATGATTTGGTTCATATTAACCAGATGCTTTTTTTGTTATGATGTGTGCACATGGTATTAAAAAAATGATAAGAGATACATAGTATTCAAAATGGCCAAAAGTTAGCTTCTGAAAGAAATTCTTCGTTTTCTTAGTTCCTAAAACAATCTTAGTTAATTACACTTTCTTAGCTATAAGGGTGCATGCATCTCGAGATGAGAAGGTATGATTTGACCGCTTGGAGCTGCAGCCCCTAGGTTCAGCCAACCATTGTCCTTAGAAACAATAGGACCCCTACCTTAATATCCTTAGAGTAAGTTAACTTGGGACTTCGTTTAGTGCTTCAAGGCACATCATTTAGCGCGTGACCAATAGGGTCTTATCTCTTATGTTATCTTTTTTGACATGCCTGCCTGGCAAGCATGCTTTTAAGTTGCTAGAAAGCAGGCAAGGAACAAAAGGGGGATGATTGTTAATTACCCACATGCTTTTAATGTTTTTTTTTTTTGGCATTGCAGATTATAGAAACCGGGGAGAAGATTGGCTTGAAACACTTCAAGCCAGTAAAACCTCTGGGGTGTGGGGACACTGGCAGGTACAACTCCTCAACGGTGTCTAAACTTTTTAGCTAATCTCCTTTTCTTCTGTTATGAGAGCGCAGCCCTGCGGGGCTGCAAGAACAGTGTGTAGTTCAAAATAGTACCTATGTCTATGTGGACAGGTCTGGTTAATTCGGTAAGCTTGGCCATGTCATGTATAACTTATTTATGTGGGATTTTCCTGAAGTAAATTCCGTGTTTTAGTCCACCCTGTTCAAATTTAGCCCTATTTCTGCTATCAACACGGAAACAATAGCTCTTTATAATATTATTCTTTTTTGTCTTCAGTGTACACTTGGTTGAGTTGCAAGGCAGTGGTGAATTATTTGCGATGAAGGCAATGGACAAATCAGTGATGTTGAACCGCAACAAGGTATTATTTTTTTATAGATAAATATTGACATGCTATTATAGATTGTCTTTCTATACAATCTTTTGCATTGAATATCTTAATAAAGTTCTGTAATGCGCAGGTGCACCGAGCTATTATTGAAAGAGAAATATACTCTCTATTGGATCATCCTTTTCTTCCAACATTGTATACTTCATTTCAGGTTAGTTTCATGACCTTATGCCTTATCTGAGTTATTTTACATTTCTAGTAAACAAAATATGGAAGGTAATATGAAGACCGAAGCCCCATTAGTTGCTTCCTGTTGATATCCACAATGGCCAATATTATTTCCAGATAACTTTGTTGGAACGTTTATGGCTAATTCTTGTTGTCTATTTTCAGACGCCAACACATGTTTGTCTTATAACAGACTTTTGTCCCGGAGGAGAACTGTTTGCAGCGCTTGATAAGCAACCCTTAAAAATTTTCAGAGAAGATTCCGCAAGGTAGCTGCTCAGATCTTAACATTTGGACTAATCGTTACATGCACAATATTTTCTAAAAATTGTAATTTGCTTCCAAACTTGCCCTTTATTTCACTCTTTAATTATGGGCTTTGTGCTTTCAAATTTAGCTTCTTCTATGGAAAATACTTCCTCCATCTGGAATTAGTTGACGTATTTCAGTGCTAGATACATCCGTTTGAGAGTCAACTAATTCCAGACGGAGGGAGTACTAACTAATCCTACACTTAATCCCATGATCTGCAATTTCTGTTCCAGATTTGCCACGTGGAGATTATATTCATTGACATCGAAAGTGCTTTCGTTGTTGTATTCATACTAACATGACATATTAAAATGACGGTCAAAATTTCATCATGTAGACTCTGGACACTGAAAACTGGAAAACCAAAAACCATTTATTCTGTAATGGAGGGACATCTTTGACTTCAGGCATTTCCAGTGGTTCAAATTTTGTATGTGCTGATTCCCTTTAAAGGGAACTTGAGGTCTTTTTGAAAGGTTGCAAACTTAAGTTTTAGCTGTGGGAAATAAGAGGATTAGCTCTAGGAGCCAGTCATGATTCTTTTCTTGCCCAGGCTGTCGTTGTTGCTAGGCTGTTGTGGCCAAATGATAGAAATGGGAACAATTGACCGCACAACTTTTTGCAAGTTCCCTTATAACTGAACCAACCCATATAGTTAAGATTTCTGGATCTGCCAGTATAGGGCAGTGATAACAAAGACAGCAGAGATCACGGGAGCGAAGGAAACTTTGGGATTCTCTCTTTTTCCTCTCCATCCAAACCTGTATTACAAATCCTTTATATGATAAGCAAACTGGCAATCTAGATGGAAACTAGCTTGATGTCTTTCTGTAAAAAAATAGTAACAAAGTCAAATGATTTATGGTCAGCCTATTCCTTCCTGAATTCAAATAGTAATTATTTCAGCTGGCTCTAGAAAATTGCTGAGTAAACACATGTGGTCTTTTTTTAATAAAACCTTGTATTTACAGGTATTGCAATATCTGAATATTTTACCTGATATAAGCTTTTTTACTCACTATGGCAGTAAGACGATATGACTAGGCATCTTTTGCTAATTCAGTCGCTCTGATACACTTTTTCATATTGCTTTCTTTTCTAAGAAAACATAAGAGCTTTGTGTATGCATGCATTGATAGAAAAAAATAGTTTTGGACAAGCCTACAGGTAGGCCGGTTACAACCAGAGCCCATGCTAAACCCCTGAGTGCTAAGCTTGGTATTGACGCTATGAGGCCAGCTGCCCCTGCAGTAGCCTGCTAGCAGCGCTATACTCTTTCTTACTGCTCCACTGAATGAAACTGCTTCTAGCAAATAATGTCATCAAATTCTTGTAGTTTGGAGTACATAACTTGCCTGTGTTAAGGAAACATCTAGCAGCTCAAAACCACAGGACTGTTCACTATTTTTGCTCTTCTGTTTCCCATTATAGAAATAAGTAATTGTTTAGATTCTGCAGTGATAATATCTTGTCTTAACAATATGCGTCTACTATATTCCACTTACATATTTTCTTTTCTGTAACATTCTTTTGATATATGTTTTATGTAGGTTTTATGCTGCGGAGGTTGTAATTGGTCTCGAGTATCTTCATTGTCTTGGTATAGCTGTGACTTCCTAACTTAATATTTTATTATGACAAAGTTTCTTAGAAGACCGTGCATTAGTGTTTCACTGTTAACAATGTGGTGCTCTACTTGTATATGTTCTTTAAAAGAGACCGATTTGGTATTTCTGTTATGATGTATGAGGTTGATAATTTGCATGCACTATTTCTGATGCAGGTATTATATACCGTGATTTGAAACCAGAAAACATTTTGCTCCAAGCAGACGGGCACATTGTGCTGACTGATTTTGACCTCTCATTTTTGACTTCTTCGAAACCCCATGTAAGTTGAGGAAAACCATTTTAAGTGCTGTTAAAACTTTTCTAGAATACTTAACTGATTCCTTATCAGCTGGTGAGTTGTTTCACACAGATAGAATTTGAAACATTTTGAAGATTAAATCGCATTCCTCATACTCAAGTAACCATCTTTGACTTTTTCACATCCATCGTATTCAAAGTGAAGATAACAGATTGCCTAATTGTCAAGAACATTTTATGTAGACTAGTACTTTTTTGGCCTAGATTAAAAACCTCGACTGGACCGCCTGTTCAACCAAAAAAGAACACAACCAACAACCGTCTCCGCTTAGAGACCATCCATGCAGATGCGAAAAATGGGCAGCAGTCTGGGTTTTTACCTGAACCGCTGACCTGATCTGTCTGATAGTGAACTATTAGGATGAAGGCCGCAGTCGCTTACCGCGTGTTTCTTGTCAAACTCTTATATGGTGCCTTGTTCCCTCGCTGAGGTGCAGGCGTGCAGTGGTGCACGGTGCACCGCCACCCGCGCAAGGTCTGCACAATTGCCTTGGCCCATCTGAAGTGGTCTACTAACAGATATGGAGCCCACAGGCCCAAGAGCACACACCAGCCAGCCAGTGCTTGTATTGCATGGCATCTTGTTTGACATTTCCGTGCCCGAGCTTGAACTCCATAGTTTGCAAATCTGTCCCATTTAGAGAAATGGAAGTTAGCAAATCTATCACTTTTCTCAACCAACTCTCTGTATTTTGAAGGGAGTACATCTTTATATTTTCTTGTAAGGAATCGCTTCAAACAAAATAATTTTGTAAAATTCATAATGGGCATCTCTCCTGCAGGTTATAAAGCATTCGACATCGCTAAAACGAAGGAGATCTAAAGAATTTATGCCGCCTTCATTTGTCTCGGATCCTTCCACTCCATCGAATTCGTTTGTTGGAACTGAAGAATACATTGCACCAGTACGATACCTTGCTCTCAGTCATAGCATGTCAATTTGTTGGTTTACATATAATTTTTTGTTGGAACTCAATAATTTTCTTTGTTGGAGTAATTGTTTACAATATAATCTTAACGTAACCTGGATCATCATAGCATTCTAATACTACGGCCTCCATCACAAAACATATCACTTTTGGCCTAAACTTAGTTAAAAGATAGATTAGACCCATATATACCCATCTCCATATATACTTTTGGCCTGTTTCAGGTTTTGAAGGTATACAAAAGATAGATTATACTCACTTTTGGCCTAAACTTAGTTAAAAGGTAGATTATTCTCACTCAGATTCAAACTTAGTTACAAAAGATAGATTATAATCTATCACAACTGTTTCAGGTTTTGACATTCCATTTTCACTTTTAGCCTGTCTCAGGTTTTGCCCTAAACTTATTTACAAAAGATAGATTATACTTACTTTTCATCTGTTTCAGAAGATGGAATGTCAAAATCTGAAACTTGCGATGATAACCCATTCTCTCTTTCACGTATATTCTATTATCTCTAATAGTTCTATATCGTTTTATGTTCCCAACATTGGCTCACTGATATTCATGACCACAATAAATAGCATGGTCATCTTCTGAGAAAATATGAATCTTACATCGCCAAAATACTATTTTATAACATGGACTTTATGCTAAAACATCATCTATTTCAAAGTGAAGGGAGTTTTATAACAGAGTAAGTTGTTTTTTGATCTTCCACATAGTCTCAAATGTAATATTCTAAGCTACCTGATGTTATTGTAGCTATTTCCTAATAATTAACAGCCTTGCTTTTTTTTGTTATTTTAGGAGGTCATCACAGGTGCAGGACATACAAGTGCCATTGATTGGTGGGCTCTTGGTAAAGCTATGAGACTAATAAATATTTTTTATTATATAAATTATCTGATGTGCCAGTGTAGTAAACCATGAGTGAAAAACGGTTAATTTTTTTTTCTCCCCTCTTCTTAGTAGGAGTAGCAATCACCTGAAAATGTGTAGATAGCTGAAATTTCTGAGGGTCAGCTACATCTCATGAAAATACTCACAACAATCCTCACTGAGAGCCATATATATTGCCAGTTTGACCACAAAAAGTTACTACCTCTGTACACTAATATAAGACGTTTGTGCAGTTCAATTTGAACCGCAAAAACGTCTTACATTAGTTTACAGAGGAGTAGTGGTTAAGTTGATTGTTTCTCGAACACGTTTAAGTCGAGTGTTTAGTGTCACAGTATTGTTTATATCTCATGTAGTCACGTGGAAACATTTCAGCAAACTGGGCTTGCAGTGATAAATCAGGGATAAATCCTTAAGGTTTACATACCTGTTCTTTTCATGTTGTTTCCTGCTTTTTGTTTTTTCTGTATAAGAACTCTTAAGGTTTACATGATGAAATCAGGGATAAATCCCTTCTATCAAAAAATATTATATGCATACTAAGTTCTTTGGTTCCAACTTGAGGCGGATAAACCATATGTGCTTTGTATGATGTGGGGTGGTGCATATGATCCTATATCTGCAATATCTAGATAATTATAAATGTGTTAGAAATGAGACGTATTCTTAAGTATCCCCAACCATTCTAATTGTAAGGTGATGTTAATAGGTAATACTGTGAGGTCAGCTAACATCCTTTCCATGCTATAGGAATTCTATTGTATGAGATGCTTTATGGGCGTACACCTTTTCGAGGAAAGAACAGGAAGAAGACATTTTATAACATCCTGCACAAAGATCTTACATTTCCTAATAGCATCCCGGTAAGATTTTTTTTCTTCCCTATCTATAAAACTAAGAGCTAAGCATTTTTGTGATGTAGGACAACTACTCTTGCTCAATATATTCAGCTCTAAACTGTAACACTTGAATGTAAATACAATCTCTTGAGCAAATTTTGGTTGTTACACAGCTGTATTTACAGCGTGGAATGAATAACAGCACGTCATGTCTGTCTTAAACTGCTTCAGTATATAGTAGAGTACATGTTGTTTGTTTGTGTCAATTTGTTAACTGAAATACGTTTTTCAGGTTAGCCTGGAGGCGAAGCAACTAATCCATGGACTACTTCAGAGAGATCCCTCTTGTCGCATAGGTTCAAATACTGGTGCAAATGATATCAAGGAACATCCATTTTTTGAAGACATCTATTGGCCACTTATACGTTGCATGGTGATCTAAAAGTTTTTGGTTGCAGAAAACTTTCAGAGAATGATAGCTTAGTGTGTTATTAATGTCTAAAAAACTTCGGATTTGCAGAGTCCCCCGGAGCTTGATGTTCCATTGAAACTGATTGTCAAGGAATCTCAACCAAAAGTGAAGCCTGAGGAAGGTGTTATTGATACATTTTAAGTTGAAAATGGCGCAAGGTGATTTCACAACATGTTGTTTTATAGTACGTCAAATAAGAGTATATTTGTCATTGTTTTGATATGAACTTGCAGTTAGCTAACATATTCACAAACTTTGTTGAAACTTGAAGATGAATAATTGACATTTATATATAGTCAAACTCTGATTAGATAGTACTGTATGTATCTATACCTACTAATAAAGGGAGGAGAACTTCTGCCAGTCCGTCACGCATTTAAACGCCAGCTCCAATTTTAACATGTTATATGTGGAATTTGATTAGCAAAATGTGTAGAATCTGAATATGATGTTATTTTACCTCTTAACCATTTTTAAAATGCTATTTACGGTGCAACCTTAATCAATAGCACACGATCCATCTTTTTTTTGTACCAACGCCGATCCGGATTGCAAATGAACACCTTAGCAAACCAGATTGAAGACGAAAGAAACCATCGATAACCACACATGCACACCTCACAGAGGAAAAAAAAGCAGATTGCTCATCTCATGCCGAGAGAGAGATGACTTAGGATTGACCACAGTCTAACGTTTTGTGGCTGCGTGAGCACCGAGGCCAGCGTCGACGAGGGTGGGAAGGAGGATAAGCAGCCACACATATGGGATGCCATGTTAAAATAAAGGACGTGGACCTATTAGGGTCTTGAGTCATGGTTATTGGGTTAGGGGTGTGTGGTATTTTTTTCTTCAGTTGCAACGCACTGGCTCTTTTGCTAATACAATACAATAACAAAACGAGGGCGAGCATGGGTATGGACATATCATGCGCGAAAGCTTGGTCTGTGCCTAGTAAAAGAAGTCTTGTATAATCAAAGCAGGCCATCATAGTGAAATACATTTTTTTTTGGAAAAGGAGGTTAAGACCCCCCGGCCTCTGCATCAATCGATGCATACGGCCATCTTTATTTATTATTCAACATAGGTCTAACAAGAACATACATCAAGCCACCCGAATCCACCACTCACACCTACAAAACTCGATAATGTGGAGTGCTCTCACTCCCCATATCTAAAACCGGTGTCGTCGCCGATTCATCCACATAACGTATCGGAACCCACAGCCGGTGCAGCAGACCTAAAGCGTACACCACATGCACACGTTTTAGACGCCGCCATCATCATCGAACCGCTGACCCATCTTCAGGAGAGAGATCCGCATCATCC
Source organism: Elymus sibiricus (assembly GCA_039707655.1). Lineage (NCBI taxonomy): Eukaryota > Viridiplantae > Streptophyta > Magnoliopsida > Poales > Poaceae > Elymus > Elymus sibiricus. The sequence continues at coordinate 311,867,437 of CM077666.1, forward strand.
TTGCCAGTCCGTCCATCCGTCGACGCCACCACGGCGCCCAACGGCACCACCGCCCCGCGCTCGTCCGTCCAGACGCGAAGATTCTGGAAGATCTGTCGTGCGTAGCACCTGCCGACCAGGCATGACACAACGTAGCACCTGTCGGCTAGGCATGACTTGACATCTTCACCGAAAGCTCCGTGCAAGACGAAGCCGCTCCACCTCCTGCCTCTGTCTTCCAGCTCTGCTCCACAAACGATGCTCCCAAAAGAGAAAACGACACCGCAGTACCGTCATCGTCCGATCTGGAAGAACAGATCCTAGGGTTTCCCCCGGAGCAGCACGAGTGGGTCGACAGTAGTTACACGACGATGCCTTCATCAAGGTAACGACGCAGAACGCCGTCATCGCCTGCCATCGGCTCGGTTTTCACCGGCAACTATGTCTTCCCGACTCGCAGCCGGAACTAGATGGCGGATCTCGAGATCTGACCATCCAGCCTTAGGCCGACCACCTCCGACGGAGGAGATGGCCACCACTGCCGGCGGCACCGGCCAGATCAGATCTGACCGGAGGCGCTGCCGACCAGTCCACCATGGCCACATCCCCTCCTGATCCGCCCTCCCCACGAAGCCACCGAAGCAGCGCCGAACCGCCGGGAAAGACGAAGACGGAAGGACGATCATAGTGAAATACATTACTTTGTTGATTTATGTTTTCTTCTTCTTTATAGCCCGACATTATTGATTTTTGCAGGAGTGTTTGCACGACGTCCATGTGGTAGGGATGGTTCTTCCTAACCAAATAAGAGGCTTGCATGTCCTGTATGATAGAAGGAAGTATGGTCGATCTTCAGTGTTTTCGCTTTGAGATGCCTCGAGATCCTGTACATGAGCTATTCTTTTGGCTAGATTAGGAGCTTAATGTATCCAGTAAATAGGATATTATTCCTGTAAAGTTTCACTCTTCCTGGAGATGGTTTGGTAACATGTACGGACGTGACACGGATAATGTACTTTGAAAATATCTGAAAATTTGCTTCTTTACAATAAGGAAAACGCTAACACTCTACCGGCTGATCGCGCGGAGAGCTCCGTCACCCGCGCAGCCGTTGGATCGCTTGATCCATGCTTAGCCGCGCACGCTCTGACGCTCGCACGCATAGTCTGTTATTTCTCTTGCCTATCACGTGCATTTTTTACTTTATCTTGTGTTGCTAACTATAGCGGTGAATGACGGCTGCAATTTAAACAAGTTTTTGCAACATCAGCTTTGTTGCCAAAAAACGATTTTTTTTTACAACCTGACCTATGTTGCAAAAGTTTTCTGCAACATGACCTTTGTTGCAAAAGTTTCTTTCGCAACAGTACCTATGTTGCAAAAAGACTAAGAAATAAAAATTCTGCAACCAGACCTATGTTGCAAAAGTTTTCAGCAACATGACCTTTGTTGCAAAAGTTTCTTCCGCAACAGTACATATGTTGCAAAAAGACGGAGAAAACAAATTATGCAACCTGACCTATGTTGCAAAAGTTTTCTGCAACATGACCTTTGTTGCAAAAGTTTTTGCGGCACGACCTCTGATGTAAATGTTTCCGCAACATTACCTCTGTTGCAAAAGTGAAGAACGTCGTTCGACCGCTCGATGTCGGGGCCGAAACAGCGAGCTTGTTTCTGCAACTGGAACGTTGTTTCAGGATGTATTTGGTCGGGGGAGGCGACCGCGCGCGTACATCGGACGGCTGCGCGCGTACATCGGACGGCTAGTCGGGTGATGGATAATTAATACGGATCGACCGGTGGACGCCTAGCAGTCCCCTTACAATAAAGCTTGTACTATTTACGAACCATTGAGATTACTGTAATACCTGTTTTAAGGATTTTCGGCTCATCGGATCCTCCTTCGGTAGCTAAAAAGGAAATAATTTTCTACACGACAAAATACAGAAATCTGTTGCCGCATCTCGGTCTCGAATCTATTTTGTTCTACATAAAATCTATTTCTCTGCCAAACATTTCAAACCAGTACCTTAGCAGGTCCATAAAACTCAGGGTAATTTCAAGTAAACTATTTTATTTAGTTATTTTTTGCGGGGTTAACTATTTTATTTAGTTATCTATATACCAAAACGAAATTCTGCACAAGGTGTTATTGCTGGAGCCTCTCGGCCATACGACTGAAAAGAAATCAAAATAAAATAAAATAAATCAACGCCAGTCCGAGGATTGGAGTACATCAGACACTCAGACATCCGACTATTGTTTGTACGGCCTCCTCTGTTCTTCTGTTCAGTCCATTCATTCATTCAGAACGACGCACGCCTCCCCGCTTCCTTCGCTCGCTCGGACTGCCCCTCCGCCCGCCACCGGAGCTCCACCCTCCCGCCCAGCCCGCCGGTCCTCCTCCGCCCCCGCAGGTCCTCCACCGCGCGATCCCGTCCCGTCCCGCCCTGCCTTCCGCTTGACCCCAGCTCGCCCCCGTCCGCGAATCGAGGGAGGGAGGTTCCTCTCAGGTGAGCTTCCCTCTCCCAATTCTGACGCCCCATGTATCTGGTTAGTTCCCCAATTTGGGCGATTTCAGGTTTTCATGTGTGCCGCGATTTTGTTTGGTATCAACTCTAGCACTAGCATGGGGAATTCACAGCACATAGTCGAGCATAATTGACAAAACTATTTTCGCAACAAAAGTAGTACTCCCTACGTTCACAAATATAAGATGTTTTGGATATTTCAATATGGACTACATGCGGACTGAAATGAGTGAACAAACACACTAAAACGCGTCTACATACATCCGATTCACAAAAAAGTATTAGGTCTTATATTTGTAAACGGAGGGAGTAATAATTATGACAAATTGCCATCTAAATCTTGAAGGCCAACTCGTTAATGTTTTAGTCTCTCACTAATGAGGGACATCTTGTGGATTAGATGCAATGAATTGGATGAAAGAGCATGTGCAAGTGTTGTACGAATTGACACACATAAAAATGTGCTGTCGGGTCGTTCAAGATGTGAAGAAATGGAAGGCAAAGGTGGAACATAACCATTGGATGAGATATAAATTGGAATAAACATTTTTGCTTGGTTAATTATTTTTTACATTCTTATAGATAAATAGTCTTCTTTTGCTTGGAAACTCAGTGCCTTAACCCATGTACAAGCATAAGTCATTTCCCACCAATGCAATATGTAAATGTTTTTGGACATTGACACTTTGACAGTCTTCAAGATTATTTGTTGATCATCAGTTTATGTGCAAACATTTTCTCACACATAAAAATGATTATACATTATTGCAAGTATATGTATTGATAAATCTAACAATGTTAAGTTTTTTTTTTTTGGATTCTAGCAGTTCTTTGTTTATACATGTTTAAATTTAGAAACATTTTACTAGCATTAAATTTTAAAGAACTTACATTTTGAATCGGAGGTAGTATCCGTTTCCTTTAGGTTCCCTTTTAAATGTTAACCAATGATTTTGAGTCGCCGATTAGTTGGCGGCTTGGCGCTTAATTGCCGCGACTACGCACTTGCCTGTGTAGCGGTTGTGGCTTGCTTCTATGATTCGAGCTACACAGCTGGAAGGCGACTTGCTCCTACTAGTCGGCGACTATGAACGCCAGGCCATGCGCGGCTCGATTTGGTGAGACCCAGTGGCAGGAATCTATTTTGATGATAGTTGTTCCGTGCTATTGGATCAAGTGGATCTGAAAATAAGAATGTTATAAAAGGACACACCTTTTTTTGGATCACAACTATAGTCTAGTCTGTGACTCGACTGTATTTGACAACTCAAAAACCTTGATACTAACATGTTTTTCTACAGAGCTTACTCTTCAGAAGGAATGGGAGATAGAGAAAGGCGAGTGGTGTTTGTCACAGTAGGGACAACATGTTTCGATGCTCTTGTCAAAGTGGTAGATTCCGAGGAACTCAAACAAGCACTACTGCAGAAAGGTTACACAGACCTTCTCATTCAAATGGGCCGAGGAACATACAAGCCATCCAAGGTAACATCTGTCTCCAACTCTCCATCTTGCAGTCAATTTTCTTTGTGTGGTTTTGCTTAGTGTCTGGCCGACTGCACCTTTTAGTCAATGCAGTATTTTGTTATCAAAATCGCAATCTACAGTATACTTAATAGGTAAGAAGGGAAAGTCCGATAATGTTTTGCAATCTCGTCAGGTTCTACTACTGCAAGGAGTAATTGATTTGTGATGTTGCTTATCAATCCTTAAATGGACATAGTATCTGACCAACTGAGATCTGTAACTGCTGATCTGACATCTAGGCGGTAAATTGCTCATTGCTTGTGGAAAGAAATTGCATGAAGATATTTGTGATAAATTGTGGCATCCTTATAGATGCTGACACTTAATGCTACAATCATTTACATCTTTTGATGCATCACATGAACAAAATTCCAGACTTGCAAAATTTATGATAAAGCTAGACAGGAAAGGTGGCAAAAAAAAGGAACATATGCAACATTAGGATAACACATTGGCAGAGATAAGTTTGATTGTCCCCACTTCAGGCAAGTTCACACTGTTTTACTTTTTTGTGTGCTAACTACTCCCTCCGATCCATATTACATGTCTAGATACATCCATATCTAGACAAATCTAAGACAAGTAATATGGATCGGAGGTAGTATGATAATTTGAAGTCTCATAATGGAAAAGATCAAATTATAGTCTGGTGAACTGGTGCCTTCTATATATAGTATTATAGGCTGGAATACCAGAATCTGGTTACAAGAGCATTAGGCTATTGTGCAATAGAAGGTGGAAATAAACTGGGACAATGAAGGATCTGATGGAAAAATGGGAAAGTAACTCGCTTATATGTTAGGGCATCTCCAACGCCGACCCTCAAACCGCCCGCAACCGTCCGGACCGCGCGGTCCGGATGTGTTTTGCCATCCAACGCGGGCCTGTATCGGTCTGCCGACCGTTCCGGACGTGCATTTTCCCGCAAACCGGAAACAAACTGGGGGAAGGGGGCTTAGCGGGCGTCCGGACCGCTGCCACGCCCGCGTCTGACAACCGTGGCCGACCCAAAAAACCTCCCGCCTCTCCCGTGCTTTCCATCCAACTCCCGCGCAGCATTCATGCTGGCCCAGAGCATGCAGCGGCCGGTATCGATGCCGAGTGGCGTGACCGGACGGGAGGGCGGCGCTGACGGACACGACCTCTCGGGCGTCGCCGCTTCAATGCAGACGCCGCGTCCCGAGAAACCAACTCTGCGCCGCATTGAAGCGGGTTGACTGGCCCTTCGCATGGCCTGGCCGCGGCTATTTAAGCCGTGCGCCTGCGATGCACACATCCAAGCCCCTCGCCCTCTCCGAGCCCCTCCTCCCCGAGCATCTCCAACTCCAGCGATGCCGAAGTCATGGTTCTCCGAGCTGGCAGGCGGAGGCGGAGGCAGTTCTTCGTCAGGCGGCTCATGGCGCCGCCGCCCTCGCTCTCGGGGCCCCGGAATGGGTCCGCAACGACCCAGACCTCCCCGCCGCCTGGGCCCTCGACCGCTCCGTCACCACCGCGGAGACAGCCGCCAGGCACTGCCTTGACGGCGAGCTCGCCAAGATCGGTGAGGAGTCCGCCAACGTCGGCAGGGGCAAGGCCGCCACCAGGGCTCCGTGGGCGCTGTCGGCATTGTCCGCGGCGGCCCTCCGACCGCGTAGGAGGAAGTGTAGCGGCTCCTCCGCGAGCGCCAGGCTGCGGCCAGACAAGGCTGCCATGGCCCACCGACGCCCTACCACCGCTGGAGGGACCACGACGATGGCACGGACGGCGACGACATTGCGGCCGGGCAGGGCGGCCACGTGTACGAGGTGGTCCTCCGGTACAAGCTGTAGTTTTTTTTTAGTTTTCAGTAAAACGGCCGAAATATCGGTCGTTTATGTAAATTATGACCGAACTTGAATGAATTCCGTTGTGTTTGATTAAATTTCATCCGGTTTGTTCAAATAAACTTTGAAATGTATACGGCTAGCTTTGGATGGCCGGCTCCTGCATCCGTGTCCGCGGACTGCCCCCCCCCCCCCCCCCCGTCCCCCCGTCCCCCGTCCCCCCGTCCGCGGATGGATGCGGTGTCCGGTTTGCGGGTCGGCGTTGGAGATTCCCTTACTCCCTGCGATACATAATAAGTGTCGTGGTGTCGAACTAAAACCACGACACTTATTATGGATCAGAGGGAGTAATTAATTTCTTGTGGATATAAACTTCATTTCGATACGGCACAACTTCGTTATGTCCAGGATATAATTTAATTTTTGAATAATAACTGCACCTATATACTTTAAATAATTGGCAGGATCCTCAAAAAAAAGTTGGCAAGGCGGAAGGCCTACGTAGGCTCTAGTTCTTACGTACTATCTAATATCTTCTGCTGCACTGTACCATAATCAATGATTGTAGTTTGTATTTAACGATTATAAGCGTGTGAATGTACCATGAATTTAGTTTTTTCTTCTTGAATATAGGCCTCAGGAAATTCAAGTCTTCAAGTTAAGCATTTCACTTTTTCACCAAGCATAGCTGACAACATACGGGAAGCATCCTTAGTCATCAGTCATGCAGGTGATGATTAAATCTGAATAATGGATTTATTTTCTTGAGAAACTATAATGGAACGATACTTGAAGCAGATTATTTTATGGTGAATCCTTTGGCCTATGTATATTGGTTGTTGTTACTATATAGCCCTAAGCAATCTCTTTCACACTGATATTGTCACAACTCTTAAACCTCTAGAAATCTATGTTAAGGATTTCGATTCTTCTGTCATTATTTATGGATTTGTAGTTTCAACTTCAAATAGGAGTAACTTTTTTGGCGAGAAGGAAATAAATACTACAGACTAGCATTTCGAAATATGTCCATCACTAGGTGGTCACTATCGTGCACTATCCTGTGAATTTTGTAGAAGGTGGACAAAGGTGCCTGCTGAATTGGCATTAGTCACTAGTGATCATGGAATCAGGACTTGTAGTTGCATCTGTATGTAGTCATTTGGACTTTTGTTGTTGGAAAACTTGCTATATTTTAGAGCGAGAGGGTTATGGAAATATAATATGCTGTTGGTGTTGCATTTTAGCGACATGAATGGTTGGAAAAAGCATTCCAATGCATCGTTTGTTTAACCTATTGCTGACAGGTTCTGGCAGCATATTTGAGACGCTGCGACTGGGCAAACCTCTTATCGTGGTTGTGAATGAAGACCTGATGGACAATCACCAAAGCGAGCTAGCAGAGGAACTGGCCGAGAGGAATCACCTTTTCTGTGCCCATCCACAGACGTTGCGGGAGACCGTCGAGGCGATGGATCTGAACGCGCTCCAGCCTTACGTGCCAGGGGAGGCGAAGCCAGTTGTGGCACTGATAAACAGCTTTCTTGGTTTTCCTGTTGATTGATAGTGCGTGTTTTCTCTTCATGGAACAATCATTCATTTATGGAGCAAAGATTTCAAGAATGTACACATTTACACTGATTTAAGGCGAGATGATTTTCTGGGTTTGACCTCATTTGTAAGATGCAATTTAACCACGAGTTGCTAATATGAGGTAAGGTCATCAATTTTTGCCTCGGCTACTGTTGGTAGCCTTGTATAGCTGCAAAATATAAAATGGAAGGAGCGTGCCAAAACAGAAATGAAGTAAGACCACGACACTTATTTTGGGAAAAAATGAATAAAAACAATGATACTTATTTTGGGACTGAGAAAGTATATCAAAACCATCGGACGAATATACTGCGTTTTCATCGATACAATGAACTAGAAAATATTTTGTTGGTTGTCACTAGGTGAGTAAATTACAAAATAAAAAACGCATATATAGTTAAAGCATTTCCAATAGGTGCCCCATTTTAAGGCACTAAACTGTGCTTAGAGCAAAATTTGCAACATCTAAAAGTAATTTTTAGGGCACCAAAAAAGTCCATCTCCAATAAATGCCGTACAATAGGACACTAGTGCTCAAACCGTTGCCCTAAAATAGGGCATTCGCACCACAAATGCATACATATTGCAATCAAATAAATATCAAACCTATCTCACATCAATCCAAAACAAACATAACAATAATTTCATCAATCCACAACATCAAATGCAACACAAATACATCAAAGTTTAGCACCACTATTTGGAATGTCTGACCGGCTTTTGGACGTCGTGGTCTACCCGTCTGTCGTGTTCGGTGTGCGCTGGTCGTGCTCTGTCCTGCCAGGTGGGTGTTGGGTTATGGCATGACCTCTTACCGCCGCATTGGTTGGCTTGGTGGCGCCTTTTCAAATCCCCGCCCGGTGTTTAGACGTTGTGGTATGCCTGTCCTTTTGACGTTGTGGTTTGCGCTGATGGTGTGCTTCGGAATGCCTGCCCCTGATCAGTTTGCTTGGTTTCCTTCTGCACATGTGGTTCCGGGTGGGAGCGGCTGGTTTTGATGGTTGAAGCCATTTGTCATGGTGTGTGTGCTCAGGCTTCTTTGCCAACCCAGCCGTTGGGTTGACCTGGCCGGTCCTCTTTCTGATCGTCAGTTTGTTTGGCGGAACAACATTGTAGCTAAGGGTGTGGTACACAGTAACGACACCTTTTAAACTCATGGATTTGGTTTTTTTCCCCTTTGCAGATTATTCATAAAACATGTCGTTCATGGCCTCTACCCGGTGGAACAAATACCAGGCCCCACCACCGATGCACGAGGCAGCAGATGCATGGCGAGGGCAGCGGGCGGCAAATGAGGTAGCCCCAGGCGCGCCCTTGACCCAAGCATCAGGGGCTCCTAGGTGGCTGGATCTGCTCCGGCTCCAATTACAAGGACTCGCCGTTGCTTGGCTTCGTGGCTGCAATTGGTCTTTGCGTCCATGCGTGTTTGGCAATGTGCCGCCACCTAACCGCCGGTCACAGGGGAGTTCCTGTGGTTCTTATATGAAGAGCTTCCCTCAGGCTGTTGCAGTGGTTGCCCTTTCCGGTTTTCCCGGGGCCAAACTTCCTTTTGTCGGAGAGTGTGCATCCACATTTATATAAGGCACCCTTACGCTCTAGTCCATCCGTATACTCTGGCGCACCTTCGCGGCTAAACCAACAACAAGAGTAGCCTATCGGGTATCAAGGGTGTAACGTATGTGTTTGACACCAGCTACCATTATCTTTTGTAACTAATAGAGTGATGGCGACTTCTTTTAATTATCCCTCTCCCGTTAGTAAAACAATAAACTGATGGAGGTAGAGCATATTTCATCTTTGGCTCATCAGTATTGATGAATTCACAAAGTTGGTTTTGAAAGTCCAGGAAGACATCCCAAAACACCCAGTCCGACCAGACTGCAGCGTTGAAAGACCGGGCTCACATCCCAAAACATGACGGGCATGCGCTAGCGCCCGGCTCGGTGTGTTCATTGGTCGCATTCTGCCGAGTTGTTTTGCACCTGCCAGGTCGCTGCCGGGTTGTGGCACGACCTCTTGCCATCGCGTCCCCTTGGCCGGTTGCCATTCTTTCGAATGTCTGCCCGGTATTTAGACTCCGTGGTCTGCCTAGATGGTCCCGAGTCACCTCAGTTGTTCTGAGTAGGAGTCCCAGGTTCCGATGGTCATGTGATGTACCATGAGTGGTGCGATCGGCCTTTCTATCGACGACCTGGCTGTTGGGTTGCCTTGGCCGGGCAAAGAAGGACATGGTCAACGATCATTGTTATCTATCATTGGTAAATATACATGGCAGATACAAATGCAATACGAACATAATCACTTGAAGACCATTCACGAGAAACATCATTCAAATAGTTCACCTACATTTTCGGTTGTATTAGTTGCTTCGCTTCTTGACTGCAGTTGGTCTTTGCGCTCATGGCGCAATGGGTCATCTATTAATAGAGAGGGAGAAAGGGGGCGGTGTTTGAGTGTGGGGTCGATAAGGAGAGAGAGAGAGAGAGACATACATAATGCAGAAAAGCCTAGCTATGGCGTGGCAAAAAGTGCCTTGATGGCGTGGGAGCCCAATGCCACCAATATGGCGCCACTGTTAAAAAATAGTGGTGGCATTGGTGCCTACGTCAACAGTAATTTAGGTGCTCGTGGCGTGACATGTGTCCCACGCCAGCACTATTATTTCCCACATAGCGGCGTCCCATGTAACATGCATGCCAGCAACAGTTTTTGCAGCCAATTTTTTTTTGCACCACCATATAGCATTTTGCATCTCGATCACATAGATAATTATATAGACCAGCAGCGACACAATGGACAAACATAGGTAATTATATAGAGAAGATATCCGGTAATCATCGATCTCACAAATAGTTCTAACTAGTAATTAGTCATTGTCAACATGCACTACAGGCGAACTAATATTTAATAACCAGTTTACTTAATACTTAGCCCAACCACACACATTCTTTCAAATGATGTCGATGACGATCATCATCCTCAAGTCATGGCGTCTGGTGTTCCTGGTAGTGACTAAGACGGCATGTCCAACCTGGAGATTCTTGCCAACGAGGAAGTTCTTCCACCCCATCGAGCTTAAGACAGTGCGACCGTCCGTGTCCACTATGTACGCACAGGTGGAGACGGCCCCCTTGCTGTAAAGCATACTCCAGTATATCCTGCTTTATCAGCCTCGATGCCACAGCTCAGAGCTAGCCTCTTAGGCAATTTCTAAAAAAACATATCAATTAAGTAGCCTCGCACATACTCTCGCAAGCATATCATACATATTCTAGAAAAAAAAATCCCTACACTGTGATAAATGAGCATGTCATGCGCAATTATCAAAAAAGTATACACTTCAATTCACATATATCATCAGGTTCTACACTAAGCATATCATCGGATTCTACAGTAAGCATATTAATCAGATCGATTCTACACTAAGCATATCAATCAGATCGATTCTACACTAAGCATATCAATCAGATTCTACACTAAGCATATCAACCAGATTCTACACATGCTAAGCACATCAGCAGATTCCACACTAAACAAATTACTACAGTAAGTAACATACCATGACATGGCGGGTAACATTGGACCTTGTCAGACGGGTCACGAATGGCGCCACGACGTAGTCATTGCGTGGCGGAAGTTTGTCTCAGAAGTTGTCAGTCTCATCATCGTTCAACCTCATTCTTTGGACAAAGACGGCATCATGAAGTGGGTCCTCATCATCTTCATCCGTGTTGAGATAGATAACAGCCAACCTGGTTATTCGTCCTCTGAAGGAGAAGCTGATCAATTCACCCCCAGTGAGACGATTGTGAGCGAGGAAACGATCACATCCATCTCCTCCCATCCGGGACATCTTTCGTCCTTTCTCGACCTCATAAGTGTAGGGTCCCCCAGGAGCCTCGAAGATCATAGTGTCTCCGGTCAACTCATTGAATTCCAACCTCACATTGCATGGGACGATCAGTGTAACAAAAAACAAAAAAACACACAATGCACTAATGTTAATAGTAATAAAAACAAAAGAAATAATTGTTAGAAGGTTAATATAATTTGTTACCGCTGCACGAACAAAACTCGGTTGGAAATAGATGCCGAACAGCTTGCCAGTTGCAAGGCTGTTGGCGCACCTTAACTTGCACAGTTGACATGATGGTGGCGCCATTTTCCTACTAGTGAAGATAGTTAATGGCTAAATAGACTACAAAAATTCGATTCTACACAGAAGGATTCATCGGATTGTACACACACAAAAGCATTCATCGGATTGTACACAAAAGCATATCAATCTTTAACAAAGCACAAAATTTAACACTAGTTCATAGCTTTAACCAAGCACAAGATGGAGTTTTACATGGCATCTTTAACACTAGTCCACGCCCATAGGCTTTAACCCTAAACCAAGCACAAAATCGCCACGGCCATAGGCTTTAGCCCTAAAGAGAAAATCGCCACGGCCATGACTTTAACCCTAAACACAAAATCTCCACAACCATGGCTTTAACCCTAAACACAAAATCAACACGGCCATGGCATTAACCCTAAGCACGAAATAGCCACGGCATGAGCACCTTGTCGGGTTTGTAGCTGAGGCAGAGCTCATCACCGTCGTCTCCCTCACCGGCGCCGAAACCCTAGCGTGGGAATATAATCGTGATGACCTCAGTGAGCACAAAAAACCAATCGAATGGGTCTACGAGATACTGCGGCGAGAGGGTGAGTTGTAGAAGTTTACCTCGGTAGTGGATACGGCCGGAAATGGCCGGAATCTGCCGGCGATGCGCAGCGGCGAAAGAGGGTCGACAGAGGAAGAGAGAGCGCGCGGGCAGAGAGAGAATTTGGGACGAGGGGGTCCGATGCCCCTCCGTTTTGACCCAGTGCTTCCGATGCACTCTTGGACTAGGCCCAATAGGCCAGTGGGCCAGTAATTACAAAAAAATTTATTAAAAGAATCAAAATAATTTAGTACTTTAATAACATTAAAAATAATATTTTACTTTAATAAAAACAATTAAAAGAGTAAATATGTTTTTAAAAAATGTCAGCATTTCCAATTCAAATAATCTTACTTTCATAAAAGTAACTACAATACTTTTTGATTACTAGAATATAAAAATGTTCACCACCATTTACAAAAAATAAAAAGGTAAGAAAATAACAAGCCTCAAAATATATTATAAAAATGTCACCATTTCCAATTATAATATTCTAAATTTAATAAAAGTAACTACAATATAATATAAAAATATTCACCACTTACAAAAATTTAAAAGGTAAAAAAAATTAAAGTCTCAAAATATAATATAAAAATGTTCACCATTTACAAAGTAAGATTATAAATTTAATTAATTTTTTAAAAATGTTTACCATTTACAAAACACATTTTAATCAGTTAAGAATAAATAATTACAAATGAAAGTAATTTCAAAAAATAGACCCCACGTCATATAGTGATGACGTGGCAACCCATGACACGCCACAAGTAAACATAATAGTGCTGGCGTTGGATGTTATGCCACGTCACCACTATATGACGCCTTGTACCAACTGTGGGTCCCACCTACATGTGGCATTCAATAATTTTCCAACGCCACCACTATGGTCTTATTGATGTCGTACCAAATATGCCAACGCCACCACTATTTGGAAAATATAGTGGTGGCGTTGATTGAATATGGGGCGCCACCAACTAAAGTTGTGGCTAGCCATTTCTCTACTAGTGATAGGGCGACATGCCTACTAGATGGAAAGATCGATAACGGCCTTCGGATGCTGCGGTCTTCCTGGATGGCGTGTTTTGACATGTCTTCCTGGCCTATGGACACTGCGCCTGGCCGGATGGCGTGCTTTGGAGTCTCTGCCCGGCCTTGCCGGGTTGGCATATGCGGCTGCACGTTGTAGCTGATGCATATGCGTATGCGGTTGCACTCTCCATTAGCTTGTGAATTGTTTGGTCGGTTTGCTTGGCTTCCTTCTGCTCGTGTGGTTTTGGGTGGGGATGCACGGCCCCGATGGTTGATACGTCTCCAATGTATGTATGGTTTTTGATTGTTTCATGTTATTATATTATCAATCGTGTATGCTTTGTATGTCATTTTATATTATTTTTATGGACTAACCTATTAATTTAGTGCCCAGTGTCAGTTCCTGTTTTTTGCCTATTTCTTTGTTTAGCAGAAAAACCGTACCAAACGAAGTCCAAACACGATGAAACTTTACGGTGATTTTTTCTGGACCAGAAGAGACCCTAGAAGCTTCGGGAGAGTACGAGACGATGATCGAGGGAGGCACAAGCTCAGGGGGCGCGCCCCAGGGGGGAGGCACGCCATGTGAGCTTGTGGGTCCCATGTGGCTCCGTTTGACCTAATTCCAGCGCTATAAATTCCCTAAATTCCAGAAACCCCTAGAGTGAGACCCAAGACAATTTTATCGCCGCCGCAAGCCTCTGTTCTTCCGCGATCCCATCTGGAGGCCTCCGCCAGTACTCTGCCGGAGGGGGAATCCATCACGGAGGCCATCTTCATCAACCTTGCTGCCTCCATGATGATGTGTGAGTAGTTCCCACAGGACCTACGGGTCCATAACAGTAGCTCTCTCTCTCTCTCTCTCTCTCTCTCTCTCTCTCTTCGATCTTCAATACAATGATCTCTTCAGAGACCTATTCGATGTAACTTTTGCGGTGTGTTTGTTGGGATCCGATGAATTGTGGGTTGATGATCAGATTATTCATTGAAAGTATTTGAATCTTTTCTGAGATTTATATATGTGCGATTTTATAGCCTTTTATTTCTCTCCGATCTATCTATCTCTTTTAGCCAATTAGATTGATTTATTTTCAGTGGGAGAGGTGCTTGGTAGTAGGTTCAATCTTGCGGTGTCCTTACTCTATGACAGGAGGAGTTGCAAGGCACGTATTTGTATTGTTGCTACTAAGGGTAAAACGATGGGGCTCGAACATATTATTCGAGGCATGCGGGTAGTACTTTGTTTCGAGGGCTAATAGACTTTCACAATAAGTATTTGAGTTTTTTATGATGAGTTTGTGGACGAAAGCACTTCCACCTATCCATATTTTGCTAGCCTCTTCGGTATCGTGCATTGCCCGTTCTCACCTCGAGACTTGGTGCAAACTACGTCAGTGCATCAAAATCCCATGATATGACACACTATATCACACATAAGCCTTATTATATCCTTCCTCAAGACAGCCACCATACCTACCTATCATGGCATTTCCATAGCCATTCTGAGATATATTGTCATGCAACTTCCGCCATTACTATTCACATGACTTGAGCATTCACTGTCATTTTGCTTTGCATGATCATATAGAGCTGACATGATATTTCTGGCGCAACCACCGTTCATCCTTGTTATACATGTTACGCTAGATCATTGCACATCCTGACACACTACCAGAGGCATTCATATGTAGTCATATCATTCAGTTTATCGAGTTGTATGTAAACAAAAGTGTGATGATCATCATTATTAGAGCATTGTCCCAGTGAAGAAAAGAATGATGGAGATTGATGAGTCCTCAGAAAAAGTGGGGATGAGGTTCATGATATTGTTCTAAAAATGAGAGAAAAAAAGGAAAAAAAGAAAAAGAGAGAAGGGGCAATGTTACTATCCTTTACCACACTTGTGGCTCAGAGTAGCACCATGTTCTTCATATAGAGAGTATCCATGATTTGTCACTTTCATATACCACTACTGCAGGAAGGTCCTAAGACGACACGTGTATAGGAGACCATTCGACCATATTGTGTGCGATGCATGAATCGCAAACGGTATGGTAATAAAACCATCACCAACAAAATGAACTATGTGCGATGGCCGATCCATCAAGCACGATTCAAATAAGAGTTGCATGTGCGAAACGTGGCATACAGTTGATCCATACGAACTGTTTGCGACGAGCAAAAAAACACAAACGGTTACCCAGGTCAAGATGTGTGTGATAGACGGCATACATGTCACTCGAATGAACTATTTGTGATGAGCCAAAACAACACAAACGATTCGGCTTAACAAGATGTGTGTGATACCCGGCAAACAGGCCAGTAATCAGAATTGTGTGGGAAGACCGACAATAAAACAGACGATTCCTGCTAATAAGCTGTGTGTGTTGTGGGCAAACGCTTGCTGGTAAATAATTGTCTGCGATTCTTGAAATCATCACCAACGAGGTCCTTAGTTTAATCATTTGCAATGTGATTTGCTCAGTCTACACAACATTTACGCTCTGTGTACAGAACAATATATTCTTTAGTGAATTGTGTGCTCTATTGGGCACATGAGTATATCGATCACACCTGTGGGTAAGCAATGTGCGCGCATGCGTCGTGCTAGCTTGCGCTTCCTTCTTTGCTAAGTTTTCCATTAGATGATGGTGCTTTATGAACACGCCACCGTTTCCTGCCACTTCCCCATCGGTTTCCCGCCACCAGGGATTGCACATGAGCCTAGGCGACGCGCGACACACGGACGAACAAGCAGCCTATAGCCCCTCTACCTTTTCCAAGCATGCCAACCCACCGAAGCGCCGCCTCTTTCATCAACCTCCTCGATAAGGTAAACAAGCTGGTGCAGGTGCCACGGCCCGACGAGGCCGAGGGCGTCCCCAGCAACGCGATGGACGACACCGTGCTGCGCGTCATCGTCAGGGTTGAGCAGACCCTTGGCGCAGGGCGCGACAGCGCCACGGATCACGATAGGCGCGTCATCGCCGAGAGGCTGCAGCTCGCCGCACAACATGATCGGTGGTGCGCCGTAGAGTAAGATAGGCGTGTCCGCGCCGCACAGCAAGACCGATGGAGTGCCACCGAGCGAGAGGCGCGGCATGCCGCACAGCAAAAGCGGATCCATCGGCGCTTGCATGCTATCAATAGGGTGTTGCAGCTGGGTACACGGCCCGTTAGTAGCTCGATTTCTTGCCAGGAGTGGGCAGAGGCCTTCAGCGCCGTACTTGCACCAGAGGCCGGCCGCACCGTACTTGCACCGGTCGCCGGCCGCGTGGTTCGCATGGGTCGCGTCGTTCGCCTTTTCCGTGGCCCGCTCGATGCCAACACACTGGTCGCTAGGCTCGAACGCCTCCTTGGCCCAGGTGTCCACCGAGGCGCAGTAGAGGAAAATGGTCGTCGTATCCTCAAGCTGGTGATCTCCGATGAAATAGCCAGCTTGGAGCTCGAGATCGCGCTCTAGATGAATCGCGAGTGTGTCAACCGCTTGGACGAATGTCTGCACGAGTTCAGGCAGAGCCAAGAGCTTCCGTGGGCAAGGGTGGTGGTCATGGACGCGTTTTATTTTGTTGAGTCATTTCGACGTTGATCGCTATGTCACAATGATACGTCTCCAACGTATTTATAATTTTTGATTGTTCCATGGTATTATAGTATCAATCTTGGATGTTTTTATATGCAATTATATATCATTTTTTGGGACTAACCTATTAACCCAGTGCCTAGTGCCAGTTGCTGTTTTCTGCTTGTTTTTGGCTTTTCAGAGAAACAGTACCAAATGAAGTCCAAATGCCACGAAACTTTTTGGAGATTTTTTTCTGGACAAAAGAAACCTAGGAAGTTTTGGGAGGAGGCTAGAAGCCCCACGGGGGCTTCACAAGGCACTAGGGCGCGCCCCAGGGGGGTGCGCCGTAGTACCTTGTGGGGCCCACGTGACTCCTTTTGACCTAATTCCACTTCTATAAATTCACAAATATTGGGAAAACCCCAGAGAGCCAGAAGAGAAAACCTTTCCACTGCCGCAAGCCTCTGTTCTTCCACGATCCCATCTGGAGGCCTTTTCCGGTACTCTGCCGGAGGGGGAATCGATCACGGAGGGCTTCTACATCAACCTTGCTGCCCTTCCGATGATGTGTGAGTAGTTTACCACAGACCTACGGGTCCATAGCTAGTAGCTAGATGGCTTCTTCTCTCACTTTGATCTTCAATACAATGTTCTCCTCGATGTTCTTGGAGTTCTATCCGATGTAATCTTCTTTTGCGGTGTGTTTGTTGGGATCCGATGAATTGTGAGTTTATGATCAGATTATTCATGAGAAATATTTGAGTCTTCTCTGAACTCTTTTATGCATGATTGTTATAGCTTTGTATTTCTCTCCGATCTATCGGTTTAGTTTGGCCTACTAGATTGATTTATCTTGCAATGGGAGAGGTGCTTTGTGATGGGTTCAATCTTGCGGTGCTCAATCCCAGTGACAGAAAGGGACATGACACGTATTTGTATTGTTGCCATTAAGGATAAAAAGATGGGGTTTATTCATATTGCTTGAATTTGCTTCTCTACATCATGTCATCTTGCTTAAGGCGTTACTCGGTTTCATACTTAATACCCTAGATGCATGCTGGATAGCGGTCGATGGGTGGAGTAATAGTAGTAGATGCAGGCAGGAGTCGGTCTACTTGTCTCAGACATGATGCCTATATACATGATCATTGCCATGAATCCGTCATAATTATTTGCTTTTCTATCAATTGCCCAACAGTAATTTGTCTACCCACCGTATGTTTATGTTCTCAAGAGAGAAGCCTCTAGTGAAAACTATGGTCCCGGGTCTATCTTTATCATATAAAAAACCTAAAAATACCTTGCTGCAATTTATTTACTTTTATTTTAATTAGTAGTTTAGTTTATCTATTTACCTGGATAAGATTTAATCCTTGCAAATAACCGCTAAGAGGATTGACAACCCTCTTATTTGCGTTGGGTGCAAGTGTTTGCTCTTGTGTGTGCAGGTGCGCTTTAACGGAATTTTGCTTGGTTCTCCTACTGGATTGATAACCTTGGTTCTTAACTGAGGGAAATACTTATCTCTACTGTACTGCATCATCCTCTCCTCTTCGGGGAAATACCAACGCAGACTACAAGTAGCAGGAAGAATTTCTGGCGCCGTTGCCGGGGAGACATCATCAAAATTACCAAGTACCTTCGCACAAATTATCATTCACTTGCATTTACTTTATTTACCTTTTATTTGCATTTGCCTCTCGTTTCATCACCCCCACTTCTAAAATATTTTACAAAAACACAAAAATATTTTGTTTGCTTGTTTGCTAGTTTGCTTGCTTTGTCGTGATGTCTCAAGAAAATACAAAATTGTGTGACTTTTCCAATACCAATAATAATGATTTTATTATTACTCCTATTGCTCCTCCTGCCACTAGTGCGGAGTCATGTGACATTAATGCTGCCTTGCTTAATCTTGTTATGAAAAAACAATTTTCTGGTAGTCCTAATGAAGATGCTGCATCCCATCTAAATAGTTTTGTTGAACTTTGTGATATGCAAAAGAAGAAAGATGTGGATATTGATATTGTCAAATTAAAATTATTTCCGTTCTCACTACGAGATCGTGCTAAAACTTGGTTTTCATTCTTGCCTAGTAATAGTATTGATTCTTGGGACAAGTGTAAGGATGCTTTTATTACCAAATATTTTTCTCCCGCTAAGATTATTTCTTGAAGAAATCAAATTATGAATTATAAGCAACTTGAGCATGAACATGTTGCCCAATCTTGGGAGAGAATGAAATTAATGATAAGAAATTGCCCAACTCATGGTTTGAATTTATGGATGATCATACAAAATTTTTATGCGGGACTAAACTTTGTCTCTAGAAATTTGCTAGACTCTGCCGCAGGTGGCACTTTCATGGAAATTACATTGGGAGAAACTACAAAACTTCTTGATAATATTATGGCAAATTATTCTCAATGGCACACTGAACGAACTCCAACTGGTAAGAAGGTAAATTCTGTTGAAGAAATTAATACTTTGAGTGATAAGATGGATGCTTTATTGAAATTGGTTGCTAGTAAAAATGTTCATATTGATCCTAATGATGTGCCATTGTCCACTTTGATTGAGCAAAATAATGATGCTATTGATGTGAATTTTGTCTCTAGAAATAATTTCAACAACAATGCTTATAGGGGTAATTTCAATGCTAGACCGTTTCCTGGAAATTCCTCTAATAATTATGGCAATCCTTATGGTAATTCTTATAATAATAATAATAATAATAGGATGCCCTCTGATCTTGAAAGTAATATTGAAGAATTTATTAGTTTGCAAAATAATTTCAATGCTATGATAGAAGAAAGATTGAATAGAGTTGATGAATTGGCTAGGAACATGGATAAAATTGCTCATGATGTGGAAAATCTCAAAACTAAAATTTTGCCATCTAAGCATGATATAAATGAGTCTATTAAATCTATCTATGTCCCCATTAATGAAAGTAAAGAAAGGGCCGCTAGGTTAAGAGCTAAGCGAGAATTTCTAGAAAAAGCGATTCCACCCGGTTTCTATCGTAGTAATGATGAAGATATTAAAATGATTGGTGTTACACCTATTGAATCATTATTTAGTAACATAAAACTTGATGAAAAAGGGACTGAAGAAGAGTCAACTTTAGAAAGAAGGAGTCACACTTGCTTGGAGGGTGATAATCTTGATCATAAAAATGAAAAAAGTGGGTTTGGAGAGGTTAAAACTTTAAATAGTAATGCACCCACTACTTTAGATTACAAGGACTTTAATTATGATAGTTGTTCTTTAATTGAGTGTATTTCCTTGTTGCAATCCATGATTAATTCACCAAAACAAAATAAAGCCTTCACTAAACATATTGTAGAAGCCATGATGAAAGCATATGAAGAAAAACTTGAGTTGGAAGTATCAATTCCTAGAAAATTACAAGATGAATGGGAACCCACTATTAAAGTAAAAATTAAAGATTATGAATGTAATGCTCTTTGTGATCTTGGTGCTAGCCTTTCCACTATACCAAAGTCTTTGTGTGATGTGCTAGGTCTCACCGACTTGGATCCTTGTTCCCTTAATTTGCATCTTGCGGATTCCACTATTAAAAAGCCATTGGGTAGAATTAATGATGTGTTTATTCTTGCAAATAGAAATTATGTGCCCGTGGACTTTATTGTTCTTGACATTGAATGCAATCCTTCTTGCCCCATAATACTTGGTAGGCCTTTTCTTCGAACTATTGGTGCTATTATTGATATGAAAGAAGGTAATATAAGATTTCAATTTCCACTATAGAAAGGGATGGAACACTTCCCTAGGAAGAGAAT
The DNA here is from genome assembly GCA_039707655.1 of Elymus sibiricus. Taxonomy (NCBI): domain Eukaryota; kingdom Viridiplantae; phylum Streptophyta; class Magnoliopsida; order Poales; family Poaceae; genus Elymus; species Elymus sibiricus. Next base: position 311,887,981 of record CM077666.1, read on the forward strand.
TAAAGCACCATATGAATCCATTATGCGGGCCACCTATGGAATCAATTTGAAGGATGATAACACTTGAAACTATGCATTATGCCTAGCTAGGGGCATAAAACAATAGCGCTTGTTGGGAGGCAACCCAATGAATAAAATAAATTTTTACTTTTACCTACTGTTTTTGAGTGTTTGCATGATTATAGATTCTGTTATGATTATGTTTTTATGTTTTAATTAGTGTTTGTGCCAAGTAATGCCTTTGGGATGATTTGAAAGATAGTATAATTGATGCTGTTTGGAAAACAGAAAGTTTTGCGTCCAGTGCTGGAATTTTAATTCTGTACTGGAGCATCAGAAAAATATGAAATTTTTACACAGTATTGGTATATGAATTCCCCACGTTGTCCTGTTTTTCAGAATTTTTGAAGTTACAGAAGTATGGCTTTTAAATAGATCTTTACAGACTGTTCTGTTTTAGACAGATTCTGTTTTTGTTGCATAGTTTGCTTATTTTGATGAATCCATGGATCGTATCGGGGGGTATGAGTCATGGAGAAGTTGGAGTACAGTATCATTATGCCAATATTAAATATGAATCAATTTACAACAGTACCTAAAGTTTAAGATTTGTTTGTTATACTAACGGATCTCACGAGGTTTCTGTTGAGTTTTGTGTGCTGAAGTTTTCAAGTTTTGGGTGAGACTATGATGGACAAAGGAATAAGGAGTGGCAAGAGCCTAAGCTTGGGGATTCCCAAGGCACCCCAAGGTAATATTCAAGGAAGACTCAAGCGTCTAAGCTTGGGGATGCCCCGGAAGGCATCCCCTCTTTCGTCTACAATCTATCGGTAACTCACTTGGAGCTATATTTCTATTCATCACATGATATGTGTTTTACTTGGAGCGTCTTGTGAAATAGTTTGTTTGCTTTTTAGTTTGTCACAATCATCTTTGCTGAACACACTTTTTGAGAGGGACACACATTATTCGTAATTTGTTAGAATACTCTATGTGCTTCACTTATATCTTTTGAGTTAGGCAGTTGCTCTAGTGCTTCACTTATATCTTTTAGAGCACGACGGTGATGATATTTTAAAGAAATAGTTGCACTCTCATGCTTCACTTATATCTTTTTGAGAGTACCATGATAGCAATGGTAATATGCACGGGTTATGAATTTGGTCCTGGTATGATAGGTATTCAAGAGGGATATAATAAAAACTTTCATGTAGATCACTGAATATGATAAATTTGGTTCCTTGCAATAGTTTTGCGATATTAAGATGGTAATATGTGGGAGGTATTAGTAGATAATTGTGGTTTAGTAAGAATAATTGTGTTAAGGTTTGTGATTCCCGAAGCATGCACGTATGGTCTGTCGTTATGCTAAGAAGTTGGAGCATGAATTATTATTGATTGACTTCCTTTGTGTGGCGGTCGGGGGCGCGCGATGGTTAACTCCTACCAACCTCCCCCCTAGGGGCATGCATAGTAGTACTTTGCTTCGAGGTCTAATAAACTTTCGCAATAAGTATGTGAGTTCTTTATGACTAATGTGAGTCCATGGATTATACGCACTCTCACCCTTCCGCAATTTGCTAGCCTCTACGGTACCGTGCATTGCCCTTTCTCACATCGAGAGTTGGTGCAAACTTCGCCGGTGCATCCAAACCCCGTGATATGATACGCTCTAGCACACATAAGCCTCTTTATATCTTCCTCAAAACATCCACCATACCTACCTATCATGGCATCTCCATAGCCATTCCGAGATATATTGCCATGCAACTTCCACCGTTCCGTTTTTTATGACACACATCATCATTGTCATATTGCTTTGCATGATCATATAGCTGACATAGTATTTGTGGCTCAGCCACTGTTCATCATTTTCATACATGTTACGCTAGCATCATTGCACATCCTGGTACACTGCCAGAGGCATTCCTATAGAGTCATAGTTTTTCTAGTATCGAGTTGTAATTTTGAGTTGTAAGTAAATAGAGGTGTGATGATCATCATTATTAGAGCATTGTCCCAGTGAGGAAAGGATGATGGTGGCTATGATTCCCCCACAAGTCGGGATGAGACTCCGGAAGAAAAAATAAAAAAGAAAAAAGGGAAAAAAAGAGAAAAAAAGAAGAAGAAAATATAAATGAGAGAAAAAGAGAGAAGGGGCAATGTTACTATCTTTTTCCACACTTGTGCCTCAGAGTAGCACCATGTTTTTCATATAGAGAGTCTCCTATTTTGTCACTTTCATATACTAGTGGGAATTTTTCATTATAGAACTTGGCTTGTATATTCCGATGACGGGCTTCCTCAAATGCCCGAGGTCTTCATGAGCAAGCAAGTTGGATGCACACCCACTTAGTTTTCATGTTGAGCTTTCATAAACTTATAGCTCTTAGTGCATCCGTTGCATGGCAATCCCTACTCCTCGCATTGACATCAATTGATGGGCATCTCCATAGCCCGTTGATTAGCCTCGTTGATGTGAGACTTTCTCCATTTTTGACTTCTCCTATTTATCTCTATCACCATACTCTATTCCACCCATAGTGCTATATCCATGGCTTACGCTCATGTATTGCGTGGGAGTTGAAAAATCTGAAGCGCGTTAAAAAGTATGAACCAATTGCTTGGCTAAAACCGGGGTTGTTCATGATAAATACTTTGTGTGAAGAAGATGGAGCATGACAGGATTATATGATTTTGTAGGGATAACGTTCTTTAGCATTTTTATTTTGAAAGACATGATTGTTTGCTAGTATGCCTGAGTATTGATGTCTTTATATCAAATTATAGACTACTGCTTTGAATCATTTGGATCTTATTATTCATACCGTAAGAGAGAGATTACATGATGAAACATGATAGGTAGCATTCCACATCAAAAATTCTGTTTTTATCATTTACCTACTTGAGGACGAGCAGGAATTAAGCTTGGGGATGCTTGATACGTCTCCAACGTATCTATAATTTTTTATTGTTCCATGCTATTATAGTATCAATCTTGTATGTTTTTATATGAAATTGTATGCAATTATATATCATTTTTTGGGACTAACCTATTAACCCAGTGCCCAGTGTCAGTTGCTGTTTTCTGCTTGTTTTTGGCTTTTCAGAGAAACAGTACCAAATGAAGTCCAAATGCCACGAAACTTTTTGGAGATTTTTTTCTGGACAAATGAAACCTGGGAAGTTTCGGGAGGAGGCCAGAAGCCCCACGGGGGCTTCACAAGGCACTAGGGCGCGCCCCAGGGGGGCGCACCGTAGTACCTTGTGGGGCCCACGTGACTCCTTTTGACCTAATTCCACTTCTATAAATTCACAAATATTGGGAAACCCCCAGAGAGCCAGAAGAGAAAACCTTTCCTCCGCCCCAAGCCTCTGTTCTTCCACGATCCCATCTGGAGGCCTTTTCCGGTACTCTGCCGGAGGGGGGATCAATCACGGAGGGCTTCTACATCAACCTTGCTTCCCTTCCGATGATGTGTGAGTAGTTTTCCACAGACCTACGGGTCCATAGCTAGTAGCTAGATGGTTTCTTCTCTCTCTTTGATCTTCAATACAATGTTCTCATCGATGTTCTTGGAGTTCTATCCGATGTAATCTTCTTTTGCGGTGTGTTTGTTGGGATCCGATGAATTGTGAGTTTATGATCAGATTATTCATGAGAAATATTTGAGTCTTCTCTGAACTTTTTTATGCATGATTGTTATAGCTTTGTATTTCTCTCCGATCTATCGGTTTAGTTTGGCCTACTAGATTGATTTATCTTGCAATGGGAGAGGTGCTTTGTGATGGGTTCAATCTTGCGGTGCTCAATCCCAGTGACAGAAAGGGACATGACACGTATTTGTATTGTTGACATTAAGGATAAAAAAGATGGGGTTTATTCATATTGCTTGAATTTGCTTCTCTACATCATGTCATCTTGCTTAAGGCGTTACTCTGTTTCATACTTAATACCCTAGATGCATGCTAGATAGCGGTCGATGGGTGGAGTAATAGTAGTAGATGCAGGCAGGAGTCGGTCTACTTGTCTCGGACGTGATGCCTATATACATGATCATTGCCATGAATCCTTCATAATTATATGCTTTTCTATCAATTGCCCAATAGTAATTTGTCTACCCACCGTATGTTTATGTGCTCAAGAGAGAAGCCTTTAGTGAAAACTATGGTCCCAGGGTCTATCTTTATCATATAAAAAACCTAAAAATACCTTGCTGCAATTTATTTACTTTTATTTTAATTAGTAGTTTAGTTTATCTATTTACCTGGATAAGATTTAATCCTTGCAAATAACCGCTAAGAGGATTGACAACCCTCTTATTTGCGTTGGGTGCAAGTGTTTGCTCTTGTGTGTGCAGGTGCGCTTTAACGGAATTTTGCTTGGTTCTCCTACTGGATTGATAAACTTGGTTCTTAACTGAGGGAAATACTTATCTCTACTATACTGCATCATCCTCTCCTCTTTGGGGAAATACCAACGCAGACTACAAGTAGCACACAACAATCATAATATTGCTCTGCTTCAATGTGTGTACGATGTTTTCTATTGTTATATATTGTTTTGTTTCAATGTGTTTATGCTTTCTATTCTGTACATGTGGATGGTAACAACTAGATAGAAATTAGTACGAAAAAAGATAGAAATATGAAATTCATAATATATATTAATTGTTCAGTAGTTCATCACACACACACACATATATATATATATATATATATATATAATAATATCACATATACGTGATGATACTTAACTACTACGTACAATGCATAAAAATTGAAAACGAACAATACTAAAACTAATAATACCTCCTTAGGGGGCAGTATTCCGGTAGCCCCTCGCCACCAGCTCCATGGTGTGCGGCGGCTTCCTAGCGTGAAGGGAGTTCTCTGCCTCCTCCACCTCGCAGCGCTCGACGTGTCGATTGGCCTCTTGCTGGCAGACGCGCACGACCGATCTTGCCATTTCATTGGGCGCCAACTGGAGCTCCTCGGCGGTAGCACGCTGGAGCTTATCGGCTCCACGCAGCGATGAGGCGCCTAGCACCTTTGGCCCTTCTGGCATTGTACCGGCCGTCTTCGTACACCTCCTCCGCACATCAACGTGCCCGCCGCCAATGCTCCAGCTCCTCCTTTTCCAAGGTGGCCCCACGGGCATCACAGGCCGCCAGGTACCTGGCGTGCTCCTTCGCCAACTCCTTCTTGAATGCCACTTGCCTGGTTTTCTCTTCCATTATACTGGCCCCAAAGCCACTCTTCCGTTGGGGGGTCCGACGCAACCTCGTTTGCTGGCTTGTAGGGGTCCTCCTCATCACTGCTCTGTGCCTTGACGTCCCCGCGGGGCGGCGCCTCCTCCTCGGCGCGTGGGCAGACCGGCTGCGCCATGGCAGAGTTTGGTGAGAGAGAGGGGGCGAGCGAGGAGAGAATGTAGATGAGAATGCAGGCGGGGTGATGTGGGCGGGGTAGTATTTATTGGCGACCGGAATCTAGATCGACGGGAGCAGTACATGCGTCGGTCGCCGGAATTTAGTAGTACTATAGCTTGAATTACACACGATTCCCGGAGCAAAAGCCATGTGTGACTTGCATGGCTGACGGTTCCCAATACAAAACCGCGTATGATTAATAACCTGCGCCACTCACCTTCCAAACCTCGAGACGGGAAACAGAGTGACAATCATGTGGGGCCCAGTTGTCTTGGCAGATGTTTACATTTTCTTTCCAAATGTAATGCATGAATGCTTATTTGTTTTACTATGATATTATTGTAAAATGTAATACATAAATGATTTTTCCAACCCATGATAGTTTGTTGTTGCATGTACATGTAGTTCAAATTTGAATTACGGTCATTATATGGCTAGAAACTCACTTAATATCTTCAAAAGGTCAAATGAGCCCTGAAAATTTCCAAATTTTAATATGATAGTTGTATTCATGCATGTTAACGGTAGAAAAATATTCAAGGCCATAAGAGGCAGCGACCGTCAGTTCGTCATCAATCATGCATTGTTCCCTCTCGGAACCACGAGTCTTCTCATGAGATGCTCCGATTTGTGAGAGGTATGTGTCAAACCTTTCGTCAAACAGGCCAATTTTTTTACCATTGACATCTTGGTACCATGTCATGGAATCAAGCAAGGTTTCATGTATTTCAGATCATTTTTGAATTTTTTGGAATTTTAAAATCATGGTTCTCAATGTTTGTGTCCAAACCGTGACACCGATATGTTTAAAAATCCCTTCCAATTTACTGCACATGGCATAAACTTGCACACAAGGACACAAATATGATTTTCCAAACCATGATGGTTTGCTATTACATGTACATATAGTTCAAATTTGAATTACGCCCATTATATGGACAGAAACTCACTCAATGTCTTAAAAAGGTCAAATGGACCCTGAAAATTTCCAGATTTTAACATGACATTTGTATTCATGCATGTTAACGGTACAAAAAAAAATTCGTACAATTAAAACACCATCCGTTGCCACTGTACCCCAAACTAGTCTTTCAAAGCTAATACAAAAAAATCAACTACACCACACACAGTTGGTTATAGGACCCGTTTGCGATGAAAATTCGTGGGTCTATTTATGTCTTCCAACATAAGCTTCGCCGGTTTCGTCTGCTCAAGTGTCGTTCACCCCTGAATCCCCGATCCCCATTCCCCAACCCCTTCTTGGCAAGAATGACGCCGTGGAGTGATACGTCTCCATCGTATCTACTTTTCCAAACACTTTTGCTCTTGTTTTGGACTCTAATTTGCATGATTTGAATGAAACTAACCCGGGCTGACGCTGTTTTCAGCAGAACTACCATGGTTTTGTTTTTTTGTGCAGAAATAGAAGTTCTCAGAATTGGACGAAACTTTCTGGAGATTTTTTATTGAATATATGAAAAATACTGGAACGAAGACCTACCGGAGGGGGGCCACCAGATGCCCACAAGGCAACAGGGCGTGCCTACGCCCCCAGGGCGCGCCCTGATGCCTTGTGGGGCCCACGAGGCTTCGTCTGACCTAATTCCAACGCTATAAATTCCGTTTCCCTGAGAAAAATAGGAGAAGAAGTTTCATCACGTTTTACGATACAAAGCTGCTGCTAAGGATGGCAATTTTACCCATGGGCACGGGTACCCACGGATACCGTACCCGCATGGGCAGGGTATGGACACAATTTTATACCCATGGGTAGTATCCATACCCTACCCATTAAGTCGTGGGTAAGGCACGGGTATAGCCTTGTACCCATGGATATACTCATACCCTACCCGTTTATACTGACATGTGGACCTTACCCATGGAGCTCCAACATATGTGCAAGGGTCGGTAGCATCAAAGGAGTTTGGCGACCCAACTACTCATAATTAAGCCTCACACCGTCACATGTAATCTTCCCCGTCTCCTCAAATTACGGAGAACAAAATCCTAGGAGCCGCCCATCCCCATTCGTTATTTGTTACTTGTCGGATTTTGTGAAGTGTGTTGTGAGCTTATGAACTTATGTTAAAGTTGTCATCAATTATCAATTTGCACTACAAGAAACTTGTTAATACGTGACGGTTGTAATCCATCATGGACCAGAAGAAAATTGTCATGGGTGACGGATAAAAAATCCGTCATGTATATCGCGTCATAATTTGACATCATGCCGACCATGATGGTTCTTGACCGTCATGGATCTTCCCCAGGCCCGCCCAAGGCCCAAACCGTTGTGACGGAACAAACCGTCATGGACCGATGAATGTAAAATTGTGAATAACTTATGTACTATTTGATCTACCCGTTGGGTACCCAATGGGTATGGGTTCCCGTCGGGTATGGCTACGGGTATAGTATCATACCCATGGGTACGGGTATGGGTAGAATTTTGTATCCGTTGACTACACGGGTATGGATATGGTATTGCTCTACCCGCCCCATACCCTACCCATTGCCATCCTTAGCTGCTGCCACCTCATGTTCTTCATCGGGAGGGCTGTTCTGGAGTTCGTTCGGGGCTTCGGAGAGGGGAATTCATCGCCATCATCATCACCAAGCCTTCTTCATCAACAACTTCATGATGCTCACCACCGGGAGTGAGTAATTCCTTCATAAGCTTGATGGATGGTGGTGGAGTTGGATGAGATTTGTCATGTGATCGAGTCAATTTGTTAGGGCTTGATCCCTAGTATCTACTATATTCTGAGATTAATGTTGCTATGACTTTGCTATGCTTAATGCTTGTCACTAGGGCCCGAGTGCCATGATTCCAGATCTGAACCTATTATGTTTTCATGAATATAAGTGTGTTTTAGATCCTATCTTGCAAGTTGTATGCACCTATTACGTGTTATGATCCGCAGACCCCAAAGTGACAACAATTGGGATTCACTCCGGTGATGACCGTAGTATGAGGAGTTCATGTATTCACTATGTGTTAATGCTTTGTTCTGGTTCTCTATTAAAAGGAGGCCTTAATATCCCTTAGATTTCCTTATGGACCCCGCTACCACGGGAGGGTAGGACAAAAGATGGCATGCAAGTTCTTATTATAAGCACGTATGACTATTTACGGAATACATGCCTACATTACATTGATGAATTGGAGCTATTGTGTATCACTCTAGGTTGTGACTGTTATATGATGAATGTTATCCAACGCAATTATCCATCGCTGATCCAATGCCTACGCTTTTCTCATATTGATCTTTGCTAAGTTACTTTTGTTGCTGCTGATGTTACAATCACTACAAAACTTCTATTGTTACTGTTTCTGTTACTATTGCTACTATTACCGCTGCTATCAAACTATCATATTACTGTGCTACTAAAAAATTTGCTACAGATATTTAGTTCTCCAGGTGTGGTTGAATTGACAACTCAACTCCTAAGCTCCGCACTTGATTCGCCTTCTGTTTTAAGTAGGCTTGCGACACCACCACCTGCTATTCATTTTGATATGTCGCAAGTAATTGATGATACTACTTCTGTTATAAATGAAACTTGTGATGATGCTAGTACTCTGCTTGATGATACTGTGCCACTAGGTGAATTTATTGATGAACAAATTGCTAAAGCTAAAGAATTTGAGAATGCTGAAACTGATGAAAATTATGATTCACCTATTATGCCTAGCTCTCCTACTAGAGTTGAAATGCCTAAGATACCATATGGTTATGTTATGGATGAGGAGATAGCTAGAGAATTTCTTGCTTGTAATGATAGAGATGATCTTAAGAAATTACTGAGTAAGCTAAAAGAAAAGTCTATGATAGAGAGAATGAAATATGATCCCAAGTTTGCTACTTCTCCTATCTTTGTTACTGATAAGGATTATGAATTCTCTGTTGATCCTTAATTAATAACTTTGGTAGAATCTGATCCTTTTCATGGTTATGAAACTGAAACTGTTGTGGCACACCTTACTAAATTGAATGACATTGCCACCCTATTTGCTCATGAGGAAAAAATTCACTACTACTATATTCTTAAGTTGTTTCCTTTCTCATTAAAGGATGATGCTTAAAAATGGTTTAATACTCTTGGTCCTGGTTGTGTGCGTAGTCCCCAGGATATGATATATTACTTCTCTGAAAAATATTTTCCTGCTCATAAGAAACAAGCTGCCTTACAGGAAATATATAACTTTGTGCAATTTGAAGAAGAGAATCTCCCTCAAGCTTGGGGGAGGCTTCTCCAATTACTTAATGCTTTGCCTGATCTTCCTCTTAAGAAAAATGAAATACTTGATATCTTATATAATGGACTAACAGATGCTTCTAGGGACTACCTAGATAGTTGTGCCGGCTGTGTTTTTAGGGAACATACCGTCCAACAGGCCGAAGATTTATTGAATAATATATTGAGGAATGCCGATGATTGGGCACTTCTTGAACCACGACCGAAGCCAACTCCGAAGAAGATAGGTATTCTATTCCTCAGTCCTGAAGATATGCAAGAAGCTAAGAAATCTATGAAAGAAAAGGGTATTAAATCTGAAGATGTTAAGAATTTATAACCTATTGAAGAAATACATGGACTAGATATCCCGACACAGGTAGTGGAGGTAAATTCTCTTTATAGATTCGATGAGGGTGACATTCCCTATAATAAATCTGCTAGTCAATGCCTGGATGAATTTGATAATTACATTATTAAGCAAGAGAATTTTAACATGTATGTTAGCAATCAATTGAAATGTAATGCTATCATGATTGAACGTTTGAGTGACTTGATGTTCAGGATTGCTAATGATGTTAGAGGTTTAAGTAAACATTCATCCATTGTTCATACTCAATTAGAACAAGTCTCTAAGTCACAAAATGATTTGCTTAATGAGATGAATAATAAAATGAATGATCGTGTTGTTAGAGTAGTGACTAGAGGAGGTAAAATGACTCAGGATCCTCCATATCCTTAAGGTCACCCTAAAAGAATTGAGCAAGGTTCTCAAAGAATTAATATTGATGCACCTAGTTCATCTAAGAAGAAAAAGAAAAAGAAAAAATGATAGAAATTTGCATGCTTCTAGTGAACTTGTGATAGAAAGACCTTCTGAGAATCATAATGATGTTTCTATTTCTGATACTGAGACACAATCTGGTAATGAACAACCACCTAGTGATAATGATAATTATAATGATGATGTTCATGTTGATGCCCAACCAGACAATGATAAAGAACCTGATAATGATGTAGAAATAGAACCTGAAGTTGATCTTGATAACCCACCTTCTAAGAATAAAAGGTATGATAAAAGAGATTTCATTGCTAGAAAACATGGTAGAGAAAGAGAACCATGGGTTCAAAAACCCATGCCATTTCCTAGTAAGGTTCCGAAAAATAAGGATGAGGATGATTTTGAGCGTTTTGTTGAAATGCTCAGGCAGTCTTTTTGCGAACACGTTTGACTGGTATTTTGAAAATGCCTCCACATGCTAAATACATGAAGGATATTGGCACTAATAAAAGAAAGATACCTGAAGTTGAAATTTCCACCATGCTTGCAAATTATTCTTTTAAGGGGGGAGTACCTAAGAAGTTAGGAGATCCAGGAATACCCACTATACCATGCTCCATTAAAAGAAGTTATGTCAAAACTGCTTTATGTGATTTAGGAGCCGGTGTCAGTGTTATGCCCTTCTCGTTTTATAGAAGACTTGATTTGAGTAAGCTGACACCTACTGAAATATCTTTGCAAATGGCTGATAAATCAATTGCTATACCTATTGGAATTTGTGAGGACGTTCCCGTTGTGGTTGCAAATGTTACTATCCTAACAGACTTTGTTATTCTTGATATGCCCAAGGACGACAACATGTCGATCATCCTTGGTAGACCCTTTTTGAATACTGCAGGGGCTGTTATTGATTGCAATAAAAGCAAGGTCACTTTTCATGTCAATGGTAATGAGCATACGGTTTATTTCCCAAGGAAACAAAGTTTAGTGAATAGTATCAGCTCCATTCAAAGAATTATGACAATCACTATTGGAGGTTTCGAATTCCCTCTTCCAACCATCAAAAAGAAATATGAAACTCTTATTGTTAGGGAAATGCATATCCCCGTTGAGGTAACCTAGTGTTATACGAAAGTTCTTTGGTTTCATGTTACTCGGAAATAGTTTGTTAATAAGACTTGATCAGCCTTATTAATGGATTCTTTTTGAGGGGCATGTGGTTGATGAATTCCGTGAACACAACTTTCTGTAATCCTAGTTTGTTCTATGTTATTTATAGTTTAATAAAGTAAAATGCCATGATTATCATGTTTTTTGAATTATCCGTGCAATAAAAAATGACCCAAAAATAAAAGTGCTCAGAATGTCGTAAAATTTTAACATGGTTTTTCTGGAATATTTAAGAATTTCTGGCACAGAAGACATCCGAGGGGGGGTGCCCCTGTTGCTCACAAGGCAACAGGGCGTGCCCATCCCCTGGGCGCGCCATGATGCCTTGTGGGTCCCACAGGGACCCACTCACTTAGTCCACCAGCCCACTTCATCTCTTACCTCCAGAAAAAAATCGTGGTAGCTGTCTCTCTCTTGTGTTCTAGCTCCCAAACCTGAGATTTTCGATCTCTTTGCTCAGAGCTCCATTTTCGAAACTATTTTGGGGGATTGCTCCTTGGTATGTGACTCCTCCATTGGTCCAATTAGTTTTTGTTTTAGTGGATTATATTTTGCTACTCTTGGTGCCACTGAAAATGAGCTTGTGCTACTTATGAGCTGCGTTGGTAATTCCCTGAAGAGGAAGGGAGATGCAGTACAGTAGAGATAAATATTTCCCTCAGCTAAGAACCAAGGTTATCAATCCAGTAGGAGAACCAAGCAAAATACCGTTAAAGCGCACCTGCACACACAAGAGCAAACACTTGCACCCAACGCGAATAAGAGGGTTGTCAATCCTCTTAGCGGTTATTTGCAAGGATTAAATCTTATCGAGGTAAATAGATAAACTAAACTACTAATTAAAATAAAAGTAAATAAATTGTAGCAAGGTATTTTTAGGTTTTTTATATGATAAATATAGACCCGGGGACCATAGTTTTCACTAGAGGCTTCTCTCTTGAGCACATAAGCATACGGTGGGTAAACAAATTACTGTTGGGCAATTGATAGAAAAGCAAATAATTATGACGAATTCATGGCAATGATCATGTATATAGGCATCACGTCCGAGACAAGTAGACCGACTCCTGCCTGCATCTACTACTATTACTCCACCCATCGACCGCTATCCAGCATGCATCTAGGGTATTAAGTATGAAACAGAGTAACGCCTTAAGCAAGATGACATGATGTAGAGAAGCAAATTCAAGCAATATGAATAAACCCCATCTTTTTATCCTTAATGGCAACAATACAAATACATGGCATGTCCCTTTCTATCACTAGGATTGAACACCGCAAGATTGAACCCATCACAAAGCACCTCTCCCATTGCAAGATAAATCAATCTAGTGGGCCAAACTAAACCGATAGATCGGAGAGAAATACAAAGCTGTAACGATCATGCATAAAAGAGTTCAGAGAAGACTCAAATATTTCTGATGAATAATCTGATCATAAACTCACAATTCATCGGATCCCAACAAACACGCCGCAAAAGAACATTACATCGGATAGAACTCCAAGAACATCGAGGAGAACATTGTATTGAAGATCAAAGAGAGAGAAGAAGCCATCTAGCTACTAGCTATGGACCCGTAGGTCTGTGGTAAACAAGGTTGATGTAGAAGCCCTCCGTGATCGATTCCCCCTCCGGCAGAGTACCGGAAAAGGCCTCCAGATGGGATCGTGGAAGAACAGAGGCTTGCGGCGGCGGAAATGTTTTCTCTTCTGGCTCTCTGGGGGTTTCCGAATATTTGTGAATTTATAGAAGGGGAATTAGGTCAAAAGGAGTCACGTGGGCCCCACAAGGCAGTACGGCGCCCCCCCTGGGGCGCGCCCTAGTGCCTTGTGATGCCCCTGTGGGGCTTCTGGCCTCCTCCCGAAGCTTCCTAGGTTTCTTTTGTCCAGAAAAAAATCTCCAAAAAGTTTCGTGGCATTTGGACTTTATTTGGTACTGTTTCTCTGAAAAGCCAAAAACAAGCTGAAAACAGCAACTGGCACTAAGCACTAAGTTAATAGGTTAGTCCCAAAAAATGATATATAATTTCTTTTAAATGTATATAAAACATCCAAGATTGATACCATAGCAGCATGGAACAATCAAAAATTATAGATACGTTGGAGACGTATCAAGCATCCCCAAGCTTAATTCCTGCTCGTCCTCGAGTAGGTAAATGATAAAAACAGAATTTTTGATGTGGAATGCTGCCTATCATATTCATCATATACTCTTTTCTTCGTAGCATGGACATTCGGACTTGAATGATTCAAAGCAATAGTCTATAGTTTGACATGAAGACATAAATACTCAAGCATACTAACAAGCAAACATGTCTTTCAGAATATCAATGCTAAAGAAAGTTATCCCTAGCCCATTATGCTCAATCATTGATCCATTCATGAAACACAGTCAATATTAGCTACACACAATGCACAAGTATGACAATAGTGCTCTCTAGTTGGTGCTTTATAAGATAAGATAGAGACTCAAAATAAAAATAAAAATTGCATAAAAGTAAATAGATAGGCCCTTCGCAGAGGGAAGCAGAGACTTGCAAATGTGCCAGAGCTCAAAGCTTAAATTAGAGAGATAAAATTATTTTGAGAGGCATGCTTTTCCTGTCAATGAAAACGGCCGAGAATTCCCAATATTTTCCATGCTAGACACATCATAGGCGGTTCCCAAACAGAAAATAAAGTTTATTTCCTTTCCACCATTCTTTCATAATCCATGGCTAGCCGTATCCACGGGTGCCCTCCATACCAACACTTTCCAAGGAATTTTGTTATTATTATTTTTGATTCATTGTGGGACTGGGCATCCCTATTACCAGCCACTCTCTCATGCAATGACAAGTGAATAAACACTCATCGTGAGAATAACACACCTAGCATGGAAAATATTGGCCACCCCCTGCCGCTTCATGAGCGGTACGGGCACACAAAACGGAAAATTATTTTGAAAATTTAGAGTTGGCACATGCAAATTTACTTGGAACGTCATGGAAATACCGCATATAGGTAGATATGGTGGACTCATTTGGCACAACTTGTGTTTAAGGAGTTGGATGCACAAGCAGTATTCCCGCTTAGTGCAAATGAAGGCTAGCAAATAGATTGAGAAGCAACCAACCAAAAAGCAAAAACGGTCATAAACATGCATTGAACATTACTAACACCGAATAATGCACCATAAGTAGGATATAACTTCGTTGCATAACTATTGACTTTATGTGCATGCATAGGGAATCACAAACCTTAACACCAATATTCTTACTAAATCATAATTACTCACTAACATGACTCACATATTATTATCTCCATATCGCAAAACTATTGCAAGGAATCAAACTTATCAAATCCAATGATCTTTCATGAAAGTTTTTATTATATCCCTCTTGAATATTCATCACTTTGGAACCAAATTCATATCTTGTGCAAATTACCATTACTATTATCAACTCTCAAAAAGATATAAATGAAGCATGAGAGTGCAAATATTTCTTCAAAATTTTAATCTTATCATCTCTCAAAATAATATAAGTGAAGCATGAGAGTTCAAGTATTTCTTCAAAATTTATCCACCGCCATGCTCAAAAAGATTTAAGTGAAGCACTAGAGCAACTGCCTAGCTCAAAAGGTATAAGTGAAGCACATAGAGTATTCTAACAAATCACGAATAATGTGTGTCCCTCTCAAAAAGGTGTGTCTAGAAAAGATGATTGTGACAAACTAAAAAGAAAACAAAGCAAAGACTCATATAATACACGACGCTCCAAGCAAAACACATATCATGTGATGAATAAAAATATAGCTCTAAGTGAGTTACCGATAGATTGTAGACGAAAGAGGGGATGCCTTCCGGGGCATCCCAAGCTTAGAAACTTGAGTCTTCCTTGAATATTACCTTGGGGAGCCTTGGGCATCCCCAAGCTTAGGCTCTTGCCGCTCCTTATTCCTTTGTCCATCGCATTCTCACTCAAAACTTGAAAACTTCAATCACACAAAACTCAACAAAACCTTCGTGAGATCCGTTAGTATAACAAACAAATATTAAACTTTAGGTACTGTTGTAAATTGATTCATATTTAATATTGGCATAATGCTACTGTACTCCAACTTCTCCATGACTCATACCCCCCGATACGATCCATAGATTCATCAAAATAAGCAAACTATGCAACAAAAACAGAATCTGTCTAAAACAGAACAGTCTGTAAAGATCTATTTAAAATCCATACTTATCTAACTCTAAAAATTCTGAAAAATTAGTAAAACGTGGGAAATTCATATACCAATATTGTGTTGCCTCCCAACAAGCGCTATTTGTTTTATGCCCCCTAGCTAGGCATAATGCATAGTTTCAAGTGTTGTCATCCTTGGTTTCCAATTCCTCAATCACACATCCATTATTTCCAGTGGATTTAACATAGGTGTTTCTCATCATCACACTTCTAGGCACAAAATCAAGAATTTTACTTTTATGAATAGGTTCCTTAATTATATCGATGAAATTGGGATGCACGCTAATCATTTTAAGATCTTCGTTCCCTTTACTAGAAGTGGTACCCTTAACTTTGGGAACATATATGAACTTGCAATTTTTATTAGGAGGAGTTCTATCAATGTTTTTAGCGGAGGAAAAAGCTGAACCCAAGTTGTTGATAATTTCTTCCAACTTATCAATTCTAGCGGAGCTTTGGCCTATCCTTTCATTAATCATTGGCTCCTTTTCCTTTGGAGTTTTCAAAGCAATCCCCACCTTGGAACCAAATTAAGTAATATGATTGTGGACCTTTTTATCTAAATTTTCAAGATGTTCGATAGTAGGCATTTTGTTTTCTATAGCTTCTAATCTTTGCATAACCTGCTCCAAAGTCAGTGCCGTTTCATTAATAATGATAGGGGGTGAACCCACTAAATTTCCCATAGCATTGAGAGCATCCGAAGTGGGAGACATCAAGAAATTCCCTCCGGTAATAGTGTCAAGAACAAATCTATACCAAGTAGTGATTCCCACATAGAAATTTCGAAGAAAAAAGGTAGTGGATTGTTTATGAGTTGATCTATTTTGAGCATTGCAAATCCTATACCAAGCATTTTTTAAATTCTCTCCTCCCCTTTGTTTAAAATTAAGTACTTCATTTTCAGGGGTAGTAGTAACAAGCGAAGAACTAGCCATAATGGTAAAGCAAGCAAGTAATCAAGCAAACAAAATATTGTTGTGTTTTTGTAAAATATTTTAGAAGTGGGGGAGATGAAAACGAGAGGCAAATGCAAATAAAAGGTAAATAAAGTAAATGCAAGTGAATGATAATTTGTGTGAAGGTACTTGGTAATTTTGATGATGTCTCCCCGGCAACGGCGCCAGAAATTCTTCCTGCTACTTGTGAGCTGCGTTGGTAATTCCCTGAAGAGGAAGGGAGATGCAGTACAGTAGAGATAAGTATTTCCCTCAGCTAAGAACCAAGTTTATCAATCCAGTAGGAGAACCAAGCAAAATATCGTTAAAGCGCACCTGCATACACAAGAGCAAACACTTGCGCCCAACGCGAATAAGAGGGTTGTCAATCCTCTTAGCGGTTATTTGCAAGGATTAAATCTTATCGAGGTAAATAGATAAACTAAACTACTAATTAAAATAAAATAAAATAAATTGTAGAAAGGTATTTTTAGGTTTTTTATATGATAAATATAGACCCGGGGACCATAGTTTTCACTAGAGGCTTCTCTCTTGAGCACATAAGCATACGGTGGGTAAACAAATTACTGTTGGGCAATTGATAGAAAAGCAAATAATTATGACGGATTCATGGCAATGATCATGTATATAGGCATCACGTCCAAGACAAGTAGACCGACTCTTGCCTGCATCTACTACTATTACTCCACCCATCGACCGCTATCCAGCATGCATCTAGGGTATTAAGTATGAAACAGAGTAACACCTTAAGCAAGATGACATGATGTAGAGAAGCAAATTCAAGCAATATGAATAAACCCCCTCTTTTTATCCTTAATGGAAACAATACAAATACGTGTCATGTCCCTTTCTGTCACTAGGATTCAACACCGCAAGATTGAACCCATCACAAAGCACCTCTCCCATTGCAAGATAAATCAATCTAGTGGGCCAAACTAAACCGATAGATCGGAGAGAAATACAAAGCTATAACGATCATGCATAAAAGAGTTCAGAGAAGACTCAAATATTGCTCATGAATAATCTGATCATAAACTCAGAATTCATCGGATCCCAACAAACACACCGCAAAAGAAGATTACATCGGATAGAACTCCAAGAACATCGATGAGAACATTGTATTGAAGATCAAAGAGAGAGAAGAAGCCATCTAGCTACTAGCTATGGACCCGTAGGTCTGTGGTAAACTACTCACACATCATCGGAAGGGCCACAAGGTTGATGTAGACGCCCTCCGTGATCGATTCCCCCTCCGGCAGAGTACCGACAAAGGCCTCCAGATGGGATCATGGAAGATTAGAGGCTTGCGGCGGCGGAAAGGTTTTATCTTCTGGCTCTCTGGGGGTTTCCGGATATTTGTGAATTTATAGAAGTGGAATTAGGTCAAAAGGAGTCACGTGGGCCCCACAAGGCAGTACGGCGCCCCCCTGGGGCGCGCCCTAGTGCCTTGTGAAGCCCCTGTGGGGCTTCTGCCCTCCTCCCGAAGCTTCCCAGGTTTCTTTTGTCCAGAAAAAAATCTCCAAAAAGTTTCATGGCATTTGGACTTCATTTGGTACTGTTTCTCTGAAAAGCCAAAAACAAGCAGAAAACAGCAACTGGCACTAGGCACTAAGTTAATAGGTTAGTCCCAAAAAATGATATATAATTGATTGTAAATGTATAT
Source organism: Elymus sibiricus (assembly GCA_039707655.1). Lineage (NCBI taxonomy): Eukaryota > Viridiplantae > Streptophyta > Magnoliopsida > Poales > Poaceae > Elymus > Elymus sibiricus. The sequence continues at coordinate 311,906,448 of CM077666.1, forward strand.
AAAACATCCAAGATTGATACCAAAACAGCATGGAACAATCAAAAATTATAGATATGTTGGAGACGTATCAGCTTGCATGTTGAATTTATTTGGTTCTAAGTAGTTTGAATGCTTGATATAGCCTCTAGACACTTATATGAGTAGTTGCTATCAATCTTGTTAAGTTTTGTTAACATCTTTTTGTGGTCCAAAAATTTCAGAAATTTTCTCTCAGGAAAATGAACTTCTTTAGGAGGGGTTCTTTGAGCCGGAGTCCTAAGGGAATTTCCGGTGGGGCTGCGGACCTCCATCTCCCTCGCTAGGTGGAGCTGAGGCCGTGCGAATGGCCACACAACGCCTTTATGAGCGAAGCCGGTTTCCATCATGAATTTGCACAATTTGTGGCAAATGCCGGTTTGACCAACTTCCTCGCAGATGAGTGTGACCAATACCAACTCATCACAAATTCCTTTGTGCAAAATTTCTATTTCATGCATAGACTTAATGTCCCCATGGTTCGTTTTGACTTATATGCTCAACACTTTGAGATCACATTTGCGCAATTTTGTGAGATATGCTTGATTCCCTCTGAGGGGGAGTTGAGGGAACCTCGACCTTAGGAGTTCGAGGATTTCCTTCTCACTTTAATCGTGGGAGAAACAAGGGGCGTGTCTAGGGCCCGAGTCACTAGGTTGCATTTTCCTGCCATGCACTACTTTGGTTTATTCATAGGGAAATGTTTGACTGCTAGGAAGGAGGGTGGTACACTCAGTGCTCCTGACCTTGCCATTTTATGTCGTGCACTTTATGGTGATAATATGTTTAGTCTGGGAGGCATTATTGCACGCCAACAAAACCGGGGGTAGTATTCATGGCGGTATTTATGCTACTCACCTTGCTGCACGCTTTAATGTTGCTATCCGCCATGATGATCAGTTGCTACCTAAGATTTATTTAGACCGTTAGTCCATGATAGAGCATCACTTTATTGATAACCCTGAGCCTCCTCACCACACTCGTTATAACTTGGTTCTTAGTGAGGTTACTCGTGAGATTATTTCTTTGCCTGCACCTTCTTTGTTTGACTCTCATGCTAGGCATAGATATGCTATCATGCCCAATGACATCATTGCTCACAAGAACGAGCTGGCTGTGGCGGAAAACGAGGCCCAGCCTTGGGACGCTCGAGTTCAGCCACCGACCCAGTACTTGCATGGGCCTGATGGATTCTACGGATGGTGATCACCGAGTTAGGCCAAAAGCCTAAGCTTGGGGGAGTATGCATTTCTCACTGACATTACATTCATGCATTACACATTCATTCCAGTTGTCGGTGTTCATTCTTTTTCATGTATATCCATGTTTAGTGTTGTTTTGCTTTTGTTTTGTGCGTTTGAAAAACTTTAAAAAATCCAAAAATATTTCTCGCTTCTTTTCGGTTTTTCTTTCTCGTTTAATTAGTTCATAGTATTAAAAGAAAACCCAAAAAGATTTCTCGTTTCTTCTTTTGTTGTTTGTTAGGAGTTCTTCGATGTAAATAGTTTTTCTTTTTTTGTTTTTCTTATTTAGTTCGCTTTCTTCAGAAAAACTAAAAACTCCAAAAATATTTTAGTGTGTTTCTCTGAAATTCTTTTCTTTTCGTTGAGTCGTCGTATGTAGAAGACTATGCCAGAATTGTTGAATGGCTCTCATTTGCTTTGTTGTTAATCTAACGAAGAGCCAATATTACCTTGTCTTCTCCTTTGAATAAATTGTTGCAGATTTCAGCTTAGTCCACGACACACTCACACTATTATTATTTTCATATCATTCGGTCATGCAAGTGAAAGGCAATAATGACGATAATTTGATGAAGTGATTGCGGCAAAGAAAGGCTGGTATAAACTCTTCTTGTTTTTGTTTTTGTAAATATGTTTAACTCAGTATCCATGATTTAGCATATTATGAGTAAACATGTTTGTGATGACAATTAGATATTATAGTTGCTCATGCCATGCTTAAGTAGCTAGGAGTGGATAATGATTTATCTTGAATGCCAACATGCATTAAAATGGTTATGATGTAGTATGTTAGTATGGTATCCTCCTCTGAATAATTCAAGTGGCTTGACTTGGCACATGTTCATACATGTAGTTGATTCAAAACCAATGCACCCTTCATGATATTTATGTTCATGGTGTTTATATCCTACTCATGATCGTAGTCAATGTTAAATATTCTCAATGTATGATTATGACCGTTGTCGCTCTCTAGTTGGTCGCTTCTCAATCTATTTGCTAGCCTTCGCCTGTACTAAGCGGAAATACTGCTTGTGCATCCAAAATCTTTAAACCCAAAGTTGTTCCACATGAGTCCACCATATCTACCTATATACGTTATTACCCTGTCGTTCCAAGTAAATTTGCATGTGCCATCTCTGATCATTCAAATAATCATCTGTTTTGTGTGCCCGTACCGCTCATGGAGCGACGGGGCGGTCAATATCTTCCATGCTAAGTGGGTTATTCTCATGATGGGTGTTTATTCACTTGTCATTGCACAAGAGAGGCTGGTAATTGGGATGCCCAGTCCTGTAATAAAAAACAAAGAAAAATATAATAAAACAAACTCCCTTGGAAAGTTGATTGTTTGGAGGGCACCCGTGAATTCGGCTAGCCATGGCTTGTGTTTGTATGGTCGAGGGGGAGTAAACCTTTACCTTTCCACTTGGGAATCGCCAATAATGTGTTTAGCATGGAAGATATTGAAATCCTTTGCGTGACGTTGACAAGAAAAGCACACCACTCAAAATTGTATTCATCTCTGATTTAATCTTTGAGCTCTGGCACCTCTATAAATCTTTGCTTCCCTCTACGAAGGGCCTATCTATTTACTTTCATGTTATTTACTTTTATTGTTGAGTTATCACCTTCTTATTCAAAGCACCAATCCTGAGAGCGCTATTGTCATTCTTAGTTTAACATGCATTGAGTCTAGTTAATGTTGGATATGAGCATGACTGGATCTTTTCTACCCTGAATTACAATGTTTAGTTGCTGCTTGAACTTCAAAGGTGCTCTGCATTTATGTTTTGCGGTCTCAGAAAGGGCTAGCGAGATACCATGTTATCATATTATATCATGATTGTTTTGACAAATTGTTGGTATTGGAGATATGTTATTGTTGCTCGCTTGTTGATTATGCCATTGATATGAGTAAATATGAATTCTAAGAGTTATCATTCACATGGTTAGTTCATGATCTTTGCTGAAAACATGGTTACTATTTAAGCTTATATGCGGATACAAGAACAAAAGAGTTTTTCTTTATCACTTTCAGTTTGTCAACTGAATTGCTTGAGGACAAGCAATGAGTTAAGCTTGGGGAGTTGATACGTCTCTATCGTATCTACTTTTCCAAACACTTTTGCTCTTGTTCTGGACTCTAATTTGCATGATTTGAATGAAACTAACCCGGACTTACGCTGTTTTCAGCAGAACTACCATGGTGTTGTTTTTTTGTGGAGAAATAAAAGTTCTCGGAATCGGACGAAACTTTCTGGAGATTTCTTATTGAATATATGAAAAATACTGGAACGAAGACCTACTGGAGGGGGCCACCAGTTGCCCACAAGGCAACAGGGCGCGCCTACCCCCCACGGCGCGCCCGGATGCCTTGTGGGGCCCACTAGGCTCTGTCTGACCTAATTCCAGCGCTATAAATTCCGTTTCCCCGAGAAAAAATAGGAGAAGAAGTTTTATCGTATTTTACGAAATGGAGCTGCCGCTACCTCCTATTCTTCATCGGGAGGGCTGTTCTGGAGTTCGTTCGGGGCTCCGGAGAGGGGGATTTGTCGCCATCATCATCACCAACCCTTCTTCATCAACAACTTCATGATGCTCATGATACGTCCAATTTGCATCATGATTTCCTACTGTTATTTATTATGTATTTGATCATTATTTCACTTTATGATGCAATTCTTATGCCTTTTCTCTCTTAATTTGCAAGATTTATACGAAGAGGGAGAATACCAGCAGCTGGAATTCTGGACCTGAAATAGCTACAACAGATATACCTATTCTACAGAGCTCCAATTGACTTGAAACTTCACGGAGATTTTTTATTGAATATATAAAAAATACTGGAGAAAAGAAATACTGGAGGGGACCCACCAGTTGCCCACAAGGCAACAGGGCGCGCCCCCCCTGGGCGCGCCCTGATGCCTTGTGGGGCCCCTGGCTGGCCTCTGGCCCCCTGCTTCTGCTATATAGGCTAATTTTCCCTAAAAAATTACAGAGAAGACTTTCAGGACGAAGCGCCGCCGTCTCGAGGCAGAACCTGGGCAGGAGCAATTTTGCTCTCCGGCGGAGCGATTCCGCCGGGGATACTTCCCTCCGGGAGGGGGAAATCGAAGCCATCGACATCACCAACGATCCTCTCGTCGTGGGAGGACCAATCTTCATCAACATCTTCACCAGCACCATCTCATCTCAAACCCTAGTTCATCTCTTGTATTCAATCTTTGTCTCAAAACCTCAGATTGGTACCTGTGGGTTGCTAGTAGTGTTGATTACATCTTGTAGTTGATGCTAGTTGGTTTATTTGGTGGAAAATTATATGTTCAAATCCTTAATGATATTGAATACCCCTCTGATCTTGAACATGAATATGATTTGTGAGTAGTTACTTTTGTTCTTGAGGACATGGGAGAAGTCTTGTCATAAGTAATCATGTGAATTTGGTATTCGTTCGATATTTTGATGATATGTATGTTGTTGCTTCCTTTAGTGGTGTCGTGTGAACGTCGACTACATGACACTTCACCATCTTTGGGCCTAAGGGAAGGCATTGTGGAGTAGTAATTAAATGATGGGTTGCTAGAGTGACAGAAGCTTAAACCCTAGTTTATGCGCTATTCCGTAAGGGGCTGGTTTGGATCCATATGTTTCATGCTATGGTTAGATTTATCTTAATTCTTCTTTCATAGTTGCGGATGCTTGTGAGAGGGGGTAATCATAAGTGGGAGTCTTGTTCAAGTAAGAATAGCACCCAAGCACCGGTCCACCCACATATCAAATTATCAAAGTAGCGAACGCGAATCAAACAAATATGATGAAAGTGGCTAGATGAAATTCCCATGTGTCCTCGATAATGCTTTGCTTATTATATGAGTTCGTTCCGGCTTGTCCTTTGCTATAAAAAGGATTGGGCCACCTTGCTACACTTTTGTTATACTTTTTACTTGTTATGAATTATCTTGCTATCAAACTACTCGTTACCGCTACTTTCAGTGCTTGCAGAGAATACCTTACTGAAAACCGCTTGTCATTTCCTTCTGCTCCTCGGTGGGTTCAACACTCTTACTTATCGAAAGGACTACGATTGATCCCCTATACTTGTGGGTCATCAAGACTCTTTTCTGGCGCCGTTGCTGGGGAGTGAAGCGCCTTTGGAGAGTGGAATTTGGTAAGGAAACATTTATATTACATGCTGAAATTTACTGTCACTTGTCACTATGGAAAGTAATCCTTTGAGGGGCTTGTTCGGGGTATCTTCACCTCGACCAAAAGCATTAAGAGTTTCTCCTCAACCCACTGAACCTACTGAAAATATTTGTTATGAAATTCCTTCGGGTATGATAGAGAAACTGCTAGCTAATCCTTATGCAGGAGATGGAACGGTGCATCCCGATGTGCACTTGATATATGTGGATGAAATTTATGGATTGTTTAAGCTTGCAGGTTTATCCGGAGATGGAGTTAAGAAGAAGGTATTCCCTTTATCTTTGGAGGGAAATGCATTGACATGGTATAGGCTATGTGATGATACTGAAACGTGGGATTGGAACCGGATGAAGCTAGAATTTCACCAGAAATTTTATCCCATGCATTTGGTTCATCGTGATCGGAATTATATATACAATTTTTGGCCTCGTGAAGGAGAAAGTATCACTCAATCTTGGGGGAGGCTTAAGTATATGTTGCACACATGCCCCAATCATGAGCTCTCAAGAGAAATAATTATTCAAAAAAATTATGCTCGGCTTTCTCATAATGATCAATCCATGCTCGATACTTCTTCTGCTGGCTCCTTTATGAAGAGAACTATTGAATTTAGATGGGATCTTCTGGAAAGAATTAAATATAACTCTGAAGATTGGGAAACCGACAAAGGTAAAGAGTCAGGTATAAATCTTGAGTTTGATTGTGTTAAATCTTTTATGGAAACTGATGCTTTTCATAAGTTTAGTACTAAATATGGACTTGACTCTGAGATAGTAGCTACCTTTTGTGAATCCTTTGCTGCTCATGTTAATCTCCCTAAGGAGAAATGGTTTAAATATCATCCACCCATTGAATTAAATGAAGAACCTGTTAGTGTTAAAGAAGAAACAATTGTTTACAATGTTGATCCAGTTGTGTCTACTGCTTATATTGAGAAACCTCCTTTCCCTGTTAGGATTAAGGAACATGCTAAAGCTTCAACTGTGGTTAACAAAAGTAATATTAGAGCACCTAGACCTTCTGAACAAATTAAAGTTGAACCTAATATTGCAATGGTTAAAGATCTTTTGGTTGATAACATTGATGGACATGTCATATATTTCTGTGATGAAGCAGCTAGAATTGTTAAGCCAGACACTAAAGATAAAAATAAACCCATAGTTGGCATGCCTGTTATTTCTGTTAAAATTGGAGATCATTGCTATCATGGTTTATGTGATATTGGTGCTAGTGTGAGTGCTATTCCTTTTACTCTTTATCAAGAAGTCATGAATGATATTGCACCTATTGAGATTGAAGATATTGATGTCACTATTAAGCTTGCAAATAGAGATACTATTACTCCACTTGGGATTGTTAGAGATGTTGAAGTCTTGTGCGGTAAGATCAAATACCCTACTGATTTCCTTGTTCTTGGATCACCACAAGATGATTTTTGTGCCATTATATTTGGTAGACCTTTCTTGAATATAGTAAATGCTAAGATTGATTGCAATAAAGAAACTATCAGTGTTAATTTTGGTGATGTGTCTCATGAATTTAATTTCTCCAAGTTTCGTAGACAACCTCATGATAAAGAATTACCCAATAAAGATGAAATTATTGGTCTTGCTTCTATTGCTGTACCTCCTACTGATCCTTTAGAACAATACTTGCTAGACCATGAAAATGATATGCATCTGAATGAAAGAAATGAAATAGATGAGTTGTTCTTTAAGCAAGCACCTATCCTTAAACACAATCTGCCTGTTGAAACTTTGGGAGATCCTCTTCCACCGAAGAGTGATCCTGTGTTTGAATTAAAGCAATTACCTGATACGCTTAAATATGCTTATCTTGATGAAAAGAAGACATATCCTGTTATTATTAGTGCTAACCTTTCAGAGCATGAAGAAACGAGATTACTTAAAACTCTGAAGAAGCACCGTGCTGCTATTGGATAAACTCTCAATGATCTTAAGGGCATTAGTCCCACTCTCTGTCAGCATAAAATTCATATGGAGCCAGATCCTAAACTAGTTGTTGATCACCAAAGAAGGTTGAATCCTAAAATGAAGGATGTGGTAAGAACTGAAATATTAAAGCTTCTGGAGGCAGGTATAATCTATCCCATAGCTGATAGTAGATGGGTAAGTCATGTTCATTGTGTTCCTAAGAAAGGAGGTATTACTGTTGTTCCTAATGATAAAAACGAACTTATCCCACAAAGAATTGTAACCGGTTATAGAATGGTAATTGATTTCATAAAAATAAATAAAGCTACTAGGAAAGATCATTATCCTTTGCCTTTTATTGATCAAATGTTAGAAAGATTATCTAAACATACACACTTTTGCTTCCTGGATGGTTATTCTGGTTTCTCTCAAATACCTGTATCACCAGAAGATCAAGAGAAAACCACATTTACTTGTTCTTTTGGAACTTATGCTTATTGTCGTATGCCTTTTGGTTTATGTAATGCACCTGCTACCTTTCAAAGATGTATGACTGCTATGTTCTCTGACTTTTGTGAAAAGATTGTTCTGGTTGTCATGGATGATTTTTCCATTTACGGAACTTATTTTGATCATTGCTTAAGCAACCTTGATCAAGTTTTGCAGAGATGTGAAGAAACTAATCTTGTCTTGAATTGGGAGAAGTGCCACTTTATGGTAAATGAAGGTATAGTCCTTGGGCATAAAATTTCTGAAAGAGGTATTGAAGTTGATAAAGCTAAAGTAGATACAATTGAGAAAATGCCATGTCCTAAAGATATCAAAGGTATAAGAAGCTTCCTTGGTCATGCTGGTTTCTATAGAAGGTTTATAAAAGACTTCTCTAAAATTTCTAGGCCTCTTACTAATCTCTTGCAAAAAGATGTTCCATTTGTTTTTGATGATGATTGCGTAGAAGCCTTTGAAATTCTTAAGAAAGCCTTAATTTCTGCACCTATTGTTCAACCACCTGATTGGAACCTACCCTTTGAAATTATGTGTGATGCTAGTGATTATGCTGTTGGTGCTGTTCTAGGTCAAAGAGTTGATAAGAAATGAAATGTTATCCATTATGATAGTAAAACTCTAGAAGTGCTCAAAGAAACTATGCTACTACTGAGAAAGAATTTTTAGCAGTTGTGTTTGCATGTGATAAATTCAGATCTTACATTGTTGATTCCAAAGTTACTATTCACACTAATCATGCTGCTATTAAATATCTTATGGAAAAGAAAGATGCTAAGCCTAGACTTATTAGGTGGGTTCTTTTGCTACAAGAATTTGATTTACATATTGTTGATAGAAAGGGAGCTGAAAATCCCGTAGCAGATAGTTTTTCTAGAATGGAAAATGTTCTTGATGACCCACTTCCTATTAATGATGATTTCCGTGATGAACAATTAGCTGTGATAAATGCTTCTCGTAACACTCCTTGGTATGCAGACTATGCTAATTACATTGATGCTAAATATATACCACCTAGTTTCACATACCAACAAAAGAAAAAAGTTCTTCTTTGATTTAAGGCACTACTTTTGGGATGACCCACATTTATATAAAGAAGGAGTAGATGGTATTATTAGATGTTGTGTACCTGAGCATGAATAGGAACAAATCCTACGGAAGTGTCACTCCAAGGCGTACTGAGGACACCATGCGGGAGATAGAACTGCACATAAGGTATTACAATCTGGTTTTTATTGGCCTACTCTCTTCAATGATGCACGTAAATTTGTCCTTTCTTGTGATGAATGTCAGAGAATTGGTAATGTTGGTAGACGAGGAAATGCCTATGAATTATTCACTTGTTATTGAACCATTTGATGTTTGGGGTTTTGATTATATGGGACCTTTTCCTTCCTCTAATGGGTATGCTCATATTTTAGTTGCTGTTGATTACGTTACTAAGTGGGTAGAAGCTATTCCAACTAGTAGTGCTGATCATAACACTTCTATTAAAATGCTTAAAGAAGTTATATTTCCGAGGTTTGGAGTCCCTAGATATTTGATGACTGATGGTGGCTCACATTTTATTCATGGTGCTTTTCGTAAATTGCTTGCTAAATATGATGTTAATCATAGAATTGCATCTCCTTATCATCCTCAGTCTAGTGGTCAAGTTGAATTGAGTAATAGAGAAATAAAATTAATTTTGCAAAATACCATTAATAGATCCAGGAAAAATTGGTCTAAGAAACTTGATGATGCATTATGGGCTTACAGAACTGCTTATAAAAATCCTATGGGTATGTCTCCATACAAAATGTTTATGGAAAAGCATGTCATTTACCTCTTGAGTTAGAACATAAGGCATATTGGGCAATTAAAGAACTTAATTATGATTTTAAACTTGTCGGTGAAAAGAGGTTATTTGATATTAGCTCTCTGGATGAATGGAGAACCCAAGCCTATGAAAATGCCAAGTTATTTAAAGAAAAGGTTAAAAGATGGCATGATAAAAGAATTCAAAAACGGGAATTTAAAGTAGGTGAGCAAGTTCTATTGTTCGACTCTCGTTTCAGATTCTTTGCAGGAAAACTTCTCTCTAAATGGGAAGGGCCATATATCATCGAAGAATTTTATCGCTCTGGAGCTATCAAAATCAACAACTCCGAAGGCACTAATCCGAGAGTGGTGAATGGGCAAAGAATTAAGCATTATATCTCAGGTACACCCATTAATGTTGAAACTAATATTATTCAGACGATGACACCGGAGGAACACATCAAAGAGTCCTTCTGGAACACTCCAGAACCCTGAAAAGGGGTAGGTATGTGATACGGCATGTAAACCGACTTCAAAAATTCCATAAAAAATATTTCTGTCTGTTTTGGAATGTTAGAAAAAAATACAAAAATAAGAAACAGCCGAGAGGACCCATGAGGAGGTCACAAGGCAACAGGGCGCGACCCCCCTGGGGCGCGCCGTGTTGCCTTGTGGGCCCCTTGTGTGCCCTCCCGACTCCGTTTTCCTCTCTTATGCTTGTTTTGCAAGATAAAAATTCTTCATATATACTCACGGGTGTTTTGACCACCGCATCGCAAGTTTCTCCTCTGTTCTTATTTCTGGCTGTTTTTCTGACAGATCTAGATCGCCATGGCGTCTCCAAGCTCGTCCAAGGACAAGTTCTACGAGAAGGTCATCAACCCATACTTACCGGAGGTGATGAAGCACCCTCAAGCCATTGAGATGCGTGAGGGGGTGCTCCACATCCGGGACGTTCAAGGACCTAAGAAGACCGGGAACGAGAAGGCCAGGCTGGAAGTGGTGGAACAGGAGATCTTCAAGTGCCAGGGGGTGGTGGAGCGCGGACTTAGTGCTAACCACTCCATGATCACGGAGTTCATCCGTGAGCACAAGGTGGACGGCAAGAATATTGGGGACATCATCTTCAAGCTCAATGACCGGATTGATTATCTCCAAGCCCAAATCTATGATCTACAAAACCATAATTTTGAGTATGAGGCCAAGTTCAAAGGTATGAGTTTAGCTGCAAATTTCAGGACTCCAGAAACACGTTCATCCTTTTATGATGGGGAATCTAGGCCTTGGAAAACAGAGGACAAGCCTATCACTTCATCACCACCATCACCGAAGAAGGAGACTTGAGTACATGGGTATGGGCACCACCCTTGGCTTGTGCCAAGCTTGGGGGAGGTGCCCCAGTATCGTATCACCATCCCTTTTATCATCATTATCTATCTTAGTTCGATCCTTAGTGATTTCATGATTTAGAGGAATAAAGTTTTAGTATGATTTAGTTTCGAGTGCTTGCTTTGTGATCTATCTATCTATGTAATCGTGTGTGAAAGCTATATAATAAAGAGTAGTTTGAGTTGAGTGTTTTGCTTTTGTTGATCCAATCTTAGAAATAAATAAAGAGAATAAAAAGTAAGATCATATGCTAATCCCATGGGGAGTGATGACTTCACATAAAAGAAGTATAATCGATAAAACTTGTTGGAAGTTGACAAACATAGCATTGGTCATTGTTGCAATTCATGAAAAAGTAATAAAGGAAGAGAGGTCTCACATATAGATATACTATCTTGGACATCTTTTATGATTGTGAGCCCCCATTAAATATTATATGTCAAATAGTCGACGTTGGACAAGGAAGACAATGTAATGAGTTATGTTTGCTTATATTGTAACACCCTGATTTTCGCTCCTCGATTTTTCCTTCGCGGGATTTGACTCCCGTCTTTTTTTTCCGGTGTTATCGGATTTTCTCTCACTCTTGGGTATATGAAGATGATCATATAGCCTTGCCTTTCCCATTCTACCAAAGATTCTCTCCAAACCAATCTTGCCACCCAAGATATATTCTCAAGATTTTGTCGCCGAAACTCTACCTTCCGAGTTACCGGAAGGGAAACCCTAAATTCTTCCATTACAAAGGAACCTCAATTTTCTTTGACCTGTTGCCCCCCAAACTTTTCCCAGTGATCATCCCATATTTATAAACCCTGGGTATGTAAAAATATTGCCAAGTCATTTGCAATATTTTTCATTTAAAAATAATTCCTTTTTCTGCTGTTTAAAGGAATTAAATCCAGGAAAATATCTATCCATCTCCAAAGTTCATGAAAACTTGTGGAGATATTCTTTGTGATCATATTGAGCTCCCATAAAAATATTGGCCATAATTAAATAAGGGAAAATACATTTTCCTATTTAAAGCCAATATTGCACTTTGGGCACTTTCCAAAGGAACTACCATTTTGGTAGCTAGGAAAAATCCCAAAAAAGTTTGTGGAGCTTCTCCTATCTATATCTTCACCATTTCCATCAAGATCCCAAGTTCCATAGTTCAAAGTTTGAGAGCATCATCCAATTCTTGTTTCTGGACTTATTTTGAGGTTGTGAAGCAACTATATTTTATATTACTTCAAAATTCTTGAAATTAATCCAGGACCTCACATTCCCTATATGATGTGAGCATGCAAAAATTCACATCATTTTATCTAGCCAATTTCTCTCAAAAATTCCATCTAGTTTCTGTCCAGCAGAAAGCTGTGTGAAGGAAGTACCACTTTGGCATTTCCAAATGAGCTGAAATTTTACCAGTATTTCCATACTTCCAAATCATCACCCTACACCAAAATTAAGCTCATTCCATCAAGCCATTTGAGCACAACTTCCAAACCTAGTTTCTGGACCAAAAATTTGCATTACAAAGGAAGTGCATGCAAAACTGGTCCAAATGGCCTCAAATTTTACCAGCACCTACTCCTTCCTACCCTATTTCATTGTGACAAAGATCCAGCTCCTCTCCTTCATCTATTTCTCCAGAAAAGTCCATCCAATTTTACTGTTGGAACCTGTTTCTGCAAGAACCTCTCACCCCAGAGCCACCCAGCTAGTTCTAGCAGCTTCCCTCGTCTATTTGAGCGTGAGTCACACACCAGACATAGTTTGGTGTCAAGGATGTGGCCTGGGCACGGCGTGCATGCGGTGACCACGCAGCGGCCGCGCAGAAGCGGCGCTCCGGGTACGGACCTCGTCGGGTAGCTCGCTCCGGCCAGCTCTGGCTTGTCCGAGCATGTCCAACGGCCTCGCGGAGTCCACGTACCCTCGCTGGAACCTTCTCCCCCTTCTCTTTCCCTCTCGTTGCGCCACGGTAAGAGCCACCGTGGCCACTGTCCCGCGCGTGAGCCACCGTCGTCCCCACCACCGATGGCCTCTTTCTCCCGAGCCGTCGCTTCTCGTCAGGTCGGCAGCTTCCCGACGCCGGGAACCGGCCAACCACGTCGCCCGCAACCTCCAGAACTCCGGCCAGCTCATCGAGCGGCCGAGCTTATTGCCTCGTCCTCGGCCAGCTATAAATAGCCATGACCGAGCCCCTCCCCGAGCACTCACAGCACCACAGCCCCTCTCCGTCTCCTAGCCTCCGTCCCCGGCCAGCCATTGGAGCTCGAGGAGCTCTCCTCGCCTCCTTCTGCCACCATGGCCGCCGCTCGACCTCGCCTCAAATTCGGCCACCCGAGCCCTCCCCGGCTCTGCCCGAGCTCACCACCGGACACGCCGTCCTCCGACGAGCTCTCCCGCCTACTCACCTTCTCCGGGGAACCCCCAGGCCGCCGGAACCCCACCGGAGCCGCCGCCTACGACCATGGACGCCGCCGCGCGCCCAGCCATCCCCGTCGTCCGAGCCCCCACCCCTGGAGGCGGCCTTCTCCGGCGAGTCCATCTACGCTGTCGCCCTCCCTTATGGCCCACCGGAGCAACGCCGGCCACCGGAGTCCGGGCGCCCAGCCACGGTATCGGGCAGGAGCGGAGGAGGAGAAGAGAGAAGGAGGAGAGAGAGAAGGTGGTGCGGGGCCCACATGTCGGCGACCAGAGCCCTGCCAGCGTGGATAAGTGGAAGCGCCCCCGCCGTGTTTACGCTTTCCCCGCTGGAAGGCGCATTCTGCCTAAGTGCGTGACCAGCCGCTCTGCCCAGGGACCCGGATGCAATTATTTATTTTGCAGATTAGTCCTCGGCAGAAAAACACTCGTATCTTTTCACCTGTAACTCTGATTCAGGTGAATCCAACGCCCACGTTCTCTGTTCGTCGAGCCCGTTTCGATGGCATCACTTTCACAATGTTTACACTTTCTGAAAATGCCCATTTTGCCCTGCCCTATATCAAGCCTCCCCGAGAGGGAACCCTTTCCGGCGAATTTTTTCGCGAGGTGATCGCACTTCTTCTCGGAGGATTCCTTCACCCCCAGGCAAGCCGACCATCTGATATATGCCCTAAAGCATTGCTCTGTGTTATTCTTGCGTGTTTAATTAATGAATATGTTTGTGCTAGAAATAATTCAACTCCTGATAGTTTGTATTATTGTTTACATTACTTGCTAGTAATCATCATAACATCGCACTAGTGACTCGTATGTGATACGGTATGGAAATAGGTTGTTATGTTTCATCATGCATTACTGTTGCTGTTGCAATGATTACGAATATGATTTAATAATGACAACCTCCTCCGTCGGCTGGATCGAGTCATAGTGCCACCGAACCGAGCTCATCAGTGCAGCCACACTCGTCTTTATGGGAAGGCCCTAACTTGGTCTATTGTCTTGCCTCCTATCGGTACCACCAAAGAGGGGAGGTTATGCGCGCATGCTACCCTGGCCCGGTAGGCGGCGATAACCTTGTGAGCCCAGTTGAGTTATATGCGCATGGGTCCCCGTTTGGGACAGTTTAGTTTGGCCACGACGGTGGCAGGTGTCACGGAGTGACACAAGGGCCACCCAGGACATGACCCTGGGAGGGTATGATTGTCGGTGGGACCGTAAGAGTGCCAGGCAATAGACAAGTTTTGTTGGAGTAGCACCGGTCCACCCGAATGGGAGCATGAGGCCAGGAGCTCCATAGTGTGGGTAAAAGTGCGCAACCTCTGCAGAGTGTAAATCTATTCGAATAGCCGCGTCCTCGGTCATGGGACACAGTTCGTACTAGGTCACACTATTTGGTCTGCGTCGAGTCTGGAGGAACAAACTACATAATATTATTGCTAAGACTGAACCAGAGATTGGTAAGGTTTGTCAGGTTTGTAGTACAGATGCAGGGACATCGGATGATGTCAGGTATATGAGATGTTAGCCATGGGATGGCTAAGAGAGAAACGGTCGTATGACCGAAAGATTTGGATCGGATTTGGATCGGATTCGGATTTGTATTTGGATCGGATTTGGATCGGATTCGGATTTGGATTTGGATCGGATTTGGATGGGATCATGAGAATATTCGGAGTATGGATTATTTACTGGATATGCTTTATCTTCGTCATACTGTATTTACTTCAGTAGTTATCATGCTTGATAATCCTGTTATGTCATGATAATTTATATTGCTAGCTAGTTATGCCATGCCATGAAAATTAATATTGCTCTAATGATTGATGCATGCTTGAATGCCATGGATTGCATTGCTTGGTGTATATGTTATTTGGTTTGCTTGCGAGTACATTCAAAAGTACTCAGCGGCCTTCAATGTGGCCAGGTTCACCTAAGGATCCGACGTCCACTAGCGAGGAGCCGGAGTGTTCGCGGGCTAGAAGAGTAACCCAGTCAGATCCCTGTGGATTGGAGCCGCACCAAGACCATGCTGCCTTAGATAGAGCTTTCCGCTACCATCAACTTTGTAAAATATCATGTAAGACTTATATATCCATTAATAGAAATGCTTGTGTTCATGATACTTGTTGTAAACGCGCATGCCAGAGTGATTTCCTGGGCTGGTGTGTGCAGCGACCGTCTGGCTACAGTGGTAATCAGGCGGGGCGCCACATATATTCACATAGAAGTTATATTGTTTTGGATCCTCTAACATGTGGCGCTTGCCCCCTATCTTTTGCTAGCCAAAAATTCCGTACTAAGTAGAAATACTACTTGTGCATCCAAAAACCCTTAAACATAGTTTCATGCCATGAGAGTCCACTATATCTACCTATTGATTGAATAAGATCCTTCGAGTAAGTTGTCATAGGTGCAAAAGCAATAAAAATTGCTCCTAAATATGTATGAACTTTTATTGTAAGGGAAAATAAGCTTTGTACGATCTTGTGATGGTGGAGAAATAAAAGCGACAGACTGCATAATAAAGGTCGCTATCACAAGGGGCAATATAAAGTGACGTTCCTTTGCATTAAGAGTTTGCACATCCAAAAATAAAAAGTGCATGACAACCTCTGCTTCCCTCTGCGAAGGGCCTATCTTTTACTTTATGTATTTACTTTTATGCAAGAGTCAATAGTGTTCTCCTCTATTCCGTTTTTATTTTCTCTCTTGGCAAGCATCATGTGGTGGGGAAAGATCCAAACATATATATCCAGTTGAATGGAGGTGATCATGAGTTATTATTGTTGACATTACCCTTGAGGTAAATACGTTGGGAGGCGGAATTATAAGACCCTGTCTTTCTATGTGTCTGACTGAAAATTTTGGTCCATAAGTATGTCGTGAGTGTCAGCAATCATACAAGACTAAATGATAGTTGAGTATGTGAACTTGCTAAACAAAGCTCTTACATATACTCTTTCTGATAATATGATGAATTGCAATTGCTTCAGTGACTGAGATCATAGTTTGTTAGTTTTCAATACGGTTTATGGTTCATACTTTAACTTGTGAATGAATTGTCACTTTTTCATGAGAAATTTTATGATGATATATTGTTGTTATAATAAAGATCATGATGCTTCATGTCCGTATTTTACTTTTATCGACGCCTCTCTCTCTAAACATGTGGTCATGATTATCGATTTCGGCTTTCGCTTGAGGACAAGCGAGGTCTAAGCTTGGGGGAGTTGATACGTCCAATTTGCATCATGATTTCTTACTGTTATTTATTATGTATTTGATCATTATTTCACTTTATGATGCAATTCTTATGCCTTTTCTCTCTTAATTTGCAAGATTTATATGAAGAGGGAGAATACCGGCAGCTGGAATTCTGGACCTGAAATAGCTACAGCAGAGATACCTATTCTACAGAGCTCCAATTGACTTGAAACTTCACGGAGATTTTTTCTTGAATATATAAAAAATACTGGAGAAAAGAAATACTGGAGGGGACCCACCAGTTCCCCACAAGGCAACAGGGCGCGGCCACCCTTGGGCGCGCCCTGATGCCTTGTGGGGCCCCTGGCTGGCCTCTGGCCCCCTCCTTCTGCTATATAGGCTCATTTGCCCTAAAAAATTATAGAGAAGACTTTTGGGACGAAGCGCCGCCATCTCGAGGTGGAACCTGGGCAGGAGCAATTTTGCTCGCTGGCGGAGCGATTCCGTCGGAGATACTTCCCTCCGAGAGGGGGAAATTGAAGCCATCGACATCACCAACGGTCCTCTCATCGTGGGAGGACCAATCTTCATCAACATCTTCACCAGCACCATCTCATCTCAAACCCTAGTTCATCTCTTGTATTCAATCTTTGTCTCAAAACCTCAGATTGGTACCTGTGGGTTGCTAGTAGTGTTGATTACATCTTGTAGTTGATGCTAGTTGGTTTATTTGGTGGAAGATTATATGTTCAGATCCTTAATGATATTGAATACCCCTCTGATCTTGAACATGAATATGATTTGTGAGTAGTTACTTTTGTTCTTGAGGACATGGGAGAAGTCTTGTCATAAGTAATCATGTGAATTTGGTATTCGTTCGATATTTTGATGATATGTATGTTGTTGCTTCCTTTAGTGGTGTCGTGTGAACGTCGACTACATGACACTTCACCATCTTTGGGCCTAAGGGAAGGCATTGTGGAGTAGTAATTAGATGATGGGTTGCTAGAGTGACAGAAGTTTAAACCCTAGTTTATGCGCTATTCCATAAGGGGCTGATTTGGATCCATATGTTTCATGCTATGGTTAGATTTATCTTAATTCTTCTTTCATAGTTGCGGATGCTTGCGAGAGGGGGTAATCATAAGTGGGAGGCTTGTTCAAGTAAGAACAGCACCCAAGCACCAGTCCACCCACATATCAAATTATCAAAGTAGCGAACGCGAATCAAACAAATATGATGAAAGTGACTAGATGAAATTCCCATGTGTCCTTGAGAACGCTTTGCTTATTATACAAGTTCATTCTAGCTTGTCCTTTGCTATAAAAAGGATTGAGCCACCTTGCTGCACTTTTGTTACACTTGTTACTTGTTACTCGTTATGAATTATCTTGCTATCAAACTACTCGTTACCGCTACTTTCAGTGCTTGCAGAGAATACCTTACTAAAAACCGCTTGTCATTTCCTTCTGCTCCTCATTGGATTTGACACTCTTACTTATCGAAAGGACTACGATTGATCCCCTATACTTGTGGGTCATCAGCTCACCACCGGGAGTGACTAATTCCTTCGTAGGCTTGCTGGACAGTGATGGAATTGGATGAGATTTGGCATGTAATCGAGTCAGTTTGTTAGGGCTTGATCCCTAGTATCCACTATGTTCTGAGATTGATGTTGATATGACTTTGCTATGCTTAATGCTTGACACTAGGGCCCGAGTGCCATGATTCTAGATCTGAACCTATTATGTTTTCATGAATATAAGAGTGTTTTGGATCCTATCTTGCAAGTTGTATGCACCTATTACTTGTTATGATCCGCAGACCCCAAAGTGACAACAATTGGGATTCACTCTGGTGATGACCGTAGTATGAGGAGTTCATGTATTCACTATGTGTTAATGCTTTGTTCCGGTTCTCTATTAAAAGGAGGCCTTAATATCCCTTAGATTTCCTTATGGACCCCGCTGCCATGGGAGGGTAGGACAAAAGATGTCATGCTAGTTCTTATTATAAGCACGTATGACTATTTACGGAATACATGCCTACATTACATTGATGAATTGGAGCTATTGTGTATCGCTCTAGGTTGTGACTGTTATATGATGAATGTTATCCAACGCAATTATCCATCGCTGATCCAATGCCTACGCTTTTCTCATATTGATCTTTGCTAAGTTACTTTTGTTGTTGCTGCTGTTACAATCACTACAAAACTGCTACTGTTACTGTTTCTGTTACTATTGCTACTGTTACCGCTGCTATCAAACTATCATATTACTGTGCTACTAAACAATGTGTTGCAGATATTTAGTTCTCCAGGTGTGGTTGAATTGAGAACTCAACTTCTAAGCTCGTAAATATTCTTTGGCTCCCCTTGTGTCGAATCAATAAATTTGGATGAAATACTACCCTCGAAGAGTGTCCCGATCCCCTATACTTGTGGGTTATCATGGATACGCTTCATGAGGGCACGTACGGTCGCCGCGTCCGCCCCGAGCGGCTCCGCATCCGCCGAGAGTGTGGTCACCTACGCCAAGAGTGCGACCGCATCCACTGAGAGGGCATCTATGGCAGCCGACAGGGCAGCTGCAGTAGCCGAGATGGCTGCAGTAGCTACTGTGATGGCGGCTGCCAACGCTGAGAGCGCTCGAGCAGCCGTCCGTTCCGCGGAGGTCGCCCTGGCCTGGGTTGAGGCCATCCACGCCCAGATCAAGGACACTCATGCCAAGATATTCCAGGCCTCCTCGGAATCCAGCCTGCACCCCACGCTCGAAGAGGCGGTAGAGGTGGAGGCCGAGATGCGGTGGCGGAGGCCATGGAGCCCCTTCGTCATGAGATCGCCGAGCGGGAGCTGGAGATGCAGGAGGCGGTGGAGAGCGACGAGCGTCGGGAAGAGGAGTTGTGCGTGGCTAATGTGATGCCCCCGACTCGACCGTGCACTAATCATACACGTAAATGCGCACGATCAAGTCCAGGGACTCACGGGAAGATATCACAACACAACTCTAGACACAAAATAAAATAATACAAGCTTTATATTACAAGCCAGGGGCCTCGAGGGCTCGAATACATAAGCTCGAGTTACACAAGAGTCAGCGGAAGCATCAGTATCTGAGTACAGATATAATTAGACAAGGTTGCCTTAAGAAGGATGAGCAAAACAACGACATCTAGATCGAAAAGGCGCAGGCCTCCTGCCTGGGACCCTCCTAAACTACTCCTGGTCGTCGGTCTCCACGTAGTAGTAGGCACCATCGGGGTAGTAGTAGTCATCGGCGGGATCAGCTGTCTCCGGGACTCCGTCATCTGATTGCAGCAATCGGGTATGGGGAAAAAGAGGTAGCAAAGCAACCGTGAGTACTCATCCAAAGTACTCGCAAGACTTACATCAGAACTATGCTAATCATGCATCGGTATCAAAGGGAAAGGCTGTATCTATGGACTGGACTGCAGAATTGCCAGAATAGAGAGAAGGCCTAGCCTATCGAAGACTAGCATCTTGCAGCGTCTTGCAGCATTAGAAGAGTGTAGATTAGTAGCATAACATAAAGTAGTAAGTAATAGTAGCAATGCCCAGAGATCCTTCCTCGACTCCCTGCGAGAAAGCAATCCCGGAGCTAACATATTAATTAAACAACACGAGTATCCAGTTCTAGTTGTAGTAGTTCGGGATACTCTCTGAGCGTCCGTTACCGTGGACACGGCTATTCGAATAGATATACTTCCCTGCAGGGGTGCACCAACTTACCCAACACGCTCGATTAACTCTGGCTGGACACACTTTTCCTGGTCATGCCCGGCCTTGGCTGATCGACACACCGTAGTCCTACCTAGGCTTCACAGAGAGGTCCCCGCCGGTCTACATCCTAAGAGCTCAGGGGTCTTGGGCCCACCGCCCTTTGCACTCCTGGTCGTTGCGCGCCGGGTCAGCCTCACCACGTTGTGCCTGTGGGTATCTGCTGTCGCCCGCGTGGTGGTTAGTGCGAAAAGTCTAGAGGCCTACTCAGAACACATATCCAAACCCTTAGTGTATTGGGAGCTCGCGGAGACGAGCGGTGATTCATGGTCAGTGATCCCGTCGCCCCGTCTCGTGGACTTACGGCAAGGGACAGGCCCATCCCTCTCCTGGGGCGGTCTGCCTACCCGGCCGTGCCACATAATTATCTGCGGGTACCCTCACGGTCAACCCGACTTCACATCTCTCGCGGGTACCCCTCGGGGTCGACCCGACTTCAACAGGGGACTGAGGTAAATTCAGGGTATCCGTGTGTCCATAACATCAAGGGGGAATCCGAGGAATCACCCTCGATGGATTCCCGCTCGATGTACCCGTCAAGGTGAACTTGGAGGAATCACCCTCGATGGGTTCACACTTGAGGGGTTGCACAACAGAGGCATCATCGGAGGTGGTGAAAGAGGAATCACCCTCGATAACCCTCAACCGATTAGCCACGATACAGAGATATCATCAGGAGTGAGGTGGGAGGTATCACCCTCGGCACTCGATAGTAACTCTGCAGAGTCGTACAACTAAGGGGGTGTGCGGTGCTGTGTCGGTCTCTGCACATCGATCACGTTGATCGAAACATCCGGAAGCAAAGCGTGGCAACACGGACAAGGGTGTGGGGCCACTGATGGATCACTAGCCAGTCTATACTAAGCATATAGGACAACGGTTAAGGTATCAACAGCAGGTTACAAAATCAGGCTATGCATCAGAATAGGTGCATTCAATTACAGTAGCAAAATCTAATGCAAGCATGGGAGAGAAAGAATGGGCGATATAGGAATGATCAAGGGGGTTTTGCTTGCCTGGAAGCTCTGCTGAAAAAGGTTGGACGTCTGCGACGTAGTCGTACTCAGAGGCCACGTCGGTCTCGGGGTCTACCGGAGAGAAGAAGGGGAGGAAACAGATAAATACATAGCAAACAAATGCAATCACAGAGCATGACATGGAAAAATGCAGTGCATGGGTGACCTAATGCATCTCTAAACCATTTTAGTTAACCTAGGAATTAAACTGGAATTAATTATCGAAGGTTATGCACTATTCATCTGCCAGAAATAGGCCTAAAGTTATAGGTAAACCTACTTAGGGGGTTCTAACATGAATGCAGATGACATATTTGGATTCGTTAGATTTTTCTGATCAACTTTCATATAGAAAACATTTTTATCAGAGTTACGGTTGAATTTCTACGAATTTCTGAAGTTTTAAACATTTCTGAAAATCCTGGGATTATTTTTAATTTGAAAAAAAACCACTGAAACTGCTAGGTGCGCCTGGTGCAGTGCACCCAGGGTGCACCAGAGGCTGACCAGTGGGCCCCGTTGACTGCCCAGTCAGCAGTCAACGTTGACCCGTTGACTGGTCAACAGGGCCCAGGGGGTCCCACACGTCAGTGACTGGGGGAACCCAGTCAGCACGATTGACTCGGTCAACGGGGTCATGGGACCCGCTGGCAGCGACACAGGGGAGGGCCACGTGGCGGCCAGGTCAGCAGCCGGCGTCGGAGCTGCTCCGGCGGCCCTTTTCACGGTGGCTCCTCGCCGGAGTTGGCCGGAAAGTCGCTACGGTGACTCGTTTGCGGCGCGGGAACTTGCGTTCGAAAGCTGGCGTTGCCACGTGTCGTGTGGTGCTACTGGACCGACCGGAGGTGGCCGGAGCAGGGCGTTGCATCGACGCCGGCGGCGGTGATCTACGGGAGCTTCGCGGAAACGGCAAAGTAGCACGCGCGCGAGCGGTTTGAAGGGCCAGGCCGCACTACCGGAGTACCCCGAGCACAACGGTGTGCTCGGACGGCCATGACAATGACGGGAACAACGGCGGCGAGGCGCACGGCGGAGTTGGGCTTGGCCAACGCGGCAGTAGCTAGAGCTCGAGATCGAGCTCAAGCAGAGAAGGAGGAGGGGTTGGGGCTTACGTAGGAGCTCAAGGAGGCTCGGCGACGGCTTAGAAGTGCAGAGGAGTGGCGGATCGACGCGGCGGATGGCGTTGACTGAAGAAGAGGATCGGCTCGATCCGGCGGCGTTGGTGCAGCTCCGCTCGAATGGAGACCCGTGGATGAAGTGGCACTCGACGGCGGTCCCTTTTGACACCAGCCGAGGGCGTGGGATGGCCGGTGGCCACACTAACGACGAGGCACGACGGCGGGCACGCTCGGCCGCGCTGCGGAGGAGGGAAGCGAGCGGTGGAGCGGTGGGGGAGAGTGGCTGCGGCGTCCAAGGGGAGCGGGTGAGTCGACCTTATCCTCCCGGAGACGCCTGTAGCCGGCAGGTGGCGAGCAGTGGCCGGAGCCACCGTGCTCTGGCCATGGCGGCGTCGACAGCAAGGCGGGAGCAGGTAGGGGAGGTGCTGGTGAGCTGGGCCAGCGCTGGGCCTTAGGCCAGGTAAGCCAGGTGAATCTTTCCCTTTTCTATTTTTCTTCTGTTTTTCTATCTATTTAAAAACAGAGGCGGTTAGGAAATTTTTAGGGCTACCAAAACATTTTATAAAAATGTGGGACTAGGCCACATAATTACTTAGTATTATTTGGCACTGCCACAAAAAGTTTGGAGGCAAGATGATTCCATATGAATTTTCCACATTTAAAATGGCATTTTAAATGATGAAATGGCACTGTTTTTATTTGCTATAGTCCATCTTAGCTAAGAGGTGATGTTGTTTTCCTTAACAATCATTTGTTATGGAATTTTTGCTAAATGATGAACTATTTTGCAGCAACTTTTGTGCAACTTCATTTTTCACTTGCAATTTGAATTGATTTCAGTGGTGGAATTTGAAATGAGATATGAATCCACTGTGATCAAGCATTGCAAAACAAGGTGACTTAGCATAATCATGAAGATCACTGTAGCTCATTACATAGGGGTGTTACAATTTCTCCTCCTCTAAAAGAAATTCTCATCCCAAGAATTTAGGAGGTAGAAGGGAAGAGATCGGGATATTCTTCACGAAGGCGATCCTCACGTTCCCAAGTGGCTTCATCTTCAGTGTGATTTGACCACTGCACTTTAAGGAACTTAGTTGTCTTCTGACAGGTCTGACGTTCAGCTTGATCAAGAATGCGAATCGGATGCTCCTTATAAGAGAGATCATCTTGTAATTCAAGCATTTCATGATCCACTGCACGGTGCGAATCCTTGAAGCAACGACGAAGTTGCGACACATGGAAGACGTCGTGGATGTGAGAGAATTGCGGGGGCAATTCCAATTTATATGCCACCTATCCACGTCTGGCGAGAATGCGGAAGGGACCAATGTAGCGAGGAGCTAACTTGCCCTTGATTCCAAAGCGGTGAGTGCCCTTCATAGGAGTGACACGCAGATAAGCTTGATCACCAGGTTGATAGATCGATCCCCAGTGTTTAAGGTCATAGTTGCTCTTCTGACGGGACTGGGCCGCCTTGAGATTTTCCCGGACAATACGGACTTGCTCTTCAGCTTGTTGGATAATATCCGGATCAATGAGCGGCCGTTCCCCAGTTTCTGACCAATTCAGAGGGGTTCGACACTTACGTCCATATAGTACCTCGAAGGGTGCTATCTTCAAGCTAGCTTGATAGCTGTTGTTGTATGAGAATTCAGCATACGGGAGAGATTCTTCCCACTTCTTGCCAAATGAGATGACACAAGCACGCAGCATATCTTCAAGCACTTGGTTAACTCGTTCAACTTGGCCTTGGGACTGGGGGTGATAAGCAGAGCTCCAGGTTATATGAGTTCCCATAGCTTGCTGGAAACTTTCCCAGAACTTTGAGGTGAGGAGGCTGCCATGGTCTGAACTGATCTCCTTCGGAAAACCGTGGAGAGTTACAATTCTAGAGATATACAAATATGCTAACTGACTAGCACTGATCGTCTCCTTGACTGGCAGAAAATGTGCAACTTTGGAGAGTTGATCAATGACAACAAGAATAGTATCGTGACCCTTTTGTGACCTGGGAAGACCAGTGCTAAGATCCATTTGAACCTTGTCCCACTTCCACTCAGGGATAGGGAGCGGTTGCAGTTCTAATAGGTTTTTGATGTTCTGCCTTAATGCGAGAGCAAACGTCACATTCGGCAACATAGCGAGCAATGTCTTGCTTCATTTTAGACCACCAGTACCTTTGACGGAGGTCACGATACATCTTGGTACTACTCGGATGAATAGACAGTGGTGTATCATGTGCCTCCTTCATAACTTTGTCTGTCATAAGTTCGAACCGGGGTACTACAATGCGATCTCTGAAATACAAGGTTCCATCTTCAGCAAGCGAGAAATCTTTGGCTTTTTCAAAGACAAGATCTCGTTTCATCTGATCAACTTCAGCGTCTTTTGCTTGCACAGACTTAACAGCTTTCTCAAGATTTGGTTGCAGAACTAGGGTATTAAGAGAACCATCTGGAATGATGTGAAGGTTCAACTTGCGGAGTTCTTCATGAAGAAGGGGTTGAGCTTGCTGAACCATGAGATTGTTGCAATAAGACTTGCGACTCAAAGCATCGCTCATTACATTAGCCTTACCAGGGGTATATGTAATACCGCAGTCATAGTCTGTAATTGTTTCCATCCATCTCTATTGACGGAGATTCAAGTCTGGCTGAGTAAACAGATATTTCAGACTTTGATGATTACTGTAGATCTCGCAACGATTACCGAGGAGGTAATGTCGCCACAACTTCAGTGCATATATAACTGCAACAAGTTCGAGATCATGAACTGGGTAGTTCTCTTCATGAGGACGCAACTGTCGAGAGGCATAAGCAATCACCTTGCGCTCTTGCATTAGGATACAACCTAATCCTTGACGAGACGCTTCACAATAAATCACGAAGTCCTTGCGGGAATCCGAAGGAGCAAGCACTGGGGCAGATGTCAGCTTGTCCTTGAGTGTTTGGAAACTTTCCTGACATTTTTCTGTCCTCTCAAACTTAACGCCTTTGTGAAGCAGATCAGTCAGAGGCTTGGCAATCTTAGAGAAGTTCTCGACAAAACGGCGGCAATAGCTGGTGAGTCCGAGAAAACTTCTCACTTGCTTGACATTCTTCGGGGGAGTCCAGTCAAGAATAGCTTGAACTCATTCTGGGTTGACAGCAATACCATCCTTGGAAATCACATGACCAAGGTAGGTCACTTCGGATAACCAGAATTCACACTTGGAATATTTGGCATATAGCTGATGCTCTCGAAGCTTTTCCAGTACAAGACGAAGATATTCAGCATGTTCTTCTTTATTCTTGGAATATACCAGGATATCATCCAGATAAACCAGGACGAATTTGTCAAGGTAATCCATGAAGATGTAGTTCATTAACCGGGAGAACTTTGCTGGAGCATTGGTTAACCCAAAAGACATGACGGTGTACTCGTATGAGCCATATCGAGTAACGAAAGCGGTCTTGGGAATATCCTCTTCATGAACTCGGATCTGGTGGTAACCCAACCTCAGATCGAGTTTAGAGAATACTGAAGATCCAACAAGTTGATCATACAGATCGTTGATTCTGGGAAGCGGATACTTGTTCTGAATTATTGCTTGGTTGATAGGTCGATAATCTTGAACCAACCGATTCGTTCCATCCTTCTTCTTAACAAAGAGAGAAGGTGCTCCCCAAGCAGAAGAACTGGGGCGGATGAAACCCTTATGAAGTGACTTGTCAATTTCCTCCTTAAGTTCAAGGAGTTCATGCGGCGGCATCTTGTATGGACGCTTGGCAATAGGAGTAGTGCCCGGTTTCAAGTCTATGACAAATTCGACAACTCTAGCAGGGGTACTCCTGGAAGTTCTTCCGGAAAGACATCTTGAAAGTCACGAACAACTGGAACGTTCTCTATTCCCTCAAGAGGTGAAGCATTCAATGCATTCGGAGCATATATCTGGCTCTCGGCATTCTGAGCTGTTCGGGCTGAGTATTGGATTGTCTGGCCAGAAGGATGTGTAAGTTGGACTTTCTTAGCGGCACAGTCGATGAAAGCGTTATGGGCTTTCAGCCAATCCATACCGAGAATGACATCTATGGTAGTAACCTTGAGGGCCATGAGTGAAGCAGTGAACACTAATCCTCCAATTGCAATGTGGTTGTTGTGGGCTATCATCGAGGTATCCCACCTGGATCCTGGAGAGCTAACCACCAGTGGAGGGTACATGTTTTCGAATGATAAGTCTTGCTTGCGTGCAAACGCCTCAGATATGAAGGAATGCGACGCTCCTGAATCAAAAAGAACAGAAGCTGGTACTGAGTTAACAGGGAGGGTTCCCATCACGACAGTCGGTTCCTTTTGAGCCTTTTCAGCATCGACATGGTTGGCATGGCCAAGTACAATAGCAGACGGTCCGGTATTCTGGCTCAGTGGGCAAAACCTGGAATGATGACCTGGCAGCCCACATTTACGGTAGACTCCACGTGTGGGGCGAGGAGCCATAGTATTGGGCTGTCTACTTTGAGCACTGGGTTGTCTTGGCGGTGCGGGCAGATGAGGAGGGGCCACAACATTGGGCTGAACTCTGAGCTGTCTCGGCGGCGAAGGCAGACGAGGTGCAACATAAGATGGCCTTGGTGTTGGAGCAGGTCGGTGATAGACATTGTGAGGAATCCATACTCGATGTTTCTGAGCAGGCTGACCCGAGGATGGGCCAACATCTCGAGTACGCTTGAGCGACTCCTGGTACTCAGTCAGACCAGTTTCAGCTCGGAAAGCTTGGATGACAAGTGTTGCAAAGTCCGCGCAATCATGGACAACAAGTGCGAGCTTTATATCAGGACGCAGTCCTTCACGGAATTTCTCTTGCTTGCGTGCATCAGTGCAGACGTCATCTTCAGCATAGCGGGATAAATCGAGAAATTTCCTCTGATATTCATCCACAGTCATTTTGCCTTGTGTGAGTTTGCCGAACTCCTTCTTCTTCTGGTCCATCAGACCTTGAGGAATGTGCCATGCATGGAAGGCTGACTGAAATTCCTGCCAAGTGGTTATAGTTCTAGCAGGCAGCATACGCCTGTGGCTTTCCCACCATTGAGCAGCTGGACCCTTCAGGTGAAATGCCGCAAAGGTGGCGTAACTGGCAGGGGCAACATTAGCTGACTCCATCTCAAACAGGATGTCACGAAGCCAATCATCAGCATCCATAGGATTGGTGGAGTTGCGGAAAATAGACAGGTTGAGGCACACGAACTCTTGCAATGTTATTGGGGCAGGCTTTTGATGAGCATTCTGGTTTGGAAGCTGGGCTATTATCCCGGTCATAAACTAACAGTTCAGATCAAACTGCTGCATCATTGCGGCAACATAGGGTGGAGGCGGAGGATCGTCAGCCATCCTGCTAAAAACAGCTGGGGCAGTTTATCAAGAACAACTGCAAATGTATGGGGTCATTCATGATGTAACATGAGCAATGAACAAGAAGTCATTAGATACATATTAGTAGTCATTAACCCGCAGGTCCCAGGATCGAAACCTGGCTCTGATACCAACTTGTGACACCCCCGACTCGACCGTGCACTAATCATACATGCAAATGCTCACGATCAAGTCCAGGGACTCACGGGAAGATATCACAACACAACTCTAGACACAAAATAAAATAATACAAGCTTTATATTACAAGCCAGGGGCCTCGAGGGCTCGAATACATAAGCTCGAGTTACACAAGAGTCAACGGAAGCATCAGTATCTGAGTACAGATATAATTAGACAAGGTTGCCTTAAGAAGGCTGAGCAAAACAACGACATCTAGATCGAAAAGGTGCAGGCCTCCTGCCTGGGAGCCTCCTAAACTACTCCTGGTCATCGATCTCCACGTAGTAGTAGGCACCATCGGGGTAGTAGTAGTCGTCAGCGGGATCAACTGTCTCCGGGACTCCGTCATCTGATCGCAGTAATCGGGTATGGGGAAAAAGAGGTAGCAAAGCAACCATGAGTACTTGATGACCCACAAGTATAGGGGATCAATCGTAGTCCTTTCGATAAGTAAGAGTGTCGAACCCAACGAGGAGCAGAAGAAAATGACAAGCGGTTTTCAGCAAGGTATTTTCTGCAAGCACTGAAATTATCGGTAACGAGTAGTTTGATAGCAAGATAATTTGTAACAAGTGACAAGTAGCAATAGTAACAAAGAGTGCAGCAAGGTGGCCCAATCCTTTTTATAGCAAAGGACAAGCCGGAACGATCTCTTATAGTAAGCAAAGTGTTCTCGAGGACACATGGGAATTTCATCTAGTCACTTTCATCATGTTGGTTTGATTCGCATTCGCTACTTTGATAATTTGATATGTGGGTGGACCGGTGCTTGGGTGCTGTTCTTACTTGAACAAGCCTCCCACTTATGATTACCCCCTCTCACAAGCATCCGCAACTACGAAAGAAGAATTAAGATATCTCTAACCATAGCATTAAACGTATGGATCCAAATCAGCCCCTTACGGAATAGCGCATAAACTGGGGTTTAAGCTTCTGTCACTCTAGCAACCCATCATCTAATTACTACTCCACAATGCATTCCCTTAGGCCCAAAGATGGTGAAGTGTCATGTAGTCGACGTTCACATGACACCACTAAGAGAATCAACAACATACATATCATCAAAATATCGAACGAATACCAAATTCACATGATTACTTATGACAAGACTTCTCCCATGTCCTGAAGAACAAAAGTAACTACTCACAAATCATCTTCATGTCCAAGATCAGAGGGGTATTAAATAGCATATTGGATCTGAACATATAATCTTCCACCAAATAAAACAACTAGCATCAACTACAAGATGTAATCAACACTACTAGCAACCCACAGGTACCAATCTGAGGTTTTGAGACAAAGATTGAATACAAGAGATGAACTAGGGTTTGAGATGAGATGGTGCTGGTGAAGATGTTGATGAAGATTGGTCCTCCCACGATGAGAGGATCGTTGGTGATGTCGATGGCGATGATTTCCCCCTCCCGGAGGGAAGTATCCCCGCTAGAATCGCTCCGCCGGAGAGAAAAAGTGCTCCTGCCCAAGTTCTGCCTCAAGACGGTGGCGCACCGTCCCAAAAGTCTTCTCTCTATTTTTTCTAGGGCAAATGGACTTATATACCAGAAAATGGGGGCCAGAGGCTGGCCAGGGGCCCCACAAGCCACCAGGGCGCGCTTGGGGGGGGTGGCGCGCCCTGGTGCCTCGTGGGCACCTGGGTGGCCCCCTCTGGTACTTCTTGCTTCCAGTATTTTTTATTTATTCCAAAATAAATCTCTGTGAAATTTCAGCTCATTTGGAGATGTGCAGAATAGGTATCTCTGACATAGCTTTTTCAGGTCCAGAATTCCAGCTGCTGGCAATCTCCCTCCTTGTGTAAATCTTGCATATTAAGAGAGAAAAGACATTAGAATTGCTCCACAAAGTGTTATATTGATTAAAAACACTATAAATAACAGTAGCAAGACATGATGCAAAATGGACGTATCAACTCCCCCAAGCTTAGACCTCACTTGTCCTCAAGCGAAAGCCAATATCGATAATCATGTCCACATGTTTAGAGAGAGAGGTGTCGATAAAAACAAAATACGAACATAGTAGCATCATGATCATTATTATAACAGCAATATTCATTATCATAAAACTTCTCATGAGCAAGTAACAATTCATCACAACAATGAAGTATAAGGCATAGACTTTCTTGAAAACTAACAAACTACGCTCTCAGTCAACAATGCAATTGCAATTAATCTTATTTTCAGGAAGGGTCTCATGTAGGAGCTTTTTAGCAAGTCCACATACTCAACCATCATATAGTCTTCTATGATTGCTAACACTCACAACATATATATGGAGCAAAAAGTTTCAGCCAGACACATAGAAAGATAGGGGCTTATAACTTCGCCTCCCAACTTATTCACCTCAAGGGTGATGTCAACAATAATAACTCATGATCACTCATATCCAACTGGATATATATGCCTAGATCTTTCCCCACCACATGATGCTTGCAAAAGAGAAAAATAAAAAGGAATAGAGGAGAACACTATTCACTCTTGCATAAAAAGTAAATACATAAAAGTAAAAGATAGGCCCTTCGCAGAGGGGGGCAGAGGTTGTCATGCGCTTTTCGTTGTTGGATGCACAAGCCCTTAATGCAAAGGAACGTCACTTTATATTGCCCCTTGTTATAGCAACCTTTATTATGCAGTCCGTCGCTTTTATTTCTTTGCCATCACAAGTTCATACAAAGCTTATTTTCCCTTACAATAAAAGTTCATACATATTTAGAGGCAATTTTTATTGCTTTTTGCACCGATGACAACTTACTTAAAGGATCTTATTCAATGCATAGGTAGATATAGTGGACTCTCATGACATGAAACTGGGTTTAAGGGTTTTGGATGCACAAGTAGTATCTCTACTTAGTGCGGATTTTTGGCTAGCAAAGATATTGAGCAAGCACCACATGTTGGAGGATCTATGAAAATATAACTTCTATGTGAATATGAGCAAACATAATTCATTACGTTGTCTTCCTTGTACAACATCAATAATTTGACATAAAATACTTAATGGGGCCTCACAATCATAAAAGATGTCCAAGATAGTGTATTTGCATGTGAATCTTCTCTTCCCTATTAATTTTTTCATGAATTGCATCATTGACCAATGCTATGTTTATTAACTTTCAATAAATTTTACCACTTATACTTTTCTTTATGTAATGTCATTGCTTTCCATAAGATTAGCATATGATCTTTTTCAAAATTTTCATTGCTAGGATTGAAACATTAAAGTAAAGAAACAAAAACTCAAACTACTCTTTATTATATAACTCTCAACTCAATTACATAGATAGATAGATCACGAAACTAGCACTCGAAAATAGATCATACTAAACTTTTATTCAACTAGATCATGAAATAACTAAGGATCGAACTAAAAATAGGTAAAGATGATAAAAGTGATGGTGATACGATGCCGGGGCGCCTCCCCCAAGCTTGGCACAAGCCAAGGGGAGTGCCCATACCCATGTACTCAAGTTTCCTTCTTCGGTGATGGTGGTGGTGATGAAGTGGTGGGCTTGTCCTTCAGCTGTAGTAGATACATCAATCTACGGTTGATGCTCCGAAGAGCGATGTTTTGCTCTTCCAACAAAATAACTTCACGAGTGAGAGATGTATTCTGAACAGAAACTATTTCAAAGACTCTTAAGGCTTAAATTACGGATGGGGAGAGATGATCATATAAGGGTTGAAGTATATCTCCCTTCTCTGCGGTCTCCTCCATGGGAATCGCTTGCCCTCCTTCTGGAGCCTGGGGTCCTTCAATTTCCTCGACCTTGTTCTCCTTGCCATCATCTTCCTCCCCCGACGACCACTCGTAATAAACCTCGCTGTAAGGACGTTTGCCTAGCAATGGTTGCGCAATACGGTGCTTGGTACGGAGCTTTTTGGGAGCCATGGCGATCTAGATCTGTCAGAAAAATAGCACGAAACAAGAACAGAGGAGATTTCTGCGATATGGTGGTCAAAACGTCCGGGAGTATACATTAATTTTTTTTTATCTTGCAAAACAAGAAATCCAGAAGAAAACGGAGTCGGGAAGGCTCCCGAGGGGCCCACGAGCCACCAGGGCACGCCTGGGGGATGGCGCGCCCTGGTGCCTCGTGGGCACCAGGTGGGTCCCCTCGGATGTTTCTTATTTTTGTATTTTTTCTAATATTCCAAAACTGACAGAAAATATTTTTATGGAATTTTTGGAGTCGGTTTACTTACCGTATCACGTACCTCTTCCTTTTCAGGGTTCTGGGTGTTCTGGAAGTCTTTCTTATGTATTCCTCCGGTGTAATTGTTTCAATAATATTAGTTTCAACATTAATGGGAGTACCTGAAATATAGTGCTTAATTCTTTGCCCATTCACCACTCTCGTATTAGTGCCTTTGGAGTTGTTTATTTTGATGGCTCCGGAGCGATAAACTTCTTCGATGATATATGGTCCTTCCCATTTAGAGAGAAGTTTTCCTGCAAAGAATCTCAAATGAGAATTGTACAATAGAACTTGCTCACCCACTTTAAATTCCCATTTTTGAATTCTTCTATCATGCCATCTTTTAACTTTTTCTTTAAATAATTTGGCATTTTCAAAAGCTTGGGTTCTCCATTCATCTAATGAGCTGATATCAAATAACCTCTTTTCACCGACAAGTTTAAAATCATAATTGAGTTCTTTAATTGTCCAATATGCTTTATGTTCTAACTCAAGAGGTAAATGACATGCTTTTCCATAAACCATTTTATAAGGAGACATACCCATAGGGTTTTTATAAGCAGTTCTATAAGCCCATAATGCATCGTCAAGTTTCTTAGACCAATTCTTTCTAGATCTATTGACGGTTTTTTGCAAAATTAATTTTATTTCTCTATTGCTCAATTCAACTTGACCACTAGTTTGAGGGTGATAGGGAGATGCAATTCTATGGTTGACATCATATTTAGCAAGCAGTTTACGGAATGCACCATGAATAAAATGTGAACCACCATCAGTCATTAAATATCTAGGGACTCCGAACCTCGGGAAAATAACTTCTTTAAGCATTTTAATAGAAGTGTTATGATCAACACTACTAGTTGGAATAGCTTCTACCCACTTAGTAACGTAATCAACAGCAACTAAAATATGTGTATACCCATTGGATTTAGGAAAAGGTTCCATATAATCAAATCCCCAAACATCAAATGGTTCAATAGCAAGCGAATAATTCATAGGCATTTCCTGATGTCTACCAACATTACCAATTCTTTGACATTCATCACAAGATAAGACAAACTTACGAGCATCCTTAAAAAGAGTAGGCCAATAAAAACCAGATTGTAATACCTTGTGTGCAGTTCTGTCTCCTGCATGGTGTCCTCCGTAAGCCTCGGAATGACACTTCCGTAGGATTTGTTCCTGTTCATGCTCAGGTATACAACGTCTAATAATACCATCTACTCCTTCTTTATAAAGATGTGGGTCATCCCAAAAGTAATGTCTTAAATCATAGAAGAACTTTTTCTTTTGTTGGTACGTGAAACTAGGTGGTATAAATTTAGCAACAATATAATTAGCATAGTTCGCATACCAAGGAGTATTATGAGAAGTATTTATGATAGCTAATTGTTCATCGGGAAAATCATCATTAATAGGAAGTGGGTCATCAAGAACATTTTCCATTCTAGACAAATTATCTGCTACGGGATTCTCAGCTCCCTTTCTATCAATAATATGCAAGTCAAATTCTTGTAGCAATAGAACCCACCTAATGAGTCTAGGTTTAGCATCTATCTTTTCCATAAGATATTTAATAGTAGCATGATCGGTGTGAACAGTTACTTTAGAATCGACTATGTAAGATCTGAATTTATCACATGCAAACACAACTGCTAGAAATTCTTTCTCGGTTGTAGCGTAATTCCTTTGAGCACTGTCTAGGGTTTTACTAGCATAATGGATAACATTTAATTTCTTATCAACTCTCTGTCCTAGAACAGCACCAACAGCATAATCACTAGCATCACACATAATTTCAAAAGGCAAGTTCCAGTCGGGTGGTTGAACAATAGGTGCAGTAGTTAAGGCTTTCTTAAGTGTTTCAAAGGCTTCTACACAATCATCTTCAAAAACAAATGGAACATCTTTTTGCAAGAGATTGGTAAGAGGTCTAGAAATTTTAGAGAAGTCTTTAATAAACCTCCTATAGAAACCAGCATGACCAAGGAAACTTCTTATACCTTTAATATCTTTAGGACATGGCATTTTCTCAATAGCATCAACCTTAGCTTTATCAACTTCAATACCTCTTTCAGAAATTTTATGCCCCAAGACAATACCTTCATTCACCATAAAGTGGCACTTCTCCCAATTCAAGACAAGGTTAGTTTCCTCACATCTCTGCAGAACTCGATCAAGGTTGCTCAAGCAATCATCAAAAGAAGTTCCGTAAACAGAAAAATCATCCAAGAAAACCTCAACAATCTTTTCACAAAAGTCAGAGAATATAGCAGTCATACATCTTTGAAAGGTAGTAGGTGCATTTCATAAACCAAAAGGCATATGTCTATAAGCATAAGTTCCAAAAGGGCAAGTAAAGGTGGTTTTCTCTTGATCGGATTGTGATACGAGTATTTGAGAAAAACCAGAATAACCATCTAGGAAACAAAAGTGTGTATGCTTAGACAATATTTCTAACATTTGATCAATAAAAGGTAAGGGGTAATGATCTTTTCTAGTGGCTTTGTTTAATTTTCTAAAATCAATTACCATCCTATAACCAGTTACAATCCTTTGCGGAATGAGTTCATTTTTATCATTAGGAACAACGGTAATACCTCCTTTCTTTGGGACACAATGAACGGGACTTACCCATCTACTATCAGCTATGGAATAGATTATACCTGCTTCCAGAAGCTTTAATATTTCAGTTCTTACCACCTCTTTCATCTTAGGATTTAATCATCGTTGGTGGTCGACAACTGGTTTAGCATCAGGCTCCATATTAATTTTGTGCTGACATAGAGTGGGACTAATAACCTTAAGATCATCAAGAGTATATCCAATAGCAGCTCAGTGCTTCCTTAGAGTTTTTAGTAATCTCTTTTCTTCATGCTCTGAAAGGTTAGCACTGATAATAACAGGATATATCTTCTTTTCATCAAGGTAAGCATATTTCAATGTATCAGGCAATTGCTTCAATTCAAATACAGGATCACCCTTAGGTGGAGGAGGGCCTCCAAGAGTTTCAACAGGCAAATTGTGTTTAAGGATAGGTGGTTGATCAAAGAACATCTTATCTATTTCATTTCTTTCATTCATATGCATATCATTTTCATGGTCTAGCAAATATTGTTCTAACGGATCAGTAGGAGGTACGGTAATAGAAGCAAGACCAATAATTTCATCTTTACTAGGCAATTCCTTATCATGAGGTTGTCTACGAAACTTGGAGAAATTGAACTCATGAGACATACCACCAAAATCAACACTAACAGTTTCTTTAGCGCAATCAATCTTGGCATTAACAGTGTGCAAGAAAGGTCTACCAAATATAATGGGACAAAAATCATCTTGTGGAGAACCGAGGACTAGAAAATCAGTAGGGTATTTTATTTTTCCACACAAGACTTCAACATCTTTAACAATCCCAAGTGGTGTAATGGTATCTCTGTTTGCAAGTTTAATAGTAACATCAATGTCCTCTATTTCAATAGGTGCAATGTCATTCATAATTTCTCGATATAAGGTAAACGGAATAGCACTCACACTAGCACCCAAATCACATAAGCCATGATAACAATGATCTCCTATTTTAACAGAGACAACAGGCATGCCTACAATGGGTCTGTTTTTATCTTTAGGATCTGGTTTAGCAATTCTAGCTGCTTCATTACAGAAGTAAATAACATGCCCATCTATATTATCGACCAAGAAATCTTTCACCATTGCAACATTAGGTTCAACTTTAATTTGTTTGGAGGGTCTGGGTGATCTAATATTACTTTTGTTAACCACAGTTGAAACTTTAGCATGTTCCTTGATCCTAACAGGAAAAGGTGGTTTCTCAATATAAGCAGTAGGCACAACTGGATCAGCATGGTAAACAATTGTTTCTTCTTTAACACTAACGGGTTCTTCTTTTAATTCAATAGGTGGGTGATATTTAAACCACTTCTCCTTAGGGAGATCAACATGAGTAGCAAAGGATTCACAAAAGGAGGCTACTATCTCAGAGTCAAGTCCATATTTAGTGCTAAACTTGTGAAAAGCATCAGTAGCCATAAAAGATTTAACACAATCAAACTCAAGTATTATACCTGACTCATTACCTTTGTCGAGTTCCCAATCTTCAGAGTTGCGTTTAATTCTTTCCAGAAGATCCCATCTGAATTCAATAGTTTTCTTCATAAAGGAGCCAGTCGAAGAAGAATCGAGCATGGTTTGATTATCATGAGAAAACCGAGCATAAAAATTATGTAAGATAATTTTTCTTGAGAGGTCATGATTGGGGCATGTGTACATCATGTACTTAAGCCTCCCCCAAGCTTGAGCGATGCTTTCTCCTTCACGAGGCCAAAAATTATATATATAATTCCGATCACGATGAACCAAATGCATAGGATAAAATTTCTGATGGAATTCCAGTTTCAATCGGTTCCAGTCCCATGTATCAGTATCATCACATAGTCTATACCATGTCAATGCCTTTCCCTCCAAAGATAAAGGGAATACTTTCTTCTTAACTCCATCTCCGGATAAACCTGCAAGCTTAAACAATCCACAAATTTCATCCACATAGATCAAGTGCATATCAGGATGTACCGTTCCATCTCCTGCATAAGGATAAGCTAGCAGTTTCTCTATCATACCGGGAGGAATTTCATATGAAATATTTTCAGTAGGTGCAGTAGGTTGAGGAGCAACTATTGGTGTTTACGGTCGAGGTGAAGATACCCCGAACAAACCCCTCAAAGGATTACTTTCCATAGTGACAAGTGACAGTAAATTTCAGCACGTAATATAAATGTTTCCTTACCAAATTCCACTCACCAAAGGCGCTTCAGTCCCCGGCAACGGCGCCAGAAAAGAGTCTTGATGACCCACAAGTATAGGGGATCAGTCGTAGTCCTTTCGATAAGTAAGAGTGTCGAACCCAACGAGGAGCAGAAGGAAATGACAAGCGGTTTTCAGCAAGGTATTTTCTGCAAGCACTGAAATTATCGGTAACGAGTAGTTTGATAGCAAGATAATTTGTAACAAGTGACAATTAGCAATAGTAACAAAGAGTGCAGCAAGGTGTCCCAATCCTTTTTATAGCAAAGGACAAGCCGGAACGATCTCTTATAGTAAGCAAAGCGTTCTCGAGGACACATGGGAATTTCATCTAGTCACTTTCATCATGTTGGTTTGATTCGCGTTCGCTACTTTGATAATTTGATATGTGGGTGGACCGGTGCCTGGGTGTTGTTCTTACTTGAACAAGCCTCCCGCTTATGATTACCCCCTCTCGCAAGCATCCGCAACTACGAAAGAAGAACTAAGATAACTCTAACCATAGCATTCAACGTATGGATCCAAATCAGCCCCATACGGAATAGCGCATAAACTAGGGTTTAAGCTTCTGTCACTCTAGCAACCCATCATCTAATTACTACTCCACAATGCATTCCCTTAGGCCCAAATATGGTGAAGTGTCATGTAGTCAACGTTCACATGACACCACTAAGAGAATCAACAACATACATATTGATGTCTACTACACAACTTATTCTTGTAGACTCGTGTTGGGCCTCCAAGCGCAGAGGTTTGTAGGACAGTAGCAATTTTCCCTCAAGTGGATGACCTAAGGTTTATCAATCCGTGGGAGGCGTAGGTTGAAGATGGTATCTCTCAAACAACCCTGCAACCAAATACAAGAAATCTCTTGTGTCCCCAACACACCCAATACAATGGTAAATTGTATAGGTGCACTAGTTCGGCGAAGAGATGGTGATAAAAGTGTAGTATGGATAGTAGATATAGGTTTTTGTAATCTGAAAATATTAAAACAGCAAGGTAGCAAGTAACAAAAGTAAGCACAAACGGTATTGCAATGCTTAAAAACAAGGCCTTGGGTTCATACTTTCACTAGTGCAATCTCTCAACAATGCTAACATAATTGGATCATATAATAGTCCCTCAACGTGCGATAAAGAATCACTCCAAAGTTCATATTCGCGGAGAACATAAGATAGAAATTATTGTAGGGTACGAAACCACCTCAAATTTATCCTTTCCGATCAATCTATTGAGCCATCCCTATAAGTGTCACGAATAGCCCTAGAGTTCGTACTAAAATAACACCATATGAAACACATCAACTAACCCTAATGTCACCTAGATACTCCAATTTCACCACAAGTATCCGTGAGTTGATTATACGATATGCATCAAACAACTTCATAATCATAATATTCAATCCACACAAAGAACTCCAAGGAGCACCCCAAAGTTTCTATCGGAGAAAAGATAATGAAAACGTGCATCAACCCCTATGCATAGATTACCCCAATGTCACCTCGGGAATCCGCGAGTTGAGTGCCAAAACATATATCAAGTGAATCAATATAATACCCCATTGTCACCACGGGTATTCATATGCAAGACATACATCAAGTGTTCTCAAATCTGAATATTCGATCCGACAATAACGAAACCTCAAAGGGAAAAGATTCGATTCATCACAACAAAGATAGAGAGGGAGGAAACACCATATGATCCAACTATATTAACAAATCTCGTGATACATCAAGATCGTGCCAAATCAAGAACATGAGAGAGAGAGAGAGATAAAACACATAGCTACTGGTACAAACCCTCAGCCCCGAGGGTGAACTACTCCCTCCTCATCAGGGAGACCGCCGGGATGATGATGATGGCCTCCGGTGATGATTTCCCCCTCCGGCAGGGTGCCGGAAAAGGGATGTAGATTAGATCGTGGAGGTACAGAGGCTTGTGGCAGCGGATTCGAAGTTCTAGGGTTATTTCTGGGGGTTTCTCTATTTATAGGATTTTTCAGCGTTGGAATCAGGTCAGACGGAGCCACGTGGGCCCCACGAGGTACCAGGGCGCGCCTGGGGGGGTGGCAGGCCCTGGTGCCTCGTGGGCACTGGGTGGCCCCCCCTCCAGTGGGTCTTGGTTCTAGTATTTTTTTATTTATTCCAGAAAAAATCTCCAAAATGTTTCATCCAATTCCAAGAACTTTTATTTCTGCACAAAAAACAACACCATGGCAATTCTGCTTAAAACAGCGTCAGTCCGGGTTAGTTCTAATCAAATCATACCAAAACCATATAGAATTGTTATAAACATGGCATGAATACTTCATAAGATATTGATACGTTGGAGACGTATCACATATCATCAAAATATCGAACGAATACCAAATTCACATGATTACTTATGACAAGACTTCTCCCATGTCCTCAAGAACAAAAGTAACTACTCACAAATCATCTTCCTGTCCAAGATCAGAGGGGTATTAAATAGCATATTGGATCTGAACATATAATCTTCCACCAAATAAACCAACTAGCATCAACTACAAGATGTAATCAACACTACTAGCAACCCACAGGTACCAATCAGAGATTTTGAGACAAAGATTGAATACAAGAGATGAACTAGGGTTTGAGATGAGATGATGCTGGTGAAGATCTTGATGAAGATTGGTCCTCCCACGATGAGAGGATCGTTGGTGATGTCGATGGCGACGATTTCCCCCTCCCGGAGGGAAGTATCCCCGGCAGAATCGCTCCGCCGGAGAGCAAAAGTGCTCCTGCCCAAGTTCCGCCTCGAGACGGCGGTGCACCGTCCCAAAAGTCTTCTCTCTATTTTTTCTAGGGCAAATGGACTTATATACCAGAAAATGGGGGCCAGAGGCTGGCCAGGGGCCCCACAAGCCACCAGGGCGCGCCTGGGGGGATGGCGCGCCCTGGTGCCTCGTGGGCACCTGGGTGGCCCCCTCTGGTACTTCTTGTTTCCAGTATTTTTTATTTATTCCAAAATAAATCTCCGTGAAATTTCAGCTCATTTGGAGATGTGCAGAATAGGTATCTCTAACATAGCTTTTCAGGTCCAGAATTCCAACTGCCGGCAATCTCCCTCCTTGTGTAAATCTTGCATATTAAGAGAGAAAAGGCATTAGAATTGCTCCACAAAGTTTTATATTGATTAAAAACACTATAAATAATAGTTGCAAAACATGATGCAAGATGGACGTATCAGTACTCATCCAAAGTACTCGCAAGACTTACATCAGAACTATGCTAATCATGCATCGGTATCAAAGGGAAAGGCTGTATCTGTGGACTGGACTGCAGAATTGCCAGAATAGAGAGAAGGCCTAGCCTATCGAAGACTAGCATCTTGCAGCGTCTTGCAGCATTAGAAGAGTGCAGATTAGTAGCATAACATAAAGTAGTAAGTAATAGTAGCAATGCCCAGAGATCCTTCCTCGACTCCCTGCGAGAAAGCAATCCCGGAGCTAACATATTAATTAAACAACACGAGTATCCAGTTCTAATTATAGTAGATCGGGATACTCTCTGAGCGTCCGTTACCGTGGACATGGCTATTCGAATAGATATACTTCCCTGCAGGGGTGCATCAACTTACCCAACACACTCGATTAACTCTGGCCGGACCCACTTTTCCTGGTCATGCCTGGCCTCGATTGATTGACACGTCGTAGTCCTACCTAGGCTTCGCAGAGAGGTCCCCGCCGGTCTACATCCTAAGCGCTCAGGGGTCTTTGGCCCATCGCCCTTTGCACTCCGGGTCGTTGCGCACAGGATCAGCCTCACCACGTTGTGCCTGTGGGTATCTGCTGTCGCCCGGCCACAATGCTGAACTGGACATCTGATGAACCTTTCGGGAAAATCGTACGACGCCGAGTGCTAACCCGCGTGGTGGTTAGTGCGAAAAGGCCAGAGGCCTACTCAGAACACATATCCAAACCCTTAGTGTACTGGGAGCTCGCGGAGACGAGCAGTGATTCACGATCAGTGATCCCATCGCCCCGTCTCGTGGACTTACGGCAAGGGCCAGGCCCATCCCTCTCCTGGGGCAGTCTGCCTGCCCGGCCGTGCCATGTAATTATCTTGCGGGTAACCTCACGGTCAACCCGACTTCACATCTCTCATGGGTACCCCTCGGGGTCGACCCGACTTCAACAGGGGACTGAGGTAAATTCGGGGTATCCGTGTGTCCATAACATCACGGGGGAATCCGGGGAATCACCCTCGATGGATTCCCACTCGATGTACCCGTCAAGGTGAACTTGGAGGAATCACCCTCGATGGGTTCACACTTGAGGGGTTGCACAATAGAGGCATCATTGGAGGTGGTGAAAGAGGAATCACCCTCGATAACCCACAACCGATTAGCCACGATACAGAGATATCATCAGGAGTGAGGTGGGAGGTATCACCCTCGGCACTCGATAGTAACTCTGCAGAGTCGTACAACTAAGGGGGTGTGCGGTGCTGTGTCGGTCTCTGCACATCGATCACGTTGATCGAAACATCTAGAAGCAAAGCGTGGCAACACGGACAAGGGTGCGGGGCCACTGATGGATCACAAGCCAGTCTATACTAAGCATATAGGACAACGGTTAAGGTATCAACAGCAGGTTACAAAATCAGGCTATGCATCAGAATAAGTGCATTCAATTACAGTAGCAAAATCTAATGCAAGCATGGGAGAGAAAGAATGGGCAATATAGGAATGATCAAGGGGGTTTTGCTTGCCTGGAAGCTCTGCTGAAAAAGGCTAGACGTTTGCGACGTAGTCGTACTCAGAGGCCACGTCGGTCTCGGGGTCTACTGGAGAGAAGAGGGGGAGGAAACAGATAAATACATAGCAAACAAATGCAATCACAAAGCATGACATGGCAAAATGCAGTGCATGGGTGACCTAATGCATCTCTAAACCATTTTAGTTAACCTAGGAATTAAACTGGAATTAATTACTGGAGGTTATGCACTATTCATCTGCCAGAAACAGGTCTAAAGTTACCCGTTCACCTACTTAGGGGATTCTAACATGAATGCAGATGACATATTCGGATTCATTAGATTTTTATGATCAACTTTCATATAGAAAGCATTTTTATCGGAGTTACGGTTGAATTTCTAGGAATTTCTGAAGTTTTAAACATTTCTGAAAATCCTGGGATTATTTTTAATTCGAAAAAAATCCACTGAAACTGCTAGGTGCACCCGGTGCAGTGCACCCAGCGTGCACCAGAGGCTGACCAATGGGCCCCGTTGACTGCCCAATCAGCAGTCAACGTTGACTCGTTGACTGGTCAACGAGGCCTAGGGGGTCCCACACGTCAGTTACTGGGGGAACCCAGTCAGCACGATTGACTCGGTTAACGGGGTCGTGGGACCCGCTGGCAGTGACACAGGGGAGGGCCACGTGGCGGCCAGGTCAGCAGCCGGCGCCGGAGCTGCTCCGGCGGCCCTTTTCACGGCGGCTCCTCGCCGGAGTTGGCCGGAAAGTCGCTACAGTGACTCGTTTGCGGCGCGGGAACTTGCGTTCGAAAGCTGGCGTTGCCGCGCGTCGTGTGGTGCTACTGGACCGATCGGAGGTGGCCGGAGGAGGGCGTTGCATCGACGCCGGCGGCAGTGATCTATGGGAGCTTCGTGGAAACAGCAAAGTAGCACGCGCGCGAGCGGTTTGAAGGGCCAGGCCGCACTACTGGAGTGCCCCGAGCACAACGATGTGCTCGGACGGCCATGACAACGACAGGAACAGCGGCGGCGAACCGCACGGCGGAGTTGGGCTCGGCCAACCATGGCGGCAGCAGCTAGAGCTCGAGATCGAGCTCAAGCAGAGAAGGAGGAGGGGTCGGGGCTTACGTAGGAGCTCAAGGAGGCTCGGCGACGGCTTAGAAGTGCAGAGGAGTGGCGGATCGACGCGGCGGACGGTGTTGACCGAAGAAGAGGATCGGCTCGATCCGGCGGCGTTGGTGCAGCTCCGCTCGAATGGAGACCCGTGGATGAAGTGGCACTCGACGGCGGTCCCTTTTGACACCAGCCGAGGGCGTGGGATGGCCGGTGGCCACAGCAATGACGAGGCACGGCGGCGGGCACGCTCGGCCATGCTGCAGAGGAGGGAAGCAAGCGGTGGGGGAGAGTGGCTGCGGCGTCCAAGGGGAGCGGGTGAGTCGACCTTATCCTCCTGAAGACGCCTGTAGCCGGTAGGTGGCGAGCAGTGGCCGGAGCCACCATGCTCTGGCCATGGCGGCATCGATAGCAAGGCGGGAGCAGGTAGGGGAGGTGCTGGTGGGCTGGGCCAGCGCTGGGCCTTAGGCCAGGTAAGCCAGGTGAGTCTTGCCCTTTTCTTTTTTTCTTCTGTTTTTTCATTTATTTAAAAACAGAGGCAGTCAGGGAATTTTTAGGGCTACCAAAACATTTTATAAAAATGTGGGACTAGGCCACATAATTACTTAGTATTATTTGGCACTGCCACAAAAGGTTTGGAGGCAAGATGATTCCATATGAATTTTCCACATTTAAAATGGCATTTTAAATGCTGAAATGGCACTGTTTTTATTTGCTATAGTCCATCTTAGCTAAGAGGTGATGTTGTTTTCCTTAACAATCATTTGTTATGGAACTTTTGCTAAATGATGAACTATTTTGCAGCAACTTTTGTGCAACTTCATTTTTC
This sequence comes from Elymus sibiricus, assembly GCA_039707655.1. Taxonomy (NCBI): domain Eukaryota; kingdom Viridiplantae; phylum Streptophyta; class Magnoliopsida; order Poales; family Poaceae; genus Elymus; species Elymus sibiricus. Next base: position 311,950,364 of record CM077666.1, read on the forward strand.
ACTTGCAATTTGAATTGATTTCAGTGGTGGAATTTGAAATGAGATATGAATCCACTGTGATCAAGCATTGCAAAACAAGGTGACTTAGCATAATCATGAAGATCACTGTAGCTCATTACATAGGGGTGTTACAGCTAAGGAGGAGGTAGAGAAGCACCTGTCCATCAAGGAATCGGTGGTGGAGTACCAACGCGAGCTCTGGCGCCACCATGATACGTCTCCAACGTATCTATAATTTATGAAGTATTCATGCCATGTTTATTATAGTTTTGTATGATTTTGGTGCACTTTTATATGGCTTTTATATTATTTTTATGGACTAACATATTGACCTAGTGCCCAGTACCAGTTGCTGTTTTTCTGCTTGTTTTTGGTTTTCCAGAAAATCCATATCAAATGAAGTCCAAATGCAGCGAAACTTTTTGACAATTTTTTCTGGAAGGAAACAGACCCAGGAAGCTTCAGGGGAGCAGCAGAAGACCCACAGGGTCCCCACAAGCCACCAGGGCGCGCCACCCCCCCCCCCCCCCAGGCGCGCCCTGGTGCCTCGTGGGCCCCCTATGGCACCTCTTTGTGTGATTCCGACACTGAAAAATCCTATATATTCAGAAACCCCCAAAAGTTAACCTAGATGAGTTTTTACGCCACCTCAAGCCTCTGTACCAAGGAGATCCCATCTGGAGCCCTTTTCCGGCACCCTGTCGGAGGGGGGAATCATCACCGGAGGCCATCTTCATCATCCCGGCGGTCTCCATGACGAGGAGGGAGTAGTTCACCCTCGGGGTTGAGGGTATGTACTAGTAGATATGTGTTTGATCTCTCTCTCTCGTGTTCTTGATATGGCATGATCTTGATGTATCGCGAGCTTTGTTAATATATTTGGATCATATGGTGTTTCTTCCCTCTCTATCTTTGTTGTGATGAATCGAATCTTTTCCCTTTGAGGTTTCGTTATTGTCGGATTGAATATTTCAGATTTGAGAACACTTGATGTATGTCTTGCATATGAATACCCGTGGTGACAATGGGGTATTATATTGATTCACTTGATGTATGTTTTGGCACTCAACTCGCGGATTCCCGAGGTGACATTGGGGTAATCTATGCATAGGGGTTGATGCACGTTTTCATTATCTTTTCTCCGATAGAAACTTTGGGGTGCTCCTTGGAGTTCTTTGTGTGGATTGAATATTATGATTATGAAGTTGTTTGATGCATATCATATAATCAACTCACGGATACTTGTGGTGACATTGGAGTATCTAGGTGACATTAGAGTTGGTTGATGTGTATCATATGGTGTTATTCTAGTACGAACTCTAGGGCTGTTTGTGACATTTATAGGAATAGCTCAATGGATTGATTGGAAAGGATAACTTTGAGGTGGTTTCGTACCCTACAAACAATTTCTATCTTATGTTATCCGCTAATGGGAACTTTGGAGTGATTCTTTATCGCACGTTGAGGGATTGTTATATGATCCAATTATGTTAGCATTGTTGAGAGATTGCACTAGTGAAAGTATGAACCCTAGGCCTTGTTTTCAAGCATTGTAATACCGTTTATGCTCACTTTTGTTACTTGCTACCTTGCTGTTTTTTTATTGTTCGCACTACAAAAACCTATATCTACTATCCATACTACACGTTTATCACCATCTCTTCGCCGAACTAGTGCACCTATACAATTTACCTTTGTATTGGGTGTGTTGGGGACACAAGAGATTTCTTGTATTTGGTTGCAGGGTTGTTTGATAGATATCATCTTCATCCTACGCCTCCCACGGATTGATAAACCTCAGGTCATCCACTTGAGGGAAAATTGCTACTGTCCTACAAAACTCTGCGCTTGGAGGCCCAACACGAGTCTACAAGAATAAGTTGTGTAGTAGACATCACGCAACTACTACGAGTATTACAACGTTGAGGGTGACGCTAAGGACGAGGATGAGGACGACGCCGCGGTCGAGTTCATCCTGGGGGACGTGAGTCCACCAACGGCGGAATGACGCCAGGACAAGTCGTCGACGTCTCATTTTACATCGGTGAGGCATAGGGCGGCGCGTCGGCGACTTTGTTAAAATTATGCTGACTTAACCTTTGTTTAGAATGCTGGTATTTTGTTAGAGCAATGTTTAGGTCAACTGGCTCTGTTTAATTACTAAATATGCTCGATTAAGTAAGTGTGGTCTGTGTGCTGTAGGCTCTTTTGTGTACCCAAATTAGCAAGTGATGTTAAATTATGCAATGACGTGGATGAGCACTGTAACCAGGGAAATTTGGACCAAAATTTGAATGATCAAACTCATCGCATGCGCGTAAAGCAGAAGAATTGTTTGCGATGGTATGTTATCGCACACATTTGTTCAAAGTGAACCGTGTCCGATGACACTTTCCGCGCCATGTTTTCCCGCACATATCGAAAAATTTCACCTACCGCCGATATATCTAAATCTCCCACCTCCCCACCCCCTTTTATCCCCGACCAAGAGCCACATTTCCCCTTTTCCTCCTTCCTTCCTAAGCTATAGCCGTTTCCTCGCTTGCTTGCTCGCTCTCGCCGTCTCGCATCCGACCACCGCGGACGGTATGGTCTTCTTGAATGACCTCTCCAGCGGTTCCTCCTCCGATGACGACTCTATCACCAGCCAGGTATGCCTCTCTCCTCTCTCTCGCTCCCCTAGGCTTAGGGTTATGATTTGGAATTGAGGATTTTAACCTGGTGGCCAATTTGAGCCATTTCTTCCTCTTGTAGCTCCCTAGGACCATCACTTGCAAGGAATGGAGTGGGGTAGCTGAATTTTTGATTGTTTCATGCTATTATATTATCAATCTTGTATGCAATTTTATATCGTTTTTGGGAACTAACCTATTAACCTAGTGCCCAGTGCCAGTTCCTGTTTTTTCCTATTTTATTATTTCGCAGAAAAACCATACCAAAAGAAGTCCAAACAGATGAAACTTTACGGTGATTTTTCTGGACCAGAAGGGGCCCTAGAAGCTTCGGGGGAGACCAGACGATGCACGAGAGAGCCACAAGCTCAGGTGGCGCGCCCCCGGGGGGCATTACCCAGGCTTGTGGGCCACTCGCAACTCCATTTGACCTAATTCCAAGCCTATAAATTTCCTAAAATCGAGAAACCACCAGAGCGAGACCCGAAACAATTATTTCGCCGGCGCAAGCCTTTGTTCTTCCGCGATCCCATCTGGAGGCCTCCGCTGGTACTCTGCCGAAGGGGAATCGATCACGGAGGGCCTCTACATCAACCTTGTTGCACCTCCGATGATGTGTGAGTAATCCCTCACACGACCTACGGGTCCATAGCAGTTAGCTAGATGGCTTTCTCTCTCTCTTTGATCTTCAATACAATGTTCTCCTCGGAGTTCTATTCGATGTAATCTTCTTTTGCGGTGTGTTTGTTAGGGTCCGATGAATAGTGGGTTTATGATCATATTATTCGTTGTAAGTAATTGAGTTACATTCTTAACTTTATTATGTGTGATTGTTATAGCTATGTAATGCTTTCGATCTATGAGTTTTCTTTGGCCAAGTTGATGATTAGATCTTCAGTGGAAGTGGTGCATAGTAGTAGGTTCAATCTTGCAGTGTCCTCACTCTATGATAGGAGGAGTAGCGAGGAACGTATTTGTATTGTTGCTACTAAGGATAAAATGATGGGGTTTCATCATATTGATTGATCTTATTTTGTCTACATTATGTCATCATGGTTAAAGCATTACTCTGTTTGTCATGAACTTAATACTTAGAGAGGCAAGCATAGAAGCGCTCTCAAAGTGGAGTAATAGTAGTAGATGCAGATGGATGTCGGTCTACTTGTCACGGACGTAATGCCTATGTACTGATCATGCCATGAATAACATCATAATTATTTGCTTTTCTATCAATTGCCCAACAGTAATTTGTCTACCCACCGTTTGCTATGTTCTTGAGAGAGATGCCTCTAGTGAAAGCTATGGCCCCCCGGGTCCATTCACCATTATTACTAAAACACTAAAAAGCTCACTGCAATTTATTTACTTTTATTTTCTTTTGCAATATCTCCCACTATCAGAATTAATCCTTGCAATTAACGAGTACAAGGGGATTGACAACCCTCTTGCCCGTGTTGGGTGCAAGTATTTTGTTTGTGTGTGTGTAGGTATGATGTCTACTACACAACTTTTATTCTTGTAGGCGTTGTTGGGCCTCCAAGTGCAGAGTTTTGTAGGACAGTAGCAAATTTCCCTCAAGTGGATGACCTAAGGTTTATCAATCCGTGGGAGGTGTAGGATGAAGATGGTCTCTCTCAAACAACCCTGCAATCAAATACAAGAAATCTCTTGTGTCCCCAACACACCCAATACAATGGTAAATTATATAGGTGCACTAGTTTGGCGAAGAGATGGTCATACAAGTGTAGTATGGATAGTAGATATAGGTTTTTGTAATCTGAAAATATAAAAACAGCAAGGTAACAAGTAACAAAAGTGTCAGGCCCATTTCTGGAATAAATCACAGAATAGCCTCAAGTCACACCAGCCCCAAGATCTGAACAACTGGTGGACTCCCTTGATATAGATATCCAGTACATACATAATATTACACAGGGTTGAGCCAGAGTGCTCAACAATTTATTACAAACTTGCTAATATACTACGGTGGCGGAATATGACAGTGGTGTGGTGGTAGTACAACACTGATACAATAAAGTAGAGCCAAGCGTCAGTGTGAGGCTTGACTATTTTATTTGGTGTAGCGGAAGCACTGCGGATGATACACGTGGTAGACTCCATGACCACTGACTGACTGACTGGGAACACCTCTAAGCATCGGGCTCGCTAGCGCACTCGTCCTCCACAAGCTCGTCTTCCTCCAGATCTGGCCAAATTAACAAGCCAGGGACAAGCCTGTGAGTACGTTGGAATGTACTCGCAAACATTATGAACGAAAGATATACCGAATGCATATGCTCATGCTGGATTAAATGTTATGCATATGCTAACCAAAATTTAATCATGGCATGATAAATATTAATACGGTGCGGAAGAATAAATATAAAATTTTAGTGACAAACAAAAAAAAGTTAATGGAGAATCGGGCGAGACAAGACCGCCCGAGAATCCAAAAGAAAATATAAAAGTGGAGAATCGGGCGAGACAGAACCGCCCGAGAATCCAAAAGAAAATACAAAAGTGGAGAAGGGCTAGATAGGACCGCCCGAGAATCCAAAAGAAATGCCAAACGGGTGTCTAAAAGCGACGCCTCGAGAGGTCTTGAAAAGAAATGCCAAACGGGTGTCTAAAAGCGATGCCTCAAGAGGTCTTGAAAAGAAATGCCAAACGGGTGTATAAAAGCGACGCCTTGAGAGGTCTTGAAAATAAATGAGTATCCGGGTAGTCTAGCCATCCCATGAGATACTCAGAAAAGAAAATAAAACTGAGTGCCCGGGTAGTCTAGCCAGCCCAAGTGACATTCAGAAAATAAAATAAAACGAGTGCACGGGTAGTCTAGCCAGCCCAAGTGACACTCAGAAAATTCATATAAGAGAAACGGGTTAGTCCACAATAATATTTATGATGACAATAATATTCATGATGACATCAGTAGTGACAACAATTATCCTGCAAAAATAATTTATGCTCAATTTAATTATTTCCTCCGAAGACCGACACCGGGACCGACAATTGACCCTGCCCAGCTAACGTCCTTGACCGTGGACACGGCTATTCGAATAGATATAACTCTGCAGAGGGGGTACTCTTTACCCACGTGTATGAGATTTCTTTAGCCAGCACCGTGACGCTGGCTAATTCCCATTACGGTCTTTGGGTTGAAAACACGCCTGACCAGCACACACCAGATTAACTTTCCGGATGCCAGGAATCACCCAAAGCATCGTTCAAGAAAAACTCTAAGTCGGGGAGACCATCATCTCGACTAGCATGGGATGACTATTCATACGCGCGGATTACAAGGGGTGCCCCCCTCTCGGCCCAGCCGGATACACCCATGCCCCCTGACCAGATGACTGGCATTAGTCATGGTCGTGGAACCCTCATCATGGCCTCTCTAAGTGGTGTGCACACGGAAAGGGGTTAGCAACTTACTGAGTCGTACTTCCCTCGCGGGAAGACTCGTGGCAGCACGGTATTTAGCTAGGTGTGACGGAACAAGACTCGATCTAGGTCGACTCAGGAGGTGTTGTTATTATGACTGGCATGTCTCACATGCCACGATGACACCGTCGTGTCATAACTCGGCCCGTGCGCACCGGCACGTCCAAGGCAGGAGACACACTCCTGAATTCTCACCACACACTTCACGTTAGATGGATTCCCTGAATGCATGCAAGATGTGCACAAGATGATGAGACCATGCATGAGACCACTATTACTACATATACGGTGAAACTTCAAACCGATGCAACCATGCATGCAATTCACCATATCCCAAGTTCAAAAATGCTTGCCTTGCTCAAAGTAGTCAGAAAGTGATCCCTCGAAATTCCTGGCAGAATCCCCCTCTTCGTTTTCTGCAAAATAAAAATCCAAATTCAAATTAAAAAAATTGCAACAGTACAAAAAGTTGTCTCAATTTTTTTTAAATAAATACTAAAAAGACTAGAGAGAAAAAGAAGAATTTCAAAAAAAGAATCAACTCAAACTGATTTGTCGTTTAAAAGTTATTAAAGTTTTAAAACCAGGGGCCTTTCTGCAAAAAACCAATAGCCAACAGGTCCCTGTGCGGTTAAAAAGAAAATGCCTCGGGCAGAATACGCTTTCCAGCGCAGAAAGCGTAACGAGGCAAAATACGCTTTCGGTTTAAAACCAGAAAAAAAGAAAACGCTGACGGGTGGGGTCCACCCGTCAGGTTTAAATTTGAACGCGCTCGCGCGCAAGAATAGGGAGGGGATGGCGGTCACCGGCGGCGATCGCCGGAGTTCTAGGAGGCGGCGATGGTCGGGATGTGATCGGGGTGGTACTCCGCGTCGGTGGGTGGTGGTGGTGGTCGCCGGCGAGCACCAAAACGACGGCGAGGTCGTCTCCGGTGGACGGCGGCATCGGGTGGTTGCGGATCTCGTCGGAGAGGCGTGGCAGCACCGAATTGAAGCGCGGAATCGATGAGTGGGTGCACGAGAAGACGACTGGTGGATTTTGACGAGCAGTGGTGGAGTAACGACGACGTGCGGATCGTGGAAGATGGTGGCGGATCGGTGGTCGGAGAGGTAGAAGAAGACCTCCCCGAGGTCGGGGAAGAGCGTGGGGTGCCGATTGGAGGCGAGTGGAGGTAGTGTGTGTAGTGAACGGAGCTCGGGAGGGCCTTTTATAGGCGATCCGAGGAGGTCCAGTGCGGGGCGGATCACGTCGGAGTTACTCCGGCCGGCGAGGTAGTTAGGGGCGGTGGCGAGGTTGGTGCGGGATTAGAGAGGTTGACGGAGTTATCTGGAATAGCCAGCGCGATCAATCTCCTCGCCCTACTACCTTATCCCCGACGAGGCGCCCGTACGGGTGTGGCGGCGATGACCGGCTCCGGCAACTACCAGGCGGGGCCAGGGCGGTGTGGACGGCGCGCGACGCTGCGGAGGAGGTGCCGCGTGGAGGAGAGGGTAGGCAGGAGAGTAGCAGAGAGGAGTGAAGGTGGCCGGAGTCGCGCCGATCCGCTCGGCCGCCACGGCTAAGGACGGTGGCCGTTGCACCGGCCACCTCCTGTTCTGTCGGCGGTGAGGCACTGACCAGGGGGTCCGGGGTGGCTCATTTAAGATCAAAGGAGGCGACGCCGTGCGGGAGAGAGGAAGATGAGAAGTGCACGGCATCGATCCCCCTCTCTCTCTGAAATTCTGTTAACTGAATTTTCTGACAGCGATGAACAGTGTGCACACCAAGTGTATGTTGAAATGCCAGAGGGTTGTAGAGATTTTAGGAATTTTTGGGAATTTTTGTGGTGAGGTGTTGATGCATAAGAGAGAGTTTGGCAAAGTTTCAGAATTTTTGGAGCAATTAAAAATAGGTTTTGATCGGAGAGATTGAATCTGGTCCAAATTTGAATTGAATGAAATTTGAAAATTTTGAACTATGGAACCAAATGTTTTTGGTGAAATGGAGTGTGGGTACTGTCTAGTAGTTGGGGAAATTTTTGTGGGTGCAAAAGAATTATGAAAAATATAGTTCCTTGGTAAATCAAAGAAACTAGGAATATTTGAAATTCCAACTTTGGAATTTATTTAATATAAGAGAAATATTTTTGTGGAGAGGGAAAGTATTGGACACTGTCCTAGAATGTGAGAATGACTTGGGGGGGAAATTTAGAAGTGGCAGAAAAATATTGGGGAATTTATGAGTGCTATAAAACAATGAAATGGGCTATGTCATGGGAATAATTTAAATTATTCAAAAACTTTTCTAAAGGCAAAATATTTGTAATTCTCCAAAAATAATTACTCAAGTAATAAACCATCAATTAAAAACCATTTTAAATTTTTTGAAACCCAATTAAAATTTCAGAAGTGATTTTCAAACAGAAGAAAAGGAGAAAAGACCATGGTGATCCAAAGAAATTTTTATTTTGAATAAAATATTTAAAAATTCAAAAGAGGATATTTTTGGGGTGTTACAACACCTACCCCCCTTAAGAAAAATCTCGTCCCCGAGATTTCAGCTGTCCCTCAAACTGGTACGGATATTCAGTCCTCAGGTGATCCTCTCTTTCCCATGTTGCTTCCTCCTCAGTATGATTACTCCACTGAATCTTGCAAAACTTTATCACATTCTGACGGGTTCTCCATTCAGACTCCTCCAAAAAATTTATAGGTCGTTCCTTATACGTGAGGTCTGGTTGGAGATCCAGGTCCTGATGCTGAACTTGCTTTTCCGGATTACTGACACATCTCCTCGGCTGTGACACATGAAACACATTGTAGGATCGAAAGTATGTCTAGAGGGGGGTGATTAGACTACTTGACCAAATAAAACTTAACCTTTTCCCAAATTTTAGTTGTAGGCAGATTTTAGCAATAGTACATGTCAAGCATCACCCTACACATGCAATTCTAAGAGTATAGTAGCGGAATGTAAGCAATTGCATATGTATGTAGAGAGGGGATAGGAGATTTCAAACGCAATGAAGACACGGTGGTTTTTGGCGTGGTTCCGATAGGTGGTGCTATCGTACGTCCATGTTGATGGAGGCTTCAACCCACGAAGGGTAACGGCTGCGCGAGTCCACGGAGGGCTCCACCCACGAAGGGTCCACGAAGAAGCAACCTTGCCTATTCCACCATGGCTTACATCCACGAAGGACTAGCCTCACTCGGGGTAGATCTTCATGAAGTAGGCAATCTCCTTGCCCTTACAAACTTCTTGGTTCAACTCCACATCTGGTTGGAGGCTCCCAAGTGACACCTAACCAATCTAGGAGACACCACTCTCCAAAAGTTATAGACGGTGTGTTGTTGATGAACTCCTTGCTCTTGTGCTTCAAATGATAGTCTTCCCAGCACTCAATCAACTCCTCACAGATTTGGCTATGGTGGAAGAGAGATTTGAGTGGAAAGCAACTTGGGAAAGGCTAGAGATCAAGGTTCAAATGATAGGAATGGAATATCTTGATCTCAACACATGAGTAGGTGGTTCTCTCTCAGAAAATGTATGGTGGAAGTGTAGGCACGTTCTGATGGCTCTCCTTACTGAGAAGGATGGGGTGGACGGGTATATATAGCCTCCACACAAAATCCAACCGTTACACACTTTTGACCCAACTCGGTGGCACCGAAACGATAATCTCGGTAGCACCGAACTGTGTAAAAGATATGAACTTTGGGAATCTCGGTGGGACCGATATGAACAACTCGAATGAACCGAAGTGCAATGGCTTAGGGCAATCCTCATCTCGGTGGCACCGATTGCATCAACTCGGTAGGACCGAAGTGAAGCAATAAGGCAACAGAGAGTTGGCAAGCCATCTCGGTGAGACCGATTTGCAAACTCGGTGAGACCGAAGTAAATGCAAACGATTACAGAGAGTTGGCAAGGCCATCTCGGTGGGACCGAGATCCATTTCGATGGATTCGATTTGTTAGGGTTTGGCAGTGGCTAAGTCTTGGATGAACTCGGTGGGGCCGGATTTGAAATATCGGTGGGGCCGAGTTGGACTTTGGGTTTAGGACATATTTGGGTAGAGAGAGTGGTTGAGGGTTTAGGAATACTGTCACTAAGCACTTGAGCAAAAATACCATTAAGCAACACCTCATCCCCTTTTAATAGTATTGGCTTTCCTATGGACTCAATGTGATCTTGGATCACTAAACCAAAAATGTAGAGTCTTGATCTTTGCCAATTCTTGTCCTTAGCATTTTGAGGGGTCCACTTCTCTAGTCCATGCCATGCCAATCATTGAACATCCTGAAATCTTAATCTTGAATGGACATTAGTTCAATGAGATATATGTTGTTATGAATTACCAAAACCACCAAGGGAGCAAATGTGCTTTCAATCTCCCCCTTTTTGGTAATTGATGACAACATATAGATCAAAGCTTCGACAAATGATTAAATGAATGAAATACATCGTCGCTTTGAGAAGTATGTGATAAGCAAGAGCTCCCCCTAAATTTGTGCATTATTAAAAATTTGCGTTTGAATGCAAATGCACAATCGATTATGCTCATGGCTTACTCTTCCATGTCACATACATCTTGGTGGAGCGCGCAAAATGATAAGATTGGAATAATAGGCACGCATCACCAACATAAGTAATTGATCATACAGGATAATGGTAGAGATAAACATGGAATATCACAATAGGCATAATATGATCAATCAACATCGTATCAACGACAGAATACTGTAGTGAGCACACACATAACAAGTATCAATGAACAAGCAAACAAGTAGCAAAGGAAACTCTCGAAGCAAATCAAAAGAAAAGAAACTCTCTCTCTCGAAGCCTATGATCTATACAAATTCTCCCCCTTTGGCAACAAGTACCAAAAAGTTCGAATCGTATAGCACTAGTCGGCTCTCTAGGCACGGTCCTCCGAAGGCGATCTCCTGCTGGCGGCTCCGGTGTGCGTAGACGGCGTTGAGATGAGAGCGTCCGCGAATGCTTCTGCTGACGACTGCTGGACTGGTGGAGTGGAGACCTGCTGTGGCACTGTGGCTGTGGCGGCTGGTGCAGATACTGTGGTCCGTGGATCCACAACTGGTATCGCAGCTGACCTGGCAGCCCTAGGCACTGACTGAAACTGCTCGGTAGTCGGTCTCTCATCTTCACTGTCATCTGATCTGGCTTGCTTGATAGCATCTACATCTCCTTGCAGCTGTTCCACTGTGGTCTGAATCTCTGTCACCTTGACATCCAAATCATGAAATTTGGTCTCAATGATCCGCTCAAAACTAGCCTGGGTCTGGGTGAGGTTGGCCAGACTTCGCTCAATCCTCAGAGTGGCTTCAAGCAGATATTGCATTTGATCTTTTGGTGTCTTGAGATTCGCAATTGGAGCATTGGGAGCTTCTGCTTCCTGAGCTGCTTTAGCTTCTTGTGCTTTGCGGATTTCCTCTTGAGCTTGGGCAGAAGTGGGATGCGAAGGATCCATCACTATAACGTTGTCCTCAAAGTCTGGACGGAGTGGCAAATGCTCTCGATCAAGAAGATACGTGCTGGTTCCAACCTTGGAATTGATCAACAACTGAATATGTGGAGCATAACCACACGATCTCTTCTGATCTGCTGCTGTCCTCTTGATAGTCTCTATTATCAAGCTCATCACCTTGAATTTCTGAGGTGTATCGAATAAATGCAGCAAGTTTATGGAGTGGCCACGAATCATCTTATCATCTCCTGACTTGGGTAGCAGAGTGTACCGCAGTATAGTGTTCGTTGTGGCCAGACCTGGTAGCAAATGCTTCACTGATCCAAGCTTATGAGTCTCAAGATCCTCCTGGGGAATAGCAATGTACATGTTCTTCATGGAATTGTGATCAAACTTGAGCTTGGCATAAACATCATAATCATCATCTTCTTCCTTGGGTGCACCAAGAAGATTTGCCCACTCAGAAATGGTTGATTGATATCTGATTCCTTCAGTCATCCACACTATGCGACCATCTGGATAGAAGTGTGTTGTGGAGTAAAATTGCATGACCATTTCGTCATTCCACTTGGTCAACTTTTGTCCGACAAACTCGTCAACACCTGCAATTCTGAAGCTTTCATGCACATGGGGGAAATAATCCTCGTTCTCATCAATGTATTCCCAGTCCACCCATCTCATGTCACTGACTATGGGCTTCTTATCAAGCAAAACTGTCTCATAGAAATCCTGTTGCTCACGGGTGTGAAAGCGATAATCACAAGCAGTCCTCCTTCTGATAGCATAAGGATCTGACAATCTCCATTGACGCAGTCCTTTGTCCTTTCTCAACATCATGTTCTCAGCTACTGGGTGCGCGTTGTCATGTTCTGGAATCTTTGGCTTCAATTTTCTGAGCACTAGTGGCTCTTCTTCAACAGTTGATTCAGGCACTGGGGCCTTGTTCTTCTCTGCAGCAGATATGTTCCTGGTTGATCTCTTGGGTGCTGGTGCCTTAGGCTTTGACTTGGGAGGTGCAGCAGTCTTGATAGCATCAGACATGAGCTTCTGTGCTTTTGCAGGGGGTGCAGCAACTGGCTCATCCTCCTCCTCTTCTTCCTCATCAATCATCATAGTAGGTCTGCCAATCACTCGGGCAGTAGTTTTCCTTATCCTCTTCTTCTTGGCACCTGCAGCTGCCTCACTAGGCTCTTGCATAGTCTGCTGAGGCACTTTCCTCACAGCAGTTCTTTCCTTGACAGAAGTAGGCTTTGTGCTGTACTCCTTAGCTAGCACTACTCTCTTCTTCTTTTGTACAGTTTCACTTGCAACAAAGTCCTCATCCTCACTGTCTGAGGTTTTCTTCTTCCGTGTTCTGGTTGCAGCTTTAGGAAGATCTGGAGAGCTTCTCTCTCCCTCATAGAAACTTTCATTATGGCTTGATCCTTCACTTTGTTCTTCATGCTGCTCTGACCTGTTTTGACTGTCACTGACATCAGACATCTTGCTGAGCTGACCCTGTGAATAGATAGGTATGGGTAGAGTAGATGAGTCATCACAAAAAGCAGACTGTTTTTCATAAAAATGAGTTCAAACTTTAGTTCTAGGTTTTCACAGAATGCAGTTCGGATGGACCGAGTTGGTAATCTCGGTGACACCGAAGCACACTACAGAGACATGGCACGCCATTTCGGTCAGACCGAGATGGGTTTCGGTGTCTTCGAGATGCTAGGGTTTCACTAAGACGTTACTTTCGGTCTTACCGATTCGCACAACTCGGTGGCACCGAGATGTACTTGTGCTATGGCCAGGGCCAAATCGGTGGGACCGAAAATTCCTATTCGGTCGGTCCGAGATGCATTCGGCGGAAACCTAACCCTAAATTTTTTGCTCGAATCTCGTTCAAACGAACTAATCTGGTGGAAAGAGAATTGCATTCGTGGCAAGATTACAGGCAATCCAATCGTGCATTGAATCGGAAAAGGGAAGCACGAAAGGGATCGAAACTCACCCTAACTCGGTGGAGTTTCTCTACGGTGGCAACGGCGGTGGAGATTACCGTTGACGGCGACGGAGTCCTGCAGCGAGGGCGCACAGGCGGCGACGGCGAGGATCCAGAGACCAAAGGGGCGGCAGCAATGGGGCGTGGGCGCGTGACGTTTGAAGAAATTTTCAACCGCACGGTTCGCTGGGAATATATATACCCATTCGCTGTCGGTGGCACCGAGTGGAACAAATCGGTAGCACCGAGACGTGCAACTGCTTGCAGTTACAGCAACACGGTCCGACCGAGTTGGTCTAATCGGTAGCACCGAGATGAAAACCTAGATCAATCTAAATGCTTTCGGTTCAACCGAGTTTGAGTGGGTTGGTCTGACTGAAATCAATTAGAAGGTTTTGGAGGTTCAGCTCTTTCAGATCGGTGGCTCCGAGTGCTCCTCACCCGGAGGGTCCGAAACAGACTTGTTCAATTTTTGTGATGCAGCAAGAATAGAATTTGAGACAAGAAAGCATAGATAGCTAGAGAAGGTTCTTAGGCATTCTTGTACATCCACTTGGCCAGAAAAACCAAGACAATCAAAACAACAAATGGATGTCCTCGAATGATGAAAACATGCAAATCAACATGCTCACACAATAAGATAGCAAATGAAATATGTGTCAAACATGCACAACCAATTCTAGCATCTATCAAGCAATGGCGATGACTAGGTCATCTATATATGAGTATATTGACTTAGGAGCCAAATATTTGATCATAGGTCATACTCATCGTTTAAGCACAAGTGGGGTTACCACTTTTACATAAAGCATTAATGTGTTCACACCATTAGAGTTGCTTTAGCTCAATTTTTAGAGCAAAGCTCCCCCTAGATGTGATATCCCCCCTAAGAGGGTTGAACTAACCTTGGGTTTTGTCGATGATGACTTCATGTAGATGTTGAAGATGTGGATGCTCAATGTTGATGTAGACCATCAAAAGTTGGGAGCAATCCTTTGGAGTTTTGTGCTTTCAATACCTACATGGGTTAGTCCCACACAAGGAACATACAACGATATCCATAGACATAGAGTGAAATACACATATGATGATGTCCACGAATGCATTGATTACCTTGTCCCTTGCCTTACCAACAAGATGGTTTGTGACTCCATGAACTAGTGAAAGATGTGAAAGTTGGTTGCACAAGTCCTTGCCATGAATGATATGAGTGAAGTTTGTTGGCGGAGTCACCCTCAAGAACTCTCTAGTTCTTCTTCTTTTGGACCCACATCAACTTGATGGGAATCCTTGGAGTTGTAGTAGCACTTGATGAAGTAGAACTTGATGAAGTCTTGGGAACCCACTTGACCATGGCTTGAGGAGCTTCTTCAAATGAGTCAATCTCTTCTTGAAGCTTGTCCTTGCCTTTTAGCTTGTGGTCTTGTGGTGGAAGATCTTCTTGAGCTTGTGTTCCCTTGGGGCCTTTTGCCATGAAGCATCTTCCAATTCCTTCATTTGGTGAGTCAAATAGATCGTAGGAGTTGGATGACACAAGTGCAAGTCCTGCAACACCTTCATCTTGACTAAAGTCGGAGTTGGAGTGATAACTTCTCTCGGAGTGGTTGTCGGAGTCGGAGCCGAAAACCCATTCACCAACATGAGCTTGATGTCTTCTTCTTGTGTAGCTCCTTGATGACTTGTCCTTCCTCTCCGAATCCTTGCTTCTTCGAGAGTGTCTTCGTTCATAATAATCATCTCTACTCCTTCTCTCTTTACGAGGTGATTCATCTCTTCTATGTCTTCCTCTTGGTGATTCGTCTCTTTTCTTGTAGGGAGCCGTACATTCATTTGAGTAGTGTCCGGGCTTTCCACAATTGTAGCAATTACGGTCACGACTTGATGATCTTCTCTCATAGTGTCTTGAGCTAGAGCTTCTTTCTTTTCCTTTGTTCTTGTAGAACTTGTTGAACCTTTTCACCATTAGGCTAATCTCTTCATTGGATACTAGCTGGTCACTTGAAGTTGTTGGAGCATCGGTTGAGGCTTTGTAAGCACCACTTGACTTGTTGTGCAGCTCTTCTTTGTCCTTGAGCGACATTTCATGAGCAACGATCCTTCCAATGACTTCCGTGGGCTTGAGATCTTTGTAATTTGGCATCATTTGGATCAATGTGCAGACGGTATCATATTTTCCATCCAAAGCTCTAAGTATCTTCTTGATGATGAATTTGTCGGTCATCTCTTCACTTCCTAAGCCGGCAATCTCATTTGTGATGAGAGCAAGCCTAGAGTACATTTCAGCGACTCCTTCACCATCCTTCATCTTGAACTTGTCAAGTTGACTTTGGAGCACATCCAACTTAGATTCCTTGACGGACTCGGTACCCTCATGCATATCAACCAAAGTATCCCAAATTTCCTTTGCATTCTCGAGGCGGCTGATTTTGTTGAATTCTTCGAGACATAAACCGTTGAATAGAATGTCACAAGCTTGAGCATTGTATTGCAACATCTTCAATTCTTCCGAGGTTGCCTCACGATCCGGTTCCTTGCCATCCTCAAAGAAGTCACCTTGCAAGCCAACACGAACAACAGCCCAAACGGCAGGGTTATGACCAAGAATATGCATTTTCATCTTATGTTTCCAACTAGCAAAGTTTGTACCATCAAAATATGGACCTCTACGGTAATAGTTACCCTCACTAGACGCCATACTCTCCTAGGTTGTGAAACCAAGGCTATGATCACCAAAGCTATGGAAATCAAGGCTTATGGAGACCAAAGCTCTGATACCACTTGTAGGATCGAAAGTATGTCTAGAGGGGGGGTGATTAGACTACTTGACCAAATAAAACTTAACCTTTTCCCAGATTTTAGTTGTAGGCAAATTTTAGCAATAGTACATGTCAAGCATCACCCTACACATGCAATTCTAAGAGTATAGCAACGGAATGTAAGCAATTGCATATGTATGTAGAGAGGGGATAGGAGATTTCAAACGCAATGAAGACACGGTGGTTTTTGGCATGGTTCCGATAGGTGGTGCTATCGTATGTCCACGTTGATGGAGGCTTCAACCCACGAAGGGTACCGGCTGCGCGAGTCCACGGAGGGCTCCACCCATGAAGGGTCCACGAAGAAGCAACCTTGCCTATTCCACCATGGCTTACGTCCACGAAGGACTAGCCTCACTCGGGGTAGATCTTCACGAAGTAGGTGATTTCCTTGCCCTTACAAACTTCTTGGTTCAACTCCACATCTGGTTGGAGGCTCCCAAGTGACACCTAACCAATCTAGGAGACACCACTCTCCAAAAGGTAATAGACGGTGTGTTGTTGATGAACTCCTTGCTCTTGTGCTTCAAATGATAGTCTTCCCAGCACTCAATCAACTCCTCACAGATTTGGCTATGGTGGAAGAGAGATTTGAGTGGAAAGCAACTTGGGAAAGGCTAGAGATCAAGGTTCAAATGATAGGAATGGAATATCTTGATCTCAACACATGAGTAGGTGGTTCTCTCTCAGAAAATGTATGGTGGAAGTGTAGGCACGTTCTGATGGCTCTCCTTATTGAGAAGGATGGGGTGGAGGGGTATATATGGCCTCCACACAAAATCCAACCGTTACACACTTTTGACCCAACTCGGTGGCACCGAAACGATAATCTCGGTAGCACCGAACTGTGTAAAAGATATGAACTTTAGGAATCTCGGTGGGACCGATATGAACAACTCGGATGAACCGAAGTGCAATGGCTTAGGGCAAACCTCATCTCGGTGGCACCGATTGCATCAACTCGGTAGGACCGAAGTGAAGCAATAAGGCAACAGAGAGTTGGCAAGCCATCTCGGTGAGACCGATTTGCAAACTCGGTGAGACCGAAGTAAATGCAAACGATTACAGAGAGTTGGCAAGGCCATCTCGGTGGGACCGAGATCCATTTCGGTGGATCCGATTTGTTAGGGTTTGGCAGTGGCTAAGTCTTGGATGAACTCGGTGGGGCCGGATTTGAAATATCGGTGGGGCAGAGTTGGACTTTGGGTTTAGGACATATTTGGGTAGAGAGAGTGGTTGAGGGTTTAGGAATACTGTCACTAAGCACTTGAGCAAAAAGACCATTAAGCAACACCTCATCCCCTTTTAATAGTATTGGCTTTCCTATGGACTCAATGTGATCTTGGATCACTAAACCAAAAATGTAGAGTCTTGATCTTTGCCAATTCTTGTCCTTAGCATTTTGAGGGGTCCACTTCTCTAGTCCATGCCATGCCAATCATTGAACATCCTGAAATCTTAATCTTGAATGGATATTAGTTCAATGAGATATATGTTGTTATGAATTACCAAAACCACCAAGGGAGCAAATGTGCTTTCACACATCATGAACATCCTATAATTCTGCGGGTAGCTCCAGCTGGTAGGTAACCTTGCCTCTCCTTGCAATTATCCTAAATGGTCCAATAAATCTCGGTGCCAATTTCCCTTTGACTTTAAATCTCTGTAGTCCCCTCATTGGAGATACTCTGAGATACACATATTTGTCTGGTTCAAAACTAATCTGACGGTGTTTCTGGTCATAGTAGCTTTTCTGACGGCTCTGAGCTGCTTTCAGTCTGTCTTGGATAAGTTTCACTTTTGTTTCTGCTTCTTTGAGAACTTCCGGGCCGAAGATTCGGCTATCTCCGGTCTCAGACCAATTGAGAGGGGTACGACACCTCCGTCCGTATAGGGCTTCGAAGGGTGACATCTTTAGACTGGCTTGATAACTGTTGTTATATGAAAATTCCGCATATGGTAAACTGTCCTCCCAGCTGACTCCATAGGTAAGAACATAAGCTCTCAGCATGTCCTCCAGTATTTGATTTACCCGTTCAGTCTGTCCTCCTGTCTGTGGGTGATATGCGGTACTGAATACCAATTGAGTTCCTAAGGCTTGCTGCAGGTGATCCCAAAACCTAGAGACAAACTGAGTGCCTCTGTCAGAGACTATGGTCTTGGGTACTCCGTGTAGGCAAACAATTCGGGAGAGGTATAGCCTAGCAAGCCTCTGTGTTGAGTATGTTGTTTTTACCGGAATGAAATGTGCCACCTTGGTTAATAAATCTGTGATAACCCAGATAGCATCATTTCCGTGTCGTGACCTTGGTAACCCAACAATAAAATCCATTCCTATCACATCCCATTTCCATTCAGGCACTCTGAGTGGCTGCAATAGTCCTGCTGGCCTCTGGTGTTATGCCTTTACACGCTGACAAGAGTCACAGCGTGCCACATATACGGCTATATCCCTTTTCATCCCGTGCCACTAAATTTTTTCATGTAGATCCTTGTACATCTTGGTTCCTCCTGGGTGAATGGAGTACGGGGTAGTATGGGCCTCTGCCAAAATTTGTTGCTTTAGCTCTTCCTTATCGGGTACGCATATTCTCTTCCCGTACCACGGGATTCCCTGACTATCAATAGTAAATTCGGATGCCTTGCCAGAATTTACTTTCCTTTTAATTCCCTCAATACTGGGGTGTCCTTTTTGAGCTTCTTTGATCTGATCTTCCAATGCTGGTTTTATTTCTAGGCGGGCAATGGTTCCTTCCGTGACCAGAACCATGTTGAGTTTGGCAAATTCCTGGTTGAACTCATGCTGTGAGAATTGCACATGGTCATTGTCGGTGCATGGATTTCGGCTAAGGGCGTCTGCCACAACATTTGCTTTACCCGGATGGTAATGCATTCCCACATCATAATCCTTGATTAGTTCAAGCCAGCGATGCTGTCGCAGGTTTAATTCCGGTTGGGTGAAGATATACTTAAGACTTTTGTGATCCGTGTATATCTCGCATCGATTTCCAAGGAGAAAATGTCGCCATTCCTTGAGTGCATGTATCACCGCTGCTAGTTCCAAATCATGGGTAGGATAATTTTCTTTGTGTCGTCGTAGTTGTCTTGAAGCATATGCTACGACCTTTCCATCTTGCATTAATACACATCCAAGGCCCTTCCTAGAAGCATCACAGTATATTTCAAAATTCCTGTGCACATCTGGCACGATCAGAACAGGTGCCGTGGTTAATCTCTTCTTTAATTCCTGGAAACTTTTCTCACATGCTTCGGTCCATTCAAACTTTTTATCTTTCTTGAGTAACTGAGTCATGGGTTTGGCTATGGTGGAGAATCCTTCAATAAATCGTCAATAGTAGCCAGCCAGACCAAGAAAACTCCTGACCTCAGTCATGTTGGTGGGTTGCTTCCATCCTAAGACGGCTGTTACCTTATTTGGGTCCACCGCTATTCCATCCTGCGTCGGTACATGTCCTAGAAAACCAACTTCTCGTAACCAAAATTCACACTTACTGAATTTGGCATATAGTTGATTCTTCCGTAATTCTTCCAGGACTACCCGAAGATGTTGCTCATGCTCTTCCGGTGTCTTGGAATAAATAAGTATATCATCGATGAACACAACCATGAACTTGTCCAAATATTTCATGAAAACCTTGTTCATGAGATGTACAAAATAAGCAGGAGCGTTGGTTAATCCGAAAGGCATCACAGTGAACTCATACAATCCGTATCTGGTGGTAAAAGCAGTCTTGGGTATGTCTGATGATCGGATTCTTAATTGATGGTAGCTTGATCTCAAATCTATTTTTGAGAAAACCTTGGCTTCCACCAGTTGGTCGAACAGATCATTGATTCGTGGTAGGGGATATTTATTTTTGATGGTGACCATGTTAAGTGCCCTGTAATCAATACATAGCCTTAGGGTACCGTCCTTTTTCTTAGCAAATAAAACCGGTGATCCCCATGGTGATGAGTTGGGTCGGACATATCCCTTTTCCAATAATTCCTTAATTTGTTTCTTCAACTCAACCAATTCTGTCAGAGCCATTCGATAAGGCTTCCTATAAATGGGTGCCGTTCCAGGTGCTAGTTCAATAACAAATTCAATTTCACGATCCAGTGGCATGCCTGGTAACTCCTCAGGAAATACATCAGGATATTCGCATACCACAGGAACCTTGCTTAATTCTGTCGCATCCACTTGATTTAGCTTTCCTTGTGACTTAGAAATTCCCCTTGTACCAAACTTCACTGTCTTCCCATGACAATTGGTGAGAGTCACTGTACGATTGTAGCAGTCTATAAAACCTTTATTTGTGGTCAACCAGTCCATTCCCAGAATAACATCCAAATCAACTGCTTCCAGTACAATAAGATTTGCTAGGAACTTCATTCCTTTTATTTCAATATTCACATCCTTGCAGTACCATTGGGTGCTTTGCTTTGATCCCGGGGACTGAATAACCATTGAATTTTTCAAAGGCGAAAGAGAAAATTGATTCTTCGAGGCAAATCTTTTAGAGATGCATGAATGGGAAGCTCCAGAATCAAATAAAACTGTAGCATTAATTGTGTTGACAGGGAACGTACCAAACACGATGTTCGGTGTGTTCTGTGCTTCCTCAAACGTCACGTGGTTGACCTGCCCCTTTTTG
Organism: Elymus sibiricus; assembly: GCA_039707655.1. NCBI lineage: Eukaryota > Viridiplantae > Streptophyta > Magnoliopsida > Poales > Poaceae > Elymus > Elymus sibiricus. Next base: position 311,971,405 of record CM077666.1, read on the forward strand.
TGATTGTTGTTGAAGTTGTTGTATCGCGGGGCTGCATTGGTGTTGCGGCCATTGTTGTTGGGTTTGGAGGCATTATTGTTCCCCTATTTTGGGCATTGCCTAGCATAATGTCCTTCTGCTCCACAGGCATAACAGGTGATGCCAGGACGGAACATTGCGTTCTTGGTCCTGTTGTTGAAGGTGCTGCGGCTCTATTGCGGTCGTGGTGTTGAAACTGCTGGTCAGGGTGCCACAGGCCTCTGAAATTCATTTCGGGGCCGGTTATTGCGAACCGGTGCTGACTGGTTCATACGGCGCTTGCAAATCTCGTTTATGTTGCGGTGCTCATTTTCCAGTATAATAGCCTTGTCTACCAGTGTCTTGAAATCTGGAAAAGTATGAACCACCAGTTGGCACTTTAGAGATGGAACAAGCCCATCAAGAAATTTCTCCATCTTTTTGCTTTCCGTCATGTACTCATCATTGGCATACCGAGCTAGCTGAGTAAACTGGTCAAGGTACTGAGTTACCGTGTGCCTCACTGCTTGAGATCCTCAAATTCCCTTTTCTTCAATTTCATAATACTGTTGGGGATATGTGCTCCCCGAAAATTTTCCTTGAATTGTTCCCATGTCATATCTGCCCCATTGGGATGCGTGTGGCATATATTCTCCCACCATGGTGCTGCTGTCCCAGAAAAATAGTGCGGAGCATATAGCACTTTTTCCTGGTCCGTACACTAAGCGATAACCAACTTCCTTTCCATATCATGTAGCCAATCATCTACCTCCAAAGGTTTGTCTGTGTGCGAAAAGACAGTTGGATCGGTCCTCTGAAGTTCAGATAATTTTGATCTGGGCTGGTGCTGTCCTTGGTGATTCCCCATATTTATTAGGTGTTGCATCATTTCCTGGTGCTGCTGCTGGCTTTGTTCATACAGACGGCATACTTGTGAGAACGCTGAATAATTACTCTGCTGACTTGTGTGTCCTGGTGTGAAATTATTTCCCATCTGTGCAAAGTTGTCCTCTGGCGGACTGGGCATGGAACGTGTCCAGGGACGATGCATTTTCTTTCTGGGGTATTTGTGTAACACCGATGAGAAAAGAAATCATAACGGAAAGAAATAAATTTTAAGAGACTGAAAATAATTTCCCCCCAAAACGTAAGTGCATAAAAATAGTTGGTTATAGTGCACATGCAGATTTAATTATACATGCCAGATTATATTATACATGCATGATTAATTATACAATATGTTTGTCGTAGCCGTGACGCTTACATGACCGCTTATTTAAACTAGTATGCTACTCCAACCTCATAGCCTGCTACGGTCCAAGTCTACTACTCGCCATCTTACAAAAAAGAAAAGAAACAGAAAATATTTTATAGCTACATTTTCATAAAAGACGACTGCGGTGTGGATGCCTCGTCTGCCATCACGGAGTGTCTGGAACGTCGTAGGCCCTGCTAAGGGTAAGTCCCAGACGGGGTGCTGAAGACTCGACCTCCTCCTCCTCCTCGGGTATGGTCTCTAATCGGGCACCTGTCGATGCCTCGCCTGCCCGTGGTGGCACTGTGCTCATAGGCAGTGCAGCTCTAACCGGAATGGGAGCAGCCAAGCGACTAGACCCATCGCCCGGAGATGAGCGTCGGATCGCGGAACGGGTAGGTGGATCATATGGTGGAGTCGGAATGCGTGGAGCGCGAGGTGACGGAGTACGGAACTCACTCCTGCGAGGAATCCTCACTCGAGCTAAGTCCATCCGTGCAGCAAGATAGTCGTCCACCAGTGAGGTGAAGACTGACTCTAAAGCCATGATGTACTGAACAAGGGGCTCAATAGCCTCGTCCCTTTCTCCCGCGGTGCAGGAGAAATCATAGTGGCTAGTGTATGGAACATGGCATGGAGGATAAAGATATGGACGTGTCTGCATGACAGGCAGGATGTCCCTAAAACGAGTGATGGCCTCTCGGGCAGCCATCTGAATGGCATGCCTCTCAGTAGGCATGACTCTCCCCACAAAGCGATAGTTGCGATGTGGCATGGCGTTCCCACCCCGAATATATACCGAGGCCTGGTACATAGTCAGAGTGTCTGAAATCCTGTCCGGATAAACAGTGTACTCCGGACTACTCGGAGACCCCACCGCAACTCTGGCGATGAAGACGGGAAAATCCCGCAGGCTCGTTGGCGAAAATCTGGGCCGGACAGCTGCCGCCAGACATCTACAGCAGTAGACAAAAATCCAAATAGTCATTTCATAAGTATATGATGACCAAGAAAAATTTGTTACAATGCATGAGATGCATGCTAAAAATGTTAGTACTGACTACATTACTAGCGCTCGTGCCTAGGGCTTCCTACAGTCAGCCTGGCTCTGATACCAAGGTTTGTCAGGCCCATTTCTGGAATAAATCATAGAATAGTCTCAAGTCACACCAGCCCCAAGATCAGAACAACTGGTGGACTTCCTTGATATAGATATCCAGTACATACATAATATTACACAGGGTTGAGCCAAAGTGCTCAACAATTTATTACAAACTTGCTAATATACTACGGTGGCGGAATATGACAGTGGTGTGGTGGTAGTACAACACTGATACAATAAAGTAGAGCCAAGCGTCAGTGTGAGGCTTGACTATTTTATTTGGTGTAGCGGAAGCACTGCGGATGATACACGTGGTAGACTCCATGACCACAGACTGACTGACTGGGAACACCTCTAAGCGTCGGGCTCGCTAGCGCACTCGTCCTCCACAAGCTCGTCTTCTTCCAGGTCTGGCCAAAATAACAAGCCAGGGACAAGCCTGTGAGTATGTTGGAATGTACTCACAAACATTATGAACGAAAGATATACCGAATGCATATGCTCATGCTGGATTAAATGTTATGCATATGCTGACCAAAATTTAATCATGGCATGATAAATATTAATACGGTGCGGAAGAATAAATATAAAATTTTAGTGACAAACAAAAAAAGTTAATGGAGAATCGGGTGAGACAAGACCGCCTAAGAATCCAAAAGAAAATATAAAAGTGGAGAATCGGGTGAGACAGAACCGCCCGAGAATCCAAAAGAAAATACAAAAGTGGAGAATCGGGCAAGACAAGACCGCCCGAGAATCCAAAAGAAATGCCAAACGGGTGTCTAAAAGCGACGCCTTGAGAGGTCTTGAAAAGAAATGCCAAACGGGTGTCTAAAAGCGACTCCCCGAGAGGTCTTGAAAAGAAATGCCAAACAGGTGTCTAAAAGCGACGCCTCGAGAGGTCTTGAAAATAAATGAGTATCCGGGTAGTCTAGCCATCCCATGAGATACTCAGAAAAGAAAATAAAACTGAGTGCCCGGGTAGTCTAGCCAGCCCAAGTGACACTCAGAAAAGAAAATAAAACGAGTGCACGGGTAGTCTAGCCAGCCCAAGTGACACTCAGAAAATTCATATAAGAGAAACGGGTAAGTCCACAATAATATTTATGATGAAAATAATATTCATGATGACATCAGTAGTGACAACAATTATCCTAAAAAAATAATTTATCCTCAATTTAATTATTTCCTCCGAAGACCGACCGGGACCGACACTTGACCCTGCCCAGCTAACGTCCTTGACCGTGGACATGGCTATTCGAATAGATATAACTCTGCAGAGGGGGTACTCTTTACCCACGTGTATGAGATTTCTTTAACCAGCACCGTGACGCTGGCTAATTCCCATTACGGTCTTTGGGTTGAAAATACGCCTGACCAGCACACACCGGATTAACTTTCCGGATGCCAGGAATCACCCAAAGCATCGTTCAAGAAAAACTCTAAGTCGGGGAGACCATCGTCTCGACTAGCATGGGATGACTATTCATACGTGCGGATTACAAGGGGTGCCCCCCTCTCGGCCCAGCCGGATACACCCATGCCCCCTGACCAGATGACTGGCATTAGTCATGGTCGTGGAACCCTCATCGTGGCCTCTCTAAGTGGTGTGCACACGGAAAGGGGTTAGCAACTTACTGAGCCGTACTTCCCTCGCGGGAAGACTCGTGGCAGCACGGTATTTAGCTAGGTGTGACGGAACAAGACTCGATCTAGGTCGACTCAGGAGGTGTTGTTATTATGACTGGCATGTCTCACATGCCACGATGACACCGTCGTGTCATAACTCGGCCCGAGCCCACCGGCACGTCCAAGGCAGGAGACACACTCCTGAATTCTCACCACACACTTCACGTTAGATGGATTCCCTGAATGCATGCAAGATGTGCACAAGATGATGAGACCATGCATGAGACCACTATTACTACATATACGGTGAAACTTCAAACCGATGCAACCATGCATGCAATTCACCATATCCCAAGTTCAAAAATGCTTGCCTTGCTCAAAGTAGTCAGAAAGTGATCCCTCAAAATTCCCGACAAAGTCCCCCTCTTCGTTTTCTGGAAAATAAAAATCCAAATTAAAATTAAAATTTTGCAACAGTACAAAAAGTTGGCTCAAAATGTTTTTAAATAAATACTAAAAAAACTAGAGAGAAAAGAAGAATTTCAAAAAAAGAATCAACTCAAACTGATTTGTGGTTTAAAAGTTATTAAAGTTTTAAAACGAGGGGCCTTTCTGCAAAAAATCCAATAGCCAATAGGTCCCTGTCCAGTTAAACAGAAAACGCCTCGGGCAGAATACGCTTTCCAGCACAGAAAGCGTAATGAGGCAAAATACGCTTACGGTTTAAAACCAGAAAAAAAGAAAACGCTGACGGGTGGGGTCCACCTGTCAGGTATAAATTTGAACGCGCTCGCGCGCGAGAACAGAGAGGGGAAGGCGGTCACCGGCGGCGATCGCCGGAGTTCCAGGAGGCGGCGATGGTCGGGATGTGATCGGGGTGGTACTCCGCGTCGGTGGGTGGTGGTGGTCGCCGGCGAGCACCAGAACGACGGCGAGGTCGTCTCCGGCGGACAGTGGCGTCGGGTGGTTGCGGATCTCGTCGGAGAGGCATGGCAGCACCGAATTGAAGCGCGGGATCGATGAGTGGGTGCACGAGAAGACGACTGGTGGATTTTGAGGAGCAGTGGTGGAGTAACGACGACGTGCGGATCGTGGAAGATGGCGGCGGATCGGTGGTCGGAGAGGTAGAAGAAGACCTCCCCGAGGTCGGGGAAGAGCGTGGGGTGCCGATTGGAGGAGAGTGGAGGTGGTGTGTGTAGTGAACGGAGCTCGGGAGGGCCTTTTATAGGCGATCCGAGGAGGTCCAGTGCGGGGCGGATCACGTCAGAGTTACTCCGGCCGACGAGGTAGTTAGGGGCGGTGGCGAGGTTGGTGCGGGATTAGAGAGGTTGACGGAGTTATCTGGAATAACCAGTGCGATCAATCTCCTCGCCCTACTGCTTTATCCCCGAAGAGCCGCCCGTACGGGTGTGGCGGCGATGACCGGCTCCGGCAAGTGCCAGGCGGGGCCAAGGCGGTGTGGACGGCACGCGACGCTGCGGAGGAGGTGCCACGTGGAGGAGCGGGTAGGCGGGAGAGCAGCAGAGAGGAGTGAAGGCGGCCGGAGTCGAGCCGATCCGCTCGGCCGCCGCGGCTAAGGACGGTGGCCCTTGCACCGGCCACCTCCTGTTCTGTCGGCGGCGAGGCACTGACCAGGGGGTCCGGGGTGGCTCATTTAAGATCAAAGGAGGCGACGCCGTGCGGGAGAGAGGAAGATGAGAAGTGCACGGCATAGATCCCCCTCTCTCTCTCTGAAATTCTGTTAACTAAATTTTCTGACAGCGATGAACAGTGTGCACACCAAGTGTATGTTGAAATGCCAGAGGGTTCTAGAGATTTTAGGAATTTTTGGGAATTTTTGTGGTGAGGTGTTGATGCATAAGAGAGGGTTTGGCAAAGTTTCAGAATTTTTGGAGCAATTAAAAATAGGTTTTGTTCAGAGAGATTTAATCTGGTCCAAATTTGAATTGAATGAAATTTGAAAATTTTGAACTCTGGAACCAAATGTTTTTGGTGAAATGGAGTGTGGGTACTGTCTAGTAGTTGGGGAAAATTTTGTGGGTGCAAAAGAATTATGAAAAATATAGTTCCTTTGTAAATCAAAGAAACTAGGAATATTTGAAATTCCAACTTTGGAATTTATTTAATATAAGAGAAATATTTTTGTGAAGAGGGAAAGTATTGGACACTGTCCTAGAATGTGAGAATGACTTGGGGGGAAATTTAGAAGTGGCAGAAAAATATTGGGGAATTTATGAGTGCTATAAAACAATGAAATGGGCTATGTCATTGGAATAATTTTAATTATTCAAAAAGTTTTCTAAAGGAAAAATATTTGTGATCCTCCAAAAATAATTACTCAAGTAATAAACCATCAATAAAAAACCATTTTAAATTTTTTGAAACCCAATTAAAATTTCAGAAGTGATATTCAAACAGAAGAAAAGGAGAAAAGACCATGGTGATCCAAAGAAATTTTTATTTTGAATAAAATATTTAAAAATTCAAAAGAGGATATTTTTGGGGTGTTACAAAAAGTGAGCACAAGCGGTATTGCAATGCTTGAAAACAAGGCCTAGGGTTCATACTTTCACTAGTGCAATCTCTCAATAGTGCTAACATAATTGGATCATATAACAATCCCTCAACGTGCGATAAAGAATCACTCCAAAGTTCCTATTAGCGGAGAACATAAGATATAAATTTTTGTAGGGTACGAAACCACCTCAAAGATATCCTTTCCGATCAATCTATTGATCCATCCCTATAAGTGTCCCAAACGGCCCTAGAGTTCGTACTAAAATAACACCATATGATACGCATCAACCAACTCTAATGTCACCTAGATACTCCAATGTCACCACAAATATCCGTGAGTTGATTATTCGATATGCATCAAACAACTTCAGATTCATAATATTCAATCCACACAAAGAACTTCAAAGAGTACCCCAAAGTTTCTTATCGAAGAAAAGATAATGAAAACGTGCAACCAACCCCTATGCCTAGATCACCCCAAGGTCACGGGAATCTGTGAGTTGATCACCAAAACATACATCAAGTGAACCAATAGAATACCCCATTGTCACCACGGGTATCCACATGCAAGACATACATCAAGTGTTCTCAAATCTGAAATATTCAATCCGACAATAATGAAACCTCAAAGGGAAAGATTCAATTCATCACAAGAAGATAGAGAGGGAAGAAACACCATATGATCCAACTATATTAACAAAGCTCGCGATACATCAAGATCGTGCCAAATCAAGAACACGAGAGAGAGAGAGAGAGCAAACACATAGCTACTTGTACATACCCTCAGCCCCGAGGATGAACTACTCCCTCCTCATCATGGAGACCGCCGGGATGATGAAGATGGCCTCCGGTGATGATTCCCCCCTCCGGCAGGGTGCCGGAATAGGGCTCCAGATGGTATTTCTTCGGTACAGAGGCGTGCGGCGGCGGCGTCAAAGTTCTAGGTTTATTTCTGGGGGTTTCTCTATTTATAGGAATTTTCAGCGTTGGAATCACGTGAAAAGGAGTTACGAGGGCCCCACAAGGTAGCACGGCGCGACCCCCCCCCCAGGCCGCGCCGTGGTGCCTTGTGAGCACCTCGTGAGGCTTCTGGTCCTTCCACGAAGCTTCGGGGGTCTCTTTTGGTCCAAAAAAAATCGTTAAAAAGTTTCGTCCAATTCCGAGAACTTTTATTTCTGCACAAAAAACAACACCACGGTAGTTCTGCTGAAAACAGCGTCAGTCTGGGTTAGTTCTAATCAAATCATACCAAAACCATATAGAATTGTTATAAATATGGCACGAATACTTCATAAATTATAGATACGTTGGAGACGTATCAAGGTACTGTCGACCTTTGTCTGTGTGAATCTCCTATTGGTTCGATAACCTTGGTTCTTTACTGAGGGAAATACTATCAGCTACTATATTACTTCAGCCTTCCTCTTTGGGGAAAATTCCAACGCAGCTCACAAGTAGCAGAAAGAATCTCTGGCGCCGTTGCCGGGGAGACTTCATCAAACAAAGCAAGGTCCCTTTACACACATTATCATTTACTTGTTATACTTTTCATTTGCTTTTATTACTTTCGTTGAAAAAAATCAAAAATACCAAAAATATCTTGTGTGCTTTATTTGCTCGTTGCTATGGCTAGTTCTTTGCTTGTTACTTGTACTCCTAAAAATGAAGTGCTCAATTTTAAACAAAGGGGAGGAGAAAGTTTAAAAGATGCTTGGTATAGGATTTGTGATTCTCAAAATAGATCAACTCGTAAGCAATCCACTATTGTCCTTCTTTGCAATTTTTATGCGGGTGTTACTACTTGGTATAGATTTGTGCTTGATACTATTATTGAAGGAAATTTCCAAAGTAGTCACCTTATGGATGCCTTCAATGCTATCGGAAATCTAGTGGGATCACCACCTATCATTATTAATGAAACGATATTGACCTTAGAACATGTTATGCGAAGGTTAGAAATTATTGAGAACAAAATGCCCACTATTGAGCATATTGAAAATCTTGATAAAAAGGTGCATAACCAAGTCACTAAATTTGGCTCTTCTATATGAACCACCTTGAAACTATTAAAGGATAAAGAACCAATCTCCGAGAGAATAGAACAAAGTCCCGCTAGAATTGATAAACTGGAAGAAATCATTAATAACTTGGGTTCAGCTTTTTCTTCTGTCAAAACTATTGAGAGGACTCCTACAAATAAGAACTCCAAACTTATGTATGTTCCTAAAAACAGAGGTGCTTCATCTAATAAGGAGAAATAAGATCTAAAATTGATTAGCGTGCACCCCAACTTCATCAAAATAATAAAGAAACCTATGACTGAAAACAAATTCCTCAATTTTGTTCCTAGGAGCGTCATTATTAAAAATATGTTTACTAAACCTCCTAGGAAGTCTAGATGCATGAATGAGGAATTGGAATTGGATGTGAAATATGACAACACTTGAAACTTTGCATTATGCCTAGCTAGGGGCATTAAACAATATCGCTTGTTGGGAAGCAACCCAATAGTTATCTTTATTTTTTCTTTTTATCTTCTATTTTTGTGTGATGACATGATTATTGCTACTGTAATGATTGTGTTTTTTATCTTTTAATTAGTGTTTGTGCCAAGTAAAGCCTTTGGGATGATTTGAATGATAGTAAAGTTGATTCTGTGCAAAAACAAAAACTTTTGCGCCCAGTATTTGAATTCACATTTTTTTACTGGAACGTGATAAAATCCTAATTTTTTTTACGCATTATTGGGTTACACATTGTTTATGTTGTAGTAAGTTTTCAGAATTTTTGGAGTTACAGAAGTATGATTTCAATTCAGATCATTACCTGTTGTTCTGTATTAGACGGATTCTGTTTTTATTGTATAGTGTGCTTGTTTTGATGATGCTATGGATTATATTGGGGGGTATAAGTCATGGAGAAGTTAGAATACAGTAGATATTATGCAAGAACAATTATGAATCAATTTATAATAGTACCTAAAGTGGATGATTGATTTATTATACTAAGGATCTCACGAAGTTTCTGTTGAGTTTTGTGTGCTGGAGTTTTCAAGTTTTGGGTGAGATCATGATGGATGAAGGAATAAGGAGCGGCAAGACCCTAAGCTTGGGGATGCCCAAGGCACACCAAGGTAATATTCAAGGAATACCCAAGCGTCTAAGCTTGGGGATGCCATGGATGGCATCCCCTCTTCCATCCACAATTCATCGGTATGTTACTTGGAGCTATATTTTTATTCATAACATGATATGAGTTTTACTTGGAGCGTCTTGTGCCATAGTTTATTTTGTTTGCTTGTTTGTTAGTTTGCCACAATCATTGTTTGTTGGACACACCTTTTGAGAGAGACACACATTCATCATGCTTTGTTAGAATACTCTACGTGCTTCGCTTATATCTTTTGAGTTATGCAGTTGCTCATGTGCTTCACTTATATCTTTAGAGCACGGTGGCGGTTATATTTTATAGAAATTATTTGCACTCTCATGCTTTACTTATATCTTTTCGAGAGTTTTAATATATAGGAAGTGATAATTTGCACGGGTTATATGACTAGTCCAAAAATGATAGGTATACGAGGGTGGTATAATAAAAACTTTCATGTAGATCACTGAATAAGAAATGTATAATTTAATAATATTGATGTGGTAATATGAAAGGGTATTAGTCCATAATCATTAGTTAGTAGAAATATCGAGATTAAAGCTTGTTATGTGCTACTCATTTAAGTGTCGGTTATGGTATGACCAGGATGTTGGAGCATTTGTATTCGTCATTGAAATCCTTTGTGTTTCTTTAATCGGGGGCGCACGATGGTTAACTCCTACCAACCTCCTTCCTAGGGGCATGCGGGTAGTACTTTGCTTTGAGAGCTAATAGGCTTCACAATAAGTATTTGAGTTCTTTATGACTAATGAGAGTTTATGGACGAAAGCACTTCCACCTATCCATATTTTGTTAGCCTCTTCGGTACCGTGCATTGCCCGTTCTCACCTCGAGAGTTGGTGCAAACTTCGCCGGTGCATCCAAATCCCGTGATATGATACGCTCTATCACACATAAGCCTTATTATATCCTTCCTCAAAACAACATCTTAATCAAGAATGAAGAACATGGCAAGTCAGCTTCTTTCAGCACAGACTCAAACGATGCATGTATCTTCAGAATCCCAATATAATCCCTTCCTTCTGAAAGAACATTGCTAGTATCTCTTTCCATGGGAAGTCAAATTGAAGGAGCATTTCATGAAAATCTAAAGAATAGGAAACCTTCTTAACAAAAATGTGGAAAGTAAATTCTCCAATCAAGCTAGTAAGAGGGATTCAGAGTTTAGAACAACGAACCTATTGAAGTTAATTGAAGAGACCTGTTTGAAAAAACAAACCAATTACAGAAAATCATTACATAATTATGTCCCCTAATATAATCATCTCAATGTTTAACCATCCACTGTGGAAACTGGAAGGGAAATAGAGTTGCCTCTTTAGGGTATAGTCCATGCATGATTCACTAATTTCATAAGTACTGGACATGTCAACAAAAAACTACATAACGTTTGTGTGCTAAATAAGTACATGCATATGAATCATAACTCGTGCCTAGTAGTTTTACTTATTGCATAATTACCCGCAAAAAACTTAATGCATAATACAATTGATGTTAATAAAGGTGAACACTGAACAACAGATGAAAGTATCAGGAGTTTTCAATTCAACTGTATATTAATATGGCTGAATTACCTGAGATGTTAGCACGCTTGACCACCAATAATTTCCCTGGGGACGTGGAAAAGGGCTAACAAAACTGTAGCAATTCCATTCATCATTAGCCTGCAGGAAAGTCTTGGAGAGCTCACAGAGGACTAATTTCCCTGCCTCTTCACATGTTAGTTACGTGGAGAGGCCCATGGGGAAGAAAATCATGGAGGTACCTGGGTGGAGGCAATTTGGCTAGGCAGGAGAGGGCCCTGGCCATGGCATCGAGTTGTGCGACAGTCGCCGCTCATACCGAGGAGCTAGTCTTCCGTAGACAAAAAATAAAAATCCAGCAAGGAGACTGCCGGTGGTGACTTGAGAATGGGGGAGCATGAAGTCATGGAGATGCTGGGAACGGAGCAACTCCTCCAGCTTAAAGGGAAGAGCACCCACATCGGTTACCCTGAAGTAAATACAACTTTTTCGATTGCAGGATAATAGTGGGATTTGATGTAGATTAGAGAAGATGAAGAGGAGAGGGGTATTCATTATGAACCTTATGGTGGAGAAATCAGGGGGCGCCATGATGGGTAACATGGAAGGAGACATCACCATACTAGCCACACGTAAGACGGAAATATATGGAGATAAAAAGATGATAAAAGTGTAAAAGACCTTTCATTTTGGTGAAAAAAATTGATGACATGGATGAGAGTTACTGATGTGGCGGGACCGCTGAGGTGGATAGCCTGCATGTCTAAAATTGATGACATGGATGAGAGTTACTGATGTGGCGGGATAGCTGAGGTGGATAGCCTGCATGTCAAGATAAATATGATAGTGGGGATGAACTTCTTAGATATATAGGATACTATGTATTGCGAGCAAATAATCGTACATCAAATAATCACAAAGCACTATCAGTGGCTTGGGTCAAATAGGTTACAGAAGCCCAACGTTAATTATTGGGAGTGAACCATGTCCGGCCTTTTTACAGCAAAATATGATTGTAAATCTTTGCCTGTAAACTAAATATGATCAAAAATTAAGGAATCATATATAAATGGATCAATGTTGCCCATGCTCATAAATCATGCACAATATACTTCAGTTTCTAGTAGCTACCAGCAAACCCCTTAAAATTTGACAACAGAACAATATGCAATAGGCTTAATATTCAAGAGAAAGAAATTAATATATACTGTACGATTTAAGCTGAGTGAAGGAGTGTTTTTTCCACGGAAGCAAATGCACATTCAAAACCTAGTCCAAAAAGAAACTTATATGTACCTCAGGAAGGGACGTTGAGTGAATATCATTAGTTAACCACTTCATCCAGATTATTTGCCTTCGATCCCTCGGAAACACACGTCTAGAAAGTCCAGTACCTGTTCGCTTCCTCAAATTAAATTCAAACATCTAGAATCTGGTACATGAACAATTTGAACGACAGGAAGCAAAAATCCATGGTTTGGGGATTAAAAACAAATCATCAATCTATAGGAGTGAGCAGCTTATAAGAGAAGAAGATGTACCCATAGAGGCACTCAGATTCGCGAGCAGGCGTCCACGGCCACATGGCGGCGGCGGCGAGGGCTCCACTTTGTCCCGACCAGCACATGTTGCACCAGAAGGAGATGAGCGTCGATGATGGGGGGATTAAACATGCGTTGACTTTCCAGGAGAGAAAAATAACGAATCTGGAGAAGTGCATGGTGGTGATGAAGGGAGAGAAGATGGGGGAGTGAGAAGAAAGCCCATCAGATTTTTCTGGATAATAGCTCAGGAGAGAAAAGGGACTGGCACCTGGCGAATCTCGAGCAGAGGCGTGGGGATAATTTCTGGAGAGCATTCTGACCAGCTTATAAGAGAAGAAGATGTACCCGTAGAGGCACTCAGATTCACGAACAGGCATCCGCGGCCACATGGCGGCGGCGGCGAGGGCTCCACTTTGTCCCGACCAACACATGTTGCACCAGAAGGAGATGAGCGTCGATGGTGGGGGGATTAAACATGCGTTGACTTTCCAGGAGAGAAAAATAACGAATCTAGAGAAGTGCGTGGTGGCGACGAAGAGAGAGAATATGGGGGAGGGAGAAGAAAGTCCATCAGATTTTTCTGGATAATAGCGCAGGAGAGAAAAGGGACTTGCACCTGGCGAATCTCGAGCAGAGGCGTGGGGATAACTTTTGGAGAGCATTCTAAGCAGCTTATAAGAGAAGAAGATGTACCCGTAGAGGCACTCAGATTCGCGAGCAGGCGAACGCGACGAGGGCTCCACTTTGTCCTGACCAGCACATGTTGCACCAGAAGGAGATGAGCGTCGATGATGGGGGGATTAAACGTGCGTTGACTTTCCAGGAGAGAAAAATAACGAATCTGGAGAAGTGCGTGGTGGTGACAAAGGGAGAGAAGATGGGGGAGGGAGAAGAAAGTCCATCAGATTTTTCTGGATAATAGCGCAGGAGAGAAAAGGGACTGGCACCTGGCGAATCTCAAGCAGAGGCGTGGGGATAATTTCTGGAGAGCATTCTTTGAAGGGGAAGACGGCTGGCCCAAGGTCTCCATCAGTTCTTCTTCACTTCCATGGTGACAAAGGATGATGATTGCGCGCCTTCCCCCATCTGTTCCAAATGCGTGTTTGTGGTGGGGAGATTGACAGTCGGGGTGAGAAGCGGAGAAGATGGACAGTCCAACAATTAACCCAATCATGAAAGGCTAGAAGTCGTGCGCCATTGAATTTCAAAAAAAAAAGAAGTTGTGCGCAATTAGCAGGTGGGCTAGTGCGGCAGTTGCCTCGTACACCAAAAGAAACGCTATACAATATGGTAAGCCGGTAACAGAACACATGACGTGGCATCATGCAGAGCAAGAGTTGCTGATGTGGCGGGGCCGCTGACGTGGATAAGCTGCATGTTAAGATAAATAGATAGTGAGGGTGAATCTCTTAGGTATAATATAGGATGTGTACATTTAAAATCTATGATGGATAAATTAAAAATATATATAATGTCATTTACTCGAAAGAAAATCTTGACAAACTGTCTCACCTACCCACGGAGGCGCCTAGGAGGCAGAATTTACCTCCTCCCAACTTGGTTTGTATTAATCTAATCGATAATCATAACTTTATAACTTACTAGTAGAATGCCCGTGCGTTGCCACGGGCATTTGAAATATTTTGCTGGAGTTATATATAAACATAATGCATGTTAAATTTCACATCTATAGAAAAGATAGCTAGTAACAATCGGGTAATAATTGAAATCCACTTCACTTGGGGTTATTTTCTTTTTTTTCCTTGCCCGTGCATAGCTTTGGTCTTGCATGACTTTGCTATTCGTAGACGAGTTTTTGTGTGTGTGCATTGGTGTTGGTTGTGTGCATCTTGGCTATGCAGAGTCCGAGTGTGGGCTCATTATATTTGTATCCTCTTAATGCTTCATTTTGAGTCAATAAAATCCACCCTTTATCGAAAAATTAGAAACCATAAATCATGAGAACAATGGACGAGAGACCTTACTTACCAAGTTGCACGATGAGATGTTGTTCTCTACCCAGACGAGCTATCAAACAGTGTTGCCAAAATATGAATATTTGGCTTCACGCTGAACTTTAGATCTCGTGTTTCTGCACACTGAACTTTAGATCTCATATGTTTCTTCACACTAAACTTTAGATCTCGTCTTGTATCAGCATCATCGACTTAGTAAATGCGTCCCTACAATGCACATTAATATTGAAGAGGAAATTAATTGCATGTTGATATTATTTTTTCTTGCGAATACGCAAAGCTTGCGTATCATTCCATTTATAGAAGGAGTAGAATGAGTACAACGGGGGTACAACACATGACACGGACGAAGGCAGGCGTGAACATGGTGCCCGAAGCAGAGAGAAGGGGATGCTCGGCCCAAATAGAGGATGCATCACAAACCCGAACCAAGAGCAGCAATGTTGAACCAACAAGAATTCCAACATCGTCCGAGCCATTACCGGGGACACCACGAGCTCGCAAGACAGCGCCTTCAAGAAGGAGGACGTCGCAGGGACGCCGTCGCTATCCGGTCCGAGGGAGCCGAACCTAGGGTTTCCCCTGAGCTCGAAGAGGGGTGCGGCTGAAGGCTTTGGCAGCGTCTCCAAGAAGAAAACGACACCCACGAGCGCCACCAGTGTCAGCACCAGCAAGCCGAGCAGGGATCTATTACTGGCCTGAAGCTAAGCAATCCCATAGTTGCAGAGTCCGGAATCAAAGATGAGGAAGCCAAAGTTGGTTGGAACGACCATGTTAGGAGGGGGTTGGCGGGGCTGCCCTTTGCCGTCAGAGGGTGGCACTGCGTTCGAACCCACAAGCACTGGATCTAGCAAAAAGGAGGAGGCTTTGGGGCGTACACGGCAGGCGATGAAGCGAACCACGCGGGTGGGTCTAGGATGGCGGCGTCCAGCAACACCGATAAGCTAGGACTGGAGGATGCAAATCCGAGCTGCCTTGGCCTTAGCTGTCGGGTGCATCGTAAAAAATTTCAAGGGATTTGCTGATGTCGCCAGGCGTGTATGAGGGATTATTTTTTTCTCCCGTTACAACGCACGGGCATGTTTGCTAGTAAGATATAATCAAGGAAAAACTAATGCTATGTTGCAGTGGCACATGCAAAAATAATGAACTGTTTACTCCTAGCAAACGCATCAATCAGCTCACACACACGTATCTTGGCAGTGTGATATATGAGCAAACTAAAAAATAAATTAATAGGAAGGAACTAACCCATGGCTATTAAAATTAAGGCAGCAGATCAAACATGTGCGTGTCAAGCAAGCTTTCCATCTACAAGCACTCCATAGATTGGCCGCACTGCATTGAATCTCCTAATGATGCATTAGTCCAGCTTGAATAATCGGACCAGAAAAGCAAAAGAAGATTGGGGAGAGAGAAAAGAGCAATAGAGGAAGGGAATCAACCGAATGATTTCTAGGCACCAAATTTTGTAGGCACAACATGAGAAAAGCACATCTATTATCAAGGGAAAGTTGCCATGCCCAACCGGAAGAACCAGTAGAAACAAAATCAGATAACATAGAAGCTGATTGATAGCCAAATACTGATAGATTCCTCTCATAAATCACAAATAACGTTAGCTCCCACTAAGGCAAAACCAATAGCAGCATTGGAGGCGGTAACACCATTGACAAGCATTAACAGTAATTTATTTCCCAGTGTTAGGATCTGAAAGCCATAGAGCAAAAGATTTGCACAAAAGAGACTTCACCAGAAAAGTAATAACATTCACCCTGGAGGGACTATACAACCTTCAATCTCGAACAAAAAAGAATTATATCCTTAATTATCCGAATATGTCATTTCTATCAGGAATGATACATTACAAAATAACCCTAGCAACCTTGTATTATTCTCATACGTACCTGGAGTTAGGAGCCAGCAAGCAAGCAACCTTGAGTACAATGCAAAAGTAGAATGCTAGTAGTTATTATTACCAATGTGAAACAAAGTTGTTTGAGAGTAAGCACATCAGTTGTACTTGTAGTTCTTGGAGAGGATATCTGGCTCAGGAATAGGAGAATACAATTTTTCAGTGGAAAATCAATAATTTATGCCATTGGTATTATCTGGACGTACTATTTTGTACAACAATAAAGAAAAGGAAAAAACATAACATATTAGTGCAGGAAACATGATATATCATTTGAAAGTATCCTTTTCATGGATTGAAAAGTTGGAACACGTGAGTAAGGAGAACATAGCTATTTCACCTATGCTACAGGATTATTTGAAGCTCTAATCATCAAATAATGGGAAGGGGAACCTACCATGCCGGCAAGTTTTTATGTTGTTATTAGATCAACTTCTTTATGTTATTATGGGAGAAAGCAAAGGCTGAAAAACAAACATAGACCAAATGTGTACAAATATTAATTCAGCTTCGCAAATACTTAAAATATATAGCTTCCGAGCATATGTAAGAGTTATTCGCCATTTCTGTTCCTTTTTTGGAATCGTCAAACTATAACAACAATCAAGATGGAATTAGCTTCAATAATTAAGTGGTACTACAAACTTGATGATCATGATTAGGTGAACCATTACACCTCTCGCCTTGTTACCTCATAACGATTACAACTGTAGAAGCATAAAAACCAGCTGTCCTCTCCCCGTGATCTGCACATTACCTGCATTCACAACATAAAATGGCAAAAATAGTACAGATATAAGCTTAGCCACAATGTGATTGTATACCAGCAAAGTTCAAATTTATATTGCGGTGTGCAGGTAATGTGCGTGCATCCCTTCTTTTTCTTCAACATGCTGCTTGCAAGTGTGGACAAGACTTCAAATTAGCTAATATCCTGGGAAACAAAACCCGTGGGTGGTGAGGCCAAAGCAATTCAACATAAGTGCGTAATAAATCTGCACAGATGCGTCACTATTGTATTTATCTTCCCAGTTTTCATAAAAAGATAGAGCCAAAATACTGGTGTGCCTCTTCTTTAATCATTTTCTTTTGTTCACGTTGTTTTTACCGCAATACCATAGATGATTGCTTCAGATAAGCCCCAAATAGTTTGAAAGAACATGTGCTGCCCCCATGTTTGGTTTTGGTAATTGATGACAATCTCTATGGACTAATGGTTGCCTTGAGTTATATTTGAAGGGTTTGTCCATAGGCATTGCTTGAAGACCATTTGTTGGTTTCAAGGTTATTAGAAGAAGAATATGTGTTGACCAAGGTTATTCATGGAGTTATCCAAAGATTGGTCATGTAAGAGATGAGCCTATTGCAAGCATGTCTTGAAGAAGAAGATTGTGTGAACATTCATGTTTACCTTCAAGACATCAAGACATCATCCTAATGAAGAGAGTTGGAAAGATTCAAGGTTGATCAAGACTACATATGAAGAGTGATTCAAGTTGATCAACACACAAAGCGTAGAAGATGTACCAAGCGAGATCAAGTGATCTCATGGTATGGTAAGCATTGTCCATTACGCTTTGTGTACTAACCCGTGTTCTATGCGAGAGTTTTATGTGGGGTTAGGTATGTTTCCATGGGCTTGCGTCAAGAGGAAGATCTCATTCAACCCATGGAGGATGACATCAAGTGGTGATCGTCATCAACATTGCGGTGTGCAAGTTCAAGTGGAGCATCACGAAGAGATCACATGCTTGAAGCTTGCCGTCCATTGTGGTGACAATGGACTTGTGAAGATGTGCCAAAGAGTGGCTCACCCATAGTGGAGTATGGGGGAGCAATCAACTAGTCTTCATCGAGCCGGCGCAATCAAGAAAGGTGGTCCAACTTGAGGAGGTCAAGATCGTCATCATCTAGCTCAAGTGGACTATGCGCAAGGCAAAGGTTTGCCCTTGATAAGTTTTCTATTTTACCGGTCTCATGGTGGTAGTTGGGAGACCGGGTTTTAGGATCGATAGCCGTACTATCAAGGGGGGCTCTCAAGTGAGTAGCTTTATCGTATCATTCGTAGAGAGCTCAAACCATTGCATCCTTGCATCATCTTTCTTGGTTTGTGTTTGGTGTTTCTCTTTGTGAGTCTTTGAGCTTTTGGTCATCTTCATGACAAGCTCGAGTTCATCGAAAACGGAGTTCATATATGCATCTTCTATGATGTTTTCGATGTTGGAGTTTATGCCGGTTCTTCATTCATAGAGGTTTCTCATCTCTATATGTTAGGCATATCTCCCCTACCACTTCTTATTATAACCAGTCATTGTTTGGATAGTACTCGTTGTCTTCTATCCAACAAGCTTGAGTTTGCTCAATTCGGAGCTCATTTGCAGAAGTTATGGCAGTTCTGGGTTTATTTGTATCCTCTGTTTCTGTGGATTTTCAGTAGCTTGCAAGCGGTAGTACCGCTGGTGCCCACGGTAGTACCGCTTATGCGGTAGTACCGCTGGTACTTCCGTGGCACTACCGCTTGGGGTTTCCCCGAGCGTGCAACTTTCTGTTGCCAGTTTGCCATTCACGGTAGTAGAGCGGTAGTAGCACGGTAGTACCGCTCTGGCGGTACTACCGCCCTTACTACCGCCGCCACTACCGCTTGCGGGGTTTCCTTCTGTGCACGTCTCTGTTGCCGTTTTCTGTTAAACGGTAGTAGTGCGGCAGTAGTGCGGTAGTACCGCTCAGGGCGGTAGTACCGCTCAGCAGAGCGGTACTACCGCTTGGTGGGGTACTTCCGCCCTCCACTACCGCTGCTACTACCGCTTGTTTTTCGCAGAGTGTGCAAGCTTCTGTTGCTCTTTTCGCTTTAGCGGTAGTACCGCTTGGTTGGCACGGTAGTACCGCTAAGTGCGGCACTACCGCTCCAGTTCCGTGTTCTCGCCTGCTGCTTTTGAATTACTACCGCTTAAGCGGTAGTACCGCTCGCAAGAGCGGTAGTACCGCTTGTACGCATCCAGCACGGGTAACGGTTGGATTTGGGGTGGCCCTATAAAAGGGGTCTTCTTCCCCAACGGTTTTCTTATCCTTGGAGCTCATTTCTTCCCCCATTGTTGACCTTCTTGAGCTTGCCTATCTCTCAATCCCTCCAATGATTCTTGCTCCTTCTTGAGGGAAAAGAGAGAGGAGATCTAGATCGACATTTCCACCAATCACTTTCTCCTCTAAGTGAGGGGAACCCCTTGGATCTAGATCTTGGAGTTCTTGGTGTTCTCCTTGTTCTTCCTCTCACTTTCCTCCATAGCTTTTGTTGCTTTGGTGGGATTTGAGAGAGAGGGACTTGAGCACTTCGTGTGTTCTTGCCATTGCATTAGTTGCATCGGTTTGAGTTCTCCACGGTGATACGTGGAAGTTAGTAGTTGAGAAGCTTATTACTCTTGGGTGTTTGTGCACCCTAGAGCTTGTTCCTCTTGGGTGCCTTGGCGCCCTAGACGGCTTGGTGGTGCCTCGGAGCTCAATCATTGTGGTGTAAAGCTCCGGGCAAGCGTCGGGGTCTCCAATTAGGTTGTGGAGATCGCCCCGAGCAATTTGACGGGTTCGGTGACCGCCCCCAAGGGTTGCCAAAGTGTACGGGTTCGGTGACCGCCCTCAAGGGTTGCCATTTGTACGGGTTCGGTGACCGCCCTCAAGGGTCCCTTAGTGGAATCACGGCACCTTGCATTGTGCGAGGGCGTGAGGAGAATACGGTGGCCCTAGTGGCATTGTTGGGGAGCATTGTGCCTCCACACCGCTCTAACGGAGATTAGCATCCGCAAGGGTGTGAACTTCGGGATACATCGTCGTCTCCGCGTGCCTCGGTTATCTCTTACCCGAGCCCTTTACTTATGCACTTTACTTTGTGATAGCCATATTGTTTCTTGTTATATATCTTGCTATCACTTAGTTTTTTATCTTGCTTAGCATAAGTTGTTGGTGCACATAGGTGAGCCGAGTCGATTTAGGTTTTGTGCTTGACAAATTAAACGCTAGTTTTATTCCGCATTTGTTCAAGCCTAAACCGTAATTATTTTAAAGCGCCTATTCACCCCCCCCCTCTAGGCGACATCCACGATCTTTCATAGTTCATGTGAAGCAACAAACTACAAGCAACCAAATCAATAGCAAAAATATGTCATACGATTTATAACTTAAAAAAAGATGCGACCCTTTACATGAGTTGAAACTAAAGCACGTGATCTCACATTATCTCATACAAGCCCCAAATCAGTAGTCACCAATCATGGGATGAAGTACAGAAAAAAAGATAGGAAAGGGAGAGAAGCATCTATGATGAACATGAACACCCAACCGACTTCACTTCTCTTGATGTGGTGGCCAAACGTGGTCATCAGGACCAGTGTAGCACTTGGCGATTGGCAGCACACGACGTGCCGGTTCTACCAGGATCTACCATCGCGGGCGCCTCCCTGCTTTGTGACTTGATACGGTCTCCCATGAGGCTTGCCATCTACGTACTCGGGTTTGAGCGTGTCCGACAGAGATAGAGAAAGATAAGATGGTTGGCTGGGTGGCTCACCGCTGTTGACGACGGAGAGAACTCTAGAATATGTTGCTGGTTAGGTGCTGTAGTTTTCAATCATGAGAGTTCTCACCGGCAGCGCCTCCATGGAAAGTCAGTCGTTGGTGCGCCGCCACCTGCGGCGTCGTTCAGCATGTGGTGCTAACACGGATTAGGGTGTAGGCGCCGGTCGCCACATCCAGGATGTCCGTCCGTCGGTGATGTGGCGGCGGCGCCCCGGCAGTCAGCACCTCAACGCGCGATGTCTTCCTCATAATAGTCGTAAGACGACGTCGACCTCGGTAGTCAGCACCACCAGGGCGTGGAGAGGCGTGGAAAGGAAAGTGGAGGAGTGAGGCAACGATGCGCCTGGAGTATTGGCGGAGCAGAGGAGCGCCATGGAGGGCCGGAGTCGGTAGCGTGGGGAGGTATGGAGCGGTTGGCGGCGGCTATAGGGTGAGGGCGGTGAGGCGGCTAGGGATTGCGGAAGGGAGGACGTGCGTACGATGTATCTTGTGTTTTTTTGAGGGTTTTTTTCCATCGGTTCTGTGTGCGGGGATGGGAGAAAATCGATGGGTCGAGGTGGTGGGAGAGGGGACACGTTCGATCGATGGGTTGGCTAGCGAACGAACGAACAACCGACCTACGTACTGCCCATGTAGAAGCAGAGATATTGGTTGTTAGGGGGGAATTTGAGGATTTGCCCCATAATTCCTTGCACTTTGAGGATTTGCCCTCGTTTTCGTTGTAACTTAGGATTTGCCACACCTTTGCCTGCAGTTTGATGAATTGCCCCTGAAGAGGGGCCCCACCATGAAATGTCTAAAATACCCTGCAATCGAGATGACCTCAGCCCAGCCCGGACCGATCCCCATCTCACCTCTTCGGCTCTCCTGACCACAATGGCTTCCACGCCACCCTCGCGCATCACACCTCCGGTCGACCAAATCGCGGCGGCGGCGACTTTCTCCCAAGATGATGGGCGCCCGTTCCTCGAGTCAGATGAGGTTCTGTGGCGGACGGCGCGACGGGTGCTGGGCTGCCGGCGTTGGCGCTCGCAGCGGACACAAGGACTGGGCTTGACCTGCAGCCGTCGATCTGGGTGGCGTTCCTCGAGTCTGTGGAGGCTTTGTGGCGAGACGGTGCTGCGCGCGGCAGCCGCAGCGGCCGGGATCGGCCTGCAACCAAGCGACCGCGGCCGGCGAGGCGGCGCTACGTGTGCTGGCCATAGCGACCGGGCTCGATCTGTAGCAACCGGTCTGGCTAGTGTCTTTGTTGAGGCGCCGAGCAGGCCCTCATGTACCACCGCGCTAGCGGCCATGGACGAACGCCGGCCGGAGCTGACCCTCGAGCACGTGCCTTTGTGGAGGATAGAGATGGTGGTGGGGAGAGGAGCAGAAGCATCAGCTCGTGGGCGGCAGCGTAGCATGTGGAGAGAGGAGCAGCCGCAACGACGGCACCGGAGCATAAAGAGAGAGAAAGCAGCACAACAGGATGACGGGTGGGCTGCGGGATGAATTTTGTGTTAGTTTTTGAAGCAGGGTATATTGGTCATCTATTTTGTAGCGTAATCTCAAACCGGGCATAAAGGGCAAATCATCAAGTTTTTGAGAAAGTAGTGACAAATCCTAAGTTACAAAAAAAACGAGGGCAAATTCTCAAAGTGCAAGGAAATATGTGGCAAATCCTCAAATTCCCCGTTGTTAGGAAAGGGAGGGATCCATGCGTTAGAAAAGTTAAGATTTGAAATTAATTGCCATGAAATTGGATTTTATTGTTTGGTAATGTGCTATCGGTTCCTGCCCGTTTGTAACGTGTCGGGTTAGGAAAGTTTGTAAAGGTCTGGAAAGTTTTTAATGAAAGAGTAAAAAAATCAACAAGAGGAGATGGTGGTGGGAGGTGAGACGAAAAAAAACCAGACGAAAGTGGGAGACAAAAAATAACCGTGAAGGCGAGGCTACCAAGTGAGACATTAGGAGTAGAGATAATTGAAAATTTTAAGACTGACAAAGTCACTACAAACATCTCGCCTCCCCTAAAAGAATAATACACACTAACCAAACACCAAATCATTAGACATATCATCTAATTCTAAATGGTGTGCTAGGTACCATCACTCGGAAGCGCTCTTGTGAGCTTGAGCTCACACGCACCCTTTGCTACAATAAAAACCAAAAAATACTATAAATCTTAAAAGACTTGTGGATTTTTTGGCAACAAACTTTGATGCATGCAAAGTTTCGTGATGGACTGACATTCATGGTGGCCTCGGCAAAAAAAAAGTCGATGATTCAAAATGCTTAAAGAATAGTCTTTTTGGAGTATCAACATTTTTCCGAGGCCTCCACAAATGTCATTCTATCGAGAAACTTTCACGCATGTGAAACACAAATTAATGTTTGTTGCAAAAAAAATCAGTTCTTTTTAATTTTTTATTTGGATTTTACTGTAGGGTGCATGTGAGCTCAAGCTCACAGACTCAATGTCCACCATCTCCACTACTATTAAAAGAGCAAACATGAATTCCCCTACAACCACACCACAAAATGTACACAGGATAACCTGCACCCCACGATCAATTACATCTAATAAAATCTAACAGCACATTGTTCGCACACGAACACGTCAACGTGTACCCGCAGGGCCGGGGGTGATGTACCGCAACTCGCCCCGCGGGAGGCCGGCTCACAGCGCGATACGCAAGACAGTAAGCCGGCGCTTTTGAGACCAGACGCCCCAGTTCCTCGGGAGGGACCCCGTCGGAGGAAGCTGGCGACGATTGGCTGAACCGGGTCGATTCGCTCGCTCCCGGCTCGGTTGTCGATATCCGATGAACTTACGCGAAGTCGCCGAATAACGGAAGCATGAACAAGGGTTAAGGGGTAAAAAGTAGGTTGTATTGATATGTCGATTGTTTGCTTGATTCAATCGGCCATCACCTCTTACATATATATGAGGCGGCTGGACTTCCCGTGCAAGTAAGAGACTCCTACACGGATTACAAGTTATAATCAGAGTCGGTTTCTAGCCTTAACTAGGTAAGTCACCCGCCAGGGCCGTTTTGGGCTCGGACTCTGTTGGGCCGGCTTACAGTGTAAGTCGCCGAAAGCATGGGCCGGCCTTGTTCTTCTGAGTCCATCCTTAGCTTCTCGCAGCCAGCTTTCCTTCTCCTGAGCCATAGAGCCGGCTTATAGACCCGGCTTTCTGAGTCGCCCTTTGCTCTTGGCTTCCCGAGTCGCCCGTTGCTCTTGGCTTCTGAGTCGCCCGTTGCTCCTGGCTCCCTGAGTCGCCCGTTACTCTTCTGTGTTGACGCCAGTTCACTTCGCTTCGTAATCTGCCGCTTTGCTGATTAGCCGCCTTGCCGGGTCTCGATCTTGCCAGCCTTTGATAACCCTGTGAACTGGGACATAACATGATCAACAGCCCTCGAACGACGCCGGCTCAATATGCTAGCGGCGGCTCATCGTCTTTGTCAGAGTCGCCGGTACTGTGAAGCCGAATCCATGATGAGCCGGTTTTGACCTTGAGCTGATTTCTGTCACCGGGTTACTGAGTTGTTGAGCCGATAACTGACCACTCTGGGCGGCTGTATCTCTTCCACATTGGCGTCTCTCCAGCAGTGATCTTTGAGCCGTCGTTAGCCGAGTCATCACCACACCGGGTCACCTCCTGGGGCGGGTCATCAGCCTTGAATCGCCCTTCTGCCAAAAATGAGTGCTAACATATGCCCCCCTGTTTTCTAGTAGAGCTTGCGTGCTAGAAAATATTCCATGTAGGATTTTTGACTAAGGACGATGTTTGTACTCATCGGCCATAAGGTCTAAGGGCGATGTTTGTACTCATCGGCCATAACCACGATCTCAGGCGGATTGCGACACACTTGGGTGGAACTTCTTTAAGTATTTTCCGTTGATAGCTCGAGGCAGTAAGTCGCCCTCCAAAGTTTCCACCAAATAAGAGTTGCCGGGTGTTATTCTGGCGACTCGCAGCGGTCCTTCCCAACTTGGTGACCACTTACCAAATTTCCGGCTTCTAGAGCCGACTGGTAGTATAACCTTCCACACTAAGTCGCCAACCTGAAAATCTTTGAGCCGGGCCCTCTTATTGTAAGTCCTTGCCACCCGCAACTTTTCCTTCTCAATGTTCCTTAGAGCTTTTAATCGTTTGTCGGCCACATCGTCTAGGTTATCCATCATTAAGCCGTAGTAGTCTTCGGCCGACAAATCGTTCTGCTTAGCGAACCTTAAGGCGGCCAGATTCACCTCAACTGGTAAGACGGCCTCTTGCCCATATACCAATTCAAAAGGAGTGACCTTGGTAGCCCCATGCCTTGAGACCCGGTGAGCCCATAATGCTTCGGACAGTACCTCATGCCACCGCCTTGGGTGGTCCTTGACCTTCTTCTTAATCAACTTGATCAAGATCTTATTGCTAGACTCGGCCTGTCCATTGGCTTGAGCATAATATGGAGATGAACTGAGCATCTTGATCCCAAGTGATTTGGCAAACTGTTTAACCTCCTTCGCCATGAAGGAAGTTCCTTGATCCGTAGTGAGAGTCTGTGGAATACCGAATCTGTGAACAATATGCTCAGTAATGAATTGAATTACCTCCTTATGGGTCATGTTCCTGAGAGGCACTGCTTCAGACCACTTGGTGAAATAATCTGTGGCAACTAGCACGAACCGATGCCCTTTTGATGAAGCCGGGTGAATCATACCGATAAAGTCAAGCGCCCATCCCCGGAAAGGCCACGGTTTTATGATAGGATTTAGCCTAGAAGCCGGAACTAGCTGGATATCCCCAAACTTCTGGCAAGCCTCGCACCCCTTGTAGTACTTGAAGCAGTCGTTGATCATTATCGGCCAATAAAATCCGGCTCGCCGAAGCATCCATTTCATCTTGTGAGCCGACTTATGTGTTCCACACAAGCCGTCATGTACCTCTCCCATGGCGACTCTAGCTTGATCCTCGTCTAAGCATTTAAGCAGAAGACCGTCAGCCGTTCGGCGGCATAAGTCGCCATTATCTAGTGTATACTTGAGAGCAAGTCGCCGAACGGTTCTGTCTGTTTTCTGACTCGGGTTCTTCAGATAACTCACAATAGGTGCTCTCCAGTCAGAAATCTGGGTTGCCCCTTCCTCGGTAGCCGATTCATCTGAGCCGGCTTCTTCTCTATCAGTCGACTTATCTGGGCCGGCGTCTCCTTTATCAGCCGGCTCGCCTGAGTCGGCTTTTCCTTCGCCAGCCGCCTCACCTGAGCCGGCCTTCTCTGAGTCGGCAGCAATCAGCATCAGCTTTTCTGCTATGAAGAACATGCCTCTGTCGACATGATAGCCTGATGCCTGTTGCACTAACTTATTGGCGAGCCAATTATCCTGCCTAGACACGTGAGAGATAGAAAAATAATCCAAACTTGCTATAATGTCTAAGCATCTGTCAAGGTACACATTGAGTGATTCGTCATTGCACTGAAACACCTTTGCCACTTGTTGAACAACTAGTAACGAATCACCGTACGCCTCGACATGAGAGACCCCTGCATTGACTAAAAGCTCGAGCCCGAATAGAAGTGCTTCATATCCGGCTTGATTGTTAGTACAAAAGTAGTTAAGCCGGCAAGAGGCCTCAAATACAGTGCCATGGGGTGAGATGTATGCAACACCGGCTCCTTGCCCATTCTTGCAAACTGAGCCGTCAAAATAGAGCCGCCACGGCTTAGCCGACACAACGTGTAAGCCGGCTTCTTGCTCCGGGTCAATCCGATGCTCAACTATAAAATCAGCTACGACCTGGCCTTTCACAGATTTGAGAGGTTCATAAGCCAAGTCATACTCAATTAACCCATATGCCCACTTGCCGATTCGCCCGCTGAGAATCGGCCTTTGAATCATGTGTCTGAGAACATCGGTCTGACCCACCACCTTACATTCACTAGATAAGAGGTAGTGGCGTAGCTTAGTGCAGGCATAATAAAGGGATAAGCACAATTTTTCCACAGAGTTGTATCTTGACTCGGCGTCTATCAAACGGCGGCTTAGGTATGTGATGACATACTCTTTCCCTTCGGCTTCTTGGGTTAAGGCGGCTCCTATCACTCTCTCTTCAGCAGCAATGTAGAGCCGGCATGGTTGACCGTGAGCCGGCGCTCTTAGAACCGGAGGGGTTGATAAGCACGTCTTTATCCTTTCAAACGCCTCTTGCTGTTCTGCCCCCCAAGTGAATTCATCATCGTTCTTAAGCCGAAGAATCTGAGTAAATGCATCGACTTTCCCAGACAGGTTAGCAATAAACCGCCTCAAATAATTGACCTTGCCGAGGAACTTCTGCATGTCTCTTTTGCAAGCCGGCGCCTGCACCTTTTGAATAGCTTTAACCTTTTCCGGGTCAACCTCTATGCCATGCTCATGTATGATAAAACCCAGAAACTTTCCAGCTGACACGCCAAAGGCACACTTCAATGGATTCATCTTGAGCCCATACTTCCTCATCCTTTCAAACGTAAGTCGTAAGTCGGCCAAATGATCTAACCCGCCGTCTGACTTAACTACCACGTCGTCAATGTAAACTTCCAGTATGACTCCAAGAAGGTCATGAAATATTAAGTTCATCGCTCTTTGATAAGTAGCACCAGCGTTCTTCAATCCAAAGGTCATCACTACCCACTCGAATAGACCAACAAAACTGGGCCAGCGAAATGCCGTCTTAGCCGAGTCCTCTTCGGCCATGAATATCTGGTTATACCCTGCGTTACCGTCCAAGAAGCTGATGATCTTGTGTCCTGAGGCTTCGTTGATAAGCATATCGGCTATTGGCATAGGATACTCATCTTTGGGTGTAGCTCGATTTAAATCTCTGAAGTCTATGCATACCCTTATCTTTCCTGACCCCTTCTTCTCAACTGGGACAATGTTTGAAACCCACTCAGCATATTTACAGGGCCGGATGAACTTTGCTTGGATAAGCCGGCCGATCTCTTCCTTGACCCGGCCATATATCTGTGGATTGAACTTTCGAGCCGGCTGCTTGTAAGGTCTAAAGCCGGCTTTGATGGGCAACCGATGCTCAACGAGCTGGCGGCTTAACCCAGGCATCTCATGATACTCCCATGCGAAGCAGTCTGCATACTCTTTGATCAGGGCGACTAACTCCTGCTTATAGCCGGCTTCCAGATTCCGGCTTACAAACGTCGGCCTTGGCACTGTGCCGTCTCCAAGATCCACCTCTTCAAGCGGGTCAGCCGACGTAAAGCCTTGCCCCAATTTATCTAAGTCGCCAGGCTCCTCAATAGTCTCAAACATATCGTTCCTGTTGGCCCGATATTTGTCAAGCCGGCTTTGGAGCCACTCGTCGTTGTTATCCATTTACTTGAGTGTGAGCCGGTTTTCTCCAACCGGCTTTAGAGATACTGGCACGAATCCATCCCGGGTTGCACTTAGGAAGTCAAACCCGGACAAGTCATGCCCCGAAAGACATGTAGCAGTGGAGTGTTGCCAGTCAACTAGTGACTCGGCCAATGCAATGCAGGCCGAGTTATCCGCAGGGACGACTTCTATTTCATCATCGACCCACTGAACCAGCTGTTGGTGCAGAGTAGATGGAACGCACTGGTTTGCATGCAACCAATCTCGTCCTAGTAGCATATTGTAGTTCCCTTGCACCTCAGCGACGAAGAAGGCAGTAGCCAGGGTCTTGCTTCCGACTGTAAGCTCTAGACTGATAACCCCTTTAGCTTCCACTCCTTCTCCGCCTTCGAACCCGTTGAGTACCATGTTCGTCTTCATCAAATCATCATCGTCAAGTCGTAACTTTTTGAAGACTGAATAAGGCATCAGATTAACCACAGCACCGCCATCAACCATCATCCTGGTAACCGGCTTCCCATTGATGTGCCCTCTGATATACAAAGGCTTGAGATGCTTAACCGGTTCCTCCGGCTTCTCGAAAATGACGTTCTTGGGTCCAAAGTTAATCTGGGCGACTGAGCCGGTCTCGTCAACAGCGCGAAACTCATCAGGCAGATAGTATACCATGTTGATGTCCATGCTCATGCGAGTTGGCGTTCCTTCATAGTTCAGAAGCTCTTCGTCATCTGCTGACTCGCCTGGCGGGTCACCCATAGCTGACTCTCCTGGGACCGGCGGCTCATCTATCACGAGGCTTGGAAGTTCTTCGTCAGCCGCTGACCCGCCAGATAGGTCATCCATAGCTGAGTCTATGATTGCCGGCTCTCTCAGCATTGGTTCTGCCATTGCTGACTCATTCACTGCTGAACCCTCTGAAGTGAGTTGTGACATTACCGACTCATCAGCTGCCGGCTTATCTCTTGCTAGGTCTGCAGCTTCAACCTCATCAGCCCACGATGAATAAGTAACAGCTGGTGTTTCAACCGGTTTTTACCCTTTTCCAACGCAAAGTCACGGACGCCGGATGCTTGGGTTATGAGCTCCGTCGGCTTAGGCACCCAGACTTGAGAACGTATCATTGGGCGATCCTTGTTAAAACCTGCATCTCTAAGCCGTTCAGCCTCTTCTGCGGCCTTCTCTTGATTTCTCAACCTTTGCAGTTTTCTCTTCTGCGTCTTGGTTAACCCGGCAGGGCACCATCTTGGTTGAGTGTATTTTGGGTCTCGCGACTTAACCTGACTGGAGCTAGCTTCATGGTCATTCGCCGCGCCGTTAGGCCCGATAATAAGTATCGGTCTGCCTCTCACCGGATCTATAACCGGTTCTTTCATCTTCAGTATCTGGCTACCGATGGTAAGTGAGCCGCCATACGTCTGGCTTGTCATGTTTTCCGGCTCACCAGCCCTAGCAGCTCGCGGCTTGACACGCCACACCTTTCTTCTCTCTGAACTTGGCAGATGCTCCCTGAGCCGGCTTGCTGACCCTAGCCGGCTTTTATCAAAAGTGCTTCTCAGAGGTGGCGTCTTAGCTACAGCCGGCTTAACGTACCGACCAAACTCTGCTGGTGACCTTGAGCGCTTTCCGTAGGGCCGGCTTGTGCTTGAGCCGGCTTGTCTGACGTACTTGCTCATAAGCATGTCGAAAGTCGGCTTAATGCGCTTGTACTTAGCATTGGCCGTATTGACCCGCCACTGGCCGACTTCCGGGCTTTTAGGCTTAATGAACCTTTGCGGTGATCTGGGCGGCTCTTCTTGTTGCCCCCCGAGCGTAGGATTGCTGATGGTAATCTTGATAACCTCCTTGCCGCCGGGTTCTCGACTTATAGTTGCCTTCCTCCCAGTCACCATGTTGTCGGCTTGCGTGTTCCTGGGCTCACCAACAACAACGTTAGCTTTGTTAGATGATCCGGACGTCTCTGGCCGAATGAGTACCTTCTTTCCCTCCAGGTCTAGTGCGTTCATTGGGAACGGCTGCTGATCAATTGCCATGCTAGCAAAGCACAATCGTCCGTCATTAAGGGCCGATTGGATCTGTCGACGAAAAACATTACAATCGTTAGTAGCATGAGAGAAAGAATGATGATATTTGCAATAAGCCCGCCGCCTTATCTCTTCAAGCGGTGGTATGACATGATTGATCTTTATAACTTTGTCTTTCAACAAGGCATCAAATATTCTATCACACTTGCCTATGTCAAAAGTGCATTTAAACTCATCTTCCCGATTCCTACGAACCGGCTTAAGATCATCACACACATAAGGTTTGGCTTTACCCGGCCAAGCAAACTCAGCAGTGTAAATATCGGTCTCCTCGTCTGAGCCGGCACTTCCCTCAATGGTGTTAAGCCGGCTCCGGCTCACCCGATGTGAGTCTTTCATCTCATTGGCCCGGCTCTCCTGAACCAGAGCTTTTTCTTGCACTTGGCCGACACTTAAGAACTCATACCCTTCTAGTTTCTCTTTTAAGTGGGATCGTAAACCATTAAGTACTAAGTCGTCCATATCTCTCTCAGTTATAGCTAAGCTATAGCACCGGTTTCTCGTATTCCTAAATCTTTTAACATAGTCGGATACCGACTCGTCATGCTTTTGCTTAACCGATGTAAGGTGGGACAATTTTAACTCAATTTCTCCGGCAAAAAAGTGTTCATGAAACTTCCGCTCTAAATGAAACCAAGTATGTATGGAGTTAGGAGCTAAAGCAGAAAACCATGCAAAAACAGTACCGGTTAAAGATAATGAGAACAAGCGAACTTTATGATGCTCATGATTGGCTTCACCTAGTTGAGCCAAATACTGACTAATATGTTCCCATGTTGATTTATTATCCACCCCATTAAACTTAGAAAATTCTGGAACTCGGTAACCAGGGGGATAAGGCTGCAAGTCAAAATATTCGGGATAGGGTTTAGTATAGTTCCTAGGCTTTAGCGTTATCCCAAATTTGTCGTAAGCCATCTGTTCAAACTCACTCCTTATCTTGGCCGTCATATCGTCCATGTTGAACGATTGAGCTGGCACAGTAGATGAGTTGGTCAAAGGGGCGGCTTGTGCCCAGAGAGCCGAATTCTGAGTCGGCGTCGGCTCATCTCCAAAACGTACTGCTTGATCCGTCTGTCTAACCGAATAAGGTATGCTTTGGATGGGAGTCGGACTTGGCAGCATAGGCATAAGCCGGTTATCTTTATTCTGGCTCATCGGTTGTAACTCCGATGGCCGGCTCAGCGGCGTGTTTTCTTTAGCTTTATCACGTTCCAGCATTAGATCATACATATTATTTGTGCTTTGTCCAATATGGTACTGGAGTTTGGCTAATTGCTCAGGAGTAAAGGGGTTATTACTTACGGCGGGTTGGCTAATCTTGATGCTCAGAGGTACGTATTTCGGCTCTTTGATCGGCGAGATGACTCCTTGCCGATCCTTCTTGAGACTCGCCAGATATAGCTCCCGATCTGCTTCAGCCTGCTTCTGCCGCAGCACCTTGAACTCCTCGTCACGCTTCTTCTCCCAAGCCGCCAAGCCTTGGCGTTGTGCTTCTGACAGCTCCTCAAGAGCCGGTTTGATGATGTTGTCAGTGCTGATATCAGCGGAGTCGGTCTTAGAATTGGTCATTGCTGTCCAATTTTTAGATCAAATCGTCCCCAGCGGAGTCGCCAAAAAGTGTGTTCGCACACGAACACGTCAACGTGTACCCGCAGGGCCGGGGGTGATGCACCGCAACTCGCCCCGCGGGAGGCCGGCTCACAGCGCGATACGCAAGACAGTAAGCCGGCGCTTTTGAGACCAGACGCCCCAGTTCCTCGGGAGGGACCCCGTCGGAGGAAGCCGGCGACGATTGGCTGAACCGGGTCGATTCGCTCGCTCCCGGCTCGGTTGTCGATATCCGATGAACTTACGCGAAGTCGCCGAATAACGGAAGCATGAACAAGGGTTAAGGGGTAAAAAGTAGGTTGTATTGATATGTCGATTGTTTGCTTGATTCAATCGGCCATCACCTCTTACATATATATGAGGCGGCTGGACTTCCCGTGCAAGTAAGAGACTCCTACACGGATTACAAGTTATAATCAGAGTCGGTTTCTAGCCTTAACTAGGTAAGTCACCCGCCAGGGCCGTTTTGGGCTCGGACTCTGTTGGGCCGGCTTACAGTGTAAGTCGCCGAAAGCATGGGCCGGCCTTGTTCTTCTGAGTCCATCCTTAGCTTCTCGCAGCCAGCTTTCCTTCTCCTGAGCCATAGAGCCGGCTTATAGACCCGGCTTTCTGAGTCACCCTTTGCTCTTGGCTTCCCGAGTCGCCCGTTGCTCTTGGCTTCTGAGTCGCCCGTTGCTCCTGGCTCCCTGAGTCGCCCGTTACTCTTCTGTGTTGACGCCAGTTCACTTCGCTTCGTAATCTGCCGCTTTGCTGATTAGCCGCCTTGCCGGGTCTCGATCTTGCCAGCCTTTGATAACCCTATGAACTGGGACATAACATGATCAACAGCCCTCGAACGACGCCGGCTCAATATGCTAGCGGCGGCTCATCGTCTTTGTCAGAGTCGCCGGTACTGTGAAGCCGAATCCATGATGAGCCGGTTTTGACCTTGAGCTGATTTCTGTCACCGGGTTACTGAGTTGTTGAGCCGATAACCGACCACTCTGGGCGGCTGTATCTCTTCCACATTGGCGTCTCTCCAGCAGTGATCTTTGAGCCGTCGTTAGCCGAGTCATCACCACACCGGGTCACCTCCTGGGGCGGGTCATCAGCCTTGAATCGCCCTTCTGCAAAAAATGAGTGCTAACACACATATTGATTTAGTGGTCTGCCATCCGATTGGATGGCTCAGATTCAATGTTCTGCCACCCACGTCTGCCCTGCACACGTTCTGCCCTTGACCCACGTCTGCCCTGCCCCGCACACGTTCTGCCCTTCAGATCGATCGGCATCACGATTTTTTCTCACTCAACGCCGCCGCACCTCCAGAGGTGCGGCGGCGTTGAGTGAGAAAAAATCGTAGAGGTGCGGCGGCGTTGAGTGAGAAAAAATCGTAGGTGCGGCGGCGTTGAGTGAGAAAAAATCGTGATGTCGATCGATCTGAAGGGTAGAACGTGTGCGGGGCAGACGTGGGTCAAGGGCAGAACGCGTGCAGGGCAGACGTGGGTGGCAGAACATTGAATCAGAGCCATCCAATCGGATGGCAGACCACTGAATCAATATGTGCTGTTAGATTTTATTAGATGTAATTGATCGTGGGGTGCAGGTTATCCTGTGTACATTTTGTGGTATGGTTGTAGGGGAATTCATGTTTGCTCTTTTAATAGTAGTGGAGATTTATGTTTTCTAAATTTTAATACATGCATATATTTGTCATTTTTTCAATCGAGACTCAATTCATTCTTTTTATCTCTCTAAAAACAATTCAATATTTTTATCTCTCTAAAAAATCAATTCTTATAATAAATATCTCCTCTGTACGTTAATACAAAGGGCGTAGTACATAATGTTGTTTTTAAAAAAAAATCTGTAACAAATTATAATCTATTTATGTGATCGTGATTTTTTTGTGAAAACATGTCTGTGGACCGTATATTACACGTGCGCTCTCATTGTTGGGCATGAGACATATTTCAATGGCTCGGTAAGAAAACTCACTAAAAAGTTAAGATTTAAAATAGATTTTTTTATTATATATTATGATACGTGCGTTGCACGTGTATGCTTACTAGTCACCCAAAAGAATGTAAGATTCTCATTTCACCTCTCCTTGGTCCACCTCTCTATGTACATTCCCTCTTCCCTTCTTTATTTTCTCTTTCTTTTTTCCCTTCGTTTTTTTGTTCTTTCTTTTATTGATTTTCCTAAATCGACCCTACTGTCCCATGTCTTATTAGCTTACCAAAATAAAACAATAGCTTTTTCGGTAAGTCATTAAGTGTTACCAAATAAGTGGTTAACAATAAGATATCAAATAAATCATGATGATTGTGTACGAAAACTTGCTAAATAAGTTTCTATCAAATAAAAGTGTTTAATAATAAGATGGCAGATAAATCATGATGATCGCGTACAAAAAAGACTTACTACTTGCGCCAAATAACAGTAAAATTTCACCCCAAAAAAATTAACAGTAAGATTTAGCGCACCAACGTTATTAAAAATAAAAATAGATATAGATATGTTGTCTACTTGCGCCCAAATACCTGGAATCATCGTCTTTTTGCCCTTCCGTGCGCCGCTTGCATCTCGTTGTGTAGAAATTAGGTCCTACAACTCCGGCGGCGGCCACTGCGGTGGCGGCAGCGCCGCGGCCCATAGATCCGAAGCAACCGCCGCGGTACGTGTAGACCACCTCCCAAGCCAGTCAGGGATTTGTTAAGAAGCGAACCATCCTTGAAGCTTTAGTCGCTCTATCCATACTAGTTGTCGGCTGTCGAACCTGGCATGTTCTTTCCCCAATTCCACCAAGAAATTTCTGTTTAGTTGATCAGCACTGGAACGCCGCAGGTTTTACGCGGGTTTATCTTGAATCTGGGGAAGATTTGGGAGAGGATGGCTAATCTTGCCAACATGTTTGCTGTCCTTGACCTGGATGGCGAGGATGATCGAAAGGAAGTGGAACAACCGACATCCAGCAAGCAAGAAGCCGCCGCCGCCGCCGCCGCCAGGAAACTCGGTAAGGGCGCACTTTCTCTTTCGCTTCCTGACAGGATGGATTGGGATTGTGTGCTCCTTTTAGTCCGTGGTATGAGATTTGCTTTACTCATCGCGAAGTTTGATTGTGAATCCGCCCCTACTCCTGGAACAAAATGTAGTAGGGTAACAATAATGTGTTAAGTATAATGTTTTGATTCTTTTTCCAAAGAAATCAGGTCCGGTCCTGCACTCTTAACTTTTAGTACTTCAAGAAGGACTCAACAGAATATTTCAGCTCATCGATTTAACAAAACATATTCAAGCTGTTAGCTGTGTTGGAGCATAAGTTCCGAGCCTTCTTGCCATTTGCTTGTGCAGCCTGTGTATTAAGTATTTCTTTTG
Organism: Elymus sibiricus; assembly: GCA_039707655.1. NCBI lineage: Eukaryota > Viridiplantae > Streptophyta > Magnoliopsida > Poales > Poaceae > Elymus > Elymus sibiricus. The sequence continues at coordinate 312,006,984 of CM077666.1, forward strand.
TGTTAAAACCTGATCACTTCACTAAATCATGTTCGTGATGCTCCGAATAAACTAAATCTTTAGGAGAAATCATTTTTGTGTAGTGTGCACAAAGTTGTATCATTCAGTATCCAAATAAACCTACCAGGCAAAGCGACAGAATGGACAACAAGTGCATATCTCTTCACAATCAGGAACGCCCATTTTTTTCCACTTGGATCATTGATGGAATCAAGTAACTCCATCTTCATCTTGCCGCTACATGATAAATAATTGAACGATGCAGTGGCATTATAACTTAAGTTCTGCCTTGTTATACTTTAAAAGAGAACTAAATGATATAATTTTTCCATTTTATTACGTTTTAATTACTCTCATTTCTTCTTATGAGATTCAAAAATCACATTCCTTGTAGATAGTGGCATGGTGAATAACAAAATGATTGTAAATTACGATGGGGATAAACTTGGTTCATCGTCAAGTGAATACAAGATGCCATTGGTGTGGATTGACTTGGAAATGACTGGTGAGCCTGTCTTCCTTCATATTGTATACTGTATGTTTCATATTGTTTTCATGAAATGTTTAATTTAATAGGCTTAATGCAATTTAGTTCAATCAATGTTCAGACCAATTATTCTGCACATGTGTACCAACATAAGTGCTTTTATGATGAGAAGTGACGGTGTTACGGCCCAGGGGTGCCTCACTTCATCGGAAGCCGGCTCGAGGCCCCCTAGGTCGGTTTACGCCTTGAGCCATCATCCCGGCCCATAGGCCCTATAGAAGGAAGACTCGGAAGCCTTGATGTGCAAGACAAGGAAGCTGGAGTCCAGGAGGACCCCTCCACCAACGTAGCCGACTAGGATCTTGTAAACCTTAGGGCCTCTGTTTTCTAAATAATACAACACGAGCAGGAGTAGGGTTTTACCTCTATCATGAGGGCCTGAACCCAGGCAAACCCGTCCCCTATATCCCATCCGATCTACTCGCCTAGCCGGGATACCCTATCGAAGGATCTGCCGGAAATAACTCCGATAGTGGTGGCGCGAACTCAGAGACCAGATGGGATCTTCGATTGACGCCAACATCTTCACGGCGGGGTAGATCTTTGCTTTCGATGCGATGTGCTACATCGCCAACTCGACAGGCCACCTCGGCCAAGTTGAGACCTTTGCTACAGGCCGGATCGTCCATGTCGGCAAGCTAGAGTTCGTCGTTGATTCTTGTGACAAGTTCGTTCTCCGGGCCTGGCGTCGTGCCGGGCCTAGGAGCGGCCAGCATAAATTTTCAACCCACCCACCTCCCACACCATTGCCAACATCAGACACGCTCCACACCGTCCTCGAGGAACCCGGCGACACCGAGGAGCTTGAGGACCTCGACAAGGAGATGGGCGACTCGGCTAAGAGCTGCCTAGAAGCAAACTGTCCGCACCGCCTCTCCGCTTGTGGCACGCAACCTCCACTTATGCCCGCTACATGGTGGACTCCCGTGTCGACGACATTGAGGCCGAGGAAAAGGACGAGATTGATGAAGATTTGGTCAACACGCCAATCACAATGATCGACCCGCCAGCGTGAGGCTCGAGGAGCGGAGAAAGAAGCTCCAGACAGCCCTCAAGAAGCAGGAGGAGAAAGAGCGTATGTATCGGAGGCAAAACTACTTGCTGCAATCCGTAGATGCTCAGAGGAGAACGGACGATGCAGCCGGGTTGGCGCTCTAGAGCCGGGCGCTGAACAACACCCTCAACGCCTCGGCGTCTCCCGAGCTACTCGCCTTCCGCACACTGGCTAAGAACACGCAAGCGGCGGTCGGAGAGCTCTGAAACATCACACTTCCTGCCGATCACCCAGATCGGGAGAGGTTTGAGCAGGTGGTGGAACTCCTGAAGACGGCGGTGGTTCAGCAGATCGTCTACGCTAGATCTAAGAGCACGGCGGGCACCACTAGCGATATTCACAACAATACTGCAAGTTCGGCATCCAGGACGAACAATCGTGTGATCTTCCCGCACACCGGATCAGCTGACCCGCAGCCATAGCAACCGCCAGCTGGTAAATCGGAGGACGACCTCTCGCTTCGATGCGCAGATCAGCCAGCCCTCTCGAGAAACCGAGAGGCAGCGCTTGGCACGACTTAGCGAGAATGCCAGGCGGCCAGGCCGACAACTCTTCAACGAGTACGGTCGTGCCATCGGCAGAGACGACGCACGTGAGGTCGTCACTGCATTGTGGAGTGATATCTACTTGCAACCCCTATGACCCGCGTGCTTCGCGGATGATAGCTCTGGTTGACTGATTACATCACTGTTGTTCAGCGAGCCAATGGGGATTTTATTTCCATGCCATCAAGTACCTGCCAATCATGCTAAAAGGATTGGCCCGGGCCTGGTTAAATACTTTGCCGCCCAAGTAGATCTACGGCTGGAACGACATGCAGTAGTAGTTCATCACCAACTTCCGGGGTACCTACCAGAGGCCGGCGAGCTGACATGACCTTAATAGTATTATCCAGGAAAACGGTGAGCTGGTTCGCCAATACCTTGCTCGATGGCTAAAGGAAAAGAATGACGTCGTAGACGTCACCGACGCTAAGGCCATAACAACATTCAAAGTCAGCTGTCGAGACGAGCAGCTAACCCGTGATATAGGAAAAGAATCATTTCGAACCATGGCCAACCTGATGAAAATACGCTTTCGGGAAGCGTGGGTTGCCAAGCGGAAATCTATGATGGCCCCCTAGCGGCGTAGCGACCCTGGAACTTCTGGGGCACAAGATGAGCACCACCGACCTCGGTGCAGCAATAGCAACCGCAGGTGGAGGCGCAGGGGCGACGAAGAGGTCAATGCTGAGTTCGGATGCCGCCGCCAGGGCGGAGGTCTGGTTGTCCCCCCGCGGTGCCCGGGCGGGCCTCGGTTCAATCTTGCCGATTCTACCAAGACATGGCTCAAAATGAAGGTGTAAGGCCAAGTGTTCTTAAAACAAAACTCTCATTGCACACTTCGGAGCACGGTCTTCCGTTAGGTCCTTCACGGACGACGAAAGCCCCTTGGCTATAAGGCCAAGTGTTCTTAAAACAAAACTCTCATTGCACACTTCGGAGCACGGTCTTCCGTTAGGTCCTTCACGGACGACGAAAGCCTCTTGGCTATACTTTACTCTTCGCCTCCGGCTGTTCTGTTCTTTTCTTTTGGCTCGGCGGAGCTGAGTTGGGTTCCATTACACTCTGTAGGAATGCATAGACAGTCCACGCAGCAAACCGAGGCCCTGCATGCGCCATATCCCACAATGTTCAGCGATCCCATGAGGCGCTCGCAGTAGACAAGGACGACATCAAGCTCACCAAACGACCCAAGTCGAGTTCCTCCCAGCCTGAGTAGGACATCCAGAAATTCCCCCACATGAAGCGTAGGGCAGCCCGTTGTTCCTCAGACAAGTACAGGCTGACCAGGTCGCATGGGCATCGCGTCGGCGTAGCACTGTCCTGGCCTCCGAGGACGTGACCGACATCTTGGAGGGAAGACGGCCAACGGCAGCATTGGCAGATAGGTAGGGACCATGTCGCCGCCCCACCACGATTGCGTTGTCCCTGACACCCGTAGCCGGGCTAGTTGAAGAGGTCGCGGGGCGGTGAACTGGGGGGGGGGGGGTCGAAGAAGAGGGCGACACGATGGTCCCTGCAACGTAGGTTCCGGGGAATCAATTCTCTAGAACATCTTCGGAGACCGGCTCCCTGTTCTCAACATTGAGAGCCGGGTCTCTGTCCTCTTCACCCGCTGCTTAGGTAGCAGGGTCTTCAGAAGTGGCGCCTTCAGAGGGCGCGACAGCAAGCTGGTCGGCACTGCTGGTGTGCCCTGGGTCTGTTGTCTTTGTTTCCAGAGGCATTACCACGTTTTCGGATGGTGGAACGATGGAGACCGGCGTCGCCATTAGCACCCGTCTTCGGTCCTGGGGGTGTTGGCAATGAATGCCGCCAGATTGGCCGAAGGGTGGCCGGTCAGATCGGCACCCAGTTTGCGTTATGGCCTGTGGATCAGATAACGAGAGTTGAGAAAAAGCAAAACTTGGCAAAGGAATAAACAAAACGATAATGATATTTACCTATTGTTGGGCTCTCATCTCCAGGCAACTCGAGGTGGGACCAACTGGGATGCTCCCTCGGAGGTCGCACGGGAATCAGGCGCCTCAGCAACAGGATCCTCGCACCAGGCGCCATGCTGAAGGCTTCGATGAGACCGATCCGAGGAGGTACCCCGAACTTAACATCCGGGATATAGAACCAGCCCTCTTGCCACTTCTTGTTTGATTCACCCAGAGTCCGTAGAGATATCCGGAGCCGGACTTCTTGGTGATGGCTGCTCCGCTGCATTCGCAAGTCTCTGTTACATTTGTCTGTAACTTCACCTGGAAATAACGATGCCAGGGACTGAAGTGTGGCTCGATGTCGAGAAAGCGCTCGCACAGGGTCACGAAGCAGGCGATGCGTGTAAAGCTATTCGGGGTCAAGTGATGAAGATGCAGGTCGTAGAAGTGCATGAGACCTCGGAGAAAGTGTACAAAGCATACCCTCTTGTCCTCTTGGATCTTGGGGATTGTCTCGGCAACTTCACCTTGGCAGGTCATGACCACCGGCGAGCACCAATCGGTGAGCCCTGCCTCTGGCAAGTATCCCCTCTCTCTGAGATGTTGGGGCTGGGGGGAGTTGGCCGTCGAGGGCATCCATTTGCCCTTGGTGTCCGACGTGAACTTCAGCTTCCCTTTGCCGGTTATGCTCTTGGCCGCGACGCCCTTGCTGGATTTGGGCGGCAAACTGCGGCGGCACGTATTCAAGATTGAGAGGAGATGAAGAAAGAGGAAAGTTTTGGCGTGAGCTGCAATGGCGGAGCACAGGAGGCAGAAGAACGCGAGGAAGAAGATGGAACCAAGGGGAAAATGTAGCAAGTGTCGTTCCCCTCAGCGTCTCCTCCCTTTTAAAGCCCAAACATAATGGGAAACGGCCGGAGCCGTGCCGTGCCACGCGACAGGGAAATCCTGCACGTATACCCACTAACGTTGTTTATGGCGCGCGGGGATTGAGGCGTTCCGTTAATGGCGCCGGTAACTGAGGCGCACGCCTGGTCACACCGTCACACTGATGGGACCTGACCTTGGTGGGGCCCTCGTCCACCCACGCACGTCTTGTCGACCGAAGGTCAGCATGACCAGCGTGGTCTGGTTCAACCGGCTGGACCGGCTCGACCAACTGGTCAGAAGTCTGGCTTGGTCCCTGGTTGGGCTGTGCGTCATTTAAAGTTATACAAAGTGTTCCGTGGGAAATCGGCTCGCGGGAGCTGGCTTGGTGCGAAAACATTTCCACTGAGAATACAAAGTGTTCCGTGGGAAATCGGCTCGTGGGAGCTGGCTTGGTGCGAAAACATTTCCACTGAGGTCGGCTATCTTCATCAGCAAATCACAACGAGAGGCAGCCATCCTCCCGATGGATGGGCCGACTTCATAGAGCTTGCTGGCCATGGGAGGTCAGCTAGGTATGTTCACTTCCAGGGGACCTTCGGAGAAGCAGTTCCGATCTCGACGAGCTTCAAGAAGACGACATTCAAGATAGACCCTGACCACGAAGCAACCAAGCTCGGAGACCGGTTCAGGAGTTACTGACGGTGTTACAGCCCAGGGGTGCCCCACTTCACTGGAAGTTGGCCCAAGTAGGCCAGCCCGAGCCCCCCTAGGGCATAAATAGGTCGGTTTACACCCTGGGCCATCATCCTGGCCCACGGGCCCTATAGAAGGAAGACTCGGAAGCCTTGACGTACATGACAAAGAAGCCGGAGTCCAGGAGGACCCCTCCACCGACGCACCCAACTAGGATCTTGTAAAACCTAGGGCCCGATATTCTATATAAGCCAGGGCAGGGCTAGTCGGTAGCAGAGAACTCAATCCCTCGATCATACTTGTACTTTGTACACCCATCGCAATAATACAACACGAGCAGGAGTAGGGGTTTACCTCTATCGTGAGGGTCTGAAAACCTGTCCCCTATTTCCCATCCGATCTACTCGCCCAGCCGGGATACCCTATCAAGGGATCTGCCGGAAATAACTCCGACAGGAAGCATATTGTAGGTGATGTAAACTCAATATTGCATTGCACCTCTGAACACTGAAATGTAAAAGGTTAAAAGATCTAACCAGCAACTTAGAACAAATGGAGAAAAGACAGCTGATATACAGAATTCAAAACGATCAGCACGTCATTGGTTATGTGTTACCAGTTTAATAAGGTAGTAAGGCCAGTTTACTAAGTACTAACATCTGCCATTCAACCAAGACCGATGCCAACACAACAAGTAGGGTTTCAAACCTTTGCGGTTTCTAATTTGTTCAACATGTTCTTTTGTTCAAGTTTTGCAACTTATAGTTTACTACATTAAAATGAAAAAAGATGCACGAGAACAGTTGGTCGGAAGTCATTTACAGCGCATGATATCTACTCTGCCCTAAACAATATACGACCCATTACTGATTTCCTTGGTATCATAAGTCAAGAATAATGTTCTTTTGCTGTTTTCTGATGTGAACTGCGCCTTGTGGGCATTTCATTCCATTTCTTGCTATTGTTCTCCTCTAACTGATGTGTAGATATGTCAAACTGAAATTCTGTTGCTTCTGTCGGAACTCGTATTATCAACTTTACACAATGTCAACTAACAGGCCACATGCTGGTTTCTGATTGTTTAGGTTTGGATATCAGAAAAGACCGCATACTGGAGATTGCTTGTATTATAACAGATGGTAAACTTACCAAACGGATAGAGGTGAGTTTTAACTTATATACAATGTTATGAAGTTGTGGTACATATTTCTTGACTTCATGTTTTGGAAGTGGGTAGCTTCCACAACTTATGATATGCTAGTTTTTTTTTTTTTTGAACCGGGCATAACCCCTTTCCATTACTGGTATAACGGAAATACATCAGTCCAGAGAAGGAGACGGGAGAGGGGAGAGTGGGTTCAAGCATCGTCGGGAAACCCACTGTGAGCACTCGCCATCGAGATTACCCACCGCAGGACGAAAACCCGACGACACCAAATCTCAGTTTAATTGGAGCAAAGCAACTCCTACATCAACCATAACTGCTCACACAGGAGCACCAAAAGGATAGAAACCCACGCAGGGGTGAAGAGACTCAAACTGGACATAAAAGGAGCACCAGGAGTTTTTAAGCAAAACAGCAAGACTCCAGCATGAAGATGCGGCCACACCCTCTTTTTGTATCATCAGTGCGCCATCCCATCCTGACTCGCAGCACAGATCCTCATCATCATCGACGCATTCTCTTTCAGCATCTCGGCTCCACTCCTCAGATCATCGGCTTCCTCCTGTTTTCTTAATATGCTAGTTTTCTTAATTCAGTAACACCTTTGTCGTGGTACATATTTCTTGACCTTGAGTTTGGAAGTGAGTAGTTTCTTAGACTACACTGCTTCGTTGTTATTGAAGCTGCTTCCATTGCTACCTCATTGAGTATGTGGATAAGGCACACTAATCTGTGATCCTTAATGAGTTGTCCCAAGCTCGTTATCATTGTAGTTCAAAACAGTTAAATAAGATTGCCAATCGCATCAGGACTATGTAAGTGCCAAGTTAATTTGTTTTTGAAGAGTCAATGAGAAGGAAACACTATTGGATGATGGGTCAATTCTTATTATACTGTTTATTTTGTAAAATTACGCTAGTGGGAAGTAGTGAACTGATATGCCATCAGCTTCTGATGTTTACTTTGCATAATCTTTTCTTATTCTAAGAATCCCCTTGCAACCTTAATTGATCATGTTGTTTGGCAAATTCACCCTGTAATGCAAGCTGGTAGTCTATCATCACTGACTCTGGCTATGTACTTATGTCATACTTACATTGTGTTTGGGTATCTGAGGTTACGGAGGCAATGTGTTGCTTTGTCATTTCTTTGTCGTTAATCATATTGGTGACGAACAACTTCTGTTGGTATGACATCGCGAGACATGGTGCTCAACATAGCTATTATTGCCTTCTTTTGCAGGGTCCTGATTTGGTTATAAGACAGAGCAAGGAATGCTTAGACAACATGAATGAATGGTGTAAAACCCATCATGGTGCCAGTGGTAAATACCTTATAGTATTGAAAAGTGACATGTGAATGATCTCTTGCTCGTGTAACCAATTTAGGACTTGCTAATTTAATCTGTTGCTCTTGTAACCACTTTAGGACTGACAGAACAAGTACTGCAGAGTGACATTTCTGAGTGTGATGCTGAGAAACAGGTATTTTTGTCCTTTTTTTTGGTAGCCTGACCTCTATGAAGGGGCTCATATAATTAAAGCACATTCTACTTGAAACCTCGGAAAGAAAATTGCTACTAGGTACTGTTAATATGTACTCCCTCCGTTCCTAGATATAAGGTGTATAGATTTTTGAGAAAAAGTTCAGATTATATGGTGTATTGCATTAGTTGACAATTTTGCCCCTCCACTAGCTACAGCCCACGCGCATCACCTCCCTAGAAAAAGGAGATGGCACAGCCCATCCCGTCCGTTTTGTGCATGTGTGTAGGTTAGTTAGGAAATAAAAATTAGACGTGGTGCATGTCCAGCCGGCCTTTGGTTTTAGGGGAAAAGGAAATCTTGTTCCATCTTTTTCTTCCTTCGTTCGTGTGAACATATCCAGCCGTCTCTTCCTTTGTTCGCATGGAGAATCAACACGGCAAGGACGTGAACTCCCATGCCATGGAGCCGGCCACCTCCCATCCCATGCATCCTGCCACCTCCCTTCTCAACGACGAGGAGATCAAGCCGGCGGACTCCGTTCCCATGGACAGGGAGGAGGTAAAGCCTGTGACCTTGGTTCCATAGGAAGAAGATCAGATGAAGCCGGCAACAATGCCATGCTTCATGTGTCTTCAAGTGCCTGGAACAACAAACGACTTAGTAATGAATTGGCTCACGGACATGGCTTCTTACAAGTGTTCCGGCTGCGGCGAAGCTCGAGTTTTGTTCGAGCCACCCTCAAAAGAATCTTCAAGGAGCAGTTCCGAGTATAAAGGTAGTGATGATGAAGACAATGGCAGCGACTAGGACGCCGGATTGAAGATTAGAGAGTTTGTGAAAAGCAAGTACGTGACATCGGACATGTAAGAGTTGATCAGTAGCATAAATAATTTTTTTGTCGTACCTCTAATGTCAATGTGTTCCTGATGTAGTCGATGCCGTTTTGAGCATTAATAAATTTTTTGTCGTACTCGATGTGTGAGACCGATGTATTCATACAATTACACAAGACTTTGAGCATGCACATGTTAATGACATACACTTATTTATGCCATTGAGTGTAAAAAAAGATGAAGCCAAGATTATTGAAGCAAAACAGCAGAATTTTGAAGATGAACTAACAAACGGTGCACTTATTCAGCAGACACGCTATGAAACAGCAGAATTTTGAAAGATGAACTACACATGATATACATGTAATCAGTACAACTACTGGCATGAGTAGTACTCCTAATACCATGACGAACAACAGATTTAATTTTTACTCAATGGCATAAATAAGTGTATGGTCATTAACATGTGCATGCTCAAAGTTTTGAGTAATTGTATGAATACATCATACTCACACATCGAGTACGACAAAAACTTTATTAATGCTCAAACTGGCATCGACTACATCGGGAACACATTGAAAGTAGAGGCACGACAAAATTGTTATTCATGCTACTGATCGACTCTTACATGTCCGGCGTCCCGTACTTGCTTTTCACAAACTCTCTAATCTTCAATCCGGCGTCTGAGTCGCTGCCATTGTCTTCATTGTCGCTACCTTTATACTCGGAGCTGCTCCTTGAAGATTCTTTTGAGGGCGGCTCGAACAAAACTCGAGTCTCGCCGCAGCCGGAACACTTGTAGGAAGCCAAGTCCGTGAGCCAATTCATTACTAAGTCGTTCGTTGTTCCGGGCACATGAAGCATGGCACGTTCGCCGGCTTCATCTGATCTTTGTCCAATGGAACCGAGGTCACAGGCTTTACCTCCTCCCTGTCCATGGGAACGGAATCCGCCGGCTTGATCTCCTCGTCGTTGAGAAGGGAGGTGGCCGGCTGCATGGGATGGGAGTTCGCGTCCTTGCCTTGTTGATTCTCCATGCGGACAAAGGAAGAGAGACGGCCGGATATGTTCACACGAACGAAGGAAGAAAAAGATGGAAAAAGATTTCTTTTCCCCTATAACTAAGGGCCGGCTGGATATGCACCACATCTAATCTTTCTTTCTTAACTAACCTACACGCATGCACAAAACGGACAGGATGGGCTGTGCCATCTCCTTTTTCTAGGGAGGTGATGCGTGTGGGTTGTAGCTAGTGGAAGGGTAAAATTGTCAACTAATGCAATACACCATATAATTTGAACTTTTTCTCAAAAATCTACACCTTATATCTAGTAACGGAGGGAGTATGTGTTTGCCTACCTTCCCTACATCCCTAGTTAACGGAAACCTTGTAACACGACTGTTCATTTGTTTATTTCAAACAAAATGCATTATTTTTGTCTGTAATTTCTACACCAGTTTTATTCCTAGATTATATGTTTAGTGTTACACTGTACCATGGTTGTGCTCCAAGAACTGTCCTAATGTGCATGTGTGTTCTTAAAGTTAACCGCCTAGGTGGTGCTAGGCAACTCCATGCCGCGTCACGCGCCTATCCGATTTATCCTGCCAGTGATTAGGCACTAGTTGCTGCTCCGCTCGCCTTGGTCAATGCTGGCGTGTGATGCTGGCATGCTGCTAGTCTATTGTGTACAAGTATTTTGTTGTTCCCTTTCTAATTATTGCCAGTATTATATTTCTCGGAAATGTCCGTATCTGCTTCTTTGATGTTTCTTTATCCACCGTAATGTTTCCCAACAAACTTTTCTTGTGTTAGCTATTTTCAGGTGCTAGACTTTGTTAGGAGGTATATTGGTTCGGCGACCCCATTGATTGCTGGGAATTCTATCTATACAGATTTACTATTTTTGAAGGTTAGCAAGAGAAAAAACTCCCTGAGCTATCTGCTAAAATGAAATGGTTCATACAATTTTATCATGTCCTCACTTCTCTAGATGTTTCAGGTGGCCTTTAGATTTTTTGGCATATTTATTACTATTGATGCTCCTGATTTGTACACATACCGAATACATTATTTAACTGTCGATGAAAAAATACATTTATTTACTCTCCAGTAGATATTATTGTGAAAAAATAGTCCAGTATCCTTGCATGTGGATTGGCTATGGATTGAATAGGACTCCAGTTTTACTTTGCAACTTTTTTGCTTACACCTGTGTTTTCTATATCTAGGAGTATATGCCACAGCTTGCAGGCATATTCCCTCATGTGATAGTTGATGTGAGCAGCATAACGGCTCTGTGCATCCGCTGGTTCCCCAAGGGTAAATTATTCTTCAGTATTTTATCAATGCAGTGTTGCAGAATTTGATTGTGGTGTGTTCTCATCAGTTACCAGATTATACAAGTATGGTATTGCTAGTGGACTCAACCAAATCTATTGTTTCAGGTTGACTTTTGTAAACAAATAAATCCATGTATTTTGCATATTTCACCCTGATAGAATACTGGTATTTTCACATAGAAAAAAAGTTCTCTAGTTGAATTAAAAAGTTTCATAACTTATAATCTTTTTAGTTATATAACCTGTCGCTAGGCTCTGAGGCCACCTGCTATGCAATGGCGTATATGCCAAAACATAAAGATCTGCAGATCACAATTATGAAATATAAGCTTTATTATTGAGCATTCTATTGAGATTTATAGTCCACATTAGTTGATTTTTTTAGTGTCTGTAATTCAAAACCGAACATGAATTTGATTTCATCCCCGCCGGAGTCCCATTGGGGGACTCAAAGCCCAACAAAATGCATTCTAGAGGTCGATTTATTGTGAAATCATTTTGTTTTGGTATTTATTTTCATTAATGTGCCAAATGCGGACAATGTACTGTGAGGTAGCTTGTATGCCTATATTTTGAAAATAAAGTTGGTCTGAAACATATCTTGCTAATTTTGAAAAATATTGCTATGTGGTGTAAAATTTGAACAGTTCTTGAGTGTTCGCAAATTGCAACGATGTTTTGGTTTGATTTAATCGGTTTGAAGATATTCCTGTGGCAGAGAACTAACGATTACATAGGGGCAGACTTAAAGATCAGTTAGTGAGATGGGAAACATACATGAGTACTATTGGACTATAAGGCTTTCATCCAATCTGGGCGTATTTCCTCATGATTATACTTGTTGGTTATTCGATAGTGGTTTGGAAACTGAAATTGGTTCAAATTGACCTTATGTGTTTCGTTGTCTTCACAACCGCTGATTTCCAAAGCAGAGCAGACCTAGTAATTTTTTTAATTTCATTTTGGAATATACATGGAATACTTGTGAAATTCTCCACATGACAGGGCTTTGATCATTTTTTTTATTTGACTGTTCACAGAAAGGAAGCAAGCTCCAAGAAAGGAGAAAAACCACAGGGCACTGGACGACATCAGAGAGAGCATCATGGAGCTGCAGTACTACAAGGAGAACATCTTCAAATCACGGCAATCTAAGCAGTAGCCTGTTGGGACTCATTAGCTCTCTTGATTGTTGGGGTGAAAACGTTCCTGGTGTATGATCCTTTCATAGATTTGATGATGCTTAAATGGTCACGTGCCTTTGGAGCAACGCCAAGTTTGTAGTCACATAGGGCCTGTGTGGTCGGTGACCAACTTTGCCATAGCTTGCCACTTGTTTTTGTCACACCTGCTTATCTTAGCTGCTCAAATTCTTAGCCACACTTTGGCATGCATTAGGAAATCTTGCCACATTGTGTGTTGTTTACAAAAAAAGGAATCTTGTCTTAGGTGTGGCTAGTATCAAACACACACCTAACTTTGTCAAACTTGTCTAACTTGAGGTGGGCATGGTGTGGTTGGGAACCAACAATCCCATGCTTACTTATCCCCCCTCCCCTAAATAGTTGGCGTACAGATTCTGTCAAAAAATCAACTATTTTCTAAGTTTAACCTAATATATGGAAGAAACTATTAACAACTACAATTAAATAAGTACACTATGAAAATTTATCTAACGATGAATATATTTGATATTGTTCATCTCAATATTTTACTTTATATGCTTCCGTTCTCAAATAAAGAGAACATGCGAATTAGTCAATACGATGCTTTGCATGTGCAATCTTATTAGGAAGGCATAAAATCACAAGAAAACAGAAAGAACTACAAAATAAACGAGATTAAGGTGCATCAGAGATGTACTATAACTGGAGATTAACTTGGAAGCCGTGGGCGCCGCTACACATCAAGTTCTTTCTATGGTTGGCTATGCAGGACCGTTGTTGGACGGCCGACCGCCTTGCTCACCATGGCCTCCCACACGAGCCTACATGTGCCCTATCTGATCAAGAACACGAGACCATTCAACACCTTCTTAAGGGCTGCTCCTTCTTCAAGCAGGTCTGGCACGAGATCCTCGGATGGGTGCGTTCAACCGCTGACCTACCGCAAGGTGACACGCCCTTCCGGCCTTGGCGGGCTGTGTCCTGCGGTCACGCCCCTTCGTCTATTCACAGGGGACTGGTCTCCCTCATCATCCTCGCCGCATGGTGGCTATGGAAGCATTGCAACGGCTACATCTTCGATGGCGATCGACCCTCTATTTGTCGCATCTCCACAACCATCAAAGATGAGGCGCACCTTTGGGCTAAAGCTGGCGCCACCAGGCGTAAGAACATCATCCCCAAGAGCTAGCTTTTGTTGAATTCGGGTTGAGCGCCCCCCTCTCTGTTTGCCCCTCTGCTCACTACCATGCCTCTGTGTGCACATGGCTAAGTGAGCGGCTGTAATCTCTTGCTGTCACTCTCCTATCAATGAAAAGATACACAATCTTTGCGTATACGCGAAAAAAATCTGGTGGCTCCAGCTACACCCTTCGTGATCCAACCACCAAGTCATAACTTATTTCCAGCCGCAGATATTCAAAATCAGCATTTGAGAGTATAATGACCAAAACAGGTTAGTTAATCAACAGTTATGCAAAATTCAATTGTTAATCTTGGATTGAAGTGAAGGAGAAGATAAATTCCATCCATGGACTCACTTTTGAGCTTTGACACTGAAAAACTATAAAATGTGGATACTATCAATAAAATATCCCCAGAAGTAATCTTTTCATCGAAGATTTCACTCCTGCTATAATTAATTTTCAGGAAAATACATTATGTGAGACCCGATACAGCCAAAAAGGAAGAAGGGATAATCTCTTCAATCAGAATTATGACACTCTTGCACCCTGCAATGATTTGCAGAAAACCATGCCTGCTGAGGTGCGCATTGTTTGCTCACCAAGAACTGCTACGCAGTTATCCGTTGTCTTAAGGTGCGGCTGAACAGATTCCCAAATCTTTTTCTTTTGAACCTGGCAAAAATACAACAATCCATGAGCTGTGTTGCTGCAAAATAACTTCCATGGTAACCCATTTCTGCAAAATAATTTCTTACATAGGTTGGATTCATGGGAGTGGACATGGCTCTAGATCTATCAAGATTTTGAAATTTATATTATTTTCACATAAATAACAAGTCATAGTATTTTACCACTTATGTTTTACTAAGCATTTTATGACCTAATAACCAGGGATTGCCTCTCAAGAATCCACAGCAGTTCCCAGAAAATATCAGTGAGATATCAGTTTTCACTGCAGGTTTTCTCACCAAATTTAGTCTGCATAAGATGCAGACCTTTATGCAGACCTAAGAATGAGTAATACATCACAAAGAAAGAAAGACAACGATGTGGCAGTTAGCCATGTAAGCTGTCTCTGCAAATGACTCGACGAAGAACAAACTGTGTGGAATTTGGCAAGAAATCTGTTTTCAATACATTACTTTTGCTCACTAGGGTTACATAAGCATCATATATTTTGAAAAGAAGTTGCACAAAATCCGGATAATTTCAGATTTAGTTTTGTGACTGATATATCAAGTGGGACATGGGTTGTAACTATGTAGATAATAATACACATGGTTTATACTACATACATCATGTTCCTTGCTCCGAAATTCATGGAACAAATCTTCATGGCTGTGTACTTGTTCATATGTGAATGCATAATGTACTACCCATCGTTACCAGTTGCAACTAAAACTGTAATCCCTTCCATGTACCTGACTCATTCCCCAGCTATGGCTACATTGAATTGTGCATTGGAGCCATCGTGAGCAACATCTAATCAAAATAATACTCCCTCCGTTCACAAATATAAGATGTTCTAACTTGTTTGTGAATCGGATGTATATAGGCACGTTTTAGTGTGTTTGTTCACTCATTTCAGTCCATATGTAGTCCATATTGAAATATCCAAAACATGTTATATCTGTGAACGGAGGGAGTATTGTTCATGGCAACATGTAGAACATTCAGGAAAATCATTTCACAGTTGAACGGACAACATACACAGGGCTTAAGGAAATTAACTGTAGTAATCTGCATTGCTTAGCATAACTACAAGCGTCAAGAGACAATGCAAAGACAAATGTCTAAATTATAAGTGATACCTGGTTTCCCGTTGCAGGTTCTGATTGAAGACTTTTTCCATCTTCAGATCCAAACCATACCCTTTCACCGGGAACAGAACCTTCTGGAGGGGTGAGCAACTCGACAGTCTCATGAGAAGCATCAGAGGCACACATAAGCATGCCATTGGACTTGATGCCGCGCATGTTTCTTGGTTTCAGGTTAGCAAGAACAATGACATTGCTGTCCTGCATAGATCGCATGCCATAGCTGATGTCATCAGTATTCAGTAAAATAGAACAAAATAACTTGCACTTCATTGCATACCATCTATTATATACCCAAAAAAGTCAATAAACATAACAGAATGCAACAGTAGAGTGAAGCATCAGGATCTTGGCTCAAGCCAGCCCAATCCTGGTAAATTCAGGAAGGTTGGCACCTGATATCATCTCACCATGTGAATCTATACTTCCAGCATAATCACTAAGTTGAACACTTCACCTAATAGCGACGTTCCTCTTAATTGATACTAGTACGTACTAAAATTTCCAGTTCGTCCACATAGATAAAGTAGTCACTTCTCGGGCTGAAATGCACAAATTATGTGATCTATACTAAAATTGAGCATACTAGCACATCATTGCTGAATAGCTGAAAAATCTTGGATGGACGAGTTCTCATGCATCATGCATTACCTGGAGTTGGTCGAGGGGTAGGTACTTGACGAGGCCGCTGCAGATGGTGCGCGGCTGCTCCTCGCCGACGTCGACCTCCTCCACGTACAGAGTATCCGCCTCTGGGTGCAGCCACGCCTTCACGACCCGCCCCACCCGGATGTCCAGGAGGCCAGCGAGCTCGCCCACCGGAACCTCGGCTTTCTCCTCCTCCCCAGCCGCGGGCGCCGGCTTCTTCTCCTCTACGGCCGCCTGCGTAGGTGCCGGTGCGACGACGGCGTCAGAGGAAGGCGAGGAGCAAGAGCAGAAGAGGGCGGCATGTTTGGTGGATCTCGCAGCCGATAACGGTGCCAAGAACGAGATGGATTTGGCTATGCCCCTGCAGCCAACTCGGATCCTGGCGAGGATGGGGGTTGAAGGCGAGGAAGGGAGGAGGAGGTGGACGCGACAGCTTGATGTGAAGGCCATTCTCGCTGCGGCCATCATCGTCGTGGCGCTCTCAGGCTTCAGCTGCCGCCGGTCCGGTTCGTCTCCGCCGCAAAGCGAGGCGCTGGGATTTTATCCGATGGGGAAGGAAGGGCCCAAGTGATCCACAGGCCGGTGGCCCATGTGTGGAACAGTGCAAACAAATGCGGCACTCTCTTTTTACAGTTGCAAACATTTTAGCTCATCAATAAACGATAATTCAAAACGGTGCCCCGGCTCATCTACTCCCAGTGAATAGTAAATTAAAAAAATTAGCAAAATTATTCAAAAAAATCTGAAATTTTTACACATGAAAGTTGAGAGAATCTTCTAGGTGAGTGCAAAATTTCAAAGTGTTTGGACATTTGAGGAGCTCGTCGCAAAAAAAAAAAATCCGGTCTACACAGTGCACTTTTTGAAAGTTTCTTTGACATGCCAAATTTGTTATTTTTATCACGAGCTCCTCAAATTTCCAAACACCTTGAAATTTGGCACGTACCTAGAAGATTCTCTCAACTTTCATGTGTAAAAATTTCAGATTTTTAAAAATGTGTTTACTATTTTTTTCAAATTTACTGTTGATCTGCAGGTGCAGCTCGGTCTGGGTGCAGAAACGCCGCACCCATCAATAAAGGCATAGCAAGCTTTGCTAAAAAAAGAGTAGAGCAAGTGCGTCCGGCATACACAGGAGAGGATGTAAAGTTTCTAAAAAAAAAGGAGAGGATGTAAAAACTGCACTTTTATGGATGTTCCCCGCAAAAGCACCGGGACCAGACGGTTTTTCTGACACATTTTTTTAGAAACACTGGGATATTTGCGAAGACGAGGTTATCAAGGCGGTCTTGCGTATTGTGCAGGGCGAGGAGTGTGTAGAATGCATCAATAATACATACCTAGTTCTTATTCCGAATGTAAGAAACCCCACCTCGCTCTCCCAATTTCATCCTATTAGCCCATGCAACGTGCTCTATAAGATTGCATCCAAAGTTGTCAACCATGTGAAAGAGATTCTTAGAGCAATCCTCTTTTGTTCCAGGGTGACTCATTACTGACAAGATAATAGTGGCTTATGAGTGTTTGCACTTTATGAAATGGAACAAAGCTTTGAAACATCGCCATTGTGCGCTGAAATTGGACATGACGAAAGCTTATGACAAAAGCGAATGAGAATATCCAGAGGCAATCATGCTTAAACTTGGTTTCCCTGACAAATGGGTATCATTGGTAATGAGCATGGTAAATTATGTTTCTTATTCAGTTTTATTTAACGACAAAAAACTTGAAGGTTTCTAACCTTCCAAAGGCATTCGGCAGGGAGACCCAATATCACCCTACCTTTTCTTGTTCCAGCGGAGGGATTTTCAGGCCTCCTCAAATCCAGAGACCTCGCAACTTGGTGGAATTCAAGTGGCACACACGGCACCACCGGTTAACCACTTGTTGTTTGCTGATGATAGCCTGTTATTTTTCAAGGCAAACATGTCAGGGATGATGGAAGTATCAAACCTACTGGAGTCTTACTGTCAAGCGTCAGGGCAGAGGATAAATACCAATAAATCGTCAATTTCCTTTAGCAGGGGTTGCCCGACAACGATGAGAGAAGAAGTTAAAGGGATACCAAACGTCAAAACTAAAACTTTGAATGAAAAATACATTGGCATGCCGTCTGATATTGGAGCTTCTAAGACAGTTGCCTTCAAATATCTAAAAGATAGGTTACGGGGAAAGTGAAAGGATGGTGTAGGACCGGAGTATATCGACCAAGGGGGGGGGGGTGAATGAGAGATTCAAAATTTCCTTCTAAATGTTGAATACTCTCAACGCAGCACAACGGATAATAAACTAAGCAGTTTCAGTTCTACGAAAGAAAACTATTCCCGAAACAAAACTATTAGAGAAAGAAAACTAAGCAGGAACAAGTCTGCGAAGAAAAACTACTCAAGGCGGAAAAGAACTTAGTACAGAAGATAAACCAGATAGATCAAACAATCGGTTCTATGAAGGAGATGATAATCTTGCAGGTATAGAAACACAACACTTCGAGAATAATGACAGTTATGAGGAATGGAAACAAAACTACCAACATTGATAGAATTGCACAGACGAAACAATTGCACACACGAAACAATTGCACACAACACAGATACAAAACATGCACACTACTGTGAAATGTTCATCAGAGCAAGACTTAGCACAATGACTAAGTAGCACCATATCGACAGCAAAGAGCACTGGAAATAAACTACCGTAAAAATGAGTAGGATAGAAATGACCAGTGGTGCTCGATGGCGACAGGAGATTCGGTAGACCAGTTCACTCTTCTGCAAAAGAGCTACGTCTGGTTGGAGAGACTTGTGATTGAGCACATGAGATAAACTCTCTCCGTCCTATTCTCCTCAATGACAAGTTCCTCGAACTTTCGATGATTTAGTCATGGTAGATTCTTCTCGGCAATCTCCAAACACTACAAAAAAAAGACACATCGGCCCGAACGAAAAAAAAATCTGTCATGGTTGTGACACTTCTATGACAATAATTGTGACAAAAACACGTATCATCATAGATGTGGTGGGCTCCTACTTCTATGACAAAAAATTATGACAGAAAATGGGCTTTTCGTCCTGGGCGGGCCGGAGACGCACCCGCATGACATTCTTGGGCCGTCCATGACGTAAAAAATCATGGTAGAAGTGAGGGCGAGGAAATTTTTGGGGAGTTCCCGGTTACGGTGGGTGGTCGGGGCCGAGCGATGCAGTGTGGTTTGCGCGTTTCTCTCGTACGCGCGCGTGTGTGCGAGGCGTTCGCTAACTGAACCCGAGCGAGGCGTTCGCTTACTGAACCCGAGCGATCAATCGATCCCTCGCACTACTACACGTACTGAACCCGAGCGATCGATCCCGCTGCTAACTGAACCCGAGCGATCCCTTCGCTGCTAACTGAACCCGAGCGATTCCTTCACTGCTAACTGAATTCGATCGATCATTCTCGCTGCTTACTGAAGCCGATCGAGCCCCCGTGCGAGACGTAGCCAGTCGGTGTTGGGTTGCCTCTCGATGAACAGTGCCCGTTGCTGCCGCGCGCGCGATACACGTAGACACGAGTCGAGACGCATCGATCGAGCCGGTTGGTTGGCTTTGGATGAACAGTTCCTGTTGCTGCCGCCCGCTCGTACGCCCCACCCCAGCCGGTGGGGGTTGGATGAACAGGACCTCGGCCGTGTAGGCGATTGGCGCTGGATGAACAGGACCCCGAGGAGGCCGTGCCGCGGTACGCCATACGTACCCCAGCAGGTTGGGGGTGGATGAACAGGACCCCGTGGAGGCTGGATGAACAGTAGCCGGTGGAGGCTGGAGGAAGTCGACGGTGGATGAACAGTAGCTGGTGGAGGCTGGAGGAGGTCGACCGTGGATGAACAGTAGCCCGTGGAGTCCCGTTTTGCGGTACGCCACACCCCTCCCGATCAACAGGACCCCCGTTTCGACCGTAGGCAGTTGGGGAGAAGTCTGTTTCCTCCGTTCTGCGGTACGCCAGAGCCCTCCCGATCAACAGGACCCCGTTTCAACCGTAGGCGCTCGAACAGAAGTCCGTTTCCTCAGTTTTGCGGTACGCCAGACCCCCAACCGATGAACATGACCCCGTTTCGACTGTAGGCGCTCGAACAGAAGTCTGTTTCCTCCGTTTTGCGGTATCCAGACCCCCAGCCGATGAACAGGACCCCGTTTCGACCGTAGGCGCTCGAACAGAAGTCCGTTTCCTCCGTTTTGCGGTACGCCAGACCCCGAGTCGATGAACAGGACCCCGTTTCGGCTGTTCCGTCCAAGCCGGTTGGCTCCCGATGAACAGGACGCGTTCCGACTCAGTCGCTTGGCTCCCGATGAACACGACGCTGTTTCCTTCGTTCCGACCCAGCCGGTTGGCTGCCGATGAACAGGAGGCCGTTGCTGCGTACCCCCACCGTCGCCTCTCCATGTACATGAGCCCTGGCCGTACGTATGCGCGAGTACGCGTTTGAGACCCCGCCCGTATGTACGTACGTGCCCGTATTTTTTGCAGCGTGGTTGTACGTACGTGTACATGATTTAGACGGGGCTGCCTGAACTGCTATGTCGGGGGCTCTACTACGACACGTGCCGCTCCTTACACGCCCACGGTTCATCGTTGCAGAGAGACCGATCGACCAGTATGTACGTACACGTTCGCGACCAGACAGACAACGCTACATACGCCTCGACCGGCTGGGTCCGAGCTGTCAGGGAGGATAGGGAGGCACTTCCTTGCGTGCGAAGATATAGCAAGTGGGTCCCAGCTGTCAGGGGGGTGGATATTTTTTTTCCCGCATAATGAGGCACTTCCTTGCGTGCGAAGATGTAGCTGGTGGGTCCAGCTGTCAGCCTCACCGTGTACAGTCCTCTTCTTATGGCTGTCGTTCATTGACCACGTTGACTACGCCGCGCCGAGAGTACCAAGGCGGTGGACGACGCGGAGCCAGGGAAGACGCGGCAGTGGATGCCCACGCGAAGGGGAGTACGAGGGTTGACTGGTTCGGCTGCGGTGTGAGGCCGCCGTCGCCGGAGAATAACAGGGGATGTGGGTGCGTAGAGGGAAGGCCTGACCAGCGGTGGGAGTAGGGTGGGGAGGTGAGGCCTGCGCGGGAGCACAGCCGGCCACGGGAGGCAGGAACAGGCGGTCCCGCCAGCGCTGGTTTGGGTGGCTGGAGCAAGAAGATCAGAGATTGAAGAAGCTGCACGGTCGTTGGATGAACATCCAACGGTCACTGCTGCTAGAATCGTTTGT
Source organism: Elymus sibiricus (assembly GCA_039707655.1). Taxonomy (NCBI): domain Eukaryota; kingdom Viridiplantae; phylum Streptophyta; class Magnoliopsida; order Poales; family Poaceae; genus Elymus; species Elymus sibiricus. The sequence continues at coordinate 312,028,496 of CM077666.1, forward strand.
TGACTTCCTAAAAAAATTGTTTGTTGACTAAGTTGACAAAGCCCTACGTACGCGTCAACTGAGTAGGCCCACAAGTCAGCGTCCAAATCTGGTGGGTCCCAGTTGTCATGGGGACGAATCGTTTTTTTGCGTAATAAGGAGGAACTTCCTTCCGTGCGAAGATATAGCTGGTGGATCCCAGCTGTCAGGGGGAGGAATCATTTATTTTTTGCGTAATAACGAGGCACTTCCTTGCGTGCGAAGATGTAGCTGGTGAGTCCCAGCTGTCAGGGGGAGGAAACTTTTTTTTCGCGTAATAAGGAGCACTTTCCTTGCGTGCGACCATGGACCTCGTGGGTCGCAGCTGTCATCCTCTCCACGTACAATCGTCTTCCGATGACTCTCGTTTGTTGACCATGTTGAACACGCCACGCCAAGCGCACCAAGGTGGTGGACGACGGCGAGGCCCCACCGCCCCAAACGGAAACGGCCCGGAGATGGGGAAGACACGGCAGTTGAGTCGCAAACGGAGATGAGTGCGAGACTTGACTGGTTCGGGTGCGGGGTGGGGCTACACTCGGCGGGGAATAACAGGAGGTGCGGAGGAGTGGAGGGATGGCCTGGCCATCGGTGGGGTGGCGTTTCGCAGCGAGGCGCGCGAAGCAGCGCTGCTGGACGCCGGAGGCTAGAGCAGGCGGTCCCGCCAGCGCTGGAGGAAGAAGACGAGAGATTGAAGGAGAATGCCGGCCGTTGGATGTACATCCAACAGATAAGTCTGTCAGAAACTTTTTTTGACTAAGTTGACAATGCCTTGCGTAGGCTTCGACCTATTGGTCCACATGTCAGCCAGTCCATTTGGTGGGCTGGGTGAAACAATAATGTAGCGTCTATGCAGCCCATTTATATATTTTGTTAGCATCTACAACCTATTTGTATTATTTTTCAAAATACACGGTTTTGCTGGGCAGGGTGAAAATATCATTTTGGCCAGGTAGGAGAAATGTTATAAAAACATAAACCGGTGCTGGCTATTTTATTATAAAACTATATAATTTGCGGAGCATAAACACGTGATTGCACGTCTATTACTGCATTGGTCCGTAAAATCTTAGCAAGCTTATGTACGCAATCACCAGGAATTAACTTGCTAAACTTATTATTAAATAATAATTATTATTTGGTAAGAACTTATCGATTTACCAAATAAAATATTATTTATTTTGAAGAGTTAATAAGATGTGGGGTATTATTATTTTTTAGGCTAGACGTGGGACAATTGAGTTGGTTTTAGGTAAAACCTGTGGGAGAAAAATCAGAGATAGGATTAATAAAAAACAAAAATAAAGGAAGTGGGAAGGTCTATACAAAGGTTCGACGAAGGACAGGTCAAACGGGAACCTTATGTTCTTCTAATATATATATATATATATGTACGAAGTATATGTAATAAAATAAAATATAAGTATATATACTATTATAGAAGGGAAAACATAATTTGAGTTTGGCATTCTTATAGAAAAATAGAACTTCTTTTTTTGAGTAGTATAGAAAAATAGAACTGAGCTGTGAGTTGTCTTCAAGAAACAAACATAAGTTGGGCTGCTGATGTTATAAAACAAGCTAGGCTGGGAGGCCCAGAGGACGATTGATACCTGCTGGACCTCAAAAAAAAACTTGAAACCTGCTGGATCAACTGTGTCAGCATGTCGTGAGCCGCGCATGTTAAAAAACAAACCTAGGCTGGACAGGCCACAACCCAGTTGTTACTTGTTCGACCTCTGAAAAAAATGATTACTTGCTAGGTCCCGGATGACAGCCACCTTGACTACGTTGACAATCTCGTGGGCACCAAACGTCACCATACCATAAGGAGGAAGCATTTTTTGCAATATATAAGGAGGCACTTGTTTGCGTACGGCCATGGAATTGGTGGGCCTGGACTGTGAGCCTCTCCACGTACAGTCATCTCCCGATTCCTCTCGTTTGTTGACCATGTTGAGAACGACAGATGGCGGCGCCGCGGCGAGAGCACCATGGCGGAGGACAACGTCGAGACCTCGGACCGAAACGAACCGGAGCCGGGGAAGACACAGGCGGAGGGGAGTATGAGGGTTGACTGGTTCGGGTGCAGGGTGGGCCGGTGGAGCTGCCGCCGCCGAAGAATAAAAGGAGATGTGGGTGAGTAGAGGGATGGCCTGGTCAGTGCCATGCATAGGCTAGGATGGGTCGTCGAGGCGTGCGCGGCAGCGCCACCAGCCACTGTAGGGAGAGGACGAAAGATTGAACAAAATAAAGAAATACAAATGGATAGGTGGTTGGTCCCAGATGTCTGTGTACAAGACCTGCTGGGTCCACCTGAGAAGGGGAAATGTTGGGAGGAAGGAGATTCAAAGCACGCCAGCCGTTGGATTTCAATCTAATGGCTGCCAGAAGGACTGACGGAACAGGTATCAAACTTAACTTGTTCTCGTCGTTCGTGATCAAAGATGACCACCCTGAGTGAAGTTATCTGATAATCTAGGCAAAACAAATGACTGTGCAACCTACAGAAAACCGCACTCAGACTTCAAAAAAAAACGCACAAAAAATTGATACAACTGTTGGATCCCCATAAGCATGTCGTGGGCCGCGGATGTCCTAAGAAAAGAATCCTGGGCTGGGCAGCCACAGCTCAGTTGATACCTACTCGACCTCAAAAAAAAAGGAAACATGGCAGCCCTGTGAACTAGTACTCTTATTACATACATAAGCAAACAGATTCATAGCCACTAGGGGAAAAAAGCAAACAGGTTCATGGGTTCTTAGACGAAATATTACGGATAAAACAGATAATTATGACACATAGGCTAATGCATGAAACACTCAGATGATAAAGGTGCTTAAACAGACAAACTACACCATCTAGATCTTCCTGGCACGCTTGATCATGACGCTGTGGCTGTCCGTGTACTCCTCGGTCACGGGAAGCAGACACGCCCTCATGTCCAAGATCCGCCTGTACATGTAGTAGCATGCGTATGCGTCGTTGGCCGTGTAGGTGATATAGGCTAGATTCAGAGGTACCTCCCACGTGTTCAGGTCCTTCGTATCCACGTCTTATTTCATGTTGGCATAGCAGGGGTCGATGATGGCCACGGCGAAGTCAACCATGGAGTCTTCCTCTTGCCCGTTGCAGATGATCTTGTATTGCTTCTGGATGTCGATGAGCTTCTTGCACCAGATGGCCGAATCGTAAAGCACAGTGGCGTTCTTCCTGCTCTCCACCATAGCGAAGGTGCAGTCGGCGGTGCCGATGAAATGGGTGAATGCTCCAGAACCCTTGATGGCCCTACAGTAGTGGTAGACTAGAACCTCGTCCCGCACGCATACCTGGGCGACGACGATCCACTGGTCCCTGTCAGGAGACGGATGGATGGGCACAAGGTCTAGTCCCGCGACCTTGTGCTTCTCGTCCTGTAGGTACTGCTTGAACTTGGTGACGCAGAGCTTCACCGAGTCCGGATCGTTGGTGTACATCACATTCAACTTGGTGCTGCCATGGGTCTAAACGGCGAACTCAAAGGTGAACTCCTTGCTGGAGTCCATATCAAGTAGGCTCACCCCTCGGATCGCCATTGGAGTCTCCTCTCACACAGAGTTGTTGTGGCGGTTCTCGTTTTGTGGGGATTGGGGGCAGGGGGAAGATGAAGACGATGGGGAGATATGGACAGCGGAGAGCTCCTTATTTACACTGGGGATCGGTGTGTAGTGGGGTACTAGGGGGGGCGGCAGCAATTCATTTTTCCAATCTTGGGGAACTGTCGCCAGTGAACGTAGGGGGTAGGCGGCGGCGGCAGTTCATTTTTCCATTCTTGGGGAACTGCAATCACCGGTGAACGTAATGGGTACAGGCGGCAACAGTTACTACCCCTCCTCCCTCGCCCGCTGCACGCCCCCTCAACCCATTCAAACGCCATTGGCTCGTTCTATCGGTGCCATAAAATCAACATGCAAAACAATTAGAATTATTATTCTCAGGACGCATGCAAACAGCTCATTTGCCGCGCTTTCAGACAGACAATACTACCAAGTTTGAACAGATTGTTAGGGTTGCTGTCCTCTGCATCATCTTGCCGTGCTTCACATCTTGCAAGATTCACAACCAACTCATAAGATTCAAATAATAAGTACAACAAAGAGGCCTACACATCTCAATGATTCACAGATCAGAGCCAATAGTTACTGTTTAACTAAAACGTTGTGAGAATGTTAACAAATAAATAAAATCGATCGATGCTTCATGTAAGCAATTTGATTGAAGGATTTGCTGAAACATTGAAACCAGTCCCGTTTACGGCCACGCATGTCAAACATTGGCAGATCAACATTTTCTGGATAACTGGTGGCACTAGCACTTCCAATATCTGCGTAAGCGGGTCGTCCTGTGTTGGACCAGGCTCATGAGATACAGTGCATCGCTAAGGAGCTGGAGCTCCTGACGTGTGAGTTACCGGACAAGTTGGTCACAGGTTGCATTATTGCAAAACTCCCTCCTTCATGGAGGAACTTTGCTACTTCTCTCAAGCACTTGAGGCGTGAATTCTGTGTTGAGGATGTCATCCGGCATCTAAGTGTTGAGCAGAACTCGAGAGCAAAGGACTCACACATGAAAGGGGCAGAGGGTTCTTCTAGCGCCAATGTGGTGCAGAAGAATTTCCACAAGTTCAAGGGAAAGAACACTGTCCAGCACCAAGAACTTGGTGAATGCTTTGACCATCCCAACATCTGTAGCTGAGTATTCCTGTTTGCACAGATAATGCAAAAGCATGATTACTATAATAGTGGCACTAGTTGTAGCAACTTTATTTTCTTAATAATGGGAAAAAATTGCGATACAATAGCTTTATATAAAAAAAATACAACGCTAGCACAGTATGACAAAGCACGATCATGTGGATGAAGGACAGTACTGACCAGTGTGAGATGACTTTGTGAGATCAAGTTGTTCTTCAGGTCCCCGTATCTTGCCATGATGGCGATTCGTTGACATCTATCAACAACTTCAGTGTGGCAGTAGAAGGAGAGGCCTTGAGTCATTCCAATCTCTTTTTTTGTGCAGTTCAACTAAAATTATGGCGCTCGCCATGCTCCGAGGGAGAGAGGGGGCCCGCACCACCTCGACGGTACGCCTCATGGAATCAACTAGTTTATTGCCCATGCTATGTGGTTGATGCAGTGCAAATGGACTCAATTCTCCCGGATACGCCTTCAGCAAGTTATCTACATTGGAAATGAGATGATAGTTAAGACAGTAGCTCTATTATAACTGTATTATTACATCATTTTATCAGTGGCACTAGCGGTGCCAAAACATTGCCTCAAATTATTAGTGGCATTACATTAAGATGCAAAAACAATATCATTATTGCTTTCTCATAGCAGTGCAAAAACAGTAGCACAAGATCACTAGCTGAATGCAGAGTCAAAATCAACCAAAAAGGAACATACCCGGTCATGGGAACCATAACTGCAGTCAAGGCCATTGTAGACGGGTTGACACCAGTCCAAGCACCAGTCACCAACATGGATGATTCAATTCATGTGACCTTTTTGTGCAGTTCACCTAAAATGAAGCAATGTTTGCATCATGCAGCTAGCAAGATGTACTTGGTCCCATGAGCTGGCAGCTTCTCCTTCATTAGTTGCACTAAAATTTGAGCAACGTCAAGGTTGGATGTCATGCTCATGGAAGGTGCAACTATAATTTGCTTAACCTTTTGTGCAGTTCCACTAAAATCAAGTGCCATTGTGGTGACGGTGACGGCTAATCTTGCAAAGGTTAATAAACTGTTTCACGAGATTACCGGCAGAGTTAGACGAAGATGTTAGGAACTCCAATCACCCTTTCTGTAGTTCCACTAAAATCGAGAGACATTGCCCATGTGACATTTTAGTAGAACTGCACAAGACACTCTTTAAAAAAAACAAAGTGTTTTGTGCAGTTCACCAAAAGGTCACAATAGCAACGAGGTGAAATGGATATCCCTATCTGCACAAAAAGATAGAAAGAAAACAGTTACTGGTCAATAACAAAATATGAAACATACACGAAATGAAAAGAAGCATCTATCTTCATGGCGATCATGCAAGGACAGTAGAAATTTTAAAACGGCAGCATTGCTTCATATTACTCAAAGCATTATGATCAACAATGACATCGGTAAAATATGCCATTACATTAATGGTGGCATTGATTCGTTTTACCAGCTACATTTGATTAACAGCAGCTAAATAGTTGGTATAAGTGCATGGGACAGTGGGGACACCAGGACATTCACCAGCGTAAAGAAGCAACTTACTTATCATAAGGGGAAATCTAGCAAGAGAGTAGCATTTGTAAAATAGTTTAATTGCATCATATTACTGGAGGCATTAGATTAACAACAACATTGGTTAGACATGTCCTTGCTTTAACAGTGCGATTGCTTCATTTTACAAGCGCCATTACATTAACAACAGCAAAAAGTTGGTACAAGGGCATGCAGACAGTGGACGCATCAGCACAATGTACCTACAAGGACGCATAATGTGGTGAGGCCGAGTTTGTTGCCCCGAGCAACAAACATCCAACCAAGATCTGGGATGGTCCCAAATTTAGTTCTCTTTAGGCACCTTTTACTACGTGAGGACATCAAATCTAATCCTGGACATACTCTGTTGACTTGTCCCCCAGCTGCCACTTTCTTTCCTTCCTCCACCAATAATAGACCTGTTCCTTATCCAGTTTATACTGCGTTTTCCCTTTATTTCCCTTTTGAACCAAGAGATGGGTTGACCAGTCTCTACAACTTCCCCCCCTTCTATTTCCTCTTTGAATCAAGTCCTAGATTCATGCTACACCTTTCCCCCCTTTATTCCTTGTTTCAACCAAGTCCTAGATTCGACTGCATGAAGTAGCTTTACCTCTAATAATAGTAAAAATTAAGGTGGCCTTGGAACAGCTGATGGAAGTAGAAAAAGATCCACATGCAGCCACGTGGGGAGCTGGGGCAGTAGAGCAGGGCCGTTTTCGAAGGAAGCTATACCTGATGGTCGTCGGGATGTGGCTAGGAGGGCGGCGGGAGGCCGGATCTGGCCACAATACGGGATGGAGGAAGAAGGGGTCGGAGGCCCTCCCGAGCCGGCGTTGTGTCGGAGAGAACGGCACGGGTAGCCGATCGGGACGCGCCGGCAGTTGTGGGTCTCCTCCCTAGCCGCCGACGACCGCGTGAACGATGCACCTACTCCCCTACCCCGACCGAGGGGATCCGGCCGCATCTATGACCAGCGGTGAGCAGAGAGAGTGTGTGGCCACCGCTATCTTGTTTAGATCTGGAGAGGGTAAGAGAGTGAAGAGAGCAACCCTAGTAAAGCAAGCGCTGAGGCTCCTGCCCATATATATAGTGGAGTGATTTTCTTTTTCTCTCCACAACAATCGTTTCAATTTGTGTATGTGACATTAAAGAAAAGAAACTCTCTATTTAACGTGCTACAGTGAACAAAACTCCATGGCGTCCAGGAGTACTAGTAGTATTGTTCACTTGTGGACCCCGGCCCTCCATTCATTGAACAACCACACGGGTGAATATATATAGAGAGAGAACAAACAAGCTGGAACTCTTGGCTTTGAGATATTCATGGTACCGTTTGCCCACACTGCATCAATGGACTCACTACTTTGAAGTTACCTGTAACACCCTGGATTCTGTCCTTTTCTTTTATTTGGTTTTATTGAATATTTGGATTTGCATTGGAGTTTTTCTGTCAACTCTTTTGGACTTACCACTTGGAATTTATTTTGATTTTCTTCCAAGTGGGTTCTATCATCCATAAACCCTCCCTAGACCTCATCCATCTCATTATAATGTCATTGGGTATTTTTATTTAATGGCATTATACTCTTTTTCTCTCTGAAAATGCCCATTTGCTCTTATAGCTATGAAGCAACCCCTATTTTTATTGCTCAGAAAATTCCCAAATATTCTTTGAATCATTCCTCACCTCCCTATGCAAAAATATCCCATGGTCATTTGGAAAATTTCATCCAGGAAAAATGTTTTTGCTTCTGGTCAGAAAGAGCACTTTGTGAAGCAAGTATATTTTTCCTTGATCCTTTTAAGCTGAAATTTTTACCACTTGGCTACCCTCCTAGGTGATGCTTAAACGCCTAATTTCAGCTCAAATCTTCTAGCCATTTGTCCCCAGTGGTTGGAGCAAGTTTCTGTCCAGAAACTTTCTCTCTAGCTCCAGTCACCTCCAAGGCACCAGATGGCAAGGCAAGCGCATTTCTGGGCACAGCGTCAAAGGGACAACACGTAGGACATGGTGTGGCAGCGCCGAAAGTATCATGCATGCCAGTGCACGCGGTGACCGCGTGAGGGCATGGTGCAATGCACGCGCTCCCTGTGCTCTGCACGTCGGGTCCGATCGGCCGCCGTCCAACTACTCCCCTCGCGCCACCACAGCATGTCTAGTCCCCTCTTCACCCTCTCCTTCTTCCACCCAGCCTCTCTCTAACCCTCCTCGACGCCGGCAGGGCGCACGCCGGACGCGGCCACGGCGCTAGCGGTCGGTACAGTGGACCGCACGCGCGACCCTGTCCCACTTAGTGCGCCTGCGCTCGAGCCCGCGTGAGTGCACTGTGTTTGGCCTCGCCCGCGTCGTCTCCAAGCTCGCCCGAGTCCTCACCGTCCCCAGTTCGTCCTCCCGCTCTGCTCCGGCGGAGCCCGAGCACTGTCCCTCCTCTTCCTATAAATGGAGCCCCTCCCCGATCGTTCTAGCCATCCCAAACCTCCTCTCTACTCTCAAATTGAGCTCTAGTAGCTGCTGGCAACGCCGGGAAGGCCTCTGGCCTTCAAACCTCGCCGGAGATCGGCCGCGGTTCTCCCCGGCCAACCTCGCCCTCTGAAGCTCCTCGACTTCGCCCTCTTCTTCTGGCGTGCTCGTGGTGATCCACTGAAGACGCCCAGGCCTCTGGTTCATCGGATTGAGGCCGTCTTCCTCAACTCCGACGAGCTCAGCCGCCCGCCGTCTCTGGAGAGGATCTCCGCGACGCCGTCAGACCACCTCAGCTCGTGTTTCGGGTACGTGTGTGACCGTCTCGTCGAGCTGGACCCATCCCCCTCCTCTCCGGCGACCGCCGAGGTCTCCTCGCCGGAGAAACGCCGGCGACAGAGCCGCCGAGCCCTGTTCCTCTCTCTCTCTCTCGTTTAAAACCAGACAGGGGCCCCACCTGTCATTCTCTCTCTCTCTCGCCCGAAGGGGTATCTAAGTGGAAGCGTATTTCCAAAATACGTCTTCGACGTCAGCCCCTCTGGGATTTTCTGAAAATTGATTTAATTCATTTTAATCCAGAGTTTGACCCTAACTTTGACCAGCCACAACTTTTTATCCATAAGTCCAAATGAGATGATTATTTTTGCGACTGGTTTGTAAAATTCCAAAGTTTCTGTATGCCTTATTTCAGAATTTTTCTTGCTGTTGAGAATTTCTAGTGCATTAAACAGTGTTATGTGACATTTTCTTTTTGCATTTAAATTATTTTCAGAAGAACCTAGTTGTGTTGGAGAAGGCCAGGAGTATTGTGACACTCCTCTGAACCAAGGCAAGCCACAACATTCATATGCAAGGATGTCATTGCAATGACTTTGGTTTAATTGAATTTAATTCATCAAATATTCACTATTTAAAATAACTTGCTATATAACTTTTATTGCATAGACTTTGTTGTGTCATTATACAGTAGGTTACATGCTTACTTGTTAATATAGGTAGTAGGAATCATGTCATATGCACATATGGTAGTATGATGCATTCAACATTCATAATCATCGTGACCCGTGCATCCATTCATACACTATGGCTCGAATCATTTTCTTTTCAAGTTAAACTTGATAATAATACAACTTGAACATGCTGTTGATCGAGTCATGGTGCCACCGAATCGAGCTCACCAGTGCAACCACACTTGCCTGGATGGGTAGGCCCTAATGCGGTCTATTGTCATGCCTCTCGCCGGTGCCTCCTACGAGGGAAGGTTGTGCTCTGGCGCTACCCTAGCCCGGTAGGCAGTCATAACCTTGAGGACCCGAGTTTGATGGTACCAAGGTCCCCGTTTGGGACAATGTTGATGTTTGGCCACGATGGTGGCAGCCACAGAGGTGGTGGATGTCACATGTTGACATCAGGGTCACCCAGGACATAGCCCAAAGGGGAGTTTGTCGGAGTGGCCGGGAGAGTGTCATGCAATAGATTGGTTTTGTCGGAATGTCGTTGGTCCACCCGAATGGGAGCACGAGGCCATGAGTTCCGTGGTGTGGGTACAGTGTACTAACCTCTGCAGAGTGTATGATCTATCAATAGCCGCGTCCTCGGATATGGACACAGTTCGTAGTAGGTCACACCATGGGTCAACAGATATAATTAACTTGCACACTAAGATTTACAAGATGGCACATGCAGAAATAGTGATCGAGTGAGGATCACTGTGAAAGTTATGAATGTGATCTAGTGAGGATCACGTTGGTAAGATATGAACGGTGGTTACGTGGTAACCCCGAAATGGTAAGTTGGTCCCAGGGACCATGATAATGCTTCATGCACCTCTCATGTTGAGTAGTATCATGCTCATGCATTAAATCTGTTAAATGCCTTGTTATTGTTTGTTGCACTTGTTTTGTTTGCTATGAGCTTGCGAGGACATTCAAAGTACTCACCTGGCTTATCATGCCAGATGCAAGAGAAGCCGTGCATGGTGTGGATGTCGAGCAGTATGTCGCGCTCTAGGCCGTGTCCCAGCAGTGTCCCTGTAGAATGGAGTTCCACTACCCCGCCGTTCCGCTGCCGCGTAGTAGTTCCCTTATCACCGAGGCCCCTGCCATGTCTACTAAATAATGTACATAAGTGCAGCCGCACCGTGTGTGCCGCTTGGCCTCGCTCATCATGTAATATGTAAACCTATGTTCCCGCTAAGAGATCAATATAGCGGTTGTTTTCTGTACCAAGTTGTTGTGTATTGCCAGAAGACTTGATCTATGGGCTGGCAATGCAAGGCAAACCGGTTGCTCTGAGCCGGGGTGCCACAACGCTTGGTATCAGAGCCGCGCTGATTGTAGGACGCCCTAGAAAGCCGACGCGTTAGAAAACGGTAGTTTTAGCCTCGGTAGGGGTTTGAGACTTGATTCTGCACTTGGGTGTTGCATTGCATGCATATAGCCTACTGTTAATGCTGTCCAACTAATGTTGTGAGTGTAGATGGCACCAGTCCCTTGTCCGTACCGGCCTGAGCCGGCACCTTCCACTTTTCCGCACCTGCTTAGCAACGTATGGCGCCGACTCTACCCCGATGGCGATGACCCCATATACCAGGTGTACCGAGAGCAGCTCGCTGATGGCGTTTACGAGTATCACGCGGAGGTCGTCATGCACAACAGTACCGTGGTGGGCACTTACACTCGCTCCACCAAGGGCGGGACGGCTTCTACACCTGACCAGGCGGTGCAGTTTGCAGCATTTGAGGCTCTCACTGACTTGCGCTATAATGAGGTTCAGATGCAGACTCACTCAGGTTTCTACTTTTATCCATCCCTGTATGAGTCAGGACAGATTCTCTTCCCTTACATTGATCCGGAGTGTGACCAGTCAGCCAGTCACCTGTCTCGCTACATAACGGAGGGATACTTTCTGATCGTCAGCCTAGCCCAGGAGCTGAACCGCGTTCGAGGCGAGCTAGCTGCCGCTCGATCTGCTTTCGCTCCACCTCTGCTTATCCACACATCACTTGTTCCTCCAGTTACCTTACCTCCACCCACTCCAGTGGCCCCCACCCCTTCTCAAAGTAACTCAGGCACTAGTGACTCCTCATGAGTCCCCAGCCCAGTGGGCTATGCTTCTCGCTACCCCAGCCGCTCTGATGTCGCGGAGTCACCCTGCTCCAGACCCTGAGGGAGAGTCTTCCCATCAGCGTCGTCGTGTTTCCTTTGCTCCGGATGTATCCGTTATCAGTCCCGATTCGGAGTCCGACACCGAGGAGACACCAGCAGGACCGTCAGTGTGCCAGTGTGATCCCTGTCGTCGCGTGTAGACGAGGATGATGTGGTGTTTGGTTGTATGCATGTAGTAGTACTATCCATGTTGTTGCCCCGCTATGTATGCTGGATGATGTATTGTATAATTATGTTGCTTTCTGTTATTCGCTTTGGCTTTTCTCGATTTCTCTTCCGGGTTTGTTGCTTCACCTTCCTATTTTTCTTGTTTTCCCCTAATGGATGTTGCTCATCTCGATGCTTCGTATTGGGAAACATATATAGGATGACAAGGTGTGGCAGTAACTGTCATTGTGGCGACGATACTCCGGTTCGTCGATCCGCCAGGCAAGCAGGACATTCTCCGGAACCATATCAGCCACCACCTCCTCCACCTCAAGCACCCACGACAGAGCAGATTATGCGGATGTTTGAGGAGAAGAGAAACCAAGACCTGATGGAATTCCTGAGAAGTATGCAGACTGTGGTTGGGCAGAATAATCACAATGGTAATCACTCCAAGCTATCAGACTTTCAGAGGACCAAACCACCAAGTTTCAGTCAAGCAGTGGACCCGATGGAAGTCGATGATTGGTTGAGGACCATTGAGAAGAAGTTGGAAATTGCTCGCACTGAAGATGCTGACAAGGTGCCCTTCGCCACTCATTATCTAGAAGGACCAGCTGCTATATGGTGGGACGATGCCAAAGTGATGTGGCCCGCTGAAGACGAGATTACTTGGGATAAATTCAAAGATAAATTCCGCAAGTACCATATTCCTGCCGGCATCATGAAGGTCAAGCAGCGAGAATTTCTCACTCTTACACAAGGTACCTCGACTGTAAGTGAATATTTAAACAAGTTCAATCATTTGGCCCGTTACTCCACACATGATGTGGCCACCGAAGAACGGAAAATAGATCGATTCCTCGGAGGACTCAACCTTACCCTCCGATGTGCACTCAGCATGCTGGATTTCCCCGACTTCCAAACTTTGGTAAACAAGGCACTCATTGCCGAAAGGGAACACAAACTGGTTAATGATCATAAGACCGCCTATGAAGACCGCAAACGCAAGTTTGAACCCAAGAAGGAAGGGCAAGTTTTTCAGAAAGTCCGTACTTGGCAGCAACCTCAGTTTGAGTTCAAGCCAACTTGGCAGTAGGGGAACATCAAGAATGAAAGTCAGATCAAGACTGTGGTCGCCAAGCCAAACAAGGAAGATTGTCAGCGTAACAATGCCTGTTACACATGTGGACAGACTGGGCATTACGCTAGGCAGTGCCCCAAGAACGGCAAGCCAACAGCCAACCTGAAGCCTCAAGTCAATTATGTGGGGCAATTCCCCAAACGGAGATATATTCAAGGGCAAGTTCATCACATCTCTGCCGAAGAAGCCTCCGAAGCTCCCGATGTGGTCATTGGTATGTTTCCTGTTAATGACATACCTGCAACAATTTTATTCGATTCCGGGGCTTCCCATTCTTTTATTTCACGGAGTTTTGTTGCCCAACATCGCCTTTCCTATACTCTTTTGGACAAAGCTATGGTGGTACAATCCCCCGGATCCAGGCTCAAGACAAATATTGTATGCCGAGGATTGAAAATATCAATCAATGGAGTCATCTTCCCCGCATCACTGGTATCCATTGAGTCTCCCACCTTGGATATTATTTTGGGGATGGATTGGCTGACAAGACATCAAGTCTGCATCAACTGCGCAACAAGAGAAGTCACGCTAATAAATCCCTTGGGCCAGTCTGCTCGATTCTATGCTGGTCGAGCCATACCAAAGAAAGGGATGGTTTATGCTGCCATTGCTACAGAGATGAATCTAGTCCCAGTGGTCTGTGAATTCCTAGATGTGTTTCCAGATGAATTACCGGGCATGCCACCTGATCAAGAGCTTGAATTTTCCATTGAGCTTGTGCCCGGAACAACACCAATTTACAAGAAATATTATCGAATGCCTTCATCTGAACTAGTGGAGTTGAAGAAGCAATTGGATGAGATGCTCCAAAAAGGATATATTCGCCCCAGCTCATCCCCTTGGGGTGCACCTGCAATATTCGTGGGCAAGAAAGACGGCAGTCTTCGGATGTGTGTTGACTACCGTGCTCTCAATGATGTCACAATCAAGAATAAATACTCGCTGCCCAGGATTGATGATTTGTTCGATCAACTCAGCGGAGCTGAAGTGTTCTCCAAGATTGACTTGCGCACCGGGTATCACCAGCTGAAAATCAGAAAAGAAGATATTCCCAAGATAGATTCACTACACGGTTTGGGCTATACGAGTATACGGTGGACTGACCAACGCTCCTGCATTCTTCATGCACATGATGAACAAGGTGTTCATGGACTTCTTGGACAAGTTTGTAGTGGTGTTCATTGATGACATCCTCATATATTCCAAAAGTGAAGAGGAGCACAAGCAACATCTCCGAGTAGTGTTGGAACGATTACGCGCTCATCAACTCTATGCCAAGTTCAGCAAATGCGAATTTTGGCTTAAAGAAGTAGGATTCCTTGGGCATACTCTTTCCGCTCAAGGAGTGGCCGTGGACCAAAGCAAAGTCACAGAAGTCCTGAAGTGGAAGACACCGGTTTCAGTCACAGAAATCAGGAGTTTCTTGGGTCTGGCAGGTTATTACCGTCGTTTCATTGAAGGCTTCTCAAAGATTGCCAAGCCAATGACTGAACTGCTCAAGAAAAATCAGAAGTTTATATGGACGAAAGCATGTGAGGACAATTTCAATGAGTTGAAGACCTGTTTGACCACCGCTCCAGTGTTGACTCTACCAGATATCTACCGGAGCTTCGATATCTATTGCGACGCATCCAGGCGTGGCATTGGGTGTGTACTTATGCAAGATGGAAATGTCGTGGCGTATGCATCAAGACAGCTCCGACCCCATGAGGAGAATTATCCTACCCATGACTTAGAAATGGCAGCTGTGGTTCACGCCTTAAAGATTTGGAGGCATTACATCATCGGAAAGCGATGCCAAATCTACACCGACCACAAAAGTCTCAAGTATATATTCACGCAACCGGACTTGAATCTTCGACAAAGAAGATGGCTTGAGTTGGTCAAATACTATGACCTGGGTATCAACTACCACCCAGGAAAAGCAAATGTGGTCACCGATGCCCTCAGTCGCAAACCGGCTACCGCAAACTCATTAATCGAGCGTCTGCACCCAGCACTTCAAGAAGAAATAGCTCAGCTCAATATGATCTTGTGTGATGCAATCTGCTCGGTTACCTTGGAGGTAACCCCTACTCTGGAAGACGAAATTCGAAAGGCTCAACCTGGTGACCCTATGTTACTAAAGGTAATGGTTCAAGTACGAGAAGGAAAGACGCCAGATTTCAACATTGACGACAAAGGCACACTACGATTTTGGGATCGAGTCTGTGTACCGGACCTTGGGGAATTAAAGCAGCAAATTCTGAAGGAAGCCCACGAGTCCGCATACTCTATCCATCCCGGAGGCACTAAAATGTATCAAGACTTAAAGCAAACATTCTGGTGGGAAGGCATGAAGAAAGATATCGCCTATTACGTCGCCTGTTGCGATGTATGCAACAAGGTGAAGGCTGAACACCAGAAACCAGCCGGTCTACTTCAACCCTTACCCGTTCCACAATGGAAATGGGATGATATCTGCATGGACTTTATCGTGGGGTTACCAAGGACACCACGAGGTAATAATGCCATATGGGTCGTGGTCGACATGCTCACCCAGGTGGCCCACTTTATTCCAATAAGGACAACCTACCGTGCAGACCAACTCGCTCAACTCTACGTATCCAGGATTGTCAGTCTACATGGAGTACCCAGAACTATCACTTCAGACCGAGGATCTCTGTTTACCTCGGCATTCTGGCTACGTCTACACCAAGCCTTGGGAACCGCTTTGAAGCATAGCACTGCTTATCACCCTCAGACAGATGGGCAGACAGAGCGGGTAAATCAAATCTTGGAAGACATGCTTCGGGCATGTGCTCTTGCTCATGGGCCCAAATGGGAGAACAGCCTGCCATACGCTGAGTTTTCGTACAACAACGGCTATCAGACTAGCCTCAAGATGTCACCTTTTGAGGCTCTATATGGACGTAAGTGCCGTACCCCGCTAAACTGGTCTCAGACAGGAGACAGCCGAATCTTCGGGACTGATTTGATGATGGAAGCAGAAAAGCAAGTCAAAGAATTTCGAGACTGACTGCAAGTGGCAAAATCTTGTCAGAAGAGTTACTATGACTCAAAGCATAGGCAGATCAGTTTTGAACCAGGTGAATATGCATATCTCCGAGTTACCCCCATGAAGGGAGTTAAACAATTTCATACTCGGGGTAAACTTGCACCAAGATACATCGGTCCGTTTCCAGTTATGACCAGAGTGGGCAAAGTGGCCTATCAGTTAGAATTGCCTCTCGAGCTATCCGAGGTGCATGATGTGTTCCACGTGTCTCAGCTACGAAAATGCATCGCACCACCTGCAAAACAGACAGATATGGCAGAACTAGAGCTTGCCAAGGATTTAGCCTACGAGGAGAAACCCTTGAGAATTCTGGAAGAGATGGACAGAGTCACCCGTAGCAAAACTATAAAGTTTTACAAGGTCCAATGGGAGCACCACACTGAGGACGAGGCCACCTGGGAAAGAGCGGATTACTTAAGGACTGCATACCCATATTTGTTTCCTGAGCAACCGAATCTCGAGGACGAGATTCATCCTAAGGGGGGGAGGTTTGTAACACCCTGGATTCTATCATTTTCTTTTATTTGGTTTTATTGAATATTTGGATTTGCATTGGAGTTTTTCTGTTAACTCTTTTGGACTTACCACTTGGAATTTATTTTGATTTTCTTCCAAGTGGGTTCTATCATCCATAAACCCTCCCTAGACCTCATCCATCTCATTATAATGTCATTGGGTATTTTTATTTAATGGCATTATACTCTTTTTCTCTCTGAAAATGCCCATTTGCTCTTATAGCTATGAAGCAACCCCTATTTTTATTGCTTAGAAAATTCCCAAATATTCTTTGAATCGTGCCTCACCTCCCTATGCAAAAATATCCCATGGTCATTTGGAAAATTTCAGCCAGGAAAAATGTTTTTGCTTCTGGTCAGAAAGAGCACTTTGTGAAGCAAGTATATTTTTCCTTGATCCTTTTAAGCTGAAATTTTTACCACTTGGCTACCCTCCTAGGTGATGCTTAAACGCCTAATTTTAGCTCAAATCTTCTAGCCATTTGTCCCCAGTGGTTGGAGCAAGTTTCTGTCCAGAAACTTTCTCTCTAGCTCCAGTCACCTCCAAGGCACCAGATGGCAAGGCAAGCGCATTTCTGGGCACAGCTTCGAAGGGACAACACGTAGGACATGGTGTGGCAGCGCCGAAAGTATCCCGCAAGCCAGTGCACGCGGTGACCGCGTGCGGGCATGGTGCAATGCACGCGCTCCCTGTGCTCTGCACGTCGGGTCCGATCGGCCGCCGTCCAGCTACTCCCCTCGCGCCACCACAGCATGTCTAGTCCCCTCTTCACCCTCTCCTTCTTCCACCCAGCCTCTCTCTGACCCTCCTCGACGCCGGCAGGCCGCACGCCGGACGCGGCCACGGCGCTAGCGGTCGGTACAGTGGACCGCACGCGCGACCCTGTCCCACTTAGTGTGCCTGCGCTCGAGCCCGCATGCGTGCACTGTGTTTGGCCTCACCCGCGTCGTCTCCAAGCTCGCCCGAGTCCTCACCGTCCCCAGTTCGTCCTGCCGCTGAGCTCCGGCGGAGCCCGAGCACTGTCTCTCCTCTTCCTATAAATGGAGCCCCTCCTCGATCGTTCTAGCCATCCCAAACCTCCTCTCTACTCTCAAATCGAGCTCTGGTAGCTGCTGGCAACGCCGGGAAGGCCTCTGGCCTTCAAACCTCGCCGGAGATCAGCCGCGGTTCTCCCTGGCCAACCTCGCCCTCTGAAGCTCCTCGACTTCGCCCTCTTCTTCTGGCGTGCTCGTGGTGATCCACTGAAGACGCCCAGGCCTCTGGTTCATCGGATTGAGGCCGTCTTCCTCAACTCCGACGAACTCCGCTGCCCGCCGTCTCTGGAGAGGATCTCCGCGACGCCGTCAGACCACCTCAGCTCGTGTTTCGGGTACGTGCGTGACCGTCTGGTTGAGCTGGACCCATCCCCCTCCTCTTCGGCGACCGCCGAGGTCTCCTCGCCAGAGAAACGCCGGCGACAAAGCCGCCGAGCCCTGTTCCTCTCTCTCTCTCGTTTAAAACCAGACAGGGGCCCCACCTGTCATTCTCTCTCTCTCTCTCTCTCTCTCGCCCGAAGGGGTATCTAAGTGGAAGCGTATTTCCAAAATACGTCTTCGACGTCAGCCCCTCTGGGATTTTCTGAAAATTGATTTAATTCATTTTAATCCAGAGTTTGACCCTAACTTTGACTAGCCACAACTTTTTATCCATAAGTCCAAATGAGATGATTCTTTTTGCGACTGGTTTGTAAAATTCCAAAGTTTCTGTATGCCTTATTTCAGAATTTTTCTTTGCTGTTGAGAATTTCTGGTGCATTAAACAGTGTTATGTGACATTTTCTTTTTGCATTTAAATTATTTTCAAAAGAACCTAGTTGTGTTGGAGAAGGCCAGGAGTATTGTGACACTCCTCTGAACCAAGGCAAGCCACAACATTCATATGCAAGGATGGCATTGCAATGACTTTGGTTTAATTGAATTTAATTCATCAAATATTCACTATTTAAAATAACTTGCTATATAACTTTTATTGCATAGACTTTGTTCTGTCATTATACAGTAGGTTACATGCTTACTTGTTAATATAGGTAGTAGGAATCATGTCATATGCACATATGGTAGTATGATGCATTCATCATTCATAATCGTGACCCGTGCATCCATTCATACACTATGGATCGAATCATTTTCTTTTCAAGTTAAACTTGATAATAATCCAACTTGAACATGCTGTTGATCGAGTCATGGTGCCACCGAATCGAGCTCACCAGTGCAACCACACTTGCCTGGATGGGGAGGCCCTAATGCGGTCTATTGTCATGCCTCTCGCCGGTGCCTCCTACGAGGGAAGGTTGTGCTCTGGCGCTACCCTGGCCTGGTAGGCAGTCATAACCTTGAGGACCCGAGTTTGATGGTACCAAGGTCCCTGTATGGGACAATGTTGATGTTTGGCCACGATGGTGGCAGCCACAGAGGTGGCGGATGTCACATGTTGACATCAGGGTCACCCAGGACATAGCCCAAAGGGAAGTTTGTCGGAGTGGCCAGGAGAGTGTCATGCAATAGATTGGTTTTGTCGGAATGTCGTTGGTCCACCCGAATGGGAGCACGAGGCCATGAGTTCCGTGGTGTGGGTACAGTGTACTAACCTCTGCAGAGTGTATGATCTATCGATAGCCGCGTCCTCGGATATGGACACAGTTCGTAGTAGGTCACACCGTGGGTCAACAGATATAATTAACTTGCACACTAAGATTTACAAGATGGCACATGCAGAAATAGTGATCGAGTGAGGATCACTGTGAAAGGTATGAATGTGATCTAGTGAGGATCACGTTGGTAAGATATGAACGGTGGTTACGTGGTAACCCCGAAATGGTAAGTTGGTCCCAGGGACCATGATAATGCTTCATGCACCTCTCATGTTGAGTAGTATCATGCTCATGCATTAAATCTGTTAAATGCCTTGTTATTGTTTGTCGCACTTGTTTTGTTTGCTGTGAGCTTGCGAGTACATTCAAAGTACTCACCTGGCTTATCATGCCAGATGCAGGAGAAGCCGTGCATGGTGTGGATGTCGAGCAGTATGTCGCGCTCTAGGCCGTGTCCCAGCAGTGTCCCTGTAGAATGGAGTTCCACTACCCCGTCGTTCCGCTGCCGCGTAGTAGTTCCCTTATCACCGAGGCCCCTGCCATGTCTACTAAATAATGTACATAAGTGCAGCCGCACCGTGTGTGCCGCTTGGCCTCGCTCATCATGTAATATGTAAACCTATGTTCCTGCTAAGAGATCAATAAAGCGGTTGTTTTCTGTACCAAGTTGTTGTGTATTGCCAGAAGACTTGATCTCTGGGCTGGCAATGCAAGGCAAACCGGTTGCTCTGAGCCAGGGTGCCACATTACCGTAACGTGGCTTTTGCAGTTCCCATCTAAATGGGGGAATACCATACATTTTCTTTGATAACTACCCTATACGTATAAACACATGCACGGTTTACATTCCGAATCGCTAGCTAGAACTTGAACTGTATTTGTTCTCAACATAATCAAAATTTTGAATTCATGATCTTAGCGTTTGCAAAGAAAATGTAAAGGGCCATCGATCTTTGTTCTACTTTTGAACATACTACAACATATGCAATCCTTTTGTGAAAATGACCAGATCTATTATAGAAAGTTCACCATGAGTACTACAAAAGCATCTCAAACGTAATAAAAATTACATCGAGATTCCGAGACCATCGAACGACCTACTACCGTCAGAAAGAGCCGCCGACGCACCGCTGTTGCCGCCATCCTACCTGAGCTGGCTTGACCTCGTCGATGACAGCCGGGAAGTGTTCGTGCCATTGCCCCTAAGGAGCAGCGATCCGGAGCCATAGTAGTCGTAATTGATCTGAAGCACCTAATTCATATAACGCAATATTTCGCCACATGAAAAGACACCCTAGCCTCACTGCCGCTAGGAGACGACATGAATCTATGTTGGAGATCCATCGACTATGCCCCGACGAGGATCAGAGCTCGAAAGACAAACTCATACAAGATGTGTCGATCGATATCGCTGCTGTCCTATCGGAGTCGGCTTGACCTTTTTGACGATAAACGAGAAGTCTTCGTGCAGATGCCCATAAGGACCAAAGCCGTAGAGCCGTATTGTGTGTTTGGTTGTATGCTCATCTCAGCATAGTTGTTCCCTCTTTGTGCATGCTCATCTCAGCATCCCTCTTCATGCATGCTCCTAGTGTATTTGTGTTAAGCTAGTGTGGACTCATGCACCCTTCATACACGCTACCAAACACCCAAAAGTGGGTCGAGAAGGGAAATTTTGCTCTCATGCACCCTTCATACACCCTACCAAACACCCAAAAGTGGGTCGAGAATGGAACTTTTGCTCTCATGCACCCTTCATACACCCTACCAAACACACCCTTGTCGTCGTTGAACCCTTGTAATTATCCGAAGCACTTGACACCTAATCTCACCACATGACAATACGCTCATGTTCCATCCACTATGTCTAGACGGACGAACTCGAGGAGGATCAGAGCCCGAAAGACAAACTCAAAGGAGAAGTGCCCCCCATCCGAGTGAGGGCTGCGTGTGCGTGGACAAAAAAACCCTAATGTAAACTACTAACTGGAGCGGAGGCACCGGGATTCCCCTCCCCGCCACCAGTGGCCCGAGCGGCGGGAAGAGGGGAGGGGCGAATCCACAGGATTACCGGTGAAGCCTGGAGCGGGGAGGTTGCCCTAGCTGCCTAGGGTGGGGGGAGTAGATTTGTATTCATAGCAAAATAGATTACGATAATCATCTTCTGAGCCCGGGCTCATCTGCACCCGTGCTGACGAAAAAAATCAAAACAAATACTAGAATAATTCAAACAATTCCAATTTTTTTGCATGGTAGATAATTTGATGCGTGAGGTCCGCTCCAATTTTCAAATCATTTGGTCATCTGAGCAGCTCTCGGCAAAAAAAAGAGAAATTCGGGGTCTGTAAAAAAGTATACTGTTCATGCACTGTTCTGACCCGATTTGTCTTTTTTGCCGAGAGCTGCTCAGATGTCCAAACGATTTGAAAATTGGAGCGGACCTCACGCATCAAATTTTCTACCATGCAATTTTTTTTGAATTTGTTTGAATATTTTTGAATTTTTTGTGAATTGTTTTCTGACCAGGTGCAGATGAGCCTGGGCACCGAATTGCTGCACTCGATTATTTTATTGGTACTGTACAGTACTATATAGCCGGTGTCTCGACATTTTTTTTATTTCTCAACATATCTACTACCCGTATGTTACCATCGCTCGTCTCTCTTTTCTACTGTAGTAGTAGTAGTAACTCAACCTGCCTAAAAAGAAGTAACTCAGCCGTATGTTACCATCGCTTGTCTCTTTTCTAGTACTGCAGTAGTACTAACGCGACGCGCGTTGCATTCGGTGAGTGGCGTGCTGGACCGACCGTGGCGGTGCGACGCGAACACGACGGGCGTGCTATATACATGTACCACCTTTTTTCTTTTGGTTTTGCTCCATGCCGCAATCCATCGATACAAAATTATATTTAAAAGTCGAGGGCGGGGCTTTTCCCGCGTGGTACGCGCGACAGTTTTGCCTAGTCGGTTTGGAGAGTCGAGGAGGATGAGGGAGTAGCGGATTCAACTTACTGCTGGAAGGGTGGGACTGTGTGATTTGATGGCTCGTTACTGCAGGAAAGGTGGGGCCTTGTGATATGACTGCTCATTTATAGTCATTATTACTGCGGCGCTACGACCGGGTGAGGCTCCCCTTCCGTTCCCCACTCTAATCTGGTGCATGACACGTCGACCCGGGTGCTGGCTGTCCCACATGTCGGGGAAAGGAAGAATAATTGTTGCCGACGACGTAATAAGGAGCAAAGAACAATGCGGTGTACTCTAGTTTAGCACTGGAGTACTAGTATACGTCGGAGGAGTGCGAAACACGGCAGCCTAGTGAACCAGCAGGCGATATGGCAATAAAAAACAATGTACTACAGTCCAGCCTTAGCATGTAAAAACACGCCACCGCTTCCTCCTCCTCCTCTCGGTTTACCGCCATCAGCGGAGCAAGAGCAACGTCACAGCTTAGCTAGTACTCCTCTCCAACCTTTTTTTTACAATTCCTTTGTTTTTTCCTGTGGCGTTGAACACACTTTGCTAATCCTATTGGATTTAGCACTCGGGTCCCATACTTTACTCATTCCTGTATTTTCAGTATCATGGGAATCAAAGAGGCTCTTAGACTGGTTTACGGCCGATCGTTTTTTTTCAATGAAATATCTCCAAAATGTAATGAATGTGCTCCGGTTTCTACGAAAATCATCCGGTTTGCATGTAGTAATTCATTTATTTATTCTTTTGCGGGGGGTCTGCATGTAATTCATCCGGTTTGAAATGTACTCGAACGCCGGCATGGTAGGATGGCCCGCTGCCGCATTCTGTCCGAGGACTCGTCCCTACCGGTCGGCGCTCAGCGTTGGAGATGCCCCGAGTGCTTGCTGGTGGACCAAGATGCTCTATGTCCCACATGTCGGCGAAAGGAAGCACGTAGAAATATTTCCGAAGAGCGCGGAGCCCAGCAGTACATCTCAGCAAGTAGGAGTAGGAAAAATGCGTGGAAAAAATACTATGTACTAAAGCATAGCTGCAAAGTGATGACAGGTATAGGTCGCACGCACCCAACGAGTGGTCGTAGTACGTACGAGTACAAACAAGTACGGAGTACTCCAACTCTATCAACACGAGTCCCATCGGACAACGGCGTCTGTGCTACAGCTAGCTCTTCTCCCTCCTCGTTTCTCTCTTCTAATTCTAACTCAGCCGACGCGCAGCGGGCGGGGTGGGGATTTGCCCATAGTCGGTTTGCTCAACTGCGGTCCCACATGACAGTGAAAATGCTAGACAACATGCGTTCCCTAGCTTGAGCGGCGTGCCGGACCGACCCTAGTACTCCCGACCATGTGGGGGTGCCACGCGACGCGGCAGGCTTTTCCTTTTGAACTTGTAGAAAATGTAACATTTGGTTATGCTTCTGCTCCTTGGCATGGTAGACAGATAGAAACAACGATTAAAAACGCTAGGGCGGGGATTTTCCCGCGCAATAAGCCGGGGAGTTTGCGAGTTTGGTGCATCGTCGGTTTTCTCACATCGGGCCCACATGTCAGTTGATAATATGCCAAGCCAATGCGCGCTGAGCGGCGGGCCGGAACGACAGTGTGGGTTGCGACGCGAACGGGGCAGGCGTGCTGTACTTGTTCCACTTTCTCGTTTTGAACTTGTGATGTGTAACGCTTAGTTTTGAATTTATAAGTTTGGTTGTCGCGCCCATATATATACTACTATAGTATGGTAGGTTGGGTCATGCATCGTACGTAAATTACGAAGTTGATGCAATAGGTAAGTACTACCTCCGTCCTGGTTTGTTGGTCCCCTTTGTGTCAAACTTTGACCATAGATTTAACTAACAAAATATTAATGCATGTCACCAAAAAATATATCATTGGATTTGTGTTTGAACATACAACCTCCGTCCTAGTTTATTGGTGCTCTTTGAATTTTGTGCCAAACTTTGACCTTATATTTAACAAACAAAATGTTAATGCATGTCACAAAAAATAATATCATTGAAAACTATGTTCAAATATGAATCCAACGATATAATTTTTGGTGACATGCACTAACATTTTGTTAATTAAATCTATGGTAAAAAATAAGCACAAAATACGAAGGAGACCAATAAACCAGGACAGAGGTAGTAGTTTCCAACGATATTGTTTTTTATGACATGCATTAACTTATTGTTAGTTAAATCTGAAGTCAATATTTGGCACAAAACTCGAAAGGTGACCAATAAACCAGGGCGAAGACAGTGATACATATAATTAACGCCAAATGAGAGCAAGGGATCACACATGTCATTTATGACTCGAATGATAATGCGATACGGTAACACATTAAGGCCACGATGCGATGCAGTGCTGGTTATAGGAGGCAAGAAGAAATATGCATCCATCGACGACCTCCTCCTCCTCAACTCAGGGCGTCGGCCCACCGAACGGCGGCTGAGTAGTAGCGGCTTTTGTGGCGAGGTCAACGTGCTTCTGAACAATGGCGTCCAAGGCTTCCAGCCGGTCGAAGAAGGCCAACGTCTTAGCGTCGTCCCTGGCCCTGTAGTAGCCTATGTAGACGATTTCCTCGTAGACATGGATGTGTAGGTCGACGGTTTCTTGCTCGGCAAGGCGCTGCGCGGCGAGCGCGGCCTCGAGGTGGACATTCTTCGTCGTGATGTCGGGCAGCTGCAGGTCCACCAGTGCATGAAAGAGGTCCTCACCATGGAGGCCGATGAGGGTGGCAGGCAACGAGGAGCCTGGGTGCGCGGGCTGGAGGAGTATGGCAAGGTTGTCCGCGCGCTTCTTGATGGCGGTGAACTTGCGGATGGAGCGGACCATCATCTCGCCCATGTGAGAGGCGAAGCCGTCGTTGCCGAGGGCTATGACGCCGGCGGTCGCTAGCACCGTCTGGAGACGCTGCTCGGTGTTGGGCCGCAGGCCGGCGTCGTGGATCATCTGGCACAGCCGCCTGCCGCTCGCGTCCATCGCCTTCATGGGTGGTTGTGGCTTGTGGTCACTTGGTCTTGGATTGGAGTGAGCAGTGTTGCGCAGACTAGGTGCATACGATTTGGTAGATGGATTGGAGTGGAGGGGCGCCTTCATATGAGAGTGTAAACTGCGTTGCATTCATATCGTGTTGGCTCCATTCTGCTTCTCCAATTAATCCCATCTGCATGCTAATTGAATGAGGATGCATCATTGACCGTTCAACGTTTCAGGAACCGCTACCCTCTCCCTCGTTGGCATTCAAGCCGTATCAATGTTGTAAATTTGTGTCAAAAAGAGACTAGTCAATAGTTCACCACGGGCCTATAACTAGCGATCGCCACAATAACCGTAAGATCTGCATCCGACGGTGGCACCTATTGGACGCAAACAACAATAAAAAAACAAATGCCACGGCATTTCACATAACTGCCACACCACGCCCCTACCTTTCACATGAGACTGCCACGCAAGCGTTCACAACTGCCACATTCGGGTTGTGCTTGGCTCTTCGCCTCTTCGGGAAGTCGTACTACTACAATACTATATGCTTCTGGCAATCTGACACGAATGAACTGCTGCATGTCCACCGCGTGGGGGAGGGAGAGCGTGTTGTAAGCAAAAGCTTCTCCTCGTCCTGCGAGCCACCGCACGCATGGGGGAGGGAGAGGGTGTAGTAATCAAGCTTCTCCTTGTTGTACGAGTTTGACGCGACATATCAAAGGAGTACACTCGATTTTCTCAAAAAATTGTTTTTACCGATACATAAATTACAATGCATGCATGCATGCCGTGAGTTTCCTTTTGATCC
Source organism: Elymus sibiricus (assembly GCA_039707655.1). Classification (NCBI taxonomy): domain Eukaryota; kingdom Viridiplantae; phylum Streptophyta; class Magnoliopsida; order Poales; family Poaceae; genus Elymus; species Elymus sibiricus. Next base: position 312,054,702 of record CM077666.1, read on the forward strand.
TTTCATCTGTTGATTTAATGCACCTTGAAGTATGAACATGTGATGGTAAAACTTTCTAATGCCCCGGCCCTAAGAGCATGGTTAATAATACGGCCAACTGTTGGCCATAAGATGTTGCCATATCATCTATAGCCAACACATATAGTCACTCATACAATAAGGCTAGCTACGTATAAGGTTGGCTATTATATTAGTACTTTTTCTCATCTTCTCTCTATCTCTTTCCTCACATTTATTGCATCTACCTTGGAGCACGCATATAGCCAGGTTCTTGCATTAGAGCCCACTCCCCTTACTTTTTCATGTCTCTCTCCTCCACATAGCCAAAATTGCCATGTAAGCAAGCTATAAGCCCACTATTGTAGCACTTGCTCTAAAGTGAGAGATGGTGGTGCACGAGCAGGGCGAGATCATGCCGACGGAACAGGACCCGACGATGGACGTCTTTATGGACCTCACCATGCTCCACTGCCCCTTCTGCCTCCGCCCCTTGAAGCCTCCGGTGTACGAGATTCGAATACATCTCGTCCGTTCGGCTGATCAAGCAAGGCGTAGTTTTCTTGATTGAGTTGGTGTTCGATTGATTTATGCAGTGCAAGGGTGGGCACCTGGCCTATGCGGACTGCCGCGGCGAGCGCCCTGGGAACCAGAGGCAGTGCCAGAAGTGCAAGCGCGGCGGCGGCTTCGACGTGCGCAACACGGCGATGGACGCCGTCCTCTCCTCGGCGAGGGTGGAGTGCCCGCACGAAGGCTGTGGGCTCTACGTCACTTACCACAAGCTCGACGATCACTAGAGCGTGTGTCCGCTCGCGCCGTGCAAGTGCCCCGTGCCCGGCTGCGGCTACGAAGGCCCGCCGCCGGCGCTCCCCAATCACCTCAGCACCGTGCACCCCATGCCCGTGCACAGGATCCGGTACGGCAAGGTGCTCCAGCTGCAGGTGCCGGTGTCGGAGCCGCGACGCTTGCTGTTTGCGGAGGAGGATGACCGTGCGTTTTTCGTGGTCAGCGGCGCGCTCGGCATGGGCGCGCCTATCGCCGTGTCGGTCGTCTGCATCAGAGCGGGGGCATCCCCACCGCCGCACTACGCGGCCGAGGTGTGGGCGAACGGGCCGTCGGGGGTGCCCAATGGCAGTACCGACGCCGTCAAGGTGGAAATCGAGGTGACAAGCAGCAAGGAACCCGACGCCGTCGCCGTGGAGGAGCTGACCTTCTTGATAGTGCCGCCCAAGCTGCTGGCCGGGGCTGGGTCATCGAGGACGGTGTCCCTCCACATTCGAATTGACAAGCTCACCTCCTAAATGATTCCACAATGCCTTCTAGTTATCTTAGTAATATGCTAATGTAGGGTTTAGTTTGGTCTACTTTACCTTAAGAGATGGTGGATTTTGGTGGCGACGCAACAATTACTTCAACATCACATCAGCAGTTGAAGTAATTCCCAACAGTCCAAGGGATATTTTGTGTCTGTTGGATATAAGATACTTTGGGTAAGAAGGAAACCTAAATATAAGCTGCTTATATGTTTGTTTGTTAAGGAAGTGTTGCATACTTCTGTGAGTTGACGCGACACATCAAAGTAGTACACTACTAGTACTCACCCGACTGCGCACCAGGCAGACCAATCTCGTGTCGTGTTGGTGCCGTGTGCGGTACCCACATTAGCAAAACCTCGCGCCTCCAGCTGAGGCTCCGCGTTTTGAACCTTTGAATCTGAAGGCCAAGGAGCAACGTGAACCTTTGATAGAACGAATTGGATGGTTGAGAACACTAGATTCGTAGCTACAGATGCATGTGTGAGAGAGGACGAGTGCGTGCGTGCACCTCTTCTCTTCGTGTACGACGTACTAAACCTACAGTACAAGTGTATGTGTGTGGCATCGACCTAGAGAGCTAGAGATGGTGTGTGCCAGAAGTCCCGAGAGACTCGTGAGCGTAGGTGTGTGCGTGGGAAAGAGGGAGAGAGATGATATGTGTCGATGTAATGCGCGTGAAAGAAAATAGTCAATAGTTCACCACTAGGCTAGTCTTGGCGAACGCCCCAGTAACCATAAGATCTGCATCCGACGGTGCCAGTTATTTGTCGAAAACAGCAGTAAAAAAATAAATGCCATGGCATTTTACAAAACTGCCACACCACGCCCCTCCCCACACATGAAACTGCCATGCGAGCGTTTGCAACTGAGGGAGCCATGGTCTGCTCCATGGTGCGATCTATACTATTATTAAAAAGGCCGGGCTTTTGGCACGCGGTAGGCGGGGAGTCTTGGCCTGTCGGTTTGCTACTCCTCACATGCGGTCGTACATGTCAGTGATGTATCATGCCGATGCATGTCTCTTCGGTGAGCGGCGGGCCGGACCGACCATCTGTTCGTGCTACTGCTCACTTGCGGTTGCACATGTCAGTGACGCACCAAGCCGATGCGTGTCCCTTCGGTGAGCGGCGGGCCGAACCAACCGTGTGTTGGTGCGACGCGAACGCGACGGACTGTAAGTTTACCGCCTAACTTAATATGTAAAGTGTAACACTTGCTTTCACTCCTTAACGAGATCGGTCTATAGAAATCCCCATTAGAAAGGTGAGGGGGGTGTTTTTCCAGCCCTGGAAGCGGGGGGGGGGGGGTTTACTGGAGCGGAGGCGTGGGAGTTTGGCCGACTGTTTGCATACGTTTCTCGGACGCGTACGTGGGCCCGCGCTCTTGGAGGCCATCGTGGCGGAGCCAGACGCCCTCAACCTCTCAGACCAAAAAAAGAGGAGCCCGCTGCTGGCTATTTCTATAATTAGTTTTGAAATTCTCAATCGTTCACGTGTAATGTGATATCAGCCATTCATTGATGTTTATCCAGTGATCTAGGTGTTTCGGATTCGTGTCTACAGTAACCTAAGTGTACCCACCCTAAAAAAAGTGTCTACGTTCTTCGAGAACCATCGGCACGTCAGTGTGATCAAATCCACACAGGAAGCTGGCAAACAACACCTCCACATGTGCCACGTGGCTTCATTGATGCCCCCCACATCATTTTATTCATAAATATATTGACTGAAAAAGAGAGACATCACCCTAAACAAGATCTTCCTCGTATTTTGTTTCCTACGAAGTAGTGCCATGCTATTGGAAATCCAACTTGGTTGCTTTGCACGTACCGAAAGTACTAGTGCCACATCATCTAAAATGCCTTTCTACACGCGTCAAATTATCAATCACGTGGGCTGCCTCTTCTTATAGAAGTGTGCTCCACCATGTACCCATGTGTGTGTATGAGGGAAGGAGTGCGTGCGTGCGTGCACCTCTTCTATACATATGTTTGTCTCAAAGAGAGGCCTACATACATAGTATATGTATGTGCAGGGGCCGATGTATGAGAAGAGAGGGGAAGGATCGTTTACGCCAGATATCGATAGAGACGGATAGAGGGAAGAACTTTACGAACGTACAAGCGCTAGGACAGAGGGGGGGTGCTTGAATATGGTGCGAGAGGCCAGGTAGACGAAGATAAGGAAGGAGTACAAGTGCGATATCGATAATTAGAGAGAGGTGACGAGAACGTGCATGGGCGCGCACGTCTGATTGATTGATAAAGCGGAAGGCATGGATGATGAGATGGGGAGGGACAATTAATGTGTGTGTGGTAGGCTGTCCTATCGAGAGAGGTCGTAGTTCCGTCGATGTGTGTACATGGGAAAAGAGGGGGAGACCTAACTAGAGATATAGATCGGTCGGTTTGTGTGGGAAAATAGCGAGAGAGACCTGGCTACACATAGAGGGAAATCGATTGGTGCACATGCATGCATGTGTCAGAGATAAAGAACTCCAAGAGTGACGAAGAGAGGGAGAGGTGTGTGTGTGGGGGGGAGGGGTGCAGCTAGCTAGCTACCTATAAGATGGTGCGAGAGGCCTGTTAGTTAGTTAGCTTGAGACAATGTACGAGTGCAATATGGATAACAACAGAGGGGGAGACAGTGCGCGTGTTCCTCTGAGTTAGGGCGGGAGGCATGGATGGTGAGAGGAAGGTACGTAGGACCATATGTGTACATGTTTGTGTGTGGTAGCTAGGCAGACCTAGCTAGAGGGGTATATCGATCGATGTGTGTGGGAAAGATGCAGATGGATAGACCTAGAGAGATCATGGGAGACCGACCTAGAGAACGAGAACGTGTGTGCGCGCTGTAGAGGATGCCGAGTGGGGAGTATATGTGCATATATATATGCATGCATGATAGGAAAGTTAGTGGTATATATTCACAAAGAGAGGAGGAGTGTGCGTGTGGGTGTAAAAGACTCACATATAGATGATAATCAATATATAAGTGGATTCAAATATTTGAATAAGAGATCATGATGTTTGTAACCCATGCATGCATGAATATAATCGAGATATGCTTGTGGTTTTGAATTGAACATGCAATACTATATACACACGTCGAACAAGCCCAAATTGATTTGAATTTGAGACACCGATGGCAGGCATCGTTTGACCTTGACCACATTGCATCCATGCATGGACATAACTATTCGAATTTGAGATAATGTGTGGCTTTCGCAACTAACATATAAATGTTGTGTGTGTGGGGGGCATGCATTGTGTGTGTTAAACACATTATACATATGAAAATAGGGTTTAGATCATTCCGAACGTCTAGCTAGAGCATGAAATGTACTGTGATTTGAATTCAACATAAAATGGATACAAATATTTGAATTGGAGATCCTATGGTACATGTAGTTCATATTTAAATAGGATTACTACTATATGCATGTATTGTGTTATCAAGATAATATTAAAATGATGGCATAACTTGACAACAATCGTATTCAAATAGGGAAAATTGATTCAAATTGAGTCAATATGGTAGATGACAGTGTTTTGATTTGTTTTTTTTTTTGCGGGAGTGTTTTGATTTGTTTTTTTGTTGTTGCTGAGGGAAGTGCGAATTGATTTGGTACTGTACACGCTAAGCTTGTTCTACCGAATTTTTTAGTTATTTGTTGTTGGTTTTGAATGGCATTTGTAGTAATATAGTAAAACGGGATATGACTCTCTCTTGTCTTGTACGAATTGTCTTTTTTTTGTTTTTTTGTACACGTTAAGCTTGTTCTCCCGAAATTCGAAGCCGCGCCTTGTTATCGCGAAATTTTCAAACTAGAATATCTCTTTGTCTCTTGTGGTGCGAAACTCCCGCCTCTTCAACCCGCGCCTTGTTATCCCGAAATTTTAACGCGCATGAAAACTCCCTCCTCATCCGAAATCGGTCGCGCCGCCCAACACGCGAAATCCCCCTTCTACCCCTCAGCCGGAAATACTGCCTCGACGTCCCATGGTTAAAACTGGTGGGGGTACTTTTGTAACTTACCCCAAATTTCAGACAAGCGCGTCCCTAAGCCATGGCTCCCCCCTCTCTTCCCCTGCGTTACCCCATTTGTACACCGAGGCCGCCAAAACCCGCGAAATCCCACCCTCCTCCGTCCGCCACCCGATCACCGCCCAGCCGAGGCCTCTTCCCCGACGACGTCGTCCACAACAACAGCTCGACATCCCTCATCCACCGCTCCGGATGAGGATCCGTCGTTGATCTCATCATCCCGCCGGTTCAGCCGCCCCGTCCTCCACCTCCAAGGAGCTGCCCCGACGTTCGCCTCGTCTAACGCGCCACCTCCATTCCCACAGCGTCGTCTTCACCTGCCCCACCGGAACCGCAACACCCTCTGCAATTCCTCCAATGAAGCTGAAGCCTACTCGGCGCCACCAAGAAGGTTCTACACTCATCGCTGCATTTTCTCTTTTATTCGATCTCACGGGGCAGCCGGTGCTCGATCCCGAGCCACCATGGCGCGTCTCCATCGACGGCGGTGTCACCGGCCACTTCCTCCATGACGTCTCACCCCCATGGCGTTGCTCCCTTGGCGGCGACGTCCACACCAGCAGGAGCTGCTGCTGCTCCGGCTCTCGCTCACGCTACTACTGCTACTCCGGCTCTTGTTCGCGATGCTTCTCTGTTCTTGCTGTTGGTCGCGCTGCTGCTCTGCTCTTGCTCTCGTTCCTGCTGCTGCTGTGCTCTGCTCTTGCTCTCGCTTGCGCTGCTGCTGCTGCTACATGACCTGCTGCAGCTACATGAGTTGCTGCTTTAGCTCTCGCTCGCGCTGCTGCTCCGAGTGCAGCTACTGTAGCTGCACGAGCTGCTCTCTGCTAGGGCGTTCACTGCTCGAGCGGCTGCTGATTTAGATCACTGCTTCGGGAGCTACTAGTGCTCGACCGGCCTAAACTTCTATTGCAGTGCTCTGCAACTAGTGCAAACAGTTTCGACAGTAAATTCAGTTTCATCAGTAAAATTCAGTTTCGACTGTACAATTCAGTTTCTTCAGTTAAGTTCAGAGTCAATAGTTTTTACATCATCTGTTGGAGCAACCGCAGTGCGGCTGATGCATTTTACATCTAGCACTGTTTGCTGATGTATTTTACATCATCTATTGCAGATGCTATTAGAATCCCACTTCAGATTAACGTTGTCTGTCTTGTCCTGCTTCAGCCTCGCAGTCGTACACCTCACCGGAGCTGCTCCAATGATGGAACCGTCCATCACAGCGGAGCAGTACCCTCGGCGCCGTCTCCAGACGCCTCAGATCTTCTTCCCCGCCTCCGACAGTCATACCAGCCGCACCATCCTCCACGACCAACCCAATGATGCCGAGGTTGACAAGACTACGCCAAAGAGGTTGTACACTCATCGCATCACTTTTTTTACTCTACATTCATGTCGATCCCTTAGGGATCCTTTGGTTCAAAGCAGTTGCAAATCTAGAAAGAAATGGAGGGTGGTCTCAAAGTTAACAGGGAGAAAACTAAATGCTCTTTTGAACCACAATTTGAATCGGTTTAGCAAGATAGCCATCATCTCATAATCATGTGGACCAAATGAACTCGCAAAATTTTAGATTACGACGGGAACATGTACTATTACTGAATTGTTTTTTTTAAGATATTAATTTTTAACCAGAATAATGGACCTACTTATGCTGTCCATATAAGCTCAAATTTATTCAGAGTACAACAGAGCACATGTAGTATATATTGAAAAACTTTAGGTTTCTTTTCGAAAAATATCCAGTTCATGCAGGCAAGAACACCCACTGAGAACACATAGTAACGAGAAATACGAATAGTTTCTCCCATATGACAAGCAGTGAGGTAGTAGGCAAGTTAGTAGCTATCCGTGTTGGACTCTCTCGGAAGCGATCATTTTTTATTTCTGCGTGTTGGAGCCGTGCATGTGTAGATGGGCCTGGGAGTTGAGCTAGTTGGTTGTGTCCAAAATAGTAGTAGTACAAAAACATTATTCGAGGGCAGGCTTCAGCCTGTTGAAGACTGCCTACTAGAATCGCCACTGGTTCAAAGAAAAAGTGAAGGAAAACATAGGACTTGGAAAGTTTCCTATGGTACTACTATTCATGCATTTGGTTAGAAGGAATGGAGCAAAGCAAACTGGAGATTTTTTTTTCCTTTGGTGTCTCTCTTAAAGAAAAAACGTAGGAATTTTAATATCCACTTGGACGTCCTTTACAAATTCCTATGCATGAAGAACAAGACTAAGTGCATTAGTGGCATAATAAGATTCTAACTTAACATTTTCATGTGGTTTGACTTTAATTTGACCATGTTTGTCTGCATTCCTGTGTTCTTCCAATTCCTGTGAACCAAACACCCAGTTTGACAGAAATCATGTGTTTGCAAATGCTCTATTTTGCACGTGCATTCCTATCCTATTCCTGTGTTTTTCCAGTCCATGCATTTTTAGAATCCTCCAGTTCAAAGGAGCCCTTACAGATTTACTTCATTTACAGATAGGTGTCAAAGAAAACTCTGTGTGGTTTGTCCCGCTCCTGTCGTGCCATCGTCCACCCCACCTGAGCTGCTCCATCGACGAAAGCGTCCACCGCAGTAGAGATCCCCACTCCAGACCTTCTTTTGCCGCCTCAGATCTTCTTCCCCGCTGCCGGCAGCCACACCAACTGCATTACCATCATCGACTGAGCAGATGAACGTGTTGACTAAACAGTTCCGGAAGAGAGGTCGCACTCTTTCGTGTCTGCTTACGTCATACATCGATTAATATTACCTGCTACTTTATCGTCCTGTTCACCTCTTAGACTCTGAGTCAGGTCCAAACTAATGTTCAGACTTGAGTTTTAAAATGCTTGCGGGGCACATATCGAGGCAGCAACGAATAGTATCTCTGCCTACTATCTGGTTCATCTCGGGTCTTCTATGTGGTTCATGTTGGGTGGGCAACAAATAGTAGAGGAGCCATCATCTGTCTTTTTTAACTGAAGCTATCATCTGCCTGCTGCCATTAGTTTTGGATCTATCCACTGGTTGCTACCATCAGTCTTGATTTCTGCATGCACCCCTTAGGCCTTACATAGTCTGACTATGTTTTTATTATTATGCATGTCAGTTATTGTACACAATCGTACATAACATGTAGAGAAAAAGAGAAGAGCGTTGGGTGGGAATATAATGTCATGCAGACGTCGCTCCATGGTGGGCGCAGTGGCAGCCCCCCCTCTCCCCATTCCAGATTGTATTCCAGAGGAAGATAACTGTTCAGAGGGGGATTCAGACGAAGCAGACCACTCCTATTTACCCCCTGAGGTGTTTGCTCTAACTTGGCATGATGATGTTGGTCATATCATGCATATGGCGCCTTGCATTGCTTACTTTATACATCATATATGTCATCAGCTTAGTTTAGACATGCTTTGTGTGAATGCCACCTGTTTGGTTTCTATATCATATATGTGAATTATGCAGTGCCATCTTGTTTAGCCAGGCATCATATTTGTGAATCATGCAATGCCATCCTGTTTAGCCAGTCATCGTATATGTGAATTATATCATGCCATACTATTTTTTTCATCATGTATTCCATTTGTCCACAATGTTTGTACATTCATCTACTCTTCATGTGCATCAGCCATTTGAGTCGGTGATGGAAAAATCTGGAGTGAAAACAAGGTCTTCAGAGCAGCCAGTGCTACCTGTCGAAGCAGATATCTTGTTGGTTCCAGATAGCTCCTCAGAGGAGGATTCAGAGACAGATGACCAGTCCTACCCCCCCCCCCCCCCCGAGGTTTATGCTCTAGCTTGGTAGGGTTATATTGCTCATATCATGCATATGGTGTCTTGCATTGCTATGTCATCTGCTTAGATTAGACCTGCTTTGTGTGAATGCCACCTGTTTAGTTTCTACTCCCTCCGTTCCTAAATATAAGTCTTTGTAGAGATTCCACTATGGACTACATACAGAGCAAAATGAGTGAATCTACACTCTAAAATGCATCTATATACTTCCGTATGTGGTCTATAGTGAAATCTCTACAAAGACCTATATTTAGAAACGGAGGGAGTATATCATATATGTGAATTATGCAATTCTATCTTTTTTAGCAAGGCATCATATATGTGAATTATGCAATGCCATCCTGTGTAGCCAGACATCATATATGTGAATTATGTCATGCCATCCTTTTTTTTCATTACGTATTCCATTTGCCGACAATGTTTGTATATTGAACTACTCTTCCTGTGCATCAGCCATTTGAGTCGGTTATGGAAAAATCTGGAGTGAAAACAAGGTCTTCAAAGCAGACAATGCTACCTGTTAAAGCAGATATCTTGCTGGTTATAGGTAGCTCCTCAGAGGAGGATTCAGAGACAGATGACCAGTCCTATATCCCCCCTGAGGTGTATGCTCTAACTTGCGACGGTTATATTTCTCATATCATGCATATGGTGTCTTGCATTGCTTAGTTTAGACATCATATACACAATATTCAATGCCATCTGCTTAGTTTAGAGATCATATATGCGAGTGCCAGCTGCTTAGTATATCAATCATATAGGTGAATTATATCATGCCATCCTGTATACTTAGACAACATGTATGTGAATTATTTCATGCCAACCTATTTTATAAAGACATCATATAGTTATGTCATGTCATCCTGTTTAGATAGTCATCATATGTTGAATTATGTCATTCTATCCTGTTTAGTTATCCATCATATATCTGAAATTGTGTCATGCTATCCTGTTTAGTTAGCCTTAGCCATCATATATGTGAAATTGTGTCATGTTGTCCTGTTTGGTTAGACAACATATACGTGAATTACTGCATCTGTCTATCATACAATGTCTGTACCTTCAATTTCTTTTCTTGTTTATCAGCCATTTGAATTGGAGGGGGTGATGGCAGTATCTAAGGGAGTAAAAACACGGTCTTCACAAAAGACGGTGCTACCCTTTGATGCAGATAGAACCACGGTTGTACTTGCCCAAGAGCCAGCCCCACCACACATAATCGACATTCTTGCAGATTGTACCCCTACCCCATTGGCCAGAGAACCAGCTACACCCCATCTAACCCCAACCCCAGCAGATAGCAACCCACTTCTAGTTGACACATCACCATCTCCACCACAGAGCACCCACACGAGCAGTTAGTAAGGCAACTGTGGTGCCCAAAGCACGAGGACCACCACAGCGAACCCAAACTCCACGCTTAAAGCAGAAGAACAACTGTTCTTAGGTCAGATTCCGTAGCTATGGTGCATTCTCCTTTGCTCTTGCATCACTATATTTACTCATACCAACTAATTTCCAATTTGAAGGATCCAATTGAAACTCCAATGGTGCAAAAGGTATGTTTTAAACCTGTTTCTTTAACTGGTTTGCTGTTGTAACTTCTTGCTCTATGTTGATTTCAGTTTCAATTGTATAAACAGTTATGTTCTCATGTCATGCACATTACAAGTGTTGTTAGTGCTGTGTAGTTTCCCACACTTATATTCTGTCTATGCTGCTTTGTCTTAAACAGATATGATTTGAACTGTGTCTCTATCTTGATTTGGCAACACAAACTAGGATGATATGGACAATATAGTGACCATAGTACATAGATATATGTTTGTTTCATTCTGTTATTATGTACTACCTTGCAATAGAAGACAAGTTAGTATAATCCTGTCAACCTTACTACTGAACTGGTTTACCAAAATGAGTTTCATATACATGCTAAACCTGTGATGTGTCTGCTTGTTCCTCTTTTAGAATGCCGGCAGAATAGTGGAGAAGAGTACCCCATTATGCAATGGAGGAAGTAATGCAGATAAGGTCCAAGATAGTCAGACAACCCTGTTGTTCTCCAAGAAAGCTGATCAAAACTATCTTGAAGACAATGAGACAACCCCAAAGTCCTGCCTTGATGTAGTGTTCGAGTTACTAGCCACTACCGCTGGCAAAAGCCCTTCAAACTCGTTGCCTGAATCAGTTCGGCTTCTTGAGTCTCAACTACAAGCTGAAAGACAACGATCAGCTATGCTGCGACAAGAAGCCGAAGGACTGAGGAAGTCCCTGCAGAATTCAGATGCATACTTTCTGGAGAAACAACAAGAGTTGGAGGATTTTAGCACCAAACAAGAGAAAGCTAATAAGCTTGCTAAGCTTCTTGCCAGCATGGTGGGTGCCCAGGATATCGTTTCTTGAGCTCTTCTGAAGTGGTTTTAGTTCTGGACTTGTTTTGCTTCCGCGTTTATTTGCACTGGTGGCCAATTTAGACGCCCAGTGTATGTAATATGCTGCTTTGTTGTTCCCTAATATTTGCACTGGTAGCGAACTTTGATGCCCAGTGGATGTAATCTGTGTAATCGCCGTAATAGCCTAGCGCTAGTTGCTTTCTTATTTATTTACTTAGTCTTTTGTTTATTTGTTTGCGTGTAGTCACTGCAGTTCTTTTTCCTTGGTTTGCTAGTGGCCGCAATAACCATGGGCCACATACGGGCCGTGGTAACGATGGGCATCCTACGGGCCATAGGATCCATGGGCCTCCTATGGGCCATAGGATCCATGGGCCGTACTATTCGTGGGCCAAAACCGGACCGCAATATGGACCGTAAACGGGCCAAAATCGGAACCGTCCGTTTATGGGCCCAGAGCATAACGGGTCGTTAACAAGCCAGAAGATAGCACAGGCTTAATTCTATCAAGAGGCATGACGGGTCGTTAATGGGCCGGATTACAGGACAGGATGAAAACGGCCCAACGGGTTAACGGGCCACAAACGAACCGAATGTTACCACAGGCTGAATTTGGCCCATTAGCATAACAGGCCAGTAATGGACCGTAAGTAATCGAGGGCCGGAAATGAGCCCAAGAATGTATGGGCCCTTAGAAGGCTGAAAGGGAGCACGGGCTTGAAACGGCCCAACTGAATCATGGGCCGTTAATGGGCTCAAAGCAGTTTACTGTTCATGATGGGCCTGATTCACCACGGGCCGTCAATGGGCCCACAAATGCAAAAGGCCTCATATGGGCCAAAAGACTTCACGGGCCATAGATGGGCCGAAAGTGACAACGGGCTGGAATCATATGGGACGGCCCATATTACGCTACTGGGCCGAATATTGAAAGGCCATAACGGGTCGTGAGTACCCGGGCCGTAGATGGGCTGTATGCGAACAGGCCGTTAACAGGCTTTCCATGGGCCGGTCTGCTAACTTTTGACCAAGTCAAACGGGCCGGCCTTTTTAACATAAATGGGCCATTGTTGGGCCGTGCCACGTGTCGACGTATCATAGGCGTCTCTCGTCCAATGAATGGATGACATCTGTCGCAACGCCGAGCTGACATGTGGATCGGCCGGCGAATGAGAAATTTACACGTGGAAAATCGCCATTGGTCAGGGCTGTTAACGGGTTATCGGATCCAAAACCGGACCCGATAGCTTAACGGCGACCCGTTACGGTGGAAGCCACGTGTCGGTCACCCTTGATGAAAACACTTTCATGACATGACATTTATCGTCATGGAAGTGGACACTTCCGTGATGATAATTTTAGTATTGTCATGGAACACTTCTACGACAGCACAGGTATGACTATCTTGATTCTGCCATAAAATTGTCACGGATGTACATGCATGACAGAAAACTTGACCTACTGTGACAAAGACGTATCATCACAGAAGTGTTTTTTTTGTAGTGAAACCTTCGACAGCCTTTGTCTTCGGTGACCACAATTACTCTTGGTCACTCTTCACAAACCACAATGAATCTTGGTTGCTGAAGACTTTGACTCGGAGACGACAATGACTCCTCGTCACTCGAGCTGATGCCTAACCGTCTAGAGAGTTAGCAGCACTCAAGAGTAATAGGCACAAGAACTCTCAACTCGGATCTATTGTGATGCTCAACCACTATCTAAGTTTGGGCTCTTGGTTTTCTCTCGGTGGATTCTAAACTCAAATCTCTCGAAGAGGGGTGCTCAGTCAATCTTCTTAGAAATCAAGCGGAGCAGCCAACGAAAAACGTCTGAGCGGGGTGGCTATTTATAGCCGCAGCCTTCCCAAATGGGAAATGACCATTTAGGACACGCGGTCCAGCCAATGGCCAACCGACACGTTTCCAACAGTTGGATTTTCGAGCACATGGCAACTTTACTTGAGGAACAAGTAAAGTTGACTCCTCGGTCCGAAGCATATCTCTCGCAACCCTGATGATCAACGTCTCTGGCTGGCAAGTAATGTTTCGGTGCACAAAGAGATTTCTCTTGACTCGCATAGGTCTCGGCTAAGCATCACAACAGACAAAAATCTCGAATACTTATACCCCTCTTAATAGTACGGTGGCCCTATGACTCAAATAAGAGAAAAGGAACAACGAAACAAATGCTACATCTTTGCTTCGCCTTCAATCTTCTCAGATGCAGTCATTTCTTCTCGGACACCTCACGTACCAATTGCTTCACGTCAGCAATCTTTTCAGGGGCTGTCTCTAACACACAATCTTCTCGATATTGAACTTCTCGAAACATATCAATATTCTCTGCCGCGCAGATAACTTTCGCAAAAGTTTATAGCAAACTTCTGGGAAGTATCAATCTTCTCGGTAGCAAACTTCTCGGAAGATTATATCAATCTTGTTGGTAGCAAACTTTTTGGTAGAAAACTTCTCGGAAGATTATAGCAATCTTATTGGTAGCAAACTTCTCATAAGATTATAGCAATCTTCTCGGTAGAAAACTTCTTGGGAGATTATAGCAATCTTCTCGGTAGCAAACTTCTCAGAATAACATTCCTCAAAACAGAATCATCTTCTCTGCTGCGCAGATAACTCTTAGGGAAGTTTATAGCAAACTTCTCGATACTCCAGGGACTATTTCTCTCTGTGTGCACTCGCAAACAAATCAGTCTCAAACTATTTCTGGCAACAATCTCCAAAACACAAGGGGCAAGGAATTGCACCAACAGCTGGATAGAGAAAGCAATTTTTGCATTGGCCGGGGAAGGAGTTCTGGTTTTTTCGATGTCATGTTTCAAGCTCCCCTACGGATTATGTGAACATCTAAATAAACTCATTAGGCACTCCTTTTAGGGAAGCTAGGAGGGCCAGCGGAAACCACATTGGGTATCTTGGAAAGTTATGACACATCCAAAGAAGAATGGAGGTCTTGGGTTTAGGGATATCAAACTTTTTAACTGATGGGGTCCTGTACAGGGGGTGGCTAATACCAAGGAGCCCGGCCTCGTCAACTGCAAGGGGGGCCAACGGGCCCACGGCGTGATGCTAACCCTAAGGAACCCGAAGACCTTCTTGATGCCCAAGACTAGAGGACGACGGCGTCCCCAGATCTCATCTAGCATGTAAACCCTAGACCTCTCCTGTCTATATAAAGGGAGGTCTAGGGTTCCTCCTGGGCCATCTATCCTCAGATAGGAGAAACTCTCGGTAGCAACATCATACACCATTGTAACCCCTCGCACAAGGTATCCGTCCATTATGAATAACTAAAACCAGCAGGACGTAGGGTATTACTCTTCGGAGGCCCGAATCTGGATAAACCCCTCGTGTGACCCCCGATCCATGACTTCCAGCTGTGCTTGGACCCCTACCGAGGGATCTGTCAGAAATCTACTCCGTCAGTTGGCGCACCAGGTAGGGGCGATGCCGGCTGGAGACAGATCATGGATTGGATCTTTTTCTGCTTCCGGTGACCTATCGCTGGGAGAGAGCCTAACCTTTGGCTCCTTCACGTTTGTTGCAGACGAGGCGGGCCGGGTCGACATCAACCTTCCGGCCGACCTCGCCCCCGCGGTACCTCTCAAGAGGCCCCGTCATGATCTCATCCAGACTAAGGGGCGTACTATGACATCAACCCAGATGCACCCTGCGGGCCGCCTCCACGCCATCCATGGAATGGAGGCCGTGCCGACGATCGAGCTGGTCGCGATGGTTTGTGGGGCCTGCCTCATCGGCGAAGCATCTGGACACCGTCTCGTCACCAACCCAGGCACCCACGAATACGTCAATGCGAGAGATACGGCCTTGACCTCAGGCGATGAAAGAAACTACGCGCCAATCTCCCTCACCAACGAGGACGACAACGCCGGTCTCCAACCCTTCTGCGAGGTCACGTACTCCGACCTCTGGGGAACGGAAGGGTCATCCACCGACTCAGAGGCCGACGACTTTTCCGACTAGGGGACATCCCTATCCGAGGCCCCACAGGCGATATCTGTCCACCAGGTCATGATGACGGAACCGACCTCGAACGCGCTACGCACGACAGAATCGATAGAGCCCGTGGCCTCAGGACCTCTGGCGGCAGGGCTAATACCGCCCACGACTTAGCTACAGATAGACCCCGTATTGACACCTCAACCACAAGTCAGCACGGGGCTCCCTGTGAGCTCACCGGCGGGCCTCACCACGGCAACTGCGCCCCTGCGGGGTACCACATCAACGCTGCCCCCGGTTACGGGGTATGCCCTGAACTATCTCACGACCCCCATTGGCGGTACCGACCCCGCGTCGAGAACGCTGGAGGCCATACGCGTGTCCCAGCTCAATGCACAGCTCGCGCTTCAGCAAAAGGCATTAGAGGTCTCTGCTCACGAAGCCCGATGGAACAAGACGATGACGCGAGAGCGACTGCGTCGTCCACGCCGCCAACCACGGAACCTCCTCAACGACCTCGTCAACCGAGGTCGGGAGCAAGGAGTCGGTTTCAATGAACCATCGGCAGAGCCCGCTGCGATTCCGCCACCGACCCCGGCCCGCGGCCTCTAGGCAGTGGCCGCGCTGGCAGATTGACTGCGAACCACGCCAGGGGATCCCAAACTCTTGGCCGACCTCACCCACGTGCTCCACAGGACGGTGGAACTCCAGGACAACATCTCGCGCTCCAGGGAAAGACTGGCGAGCACCGAGAGCGTCCTATCCGCTGCCAACCACCCAGCCCGAGAACAAGGGCAGGGATCCATCCAGCGACCAGAGGCCGCGCCGGCAGCCATGAACACACATTTACGACAGCCGATATTGGCCATCGCCCTACAACAGCGCGCGGCCCTACCGACGGTGAACCCCGCGCTAGCTGGACAGCCCTACCACCAGCATGGTGGGCGGGGAGCAACAGAAGCAAACGGATTACTACCGGGGGCTCCCGCCCCAAGGTTCACCTTGCTTACCTCGAGCATTGCACCTGCATGCTTCGGGCAAGAGGTCATATCCCACCCTTTCCCCCAACCCTTCATCATCACTGGCGTCGATAAATATTCAAGGGACACAAAGCCAGAGCACTGGCTGAACGACTACCTCATGGCAGTAGAGATGGCCAACGGCGACATCGGCAACGCCCTCCAGCACATACCTTTGTGCCTGACCGGGCACGCACGGTCTTGGCTCAGTGGGCTCTCCCCAAACTCCATCCACAATTGGGCGGATTTCAAGCACGTTTTCCCCCATAACTTTGAGGGAACCTACCACCGGCCAGGAAGCGGCGCCGACCTCCATAACATCATCCAAGAGGACAAGGAGTCCGTCCGCTGGCTCAAGAAGAAAAACATGCTGTCGAGCATCTCAGACGAAACAGCCATAGAAGCGTTCGTTAGCAGTGCCCAGGACCCTTTGTTTCGGTACAAGCTCAGAAAGAAGTGAGGAGAAGGAAAACTGACATCACTGGCTGCCCTGATGAAGGTCGCCAATGACTTCGCCGGGCTCCCAAAAATCTGCTCCATCATTAACCTTGCTCTTTTGGCTCGCCAAGCTTGGTGTATCCTATCCAACCCTTATTACTTTTGTGCTCAGAAGTTAAAGTCCATTTACTTCCTCGATGGTACAATTTGAACGGCGGAATTAGGCTCCCATCCCTCTCAAATATTGCGCTCAATAGTGGAGGGTAGAGATGTGCTAGCCCAGGGTCTCATCAGAAGGATCGGTGATGGATCCACTACACGAATATGGGAGCAAAACTGGTTGCCGAGGGGCACTTCTATGAGGCCAATCACATGTTTGGTTGATAATCCTCCCATGTTTGTTAGTGAGCTAATTGATAATACTTTTGCACATGGAGAGATGATGTAACTCAACAGTTTTTCCGTCCTGTTGACGCAGCTGCCATCAAGAGTATTCCTATTTGCACTTGCCCAATGGGAGATTTCTGGGCCTGGCAGCTCAAGAATAAGGGGTGTTTATTTGTGAGATCAGCTTATAGAATGTTAGTGAATACGAGAAATATGCAAGAGGATTGGCTAGAAGAAAGAGAAGCAGTCTCAAATGGGGCGGCCAAAGAGAAAGGCTGATGGACCTTATGGCATGTGCAGGTGCCGGCCAAAATCAGAACATTCCTTTGGAGATTAGCGAAGGACTCACTGACGTCTGAGGAGGTCTAGCTCAACAGGATGATGACCAATGTTGATAAGTATCAATTGTGCGGGAACAAGGATTCGTGGAGACATTCTTTGCTTCAGTGCACCATGGCACGGTGCGTTTGGGCTTTGGTAGACATAGATCTTGCTGAACATCTCTTGGAGACACAAGAACCAAGTGCAAAGCAGTGGTTATTCAAACTGTTGGATATTCTATCCCATCATAAATTTGTGAAGCTAGCGGTGACTCTTTGGCAGTATGGATAGCGAGAAGAAAGGCGATCCATGAAGAAATATTCCAAAGCCCACTGACTACGCATCTTTTTGTTGAGAGGTTCATCTCCGAACTTGAATGTACAAAGGTGATAACAGAATGACAAGGGTAGTCGGAATGCACCTACTGCTATGTCATCTATCGCTTGGAAACCACCCCCGCCGGTTATGCAAAGATAAATGATGATGGACGGATATCACACAATGGACAAGTTGGTGCGACAACAACCGTGTGTAGAGATCAACTTGATATGTCTATGGGGTCTTCATCCACTGTTCTTCCGAGTGTGATGGGTCCTAGAACTCTCGAGGCTATCGCCTGCCGCGAAGACCAAGATCTTGCAAAGGACCTTTCTCTAATAAAGTTTGTTATTACAAGACATCCAAGAAGGAAGTGGTGGAACTCATATAGTACTGTTATTAGAGAGATATCTGAGAGAATGCTGAATTTCAAAAGTTGTAGTGTCTTGTTCAAAGGTTGGGCTTCAAATCATGAAGCTCGCAACCTTGCCAAATTTTCTAGTTCTCTTACTCAAAGTTGCCACTTGTGGCTTACTACTTCACATGACTCATTTTGTGTCCCTATGAATATTCCCATTGATCAATAAAGGTTTTGGCAAGGCCTGACGGTGCAATACACCCGGGGTGGCCTCTAGAGGGGAAGCCCGACAGCAGGACTGCCACATGGCCCACGTGGCCTGGTGATGTCCTGCAAGTGCACAGAGCTATCACTAGTGCAGCGACCTGCTATACAAACGGTTTTTACCGCCTTTCCGCGACAGAGTTTTAAACCGTCGCCTTGCCCGTGTGTGCGATAGGGGGGTCCTTCCCACACGACCCAGAAACCGTCGGCGATAGGGCCTCCGGTCACACACGCGGGGCAAAAAGAGCTCGTGTGCGATTGGGCGAGCCATCGCAGACAATTATACTGGCCAAATTATTTTTGTCCGTATGTACATCCCACACAGTGAATCTCAGAAAAACGTTTCCGTTCATATGTACATCACACACAATTTTTATGTGGAAACATTTGTGCAAGGTGGCCTAACACAAACATTTGTCGGGCGGAAGTCGTGTGTGATTGTTCATTGATCCAACACGGCTACTTTCTAGAAACTATGTGCGTTGTTTGAGGTCATCGCCCACAGTGTTGTCTAAGAAACCGTCTGTAATACAAAAACCCAATAAGTAGGCTAATTGGCCTATTATTGGTAATGCATTTAGTAATCAAATTGGCATTTCATATCAAACACACCATATGTTTCATAGCCGTATTACGGCAACCAGGATTTCATAGCTGAATTACATCAAAGTACAACATCACATAACTTTAGCACTCAGTTACACCATATAGGCATATAGCTAGCTACGCAATTACACAACAGCACGAAGTTTCACATGCAACATCTAAAACCTTTGGAAAGTAGCATCATATACGGTATATGAATCTCATCTGGCAAACTGCTGAATCTAAAGGCGAATATTGAGCCTTCAATGATGTTGAATGTCTTTGAAACTTTACGCCAGTGGCTGCGGATGATTGCCTGCCCAACCTTCGTCCTCTTGAGGAAGACTTCAATATTGTACCATGGGTGTTGAATGAGTACCTTCCTCGCCTCTTGACCATGGAGGTGGTTTGAGGGGTAATCATCGGTGAACTGCTTTGGAACGGATTGAAAACAAAGATATGCATAAATATCTGTTCTAAATTTTGAAAAGGCACATAGGAAAAAACACAAGGTAAAAGAGTTAGTACCATCCTATAGTTGACTGATGTCTTCTTCATTGTGCAAACAAAGATCTTGTTGTTATTCAACGCTAGTTTCTTTATCCTAACAATCTTTCTGAGTTTCTTGACTTGACTGATATTCATGTCCATCTCATTTCCCCATATGCAAAATGGATCGAACAGTGGGTCTAAACCTCTGACAACGGGACCTACATGTGCAAGACCAAATTGTTAAAAACCTAAATATTAGAATGGTTCCTGCAATTGCACAATAATGTGCTATTAGCCAAAGGACCATGCATGTGCAAACCTCGATGGTAAACCTCAGTGCCTCCCATTGTTTCCCTGCAACACATATAAGGCAGATATTGATCAGTTTTAGTGAGAGTTGGCATACTATTAGTAGAATATATTAATTAAAACTTGTACCCACAACAAATGAACATCACACTACAGAATTGAACCAAAAAGTTAACTGGACACCACAACAAATGAAGCAAGCAGTTAACTGAGAACCACATTACAGAATAGAACATATACTAGAAGATCATACAGTTAATCAAGCCTAGCGTGCTTAAGAACTACTAGGAAATATAGCATTTGTGTATGTTTCTCATGTATAGAGTACATCCAAATTTGATTTTATTCCTCACATGCATAACAATAAATTTTTTGTACCCACAGGAATTGAACATCACATTTCAGAATTGAACCAAACAGTTAACTGAACATCACAACAAATGAACCAAACTGTTAACTGAACATCACATTTCAGAAGATCAGATTGCATATTAACATTACAGAGGACAATTCACTAGAAGGCACCGGAGGCAGCCTTTAGAAAACACCATGAACTGTCGTTTAAAGCAGCCAACCACGTGGCGGTGTCCGCGCGCGAGGGGTCGACGGTGGCCTCGACGGTGATGTGCTCCTCCAAGATCTGGCGGTTGGCATGCATGGCAGCCATCGCGACCTCATCCGCGTGTGCGGCCGTGATTTGCTTCACCGCTGCCAGATGCTCCTTGAGCTCCTGGCTATAATGCGTGCACCATGGCTATGGGCGGTGCTTTTTTGGAGGATGGGGCAGTGATTTGGGTGGAAGATGTCGCGCCGGCAGTCGAGGCATGTGGGATGGAGAAGGAGGAGGAGGATGGGGTGGGGTGTGGATTACCTGACTATATTGACGAGGCCGCGCAGCGGGAAGGAGCGCCGTCGGCGAGGAGGCGGCGCTGCAAAGCCAGCAGTGAAGGTTTGAACTTGGAAAGGAAGGAGGAAATAGTGGAAATGTGGCTTTTGGTGGGGGAAGGGGGCGGGGACCTAGATATTTCCGTGGTTGCCGAAAATTTACGAACGGTGCAGCGAAAAACTGGCGCACAAGTATGGTTGGCGCGCGGCCGGTGGACTGCAGCCGACGAACCTTCCGGCGTAAGCCATACATGAGGGAGCCCCAAAATATTTTATACTGCATCGCACACGATTCTTGCTAATAAACTGTTTGTGGTGTACTTGATTTTTTTCATTTTGATTTGAAAGACAAAATGGGGTTACGGCAGGAAAGGTCGCTGTTTGAATTGCTAGAACATTTAGCTACAGTGAACATGCAACTATAGGAGTGTCGTGCTAAAATTTGGAATTATTCCGGGTTCGTTTGACATTTTTTATATATTAATTGAGTTTTCTAGACATTTAATATGCATAATTCAAATTTGAACTACAGGAACATGCTCCAGTGCACCAAAATGAGTTAAAAAATCGTATATGTGTTCTTGGGTGAATGTTTAGGTCCCATACAAGAAATTGGAGTGAATTTCAAACATCTGGGCGTCGTGGCTTGGCCGAAAACATTGAAAAACTTGGTTTTTAAATTCCTGTAAATCCAAAAATTGCCTAAAAATCACGGAACTTGGCATGGTGTCTTGACATGGCACCAACATGCTGTGGTAAAATTTTTGTTCGATTTGGGACAAGTTTTGGTATAAGCTTCTTACAAACCAGAGCTTTTCTCAAGAAGGCTCATGGTTCCGATAGGGGATGTGTCACCTTTGTGGGCGAAACGACATATGCTGCCTCTTCCTGCCTTGATTTTTTTACAGAGGCAACAAAGACAAATAGGAGTGTCGAGATAAAATTTGGAATTATTCCGGGTTCATTTGGCCTTTTTTATACATTAATTGAGTTTCTAGGCATTTAACGTGCATAATTAAAATTTGAACTACATGCACATGCTCCAGTGAACCAAAATGGGTTGAAAAATCGTATATGTGTCCTTGGGTGAATGTTTAGGTCCCATACAAGAAATGGGAATGAATTTCAAACATCTGGGCGTCGTGGCTCGGCCGAAAACATTTAGGAACTTGGTTTTTAAATTCCTGTAAATCCAAAAATTGCCTAAAAATCACGGAACTTGGCATGGTGTCTTGACATGGCACCAACATGCTGTGGTAAAAAATTTGTTCGATTTGGGACAATTTTGGTATAAGCTTCTTACAAACCGGAGCTTCTCTCAAGAAGGCTCATGGTTCCGATAGGGGATGTGTCACCTTTGTGGGCGAAACGACATATGCTGCCTCTTCCTGCCTTGATTTTTTTTACAGAGGCAACAAAGACCAATAGGAGTGTCGTGCTAAAATTTGGAATTATTCCGGGTTCGTTTGGCCTTTTTTATACATTTATTGAGTTTCCTAGGCATTTAATGCGCATAATTCAAATTTGAACTACATGCACATGCTCCAGTGCACCAAAATGGGTTGAAAAATCGTATATGTGTCCTTGGGTGAATGATTAGGTCCCATGCAAGAAATGGGAATGAATTTCAAACATCTGGGCGTCGTGGCTCGGCCGAAAACATTGACAAACTTGGTTTTTAAATTCCTGTAAATCCAAAACTTGCCTGAAAATCATGAAACTTGGCATGTTGCCTTGACATGGCACCAACATGTTGTGGTAAAAATTTTGTCCAATTTTTTGAAGGCGCACAGATTAACAACCAACAAAGTCATTTTGGAACAAAGAGCTGCCACGTTACAATCGGAAACTCAAGTGTTATCAAACCATGGGCGTTGTACTAACCATTTACGTGCCGCCACGCGTCCCCATTTTTATTGGCTAGGAGGCGCCGTGCAGGGTAGCTATTTGAGTAGACGGGAGTCGTGGAGCAGACCGCTGCGCAGGCTCATCGGGAGGCGAGCCCTTTGACCTCCATCCACCGCCCACGTCGCTTGAGGGCATCCACAGATTCCTTCACGAGCCTTTCACGCTCGATGCGGAGCTTAGCATTCTCGTCCATAAGTTTCCTGACCATGATGGTCGTCTTCTTCAACACGGCAGTTGTCTCCTCGTGCTGCTTTGCCCTGCCGGCGATCTTCGCCCTCAGCAGGTCGCGCTCGGTGCGGAGCCTCACCTTGTCACCCCTTAGTCCCCGGATGACGCCGGTCGCCTTATCCAACGCGACATAGCTCTCCTCCTGCAGCTTCGCCCAGCAGGAGATGTCATCCATCAGCTTATTGAGCATAGCGCGCATGCGCCTGTGAGAGCCCTCGACTGCCCGCGAGAGATCCATCCAGGCCGCCGCGATGCAGCAGGACCTCACTGCTGCTTCCGCGGCACGGCGGGACATCTATGCCGCTTCCGCGGCGCGGCCGGACCACTCTGCTGCTTCGATGGCGTGGTGGGACCTCAGTGCTGCTTCGGCGGCGCGGCGGGACCTCTGTGCTGCTTCGGCGGTGCGGCGGGACCTCTCGGCTGCTATCGCGGTGAGGCGGGACATCTCTACTGTTTCGCTCGCCGCTCCGTGGTCATTTCTCAACCAAGAACTCCTCCCACGGGCCATGGCAGATGCAAGGAAGGATGAAGACTTGTTTGTTTGTTGATGAGGAATTGAGGGGGAATGTGCAGTCATTTTCGAGTAGGTAGTATTTATAACCTAGTAATAAGCTGCTAAGTGGGAAAACATTTAGGTTTTGATCGGTGTGAACAGGTTTGCAATTAAATATAGCATGGTAATTTGGAATGTGACGGGAAACAAGCTCAAAATTATTTGACGGTTCCGGTTTCGAAGTGCGGCACAATTCCCGGATGGTGTAATTAACGTGGGCAACCGTTCTCGGAAGCGTACGTGGCGTGTGCACCGCAATCGGCGATGTCAGCACACGACTTGTTCCATCAACCATGTGCGCTTGTTATTACCATCGCGCACAATTCTTTTAATTAGAATGGGTGCCCGTATATCGCAGACTCCTTGATCTGGCTAACCGTTTCTGTTGTTTTGGCTCATCAGAAACAGTTCATCCGAGTGAACTGTTTGCCGTCTATCGCACACACGTTGATCTGGCTGACCGTTTCTGTTGTACTGGATCGTCGCAAACAGTTCATCCGAGTGAACTGTATGCCGTCTAGCACACACACCTTGATCTGGTTGACCGTTTCTGTTGTTCTGCCTCATCGCAAATGGTTCATATGGATCAACTGTATGCCATGTATCGCACACGCAACTCTAATCTAAATCGTGCTTGATGTCTTTACAATCGCAAACAGTTCATCTTATTGGTGACGGTTTTAGTACGACACCGTTTGTGATTAATGCATCACACACAGTTTGGTCGCGGGGTCTCTAATGCATGTGTCGCGTTAGGATCATCCTGCAGTAGTGTATGTAGCAATTTCGTGATAAGTAAGCTTTGTCGATCCCACAGGGAGCGAATAGGATGGCACCACAATCCCAGCTGTGTTGTCACTAACACAACCACGCTCACACCCAAACCGGAGTTTGGAAATAGCTCACTTAATAGCTCACACCCAAAACAGGAATTAAACGAAGTACTAGAGAGAACGAAAAATAAATACTAAACTAAGCAAAAGAAATAACTAAGAGAAGCATGTGATGTTTTAGATGAGATTTCTGGCATCTAGGTATGGCCTCGTTCGGCACGGGCGCGGAACGGAGTTAGGGTTTTACGACTATGTCACGTTGTGACTAAGTTAGTACCTGCATTATAGGATGCAGTGGTCTACTTCTGGTGGGCGGTTCCTCACATAACATTATCTCTCAAGACGAGCTATATTGAGATAATCCTTCATCCTACTTCGTGTCCCATACCTGAGGCGGCTAACTCAAAGATATTAAGGTCCTCATGGTTTGAGGACCGGACGAAGGCATTAGGTTCTATGGACAACTGTGCTCCTAGAATAATCGTGTTCCCCTTAACATATCTGCACCTGTCACATCGCAGGTCTCCCGGTTTCCACAACCATCTATATACTTCATGTGTGGCCTGGGGAGTTGGATGTCTCCAACTACACCAATGGATAGGACATCTCCCATCACTAAATTACCGGAGGTAAATAAGCAACACAAAGCAACACGCATAATTAGAAAACACATATCAAATAACCACTTACTAATCGACCGACCCATAGCCAACAATTACTCAAATAACATCACATATAAGGGGGGTTCAAGAGTTGTTACAACCCATCACGGAGACCGTGATGGAGGAGGAAGAAGGGATGGTGATGGTGATGATGATGGCGGCGGCGCGGATGATGGTGGCATGGCGGCGGCGGCCCATGGCCGCGCCCCACCGGGGCGGCTCCCTTCCGGTCTCCTTCAAGGTTGCAACAATGATGTCTTGATGTGGATGGCGGCTGGACTTGGAGATGAGATGTGTTGATGAAGATGATGAAGAAT
Source organism: Elymus sibiricus (assembly GCA_039707655.1). Lineage (NCBI taxonomy): Eukaryota > Viridiplantae > Streptophyta > Magnoliopsida > Poales > Poaceae > Elymus > Elymus sibiricus. The sequence continues at coordinate 312,080,084 of CM077666.1, forward strand.
AGAGACGGCGGCTAGGGTTTATGGTGTTTATATAAGAGCTCTCCCTATGCCTCCTCCCTTGATGTGGCTTCTCTCCTTTGATCCAAGGGCTCTAGATGAGCCCAATCCTCTCCCAAATCATCCCTTGAAGGCCAAGGAAGTCATGCGAAAGAACGGGGACAAAATCCACGAAGAATCCCGTCACGAGAGGCAACTTTCGGTGCTGTCTAGAGTCCATACGGGCGCTCAAACGACCGCACGTTTGGAACGCCGTCTTTTGTGCTGATTTCTTCTGATGCCTCCCTTCGGTAAAACGGTCGTCATTTCTTCATACAAACTCGGAATTGACTTTCTTGGGCTCATTGGATTCGTATGAACGACGCCGATCCATTTCTGGTTTTAGATCTTGATTTGGAGCACTTTGGAAAAATGACTTTTTCCACCTTTGAAATGGCTAAGTCTGGGTCCTGGATGTCCACCGTTTGAACTCCTTTCGTCATGCTAAGTGCATGGGAAGTCCATCTCACCTACAAGACACACAAAGACAAAGAAACTAATAAAAACCAACTAAGAATAAAGATTATGCAATGCTCGCGGTGAAAAGGATAAAAACTGGAAATCATGCATATGGACATATAATTGGCTCAATGGAACATGATCTGACTTGATATACGGAGATAATGTGCAACAAATGAGCTCTAAAGATGCGTAAAATATGGAGCCATCAACCTCCCCAAGCTTAAACTTTGCTCGTCCACGAGTAAGAAGGTTGACTATCTAAGATCATTGTTTCTAACTCTAAGCACACATTGAAAACCAAAGTCTAAAAGTGTTGTCCATGTTCATCTTGCAAGCTTGCAAGAGTTAGCTAGCATGGGAGCAATACCTGCAATCCTCTTAGTTCCATTGCCATGGAGGTCAAGAAAGAGGATTGTGGAGTCCAAATTCCCATTGCCAAAGGTTTAGAGAGAATGTCAATATTATGTTGGGAGCATAGCAATGACTTTCATAGACAAAGAAATCATGCACCAGCGATCGCTTCAAAAACACCAACCCAAGGCATACCAGGTACAATAGCAAGATCATCTATCTACATTATTAAACCACTCAACTACCTATGTAGAGCTGAGCGCAAGCCTATGCCTCACACTTAAAGGGAAAATGGAATAATGATTGGGGTTTGAGAAGACAAAAATAAAGAAAGTCTTGCATCAACGCAGCTGACCATTAGGCAATGGAGAAGGCCTTATGATCGATGTCAACGCAAGGAGTAGGGATCGCCATGCAATGGATGCACTAGAGCTATAAGTGTATGAAAGCTCTCCTAATGCATCTAAGTGGGTGTGCATCCAACTTGATTGCCCGTGAAGGCCTCGAGCATTTGAGGAAGCTCGTCATCGGAATATACAAGCCAAGTTCTATATTGTAAAGATCCCACTAGCATAGTCATGAAGTATATGAAAACTCTCTATATGAAGTACATGGTGCTACTCTGAAGCACAAGTGTGGTAAAAGGATAGTAGCATGCCCCTTCTCTCTTTTTCTCGCATTTTTTTTCTTTCTTTCTTTCTTTCTTTTTTTCTTTTTCTTCTTCTTCTTTTTAGAACAGTCTCATGGACCTCATCCCCACTTTTTCGAGGACTCATAAGTCTCCACCATTCTTTTCCTCACTGGGGCATGCTCTAATAATGATGATCATCACACTTTTATTTACTTGTAACTCGATAAACGGAAAAGATGACTACATATGAATGCCTCTGGCGGTGTACCAGGATGTGCAATGATCTAGCGTAACATGTATAACAATGATGAATGGTGGTTGTGCCACAAATATCATGTCAGCTCTATATGATCATGCAAAGCAATATGACAATGAATGCTCAAGTCATGTGAATAGTAATGGTGGAAGTTGCATGGCAATTTATCTCGGAATGGCTATGGAAATGCCATGGTAGGTAGGTATGGTGGCTGTTTTGAGGAGATGGGGTGTTTTATGCGTAGGAGAACAAGAGGAAGTCCTCCCACGGGTTTGGACGTACCTGCGAAGCATGCACCAAGTCTCAATGTGAGAGTGGCCAATGCACGGTACCGTAGAGGCTAGCAAAATAAGATGAAATGGAAGTGCAAAGGCTTCGAACTCGCATTAGTCATAAAGAACTCAAACACTACACAAGAGCATCGCGGTGTCATGTTGCATAAGACTCAAAAGCTAAGTACCCCAAGGGGATAGTTTGGCGGAGATAAACCCCGTTGCGCGTCCCGGATCAACCAAAGATGATAGGTTCATCAGCAAAAAGCCTCTACAATTATCCAATCTCTACTCAAGTCACCACTAGAGTCCCGAACTTGGGTTATTAGGTGAAAGAAAGGCAACAGTTCAAAGGACTCCTTTATTGATTTTCAATAAAAGAACATGGCAATGTATTTCAGAGGGTCACAAGATTTCATCATGCTAGGTGAAACTAAAGCAAAGCAAGCATGTCAAAACAGCGGGACACACGATTGCACGAAAACCCTATGATAATGAACATTGCATAAGACCCTACGCATGCAAACATAACATCCCCAAGCTTAGAACTTTGCAATACCAAAATCGAGAAAATTATGAAAGAAAAGAGAAAATGCAGTTTTTAAAGGAGAGTGTGAGAAGTGGTTACCTCCCCAAGCTTAAGTCAAAGCAAGGGTTAGACACTTTTACCATGAGGTTCAAATAACCTCTCCTTCAATGGACATGGACCTTGCTTCTACGATCTCCTCGTTGTGGTCCGGCGGCTGCCCTCAGATAGAACCTGCTAAAAACAAACTGAAAAGAAAACGAAGTATTTTTGTGCTTTTGGGGTTATATATTTTTTTTGTAGCACAAATGATTAGCAACACAAGTGATAAAAACATATGTCTCACATTGATCGGGTCATCAACCTAAGCACCTCACTTAAGTCAACAAACTATGTCTAGGAATTCCGGTAGCTCCTAGGTTTGGATGAAGTGCATGTGAGACAAGATATAAAACACAAGTGTGTAGCTCCTAAGTTCCTAATAAAAAGAGGTTCTCACATAAGGTGAGACACTTACTACTAAACAACTTTTATTTGGGGCAAGGTTCAAATTGGAAAACATTACCGGCTACTCGAAGTTGAAGCTTATTGAATGGAAGCAACCAAGTGGCTTGTGTGGATCTTCATACGGTTGGCACCATACCGTACACATCACCACATAAGGTTCAAGTCCCTGCGAAAATAACATACAAAATAAAAGCATCGATTCGGTATACGAACGGACCCAACCGAAAAAGAAAATAAAAGAAAGCATAGGTTGCTAAAGATTTATTGGTCAAGGAGCTTCAAAGGTAATTTAAATGAAAGAAGAAAGCAAATAATCGGTTAGAAAATACCCCATCGACCTCAGACGTCGAAAATAATTCAAATGGGGGTATTATTGCCCTCATACGATCGCACGTATGACCGGCTGCGGTCGTCCGTTACGCCGTCTTTGGCTCTGGAAGTCCTTGCCCAGCGTCACCCTCTCATACGAGCGCGCATACGAGCGCAAGCGCTCGTACGGAACGCCGTCTTTCATTCTGGAATTTCTGTTGGTCGGGGTAGAGTTCTGGTATGGGCGCACGTACGAGCGCGAGCGCTCGCACGATACGTCGTCTTTCGCTCTGAAGGGTTGCTCTTCGTGGCCACCAGGTCATACGACCGCGCATACGAGCGCGAGCGCTCATATGGTAGGCCGTCTTTCATTCTGGTCTTTTTCTGCTCGCGGCCACGAGCTCATACGGGCGTGGATACGACCGGGAACGGTCATATGGTACGCCGTCGTTTTCCCTGGAGCTGCAAAACTTCGCAAAAACTTGTGTGCTTCCTCCTCACTTTAGTAACATAGCATTTTTGCATCAAAAATAAGACGAGGTGTGCAGCAAAATATTGGGCTACCGATATGCTAAATTTTTACCGACAAAGATTATTCCAAGACCAATTCTAATAGCGACTATGCAAAACAAAATAAAAGTGCCAATGCAAACATGAATGCAACTAGACTCAAAGACACAAATCTAAGAAAGACACCTACTTACTTCCGGGTTGCCTCCCAAGCAGTGCTTTCTTTATAGCCATGTAGCTGGGCTTCGGTGCTCCATTCGGTCATCCACCCAGATCCCAAGGAATATCAACCCCGAGTTGGATGCCTACCTCCGACCGGGGTTTGGAGCACCTCATAGCAGAGCTCGGTCGGAGGCGCACTCGCTTACGGTGCATCGGCATCATATAAGTAAATTCATACTCGCTCTTTGGTGAGTACCGACGCACCGAGCTTATTGACCATGTCTCCTCATCTGTCTGCAACGAGTGGGTTAGAGAGATATATAAATTTAAATTCTTACCATGGCTATCCTTGTGGGTGAACACTTCATGATTTTCTGTTGAAGCCATTGATTCACCCTTTGAAGATTGCAACTCTAGCTCATCATTATGAATGACTTCAGTAAATTCATTAAGACAATCAAAGTCCTCTCGAGACTTTTCATCTAGGATTTGGGCATCATATGAGTCATTGCTAGAGATGGCATTGGTAGGGGGCGCATCCTCCTCTTCATTTTCCTGCAAGTCATGCAAAAGATTCTTTTCCTCCCAAGTGGTAGCTACTCGCTCTGGCATGTCAATCACTAAAGCATTATTGTAGAAATTATCAATGCAAAAGAGACTAATAGGATGCAATTGTACATAAGCTCTATGAAGCACAATGAAATCAGCCCCTGGCCCTCCTATTTGTTGTGAAACCTCATGGGTACCCATATAGAGTCCGAACTAAGGAATATGTTAGAAATGTTTTGAAATGGATATTGTTCTCTCTTTGATCAGGGATTGCTATATGAAAAGAAGTGGAGTTTGAAAAAGGGAACGGAATGCTCAAACCGGAACTGCTAGAGGAACGAATTTTCAATAGCATAACTTGGGCTCCTAGAATATGGCGCCCTTGGGACAATCTATTTGATTGCAGGGTTTTGTTCCGAAGAAAAGATATCCGCGGAGGCCGGTTCGTTCGTCCTATTCTGTTATTCAGGACCAAGAGGTACTTGTATGACCTCCATACTAGCATTGCATTTATCTTCACTATTATAAGTCGCTAGCACTGGATCATAATTGTACTTACATTGATAAGTGAAATGCCCTTCGGTTCCACAATCTTTACAAGTGATTGAATATTCTTTGCATATTAATGATGACCACTTGTCCAATTTTTGGAGCAATTCTTTTATCTTCTCGTCATCAATAGCCAATGGTGGGCTTATGTCCCTCTTGTCCTCCATCACAGTTTTCATCTGTCCATTAAGAGAAATCTCGGAAGACATGATTAGTAGATTTTTGCAACAAACAAAAGCAAACTAGCCAAGCGCTATGCTCCCCGGCAATGGCGCCAGAAAAAGCTTGATGTCCTGCAAGTGCACAGGGCTATGTAGCAATTTTGTGATAAGTAAGGTTTGTCGATCCCACATGGAGTGAATAGGATGGCACCACAATCCCCGCAGCTATGTTGTCACTAACACAACCACGCTCACAACCAAACCGGAGTTTGGAAATAGCTCACTTAAGTAAGTTGCAAGGGAAAGGTAAAAACAGGAATTAAACTAAGTACTAGGGAGAACGCAAAATAAATACTAACTAAGCAAAAGAAATAAACTAAGAGAAGTATGTGATGTTTTAGATGAGCTTGCTGGCATCTAGGTACGGCCTCATTCGGTACGGGCGCGGAACGGAGTTAGGGTTTTACGACAATGTCATGTTGTGACTAAGTCAGTACCTGCATTATAGGATACATGGTCTACTTCTGGTGGGCGGTTCCTCACATAACATTATCTCTCAAGACGAGCTATATTGAGATAACTCATTCATCCTACTTCGTGTTCCATACCTGAGGCGGCTAACACAAAGATATTAAGGTCCTCGTGCTTTGAGGACCGGACGAAGGCATTAGGTTCTATGGACAACCGTGCTCCTAGAATAATCGTGTTCCCCTTAAGATATCTTCACCTGTCACATCGCAGGTCTCTCGGTTTCCAGAACCATCTATATACTTCATGTGTGGCCTGGGGAGTTGGATGTATCCAACTACGCCAATGGTTAGGACATCTCCCATCACTAAATTACCGGAGGTAAATAAGCAACACAAAGCAACACACATAATTAGACAACACATATCAAATAACCACTTACTAATCGACCGACCCATAGCCAACAATTACTCAAATAACATCACATATAAGGGGGGTTCAAGAGTTGTTACAACCCATCACGGAGACCGTGATGGAGGAGGAAGAAGGGATGGTGATGGTGGTGATGATGGCGGCGACGCGGATGATGGTGGTGATGATGGTGGCGCGGCGGCGGCGACCCATGGCCGCGCCCCACCGGGGCGGCTCCCTTCCGGTCTCCTTCAAGGTTGCAACAATGGTGTCTTGATGTGGACGGCGGATGGACTTGGAGATCAGATGTGTTGACGACGATGATGAAGAATCGAGACGGCGGCTAGGGTTGATGGTGTTTATATAAGAGCTCTCCCTATGCCTCCTCCCTTGATGTGGCTTCTCTCCTTTGATCCAAGGGCTCTAGATGAGCCCAATCCTCTCCCAAATAATCCCTTGAAGGCCAAGAAAGTCATGGGAACAAACGGGGACAAAATCCACGAAGAATCCCGTCACGAGAGGCAACTTTCGGTGCTGTGTGGAGTCCATACGGGCGCTCAAACGACCACACGCAATCGTTTGGAACGCCGTCTTTTGTGCTGATTTCTTCTGCTGTCGCCCTTCGGTAAAACGGTCGCCATTTCTTCATACAACTCGGAATTTGACGTTCTTGGGCTTGTTGGAACCGTATGAACGACACCGATCCATTTCTGGTTTTAGATCTTGATTTGGAGCACTTTGGAAAATGACTTTTTCCACCTTCGAAATGGCTAAGTCTAGGTCCTGGATGTCCACTATTTGAATTCCTTTCATCGTGCTAAGTGCATGGTGTAGGGGAATGCAGCAGAAAACAAAAATTTCTGACCTACGCACCAGCCCAGGACCACTATGGAGACTGCATACAAGGTTTGATCTTTTCGTTACCGACTCGTAGCGCAGCGGAAGTAGAGTCGATGACGATCGGCGGTGCAGATCCCCGCAGCTAGGATTATAACCTCCCAACCACGAGGATGTACTCCCTCGTCAGCTCACCAGACGGATCGCCTGACAGCCCTTCGGGAGGCCTCTGGACAGTCCCTCGGATAGTCCCACCGGACGGATCCTCGGACAGCCCTTCGGGAGGCCTCTGGACGGTCCCTCGGATAGTCCCACCGGACGAATCCTCGGACAGCCCTCTGGGAGGCCTCTGGACGCTCCCTCGGATAGTCCCACCGGACGGATCCTCGGACAGCCCTCTGGGAGGCCTCTGGACAGTCCTTCGGATAGTCCCACCGGACGGATCCTCGGACAGCCCTCCGGGAGGCCTCACGGACAGTAACTCGGACAACCCTTCAGGAGGACCCTCGAAAATCGGACGGTCACTCGGACAGCCCTTCGGGAGGCACTCTCGAACTAAGACCGAAACTACGATCTCTCTACAGAGTTGCACACATACGGTGTCATCTATCCGGCAGGGCTTCGCCGTCCAGAACTAGTTCCCACCGGAACCCAGACAGCCTTTCGGCTCTACGAAACTATTTCGCTGGGAGGGAGAGAGAAGCCAGAAATGTCATGGCATGTGTATGAGAGCAAGGGATGAGTCTTTAGGCAGCCCCCTCCACCCCTATTTATAGGCCAAGCCCAAGGGTGGCTTCTCCAAGAAGCCAAGGGGAAAAATACCAAAAGGCCCTCAAGGTAGCTTCTCCAAGAAGCCACCCAAAAAGCACTTTCACTATTCACAGAAACATTTTTCCGCGACCGTTAAATCCGAAAATATTTATGTGGGTCTTAGAATAATTCCAGTACCCACTAAAATGATTTTGGACGCGTTCCGAAACAATTCCGGATTAGTGATTTTCATCCGCGAAAAGCAACCAAACCGGTTCCGGTAGCTCCGGAACTTTTCCGGTTTTTATCCCGGAAAAATCCCAGAAGTTTCCAGAATAATTCTGGCACCCTCCAAGAATTTCCAGGCGTGTGCCGAAACCAATTTGACTTAATGGCATACCCCGAAACAACTTTTCAGTTTTACCGAAACCATTCCGGTGTTCTCTCCGGAACTTTTCCGTTGTCTCCGAAACTTTTCCGATGACTTTCTCTCAGACTCCCTGTCTAGTATTCAGCAGATAGATGACCCTTAAGGGTGTGACCCTATAGGTTCGGTGAAGTATAGACATGACCGGAACTCTTTCCGATCAATGATCAACATCGGAGCCGCGGACACCCATATTGACCCCTATACCCACACGAATGAATATTCGAGTGAACCTCCAGTTGCCGTGTGCTATTCCTGTTGCTTCGCAATATGTTACAAATACCCGAGGTGAGAATCATCGGCATCCCCGTGGATCAACACTTGTCCACAATGCCAGTTACCTCGTTACCAGTTTTGTTCTCTTTTCTCGTTTCCGTGTTCCGGCATCCCTGTGATCAAATCACAATGTGTCTGGCCAGACGATGGTGGATACCGTAACACCGAGAGGGCCCAGAGATATCTCTCCATCGTCGGAGGAGCAAATCCCAATCTTGAGCTATCAAGTCCCTTGACATACTTTCCCATGAACCCGTAAGCCGCCGTAATAGCCACCCAGTTACGGATGACGTTTAACAAACCCCAAAGTTCATGAAGCAAGCATGAAGAAACTCGACACTCTCATGGTCTAAGGAATTATGCAAACATTAACTTTTTCTGTGTTATTAACCATTAACTTGTGACGAATGAATCTCATAGCATAACATCAATTCGGGTCGATTCAACACAAGTGTTCTCCTAACATTGTGCCCTCAAAGTTGTCGGCATAGTCATGCCCATGATTAGGAAAACAGAACCATCATGCAACACTTGAGCTAGTCTTAGAGGCCATACTAGGAATACTTTTTATCGTTTATTATTCCACACGTGCATATGAGTCTTCCTCCGAGCCTCGTGGTTATTGCAGACTCGAGAACCATAGCAGTTATAGCACGGAATATAAAGTTAACTACAAACATGGAGATAAATAATAACACTTATTATTGCCTCTAGGGCATATCTCCTACAGACTCCCACTTGCACTAGAGTCAATAATCTAGTCAATGCTGATGCACTTGACACCTATGGCATACTGGTGTAAAACATGCTTCGCTTGTGGTATAGTCTGATGTCCAACGGATCTGACAACTTCAGTTCTGTGTGTATTTCTGCATATCCTCGCGTTTTCACGTTTTCACGAAATTCATATTTTGTGTGGACTTGGCTTCGTATATATGTGAATCACTCGTCAAACCTTGATTCCTCAGACTGAGCTATGGAGCAACTATCTTCAATAGTGTTCCATTGACCAAAGCCATCTTGGAACCATACTAAGTTCATGAACGAACTGTACGATTCAACATCTTCTATGTCACTTTGAAAGCGGCAACATACTTAGCCTTAGTTATAGAATTCGCCACAGTAACCTGTTTGGAACGATTTCCAAACACCGTGCCACCATATCGTGTATTACACAAAACCCTTAACTTAAATCGAAAATCGCATGGAGTATTGATAAAGACTGTATCGATGCAATTACTTACAACGAGCACTTCATAATCTCTGCTTGCGAGAAAACATGTCATCAGTGCTACTCCAGTACTCAATGACATTTTTCTCTGTTGTCCCATGATCAGTACTTTGATCACTTTGGTATCTATACTCGCAACTCCTTGGGAGTACTGGACATATCTGGTTGTTTTACATACCATGAAATACATGATTAATCCAAACACGAAAGTGTGTTTTGGGACACTGAGTCTTGCAAAAACCCTTTCCATGTGACTTCGGCAAGAATCACTCCTTGGCGTTTTAATGCTAAACTGTTTTAGCATCATGACAATATGTATTTTTGGCTTAGCCTATTAGGCAATTCTATCTCGTAGATAAATATGCCTAATATCAAGGCTATTTAGCCCAAGCACTTCATTGAAAAACTATTTTTAATAAAGTCCTAATTCATGTCAAGAATTTCCAATCAACAATGTGTCAAGCACACAAAGTTTTTAGGAATATTATTATGCTCCCACTTACTTTCTTGAAACCACAAGCATCTTCGTTATCCATTGATGAAAACAAACTCTTTTGACTATTTCATCAAAAACGAAGATTCCAACACCATTTTGCTCTCTTCTATCCATTGCTGGAACTCTGAAGTTTGCATACTTACTAGCATCCTCTGGATTGACAAAATACCTTGGACTGTACCACATGCAAGTCCTAGGTTGCATTTCCATCACATGGAAATCCTTTTGGCATCCATGTATCATATCTCAAGATTGAAATATGTATTAATTGCTAGTTTAACCCGATCTGACTTTAAGCATCGCTATGGTGAGACAACCTCATCGTAGTCAACTCCTTGAACTAGTTATTGCAACAAGTCGAGCTTTATGATAAAACATTTTATCCACATCAGTTTATAGTTCCATTAATGTTCGTTTAGACTCTAAGTCTTCCGAAGGGTTTATCAAGATATAATCTTGAATCATTTATGGAAACTATCTCGGATTATATTGGCATTTAGCCAATTCCGGAGTCAAGGCCCATCAACGCTTCCTTGTGTATCGTAGGTATATTGTTGTCTAACAACAATATCTCGCTTGCGCATCTGAGAGGTTTGCACGAGTTTTGCCTACGTGGTTCAGTTGCAAGTTCAACCGAAGTCCATACATCTCATGTAGAGGCTTCCATATCAGTCGCAGTAGGAAACTCTGGAATTACTTCCAAGGTTTCTTTCCTTTGATCTGATGACGAAGATACTGTTATCTCGTCGAGTTGCACTGTTCTCCCACTCACCTTTTTGCAAGAACCATTCTCTTTAAAAGCATACCGTTCTTGGTGGCAAACCTTTTTGCCTCGGTATAGTGGTGGAGGAATTCCCAATTACTTGGGATAACCTACAAAGTAGTACTTGTCTGATTTGGAATAGGTTTGTAAATATTTTACACAAGCCCCATATTCCAAATGTTAAGAAAAGACAAAGCATGGTTGGGCGTACCATACCATGGCGTCATTTCAACAGACCTGATGGCGCTCTTTTCAGTGTAAAAGCCGCAGTCTCTAAAGCATTACCTTTAAAAGGGATAATGGCAAATTGATTTATGTCATCTTTGATCTTACCATGTCACAAATGGTTTGAATACATCTTCACGGACGTACCACTCACAGTGGAGTTCCGGGAGGTGTAAGTTATGAAACCTTTTTCACAACTCATCAGACATTCGCTAAGCTTGTAACTCAAATATTCCTTTCCGCAATCAAATTGCAGAAACATAATTTTCTTGTTACAATAATTTCTACTTCATATTGAAAACCTTTCGAATGATTTCAAAAGATCCAGACTTACGTCTCATCAAGCAAATATCCATATATCTACTTGAGTCATTTCTGAAGATAGATAAATCCACTACCAGCAACAACATTTATTGGACTACACACATCAAAATGTATGATCACCAATAAGTTCGTTGCTCGTTCCTTGTGGCCTGTGAACGGTATTTCAGTCACTTCACTTTTCGGAGGAAAGTTGCAAGTGTCAGATGATACATAATCAAACAACTTCAAAATCCATCATTATGGAATTTCTCCATGAGGGTTTCTCCAATGTGACCAAATGCAGTGCCACACATGTGTGGTATTCTCTTAGTCTTGGGACATTTAGCGTCAGTGTTATGGATGTATCATATTACCATCAATATTCATAACATACATCCCATCCACGATGGAAGCATGGCCCTTATGTTATTCATAACACTGAACAATAATTGTTCTTTTATGAACAACCCTTTTGCAACAAACATTATGCAATGGGCTAGAGTGTGTAAAAACTCTAAAATGAATTATGAAAGTAAATTCGGAGGTAATATATTATTATCAATATTCATAACATACATCCCATCCATGATGGAAGCATGGCCCTTATGTTATTCATAACACCGAACATCAAAAGTTCTCTTATGAACAACCTTCTTGCAAGATACTTTATGCAATGGGCTAGAGTGTATAAAAACTATAAAACGAATTATGAAAATAAATACATAGGTAATGTACCAAGTATAGCAACTTTTACTATGTTCCCAGCGCATATCTAAACCTCACTACAGCAAGTCTTTTAGGTCGTAGTAGTCCTTGCATCGAGTCGCAGCAGAATGCAATCGAGCGGGTATCTTTTGTGATAAACTCACAATACCCAAGAATTAGTGATTAACATGTTTAATCATAATTCCCAAGAACTATTTCTTTGACCAGCCTTCCATACATCTATAACTCGTATGACATTCATACATGAGCTGGATATTCCAGTCTTCACTCTTTTTGCCTTTATACTTCTAACAGTTTAACTTTTAGTATTTCTCCTACTCTCAGAAGAAGCACCCAACTTTAAGAGTGGCGTTAGCCATGGATTTCCTAGGTGTGTAAGTCACACTAACACCCTTTGGACATTTCCTTTCTCTTTAAGTTGTTTGTTTTATTCACCTTCATCACATGATAGGCGTTCTTCTGGATCCCTCTGTTATTAGTCAAACGCATAGTAAACACTTTTACTAACCGTTTGCAAAACAAACATTGCTTTGGATATCCCATATCTTTTAGCCTTTGTTTGTGTCTGAAAATGATTTTCAGTTCCATGAATATCACATAGCTATCCCAAACGGCACTCTTGAGGACAATCCTCACATTACGTTACCAACCGTAAAGTTTTAATCAGATATTTAACAGCTTATTCAATTTTAACAGGGAAGGTGGAAACGCGAGCCATTATTCTACAACTATTATGCAAAATTACACTTAGACAGTGTCCATAATTAATTGCACTAAGAATTAAAAGAATTAATTCTAAAGTGCGCTCCCACTCAAAACAATGTCTCTCATAATTGATTGTGAGTGATACAAGACCCATATTACAATTCAACGCCAAGGATGCATCCATCTCAAGTGACGAGAATTGCAATCGGTAGGCCAACTTGCCAATCACATCTCTATGTGACTCTTGTTCATCTTTCGATGGGCGTGTTCCGAGCTCAGGACGATCAAGCCAGAACATCAAGACAACCAAGTGATCTCGCTGCGAGGTCTCAACTCACCCGCCTCACACTTCTCTAATCGTTCGTACCCATGCATCCATGTGATACCCCGAAGAGATAGGTGCCGTGACGGTGCTACACTTGGGAGAACACTAACTACTTGATATTTTTGTGAGAGATCACCCTAATAAAAAGCGACTACCGCGCAATCAAGAAGAGTGCATCATAAGGGATAAACATCTCAGGCAATTCATAATAGCATGATATGGTATAGCCCTTTCTGACGGAGAAGTCTTGTATTTCTTCGTCTTCGGCATTCGCGTCGGTGTTCACCTTCGCGAACTTTGCCACCACCTTGTCGATGCACCAGATAGTATTGCTATCTCTATAGCTAATAAAATAAGTGCAATACTTAAGGTTGACACGCAGGTCATTAAAGTGACAATCATATGGCTCCAGCCATCATGCCGAATCATGACACGCAGGTCATGTTAATTTACATTATATAGTCATCTCATACATAATCAAATTAATATGAGCATTGCTATACCACATCACATGCACATCCTGCAAAACCAAGTTAGACGCCTCTAATCGGTTCATACAAAATTTCATTTTACGTGGCTTCTAAGGTTTCGAAACAAACCGAAGCTACCAACGTTCATCATCAAGTATGATTATTCAAGTTGCTAGATTAACTTTGCGGGGTGTATGAAACACGAGATAATAAAATCTCGAGCCCCATACTGAACTTCGTCATACGCATGACCCCCGTGCAGATCATATCTGCATTGCCCTTTTGTCTGCAAAATTTCATCATTCTCTCTAACTATGGTGGAATTCAACGAACTATTAGCACTTCGTTGATCAATCAGGATCACGGATTGCCAGAACTTTGAAATTCCACCATGCTATTATCAAGATCAGAAATATGCAAATTCCAGGGAAGCAACAAGAACATCGGGTAACAGATTTCATCTGCTACCCGCACAAATAATTTTCAGTAATAGAACTCATCTACTACAAATTATATTGTGCAACACCCATACATCTCTATGTATTCTAGATCGTAACCTGCATCTATGCATAGCACGGCTCATGATGCCACTGTAGGGGAACGCAGCAGAAAACAAAAATTTCCGACCTACGCACCAGCCCAGGACCACTATGGAGACTGCATACAAGGTTTGATCTTTTCGTTACCGACTCGTAGCACAGCGGAAGTAGAGTCGATGACGATCGGTGGTGTAGATCCCCGCAGCTAGGATTTACAACCTCCCAACCACGAGGATGTACTCCCTCGTCAGCTCACCGGACGGATCGCCTGACAGCCCTTCGGGAGGCCTCTGGACAGTCCCTCGGATAGTCCCACCGGACGGATCCTCGGACAGCCCTTCGGGAGGCCTCTGGACGGTCCTTCGGATAGTCCCACTGAACAGATCCTCGGACAGCCCTCCGTGAGGCCTCACGGACAGTAACTCGGACAGCCCTTCGGGAGGACCCTCGAAAATCGGACGGTCACTCGGACAGCCCTTCGGGAGGCACTCTCGAACTAAGACCGAAACTACGATCTCTCTACAGAATTGCACACATACGGTGTCATCTATCGGGCAGGGCTTCGCCATCCAGAACTAGTTCCCACCGGAACCCAGACAGCCTTTTGGCTCTACAAAACTATTTCGCTGGGAGGGAAAGAGAAGCCAGAAATGTCATGGCATGTGTATGAGAGCAAGGGATGAGTCTTTAGGCACCCCCTCCACCCCTATTTATAGGCCAAGCCCAAGGGTGGCTTCTCCAAGAAGCCAAGGGGAAAAATACCAAAAGGCCCTCAAGGTGGCTTCTCCAAGAAGACACCCAAAAAGCACTTTCACTATTCACGGAAACATTTTTCCGCGACCGTTAAATCTGAAAATATTTCTGTGGGTCTTAGAATAATTCCAGTACCCACTAAAATGATTTTGGACGCGTTCCGAAACAATTCCGGATTAGTGATTTTCATTTGCGAAAAGCAACCAAACCGGTTTCGGCAGCTCCGGAACTTTTCCGGTTTTTATTCCGGAAAAATCCCAGAAGTTTCCAGAATAATTCTGGCACCGTCCAAGAATTTCCAGGCGTGTGCCGAAACCAATTTGACTTAATGGCATACCCCGAAACAACTTTTCAGTTTTACCGAAACCATTCTGGTGTTCTCTCCGGAACTTTTCCGGTGACTTTCTCTCACACTCCCTGTCTAGTATTCAGCAGATAGATGACCCTTAAGCATGTGACCCTATAGGTTCGGTGAAGTATAGACATGACCGGAACTCTTTCCGATCAATGATCAACATCGGAGCCGTGGACACCCATATTGACCCCTATACCCACACGAATGAATATTCGAGTGAACCACCAGTTGCCGTGTGCTATTCCTGTTGCTTCGCAATATGTTACAAATACCCGAGGTGAGAATCATCGGCATCCCCATGGATCAACACTTGTCCACAATACCAGTTACCTCGTTACCGGTTTTGTTCTCTTTTCTCGTTTCCGTGTTCCGGCATCCCTGTGATCAAATCACAATGTGTCTGGCCAGACGATGGTGGATACCGTAACACCGAGAGGGCCCAGAGATATCTCTCCATCGTCGGAGGAGCAAATCCCAATCTTGAGCTATCAAGTCCCTTGACATACTTTCCCATGAACCCGTAAGCCGCCGTAATAGCCACCCAGTTACGGATGACGTTTAACAAACCCCAAAGTTCATGAAGCAAGCATGAAGAAACTCGACACTCTCATGGTCTAAGGAATTATGCAAACATTAACTTTTTCTGTGTTATTAACCATTAACTTGTGACGAATGAATCTCATAGCATAACATCAATTCGGGTCGATTCAACACAAGTGTTCTCCTAACATTGTGCCCTCAAAGTTGCCGGCATAGTCATGCCCATGATCAGGAAAACAGAACCATCATGCAACACTTGAGCTAGTCTTAGAGGCCAGACTAGGAATACTTTTTACCGTTTATTATTCCACATGTGCATATGAGTCTTCCTCCGAGTCTCGTGGTTATTGCAGACTCAAGAACCTTAGCAGTTATAGCACGGAATATAAACTTAACTACAAACATGGAGATAAATAATAACACTTATTATTGCCTCTAGGGCATATCTGCTACACATGGGAAGTCCATCTCACCTACAAGACACACAAAGACAAAGAAAACTAATAAAAACCAACTAAGAATAAAGATTATGCAATGCTAGCGGTGAAAAGGATAAAAACTGGAAATCATGCATATGGACATATAATTGGCTCAATGGAACATGATATGACTTGATATACGAAGATAATGTGCAACAAATGAGCTCTAAAGATGCGTAAAATATGGAGCCATCACCTGGGCGAAGCCTGGCGACAGGAGGGAACCCGGAAGCCCGGATAGAGCTTGGGGACCATCTTGGCGTGCAAGCCAATTGGCGGTGACATGAGATCAGGTGAACCCCCATGTAAATCCTAGCCCTTGTCATCTATATAAGGCAGGGCTAGGGGTAGTCATCCCCATCTACTTCCGTAGTCCATAACTCTCGGTAGCTTATACATCATCTCCATTGTAACCCCTCGCACGTGGTACTCCACCATGAATACAGATCAGAAGCAAGACATAGTGGATTACCTCTCCTAGAGGGCCCGCACCTGGGTAACCCCCTTGTGTGAACTCCCTTCTGGTACTTCCGGACACGTTCGCCACCTTATCGAGAGTACTCCCGGTTCTACGTACCGTCAGTTGGCGCGTCGGGCGGGGGGCTACGCTGTTCGGAGAACGAACACAGATCGGATCTTTGTTCATGCCCGATGACTACATGCTGGGCCAAACTTTTACTTTCGGCTCCTTCGAGCTCGCGCTCGACAACCATGAGCTGCTCTATGACGTCACGCCCTCCGTCAAGGTGAGATCAGCCTCGAGTTCCACTTCGATCGACACGACGACACCGTGTGCCTCCGTGCTCCTCCATCACCCTTGGTGTAGGGAGTGGCACCGACCACGACCAACCGCAGTGCGGCTGGGCCTTCACCAACCCACCAGCCCGCTCGCTACCAAAGCGTCAACATGATCTTCTGGGCCACCGACTCACACCAGGCTCAGAAGCTCACCCGACGCGTTGTCTACACGATCGCACCGGGCCCCACAGAGGTACTGGATTAGTCAGACTCTATGATCGTCTTCAACAACACCGACCATCCAGCACACGCTCTCCATCCGGGAAATTCGCACTGGTGGTAGATCTGATCGTCAAGGGCTTCCACCTTCCTCGTGTCCTGATGGACGACAGCAACGACTTAAACATCATCTTCCTCGACACTCTGGCTAAGATGGGGATCTCCCAGTCTGGTCTGCACCCCTCATAG
The DNA here is from genome assembly GCA_039707655.1 of Elymus sibiricus. Lineage (NCBI taxonomy): Eukaryota > Viridiplantae > Streptophyta > Magnoliopsida > Poales > Poaceae > Elymus > Elymus sibiricus. Next base: position 312,097,650 of record CM077666.1, read on the forward strand.
ACCGGTTTCCACGGTTTCATGTCAAGCGGGCAGGTGCACCCCCTCGGACAACACGATTTGAAGGTCATCTTCGGGGACGAGGAGAACTTCAGATAAGAAACAATCCGGTTCGAAGTTGCGCCATTCCGCACCGACCAACACCATCCTTGGCAGGCTGACCTACGTCAAATTCATGGCACTAACCTCCTACGCGTACCTCCAGCTCAAGATGCCAGGTCCGAGCGTCACGATAACAATTCGCGGCAGTCCCGAGAGGGCGCTTGAAGCGGAAGTCGCAAACGTGGAGCTCACCGAGGCCACACTAGCCTTAGTGAGCTCCACGTCTCGAAGATATCAAGATGTCCGTTGATCCTGCTGCAACAACGCTACCAGTCAAGCCCAGGTCGATGTCGGCTTTTCAGCCTGCAAAGGAAACAAAAACTTTCCAAGTCCACCCGGAAGACCCAGCGAAGAGGGTTATCATCGGGGGAGACCTACCCGAAGAGCAAGAAGCCGTCCTTTTGCAATTCCTTCGGAGTAATTGGCATATCTTCGCTTGGAGACCCGCGGACATGCCCGGAGTTCTGGCAAAGATTGCACAACACAGCCTCGACGTCCAGAAGGTCGCTAGGCCAGTCAAGCAAGCACTCCGCCACTTCACCACGGAGAAACGGCGGGCTATCGGCGAAGAAATAGCATGGCTCCTAGCTGTCGAGTTCATCAGGGAGGTCGCGCATCCTAAGTGGTTGGCCAACCCCGTGATGGTGTGAAAAAAGAACAAGCCCTGGCGCATGTGCGTCGATTACACTGACCTCAACAAAGCATGCCTAAAGGACCCATTCCCGCTGCCCCGCATCGACCAGGTCATAGATTCAACCGCATGATGTGAGCACCTCTGCTTCCTGGACGCCTACTCCGGCTACCACCAGATACGCATGAATGAGTCCGACCAGGAGAAAACATCGTTCATCGAGCTATTCGGACCATTCTAGTTACATCACCATGTCCTTCAGGCTAAAGAACGCTGGAGCCACATACCAACGCACAATGCAGAATTGTCTTCACGACCAGATCATCGTCAACATCGAAGCCTACGTCAACGACATGGTCGTCAAGTCAAGGACTGGATCCAACCTTCTCGTCGACCTCGAGCAGAGTTTCACCAACCTACATCGATTCAGCTTGAAGTTTAACCCCAAAAATTTGTTTTCCGGGTGCCCTCCGGACAGCTCCTCGGCTTCAAATTAAGGCTGGTCGGGTGAGAGATGGCCGTCTAATCACCCATAATTAGTTCATCATGATGGATCCGAGCACAAAGGACCCAGTGGCTCGAGAATTTTAGGCGAAGGTGCAAGATATCATCATACATTTCAGGAACCTCGAAGAAGAGCACAATGGACACACCGGAGGAGGGGACGGTGCACACGACGACGGCATGTGATGCGGCCATGTCGCCGGTTAATGCTTTTGTTCATGCAACCTATCAAAAACCATGTCGTGATTGCTTGATGTGTCAAATGTTTAATTTTGGAGGGAATCCAAGTGTTTGAATGAGAAAACAAGGATAAAAATTATGAAGGCTAAGATATGTCGACTCTGAGTTTGCCCGTCGTCTTGACAACCTCCATATCCATATACGACACACTATATTCATCATGGCGCTCGCTTAGAGTTGCTTTAACCATAGTAGCAAGAGGATGCCCCCACCATATACTTTGATAATTGAGTCGGAAGAAGAAGTTTTGATAATTTCGTTTGCTGACCCAACACGTGTTGTCCTTCGTATCCAGAAAGATACATAGAGCGAGCCCCCGAGCTCTCACAGAGCTTAGCGACATCTGGCCGTCCGATCGATTTGCTTGATGCGTTTCCGGCCATCGGATCGACCCCTTGGACGACCCAGGCCGTCGGATCGAGCCCGCGCTCCTGTAGCAATGAATAGTTTCACTCTCCAGTGTGCCACCGCGTTCAATTTCGGTGCCCCGCCGAGGGCAATTCCGTCATTTCGCGCACAGGGGGTATAAAAAGCAGCCGCTCCCGTGGAGATGACCTAGCCGCCTCCTCCCTCCCGCACTTGCGCGTCCTGCCCACGCCTCAGCTCTCTCCCCCCCTCCAAACCTTAGAGCATCACTAGTAGTACCCTCAAACCCTTAAATCCTCAAAAAATAACCGCTTTTTACGGGTTGAAACAAAAAAAACGCAAAGACTAGAACCCCTAAACCTCTAAACCCGTAAAAAAATTTAAAGGTTGGAGCCCGGGTCGCTCTCCCAGCCTCTAAAAGTGAGGGTTGGAGAGGGAAAACGCGGGTCGCTCTCCCAGCCTCTATTCCTTCGCACCGAAAGCGCGGGAGGGAAAAATCCGCCGCCCGCTTCCTCCCTCGCCCCGCTCGCAGCCGCCGGCCGGCGCCAAGCTCGCACCCGCCGGCCCCCGCGCGCCATGGAGCCGCCGTCCGCCTCCTCCCTCGCCCCGCCCGTCGCCCCGCCCCCAATCGCCGCCTCCGCGACGCCCGCGTCGGCCCAGCAGCCGCCCGTCCGGAGCCAGGCGCAGGTGGCGTCGGTGGTCGCCGCCACCCACGTCGGCGCCAAGCGGCGGCGTGCTGGACAGCACGTCGTCCCTCCGCACCCGGCCCCCGCCTCCTCCCTCGCCCCCGCCTCCTCCGTCGCCCCGGCCCCCGCCTCCTCCCTCGCCCCGCCCGAACTCGCCCCGCCGCAGCCGCCCACCACCAAGCGCCGTCGGAAGGGTGCTGCTGGCGCCAAGCTCGCCGCGGGAGGGACCCCGGTCGTGAAGAGGACCACCTCCCGGAAGAAGACCGCGCCCGCGCCCCCAATCGCCGACCCTCCGCCCGTCGTGCACGAGGTGCTCGACGGTATGCCCGCAACGACGACGTCGTTCATGGGACTTCTCCAAGGCGCGGAGGTGGACCTCGGGGCTCCTCCTCTCGAACCCTTTGGGTTTGGTGATGACTTGGAGGAAGAGGATGATGAGGAGGAGGAAGGGGAAGATGAGGAGGAGGTGACCGAGATAGAGGAGGAGGCGTTCGCCGCCGTTGCCCGCCCTCACTAGTAGTACCCTCAAACCCTCAAACCAGTTTAAGGGTTGAGAATTGGCATTTTTTGGCACTTTTAAGGGTTGAAAAACAGGGGCAAAGACTAGAACCCTCGAACCCAACCCTTATAACGGAATATTCCGTTATAAGGGTTGGATTCGAGGGTTCTAGTCTTTGCCGCAACCCCAACCCTTAAAACTGTCATTTGACATATCACAATTATCACTAGAAAAACACAATCAACCTTGAAACAAACTAGGAAATGAAAATCATTGATGCATGGTTTAATAGTTTACATCACAAAATCATCATCTTCCCCCTCTCATCGGCACCATCACCAAAAAGTTGCACCTCGGCGCCATCTCCTAGACCACTTCCACGTCCATCAAGCACCTCCATAGGCGCCGGTGGTGGAGTCCTCCACACCGCCATCGCCAACACCACTCATCGGAGTGTCACCTTGAACAGTAGAGGACGCACCACGGAATATCCTCTTCCTCTCCGCGATGTCCTCCTTGTAGTCCCTCCACCACATCAATTGGTCTTCATCCATGTCCTTCTTGGACATCATCATGTGCTCCTTCTCTTCCACCATGAGTTCTTTCCATGCCTTTGCTTCTTTAACCTTGATCATCCTCTCCTCCAAGTCGGCCTTGCGCTTGGCTTCTTCACGCCTTGCTTCAACTTGTGCAAGCTTCACCTCTTTCTTCTTCTCGGTGATAAGAAGCTTTGTCTCCAATGTCTTCATTGTCAATGTCTCCCTTGACTTCATCATATGCTCCATCTTCTCCCTTATGCTTGACGCTTCTCCTTCCATCTTCTTCCTTAGCTTATCCTTCTTGGTTCCCTCGGGCTTGCACAAGTTCCTTTCCTCCTCATCACTATCATCCATCCTAAGCATTGCCGCCTTCTTGGGTGCGGTCTCTTGATCAGTCAACTTCCACTTGTCAAAAGTTTGAAGAATTGCCCAAACATGCTTAAATGAGAATGCTTTGCCCTTGGAAGCGGCCATCTCCTTGAACCTCAAGTCGGCAATTGCCTCCTACAAACCCACCAATAGCATTGTAAACACACATAAGAACCTAACAATAGCATAGAAAATCAAAATAGATGTGAAAACACACACATGTACTCACATAGTCACTCTCCACGGTTCCACTAGGCGGTGCATCCTTCACTTGGTCCATTGCCGCACTCCAACGAGCACATTGGGGCTTCATCAACTCCCACCGGCCTTGAAGCGACCGGTATGTACGAGAGATGTACCCACCGGTCTTCGGCTTGATCTTGCAATAGGTGTCCTCTATGCGTTGCCAATAGCGTTTACCGGTTTGATCGGTACCGGTGCTTGCATCCATCCCCACATGTGCCCAAGCACGAACCAAGAGAATATCTTCGGCCTCGCTATAGTTTGCCGAGCGCACGGCGGGGCGGGCAACGGCGGCGAACGCCTCCTCCTCTATCTCGGTCACCTCCTCCTCATCTTCCCCTTCCTCCTCCTCATCATCCTCTTCCTCCAAGTCATCACCAAACCCAAAGGGTTCGAGAGGAGGAGCCCCGAGGTCCACCTCCGTGCCTTGGAGAAGTCCCATGAACGACGTCGTCGTTGCGGGCATACCATCGAGCACCTCGTGCATGACGGGCGGAGGGTCGGCGATTGGGGGCGCGGGCGCGGTCTTCTTCCGGGAGGTGGTCCTCTTCACGACCGGGGTCCCTCCCGCGGCGAGCTTGGCGCCAGCAGCACCCTTCCGACGGCGCTTGGTGGTGGGCGGCTGCGGCGGGGCGAGTTCGGGCGGGGCGAGGGAGGAGGCGGGGGCCGGGGCGACGGAGGAGGCGGGGGCGAGGGAGGAGGCGGGGGCCGGGTGCGGAGGGACGACGTGCTGTCCAGCACGCCGCCGCTTGGCGCCGACGTGGGTGGCGGCGACCACCGACGCCACCTGCGCCTGGCTCCGGACGGGCGGCTGCTGGGCCGACGCGGGCGTCGCGGAGGCGGCGATTGGGGGCGGGGCGACGGGCGGGGCGAGGGAGGAGGCGGGCGGCGGCTCCATGGCGCGCGGGGGCCGGCGGGTGCGAGCTTGGCGCCGGCCGGCGGCTGCGAGCGGGGCGAGGGAGGAGGCGGGCGGCGGATTTTTCCCTCCCGCGCTTTCGGTGCGAAGGAATAGAGGCTGGGAGAGCGACCCGCGTTTTCCCTCTCCAACCCTCACTTTTAGAGGCTGGGAGAGCGACCCGGGCTCCAACCTTTAATTTTTTTTACGGGTTTAGAGGTTTAGGGGTTCTAGTCTTTGAGTTTTTTTTGTTTCAACCCGTAAAAAGCGGTTATTTTTTGAGGATTTAAGGGTTTGAGGGTACTACTAGTGATGCTCTTAACCCTAGCGCTCTTAACCCTAGCTGCTCCCCACGCCGCCGCCGTCTGCTTCGCCCAGCCTGCCGGATCCCCGCCGTCGTCCTCGCGTGCACACAACAGGTGCTCCGCCTCTTCCTCCCATCCGGCCAGATCCGCAGCGCACGGCCTCTGGCGCTCGCTCGCGGCCCTCAGCCGTCACACCCTTCCTCCTCCCCTCCTGTCATTCCCCTCCCTTAGGCCGAGCCGCCGCCGGCCTCTGGCGCTCGCTCGCGGCCCTCAGCCGTCGCACCCTTCCTCCTCCCCTCCTGTCATTCCCCTCCCCTAGGCCGAGCCGCCGCCTGCTGCCGGCCCGAGGTCATCGAGGGGCACGGTGAGGTTGGTTCCCATTCTCCTCCCTCCTCTCTTTCTCTGCACCGCAGCCACTGACCCCCCTTGGATTCGATTTGGCAGGCCGTGTGCAGATGCCCTTGCAGACCCTGCCGTCGATGAGCTGGAACTTGCTGCAGCAGCATCTCCGACGAGCTGAGCTGCAGGTCTTTCTCTTTCTTCTGCATCCTTTTTTTCCTTGGATTTCAGCTCTAGATTATTAATGTTGCTAATATTTCTCTTGTCCTGTTTTGTGCAGCAGTAGCATGGATTCTGTACAGCAGAGGACGAGAAGGGCTTCTTTTCATCGTCTTCTGTTGTTGGGCGTGCGATGGAGGCGGCTACAAAATCGCCATGGTGAGTGAGCTATTTCAGCTCCTTTCCTTCTTCTGCTCCGCGCTCGTGGCCATCTACCCGGGGCTGTACCATGCAGGACCAATAATTTATTCGTGTAGCCCTCTGTAATGTTCATCCGCAGGTTTATGTGATATAATGCTTGTTTGATTAGCAAGGAGAAATGAGGTTCATGCCAAAGGCAGTGCCTTTTAATTAGTTAGTTGCATCCTTCCATTGTTAATCTAATTGGGTGTCCCCTGCTTGCAAGTCTGGTTCAAATCCTCCAAATTGGATGGCTGTTCTTCCTGCTACATGGAAATCTTTTTTTAAACAGTTCAGTTGTGTGCTGTTGTCTTTATTATTTTGGTACAAAAGACCTTTCATTAGTTGGTAGTACTAGCTAAGTCACTAGCAAGAAGCAGAACTATTCTGCAGAACCTTTCTTCGTTGGATTTGGTCACCACCAATCTGCTCCTACTATGCCTCCTCTGTTTTGCTGATTACTTGCTGCCCTACATTATGGTATACTTACACATCACCTTTAGATTTATGTGGTCACCACCAATCTGCTCCCAGAACTTCTCATTTTGTTTGTGCAGATTTTGTTTCTGTACGCCTACAAGGTGTTCGATGAAAGTCCCAGAAGGCTGTAGGGGAGGAGTGATCTGTGTAAGACATGTGATTTCATTCTTCAAAAAATTAGTTCCAGTCAATCATAACAAGATGATTTTCGTGGCCTATAATCTCTAAATGATCTTCATGTGATGTACTTGAATGACTACTTTTATCTTACCTTAAGACTTTTATTCAATCTTGGTATATTTATAATCTCCAGTTTGATTAGTTGTTTCAGACCAACAACAATGGTTTATCGTGTTCTTATTCCTGATTTAGTAGTACATCTGATTGGTGCTTTCTTTGTAGATAATAAAAAGTACTGGCAGGTGAACCAGTGTGTTATATGTCCTCATGCTTGCCCATGCTAAATGCTCTCCTCTCGGTAATACTATGATTGCTTTATTCTTAGGTATCTTGGTTAGCATCACTACTACTTTCAGAATTCAAGGTGCATGATGGATGCAAGGGTTTTTTTGCTCTGCTTTTTTATTATAAATAATGGGGTTACTATGACTACCTTGCTACTTGAATACTCACTGTGTATTAGATGTGAGTGATATATGGTCACATTCTTGCATCAGATCGCGCCCATTTTTATTCTCTTTTTCATGTTTTTATCCCTAACTTTGTTTTGGTACACCTCAGCCTGCTCACTCATCTTTCTGTTGTTGTCTTCCTGATCCAGATTATGCCCAGATCTCTACTGCCATCGACGCTCCATCTCCGGAGTCATCCTGGTATTTTACTTTGCATGCTTCTTTTCTATGGCTCTGTTCTCTTTGTGATGTTCTCTGCTTGGATTAATGCTAATTATGCTGTGCATTTTTGCATATCTAGCTCCTGATGGGAGCCACATTTTATTCCCCTTTCGGTATTGTGAATGCTTGTGGTTGTAGATTGACATTATTGAAGCAAGGACCCTGTGTAAATAAATGTTACAGGTGACCACATGTGGGTAGGCTTGTTGGTTAGGAATTACGTAGCCTTGGTACCCCAGACCAATATATTCAGTTAATCGGTTTTTAATCTGGATACACCGAGCAAAATTATATATGCTAGCTCAGTTGTGTATAAATTTGTTTTTATAATAGTCAGATCCAACCTTTGTATTTGCTTTGCTTGTTGTACTTTGGTTAGAAGCAAATAATGTGATGTTGTCCTGTTGTGATATCCACACTATCAATATCAAAGTGTACAGGTCTATTCCTTTTTTATCATTTTCACTTAATCTTCCCTGTCCTGTTCATTTTTTGAAGCTGAGTATTGTATGAGGTCCTACACTCTTCCAGCTTGCTATATTTGTTAAACACATACTGCAATGGTGGGTGATTACTTTAGTTTCATATTTTGACAAGATAGTCTTTCTGTATGTCAAGTAAAATCATGGAAAAATGCCTGATGGGGAAGAGTTTTTGTGTTTTAGGAGCAATGTACACGATACATATGCAGTCCTCATTGGTCAACAACTCAATGGATAAAAGCCATGGGCGCATGTTCTCTTTACAAAGTGGAAGTGAAAACCTTCATGTGTTTCAGAAGGCATGCTTACTTGTGGTGATGCCAAACTTTTCTTATTGCAAACGTTGATGGTTGTGTCATGTCACTATCACCAGTGCAGTTCATGAATATTTCAGTTGTAGCAAATGATCATGCCTTAGGAATCTGTATTCATAGTTGTTTGATTCTATCATGCTTGCTTCTCTCTTTCTACTCAGTTACACCAGGCAGATCAAATGATTTTTTTTCTTTTCTTTTTTATTATAAATAATGGGGTTACTATGACTACCTTGCTACTTGAATATTCACTGTGTATTAGATGTGAGTGATATATGGTCACATTCTTGCATCAGATCGCGCCCATATTTTTTCATTGCCTTAGTTATCCCCATTAATTTAGTCTTTTAGTATATTTCTTTCATGTTGATGTGCTGCTCTAGATTTGTATCCTGGTCAGAATGCGCATATTTGTAGATGACACTGAGATTATACTGAATTAGTCTGTGGATGGAGACTTTGGGATCATAATATCTAACAAAAGAAGCAACGATTTTGGTAGCCAGTGCTCGTCGGCGGGACGGTGCAAGGCGCAACTCCGACGCGGGTCCTTGCCGGTTGGACGGCGTTCAGGCGCAACCCCGGGGCCCACTGAGTACTGCCTCGGCTACAACCTCACTCGGTGAGCTCCATCTTCCTCCTGCTCCTCTGCTTCGGCTACTGTATCGGACATGGCCGTGGCTATATTGATGTGGTGCTCGTCTGGTTTACATGTGGATGCCCTGGTCCTATAGCTATGCTCCTGGATGTGCTAAATTGATCAGTGGCGTTCGTGCTAGGGCGATGATGATTAACCTTGGCTGAAATAAGTGTGCCTTTGAGCAATCGAGGCACCTGTGGGTATCAAGTTGGATCCTCCCTCTTGTATCTAGAATCCTTTTTGATCCTGTGATACTTGTTGTTCTGTCCTTGGATGGTCATTCTTGTTGAGTGATAACCAGGGCAGCTCCACTGTATAAACAGATTGATCTGGTGATAAGAGATGACAGTGGTAGGTTATATGATCGTGGAAAGGCGAATCTGAGCCCACTATGCAATGAACCCTGAACCCTTTTTATTTGTATTTAAAGGTGTTGTTTATTTATGTTCCAGTGTTTATAGCCGTCTTATGTGGTTTACATGTGGATGCCCTGGTCCTATAGCTATGCTCCTGGATTTGCTAAATTGATCAGTGGCGTTCGTGCTAGGGCGATGATGATCAACCGTGGCTGAAATAAGTGTGCCTTTGAGCAATCGAGGCACCTGTGGGTATCAAGTTGGAACCTCCCTCTTGTCTCTAGAATCCTTTTTGATCCTGTGATACTTGTTGTTCTGTCCTTGGATGGTCATTCTTGTTGAGTGATAACCAGGGCAGATCCACTGTATAAACAGATCGATCTGGTGATAAGAGATGACAGGGGTAGGTTATATGATCGAGGAAAGGCGAATCTGAGCCCACTATGCAATTAACCCCGAACCCTTTTTATTTGTATTTAAAGGTGTTGCTTATTTATGCTCCAGTGTTTATAGCCGTCTCATGTAAAGATTTCTTCTCTCTCATAACTTTATTGCATGTAAGCTGTTCTCGATCTTTTATTGTTTGCTGTTGGTCCTTGATTTAATCTGGTTAAGAGTAAGTTGCTCTTTGTTTTTCTGGGATAAACGATGGTTTGGCAATGCTATTGGTTCTTCATGAGGAGTTCAAGGAGGATTTCTAATATTATTTTATTGTTAACGAGTCATGGCAGTAAGCTTTCTGTATTTGTTCGCCGTGAGGAGCAATGGGGCATTGCACACTTATGTATACTTCTACCTGGTTATCGTTGGCCTTTTGTATAAAGGCCTTGCTCTAATTATTTATGGTCCTTCTTCCCTAATGTGTATTATGAATGGTTTTTCGACGTGTGGAATGTATTCCTAATCTTGATCTATAGAACCACCTTTCTGAACTTGATGTCTCAGTTGTACTGGACAATGCTTATTTGGCCAGATGCTCATGGGTTAAGTTATTTGATGCATTGCTTTCACTATCAAATTGTCCGCTGCTTTGAGCATCTGGCTCCATACTGTATTGTTTTTTATTTGGTGCACTGGACCAAGAGCTCATGGAGGGAGCTCTTCTCCCCCGCGCGGCGACAGCAACAGGGAAAATCCAGTCCACGGTGCCACCGATGAACAAGATGAACAAGGTAAACACGAGCTGTCGGTCGCTTATAAATTTCGTACTTCTGTAGTGTCGATCTAGGGTTCATGTGAGTGAATCTTACTGTTCTTTGGGCTGTGTATAAAAATGCTCCACGGTTGTCAGTAGTAGCTGTAGTTCTATTGTTGTGAGGGTCTCATGGTCCAGTAGAATGCCCTTTTCAGAGAGAATACTCCAGATCTATTGACTGTGATTTTGTTGTGGTATTGATTTTTATTTAGTATGAATACTCACCTAATGAATCTATTAAACGATCTAAATACCACCGATTCACAGATTAGCTTGTGCCACCGTTGTTTTTTTACTTATCGTGTCACTCTTATTTATGAGCCTGGCCTGGCACATTCTGTTTTCAAATATATTGTACCTATCTATAATAAGAATACTGCATGTGCAGGATACATATATGTTACTTCTCATGCATGTGATAACTTCTTTGGACACATTTGTATAGTGTTGGAGCCTCATTTCTGCAGTTCCTTGACACAATGTGATACTCTGCATTGTTAAGTATACTTAATTTGATTTTATAGATAGGGCTGCTACTTTATATTCTGGTAAAGAAGAGGATGATGTTTTGGTCCATGATATTATAATTGATGTGGTTCTTCCATGAACCAGTATGTGATTATTTCCAGTTTTGCAACGGAGTGAGTAACTAGAAACTTTAGCATGTTCTAATTTTAATGCATACGTATCTTGTGATTGTGGAAATAAAAACTTACTAACCTTTGACCGCAACATCAAATGATATGTTATCAATTTTTCATTGAGCTTTGGAAGTTGGATCTGCCACTATACATATATGTGAGCTAATATTGAACTTAATGTCGTTTGATTAACTTTTGTAGTCTCATGACCCTACTGAACTTGATGCTATCTTCATTTTCGCATGGACTAAATGTTTCTTTTTTGTCTTGAACCTGAGAGCGGCTTTTTTTCCTTTTAGTTAGCCTCTCCGGTGCTATGGGTCGACCCGTTTGATTTCCCATTTTGCTATGACCAGTGGGCATTTCCTGTGGGCTTTCGTTCGCTTATTGAGTTGCTCAGCTTTGTTATAATATTTCTGAGCACTTATAATGTCCATAGTACGCTATGCTTTTAGGACATAATTTTTCATTGTGTGTTGATGCAGTTATGGTGTCCTTTACGAGATAATTTTATGTACTGGCCATTCTCTTAGGAGATTTTTTGTTTCATTATGTTGGTTGACCATTCTCTTAGATCATTTTTTGTTTTGGTGATCATTCTTTTTAATGACCACTGATGTAACTCTGTGGTACTCTCTCTCTCTCTCATCTTACCGCTGCTTCTCTCATCGTCTTGGATTGCAGGTCACCACCATCACGGGCCGGGACAAGGTCTGTGCAGTAGCTTGGATGGGATCTCCACTGATTTATCTCCTTCGCTGCTGTAAGCGGAGGCTCTTATATCTGACATATTAATCTCATGCATTAGTTTTGCTTTTGCTCTCTTATGTTCCTGCTCTAAGTGTTGAACCTAATGTCATCTAATTAGCTTTTGTATTCTCATGACCATACCGAACTCGATGCTGCCTTGCTTATGGGATGTACTAAATGCAATTAGCTATTGTAATCTTATGACCGTGTTGAACTCGATGATGCCTTGCTTCTGGTACAAGACTGAATGTTTTTTTTTCTCTTGAACCTGAAAATCAATTGTTCTGTTAAATAGATGTGCTAAACTTGCCTTCCTACTAATGCAACATGTGTTTGATCTTTATCCGGTTGGACAAGTCGTTCGGACCGGCACCCTCGCGCCAAGGCGCGATCCCGATCTAGTTCATATACTAGCAGGGAAGGATAGGAGAAAAACAGTATGCCCAAAACCACGGTCCGAGCACACGGGAAAGCAACCGGTTGACGCAGTCAGGCGCGGATCTTCACCTACCATGCCAATGCCCCAACCAACCAACCAATGATCATTTGGAAGTAGTCGAACTAATCCAACCTGCAAAATTCCCAAGAGAAATACAGCTGGTATGAACAGAGGAAGGCGAGCCCGTCTTTCTGATCCGGCGGCCAACAGCACCACCGTTAATTAGATTATTATAAGCAAAAACTGACCTAGTAGTTGCCTTGCACATACCCATGCTTGCTTGATTAGTTTGCCTAATCATCGTGATCCATCTTTCATGATGCATGGGCAGAAGGAAAGTAGCAAGAGGACTGTATTTACTCTGAGAATACTAGTAGTAATTTCTTTGGCGTCGACACATTTTCTTTCAGAAAAATAGCTCTAAACCACGAGACAAGCATCTAACCAACCTGACCAAAAAGGGTTTCCTCCCGCTTTATATTATAAAGCAACAGCATCTAACCAACCTCACAATGACTTGGGCCTTCAGGAGCAGCCAATAAGTCACCTTCCGGTTATAGTCAAACACAAAGCGCCCAAAACACCGCGTGGTATGGTTGTGAACTTGGGATGCTGAAATTGCTGATTCTGCATAACCGGGTGAGATGTTTTTCTCCTCTGAAAGCTCATCCCCGCACTAGCCCCCGGTTCTTCTTACCGTCTCCTTTCTTCTCGTGAAGTCGTAAGCGAAGAGCTGGTTCTTCTTACAGTCTCCATGGGACCTGCCGGCCTCTTGTTCATCGTGATTGCAGCTGCAGCACCATTGCTCTCTGCGTCGCAGCGTTTCGGCTACCCTGCAGCGAACCTCTCGACGCTGTGGATCAACAACAAAGCCTTCCTCCCGCACAGCGTCAGCTACTCCGACGGTTCAGCCGTGCGGGCCATTCTCCTCCGTTCACCGAAAACCTTCTATGGCCCCTCCTTCGCCGCAGGCAATGTTTTAAATAGCGGGCTATGGAAAATAGCGGCGGGCCTAAAAATTAGCTATAGCGGGCTATTTGTGAAGGCGACCATTTAGCGGCTATTTAAAACTATGCGCAGGATTCGTCTGCGCCTCCCCCTGCGACGTGTTCCTCTTCGCCGTCTTCATTGTCTACACCAATAGTGGTGCCAAGATCACCATGCCGACTACTGGGACTCCACAGGTGGTCTGGTCTGCCAACCGGGCTCGCCCTGTCAGAGAGAACGCGACCCTTGAGCTTTCCTCGGATGGAAACTTGATCCTCCGTGATGCTGATGCTAGCCTGGTCTGGTCGAGCAGCAGCTCTGGGCGGTCTGTAGCTGGCATGATGATCACCGAGGTCGGTAATTTGGTGTTGCTTGATCAGAAAAATGCAACAGTGTGGCAGTCATTTGCTCACCCTACTGATGCATTGGTCCCTGGGCAGTCACTTCTGGAAGGTATGAGGCTCGTAGCAAGTACGTCTGCAACAAATTGGACAGAGAATCAGTTGTATATGACAGTTCTCCCTGATGGATTGTATGCTTATGTCGGATCCACACCACCACAACTCTATTTTTCGAAATTGGTGAATAAAAACAACACAGCAAAGGATCCAACAAAGGTTACCTTCATGAATGGCAGCCTCAGCATCTCTGTGCAGTCCAAGCAACCAGATGAATCAGACACGACTATCCAATTACCAGCAGCTAACTCCACCCAGTACATGAGATTGGAGTCAGATGGGCACCTGAGGCTCTACGAATGGTCTAATGCAGATGCAAAATGGGCTGTAGTGTCTGATGTAATCAAAATATTCCCTGATGATTGTGCCTTTCCAACAGTCTGTGGAGAGTATGGTATATGCACAGGGGGGCAATGTGTTTGTCCGCTTCAGAATAATTCTAGTTCAACCTACTTCAAGCCGGTCGATGAGAGGAAGCCAAATCTTGGTTGTGCGTCACTGACTCCAATCTCTTGTCAGGAAATGCAACACCATCAGTTGTTGACTCTTACAGACATTTCTTATTTTGACGCCAGCCACGTCGTTGTGAACGCAACAAACGGAGAAGACTGTAAGCAAGCTTGCTTGAAGAACTGCTCCTGCAGCGCCGTGATGTTTAGGTATGGCCAGAATGATTCCGATGGAACGTGTCTGTGGGTGACGAGGGTCTTCTCCTTGCAATCAATACAACCTGAAATTGTTCACTACAACTCCTCTGCTTACCTCAAGGGGCAGCTTAGCCCCTCAACTTCTGCCTCTAATGCAAACAAAAAGAAAGTGATGTTAGGTGCTACACTTGGAGCTATTACTATTCTTGTACTTCTAGTCATTGCTGTCATTCTTTATGTGCGAAGGAAGAAGAGGTACCAAGAGTTAGATGAAGAACTAGATTTTGATCAAATTCCTGGAATGACAGTGAGGTACTCATTCGAAAACTTGAGAGAATGCACTGGAGACTTTAGTAAAAAGCTCGGAGGTGGTGGGTTTGGAACAGTTTTTGAAGGGAAAATAGGTGAAGAGAAAGTTGCAGTAAAACGTTTGGAAGGTGCTAGACAAGGAAAGAAAGAATTCTTGGCCGAAGTCGAGACTATTGGCAGCATTGAACACATCAATCTTGTTAGGCTGATCGGCTTTTGTGCAGAGAAATCTGAAAGGCTTTTAGTATACGAATATATGCCGAGAGGGTCACTTGATAGGTGGATCTACTACCGCCATAACAATGCCCCTCTTGATTGGTGCACCCGGCACAGGATCATTCTAGATATTGCCAAAGGCCTATGCTATCTCCACGAGGAGTGCAGGCAAATAATTGCTCATTTGGACATCAAACCACAAAATATTCTCTTAGATGAGAATTTCAATGCCAAAGTGGCTGATTTTGGACTATCTAAGCTAATAGACAGGGACCAAAGCAAAGTAATGACAATGATGAGGGGCACACCTGGGTATCTGGCACCTGAATGGTTAACGTCCCAAATCACTGAAAAAGTTGATGTCTACAGCTTTGGAGTTGTTGTCATGGAAGTAATTTGTGGAAGAAAAAATATTGACATATCTCTTCCTGAGGAGAGTGTTCAGCTCATCAAATTGTTACAGAAAAAGGCTGAAGATAATCAGTTTATCAATTTGATTGACAACCATAGTGAGGACATGGTCTTACACCAAGAGGAAGCAGTTCAATTGTTGAAGCTTGCAATGTGGTGCCTGCAAAATGATAGCAGTAGAAGGCCTTCAATGTCATCGGTGGTCAAGGTACTGGAAGGTTCAATGAATATAGAAACTAACATTGATTGCAACCTTATGAATGCAAATCCAGTAATGTCTGTCCAGCATAATCAATCAACATATTCAGTTCCACCTGAAGCATCGATTTTATCTGGCCCGAGGTGAAATGGGCGCTACTGTAACTTATAAACTTATAAACTTCAGGCTTTGTAACTACTTTTGTATCCTATCTTATTTATACTTTGGAAGTATGTTTTAAATGGCACCTAGATACTAGTAATTTGTAGGCAATATATCTTACTGATTTCTGGTGAAGCTGTGACTCATGACTTCAAAGCAAGAAAGTATGTAGCACCCTGTGATGTAAGCTAGTTGAAACACCATAGAAAAGTGACCTAGGGGGCAGTTTGAAGGAAGAAATACTCTAAGAGCACATGTAATGCAAAGTGCTTATAGATGAATGCTCAAGGAGAGAGATTATTACTATTCACTAAGCTCTTGTACAAAAAGTTAACACCTACAGTACTTGTTTAGGTGCTTCAATTGTTTACCGCACAGGGTAGCAGCAATCTAAGACCTTCTGTCAAGAAAAACAAAGATCAAATCATGTGGCTCAAGCTCAGTTGGCAGTGACTGAAGGTGCTACGGAGAGGATTAGATCAGTGGCACCGAATAGCTAGAAGCTCCGGCATGAGGACGAATCTGTAGGTGCCATGAGGAGACGCGCTGCTGACAGCAAAATGAGGCGCCTCAAGGTTCCTCAGCCCCAGCCGCCACACGCCCACACCTGGCCTTAGGTGTGGCTTGCAGGCTTGCAGGGACATCAATGGTGGTCCCCAGAAGCATTGTAATTCCATGGGGCATGAGGGCCAGCACACTGGCAATACACAGTGATTGGCTCCATGGGGCATGTGCTTTGAAGATGAACAACCAAAGTTTACAGATACGGTACTTGTCCTTAAGTTGTTTGAATACATATGGCTTTTAGGATGAACTCAACAAGATGGTAGTAACGACTTTGCTACACGATTAATAAAAAGAAAATTTCAGTCACACCAACTAAATCTTTATTGTTCTATTTCAGGATTTTTTTTATTTGTCTAGAACATACAAAATCTTGCTCCAAGGGATAAGCTTATCACAATTTTTTTTTCTAGAAGGCTCAACAACTGGTGCTTTTATTTCTAATACAAATTAAGCAAGGGAAAAGAGTATACTTACTATTTAATGGAAGTAAACAAAGAACAAAAAAGATCAAGTGTTAGGCTCGTCAATTGTTGTTTTCTGCACCCATTATCTTATCATGAAAAACTGCAATGCCCTCTCATGTTCATCCCGTAAAAATGAGGCTTGCAAGTGGTAATGGCCATTGGGAGTTACATGTATTCTTTTACATAATTGGCTTTTCGCTACTTGTCATTGCCGCTCTGTCCCGTGATTGAAATATTGCAAGCTTTACTACGGACTGCCCAAGCAAGAAGAAAGCAGCAATGCCAACTAGCAAAAAATAATGATAAAAAAAATCGGAAACTCTTGATGACCAATACGAATTGCATGTCTGATTTTCAGAGGATGAGCATGAAAGGGCGCTACAATGTTTGCATGATAAAATATGGGTGCAGAAAACAAAAATGATGGGCATAACACTTAACTTTCTTTTGTTTCTTTGTATAGTTCAAATAAGTAGCTGTTGCTTCATTTGTGTTCAATAAAAGCGCCAGCAGTCCGTAACATTGTAGTAAGTAGTAACAAGCTTGTACGTTGTAGTAAGATTTTCTATGTATCATTCTGGAAAAGTTAAAACTTAAAAGGGAGCCCAAAATATTAAATAAAGATTATGTCACTATGGTAGAGATTTTCGTTTGTGGGTGGTGTAGCAAAGTTATTAGAGTGTTAGTATCATCTTGTTAAGTTGATCCAATAAGCATTTCCATGGTTTCACAAATATACCGGGCAGAACCGCTGCTATTTGTGAAAGAGCAAAGCATGTTTGTATATGATGATTTAGTTCACCATATCAAGGATCACTTTGGAGATGGCCATTTCAACAACTAGCTATATCGTGTGAAAGTGTGTATGTTATGGTTAAATTTAGTTTTTAGTTATGTAATGCAAATTCTTGCAATGCATTGATATGTATCCAGTCGTTCAATTAAATTATTTGGAGAAGGTGACCAAGATGTGTTATCGTATCTAAATCTAGTGACTAAATTGTTTGTTCTCATCAATTATAGTGGAAAATATTGAGATCAACTACAGTGAGTAGAATATTCTGGAACATAGGTTTAGGGATGTAGTAGCAAAATGAGTAAATCACAAAATGAGTTTAGAAGTTGTTGTCGGTGTACTAAAGTATGGGTCTTTTTAGTACCCCTTACTTGTGCACGGGCAGTTGTAGCCGTGCCGCGGCAAGCCTTGCCGGGGGATAGCTAGGAGTAATCACAAGACTAGGATGCCAAGAAGGCGTTCAAGTCAACGATCAGACAGAAGACCAAAGGGTTGCGGAGGCCCGGCAAGACCCTTGCCGGCAAGGCCTCGCACCCGGCAAGGCCTCGCACCCGGCAAGACCCGGTCCCGGCAAGCCCCGGGTCCGGCAAGGATTCAGCCCCGGCAAGGCTCTGCACAGTGCAGCGCTATCGCTCCAGTGCAGCGGCTAGCCTTGTCGTTTAGGGCTTGTCCTCATGGTGACGTGGCGTAATGCTGGCCACGAGATGCTTAAGCGGTGCTGATGGGATGGCTGCTTTTCCCATCCCCCGTAAAGCTTTTCCAAGCCCAAGACGCTAAGGGACACCTTGACGGACACCTCACGGTGCATTTAATGAGTTTGTCCTAGGACGTCAGGGTTAGGTATGATAACACTGTGATAACACTGTAGCTACTTTCCACCTCATGCCTTATCTCGTACGCCACTGTGGTAGCCCCTTTGACTGATATAAAAGGAGGCCCGAGGCGTACAGAGAGGGAGAGAGCACTTCTGAGATTGGACCCGTTCTGCATGCGCAGCTACCGAGCACTGTAGCTCCCAGAACTTAGCCAAGAACATCCACTGTAATACAATCAAAGCAGGAGTAGGGTTTTACGCATCCGTGCGGCCCGAACCTGGGTAAAATCCCCCGTGTGCTGTTCGTTAGATCTGCTCTTTGTGCAACCCTCTCCCCTTGCCGAACCGTAAAGGGATCCCCTTGATCCCATAGGTGTCCGTTTCCCACGACATCTTTGGCGCGCCAGGTAGGGGGTGATCGAGGTTGTGCGAACCTGATCTAGAGATCAGCGCGTCAGATCTTTGATCATCTTCACCACCATGGCTCCCAAGAAGAAGGGTTTCACGGCGGTTGGTCCATCTGCATCCGTCGTGCCTGATGCTGCGCGCACAGGCGACGGGGTAGACGCGGGTGGAGGAAGTGGAGGCTCCGAGCTTCCACGGCGTTCCGGCGATCCGAGCCGGACGAGCAACAGGTCCAAGGATGGAGCTGCGCAACCCGCGGGTGGTGCAGCGACTTCCAAGGATGGAGCGGCGCCTTCCAGGACGACCACGCTGGTGCATGCACCGCGACCTTCTCAGGACGCGCATGACGTGCAGCACCGTGACGTCGGTAGATCCAAGCATCCCCATGGGAAAACCCCTGCGCATCACTCTCAAGATGTGCGGGGCCAAGATCCGCGCCAGCGCGCTGGTGGAAGCCGCGCGCGGGTGCAGAGTCGTGATGATGCTCCTTCTAACCCTGTTAGGAGTTTGAGCACCTCACGTTCTTCGCACCTGTCGCCGCCGCCTACGCCAGCGGAGGCGTTGGCGCGAGCTCAGCTGCTCCTAGACTTCCCTCCTGCCACGGAGAAGCTAGACGAGTGGCGAGCCACTATCCAGAGCCTCCTCAGCCTGGCTGACAACGGCAGACCGCAGCAGGGTGAACCCTCACGGCTGCAGTCGTCTAGGCTGGTGCGTGGCGATGGAGAAAGGACCAGAGCTGGAACGACTACGTTGCGTTCCCCTCCGCTGCATCAAGAGCGGTCGTTAACTCGACGGACCAGCGCCCGTGAGGATGATTCCACGGCGTCATCTGATCCGCGGGTTCGCCGCGACCAACGTCACGTTCTTCGGGAACGGAAGAAGGAGGACGCTCGAACCACCATCGAGCGCCGAAGGGAAGCGCGTCGCCAGTCCGACAAGCGCGTTGGGACTGCTGTTGACGAGCCCGTGCCAGGGTACCCTGGCTGCCTACCTTACGAGGTATGTTGCCCAACGTTTACTCGTGAGCTGCGGCAAGTCCAGTGGCCCAGCTCCGCTCCTTCAGGCCGGAAGTACCGGAGAAGTATGACGGCAAGACCCATCCGTCCGAGTTCTTGAGCATCTACACCATCGCGGTGCGGGCTGCCGGGGCTCGTGACGATAAGGTGCTGGCCAACTACTTTCCGTTGGTGCTGAAGCCCAACGTTAGATCGTGGTTGATGCACCTGCCCGAGAATTCCATTTCTTCTTGGGCCGACCTGTGCCACCAGTTTGTTGGTGCCTTCACCGGCGGCCATCAAGCTCCTGGCCAGGAGAGTGATCTGCATATCATCCCCCAGAAAGAGGGCGAAAGTTTGTGCAAGTATATCCAAAGGTTCAGCCGCATCCAGCACAACATTCCTGACGTTCATCCCGCCGCCGTCATTAGCGCCTTTCATCAGAATGTGCGCAATCGTAAAATGCGGGAGGAGCTGGCAATGAACAAAGTCAGAGACGTCGCCGAGCTCTATGCTTTGGCCGACAAGTGTGCACGGGCAGAGGAAGGAAGAAGACTCCCCGGCGAGAACGCTGGCGCCGGAGTCGACTCCGAGAGCGAAGACGCTCCTGCCCCGGCAAAGAAGGGAAAGCGGAAGAATAGGAAGCGCAAAGGCAAGGCCGTGCTTGCCGTTGAAGGTTCCGGCAACACCGGCACCGCCAAGAAGTCCAAGACCGACGACCCCGGCAAGGAGGTTGCCGGGTGTGCGGCGTGTCAGGCCTTGACGGCTGCCGACAAGCCAGAAGGATCCGGCAAGCAGTACTGCAAGATCCACCGTACCAAGGGCCATGATCTCCAAGACTGCCGGCAAGTGGAGGAGCTTGTCGAGAAGCAGCGCGCCGAGTACGAAAGGCGTGACAAGGAGAGAGCCCAAGATGGTGCCGGAGGGTCTGACAGGAAACGCGGTCGAGGAGGTCGCCGCGGCAAGCCCAGGCAGCAGCAAGAGAAGCCTGCCCGGGGCCGTGACAAGAAGGAAGGGGATGGAGATGAAGAGGAAGATGATGGCGAGTCTAGTGAGCGAAAATTCCAGAAGGCAACGGAGGTTATGTGTGTCGATGGAGGTGCTTCGTTGCATTTCTCTCACCGCCAACTCAAGCGGTGGGCACGTGAGATTAATGCGGCAGAACCCTCTATTGGTGCACAGAAGCCACTGAAGTGGTCCCACACGCCCATCATTTTTGATGCCGAGGACCACCCAGACCGCACAACCGCGGTCGGGTGCCTGCCGCTGTTGGTCTCACCAACAGTTCGCAACCTCAAGGTAACAAAAATGTTGGTTGACGGTGGGGCCGGCCTGAACTTGATCTCGCCGGACGTCATCAAGAGGCTGCAGATTCCTGACGAGGACCTTGAGGAGACAGGCTCTTTCCAAGGGGTCAATCCGGGAAGGAACCAGCCGAAAGGCAAGATCACGCTGCCGGTAACATTCGGCAGCGAGCTGAACTTTAGGACGGAGAAGGTCGTTTTTGACGTCGCCAAGATTCCGTTACCTTATAATGGAATCCTTGGCCGCCCAGCGCTGGCTAAGTTCATGGCGGCCTCGCACTACGCCTACAACGTCTTGAAGATGCCCGGCCCAATGAGCGTCATCACTGTCCACTCTGACAAGAAAGACGCGCTCATTTGCACCGACAAGCTTTACCGGGAAGCAGTTGCAGCGTCCGCCGCCAAAGCGCATGCTCCTGCCGCTCAAGATCCCGGCAAGAAGAAGAAGCCCGGCAAGACCTCTGGTACAAACTCCGGCAAGCGCGCCTCTCCGGAGTGCTGCGCTACCGTCGAGGATGCACCAGAGAGCTCTGCCGGCCAGACCAAGAAACCCAAGACTGCTCCACCTGAGACCAAGAAGGTGCCCGCCAAGGAGGATGGGATGGGAGGAACTTTCACCATAAGTTCCACCCTTAATGACAAATAGGAAAGCGCGCTCGTTGCTTTCCTGCGGGTGAATGTCGATGTGTTTGCATGGCAACCATCTGACATCCCCGGTGTTCCCAGGGAAGTAATTGAGCACCACCTAGCTGTCTGTCCCCACGCGCGGCCCGTCAAGCAGAAGGTGCGGAAGCAAGCTTTGGAGCGGCAAGAATTCATTGCCGAAGAGATTAAGAAGCTTGAGGCGGCATGCCTGGTTAGAGGAGTCCTCCATCCTACATGGTTGGCCAATCCAGTTGTTGTGCGCAAGGCGAACGGTAAATGGAGGCTATGTATTGACTTTACAGATATCAATAAAGCCTGTCCGAAAGATCCCTTTCCCTTGCCGCGCATCGACCAGATTGTGGATTCCACTGCCGGCTGCGATTTGCTGTCATTTCTTGACGCATACTCAGGCTACCACCAGATCTTTATGGCGAGAGAAGAAGAAGAGAAGACCGCGTTTATCACCCCATGTGGCACATACTGCTTCTTGCGTATGCCTTTCGGGTTGAAAAGTGCTGGGTCGACCTTCGCGAGAGCTGTCCAGATTGGTTTCGAGACCCAGCTCCATAGAAATATGGAAGCTTACATGGATGATATAGTGGTCAAAACCAAGGACAAGGCAACGCTCATTCAAGATCTGGAGGAGACTTTTGCAAACCTGCGCAGGATCAACCTGAAGCTCAATCCCGAGAAGTGCGTGTTTGGCGTTCCATCCGGCAAGCTTCTCGGGTTCTTTGTATCTCAGCGTGGAATTGAAGCCAATCCCAACAAGATCAAGGCAATTGAGCAGATTGAAGCGCCGAGACGAGTTAAGGATGTGCGCCGACTTGCCGGCTGCGTTGCTGCTCTGAGCAGGTTCATCTCCAAGTCCGCTGAGCGCGCCCTGCCATTTTTCAAAATTTTGAAGAAGGCAGGTCCAATGAAATGGACTCTAGAAGCGGAGGCAGCGCTGCAGGATTTGAAGAAGTACCTCTCCTCTCCGCCAATACTAGTCGCACCTAGGCCACAAGAGCCGTTGCTGCTATATCTAGCGGCAACGAATCAAGTGGTTAGTGCTGCGCTGGTGGCAGAGAGAGAAGCGGAGAAGGATGCAGCGGCAACGGCAGGTCCGCCAAGCGACTTGCCGGGGCCAGCCCCGGCAGGATCTGGTGCCAACGAGGAAAGATCCGCGCAGTCAAGTCAAGCAGTGCAGAAGAAGAAGATGGTGCAGCGCCCAGTCTATTTCGTCAGTTCCCTGTTGCAGGGGGCTAGATCGAGATATTCTGGCGTGCAAAATCTGCTCTTCGGCCTCCTTATGGCCTCGAGGAAGCTGCGCCATTATTTCCAAGCACATGAGATTACCGTCGTCACTCGCTTTCCACTGCAACGGATTCTCCAGAACCCAGAAGCAACTGGCAGGATTGTCGAGTGGGCGTTGGAGCTGTCATGCTTTGGTCTCAAGTTTGAAAGTTCTTCAACTATCCAGAGCAGAGCCTTGGCAGAGTTCATTGCAGAATGGACCCCAACGCCAGACGACGAAGTTCAAGAATCAGCGATTCCCGGCAAGGAAACAGATCGCGAATGGATTATGTACTTTGATGGGGCTTTTTCGCTGCAAGGCGCCGGTGCCGGCGTGCTGCTTGTCGCACCCACCGGAGAGCACCTCAAGTACGTCATCCAGATGCATTTTCCACGGGAGAGATCGACCAACAACACGGCAGAGTATGAAGGACTGCTTGCCGGTCTCAGGATAGCGGCAGACCTTGGGATCAAGAAGCTCATCGTCAGAGGTGACTCCCAGCTCGTCGTGAGGCAGGTCAACAAAGATTCCTCCTTGAGCTCGCTGGCGGCGGCGACGATGATTTCCCCGTCAAGATGTTCTCCTTCAACCAGCTCTTCGATGATTGCCGACCCTGGCATGCTCACAACGTTTTTGCCGGCCCTGATGTATTGGCTTGAGGAAGGGGCTTTGGACGACGAGGGTTGGTCTTCGGCAGTTGAGGGCCCCGCGGCAGTAGAAGCGCCTGGCGCTCCTGCAGCGGAAGCGCCGTCAGTATGGCCACGGGTCTCCTCGCCGGCTCCCTCGGCGGACGTCTTGGCGGCCTCCTCTTGTGCGGCCTTGGTGGCCTCAGCGGCAGCGGCCTTGGCGGCCTCGACAGCAGCAGCCTCGGCGGCAGCAGCTTTGGCGGCCTCCTCAGCGATAACCTTGTCGGCTTCAGTGGCGGCATCCTTGGCAGTCTCTTCAATGACAACGTCAGTGTCCATGAGCTCTGTCAGAAGAAGATCGAAAGCCAAGGAGTTGATTAAGATGAAGCTGGGAAGGAAGTTCAAGAAGACAAAAAGAAGAAAAACCAAAGCGGCAAGTTCTTTGGGGCAAGTAACTTTACCTGCGTCAAGGAAGGGGTTGCCGGAGCCTGCACTCGCCGGCCCCTCCCCTTCGTCGCGGTAGGGCTCGCTCGAAGATTCCTCCCTGGGCGGTGTGGTCGATGGAGGCGGCACGGCAGAGGCAGCTCCCGCTGTTGCCTCTTGTTGTTGCTCCACTCCTGCACGCCTGGAGATGTCAGCTGAGAAGATGCACACCCCGGCACGCGCCAGTGGGTAGTGAGTAGAAGACTCACGCTGGGGGCTGCGCCGGGGGCTGCGTCGAGGGCAGCATCGAGGGTTGCGTTCTGGGCTTGACTCCGAGCTGACGAGAACCATTTCCAGCACGCCCGAGGTGCTTGCCGGCGGCTCGATGCTTGTTGAGGTCTTGGCCCTCTTCGCCATCCTCTGCGCCAAGGTCTCCATTTCCCTGTGGAGACGGGAACAGAGCAAGTTAATCAAGCAAAACTAGAAAGATAAGAATCAAAGCTGTGGCGGGACTTTTACTCTTCTTCTTCTTCCTCGGAGCTGATGGCGGAGAGGTCGAAGCCGACCCCCGCCGCGGTACCTGACGGAGGAGGAGGAGTGGTCCTGGGCCGCTTGGCAGCGGCAGGTTGCGGTGCGGCCTCGCCGGCCGCCCCTTTGCAGGAAGCCTCGCTACTTGAGGAAGGTTGGCGGGCTGGAGCACCAGTGGTGTTCTTCCGGAGGACGCGCCTCTTCCTATGTTGAAGAGCTGGGGGCTCTTCCTCCTCCTCTTCTTCCTCTTCGGCGGCGCCTCCGGCAGAAGAGCTCCCGGCAGCGGCTCCGCTCGGCTCCCCGGCAGCCTTGTCTCGTCCGGCAAGATCTTCCCGCAGTGGGTCCTCGCCTTCGCTGGACTCAGCGCTGCCGGCTTCTTCGACAAGGTTCACCTCTTCCGCCCTGCTGGCGATGTAGGCGAGCTCCTCCTCCATGGTGGCGCGGACAAGGTTCTCCTCGCGGATGGCCTTCTCCGTCAAGTTGTCGAAGAACGCCAGCGCCTGCTCCGCGGACGACTCGATCCACCTCTCGTCGATGCTATGGACATTGAACACCGGCATCATGGCGATGATGGAGGTCAGCGACGAGTTGTTGCACAGTGGGACGACGCCTGCCGGCAACTCTCCAACTGCGCCGGATTTGAACAGCTGTTGGCAGAGGGCTGCATGCCCCATGGCTGTCAGATCATTATCCAGCCCAGGCCGCACCCTCATGATGTTGGCAGCGTTCGTGTACTCCCAGGCAGGGCGCCCCTTGTTCTGCAGTGGGGCGATGTGCCGGCGAAGGAAATCTGAAGCAATCATCTCCACCTTCAACCCGGCAGCCCTGAGACGCTGTATCCTGGTGATGGCGATGGTGAGCTTGCTGTCGTCAGGGTCCGCGGAGCTCCAATCCTTGCCGCGGACCACCTTCTGCTTCCGCACCTCGCAGAACGGTTGGGGCTCCTTTTCCCAGACCCAGCACCACTTTCCGCGCCACTCATCCCATCTCTCGCGGTAGAGCCCCTCTGGGTACGTCTCCTTGGTTGCCGTCCCCGGAATCCAAGTGATGCTGCCGGAGAGGGCGTCGCCCTTTTGGATGCGGGGGTAGAAGTAGTGCCGGAAAAGTGCAGTGCTCGGGATGACCCCGACAAAATTCTCGCAAAGGTGCGCGAAGACGGACATGCAAGTCACGGCATTCGGCGTGAAATCTAGCAGCTGGAAGCCGTAGGTGAGCATGATATCTACGAAGAAATCCGAGTACGGAGGACAGAGGCCTTACCAGAAGTAATCAGCAAAGAAGGGATAATCTCCTGGCTCTGCCCTACGAGAAGCTACACTCACTCTGGTGGCTGGATGCGCCGTGGTCTCCTTCGCCCATGCGAACTGGTACCTCTTCTTTAAGGTCTCCGCATCAAGCGTCGAGGGGAAGACAGCGCGTTCCTTCCGCATCTTCGCCAACTTGCTCTCCGCGGCGGCCGCTTCCGCCGCCTTGCCCTTGCTCGGCTTGGGCGGCATGATGGCTATGGAGGTGGGCGCTGAAGGCGTCGAGAGCGCGGTGGAGGCGGGCGGAGGGAGAAAAGCTCTGCTTTGGGCGCGAGGAAGAAGACGATGGCGACGGCTCTGAGATTAAGATTGGAAAGGCGGAGGGGGTAAATGAGCAGTGCCCTCTGCGATTCCCTTTTTTATGGGGAAGGCGCGAGGCAGGCTCTTTACCGCCAGCTTTTGCAGTGGAGTTTCCGCCCACGTCTCCCACTTCGCGCGATTAATGCGCGTAGTGGAGGGGCGTGGTAAAAGAGATAATGATTGCGAGCAGTTATTCCCTGCCATGCGTGCCCGTGCACTGTTTTGGGCCTAGCCCAATAGGCCTGGCACCCGTGTATGGCCTAGGCCCGGGGGCTCCTGTCGGTGTACTAAAGTATGGGTCTTTTTAGTACCCCTTACTTGTGCACGGGCAGTTGTAGCCGTGCCGCGGCAAGCCTTGCCGGGGGATAGCTAGGAGTAATCACAAGACTAGGATGCCAAGAAGGCGTTCAAGTCAACGATCAGACAGAAGACCAAAGGGTTGCGGAGGCCCGACAAGACCCTTGCCGGCAAGGCCTCGCACCCGGCAAGGCCTCGCACCCGGCAAGGCCTCGCACCCGGCAAGACCCGGTCCCGGCAAGCCCCGGGTCCGGCAAGGATTCAGCCCCGGCAAGGCTCTGCACAGTGCAGCGCTATCGCTCCAGTGCAGCGGCCAGCCTTGTCGTTTAGGGCTTGTCCTCATGGTGACGTGGCGTAATGCTGGCCACGAGATGCTTAAGCGGTGCTGATGGGATGGCTGCTTTTCCCATCCCCCGTAAAGCTTTTCCAAGCCCAAGACGCTAAGGGACACCTTGACGGACACCTCACGGTGCATTTAATGAGTTTGTCCTAGGACGTCAGGGTTAGGTATGATAACACTGTGATAACACTGTAGCTACTTTCCACCTCATGCCTTATCTCGTACGCCACTGTGGTAGCCCCTTTGACTGATATAAAAGGAGGCCCGAGGCGTACAGAGAGGGAGAGAGCACTTCTGAGATTGGACCCATTCTGCATGCGCAGCTACCGAGCACTGTAGCTCCCAGAACTTAGCCAAGAACATCCACTGTAATACAATCAAAGCAGGAGTAGGGTTTTACGCATCCGTGCGGCCCGAACCTGGGTAAAATCCCCCGTGTGCTGTTCGTTAGATCTGCTCTTTGTGCAACCCTCTCCCCTTGCCGAACCGTAAAGGGATCCCCTTGATCCCATAGGTGTCCGTTTCCCACGACAACGTTGTATCCAGTCACGTTGTAAACTTTGTTTCCTTTTCATTGTAAACCCCAATATCAACACAGAGTAAGTACCAGGAAAGAAAGCAATACTAATTTCATAAGAGGGCTCAAGTCATCCACACATGGACATATTCAATTTCCAATCCCCTGTCATGAGAAAAAGGCATAGAATTGCATATTCAAGTATGTACCTGGGAGCCCGCGCGAAGCTGTAAGAGGCTGCCGAGCTGCTCCGCGACCACCGCCCTCTGACAGCTTGAACCATGACTCCCCCGGACGCCAAAATGATTCCAACGTGAGGCACACCGAAGGTTAGGCGCATCGACAAAGGAGGCAAAGGGACCTTTGCCGGGATTCAGTTGCCGCCAGCAGTGTGAGATCGACGCGGCACCTCCAGATTTTGTTCAACACATCTTCACTGCAGCTCTCATGTGGTGCAGAAAGAAATGAACTTCCATGAGCGCCATGCATTATTATCCAAGAACTCTTTGATCAATGAGTTGCTCTCTCCTTGAAAATGACATACAGATTTCACAGGCTTGCATACTCCCACACGCGAGATCGTCAGTATAGTAAATAAGAAGATTTACCAGTGAAAATGCCAGTCTAGCACCCTAGCATACTAGATTCCGATAGTTTCCAATAGAAGCTCTGCAGCAGCACGCACCCTACCCAGGCTACCCTACCCCAGTCAGCAGTACTGTAACACCCCCAGATCTCAATCCTGTCATTAAGTTAATTAAATTGCCATGTCATCATGATCATCCAAAATAAATTGCATTTAGAGAATAATCCAACTTCAAATTCAAATTTAAAATAAGGTCAAAATTAAAAGTACCCAAACAGTAGAACAAAAATGTTCATAATATTGCCAATAATCCCAAAGCAATTATAAAAATAAAATCAACATTATAATAACTCCCAAATTGACCCTAACATCCAAAAACAGTACCTAAACAGCACTATTAAATCCATTTTTATTTATTTAAAATCCTAATGAAATGATAATACCCCCCAAACTTTTTGTGGCAGTACTAGATATTGCCTAGTATTTGTTTTGGCCAATTACACATTTTAAAAAAATCAATTAAAAGAAAATGCCAAACAGAAACTATAAAAGAAAAATAGGAAAGAAAATAAAGAAAAGAGGGAAGGGCTACTGTGCCCGTGACCCAAGTGCTACAGCAGTGAGGCCCAGCCCACCCGCACTCTCCTTCTACCTCTCTCCTATCTGTCGTCTCCACAGCGCTCCCGCGCGCGCTCGCTCCCTGGCCCCCCTCTCTTCTAGCGCGACAGCGCGCTCCCGCGTCGTCGGGTGGATAGGGGCAGCGCCCTACACCCCCTGCCCCCTGGCCACACTCCTCCCTTCTCCTCCCTCTCTGTCCCTCCCTACCGAGCGCCGCCATGGGCGTGCGCCGCTCGTACCCGTGGCCATCGCCGTCCCCGAGCGTCGCCTGGATGTCTGGGAGGACCGCCGTCGTCGTCTACGACGACTCCGTCTTTCGGTTCGAGCCGGAGAGCTCCCTGCCGTCCCCAGCGAGCTCTTCTCCGCCTTCGGCCACCGCACGACCTCGCCATCGATCTGCGCCACCGCGAGCTCCCCGGCCTCCCCGAGCTGCTCTTCGTCGCCACTGTGAGCTCGCGCTCCTTCCCGACCTCCCCTAGCTCCTCCCTGTGCCCGTAGGCGTCGATCTGTCGCAGCGCCGCCCGTAGTCGCCGCCATCCGTCGTCCCCGGCGTTGTTCCGGCCACTCCTAGCTCCAGACGTTGGCACCGCTCGACGCGGCGCTTCGCGCTCGTCCGTTTGACGCTCGCGGCCGCTCGTTTGGTTGCCGGAGCGCGATTCCGGCGAAGTTCCGGCCATCGCCGGCGTTCTCGGCCTCGCCGGCGTTGATGGCGCTAACGTGGCGTCATTAGGTTAGGTTAATCGCGCACTTAATTAGCCCCCCTGAGTATGACAGTGGGTCCCACAAGATTTAGTTAACCGGATAATTAAAATGTTTAAAATAACTAAAACTGACATGTGGGGTCCATTTACTGTAGCAATTAGATTAACACTAATTGACCCCTGTGACACTGCCATGTGGACCCCACTGCTAATTAAGCTAGTTTAATTAAAACCTGATTAACTTTAGTCTATGACATGTGGGACCCCCATGGGCCCCTTTGACCAGTCAACGGCCCAGTCAGCTGCCGACTGTGCAGTTGACCTGGTCAACTGGGACCCACAGTCAGTCTCAGTAGCACATCTCTGGGTACACTTCTGTGTACCCATAGCAATTTAGTATTTAAATAATTCGAATTAAATTAAATCCAGAAATTCCAGAAATTGTTTAAAACTTTGAAAAATCATATAAAATAAACCGTAATTCGGATGAAAATAATTTATATATGAAAAACGATCAGAAAAATATGACGAATCCGAATATCCTACCCACATACCTGCCACACCCCTCTAACATACTGAACATGGAACTTTCCCCTTCGGTTCATCTGTCTGACAGATGCCCGAAGGCCGGGAAATTATCCCAGATATTTTCCCGCTTCATCTGCAACGTGTAATACTGCGTTAGGGCACCCCTAGCACAACCTGTTGCCATGCCAAGCATCTGTGTGCATTGTTTGCTTTGTATTTACTGTTTCTTCCCCCTCTTCTCTCCGGTAGACCCCGAGGCCGGCGCTGCTGCCGAGTACGACTACGCCCCTGACGATCAATCCCTTTCAGCAGAGCTTCCAGGCAAGCAAAACCCCCTTGATCATTCCTATATCGCCTATTCCTTCTCCCTCATGCT
The DNA here is from genome assembly GCA_039707655.1 of Elymus sibiricus. Lineage (NCBI taxonomy): Eukaryota > Viridiplantae > Streptophyta > Magnoliopsida > Poales > Poaceae > Elymus > Elymus sibiricus. The sequence goes on from CM077666.1 coordinate 312,127,717, forward strand.
TGCATTAGATTTTACTACTGTACTTGCTTGCTCCTATTCTGATGCATAGCCTGCTTTTGTAACCTGCTATTGTTACTTTACCTGTCATCCTAAACTGCTTAGAATATGTCGGTTAGTGATCCATCAGTGACCCCTCACCCTTGTCCCTGTTACCCGCTTTGTTACCAGTACCTCGATCATTGTGATCGATTTGCAGATACCGTCACATCACCGCACACCCCCTTAGTTGTACGACTCTGCAGGGCTACTATCGAGTGCCGATGGTGATACCTCGTACTGCACTTCTGATGATATCCCTGTAGTAAAGCACGTCGATGGTGATTGCAGAGGGTGATTCCTCGCTCTCCCCTTCCCGATGATGACTCTGTCGTGCAACCCCTCAAGTGGGAACCATCAAGGGTGATTCCTCCTGGTTCTCCCTAACGGATACATCGAGTAGGAATCCATCGAGGGTGATTCCTCGGATTCCCCCCTTGATGTCATGGCCACACTGTTACTTGGGCATTTATCTCAGACCCGTGTTAAAGTCGGGTCGACCCCGAGGGGTACCCGCGAGAGATGTGAAGTCGGGTTGACCAAGAGGGTACCCGCGAGATAATTACGAGGCGCGGCCGGGCAGGCAGAGACCGCCCTAAAGAGGGATGGGCCTGGCCCTTGTTGCACTTCCTCGAGACGGGGCGACAGGAGTACTGATCGTCACCGCGAGCTCCTAATAATTCGCTAACGAATTGGGGTATTTGATCTGAGTTGGCCACTGGCCTATACGCATTACCACCACGTGGGATAATGGTTTAATGGGGCCCTCTACGCCGTATGTATCAACCGAAAGCTCTGTCAGACGTCCAGTTCAGCATTGTGGCCGGGCCGGATCACGCCATCCAGGCAGAGGTGGTGCTGGTATCCCCCTGCGCACAACGACCCGGAGTGCAAAGGGCGATGGGCCCAAGACCCCTGAGCGCTTAGGATGTAGACCGGCGGGGACCTCTCTGCTGAGCTCTAGGTAGGGCTGCGGTGTGTCGATCAGCCGAGGCCGGGCATGACGCAGGAAAGTGTGTCCGGCCAGAGTTAATCGAGCGTGTTGGGTAACAGTAGTGCACCCCTGCAGGGAAATTATCTATTCGAATAGCCGTGTCCACGGTAACAGGACGCTCAGTGTTGTATCCCGATCTACTACTACTTGAACTGGATACATGTTAATTAATTGTAAGCTACAGGATCGTTTTCTCGCAGGGAGTCGAGGAAGGATCTCTGGGCTTTGCTATTACATGCTTGCTACTTTATATTATGCTAATCTACACTCTTCTAATGCTGCAAGACGCTGAAGATGCTAGACTTCGTTAGGCTAGGCTTTTCCCTCTATTCTGGCATTTCTGCAGTTTAGTCCAAAGATATAGTCCCATTCCTTTGATACCGATGCATACTTAGTATAGTTCTGATGTCAGTCTTGCGAGTACTTTGGATGAGTACTCACGGTTGCTTTGCTACTCTTTTCCCCCATACCCGATTGCTGCGACCAGACGACGGAGCCCCGGAGCCAGCTGCCCACGCCGACGACTACTACAACCCCTCTGGAGGATCCTACTACTACGTGGAGACCGCCGACGACCAGGAGTAGATAGGAGGCTCCCAGGCAGGAGGCCTGCGCCTTTTCGATCAGTGTTGTTGTTTTGCCCTGCCTTCTTAAGGCTTATTTGTTTATCTTTTATATCTATACTCAGATATGTAATGCTTTCGCTGATGCTTGTATGACATCGAGCTTATGTATTCGAGCTCTCGAGGCCCCTGGCTTGTAATATAAAGCTTGTATGACTTTTATTTGTGTAGAGTTGTGTTGTGATATCTTCAAGTGAGTCCCTAGGCTTGATCGTGTGCATTTGCGTGTATGGTTAGCGCACGGTCGGGCCGAGGGCGTCACAAGTACCTTCTTTTTTCTCAGACGATTGACGGCATCATTTCAGCAATGCTCCGGAACTTTCCCCTTTGTGACTTCAGTTGATCGGTGCTAATGCGCAATCTAATTGCGCGGGCCAATACCAGAACGTCTCTGTGATGCTATACAGTCTCAGATCTCGATGGTGATTCAAGAAGCCAAAGAGCTTCCTGGCTTCTGCCTCGGTGGAGAACCTGCGTGGAGTAGCTTGTGAACTTGTTGGCTCACCACGAGCGCAGCGAAGGTCGAGGCAATCACAATAGCCCGCGAATTCAACCTTTGGCGATGCCTACGGTTTTCCTCCAAAAACCAAGTGCCATGTCGCTCTCGGCCTGCAAACTACTCCCATGATGAGTCTTAGTAACTCTTAAGCATTTTCTCGAACACCTTCCGTGCGGGCGTGCGGCCATGGGTGGCGCCCCAAACTCGGCTCCCGGAGGTGAAAAGGAAGCAAATGCAGTCAGCCACGACACAAGCTGGGAATGTGGGACCGATTGCAGGCACTGCCCGGTGGGGAGTTCGGCGTCGGTGACCCGGCGGCGACTCGGTAAGCTGCGAGCTTGGCGCCCTCGTTGGTGGAGGAAGCTATTTTAATTCGCGTTTGCTTATTTTGACGCGGCTGCAAACTTCATCTCCGTCTACATGAGATTAGTGAATTCAGTGACTGACTTATGCGTCCTCGCCTCTTGTGATTTTTTAAGTTATAATCTAGAACAGTGGTACTTTGGTGTTTTTATCTAGTGTGAGTAAAGGATTGTACCGAGAGAAGTTCATATTTCAAACCCGAATTGTCACCAAGTCTAAGAAACAACTTTAAATTTCAAAACCGTCTAATTTACAATCTCAAACTCTGAAAATCGGACAACATTCAACCCTTGCCCCCTAAACTTGTTTCTGTTCAATTTTGACTAGTTTCTAAGAATTTAGTCGCCTAGTCATCAGCTAAGTAAGCCTAGTCTCTCTCTCTGTTAGTTTTTCCCACCTACAAGTCGGATCTCACCCATTCGCATCCGTCTCGTACGACGCCGTCACCACCTCCAACGCCAGCGACTAGCGGCGGCGCCACCCCCGCTGCCCCACCTCCCTCCCGACCCCAGCGCCACCCACCAACTCCATCCCGAGATTGTTTGTTAGACTTTGGTGACAATTCAGAATTGTAATATGGACTTCTCTCGATTGTACTCACATGAAAGAATTTTGGCTTTTTTAGATTGCATGGGATTGAAAAGGTATGAATAGAAAAACGAAAATGCCATAGCGCTGACGTTGCCTGGGAATGCTGCTTGCGCAACGCGATGACGATCGTCCGATTGTTGCGTGAATCTCCGCGCACAGATGACGTGGCACTCTCAGGCGGAGAGTGTTCGATCTTGTGTGTTTAGACCTCTTGTAGTGGGTAATATCATACATAGTATCATGCATATGATAGTGCTTCCATAATGTAGAGTATTACAGAGTGAGTAAATACTGCGTCCACAATGCAGAGTATTATAGAGTATCTTATTTATTTATATGTGGAATCCAGATACAAATTTGTGGACATGATATATGTTTGTAGTATTGTGTTAACTTTTCTCATTCGATGCTGAGTGCGAGGAACTTGGTGTTGATACTCCACCGGCGGCTCGTGTTAGACGTGAGGGAGAGTTGCTTGATGCCACATATGACTGGGTCATCGTATGAGTCCCACGGCACAAGCACCGGAGCTAACACCGCGCCAGAACAGGATCCTTGGCATATGCCTTTTCCTTATCACGGCGTGCACGTGAGAACCCACAAGTGTAGAGAATTTATTATAGTCTGTTCGATAAGTAAGAATGTCGAACCCAATAAGAAATTAAAGGTAGGATTAGTATTCTCTCCTGATATAATTCTATGCACACCAAACGTTTGCTTTACCTAGAAACAAAAAATAAATCTACTTTACAGGTATGAAAAGATAGCTTTGTAACAATAAAGAACTTGTAATAAATGTTAGTTGCTGATTTGTAAAAGAACAATAAAGTAAAGGATTTGTTCGTAGGTAATTGGATATGAAACAAAAGTGGTAATCATATATAGCAGTTTTCTTATGCGGGCGAGGCCTACGCTAACATGTAGCAAAATCCACTGTCTACAAGTACTTATGATTGGAACTCTAACAAGCATCCGCAAATACCAAAAATTCATTAAGGTAAAACTCAACCATAGCATTAACTTCTAAGGTCCCCTTTAATTCCATATGCAACAAATCACGAATTGGGGTTTTGTTTTCAGTCACTCCAGCAACCAACCATAAGCAAATCAATCACATATTGCAACACTATATAGCGTAAATCCCACACGTGTGCGCAAACGGTGGGCACCATAGGACAACACCATAATATAATACATACAATTCAAATCAACCATTGCATATCACAATTAACCCATAGGACAAAAAGAAACTACTCAGACATAATAAAGATGCAACAAATCATTGAACAATAATTTATAACATCAAAAACCATGTTCAAGTAGGACATTACAACGGGTTGCGGGAGAGTGCTCCACTGAATAGAGAGGGAGGAAGATGTTGACGATGCCGCTGAAGTTGATGAAGAAGATAGCGGCAGCGATGGTTCCCCCGGCGGCGCTCCGGCGCCACCGGAAGAGAGGGGAAGAGAGCCCCCCCTCCTTCTCCTTACTTGGCCTCTCCCCTAGATGGGGAGAGTTTTCCCAATCTGGTCCTTGGCTTCCATGGCTCCCGGAGGGAGAGAGCACCTCCGAGATTAGATCTCTCTTCTCTCTGTTTTTCGCTCTGTTTCGGTTCTTTTTCTGAGGCTGATCACCCTTTCTTTAATAGCCGGAGATCAGTAACTCCGATCGGGCTGATTTTTTTACATGATTTTTTATATTTTAGGAGTTTTCTTGCATCGAAAGAAGGGCATCAACCGACTTAGGGATCATCCACGCGGTTGCCCCAGGCGGCCAGGGGCTTGGCCACGTGGGGCCCTCGCCGCCCCTTGGCCTCCATCTTTTGGCTACGGGTGTCTTTAATTCCATAAAAAATCCACAAAAAATTTCAGTTCATTCCAGCTTAGTGAATTTTTGACCTATATTTGTAAAAACACTAGAAAACAGGAACTGACTGTTGGCACTGGATTAATAGGTTAGTTTAGCTAAAAATAATATAAATTTTTGCCAAAAGTATGTAAAAGTGGTATGATAATAGTATGAACCAATCAAAAATTATATATACGTTTGAGACGTATCAGCATGCCGCACCTTAGACTCTACATCTGCCGCGGGCTGACGGGGCAGTTTCGTCGAAGCCGAGGACGGTGCACATCGGACAAGTATCGGCAGCCGGGACGGCGGGGATGAAGCAGATGCACTTGAGTCGTCGTGCCTGTGCTGCGGGGATAGAGCGGATATGCGCCGGTGCCTTGAGTTGATGCCGTACACGCCACCGCTGGACCCGCGCCAGGGTCACGGTGAAGACGGCTGGCTGCTGGATCCGCGTCGCGCAACTCTGACAGCGGAGCTTGGGTCTCAACACGGGAGCGGTGGAGCGCGAGGTGGAGGGCGAGCTCGTCATTGTTTGAGCAGGCAGTTGGATCCCAATCCACGCAGGTGTTTGATACGTCTCCAACGTATCTATAATTTTTTATTGTTAAATGTTATTATATAATCAATTTTATATGCTTTATATGTCATTTTATATTGTTTTTCTAGACTAACCTATTAATTTAGTGCCCAGTGTTAGTTCCTGTTTTTTGCTTATTTTTTGTTTTCCAGAAAATCCATACCTACAGAAGTCCAAACACGATGAAACTTTTTGACGATTTTTTCTGGACAATAAGAGACCCTAGAAGCTTCGGGGGAGGAAAAGACCCACGAGGGCCTCAGGAGCCAGGGGCGCGCCCTGGGGGCACTGGTGCAGCGACGTGCTATACAAACGGTTTTTACCCCCTTTCCGCGATAGAGTTTTAAACCGTCGCCTTGCCTGTGTGTGCGATAGGGGGGGGTCCTTCCCACACGACCCAGAAACCGTCGGCGATAGGGCCTCCGGTCACACACGCGGGGCAAAAAGAGCTCATGTGCGATCGGGCGAGCCATCGCGGACAATTATACTGGCCCAATCGTTTCTGTTCGTATGTACATCCCACACGGTGAATCTCAGAAAAACGTTCCCGTTCATATGTACATCACACACAATTTTTATGTGAAAACATTTGTGCAAGGTGGCCTAACGCAAACATTTGTCGGGCGGAAGTCGTGTGTGATTGTTCATTGATCCAACACGGCTACTTTCTAGAAACTGTGTGCGTTGTTTGAGGTCATTGCCCACGGTGTTGTCTGAGAAGTCATCTGCAATACAAAAACCCAATAAGCAGACTAATTGGCCTATTGTTGATAATGCATTTAGTAATCAAATTGACATTTCATATCAAACACACCATATGTTTCATAGCCGTATTACGGCAACCATGATTTTATAGCTGAATTACATCAGAGTACAACATCACATAGCTTCAGCACTCAGTTACACCATATAGGCATATAGCTAGCTACGCCATTACATAACAGCACGAAGTTTCACATGCAACATCTAAAACCTTTGGGAAGTAGCATCATATACGGTATATAGAGAGATGAATCTTATCTGGAAAACTGCTGAATCTGAAGGCGAATATTGAGCCTTCAATGATGTTGAATGTCCTTGAAACTTTACGCCAGTGGCTGCGGATGATTGCCCGCCCAACCTTCGTCCTCTTGAGGAAGACTTCAATATTGTACCGTGGGTGTTGAATGAGTACCTTCCTCGCCTCTTGACCATGCAGGTGGTTTGAGAGGTAATCATCGGTGAACTGCTTTGGAAAGGACTGAAAACAAAGATATGCATAAATATCTGTTCTAAATTTTGAAATGGCGCATAGGAAAAAACACAAGGTAAAAGAGTTAGTACCATCCTATAGTTGACTGTTGTCTTCTTCATTGTGCAAACAAAGATCTTGTTGTTATTCATCGCTAGTTTCTTTATTCTAACAATCTTTTTGAGTTTCTTGACTTCACTGATATTCATGTCCATCTCATTTCCCCATATGCAAAATGTATCGAACAGTGGGTCTAAACCTCTGACAGCAGGACCTACATGTGCAATACCAAATTGTTAAAAACCTAAATATTAGAATGGTTCCTGCAATTGCACAATAATGTGCTATTATCCAAAGGACCATGCATGTGCAAACCTCGATGGTAAACCTCGATGGTAAATATTAGAATGGTTCCTGCAATTGCACAATAATGTGCTATTATCCAAAGGACCATGCATGCCTCCCATTGTTTTCCTGCAACACATATAAGGCAGATATTGATCAGTTTAAGTGAGAGTTGGCATACTATCAGTAGAATATATTAATGAAAACTTGTACCCACAACAAATGAGCATCACACTGAAGAATTGAACCAAACAGTTAACTGAACATCACAACAAATGAAGCAAGCAGTTAACTGAGAACCACATTGCAGAATAGAACATATACTAGAAGATCATACAGTTAACCAAGCCAAGCATGCTTAAGAACTACTAGGAAATATAGCATTTGTGTATGTTTCTCATGTATAGAGTACATCCAAATTCGATTTTATTCCTCACATGCATAACAATAAAAAATTTGTACCCACATGAATTGAACATCACATTTCAGAAGATCAGATTTCATATTAACATTACAGAGGACAATTCACTAGAAGGCACCGGAGGCAGCCTTGAGAAAACACCATGAACTGTCGTTTAAAGAAGCCAACCGCATGGCGGCGTCCACGTGCGAGGGGTCGACGGTGGCCTCGACGGCGAGGTGCTCCTCCAAGATCTGGCGGTCGGCACGCATGGCAGCCATCACGACCTCATCCGCACGTGCGGCCGCGATTTGCTTCACCGCTGCCAGATGCTCCTTGAGCTCCTGGCTATAATGCGTGCATCATGGCTATGGGCGGTGCTTATTTGGAGGATGGGGCAGTGATTTGGGTGGAATGTGTCGCGCCGGCGGTCGAGGCATGTGGGATGGAGAAGGAGGAGGAGGATGGGGGTGGGATGTGGATTACCTGACTATATCGATGAGGCCGCGCAGCGGGAAGGAGCGCCGCCGGCGAGGAGGCGGTGCTGCAAAGCAAGCAGTGAAGGTTTGAACTTGGAAAGGAAGGAGGAAACAGTGGAAATGTGACTTTTGGTGGGGGGGAGGGGGCGGAGACCTAGATATTTCCGCGGTTGCCGAAAATTTACGAACGGTGCAGCGAAAAACTGGTGCGCAAGTGTGGTTGACGCGCGGCCGGTGGACTGTAGCCGACGAACCTTCCAGTGTAAGCCATACATGAGGGAGCCCCAAGATATTTTATACTGCATCGCACACGATTTTTGCTAATAAACTGTTTGTGGTGTACTTGATTTTTTATTTTGATTTGAAAGACAAAATGGGGTTACGACAGGAAAGGACGGTGTTCTCCTCTACTTCCTTTTTTCTTTTCTTTTGTAAGCATCATGTGGTGGGGAAAGATCTACGCATATATATCCAGTTGGATATGAGTGATCATGAGTTATTATTGTTGACATCACCCTTGAGGTGAATAAGTTGGGAGGCGAACTCACAAGCCCCTATCTTTCTATGTGTCTAGTTGAATCTTTTTGCTCCATATATATGTCGTGAGTGTTAGCAATCATAGAAGACTAAATGATGGTTGAGTATGTGGACGTGCTAAATAGCTCTTACATGAGACCCTTCCTGAAAATATGATGAATTGCAATTGCATTGTTGACTGAGAACATAGTTTGTTAGTTTTCAAGAAAGTTTATGCCTTATACTCCATTGTTGTGATGAATTGTTACCTGCTCATGAGAAGTTTATGATAATAAATATTGTTGTTATAATAATGATCATGATGCTATTATGTCCGTATTTTGTTTTTATCGACACCTCTCTCTCTAAACATGTGGACATGATTATCGATATCGGCTTTCGCCTGAGGACAAGCGAGGTCTAAGCTTGGGGGAGTTGATACGTCCATTTTGCATCATGTTTTGCTACTGTTATTTATTGTGTTTTTAATCAATATAATACTTTGTGGAGCAATTCTAATGCCTTTTCTCTCTTAATATGCAAGATTGACACAAGGAGGGAGATTGCCGGCAGCCGGAATTCTGGACCTGAAAAAGCTATGTCAGAGATACCTATTCTGCACATCTCCAAATGAGCTGAAATTTTACGGAGATTTATTTGGGAATAAATAAAAAATACTGGAAGCAAGAAGTACCAGAGGGGCCACCCAGGTGCCCACGAGGCACCAGGGCGCGCCACCACCCCAGGCGCGCCCTGGTACCTCGTGGGGCCCCTGGCCAGCCTCTGGCCCCCATTTTCTGGTATATAAGGCCCTTTGCCCTAGAAAAAAATATAGAGAAGACTTTCAGGACGGTGCGCCGCCGTCTCGGGGCGAAACTTGGGCAGGAGCACTTTTGCTCTCCGGCGGAGAGATTCTGCCGGGGATACTTCCCTCCGGGAGGGGGAAATCGTCGCCATCGACATCACTAGCGATCCTCTCATTGTGGGAGGACTAATCTTCATCAACATCTTCACCAGCACCATCTTATCTCAAACCCTAGTTCATCTCTTGTATTCAATCTTTGTCTCAAAACCTCAGATTGGTACCTGTGGGTTGCTAGTAGTGTTGATTACACCTTGTAGTTGATGCTAGTTGGTTTATTTGGTGGAAGATTATATGTTCAGATCTATTATGCTATTCAACACCTCTCTGATCTTGGACATGAATATGATTTGTGAGTAGTTACTTTTGTTCTTGAGGACATGGGAGAAGTCTTGTCATAAGTAATCATGTGAATTTGGTATTCGTTCGATATTTTGATGATATGTATGTTGTTGATTCCCTTAGTGGTGTCGTGTGAACGTCGACTACATGACACTTCACCATCTTTGGGCCTAAGGGAATGCATTGTGGAGTAGTAATTAGATGATGGGTTGCTAGAGTGACAGAAGCTTAAACCCTAGTTTATGCGCTATTCTGTAAGGGGCTGATTTGAATCCATATGTTTAATGCTATGGTTAGAGAAATCTTAATTCTTCTTTCATAGTTGCGGATGCTTGCGAGAGGGGGTAATAATAAGTGGGAGGTTTGTTCAAGTAAGAACAACACCCAAGCACCGGTCCACCCACATATCAAATTATCAAAGTAGCGAACGCGAATCAAACAAACATGATGAAAGTGACTAGATGAAATTCCCATGTGTCCTCGAGAACGCTTTACTTACTATAAGAGATCGTTCCGGCTTGTCCTTTGCTATAAAAAGGATTGGGCCACCTTGCTGCACTCATTGTTACTATTGCTACTTGTCACTTGTTACAAATTATCTTGCTATCAAACTACTCGTTACCGATAATTTCAGTGCTTGTAGAAAATACCTTGCTGAAAACCGATTGTCATTTCCTTCTGCTCCTCGTTGGGTTCGACACTCTTACTTATCGAAAGGACTATGATTGATCCCCTATACTTGTGGGTCATCAGGCACCAACATGCTGTGGTAAAATTTTTGGTTCGATTTGGGACAAGTTTTGGTATAAGCTTCTTAGAAACCGGAGCTTCTCTCAAGAAGGCTCATGGTTCCGATAGGGAATGTGTCACCTTTGTGGGCGAAACGACATACGCTGCCTCTTCCTACCTTGATTTTTTATAGAGGCAACAAAGACCAATAGGAGTGTCGTGCTAAAATTTGGAATTATTCCGATTTCGTTTGGCCTTTTTAATACATTTATTGAGTTTTCTAGGCATTTAATGTGCATAATTCAAATTTGAACTACATGCACATGCTCTAGTGCACCAAAATGGGTTGAAAAATCATATATGTATCCTTGGGTCAATGTTTAAGTCCCATGCAAGAAATGGGAATGAATTTCAAACATCCGGGCGTCGTGGCTCGGCCGAAAACATCGACAAACTTGGTTTTTAAATTCCTGTAAATCCGAAACTTGCCTGAAAATCATGAAACTTGGCATGTTGCCTTGACATGGCACCAACATGCTGTGGTAAAAAATTTGTCCAGTTTTTTGAAGGCGCACACATTAACAATAAAACAAGTCATTTTGGAACAAAGAGCTGCCACGTTACAATCGGAAACACAAGTGTTATTCAAACCGTGGGCGTTGTACTAACCATTTACGTGCCACCACGCGTCCCCATTTTTATTGGCTAGGAGGCGTCGTGCGGGGTAGTTATTTGAGTAGACGGGGGGCGTGGAGCAGACCGCTGCGCAGGCTCACCGGGAGGCGAGCCCTTTGACCTCCATCCGCCGCCCACCTCGCTCCCAACTTCTCCATTAATGGCGCCCGAGCCCCTATTTTATAGGCACTTAATGGTGTGGCTAGGTCTCAGTCGACCGATTTTAAGGGAGAAAAAAGAAAATTTGAAAACAAAAAATTGCACGGATAACTCACGGACATAACCTTAACTGAAACTAAACGAAGACTTAGCAAGACTGTTATATATGATGACGATGGCCATGGATAGTAATTGTCTTACATATTCAGGAAGATAATTAAAAATGCCACACGCAACAACGCCAGAAAGACACAGGGGCAAAAGAAGAAGGAAGAAGACGCAGACAACAATCTGGGTCGCTGCTCTCTACTCCTTCTTGATGGGTTGCTGCAGGGCACGGAGTTCCTCCAACTCCTTCTTCATCGCCTCCACGACCTTCACCTCCTTTCGCCTCTCCTCCGCCATCTTCGTCATTGCATCCATGGCGATGGAGTTCTCGCGGCGAACGGCAATGATCTCTTTCACGTCCTCAATACTTTGCTTGACAGCAGCTTTGGATTCCCGCACCAGCCTTTCGTGCTCGATGCGGAGGTTGGCATTCTCGTCCATAATTTTCTTGACCATGGCGGCCGTCTTCTCCATCAAGGCAGTGCTCTCCTCGTGCTGCTTCGCACTGCCGGCAATCTTTGCCCTCAGCAGGTCGCGCTGGGTGCGGAGCTTCGCCTTGTCATCCCTTAGTCCCCGGATGACGCCGATCGCCTTATCAAATGAGGCATTGATCTCCTCGTGCAGCTTCGCCCAACCGGAGATATCATCCTTCAGCTTATTGAGCTCAGCGCGCATGCGCCTGTGAGAGCCCTCACGTCCTCGGAAGAGATCTTCCCAGGCCGCCGCGGCACGGCAGGACCTCTCTGCTGATTCCACGGCGCGGCGGGTCATCCTTGCTGCTTCCATGGTGCGGCCGAACCACTGTGCTGCTTTGGCGGCGTGGCGGGACCTCTGTGCTGCTTCGACGGCGCGGCGGGACCTCGCGGTTGCTATCGCGGCAAGGCGGGACATCTCTGCTGCTTTCGCTTCCATGCTCGCCGCTCCCTGGTCAATTCTTGACCAAGAACTCCTACGGGCCATGGAAAACGCAAGGAACGATGAAGAAAGACTTGTTTGTTTGTTGATGGGGAATTGAGGAGGAATGTGCAGTCATTTTCGAGTAGGTAGTATTTATAACCTAGTAATAAGCTGCGAAGTGGGAAAACGTTTAGGTTTTGATCGGTGTGAACAGATTTGCAATTAAATATAGCGTGGTAATTTGGAATGTGACGGGAAACAAGCTCAAAATTTATTGACGGTTCCGGTTTCGAAGTGCGGCACGATTCCCGGATGGTGTAACATGGGCAAGCGTTCTCGGATGTGTACGTGGCGTGTGCGCCGCAATCGGCGATGTCAGCACACGACTTGTTCCATCAACCGTGTGCGCTTGTTATTACCATCACGCACAATTCTTTTAATTAGAATGTGTGCCCGTATATCGCAGACTCCTTGATCTGGCTGGCCGTTTCTGTTGTTTTGGCTCATCGAAAACAGTTCATCCGAGTGAACTGTTTGCCGTCTATCGCACACACCTTGATCTGGTTGACCGTTTCTGTTGTACTGGATCATCGCAAACAGTTAATCCGGGTGAACTGTATGCCGTCTATCGCACACACCTTGATCTGGCTGACCGTTTTTGTTGTTCTGGCTCATCGCAAATAGTTCATATGGATCAACTGTATGCCACGTATCACACACGCAACTCTAATCTGAATCGTGCTTGATGTCTCCGCCATCGCACACAGTTCGTCTTATTGGTGACGGTTTTAGTACGATATCGTTTGCGATTAATGCATCGCACACAGTTTGGTTGAGGGGTCTCTGATGCATGTGTCGCGTTAGGACCATCCTGCAGTAGTGGGGGGTAGGGCGCACCACCCTGACTTGTGGGCCCCTCGTAGCTCCGTTTTCCCAAATTCTTGGCCTATAAACTCCCATATATTCTCAAACCCTTGAAGCGAGACCTGAAAGAACTTTATTGCCGCCGCAAGCCTCTGTTCCGAAGCGATCCCATCTAGAGCCATGTCCCGGTACTCTGCCGGAGGGGGGGAGGTCATTGGGGAGGCCATCTTCATCAACCTTGTTGCCTCCATGATGATGTGTGAGTAGTTCCTTCAGGACCTACGGGTCCATAGTAGTAGCTAGATGGTTCTCTCTCTCTCTCTCTCTATTGATCTTCAGTACAATGATCTTCTCTAAGATCCATCCGATGTAATCTTTTGCGGTGTGTTTGTTGGGATCCGATGAATTGTGGGTATATGATCAGTTTATTCATTGATTATTTTGAATCTCTTGAAGTTTCTTTGCTGCAAATTTTATAGCTTTGTATTTCTCTCCGATTTATCTGTCTACTTTGGCCAAGTTAGATTGATTTATCTTCAGCGGGAGAGGTGCTTTGTGGTAGGTTCAATCTTGCGGTAATCCTGCCCAGTGACAATAAGGGCAAGGGCACGTATTTGTATTGTTGCTACTGAGGATAAAACGACGGGATTTGGTCAGATTGATTGATCTTACTTTGTCTACATTATGTCATCTTGCTTAAAGCATTACTATGTTTGTATGAACTTAATAATTTGAGATGCATGCTGGATAGCGGTCTTGGGGTGGAGAATTGATGTACTGCTCGGATAGACGAGATGCATGGATAAAAAGTACTCACCGCTTCGATGGATTTGTGGTACGAGAACCCATCCATAAACTTTTGACGAGCAAAATCTTCCTCTTCCCCCTTGAAGATACCGGCCAGTGTGGCCGCTAAAGCCGCTAGGTTTGCAAAATCTTCTTTCACGGATCGAGTGGCATTGTCCGTTCCGTTGTACCTCCATAAAGGATGAACTCGTTGCCATGGCACGAGTTTTTTCAGTTGGCTTGAGGGGAATGCTTTTGAATCAGGACGAGATGGGGAAATTCGGGGGTGCGCAATTTATTGTGCCCCTAGCCTTTTAAATAACCCCCATAGGCTAATGAAGGACGCCTTGATAACTGGTTGTCAAGACCGCTCGTCTCCCTAGTAGTGCGAAAATCGAGGAAAAACCGTAAATTATGATGGGGACTACAAGTGGTGGGCCCCCTATATAGCTCGGTAGTCCGGAGTCTATAAGTGCTCGGATTGCCACAGAAAATATTGCCAAGACTTCAGATCCAAACACAATTCAACTATGAAGGAGCTTGCCTGCCAAGCCGAAGACGTCAAGCACGAGGAGCTAATCCGAGGAGAGAACAGTTGTCCTCAACATTGGAGACTAGTTCAAGGGCTACTGAGGGTGTCCCAGACTACGGAGTACTGTCCCATAGGGTTTATCACCTATGGGCCGAACTAAGGCCCACCAGCCACCGCCTAGAGGATAGCCGACGCTGTGGACCTCGTCGTGAGCAAGATGGAAACCACCGAAGACTTGGCGTATACTTCAAGGACAGCTCTTGTATCCAGCATGTTTATCTCTAGTTGGCAACCGACCTTATCTAAACCTAGGTACCCCTGGCATCTATATAAGCCGAGGGGTTTAGTCCGTAGAGGCACAATCACAAGCCTTAGGGTTAGAACACAATCATACGATCTCGAGGTAGATCATCTTGTACTTGATACTCCATCACAACAATATAATCAAAGCAGGACGTAGGGTTTTATCTTTTCGAGAGGGCCCGAACCTGGGTAAACATCGTCTCCCTTATCTCCTATTGCCCATTGATCCCAGATCCACAGCTCGGGACCCCCTACCTAAGATCAGCCGGTTTTAGCACTGACACCTGGCGGACCTTCCGCCACCAGAAAGGATGATGATGACAATGGATCAGACGATGATAACAATGATGCAGACGACGACGGAGGTGTGGTGGCCTCGGAGGTGATACTTACGAGGTCACGCTTCGATAGCTCACGTAGTTTAGTTTAGTTTTTTTAATTTAGTGTGAACTTGTTAGATACCGCCTGATTTGCATGTACTATATGAAAATTTGCTTAAACTTCGTCTGTGTTTCTTAAATTTCAGACGTATTTATATTTTATTCGTGGAGACATTAGATGTCCAGGGTTAAATGACCGGCACCTCAACTGCTGTCCGCGGACACGTTTGTGAATGTTTGATGCCGTTTTTCTTTAAAACAAAACCAAAAGCTTTATTCATTGGAAATAACCAATACATCTTTTATGAGGTTCGTTACACTTTCATTTAAGGGATCCTCAAACCAATCAAAAATCAAACTAGATCTAGCTAATCTAGCGAGCTCGTGAGCAACTTTCTTTGCTTCTCTATTAGAGTGTTCGAACCTAGCAATAGGAAAGTCACAAGCAAAATGAAAACAATCATCAAAGATGTCCGCCGCCGCACCCGTCATCCGTCCTCCGTCCTTCATGGTATCAATCACCTCCAGATTGTCCGAATTGATAATAAGACGTTACATCCCATTCTTTGCCCAAGCGATAGACCGAATTTGAGTGCCAAGGCTTCTGTCGTCAGTACATCCGCGCATCAATCTATCTTCCCGTTCCCCCTACAATAAATCTGCCTTTGTGATCTCTTAAGACCATCCCCATCTTACCCCTAAGTGGATCATGGTAAAGAAGCATCAACATTAAGTTTTAAAAAACCTACTGGAGGGCAAGACCATCCCCCTCTTTTCATAGCAACCTTTAGAGAGGAAGCAGTAACAAAGTTGGCCGTAAGAGCTAGTATCCCCATAGTAATCTGATATGCATCCTGAGTTGTCTCCTTGTGCGCCAGTTTCCGTCTCTTCCACCACAAATACTAGGCTGAGCTAGCGATCATTTCACACACATTCTGATGACCCATAATACACAATTCTTGTTCTGGCAGAAGAAGTAAGTACTCCAAGATCGCCTCACCAGCACGATCAATCTCACAGGCTCTATCAATAATATCATCCATCTCCAACCTTTTCAAAACCTCCCATGCTTTCTTGCAGAGAAATATTAGGTGCTTTGTATCTTCTAGACTAGTAGAGCAAGTAGGACAAATTGGCGAGATTTTCATATGTCTGTTTGCAGGCGTAACACGGCAAGGGAGAGTGCCATGTAGCGTATGTCAGATAATTTTTTTAACCTTTGTTGGGCACAAGAATTTCCATAACCTGCTCCAAATTGGGTTAGATGTGGTTTGTCCCATCCCATTGGTGTGTCTCAGTTTTTTTTTGATAAACATCATCCTCCTCTATTCAATTGTCACAAGGGTTGTGTCATTTACAATCAAAGGTATCACATCAACAGGAGGTGATTCCAACCAAATACTAGGAGGAGAGAATCTAGCTATTCTAGCCAACTCATGAGCCACCATATTGTTCTCTCTATTACAATGCTCATAGATGACATGATTAAAATCTAAAGACATAAAGTAGCAATCGTCGAAAATAGCACTTGCCACTGAAGAAGAGTAGCCCTCCTTCAATGCTGAGACCACCTCCAAACGGTCCGAGTTGATCTCAATCTTGCTGCAGCCAATTGTACGGGCCAGATTTATACCAAATCTCACTGCTATAGCTTCAGCAATGAAAGAATCAAGACATATTTCAATCCTTTCGTTAGCAGCAGTCATGAATTTTCTGGTGTGGTCTCGTAGTACTGCTCCAACTGAACCTGCAAGTGAATCAACATCGAAACTTGCATCAACATTCAGCTTCGCATAGCCGAGCCTTGGCCTCATCCACCCATTGGGTTTCACTTTCACTTTTGGGCTGAATGAGAGTATAAAATTAGCTGCAAGCCCCCTCACAGCTAGGCTGATCTGAATTGCACTCTGAACTATTTCTCCATGCGTTAACTTCCGATGCTCAAACCATAGATACCAAGCAGCAGTAGCCACTGTTTCTCTCAGCTTTGGCTGTCCCAACACATGAACCTCATTCTCTGGAAGAAAAAGTATATGCTCCAAAACAACCTCGCCTGCCCTATCAATCGCAATTGCCTTCTTAATAACATCATGTAACACCCCTATGTAATAAAGCACAGTGATCATCCGTTAACCTTGCCAAGTCATCATCATTTGCAGTGCTTGATCACAGTGGTTCAATTTCTCATTTCAAATTCTGCCACTGAATTCAAATTCAAATGCAATTGGAATTTGAAGTTGCACAAAAGTTGCTGGAAAAATGTTCATCATTTAGTAAATATTCCAAAACATTTTAATGTTAAGAAAAACAACATCACCATGTTGCTAAAATGAGCATTAGCATTTAAAACAGTGCCATTCCAGCAATTTAAAATGCAATTTCATTTATGAAAATTTCAATTGGATTCATCTTGCTCCCAAAATATTGGTGGCAGTGCCTAATAATGCCGACTATTTATTGGGCTAAGTCCCACAATTTTCTCAGCTCTTGTATGGCCCCAATTATTCTTTCCTCTCTCTGTTTATTTAACTAAAAGAGAAAACAGAGAAAAAAAGGAATGGGTGAGGCCTTACCTGTCACTGGGCCGAGCCCATCCCACTTACCGCTTCGCTCACCTGCTCCCGCCTCACTGTCGGCGTCGCCATGGCCAGGAGCTCGAGCTCCGGCCGCTGGCTGCCACGGCGCCGGGGCAGGTAGCCTGAGGGGATAAGGGCGCCCTCGTTCGCCTCCCCTGGATGCCGCCCTCACGCTCCCCTCTCTTTCCCTCCGTGCTCGCCCACTCCTCCCTTCTCTCTGTCGAGCGCAACCAAGCGCCGCTGCCGCTGTTCGTCTGACTCCGCGGCGGTGACAGCCACCGCCACTCCCCTCCGTCAAGTCCGGGGCCCTCGCCGCGCTCGTCCACGCCACCTGCGGCAAGCCGCTGCAGCTGGGGTGCACCGCAGGCCGCAGATCGAGCCGCTCCTTCCGCCTCGGCGGCCGGCAATCTTCGTCGTCTCCGACCAGTTCTGCGCTCCTAATCTGTCGCAGGTTTTCCGTAGCCGCTCGGTGAGCATCCCCCTCCTCTCTCTCTCTGGCCGCCTGCATTTTGTCGTAGCTCGCAGTCGACACCACCGCGCCATTGCCGAACTCTGTCCGCCGCCGTCGCCACCATTGCCGTGCTCCCAGAACCGCTCGGCTCGACCCAGTAGCTCCCACGAGCTGCTGGTGGTCCGTTGCTCCTCGCCAGCCACTTTTGCGTGCTCGAATCGCACCGTAGCCGCTCGCCTGTGCTCACCCGAGCCACACCGCCGCCACGACTCAACGCCAGCGGCCCTACCGGCCTCCCCTGCCCGTTCCGACGCCGTAGTTAGACGCGGGGTGAAGTGCCTGTTCGAACGCGACCGAAATCACGCGTTTTGGCTCACCAGAGCGGATTTCCGCCGCTGGCCGAGCCCCTCCGCCGCGTCTGGAGCTCGCCGGAGCAGCTCCGGCGCCGGCGCTGACCTGGCGTGGCCGAGGCCCACCACTGGGTCACTGCCAGTGGGCCCCAGGCCGCCGTTTGACCCTGTTGACTTTAGTCAACGCGGATACTGTTCACCGCAGCCGCTGACTAGTGGGACCCGTTGACGTAAGCACTGTTAACGGCTAATTAGTTTTCTATTAGGCTAATCGGTCACTGACAGGCCGGGCCCACTAACTAATTAACCTGTTAGATTATTTTAAAACCCTGTTTAACCTCTCTGAGGCTGACAGCTGGGCCCCACCTACCAGTTTGACTAGTCAGCTGGTCAGCCGCCTGCTGATGCAATGATGACACCAGCATGACGTCATATTCCTATTTTGGCTTTTCTGTTAAATTTAAATAATTTCAGAAAAATGCTAAAAACTTCGGAAATTCGTAGAAATTCAACCGTAGCTCGGATCGTAAAACTTTCTACATGAAAGTTGATCAGTAAAACAAGACGAATCCGAATACGTGGTCAAAATGCTTGACCATCACTCCTAACTACCTGAACATGGAACCTTCCCCTCCGGTTCAGTATACTGAAATCCGCCTAAACGCCGGGAAAATATTCCAGATATTTTCCCGATTCGTCTGCGACATGTAGCATTGCATTAGGTCATCCCTAACACTGCATACTGCCATGCCATGCATCTGTGTTGCATTTGTCTGCCTTTATTTATTGTTTCTTCCCCCTCTTCTTCTCCGATAGCCCCCGAGACAGACGCAGCTCATGAGACCGACGACACCACTGACGACCCCTCCTTTGCCGCAGAGCTTCCAGGCAAGCAAACCCCCTTGACGCATGCCTATATCTCCTATTCTTTCTCCCTCCTGCTTGCATTAGAATTGCTGTTGCTGTTGATTTATCCTATTTTGCTGCATAGCCTGTTTTTGTAAACTGCTTTTGATACTTTACCTGATATCCAAAATACTTAGTATAGGATTGGATGGTAAACCATCTGTGGCCCCTCTTCCTTGCTTTAGTTGCCTCGCTTTAGTACCTGTACCCCGACCGTTGTGATCGTCGGGCTAAGACCAGTTCATCACCACACATTCCCCCTAAGTTGCTCGACGCTGCAGAGCTAATATCGAGTGCCGAGGGTGATACCTCCCATCTCACTCCCGATGTGGACTCTGTAGTACAGCTAGTCGGTTGTGGGTTGCCGAGGGTGATTCCTCTTTCACCACCTCCGATAAAGCTTCTGCCATGCAACTCCGCAAGTGTGAATACCACCGAGGGTGATTCCTCTGGGTTCACCTTGACGGATACATCGAGTGGGAATCCAACGAGGGTGATTCCTCGGATTCCTGCTTGATGTTATGGACACACGGTTACTTGTACTTTACTACTGTTACTTGATAAAGTTGGGTCGGCCCCGAGGGGTACCCGCGAGTGATGTGGATTCAGGTTGACCATGAGGGTACCCGAGAGATGAATACGTGGCACGGCCGGGCATTCTTAGCCCTTGCCGTAAGTCCACGAGACGGGGCGACGAGGTCACATGATCGTGAGTCTCTGCTTGTCACCGCGCGCTCCAAATGCACTAATGGGTTAGGATGTGTAATCTGAGTAGGCCTCTGGCCTTTTCGCTTTAACCAACACGTGGGAATAATATGGGTACTCGGCGTCATAGTATCAGCCGAAGTTCTTCAGATGTCAACAGTTGAGCGGCGCGCGCCGGGTTGGTCTGGTAAAGCCCGTGCTTGTATTAAGGGGGCTAGGACTGCTCACCGGCCGCGTTCGCAACGCGCAGGAGTGCAAAGGGCGATGGGCCCAAGACCCCTGAGTGCTTAGGATGTAGACCGGCGTGCTGGCCTCTCTGTTGAGCCTAGGTAGGGCTACGACGTGTCGATCAACCGAGGCCGGGCATGGACCAAGCAAGTGTGTCCGGCCAAAGTTAATCAAGCGTGTTGGGTAAGTTGGTGCACCCCTGCAGGGAAGTATATCTATTTGAATAGCCGTGTCCACGGTAACAGGATGCTCAGAGAATATCCCGATCTTATACAACTAGAAATGGGTTGATATATTGGCTCCGGGATCGCTTTCTCGCAGGGAGTTGAGGAAGGATCTTTGGGCGTTGTTGCTGCTTGCTACTACTACTTTAATTATGTACTAATCTGCAGTCTTCTTATGCTGCAAGACCGCTGAAGATGCTAGTCTTCGATAGGCTAGGCCCTTTTCTCTCTATTCTGGCATTTCTGCAGCCAAGCCCACATATACAGCCTTCCTTTGATAATGTTGCATAACTAGATTAGCTCTGATGTAAGTCTTGCGAGTACTTTGGATGAGTACTCACGGTTGCTTTGCTTCCCTTTTCCCCAAACACGATTATTGAGACCAGATTACGGAGCCCTGGAGCCAGCTGCCCCAGCAGTCGACGACGACTACTACCACTACTACCCCGCTGGCGGATACTACTACTACGAGGAGCCTTCCGACGACCAGGAGTAGTTAGGAGGTACCCGGGTCGGTGGCCTGCGCCTTTCGACCTAGTGTTTTGTTTTGCCCCGCCTTCATAAAGGCCTATCTATTTAACTTTATGTTTGTACTCAGATATCTAATGCTTCCGCTGATGCTTGTATGATATCGAGCTTATGTATTCGATCCCTCGAGGCCCCTGGACTGTAATATAAAGCTTGTATGACTTTTATTTGTGTTTAGAGTTGTGTTGTGATATCTTCAAGTGAGTCCTTAGGCTTGATCATGTGCATTTGCGTGTATGATTAGTGCACGATTAAGTCGGGGGCGTCACAAGTTGGTATCAAAGCCGACTGCCTGTAGGATCCCCCTTTCCAACTCCTTGGCCAAAGTTGAGTCTAGTCTTTGCAAAACGATTTTACTAACATGGCTGTGTGGCTTACGGGCCCACGTCGCCAATGGGTCGTATTAGGATCTTTTATTCCTCTTCTATACTCTGGGACTCTGATCTCTCTTCTTTTCGGGTTAAATGATTTTGCTAACTCTAACACTAGGTTCTCGTAATCACATTCACCTGAAGAGCTGGATTATCTGCAACTAATCCTTTTCTTTTGAACTAGTTAATCTGATAACCACCTTTTTCTTTTCCATTGGTCTGTTTAACCTTCTTTCCAATGCTATCATATGCTTCTCACACTGTCATTTGACATCTGCACTATCTTATTTTAGATGCGTCCCGCAAGACAGCTTGTCCGTCAGACCATGGCTATTGATGCGACTGGGTTTCCGGCCATCTTGGTCTATCTCTTGACCAGGCTGGGATATCGCTGGTATCCCGAGTACACTGTTTACAAGGATTACCGTGAGTTCAACCAGGAGCAGTACCATGCCGAGGTTCGCATCTTTGATCGGCGGGACATCTCTATCACTGAGCTGCACACCTTTCATGGTGTTGGAGTGACTGTTGATATGGCTGTCCATGATGCTGCCTATACTGCTATAGCCCCTCTCCGTGGAGAGCACAACAGTCGCTTGGAGGAGACTTCTTTCAGATACATCCCGTATGCTCCTGCTGGGGATGAGACTAGATACTACACTGCTGTTTGTACACCCTACGTGCCGCGACGTTATGACCCGCAGGTTTTGGTACAGTACACTCAGGCTCTGGACCGCACTGCTCGAGCTCTTGCTGTCGAGTTGCACGCCACTCGTGCTCGTCTTTACGACGCTCTGATACAGTTGCTGCCAGCAGTCAGTGCACGGATGCACCCAGAGTACATTCTTTACCCGCGCAGGACGGAGATGCCACCAGGTCTTGAGTGGCCTGCTGTTGGAGGTTATACTCCTCCACGTGGTCCTCTTCTTCCAGTCCGGGACCAGGTTCTGCACCAGAGTGTTCATGGAGCGCAGGATCCTTCCATCGAGAGTACCCTGCGCCATCACCTGCAGCTGCCTGGCTTCAGTGGTTTTCTCCGACATTGATGTAGCATATCGCTATGTCGCGTTGTTGTATCCCTCCACCGCGTGCCTGCGTGCCGCCTAGTTGTCTAGCTTTTCTTTATGCTGTTGTAACGCTGGCCTGTAACTGAACCTATGTATGGATCTGTACGTCATGTTGACTATGTTGATGTATCTATTGCACTTACTTTGTTGTGCATGTTACTTCATGAATGTATCCATACAATTGCGATGCTCGTTGCTAAACTACCCCCTATTGAATTTTAGCAGGATGGTTAGACCAACAGGTCGCGGCCATGGTGACAACAATCCACCACCGCCCAACTATATGGCTACAATGATGCAACAATTTGAAATTCACCGCCAGTTTATGCAAGGGCTGATGGATCAGTTTCCCCGTCCCAATGCCATCCAGCAGCCAGTCGCAATTACTTTGCAAGAATTTGTGCGACTGAATCCAACCATTTACCACAACTCAGTTCAGCCGCTTGACGCTGATGACTGGCTCCGCGGCATCTCTTTCGAGATGGAGTCTGCGAATGTGGACCCTGCCAGCTATGTCACTTTCGCCTCCTACTTTCTGAAGGGACCCGCAGCACAATGGTGGGACACTCACAGGCAAACCTTAGCTGCTGGAACCATCATCACTTGGATGGAGTTCAAGGCCGCTTTCTGTGCCCGTTACATTCCACAAGGAGTGATGGACCGCAAGAAGCGTGAGTTCCGTAATCTTACTCAAGGCAATAAGCCTGTGGAAGCCTATCAGCGGGAATTTCTGGAGTTATCTCGCTATGTTGAAGAGGACATTGCTACTGATGCACGCAGACAGGAGAAGTTCCGTGAAGGGCTCAACCCTGAAATCAAGATGGCACTCCTAGTCCACGACTTCACCGACTTCGCCACCTTGGTGAACAAGGCGATTCAGGTTGAGACTGGTATCAAGGATAACAAGGATGCTCTCAAGCGCACCCGTGAAGCGGGCTCATCTTCGGGCTCGTCTTCCCAGAAGTGCCGCATTTGGATCCCGCAAAGCATGTACCGTCCAGCTGTACCTATTCAGAGGCCGTCATATGCTGCACCACGTATGCCTCCTCCGCCTCCAAGGCAGTTCAGACCTCAAGGTCCAATGCCACGAGCTCCTGTTCCCCGTCCTGACAATGGACTCTGCTTCAAGTGTGGCTATCCAGGTCACCGTGCCAGAGACTGTTCCCAGAGTCAGAATCAGCTTATGCTTCCATCTGCTGACCGTGGAAATGGCTGTGGTATTATTCAGCCTCGCAACTATAATGCCAGACCTTCATATGGTCGTGGGCATGCATATCATGTCAACATGGCTGAAGCTCAAGACCAACTAGAAACTATGATGGGTACTCTTCTTGTTAATTCCGTACCAGCATCTGTTTTATTTGATTCTGGAGCATCGCATTCTTTCATATCAGAAGAGTTTGCATTCATGCATGGATTTACATATGAAAAATTGCACCATCCATTAGCGGTAAACACTCCCGCGGGCCAATGCCAAGCCTCTACGTTCAGCCCCGATGTCACCATTGATATTGAAGGGTTGGAGTTTCGTGCTTTTCCCATTATTTTGAAGTCTTCCAAGATTGACCTCATTCTGGGAATGGATTGGTTGAAGGCTCACTGCACCTTGATCAATTGTGCCACCAAAGTCGTACACCTTCTACACCCATCGGATGAGCTAGTAAATTACCATGCTCATGTTGTTCAAAGTGCCGAGGCTCAGATCTATGCACTGAATGCGTTGAACGCTTCTCCTCTTGAGGGGATCGAAAACGTTCCAGTCGTTCGTGACTTCCAAGATGTATTCCCGGAAGA
This sequence comes from Elymus sibiricus, assembly GCA_039707655.1. Taxonomy (NCBI): domain Eukaryota; kingdom Viridiplantae; phylum Streptophyta; class Magnoliopsida; order Poales; family Poaceae; genus Elymus; species Elymus sibiricus. The sequence continues at coordinate 312,152,062 of CM077666.1, forward strand.
ACTTCCAGGAGTACCCCCTGCCAGAGCGGTTGAGTTTGTCATCGACTTGAAACCAGGCACAAATCCTATTGCGAAGCGTCCTTATAAGATGCCTCCGCATGAACTTCTTGAGCTAAAGGAGGAACTCGACAAGTCACTTCAAAAGGATTTCATCCGTCCAAGTTCCTCTGCTTGGGGAGCACCTTCTCTCTTTGTCAAGAAGAAAGATGGTACAAACCGATTGGTCCAAGATTACTGGCCTATCAACCAAGCCACCATTTAGAACAAATATCCGCTTCCTCGGATCAATGACCTGTATGATCAACTTGTTGGATCATTAGTGTTCTCTAAACTCGACTTGAGGTTGGGTTATCATCAGATCCGTGTTCGTGAAGAGGATATCCCCAAGACTGCCTTTGTTACTCGCTATGGCTCTTATGAGTACACTGTTATGTCTTTCAGCTTAACTAATGCTCCAGCAACGTTCTCCCGCCTGATGAATTATATCTTCATGGATTACCTCGACAAATTCGTCGTGGTTTATCTGGATGATATCCTGGTGTTTTCTAAGAATAAGGAAGAACACGCTGAACATCTTCGTCTTGTTCTGGAAAAGCTTCGAGAGCACCAATTATATGCCAAGTATTCCAAGTGCAAATTCTGGTTGTCCGAAGTGACATACCTTGGACATGTGATTTCCAAGGATGGCATTGTTGTTAACCCAGAACGGGTTCAGGCTATTCTTGACTGGACTCCTCCGAAGAATGTCAAGCAAGTCAGAAGTTTTCTCGGTCTCGCAAGCTATTGCCGCCGATTTGTCGAGAACTTCTCAAAGATTGCCAAGCCTCTGACTAATCTGCTTCACAAAGGCGTTAAGTTTGGGTGGACAGATAAATGTCAGGAGAGTTTCCAAACACTCAAGGACAAGCTGACCTCTGCACCAGTGCTTGCTCCTCCGGATTCTTGCAAGGATTTCGTGATTTATTGTGACGCCTCACGTCAAGGATTAGGTTGTGTCCTGATGCAAGAGCACAGAGTAATTGCTTATGCCTCGCGATAGTTGCGTCCCCATGAAGAGAATTACCCAGTGCATTATCTTGAACTTGCTGCAGTAATTTATGCATTGAAGCTGTGGCGACATTACCTTCTCGGTAACCGGTGCGAGATATATACTGATCATCAAAGTCTGAAGTATTTATTTACTCAGCCGGATCTCAATCTCCGCCAACAATGATGGTTGGAAACAATTACGGACTATGACTGTGGTATTTCATATACCCCTGGCAAGGCTAATGTGATGGCCGATGCCTTGAGCCGCAAGTCCTATTGTAACAACCTCATGATTCAGCGAGCTCAACCTCATCTGTATGAAGAACTGCGCAAGCTGAACCTTCACATTGTTTCACAGGGTTCTCTTAATACCCTCGTAATACAGCCAGATCTTGAGAAGGCTGTTAAGCATGCGCAAGCTAAAGATGCTGAAGTTGATCTGATGAAAAGAGATCTTCACCTTGAAAAGTACAGAGATTTCTCGCTTGCTCAAGATGGAACTTTGTATTTCAAAGACCGCATTGTGGTACCCCGGTTCGAGTTGATGACCGACAAGGTTATGAAGGAGGCACACGATACACCACTGTCTATTCACCCGGGTAGTACCAAGATGTATCGTGATCTCCGTCAAAGGTACTGGTGGTCTAGAATGAAGCAGGATATTGCTCGATATGTTGCTGAATGTGACGTTTGCCGTCGCGTGAAAGCAGAACATCAGAAACCTGCTGGAATTCTGCAACCGCTCCCTATTCCTGAATGGAAATGGGACAAAGTGCAAATGGATCTTATCACTGGTCTTCCCAGATCACAGAAAGGTCATGATGCTATTCTTGTCGTCATTGACCAACTCTCCAAAGTTGCACACTTTCTGCCAGTCAAGGAGACAATCACTGCTAGTCAGTTAGCAGATTTGTATATCTCCAGGATTGTATCACTCCACGGTATTCCGAAGGAGATCAGTTCAGACCGTGGCAGTCTATTCACCTCTAAGTTCTGGGCAAGTTTCCAAGAAGCTATGGGAACTCATATAACCTGGAGTTCAGCTTATCACCCCCAGTCTCAAGGCCAAGTCGAGCAAGTTAATCAAGTGCTTGAAGATATGCTGCGTGCTTGTGTTATATCATTTGGCAAGAAGTGGGAAGAATCTCTCCCGTATGCTGAATTCTCTTATAACAACAGCTATCAAGCAAGCTTGAAAATGGCCCCCTTCGAAGTGTTATATGGACGTAAGTGTCGAACCCCTCTGAATTGGTCAGAAACTAGGGAACGACCTCTCATTGGTCCGGATATTATCCATCATGCCAAAGAGCAAGTCCGTATTGTGCGGGAAAATCTCAAAGCTGCTCAGTCTCGCCAGAAGAGCAATTATGACCGTAAACACTGGGGATCGATCTATCAACCTGGTGAGCAAGCTTATCTGCGAGTCACTCCTATGAAGGGCACTCACCGTTTCGGGATCAAGGGCAAGTTAGCTCCTCGCTACATCGGCCCCTTCCGCATTCTCGCCAGACGTGGACATGTGGCATATAAATTGGAGTTGCCGCCGCAATTCTCCCACATCCACAATGTCTTCCATGTGTCGCAACTTCGCCGTTGCTTCAAGGAATCTCCGCACCGAGCTGTGAATCATGAGTTGCTCGATTTGCAAGATGATCTATCTTATAAGGAGCATCCGATCCGCATTCTCGATCAAGCTGAACGTCGGACTCGCCAGAAGACAACTAAGTTCCTTAAAGTGCAGTGGTCGAATCATACTGAAGATGAAGCCACTTGGGAACGCGAGGATCGTCTTCGGGAGGAATACCCCGACCTCTTTCCTTCTACCTCCTAAATTCTCGGGACGAGTATTTCTTTTAGAGGAGGAGAATTCTAACACCCCTATGTAATAAAGCACAGTGATCATCCGTTAACCTTGCCAAGTCATCATCATTTGCAGTGCTTGATCACAGTGGTTCAATTTCTCATTTCAAATTCCGCCACTGAATTCAAATTCAAATGCAATTGAAATTTGAAGTTGCACAAAAGTTGCTGGAAAAATGTTCATCATTTAGTAAATATTCCAAAACATTTTAATGTTAAGAAAAACAACATCACCATGTTGCTAAAATGAGCATTAGCATTTAAAACAGTGCCATTCCGGCAATTTAAAATGCAATTTCATTTATGAAAATTCCAATTGGATTCATCTTGCTCCCAAAATATTTGTGGCAGTGCCTAATAATGCCGACTATTTATTGGGCTAAGTCCTACAATTTTTCTCAGCTCTTGTATGGCCCCAATTATTCTTTCCTCTCTCTGTTTATTTAACTAAAAGAGAAAACAGAGAAAAAAAGGAATGGGCGAGGCCTTACCTGTCACTGGGCCGAGCCCAGCCCACTTACCGCTTCGCTCACCTGCTCCCACCTTGCTATCGGCCTCGCCATGGCCAGGAGCTCGAGCTCCGGCCGCTGGCTGCCACGGCGCCGGGGCAGGTAGCCCGAGGGGATAAGGGCGCCCTCGTTCGCCTCCCCTGGACGCCGCCCTCACGCTCCCCTCTCTTTCCCTCCGCGCTCGCCCACTCCTCCCTTCTCTCCGCCGAGCGCAACCGAGCGACGCTGCCGCTGTTCGTCTGACTCCGCCGCAGCGACAGCCACCGCCGCTCCCCTCCGTCAAGTCCGGGGCCCTCGCCACGCTCGTCCACGCCACCTGCGGCAAGCCGCTGCAGCTGGGGTACACCGCAGGCCGCGGATCAAGCCGCTCCTTCCGCCCCGGCCGCCGGCAATCTTCGTCGTCTCCGGCCAGTTCTGCGCTCCTAACCTGTCGAGGGTTTTCCGTAGCCGCTCGGTGAGCATCCCCGTCCTCTCCTCTCTCTCTGGCCGCCTGCATTTTGCCGTAGCTCGCAGTCGACGCCACCGTGCCATTGCCGAACTCTGTCAGCCGCCGTCGCCACCATTGCCGTGCTCCTAGAGCCGCTCGGCTCGACCCAGTAGCTCCCACGAGCTGCTGGTGGTCCGTTGCTCCTCGCCAGCCACTTTTGCGAGCTCGAATCGCACCGTAGCCGCTCGCCCGTGCTCACCCGAGCCGCACCGCCACCACGGCTCAACGCCGGTAGCCCTGCCGGCCTCCCCTGCCCGTTCCAACGCCGTAGTTAGACGCGGGGTGAAGTGCCCGTTCAAACGCGACCGAAATCACGCATTTTGGCTCACCACAGCGGATTTCCGCAGCTGGCCGAGCCCCTCCGCCGCGTCTGGAGCTCGCCGGAGCAGCTCCGGCGCCGGCGCTGACCTGGCGTGGCCGGGGCCCACCACTGGGTCAGTACCAGTGGGCCCGAGGCCGCTGTTTGACCCCGTTGACTTTAGTCAACGCGTGTACTGTTCACCGCAACCGCTGACTAGTGGGACCCGATGACGTAAGCACTGTTAACGGCTAATTAGTTTTCTATTAGGCTAATCAGTCACTGACAGGCCGGGCCCACTAACTAATTAACCTGTTAGACTATTTTAAAACCCTGTTTAACCTCTGTGAGGCTGATAGCTGGGCCCCACCTACCAGTTTGACTACTCAGCTGGTCAGCCGCCTGCTGACGCAATGATGACACCAGCATGACGTCATATTCCTATTTTGGCTTTTCTGTTAAATTTAAATAATTTCAGAAAAATGCTAAAAACTTCGGAAATTCGTAGAAATTCAACCGTAGCTCGGATCGAAAAGCTTTCTACATGAAAGTTGATCAGAAAAACGAGACAAATCCAAATACGTGGTCAAAATGCTTGACCATCACTCCTAACTACCTGAACATGGAACCTTCCCCTCCGGTTCAGTATACTGAAATCAGCCTAAACGCCGGGAAAATATTGCAGATATTTTCCCGATTCGTCTGCGACATGTAGCATTGCATTAGGTCATCCCTAACACTGCATACTGCCATGCCATGCATCTGTGTTGCATTTGTCTGCCTTTATTTATTGTTTCTTACCCCTCTTCTTCTTCGATAGCCCCCGAGATAGACGCAACTCAGGAGACCGACGACACCACTGATGACCCCTCCTTTGCCGCAGAGCTTCCAGGCAAGCAAACCCCCTTGACGCATGCCTATATCTCCTATTCTTTCGCCCTCCTACTTGCATTAGAATTGTTGCTGCTGTTGATTTATCCTATTCTGCTGCATAGCCTGTTTTTGTAAACTGCTTTTGATACTTTACCTGATATCCAAAATACTTAGTATAGGATTGGATGGTAAACCATCTGTGGCCCCTCTTCCTTGCTTTAGTTACCCCGCTTTAGTACCTGTGCCCCGACCGTTGTGATCGTCGGGTTGAGACCAGTTCATCACCACACATCCCCCCCTAAGTTGCTCGACGCTGCAGGGCTAATATCGAGTGCCGAGGGTGATACCTCCCATCTCACTCCCGATGTGGACTCTGTAGTACAGCTAGTCGGTTGTGGGTTGCCGAGGGTGATTCCTCTTTCACCACCTCCGATAAAGCTTCTGCCGTGCAACTCCGCAAGTGTGAATACCACCGAGGGTGATTCCTCTGGGTTCACCTTGACGGATACATCGAGTGGGAATCCAACGAGGGTGATTCCTCGGATTCCTGCTTGATGTTATGGACACACGGTTACTTGTACTTTACTACTGTTACTTGATAAAGTCGGGTCGGCCCCGAGGGGTACCCGCGAGTGATGTGGATTCGGGTTGACCATGAGGGTACCCGAGAGATGAATACGTGGCACGGCCAGGCATTCTTAGCCCTTGCCGTAAGTCCATGAGACGGGGCGACGGGGTCACATGATCGTGAGTCTCTGGTTGTCACCGCGCGCTCCAAACGCACTAATGGGTTAGGATATGTAATCTGAGTAGGCCTCTGGCCTTTTCGCGTTAACCAGCACGTGGGAATAATATGGGTACTCGGCGTCGTAGTATCAGTCGAAGTTCTTCAGATGTCAGCAGTTGAGCGGCGCGTGCCGGGTTGGTCTGGTAAAGCCTGCGCTTGTATTAAGGGGGCTAGGACTGCTCACCGGCCGCGTTCGCAACGCGCAAGAGTGCAAAGGGCGATGGGCCCAAGACCCCTGAGTGCTTAGGATGTAGACCGGCGTGCTGGCCTCTCTGTTGAGCCTAGGTAGGGCTACGACGTGTCGATCAACCGAGGCCGGGCATGGACCAAGCAAGTGTGTCCGGCCAGAGTTAATCGAGCGTGTTGGGTAAGTTGGTGCACCCCTGGAGGGAAGTATATCTATTCGAATAGCCGTGTCCACGGTAACAGGACGCTCGGAGAATATCCCGATCTTATACAACTAGAAATGGGTTGATATATTGGCTCCGGGATCGCTTTCTCGCAGGGAGTTGAGGAAGGATCTCTGGGCGTTGTTGCTACTTGCTACTATTACTTTAATTATGTACTAATCTGCACTCTTCTTATGCTGCAAGACCGCTGAAGATGCTAGTCTTCGATAGGCTAGGCCCTTTTCTCTCTATTCTGGCATTTCTGCAGCCAAGCCCACATATACAGCCTTCCTTTGATAATGTTGCATAACTAGATTAGCTCTGATGTAAGTCTTGCGAGTACTTTGGATGAGTACTCACTGTTGCTTTGCTTCCCTTTTCCCCAAACGCAATTATTGAGACCAGATGACGGAGCCCCGGAGCCAGCTGCCCCAGCAGTCGACGACGACTACTACCACTACTACCCCGCTGGCCGGATACTACTACTACGACGAGCCTTCCGACGACCAGGAGTAGTTAGGAGGCACCCAAGCAGGTGGCCTGCGCCTTTCGATCTTGTGTTTTGTTTTGCCCCGCCTTCATAAAGGCCAATCTGTTTAACTTTATGTCTGTACTCAGATATCTAATGCTTCCGCTGATGCTTGTATGACATCGATGTTATGTATTCAAGCCCTCGAGACCCCTGGCTTGTAATATAAAGCTTGTATGACTTTTATTTGTGTTTAGAGTTGTGTTGTGATATCTTCAAGTGAGTCCTTCGGCTTGATCGTGTGCATTTGCGTGTATGATTAGTGCACGATTAAGTCGGGGGCGTCACACATCATACACTCCTAGAAGCTTCCATACCTCAACAGCCTTAGGGCACTCAAACAGCAAATGACGAATGTTATCTGGCCCCAAATTACAAGTCAGACAATGATCTTTAGGCAGGCCAAACCGAAAACATACAATTTTTCATGTAGCTCCAAGCAACGAAATCTGACATATATGCGAGAGTGGGATTGTGAGTACACTTTGTACATCAATGGACCACAGAGTTTGTCTAATCAGGTCTTCATCCCAGTTATTCGAGACATGATCGATCAGATCCCCCACCTTAGATAATAGCTGTCCCCCGTTCGGAGTAACAACTTTTCTAGTGGCACAATTTGGAATGCAAGCGTCTTCCCAAATATTGATGTTCTGGCCGTTCTCCACTCGCCAAATATAACCATGTTTCAGAGAGTTAACACCTGCCATAATACTTTAGAAAATGCCACTCAACTCGGTCATAAGCTATGTGCATATCGAGCTTTATAGCACACATGCCCTCTTTGCCTTCTCTTTTGTTTTTATTGTATGGAAACACCCGCAAACCACCAAAATATTATCCCTAATCAATCTAGCAAGCACAGAAACACTCTGAGAGCAAGTACAATAGTGGGCTATAAGCCTGCTTACATGGCATTTTTGCCTATGTGGAGGAGAGAGACAAGGAAAAAGTGAAGGAGTGGGCTCTCATGCAAGAGCCAGCCTCTACGCGTGCTTCTAGGTAAAATCATTAAATGAGAGGAAAGAGATAGAGAGGAAGTGAAAAAAACTTATGAACTTATAGACAATCTTATAGCCAGCTCTATTGTACGAGTAATTAATAATGCTAACTCTTAATGACATGGCATGTCATATAGCCATGCTATGAGTCGTTGGTATGGTGATCGGCGTTTGTGTAGCCCTCAAACCGAACGCCGGCCCGTCCGCCCGCCGCGCCCATTTAAACACCCCCCGTGGCCCCACCACAACTAAATGCCAACCGGTAACTTCCCACCACCGCACCGCACCTCCTTCTAGACCTTTCGGCCCACGACGCCACCTTGCGCCCGTGCCGTGCCGCCTAACTTTTTAAAACTCTCTCCTCCTGTCCCCGTCTCTCAGTCCAAGCATCCAATTCCGAACCACGCACTCGTCGACGACGACCACCTCGCCGCCGCCGTAACGCGCACGCTCTCCCCTTACCGCTCATTACCGCGCTTCCAGTTCCGTACGCCTCATGCCGCCGGCCGCGCGGGTCAAGCCTCCCAAGAAATGAAACTCGGTGCAATGAGGCCGTGCCGCTTGCCCCCGGCCATCGCGGCCGCCGCGCTGGCCGCGGCGGCGCTGCTGGTGCTCTTCCGCGCCTCCCCGTACGGGCTCGCCTACCCCGGCACGCGCGTCCAGCCAGGGCCGCCGCTCGTGGCGAGGGGTCCCGGGAGCCCGCCCTCCTTCGCGTACTGGATATCCGGCACGGGCGGAGAGGGCCGCAGGGTCCTCAGGCTGCTCAGGGCGGTGTACCATCCGAGGAACCGGTACCTGCTGCACCTGGACGCGGGGGCGTCGCGGGACGAGCGGACGGAGCTGGCCGCCGCTGCGCGGGACGAGGCGGCGTGGAGGGAGTTCGCAAACGTCGACGTGGTAGGGGAGAGCTACGCGGTAGACAGGACGGGCTCCTCGGTGCTCGCCGCCGCGCTGCACGGCGCTGCCCTGCTGCTCAGGATTGGGGCTGACTGGGACTGGTTCGTCACGCTCAGCTCCTGGGACTACCCTCTCGTCACGCAGGATGGTAAGATACTTCTAGCAATCACTCTTCTGATGTTTGCTCTTCCTAGTTTAATTAATTTTCTATATATGAAATTGCATATAGAAAGGTACGTATTCCCTCCGATTCGAATTAATTGACGCAGAGGAAAGGCGATGTGCTTATCGTTGTGATTGCGATGTGATCTGCTTACCTCTCAAGACTCATGAGATGGATTTCTTTCTTGCGAGTTACGACTTGATTGTACACAAGTTATCCTTGAGCTGGGGCGGCTGACATAGCTCTCTTTGGTTGTTGTTGCCTGGCATTACAAGCTATGAATCACTCTAAAATCTCACATTCTGAATTTAGATTCTCCAGGTGCATTGATCCTGCTGTTAGTCCTTGAAACTGTTAGGTACTAGCTGCACCTCTGTACAACTCTGTTTCTGGTTGTGCCAATTTCAGTGCCGTCCTCAAGGGCGTTGCATTATGTTTTTGCACTGAATTGTTCGAACGGTCTTCTGCAGGTAGTTGTCCATACTCCGTCGTACTTTTTTTTTTGAAAAGGAGGTTAAAACCCCCGGCCTCTGCATCAATCGATGCATACAACCATCTTTATTAATTATTCAACAAAGGTCTGACAAGAACATACATCAAGCCACCCGAAGCCACCACTCACACCTACAAACTCGATAATGTGGAGTGCTCTCACTCCCCATATCTAAAACCGGTGTCGTCGCCGATCCATCCACATAACATATCGGAACCTACAGCCGGTGCAGCAAACGTAAAGCGTACACCACATGCACACGTTTTAAAAGCCGCCATCATCATCGAACCGCTGACCCATCTTCAGGAAAGGGATCCGCATCATCCTTGCCAGTCCGGACATTCATCGACGCCACCACGGCGCCCAACGGCACCACCTCCCTGCACGCAAACTGCTGAGCACGTCGCGGTCGCCACCGGTACACCGCAGCACCATGCCACCAAGTACCATCAGCTGACACAGCTTGAAGTTTCTGGAAGATCTGTCGTGCGTAGCACCTGCCGAACAGGCATGACAAAGCGTAGCACCTGTCGGCCAGGCATGACTTGACATCTCCACTGAAGGTCCGTGCAAGACGAAGCCGCTCCACCTCCTGCCTCTGTCTTCCAGCGTTGCTCCACAAACGATGCTCTCAAGAGAGAAACGACACCGCAATGCCGCCATCGTCCGATCTGGAAGACCAGATCCTAGGGTTTCCCTCGGAGCAGCAGGAGTGGGTCGACAGTAGCTACACGACGATGCCTTCATCAAGGTAACGGCACAGAACGCCGCCATCGCCCGCCGTCGGCTCGGTTTTCACCGGCAACTATGTCTCGCCGACTCGCAGCCGGGACTAGATGACGGATCTCGAGATCCAACCACCCAGCCTCAGGCCGACCACCTCCGACGGAGGAGATGACCACCACCGCCAAGCCCAGGGTCGTCGCCCCGGGCGTCCGCGTGATGCAGATCAAGACCAGGAGCGCCACCGCGATCTGAAGCCGAACCGGAGGTTGAGCGGCTGCAGCATGGCCGCCACCGCTGCCTGCCTCTGCGGCTACAGGCCCACCGCCACACTCCAGCCGTCGTTGTCCGCCATCACCACCGAGGAGATCAAGATCGGAACCGCCGCAACGATCTTGAGCCGCTGACGCGCGAGAAGAAGGCCGCCGTCGCCAAGCCGCTCGGCCTTTGCCCTGGCGTCGTCGCCGCCGGCGGCGGAGAGGAGAGTGGTGGCGAGGGGACCGGAGGAGGGAGGCGGGGACGCCCCGGTGCGGCGCTGCGGCGCCGCACGGGAGCGGGGGCTGGGTTAGGTCGGGAGCGGGGGCTGGGTTAGATGGACTATCCTTAAAAAATGGGAGAGATTTTCACTTCCCGGCCTCTGCACCAACTAGGGATGCATACGGCCATTTTAGTATGAGTACCAAGATAAATATGGTCCTCAGAATTTTTTTAAATGAGTATCAAGATATTTCTTGATGAGTGGTTCCACCACACACCAAGCTTGATACTCCATCGTACTGTTCTTGCTTAATTAATTCTGCAACAACCTACCAGAACCAATAAGGTCTGGCAACTCATGTGTGCTTCTGAATTTTGATAATCAGCGAGAGCTATCATTGGGATATTGCTCAAACGTCGCACAAAACACTTTCATTTGATATGAAAGATTGCCAGTGGTACCGTATTTAAGAGGATTGTGGTTAGCCAGAACGGTGGCATTTTTATCTCTGAGCCTTATTTAATATACCAATAATGCTTGACTTACGGGCTGACTCTTACGGGGACAACTCATCCACAAGAGTCTATATCCCGCAAATAAAAGAACTCCTTTCAAGAAGGGTAATGCGCAACAGGGCTTAGTGCGCTACCCATGGCGTGTGTGGGTCCATGTGGCCAGTCGCACTGTGCTAGGCCGGTGGCGTTGTGAGCGATTTCTCGTTTGATTTATATCATTAGGTTATGGTGAAAAATATTGTTGCTTGCTGCCCCTCAGTAGGAGTGTACACATTTATAAAACCTGACAAAAAATGACAAATGTCATTTTCTGCACACAACCGACAAATGTCCACTAATGAATGAAGACAACATATATATAGCTGCTTGGCATATATTGTTTATTTGTTTGTTTTATAGAGATATATTGTTCATTTGTTCGTTTATAGAGATATTGTTTTGGCAGAGTGCCCAATGCACCCGTCCGGGGGGAGTACTGTTTTCTCTAGTTAACTTATTGATCATTCCTTTCACTTTGTTTTATTAATTTATAAAGCATCCTTTTGTTTCAATGCAGATCTGTTTTATGCATTTTCTTCTGTACCAAGGCACCTCAACTTTATTGATCACACAAGTGACCTCGGATGGAAAGAGTGAGTTCTGTAAGCAGGAAAATTTCTAGAATGTAGCTCGCTATACTTCGTTCCCTAAATATTTTCCTTGGTCCTTTCAGGCATGAAAGGTTTGAAAAACTTGTTATTGACTCAAGTCTATATATGGACAAAAATACCCAGCCCTTTCCTGCGACAGAAACAAGACAAATGCCTGAGGCATTCAAGATATTCACAGGTGTGTGCAAAACATCCTTTCTAGTTCAGGTCTTTTTCGGTATTTAAAACATTTCTAAAAATATATAACAGGACATCAGTGATTCAAATATGTTTGTTTAAACCCCGGTGCTATTAAATCTGGAAGAAAATCACCAATCTGTTGTTCCTTTATGTGCTACTGATTAAATAAAGATCACTAGGATTAGCCCTCATGCTGAATCAGACATTATGAGTTAAAATTTATAAACACACAAACACTTCTTTAGAAGGAAAATAATAATTAAATTAAACTCTATAGTACCACCTCCCCGCAAATTTCCATATGAAAACATAACAAATTAGGTTTCAACTCATGATCTTGTTTATATTGAAGATTGTGAAATCTAAAATTAACATATGACTACGGTTTTGCTTATGATACTATATTTTGGCACGTATCAATAGGAAAATCGGGAATACTTGGGGACTGAAAGAAGGAACCATAGTTTCGCAAAAAAAAGGAATCATAAAGTCAGAATCACGTGACGATTGGGTGGTTATTATGCTTATACAAACAACAACAAAGCCTTTAGTCCCAAACAAATTGGGGTAAGGTAGAGCTGAAACCCATAAGATCATGAAACCAACTCATGGTTCTTTGGTGATATTCCAGTCCTTCATATCTCTCTTTACGGGCTCCTCCCATGTCAAGTTTGGTCTACCCTGACCTCGCTTGACATTATCAGCACACTTTAACCGTCCGCTATGCACTGGAGCTTCTGAGGTCTGCGTTGTATATGCCCAAACCATCTCAGATGATGTTGGGCAAGTTTCTCTTTAATCGGTGCCACCCCAACTCTATCGCGTATATAATCATTCCAGACCCAATCTGTCTTGTGTGGCCACACATCCATCTCAACATGTGCATTTCTGCTAACCCCAACTGTTGAACATGTCGCCTTTTAGTTGGCCAACACTCGGCACCATACAACATTGCGGGTCGAATCGCAGTCCTATAGAACCCGTCTTTTAGCTTTTGTGGCACTCTCTTTGTCACCGAGAACGCCAAAAGCTAGGCACTAGTTCATCCATCCAGCTTTGATTCGATGGCTCACATTTTCATCGATATCACCATCCTTCTGCAGCATTGACCCCAAATATCAAAATGTGTCCTTCTGAGGTACCACATGCCCATCAAGGCTAACCTCCTCGCGCCTAGTAGTACTGAAACCACATCTCATGTACTTGGTTTTAGTTCTACCAAGCCTAAAACCTTTCGATTCCAAAGTTTGTCTCCAAAGCTCTAACTTTCTATTAACCCCTATCCGACTATCATGGACTAGCACCACATCATCCGCAAAGAGCATACACCATGGGATATCTCCTTGTATATCCCTTGTGACCTCATTCATCACCAATGCAAAAAGATAAGGGCTCAAAGTTGGCCCTTGGTGCAGTCCTATTTTAATCGGAAAGTCATCAGTGTTGCTATCACTTGTTTGAACACTTGTCACAACATTATCGTACATGTACTTGAAGAGGGTAATGTACTTTGTTGGGACTTTGTGTTTCTCCAAGGCCCACCACGTGGCATTCCGTGGTATCTTATTGTAGGCCTTTTCCAAGTCAATGAACACCATATGCAGATCCTTCTTTTGCTACTTGTATCTCTCCATAAGTTGTCGTACCAAGAAAATGGCTTCCATGGTCGACCTCCTAGGCATGAAACCAAACTGATTTTTGGTCACGCTTGTCATTCCTCTTAAGCGGTGCTCAATGATTCTCCCAAATCTTCATTGTATGGCTCATCAGCTTAATTCCAAGGTAATTAGTACAACTTTGAACATCTAATATACCCTGCCTCCATTCTTCTGGCATCTTGTTTGCCCGAAAAATGAGGTTGAAAAGCTTAGTTAGTTGTACTATCACTATGTCTCTGAGGCCTCTCCATACCTCAATGGGAATACAATCAGGGCCCATCGACTTGCCTTTCATCCTTTTTAAAGCCTCCCTGATCTCAGACGCCTAGATTCGTCGCACAAAACGCATGCTGGTATCATCAAAGGAGTCGTCCCACTCAATGGTAGAGCTCTCATTCTCTCCATTGAATATCTTGTCGAAGTACTCTCGCCATCTAATCCTCTCGTCCTTCACCAGGAGCTATTGTGCTTATAACAAGAGAAAATAGTGGATCTACCTAATTTCCATGAAGTATATATAACTAATGTTTATGATAATCAAATTCATTTATAAGTAATTTATCGGTCCACACAAGAAAAGCAATTCCAATATTTAACATATAACTTTGTGTCCTATAAGCATTGCTAAGAGCTTGGGCTTCCCTAACTTTTTCCATTGAAGTTGAATTTGTTTATAAGATGAAAAATTCAAAGCAAATTGTAAGAGTACAATTTTCAACAACCCATTCTTCATTTTCTTTCTTGCTGGAGACGTTGAAAACGTAATTCATGATGGTCATAGATGAAAGAAGAAAGCTATCGATGCTCTGCCATTGATGTGTTGGGAAAATGCTGAAAGAAATTGTGGGTGATTAAAAATCCTGCACGAGTACTGAGTACAAATAAATCCATGCGAGAACTCGGGAAATATCGCACCATGATATAAGTTAAGGAAACAAAACAGAGGTACATTAAGAATATTTTGGCCAAATTAAACGTTTGATACATAGCCAGATAAGCAATAACATATTTTAGCCATGCACATCCCACTTGATAGTGATTTAGAAAAGGACTAAGATTTTGTTACTACCCCGAGTTGTTGCTGTTTTTGATGGTATAATCTAAAGTGATTAATTGTAGTGAAATTATAAAAAATATTCACGGCCTAAGTTTTTAATGGCAATATTGACAATCTAAGTTGGTCGAACATGAGAAGCATGTGCCATTTGCTAGTATTTCTTGAAAGTTAGTGACGATCCATGCAGTTAGGATGGTTGTGTATGGCCGTATGCATTAATTGATGCAGAGACCGGGGGTTTTAACCTCCTTTTCAAAAAAAAAAAAAAGTTAGGATGGTTGTGTTCACATATAAGAAAGTTCACATGCTCCTTGAAGTTAGGCACCCCCATTAATTCCTAGTACTTGAGAGTACGTTGAACACATACATGCATTTCTGAATGTTTTTTCCTGTCTCGCAGGCTCTCCATGGGTAATTCTGAGCAGGAACTTCACTGAACATTGCGTGCATGGCTGGGACAATCTCCCCCGCACGCTACTGATGTACTTTGCCAACGCTGCCTACTCCATGGAATCCTATTTCCAAACCGTCATATGCAGTTCATCTGACTTTAGAAATACCACTGTCAACGGCGATCTGCGTTACTTTGTTTGGAACGATCCTCCTGGGCTGGAGCCGCGTATTCTTGATGAAACGCATTTCGATAACATGGTGAACAGCAGCGCTGCCTTCGCAAGGCGGTTTGCGGAGGATGCACCAGTGCTGAAGAAGGTTGATGATGAGCTACTGAACCGTTCTTCGGCCCAGTTGGTTCCTGGTGTGTGGTGCCGGAATTTGGGTGAAAAGCAAGGAGGCACGGATGTGGAGGCGTGCTCGGAATGGGGCGACATTAACGTTGTCAGGCCTGGGCGTGCTGGAGAGCGGTTGAGGCGCTTCATATCTGAGATCATTCATATAAGAGGATGCACGGTTGCAGCAGCTACCTGAAAGCCGAACCCGTCGCAAGTCTGGAATTCTTTGTCAAGAGACCAATTGACCAAGAATTTAAGGAACACATTCTTCGCTGGAGGTGAAGCACGTGCTGCTGTAGTCGACAGTTCTACGAGGCTGCATAATACTACCACTAACGCTCCTTCTACACAAACTAGGTATAAGTATAGATATATACTGTATAAAGCTGTAACTGATTTGCCCTTTTGTTTAACCATATGGATAGGACATAGCATAGGTTACACTGCAGTAGTTATAGTAAAAAAAGGTCACACTGCACTAGTCACTTGTCAGATAAGTATATATATATTTTTTTTTGAAAAGGAGGAACAAAGCCCCCGGCCTCTGCATCAATCGATGCATGCAGCCAGTCAGATAAGTATATATACACAATGGTTGTAAAATGGCGGCTTGAGTGGTCAGGTTAGATCATCACGGCCTACCGATTTTGCTAAATATGTTCGAACGATTATTATATGAAACTTTAGGTGGTTCTTAAGACATTACAACTGATGGCATTTGTGGCATTCAGTTGATCTGATATAAATTGTAGGTGATGTTTGCACCAAGAATTAGTACTCCCTCTGTAAAGAAATATAAGAGTGTTTACAGTGGGAGTACTAGTGACAATATATAACTCTGGACTCTTGGGATGCGTTGTTTATCTCCTTCCATTTGTGGCTCCAGGGCAGGCTATGTGGTTGGCGAGGAAAAACAGATGGACATGAAATAATTGAAATCGACATTGTCACATTGACACCTTACTCAGACTTCAAATTTTTGTGTACAAGTCTAAAAAGGCTTGTACACAAAAATTTATTGTCGACAAATTCTTTTAATCAACTCGAGGAATGGCTAAACTTTCACTGCGGATAGCTACGGGACTTAAGCTTTCCGTTTTCAAGCCGCTCAATACCTATCACCACATAAAGGCAATGGTGCCAAATGAACTCGACGATGAGATCAAAGATGACGAAGCCAACGGTGACGAACGCGTGATTCTAATTCCATGGACGTTGCATCACACAATATCACCATCTATTAATTCCTCCACGTCGATTTCTTATTTTTTGCTTTTGAACTACCCTCCACGTGGAATTAAAACAGAGAGAAATACAAAGATATTTCTGTCTGGAGGCTGGGCAAGCAGGAAAGTCATAACCACACGAACGCATGCACCACATCCCATATGTCTATCCATTGGCCACACACCCGGTAAATGATGCCTTACTTACTAAATGGCTGTTCAAGCTACTTACCGAGGATGATTTTTGGCAAACTCTGCTGCGCAACAAGTATTTAGGCCAAAAGGTGTTGTCCCAGGCATATTGGAAGCCAGGTGACTCGCATTTTTGGGCTGGAATGATGGCGGTAAAGAAACATCTTTTTCGTTTCGGATCTTTCGCGATAAAGGACGGCTTAGAGATATGTTTCTGGAAGGACAAGTGGCTAGGAAATACCACTCTCCGAGAACAGTACCCAGCCTTGTACCGCATTGTATGCGATAAGAATGATACTCTTGCGCACGTGATGAGCTCTTCCCCACCAGATATATCATTTAGGAGGTATTTGATTGGCCCCCGCCTTGTGTCATGGTAACATCTTCTATCCCGTTTGGATTCGATTAACTTGACACAAGGGCGGGATGTCTTTCGCTAGAATCTTACTACATCTGGGTCCTTCACAGTTGACTTTATGTACCGTGCACTCTCGCACACAGAGATTCCCGTGGACAACAATAAACAAATCTGGAAATCGAAGATGCCACTAAAAGTTAAGATTTTCATGTGGTATCTTCGAAAAGGAGTTGTGCTAAATAAAGACAACCTCGCTCGACGCAACTGGAAAGGAAGCAAGCAGTGTAGTTTTTGTACTCATGACGAGACAATCAAACATCTCTTCTTTCAATGCAAGTTTGCACGTTCTACATGGCCAGTCATCCAAATAGCGTCAAATTTGTATCCACCAACAACTGTTGCCAATATATATGGCCACTGGCTTGATGGAATATCAAATACATTTAGTATGCTAATACGGGTGGGAGCGTCTGCCTTACTATGGTCGCTTTGGCTATGTAGAAATGATTGTGTTTTTAATGGCAAAATCTCTTCTTCTATGCAGGTTATTTACCGTTGTACGCATTGGCTTCGTACGTGGTCTACTATGCACTGAACGGAGTACCAATCGCTGTTCAAGGCGGTGTGTATGCGGTTGGAGCGGGTGACCAGGGAGGTTTTTACCCAACATGGGTGGCAGCATAATCTCTGAATCGGTCCACCTTCTCCATCGACATAGGCATAGTTTCGGTCTCATATGGCTTTACTGTTGCCACTTTGTCGTTTTTATATTCTTTGTCAGACTATTCGTTTGATGGCTGTGTGCATCTTAGTTATGCAAAGGCCGGGTGTTGCTCGCTATGCTTTGTATCCACTCGATGCTACATTTTGAGTTAATAAAAGCGCCCTTTATCAAAAAATTGGCCACAGACCTACAGTGTTGTTCACTTGGGTGATGATCCAAGCTCGTTGTCCCCCACGTCCACACATGTTGCCGTTCACGATCGACCCATCACCAGCCACGGAAGATATGACGCAGGTGATTGATATACTACCTCCCTCTGGGTGCATAGGTCGTACGCGTAGTTCCACGTCGACAATTTAATTAGCTAATATGTATAAAATGCGATAAAAATATATATGTTTAGAAACCACATCCGCATATGAATCCAATAATATACTTTTGATGACATATAACACATATTTACTTAGTCAAATCGATAAGCTAGAATTACGTGCACGCCCTATACACCCGGACGGAGGGAGTACTAGATTACCCATTGCGTCAAATGGTGCATGGTCCTGGATCGGACCCAAAGTTATTTGCAAAGAAGTGCTTTCCAATGTAGCAATACCTTGTATCCTTTCTAATTACTTTAAAATGAGGACAGCAATCCTTTTAAAATACGTAATATCATTTTTCAATAGTTGGTATTTTTTTTTACAAATATCTATGATAAATTGGAATCAAAAAGCCTACACTGGTTTATTACATATTCAGTAGGGTGCCATTCGACGCGGGTTAATTTGTGCCTTCTTGCTTGGATCTTATCCGATCCATTGATGTCTCATCGTACCTGGCCAATTTATAAGAGAATACCAAGAGGCAAGACTACAAATCGACTCCTTTCTAGCTCTTAAAAAGAAACAAAAAAACATCGTTTCCTCTCTCCAAAGCAATCTCCTCTTCCCCCCCTCGGTGTTGGAGATATGCCCTAGAGGCAATCATGTATGATGATATTTCCTATGTGTTTATGAATAAAGATAGTCCGTGGACATTATCAATGATGTGTATCAGCAAGTACATGACTTGTTTGTGGGACTATGCATTGTATGATGACTGTCCTAAATGGTTCCTAGTCGAAAGGGTTGTGTGGACGCGCAGCCGACTAGACTAGCATATGACACGGTAGATGGCTCGGTCTCACTAGCAATGGAGCATTGGATGCTAACCGGATAATATGGACTCGGAAAGATCTGGTCGGATTCGACATAGTTGGATCTGAGTCCAGATAAGGTCCGAGTCGGACAGACCCAACTATGAAACGCAGCGATATGTCATCTGTGAGTCTCTAGTACAACATACGTTCTATGTCCTGAGCCAACGCATGTACTCGGGATGGTGACATACCTGCTTTGGGCCAACCAAATGCTACTCCGTAACTGGGTAGTTATAAAGGTAGGTTTCGGGCTTGTCCAGACCCATGCTGCGAGACATGGTCGAGCAAGATGGGATTTGCCCCTCCGATCAGGAGAGATATACTCTGGGCCCCTCGTGTGATCCAACTAGGATAATCATGGCCATGCGACAAGGATTATGAGATAATCCGGTTTGTGGTCGGCATCACTGGAACGAGAAAGAGGTTGGGCTAGCACAAGGATGACAGACTCGCCTTGAGCCCGACAACATATATCGTGTGGCAAAGGGAACAGAAGTGTGACATGTTGTACAGGTTCGCCAACCGGCTTCATTGTTTACTTGGTGGTTGGCACGCCTTGCTAGAGGCCGCTTAAGGGAACCGAACTGTGACCGAGTCGACTTGAACCTAAGGGGTCATGCGCTTAAGGGAAGGAACCTGTGAGGCTAGGTCCGACTCCACGAGTCAGATGTGATCCTACTCGGACTCGGATCCAGGCCGGACAGACTTTGGGCTTTAGGGTCCATGCGGGGCCCAAGTGTTGAGCCCGCGATGGATGCCTATATATAGTGGAGGTGTGGCACACTCATTTGGTTGATCGCTTCGGCGCCGTCATTAGGGCTTTGCATTTGTTGCAACTAGCCACCTCCACTCGCCGCCGGTTGTGTGATCGGACCTAGCAGTCCGCCGCACAACGTTCCTCCTGCCTCCGCAGATACCGTTAGAGGCGGCGCACTTGTGCCGCTCCGGCGAACCTGTTTGTGGGATCTGATCGACTACGTGGGAGATCGACGAGGAGGAGATGACTCCGGAGGCACGCTGCCACAACTCTATTTCCCTTGCACGGCACTGCGCGTCTAGTGGTAACGATCTGTGATCCACCTCCCTTAGCATGTTCCTGGATGTTCTGCGGGTAGGAATTTTAATTTGCAGTCGACGCACCCTACCGTTGATCCCAACAGTGGTATCAGAGCCTCTACTATAGGATTTAGATTCAGATCGGATGCATATTTGATACGTGGAGGCGGCAGATGAGATCTGTTATCGTTTATGAGATCGGCTATGTGCATGGTTGATGAGATCAATTGCACATGGGGATCATTGAGGCTATGTTTTCTGATGATCGGAATCGATGAGGTCGTGCCACAACCTACCCCTACCGGTTGATTTCCGCCATCGGGGTTAATAGTGAAACGTAAATCCGAACTGGATTCGCGATGATCGATAAGATCGGTCAGATCGGAAAATTTGGCGTGATCGGACCGCCGTATGCGTAGCGCCTTGTATTTTGTACACGATCACTCAAACCGGTAGAATGCGATTATATGAATAACTTTGTTTTGCAGGTTTGATGTGAATAGTATGGCTCATGTGTATGTGATGCATGTGTGTAAATTATACATGGCATGCGCGTCATGATTTGTCAGCCGGCAGGAGCCAAAGTGTTGTCATTATAATGTATAACGACCTGCATGTCGACTTGTGATTCTCTGTAAAATGCATTACTAGTTGTAGTAGTTAAAGGACAGAGATCAAGTTCGTGGCTTGGCGTCCCGGCGTGACGAACAAGATGGAGTTCCTATATGGTCATCGGAGTCGGAGCCGACCTGGAAGAACGTCTATGAAGGAGCCATACTATTTCACAATATATGTTTATTTGTGATTGTTATGCTTCTTAGTTTCTATGCATGTTAAAATGGTAGAAAGATCCCTCATTAATATCAAGCACGTTTTCCATTCCCGATGTTGCACCTTCGCACGTCAAGTATGTCTAGTAGTGGGCTCATAAAATTGGGGTGCTACTAGGTGTCCTTGAACTGAAGGGTTCGTGTCGGACACGGACATGCACTGCACCAGGTTGACTTGACAAGGCTATCAAAACGGTTTTGGGCCTTGCGGCAAAGAAGGTTGGGAGCCGGGGTATAAGATACCCACCCGACCGACAGGAGTCGTATAGAGATACGATTAGCAAGAAGTTGCTTACCGGATAGGCACGTTGGCTAGCAGTGATGCTAAAGCTCACTAGTCGCATGCGCTAGTCGGATCCTGAACCACTGAGAGTTTGCGGAGGGATGCTGACTTCAGTGGGAGTATTTCTGTTTAGGCTTGAATTACTCTACATAAACACATTGCTTAGTGATTGCATATTTTTCTGTTGTAGATCAATGGCACCACCTGCTCAACCCAACTTTGCATTGAAATCAATTTTGGAAAAGGATAAACTGAATGGAACAAACTTTACCACCTGGTATAGAAATTTGAGAATTGTTCTCAAGCACGATAAAAAGGAACATGTTCTAGAGGATCCACTTCCAGAGGAACCTGCCGATAATGCTAATGCCACAACCAGGAATGCCTACCAGAAACTCATTGATGAATCAACGGAGATCAGCTGTCTGATGCTGGCTTGTATGGAGCCCGATTTGCAACAGCATTTCGAAAACGTTGAGGCTTACGATATGATAGAGAGTCTCAAGAGCATGTTTCAGACACAGGGTAGGAAAGGTTCAACGTCTAGCGATCCTTGTGTAACGCCCCGGACACACTCGCCGGCAATCGTTACTCCTAGTGAGATCTAGACTGGCCCCACAGATCAATACTAGTCTTTCATGCACACTTTGTCCTCACTCCTGCGCACCCGGGAGCAACTTCCCGGTCGGTCACCCATCCTGAAATTACTCCAAGCTGAGCACGATTAACTTAGGAGTTCTTTCCGAATGGGCTCCCGGAAAAGAAGGAATTCCTTATTGATATGAGTAGTCTATCATCCCTATTATGGCAGGCTATCACATACACCCCCACTCAGAGGAACCGACGTCCTCGTCGGGCACAGGAACGTTCCCTCTTGGCACATACGTCTGTGCGAGCAGTCCGGCACATGTGCCATGCCGTGTGCCACGATGGGTCACAAACTTCATGCACAACATGACCGCGCACCTGACCCACAAACATCCGTGTAACCACGAGGGTCAGCTCTGATACCAACTTGCAACGCCCCGGACACACTCGCCGGCGGTCGTTACTCTTGGCGAGATCTAGATTGGCCTCACGGATCAATACTAGTCTTTCCTGCACACTTTGTCCTCACTCGTGTGCACCCGGGAGCAACTTCCCGGTCGGTCACCCATCCTGAAATTACTCCAAGCTGAGCATGCTTAACTTGGGAGTTCTTTCCGAATGGGCTCCTGAAAAAGAAGGAATTCCTTATTGATATGAGTAGTCTATCATCTCTATTATGCCAGGCTATCACGCCTTGATGGATTGCAAGCTGAAGGAAGGTGATCTACTGAGCCCGCATGTGATCAAGATGATCGGATACGTGCAAGCTTTGGATCGGTTAGGCTTCTCGCTCTTGGATGAGCTGGCTACAGATGTAGTTCTGGGTTCTCTTCCACCTAGCTATGGGACGTTCCTTTCGAACTATCATATGCACGGTATGGATAAGAAGCTCACTGAATTGCATGGGATGCTCAAGGTGGCAGAGCAGGATATTAAGAAAGGCACGCATCAAGTGTTGATGGTGCAGAAATCGGCTAAGTTCAAGAAGAGTTGGTCCAAGAAGAAGGCAAAGGCAAAGGCACGGAGACGGTAACCTCCGCCGCTGAGCCAAAGTCAGGACCGGACTCGAAGACCATTTGCTATCATTGCAAGGAAACTGGTCACTGGAAGAGGAACTGTAGCAAGTGGCTTGCTGAGGATGGCAAGAAGGCCGGAAATGCTTCTTCAGGCAAAGGTACACTTGTTACATATGTTATAGACATTTACCTTGCTGACATACCTAGTAGCTCTTGGGTATTTGATACCGGATCGGTTGTTCATATTTGCAAATCGATGCAGGGGCTGGTAAGAACTAGGCATGTGGCACAAGGGGAGATTGACATCAGGGTCGGCAACAAAGCAAGAGTTTCTGCGTTGGAGGTCGGCACAATGCAGCTCCAGCTTCCTTCCGGATTTACTTTGGAATCGAATAATTGTTATTACATTCCAGCACTTAGTCAGAATATTATATCTGCCTCATGTTTGATGAGTCAGGGTTATGAATTCAATTTAAAGGACAATGGTTGTTCGATATCTTTGAATGGTATGTTCCACGGCTATGCACCCATTGTTGATGGGCTCTTTATATTGAATCTGGAAACGGAACATGTCTATAATATGAATGTCAAGAGGCATAAGCCTGATGAGATAAATCCGACATACTTCTGGCATTGCCGGCTTGGACATATTAGTCTGAAACGCATGAAGAAGCTCCATGATGATGGGCTCCTAACTTCGTCTGACTTGGGTCATTCGAGACATGTGAATCATGCTTGCTTGGCAAGATGACTAAGTCTCCTTTCGCAAAGAGTTGCGAGAGGGCGTCTGAGTTGTTGGAGCTTATAAACAGTGATGTGTGTGGTCCAATGAGCACTACTGCCAGAGGCGGCTATCAGTACTTCATGACTTTTACCGACGACTTGAGTAGATATGGATATATCTACTTGATGAGGCACAAGTCAGAAACTTTTGAAAAGTTCAAAGAGTTTCAGAACGAGGTTGAAAATCAGCTCGGCAAGACTATAAAGCTTCTACGATCTGATCGTGCTGGTGAGTACATGATCCAGGAGTTTGATGATCATCTGAAAAGCTAAGGTATAGTACCTCAGCTCACACCTTCGGGCACACCACAGAGAAATGGCGTGTCAGAATGGAGGAATCGTACCTTGTTAGACATGGTTCGATCTATGATGAGCAAATCGGATTTACCCTTGTCATTCTGGGGATACGCTCTAGAAGCTGCAGCTTTTACACTCAACAGAGTACCATCTAAATTCGTAGACAAGACACCACATGAGATGTGGACTGGGAAGAGTCCCAAGTTGTCTTTTCTAAAGATTTGGGATTGTGAAGCATTTGTCAAGCGACTTATGTCAGACAAGCTTACACCCAAGTCAGATAAGTGCATATTTGTGGGATATCCAAGGGAAACCTTGGGATATAGCTTCTACAACCACGAAGAGAACAAAGTGTTTCTTGCTCGGAACGGGGGCTTCATTGAGAAAGAGTTTCTCGGGTGGGAAGCCAGTGGGAGGCAGGTGCAACTCGAAGAAGTTTGAGAACCACTTGAGGACAACTCGGCTGGTGATGCGATCATACCGGAGTCTGTCAGGGAACCCGAGGTGGAAGCGGCACCAGAACCACGGAGGTCGGAAAGATTGCGCAGAGTGCGCGATGTGTTGTTGCTGGAAAGTGACGAGCCGGCTACCTATGCGGAAGCGATGGTGAGCCCTGATTCCGAGGCATGGCTGGAGGCCATGAGATCCGAGTTAAAGTCCATGGATGAAAATGAAGTCTGGGACTTGGTTGATCCGCCGCCTGGCGTCACTGCCATTGGTTGCAAATGGGTCTTTAAGAAGAAAACCGATGTGGATGGAAATGTTCAAATCCACAAAGCTCGGCTTGTCGCTAAAGGTTATGGACAAGTTCAAGGAATTGACTACGATGAGACCTACTCGCCGGTAGCGATGCTGAAGTCGGTGAGGATCGTACTAGCTATAGCTGCATATTTCAATTACGAGATATGGCAGATGGATGTCAAAACGGCTTTCCTTCACGGAAATTTAACCGAGGACGTGTATATGATACAACCCGAGGGTTTTGTTGATCCAATTAGCGCTAGTAAGGTATGCAAGCTCAAGATATCCATTTATGGGTTGAGGCAAGCATCTCAGAGCTGGAATATTCATTTTGATGAGGTCGTCACTGGTCTCGGTTTCATCAAAAGCGAATAGGACGCTTGTTTATGCAAGCAGTTGAGTGGGAGCTCGGTAGTGCTTTTGATCCTGTATGTGGATGACATATTGCTGATCAGAAATGATGTTTCGATGCTGAACTCGGTCAGGGAATCATTGAATGGAAAGTTTTCGATGAAGGACCTCGGTGAAGCAGTTTACATATTGGGCATTAAGATCTATAGAGATAGATCGGGGAGGCTGCTCGGCTTAAGCCAGAGCACGTACATAGACAAAGTGTTGAAACGGTTCAACATGAGTGAGGCAAAGAAGGGGTTCTTGCCTGTCTCACATGGTATAAGGCTGAGCGAGACTCAGAGTCCTTCGACATCTGATGAGCGAAGCAAGATGAGTCGGATTCCGTATGCCTCGGCAATCAGATCCATCATGTATGCCATGATATGTACTCGACCTGATGTTGCTTTTGCAATAAGCTTAACAAGCAGGTACCAGGCCAACCCAGGTGAGAGTCACTGGGCGGCGGTAAAGACTATTCTGAAGTACCTGAAAAGGACTAAAGAGATGTTCCTAGTTTATGGAGGTGAGGAAGAGCTCGTCATAAAGGGTTACGCCGATGCTAGTTTCCAAACCGACAGAGATGATTGTCGATCACAGTCCGGATTCGTGTACGTCATGAACGGAGAAGCAGTGAGCTGGACGAGTTCCAAGCATGATACGATAGCCGATTCTACCACAGAAGCCGAATACATTGCGGCTTGTGAAGCTGCAAAGGAAGGTGTTTGGATCCGGAACTTTCTGGATGATCTTGGTGTTTTCCCAGCCTCGGTAAAACCGTTGGACCTTTATTGTGATAATTTTGGTGCCATCGCACATGCCAAGGAGCCGAGGAATCACCACAAGACCAGACACATAGATCGGAAATATCACCTGATACGAAAGATCGTAAAGAGTGGTGATGTAGAGTTATGCAAAATTCACACGGATGCAAATGTTGCAGATCCGTTGACTAAGTCACTTCCACAACCCAAGCATGAGGGGCACGTTAGAGCTATGGGCATACGATGTCTATTTGATTGACTCTAGTGCAAGTGGGAGACTGTTGGAGATATGCCCTAGAGGCAATCATGTATGATGATATTTCCTATGTGTTTATGAATAAAGATAGTCCTTGGACATTATCAATGATGTGTATCAGCAAGTACGTGACTTATTTGTGGGACTATGCATTATATGATGACTGTCCTAAATGGTCCCTAGTCGAAAGGGCTGTGTGGACGCGTAGCCGACTAGACTAGCATATGACATGGTAGATGGCTCGGTCTCACTAGCCATGGAGCATTGGATGCTAACCGGATAATATGGACTCGAAAAGATCTGGTCGGATTCGACATAGTTGGATCCGAGTCCAGATAAGGTCCGAGTCGGATAGACCCAACTATGAGACGCATCGATATGTCATCTGTGAGTCTCTAGTACACCATACGTTCTATGTCCTGAGCTGACGCATGTACTCGGGATGGTGACAGACCTGCTTTGGGCCAACCAAACACTATTCCGTAACTGGGTAGTTATAAAGGTAGGTTTCGGGCTTGTCCAGACCCATGCTGCGAGACATGGTCGAGCAAGATGGGATTTGCCCCTCCGGTCAGGAGAGATATACTCTGGGCCCCGCGTGTGATCCGACCAGGATAAGCATGGCCATGCGACAAGGATTATGAGATAATCCGGTTTGTGGTCGGCATCACTGGAACGAGGAAGAGGTTGGGCTAGCACAAGGATGACAGACTTGCCTTGAGCCCGACAACATATATCGTGTGGCAAAGGGAACAGAAGTGTGACATGTTGTACAGGTTCACCAACCGGCTTCATTGTTTACTTGGTGGTCAGCACGCCTTGCTAGAGGCCGCTACCAACCGAGCAGGTCGGAGGTAATCCGAACTGTGACCGAGTCGACTTGAACCTAAGGGGTCACACGCTTAAGGGAAGGAACCTGTGAGGCTGGGTCCGTCTCCACGAGTCAGATGTGATCCTACTCGGACTTGGATCCAGGCCGAACAGACTTTGGGCTTTAGGGTCCATGCGGGGCCCAAGTGTTGAGCCCGTGATGGATGCCTATATATAGTGGAGGTGCGGCACATTCATTTGGTTGATCGCTTCGGCGCCGTCATTAGGGCTTTGCGTGTGTTGCAACTAGCCACCTCCACTCGCCGCCGGTTGTGTGATCGGACCTAGCAGTCCGCCGCACGACGTTCCTCCTGCACGCACAGATACCGTTAGAGGCGGCGCACTTGTGCCACTCCGGCGAACCTGTTCGTGGGATCTGATCAGCTACATGGGAGATCGACGAGGAGGAGACGACTCCGGAGGCGCGCTGCCTCAACTCTATTTCCGCTGCATGGCACTACGCGTCTAGTGGTAACGATCTGCGATCCACCTCCCTTAGCATGTTCCTAGATGTTCTGTGAGTAGGAATTTTAATTTGCAGTCGACGCACCCTACCGTAGATCCCAACACTCGGATGCTCCGTTTGGCGTCCGATGTATCCTGTTCCGTCATCACCAAAGCCAAGGCAAGTACCCGAAGCTTCACGAGTCCATCACCGTTGAATTGGGGCACCACCATCAACTGCCCCCATCCCAATTTGTGTTCCAGAAATAGAGTTGTCTCGTTTCACTGCTCTAAACCCTAGTTTCAGAATCATTCCTTTTTCTCAAACCATGTAATAGGATAGTATGTATTACGCCTATATAAAGGAAGCCGAAGAACCCGCCTCCTAGGGGCATTTCCGCGCGAGAGTGCCCTCCGCATTGTCCGTTTCACGCTGGCCTCACGACGATGCCTCCTTGGCGCCCTCTGCACTGTCCGATCTCCATGGCCGCCCTACACCCAACCGGTTTTCCTCGAGGGTCCATGACGCATGGGTCGTGGGCGCGGTCGAGGTCACCTTCCTGTTGTGCTTTGCGTTGCACCCATGTGCGTCATCTCGCGTGTTTCCCTACGTACGCCTGGCGAGGCCGGATCAACCTGTCAGCTTCGTTGGCCCCCGGCTGGGCTGCTTTGCTCGTGCCAGCCAGGCATGCACGCGCGCCCGGCTCGGCATATGGCAGACAGGTGGTCGGTGAGGGCCATCCAGCTAGGGTTCTCGATTGCAAGCCATCCGGCTAGGGTCGCGATAGCAAGAGGTCGGGTGGCTCTCGCCCCCACCACATCTGAATGCAGCCCATGGGTCATGTTGCCAGATGCGTGCCTAGTTAGGAGGTAGTTGGGGAGGCTTCTTCTTGATTTGTTCGGGTAGTCGTCCTATTTGCTCGCTTCATCCGGTTTGGTGTTATTACGTCTGGGCACGCCCGTGGTCCGGGTACCCTATAGGGGGCTTGCCTGGACGACCATGTTTGTGTATGCTAGTGGAATTTTGGGTGGCCAATTCTGATGGTTGGCGAGGGCATTTTTTTTGCACCGAATGTGGTTGGACGGCTGGTTGTTCACTCTGTGCTCGGTGGGCTGGCTTGGGATGGGACATGTAATCTTGGTTCCCCGTCTCGGTGCTTACATAAAAGCGTGTCATGTGTTCGGTTGTTTGGTACCGCCTGCCATATCCTTTTCTTCTTGCCAAAGCACACCAGCTTCCTCTCGCTTCGCTCCCCTCGAATGGAAGGGGTTCCATGTGCTTCTTCTCGATCCTCATTCGGGCAGGTGTGAGCGTCGCGTCCATTTTTTCCCAGGCAGCCATTGTTACGTGCTCAAAGTAGGCGAGGGCGGCAGGAGGCTGGTGGCGTCCGACGGCTGTTTTCGATTTCAAAGGTCCGGGAGGAGGATGCTAGAGTACTCGCCTCCTAGGGGCTTCGACACGTGAGAGTGCCCTCCGTGTAGTCCGTTTCCACACGCCTCGTGTCGATGGCTCCCTAGCACGCTCCCGACCGTCCGATCTGCGCTGCCCGTCCGCACCTGGCCAGTTTCCCTCGGGGTTCATGACGCGTGGGAAGCGAGCACGACCAGGGCCACCAAGAAGATAGTGAGACAACCCTGTTGGTCTCCAAGAAAGCTGATAACAACTATCTTGAAGACAGTGAGACAACCCCAAAGTCCTGCCTTGATGTAGTGTTCGAGTTACTAGCCACTACCGCCGGACAAGCTCTTTCAACTCGCTGCCTGAATCAGTTC
The DNA here is from genome assembly GCA_039707655.1 of Elymus sibiricus. Taxonomy (NCBI): domain Eukaryota; kingdom Viridiplantae; phylum Streptophyta; class Magnoliopsida; order Poales; family Poaceae; genus Elymus; species Elymus sibiricus. Next base: position 312,181,155 of record CM077666.1, read on the forward strand.
GGCTTCTTGAGTCTCAACTACAAGTTGAAAGACAACGATCAGCTGTGCGGCGACAAGAAGCCGAAGAACTGAGTAAGTCCCTGCAGAATTCAGATGCACACTCTCTGGTGCAATAGCAAGAGTTGGAGGATTTTAGCGCCAAACAAGAGAAAGCTAATAAGCTTTCTAAGCTTCTTGCCAGCATGGTGGGTGCCCAGGATATCATTTCTTGAGCTCTTCTGAAGTGGTTTCATTTTTGGACTTGTTTTGCTGCCGCATTTATTTGCACTGGTGGCCAACTTAGACGCCCAGTGTTTTGTAATATGGTGCTTTGTTGTTCCCTATATTTGCACTGGTGGCGAACTTTGATGCCCAGTGGATGTAATGTGTGTAATCGCGTGATAGCCTAGCATTAGTTACTTGCTTATTTATTTACTTATAGTCTTGTTTATTTGTTTGCTTGTAGTCACTGCAGTTCTTTTTCCTCGGTTTGCTAGTGGCTGCAATAACCATGGGCCACATACGGGCCGTGGTAACCATGTGCCTCCTACGGGTCGTAGGATCCATGACCCTCCTACGGGCCGTAGGATTCATGGGCCTCCTACGGGCCGTAGAATTCATGGGCCTCCTACGGGCCGTAGGATCCATGGACCTCCTACGCGCCGTAGGATCTATGGGCCGTACTGTTCGCGGGCCAAAACTGGACCGCAATATGGACCGTAAACGGGTCAAAATCGGAACCGTCCGTTTATTGGCCCAGACCATAACGGGCCGTTAACAGGCCGGAAGACAGCACATGCTTAATTCTATCAACAGGCATGACAGGTCGTTAATGTGTCAGATTACTTGACAGGATGAAAACGGCCCAACGGGTTAACGGGCCACAAACAGACCGATTGTTACCACGGGCTGAATTTGGCCCATTAGCATAACAGGCCGGTAATGGACCGTAAGTAATCGAGGGCCGGAAATGTTGGAAATATGCCCTAGAGGCAATAATAAATTAGTTATTATCATATTTCCCCGTTCATGATAATAGTTTATTATTCATGCTAGAATTGTATTGACCGGAAACTAAATACATGTGTGGATAATAGACAAATACGATGTCCCTAGTATGCCTCTACTAGACTAGCTCGTTGATCAAAAGATGGTCAAGGTTTCCTGACCATGGACATGAGTTGTCATTTGATAACGGGATCACATCATTAGGAGAATGATGTGATGGACATGACCCAACCGTTAGCATAGCAAATGATCGTTCAGTTTATTGCGATTGCTTTCACTATGTCAAATACACGTTCCTCTGACCATGAGATCATGCAACTCCCGGATACCGTAGGAATACTTTGGGTGTATCAAACATCACAACGTTACTGGGTGATTATAAAGGTGCACTACAGGTATCTCCGAAAGTGTTTGTTGAGTTGGCATGGATCGAGATTGGGATTTGTCACTCCGACTATCGGAGAGGTATCTCTGGGCCCTCTCGGTAATACAGCATCACAAAAGCCTTGCAAGCACCGTGACTAAAGAGTTAGTTGCAAGATGATGTATTACGGAACGAGTAAAGAGACTTGCCGGTAACGAGATTGAACTAGGTATTAGATACCGACGATCGAATCTCGGGCAAGTAACATACCGCCGGACAAAGGGAACAACGTATGTTGACATATGAGGTTCACCGATAAAGATCTTCGTGGAATATGTAGGAACTAATATGAGCATCCAGGTTCCGCTGTTGGTTATTGACCAGAGAGTCGTCTCGGTCATGTCTACATCATTCCCGAACCCGTAGGGTCCGCACACTTAAGGTTCGATGACGATTTAGTATTATATGAGTTATGTGATTGGTGGCCGAAGTTTGTTCGGAGTCCCGGATGAGATCACGAACATGACGAGGAGTCCCGAAATGGTCGAGAGGTAAAGATTCATATATTGGAAGGCTATATTCGGACATCGGAAAGGTTCCGAGTGATTCGGGTATTTTTCGGAGTACCGGGGAGTTACGGGAATTCACCGGGAGAAGTAATGGGCCTTATTGGGCCATACGGGAAAAGGAGAGGCAGGCCACGTGAGGAGGCGCGCGCCCCCCCTTGGCCAAACCGAATTGGACTAGGGGAGGGGGCGCAGCCCCCTCTTTCCTTTCCCTCTCCCTTCCCCCTTTCCTACTTCGTATGGGAGGTGGAATCCTACTAGGACTAAGGAGTCCTAGTAGGACTCCCCACACTTGGCGGACCCCTAGGGGGCCGGCCTCCTGCCTCTCATCCTTTATATACGGGGGCAAGGGGGCACCCCAAAGGACAACAATTGTCCCATAGCCGTGTGCGGTGCCCCGATCTCCGTTTTCCACCTCGGTCATATTTTCAGAGAGCTTAGGCGAAACCCTGCCGGAATCACTTCACCGTCACCGTCGCCTCGCCGTCGTGCTGACGGAACTCATCTACTTCCTCGACGTCTTGCTGGATCAAGAAGGCGAGGATCGTCACCGAGCTGCACGTGTGTAGAACTCGGAGGTGCCGTACGTTCGGTACTCGATCGGTGGAGCTCGAAGGATTGTTCGACTACATCAACCGTATTGTGAGACGCTTCCGCTAACGGTCTACGAGGGTACGTAGACACACTCTCCCCTCTCGTAGCGATGCATCTCCATGGATAGATCTTGCGTGAGCGTAGGAAAATTTTGAAATTCATGCTCCGTTCTCCAACAGTGGCATCCGAGCCAGGTCTATGCGTAGATGTGATTTGCACGAGTAGAACACAAACGAGTTGTGGGCGTGGGTGTATACATATTGCTTGCCGTTACTAGTTGATACTTGATTCGGCGGTATTGTGAGATGAAGTGGCCCGGACCGACATTACGCGTACGCTTACGCGAGACAGGTTTCACCGCTACGTGCACTCGTTGCATAAAGGTGACTGGTGGGTGTCTGTCTCTCTCACTTTAGTTGAATCGGTTTCAATGAAGAGGGTTCTTTTAGAAGATCAAAAAGCAATCACTACACCACGTTGTGGTTTTGCGTAGGTAAGAACGGTTCTTGCAAACCCGTAGCAGCCACGTAAAACTTGCAACTACAAAGTAGAGGACGTCTAACTTGTTTTTGCAGGGTATGCTGGTGATGTGATATGGCCAAGACATGATGTGATATAAGTTGTTGTATGAGATGATCATGTTTTGTAAATTATCAGGCAACCGGCAGGAGCCTTATGGTTGTCTCTTTATTGTATGCAATGCCAACGCTATGTAATTGCTTTACTTTACCGCTATGAGTTAGCAGTAGTAGTAGTAATAGCAATAATTGGCGAGATGACCACAACGCTATGATGGAGATCAAGGTGTCACGACGCTACGATGGAGATCAAGGTGTCACGACGCTACGATGGAGATCAAGGTGTCAACCCGGTGACGATGGAGATCATGACGGTGCTTTGCTGATGGAGATCAAAAGCACAAGACGATGATGGCCATATCATGTCACATATATTGAATTGCATGTGATGTTAATCCTTTTATGCATCTTATTTTGCTTAGGACGACGGTAGCATTATAAGATGATCCCTTCACTAAATTTCAAGATAAGTGTTCTCCCCTAGTATGCACCGTTGCGAAGGTTCGACGCTTCTAAGCACCACGTGATGATCGGGTGTGATGGATTCTTTCGTTCGCATACAACGGGTGTAAGCCAGTTTTACACACGCAGAATACTTGGGTTAAACTTGACGAGCCTAGCATGTACAGACATGGCCTCGGAACACAAGAGACCGAAAGGTCGAACATGAGTCATATAGTAGATATGATCAACATGAAAGATGTTCACCATTGATAACTAATCCACCTCACGTGATGATCGGACGTGGTTTAGTTGATGTGGATCATGTTACACTTAGACAACTTGAGGGATGTTAATCTAAGTGGGAGTTCTTAAGTAATTTGATTAATTGAACTTCAATTATCATGAACATAGTCTAAATAATCTTTGCAATTTTATGTTGTAGATCAATAGACCACGCTGTAGTTCCCCTGTTTTTATTATGTTCCTAGAGAAAACGAAGTTGAAAGTTGATGGAAGCAACTATGCGGACTAGGTCCGTGATCTGAGGATTGTCCTCACTGCTGCACAGAAGGCTTATGTCCTTAATGCACCGCTCAGTGAAATACCCCTACGGCCTTGTCTGAGGACATTATGAACGTCTGGCAGACAAGAAAAGATGACTACTCGATAGTTCAGTGCGCCATACTTTACGGCTTAGAACCGGAGCTCCAAATATGTTTTGAGCAACACGGAGCATATGAGATGTTCCAAGAGCTGAAAATTTGTTTTTCAAGCTCACACCCGGGTCGAGAGGTATGACACCTTCGACAAGTTCTATAGCTACAAGATGGAGGAGAACAGCTCCGTTAGTGAGCATGTACTCAGAATGTCTGAGTACTTCAAACACTTGAATCAAGTGGGAGTTAGACTTCCGAATAAAGTGGTGATTGATAGAGTTCTCCAGTCACTATCACTAAGCTACTGGATCTTCGTGATGAACTATAAACATGCAAGGGATAGAAGATCCTTAAGCTATTCGCGATGCTACAATCTGCGGATGTAGAAATCAAAAAAAGGGAGCATCAAGTGTTGATGGTTAATAAGACCACTAGTTTCAAGAAGGGCAAGGGAAAGAAAAGAGAACTTCAAGAAGAACGGTAAAACAGTTGCCGCTCACGCGAAGAAACCCAAGGCTGAACCAAACCCGAGACTTAGTGCTCCCATTGCAAAGGGAAATGTCACAAGGAGCGAAACTTCCCCAAAGTAACTGGCAGATAATAAGACTGGCAATGTCAACAAAGATATTTGATATACATGTTATTGATGTGTACCTTACTAGTACTCGTAGGAGCACCTGGGTATTTGATACTTGTTCAGTTGCTTGCAACTTGAAACATGGAGCTTCGGAATAAACGAGGGCTAGCTAAAGAACGAGGTGACGATGTGCATTGGAAGTGTCTCCAAGGTTGATGTGATCACCATCGCCACGCTCTCTCTACCTTCAGGATTAGTGATGAACCTAAATATTTGTTATTTGGTGCTTGCGTTAAGCATGAACATTATATCTGATAGTGTTTATTGCAAGACGGTTATTCAATTTCAGAGAATAATTGTTATTCTATTTGGATAATATCATTGATGATCATGCACTTAAAATGAAAGGTTTATTGAATCTTGATCGTAGTAATACATATGTTCATAACACGAATGCCAAAAGATAATGATAGTACCACATATTTGTGGCACTGCCGCTTAGGTCATATCAGTGTTAAACACATGAAGAAACTCCATGCAGATGGGTTTTTGGAATCTCTTGATTATGAATCATTTGAGACATGTGAACCGTGCCTTATTGGCAAGATGACTAAAACTCCGTTCTTCGGAACAATGGAGCGAGCAACCAACTTATTGGAAATAATACATACCGATGTATGCGGTCCGATGAGTGTTGAGGAGCGCGGTGGATATCGTTATGTTCTCACGTTCACAGATGATTTGAGTAGATATGGCTATGTCTACTTGATGAAGCATAAATCTGAAACATTTGAAAAGTTCAAAGAATTTCAGAGTGAAGTAGAGAACCATCGTAACAAGAAAATAAAGTTCTTACGATCTGATCGTGGAGGAGAATATTTGAGTTACGAGTTTGGCAATCACTTAAGACAATGTGGAATTGTTTCACAGCTCACGCCACCTGGAACACCACAGCGTAATGGTGTGTCCGAACGTCGTAATCGTACTCTATTAGATATAGTGCGTTCTATGATGTCTCTTACCGATTTGCCACTATCATTTTGGGGTTATGCATTAATGACAGCTGCATTCACTTTAAATAGGGCACCGTCTAAATCCGTTGAGACGACACCGTATGAATTGTGGTTTGGCAAGAAACCTAAGCTATCGTTTCTGAAAGTTTGGGGATGCAATGCTTATGTCAAAAGGCTTCAGCCAGATAAGCTCGAACCCAAAGCGGATAAGTGCATCTTCATAGGATACCCAAAGGAGACCGTTGGGTACACCTTCTACCACAGATCCGAAGGCAAAGGATTCGTTGCTAAGAATGGATCCTTTCTAGAGAAGGAGTTTCTCTCGAAAGAAGTGAGTGGGAGGAAAGTAGAACTTGATGAGGTAATTGTACCTCCTCTGGATAGTAGTACGCCACAGAAAGAAATTTCTATGACACCGACACAGACCAGAGAGGAAGTAGATGATGATGATCATGAAGCTTCGGATCAAGTTGCTACAGAACCTCGTAGGTCAACTAGGACACGCTCCGCACCAGATTGGTACGGCAATCCTGTCTTGGAGGTCATGTTGTTAGACAACGGTGAACCTACGAACTATGAAGAAACGATGGCGAGCCCGGATTCCGACAAATGGCTTGAGGCCATGAAATCCGAGATTAGATCCATGTATGAGAACAAAGTGTGGACTTTGGTAGACTTGCCCGATGAACGACGAGCTATTAAAAATAAATGGATCTTTAAGAAGAAGACGGACGCTGATGGTAATGTCACCGTCTATAAAGCACGACTTGTTGCTAAAGGTTATCGACAAGTTCAAGGAGTTGACTACGATGAGACTTTCTCACCCGTAGCGATGCCTGTCAGAATTATGTTAGCAATTGCCTCATTTTATGATTATGAAATCTGGCAAATGGACGTCAAAACGGCATTCCTTAATGGATTCCTTAAGGAAGAATTGTATATGATGCAACCGGAAGGTTTTGTCGATCCTAAAGGTGCTAACAAAGTATGCAAGCTCCAGCGATCCATCTATGGACTGGTGCAAGCATCTCGGAGCTGGAATACTTGCTTTGATGAAGTGATCAAAGCGTTTGGGTTTATGCAAGTTTATGGAGAAACTTGTATTTACAACAAAGTGAGTGGGAGCTCTATAACATTTCTAATAAGTATATGTGATTGGAAATGATGTAGAATTTCTGGAAAGCATAAAGAATTAATTGAAAGGAGTTTTTCAATAAAAACCTGTTTTTGAGTTATCCACGGTTTGGGCATCGAGATCTATAGAGATAGATCAAGACACCTGATAAAAGATTTTCACACACCTTGATGAGATTTTGAAGAAGTTCAAAATGGATCAAGTCAAAAGAAATAAGTTCTTGGCTGGTGTGAAGTGGAGTAAGACTTGAAGATCTAGGTAAAGGTTGTTTACATGTTAGGCATCAAAATCTATAGAGATAGATTGAGACGCCTCATATGACTTTCACAAAACATATACCTTGACAAGATTTTGAAGAAGTTCAAAATGGATCAGTCAAAGAAGGAGTTCTTGACTGTGGTGAAAGGTGTGAAGTTGAGTAAGACTCAAATCTCGACCACGGCAAAATAAATAGAATGGATGAAGGTTATCCCCTATGCCTCGGCCGTAGGTTCTATAAAGTATGCCAAGCTGTGTGCCTTGCCATGTGTCTGGCAAAAGAGGTACCAAAGTGATCCAGGAGTAGATCACTGGACAGCGGTCAAATTATCCTTAAGATGACTAAGGAAGAATTTCTCAGGAATAGAGATGATAAAGAGTTCGTCGTAAGTGGTTACGTCGATGCAAGCTTTAAACACTGATCCGAAAGACTATGAGTCTCAGACCGGATAAGTATAGTGGGGAAATCTTTTGGAGTAGCTCCAAACAGAGTGTGGTAGCAGCATCTACATATAACATAGAGATTTGCCAAGAACACACGGATCTGAATATTGCAGACCCGTTGACTAAAACCTCTCTCACAAGCAAAACATGATCAACTTTAGAACTGATTAAGTGTTAATTACATGGAGATGTAATCTAGATTATTGACTCTAGTGCAAGTGGGAGACTGTTGGAAATATGCCCTAGAGGCAATAATAAATTAGTTATTATCATATTTCCCCGTTCATGATAATAGTTTATTATTCATGCTAGAATTGTATTGACCGGAAACTAAATACATGTGTGGATAATAGACAAATACTATGTCCCTAGTATGCCTCTACTAGACTAGCTCGTTGATCAAAAGATGGTCAAGGTTTCCTGACCATGGACATGAGTTGTCATTTGATAACGGGATCACATCATTAGGAGAATGATGTGATGGACATGACCCAACCGTTAGCATAGCAAATGATCATTCAGTTTATTGCTATTGCTTTCACTATGCCAAATACACGTTCCTCTGACCATGAGATCATGCAACTCCCGGATACCGTAGGAATACTTTGGGTGTATCAAACGTCACAACGTTACTGGGTGATTATAAAGGTGCACTACAGGTATCTCCGAAAGTGTTTGTTGAGTTGGCATGGATCGAGATTGGGATTTGTCACTCCGACTATCGGAGAGGTATCTCTGGGCCCTCTTGGTAATACAGCATCACAGAAGCCTTGCAAGCACCGTGACTAAAGAGTTAGTTGCAAGATGATGTATTACGGAACGAGTAAAGAGACTTGCCGGTAACGAGATTGAACTAGGTATTAGATACCGACGATCGAATCTCGGGCAAGTAACATACCGCCGGATGAGGTTCACCGATAAAGATCTTCGTGGAATATGTAGGAACTAATATGAGCATCCAGGTTCCGCTGTTGGTTATTGACCAGAGAGTCGTCTCGGTCATGTCTACATAATTCCCGAACCCGTAGGGTCCGCACACTTAAGGTTCGATGATGATTTAGTATTATATGAGTTATGTGATTGGTGGCCGAAGTTTGTTCGGAGTCCCGGATGAGATCACGGACATGACGAGGAGTCTCGAAATGGTCGAGAGGTAAAGATTCATATATTGGAAGGCTATATTCGGACGTCGGAAATGTTCCGAGTGATTCGGGTATTTTTCGGTGTACCGGGGAGTTACGGGAATTCACCGGGAGTAATGGGCCTTATTGGGCCATACGGGAAAAGGAGAGGAAGGCCACGTGAGGAGGCGCGCGCCCCCCCTTGGCCAAACCGAATTGGACTAGGGGAGGGGGCGCAGCCCCCTCTTTCCTTTCCCTCTCCCTTCCCCCTTTCCTACTCCGTATGGGAGGTGGAATCCTACTAGGACTAAGGAGTCCTAGTAGGACTCCCCACACTTGGCGCACCCCTAGGGGGCCGGCCTCCTCCCTCTCATCCTTTATATACGGGGGCAAGGGGGCACCCCAAAGGACAACAATTGTCCCATAGCCGTGTGCGGTGCCCCGATCTCCGTTTTCCACCTCGGTCATATTTTCGGAGAGCTTAGGCGAAGCCCTGCCGGAATCACTTCACCGTCACCGTCGCCTCGCCGTCGTGCTGACGGAACTCATCTACTTCCTCGACCCCTTGCTGGATCAAGAAGGCGAGGATCGTCACCGAGCTGCACGTGTGTAGAACTCGGAGGTGCCGTACGTTCGGTACTCGATCGGTGGAGCTCGAAGGATTGTTCGACTACATCAACCGCGTTGTGAGACACTTCCGCTAATGGTCTACGAGGGTAGGTAGACACACTCTCCCCTCTCGTAGCGATGCATCTCCATGGATAGATCTTGCGTGAGCGTAGGAAATTTTTGAAATTCATGCTCCGTTCTCCAACAGGAAATGAGCCCAAGAATTTATGGGCCCTTAGAAGGTTGAAAGAAAACACGGGCTAGAAACGGCCCAACAGAATCATGGCCCGTTAATGGGCTCAAAGCACTTTACTGTTCATGATGGGCCAGAATCACCATGGGCCGTCAATGGGCACAGAGAGACAAAAGGCCTCATATGGGCCGAAAGACGTCACGGGCCATAGATGGGCCGAAAGTGACAACGGACTGGAATTATATGGGACGGCCCACATGACACTACTGGGCCTAATTTTGAAAGGCCATAATGGGTTGTGAGTACCCGGGCCATAAATGGGCTGTATGCGAACAAGCCGTTAACAGGCTTTCCATGGGTCGGCCCGCTAACTTTTGACCAAGTCAAACGGGCCGGCCTTTTTAACATAAATGAGCCACTATTGGGCCGTGCCACGTGTCGACGTATCATAGGCGTCTCTCGTCCAATGAATGGATGACATCTGTCCCAACGCCGAGCTGACACGTGGTTCCGTTGGCGAATGAGAATTTTACACGTGGAAAATCGCCATTGGTCTGGGCTGATAACGGGTTATCGGATCCAAACCCGCACCCGCTAGCTTAACGACGACCCGTTACGGTGGATGCCACGTGTCGATTACCCTTGACGAAAACACTTCCGTGACGCGACATTTATCGTCATGGAAGTGGACACTTCCGTGATGATAATTTTAGTATTGTCATGGAACACTTCTACGACAACACAGGTATGACTATCTTGATTCTGTCATAAAATCGTCACGGATGTACATGCATGACAGAAAACGTGACCTACTGTGACAAAGTCGTATCATCACGGAAGTGTTTTTTTTGTAGTGACTGTACTTCTTCACCCTTCCTCTTCGGGGAAAATCCCAACGCAGCTCACAAGTAGCAGGTTTAGATAGAGTGCAAAGTACTACCACACCACACTATTTCCATTTCTCATCCCAATGCATGATAGTTACGTACGAACTGGAGATACAGTCGCTTAGGGCCTTAACAAACCGGAATTTCTTTTTGCACGGCCAAGAGAACCAAGAAAGTGGTGACTTACATCTTGAACATCACATTAGCAGCCACATGCAATGGGGTCCCGTACACAGAATCAAAATGATCCACATCAACTCCAATTGAAAGATTCATTGTATGCAAGATTTTCTCTCAAATTAGTCATAGAGGTTAATTAATATAAAGAAGTAGATAAAACATGCCCACTCCAAACAAAGAGATAACACATTGAAACTGCCGGGGTTTGTCTCTGCAAAATCGTAGCAGTGGAGATTAGCACAGGCCAGTTCAATCCAAACACCTAGAAACAGGAAGATGGGTGGGCGGCCAGTGAGGAAGAAAATAAGAGGATAGTGGCGAGGCGAGTCGGCGGCGACTCAGCTCGGCTCGCTGTCCTCGTCTATGTCTCCCTCTGTCGTCGAGCTCGAGATCTGCATCCTCGGCCAGTTCCTCCGGTAGCAGCCGCTGGATTTTGCAACGGTGGTGGTGCTCATGATTGGAATCATGGAGGGCACCCCCGCATCTGTGCGCGTGGTCATGGTGTTCATGGGGCTCCCTGTCATGGCCGCCGTGGAAGGGGCATGAGGACGTGGAGGAGCGCTGGGATGGCCGTTGCTCGCTAGCCAGCTTTCCTTACGGCCGCGGCGGCAGCCTGGTCGAGATGGAGGTCGTTCTTCTCGGTGAGATAGCCGGAGACTGGGGGAGGGGGGTGTGACGGCGTGGGGCACCGGGGAAGAGGGGAGAGTGAGCGAGACAAGGACTCGAGGAGGTTGCGTGGGAGCAAGGAGAAAAGGGGGTCACGTTTCTAGGGGAGGTTGTATCTAAAGAAAGACCTACCGTACGTGGCACAACCCCACCAACCAGCAATCGACGCGGTTTTCCATCGAGCACTGTTCCAGTCTGACATGGACCACGCGAGCGATCGGCCAGAGGTTCGCTCTTGGAGAGTGTAATGCCGCAGGGGACAGGCAGCTAGCAGTGGGAAGCCGATGACGAGCAACTGCAACTGCAAGTACTGACCACTGAAGTATGTAACTTGTATGGTTCAGATTATTTTCTCAAAGTTCTGAGTAAAGTCTATTGAAGAAGTATAGTTCAGAATGAAGTATGGTTCAGATTTTTTTCTTTCAAAAAACTTATCACTAAAGCCTATTGAAGAAGTATGGTTTAGATTTTGAAAATTGATGTGTTCTCCTTTAGCATGGCCCGCCCAACAAATTCTTTGTAGCTCCGCCACTGCTTAAAAGTAAGAAAAGAGTCATTCATGTATTCTATTCACCTCTCTCTAGACATACCAACGATTCTACACACATGTTTAGGCCTTCTTTGGTTTGTAGGAATTCTATACGATAGGATTTTCAAAGGAAAAATTTCTTCCGAGACGTTTGGTTTGTAGAAATGGATTCCTATTTCCATGTAGGATAGGAACCAATCCTTCACATTTTAAAGAAAAAAAGATGTTAGCCTGGGGAAATTTCTGTCCCATGCATCAAATGACATTTATTTCCATACAAGAATTGAGATACATGCGACCTCACTTGCCATAATTTTCCTATTCCTATGATATTTCTATCTTATGAACCAAAGAAGACCTTAAATTATAACATCTGGTAGCACTAGTAGTAAACCCAAACATTCATGTTTATAGAATATGTGTTTTTATTTCTCAAAAAAAAAAGTGTGTTTTTAGTATGTGTAGGAATTAGGATCATCTTTAGTTTTAGATAAAGCTACTAGGTAATGTCCTTGCGAAAAGCCTCACTTTGTCTACCAGAAGAAAAAAGGAAAAAAAAAACTGATGTCGTTGCGTTGGGGTGGAGCTAACAAGGCACGTGTGGTATTAGACTAGTAGTAAATCGAGCTATCATCAATGCTCCATGTGCTAGATTAGCCAAAACTAATTAATAACCCCGCACGTTGTGTCCGCGAGAGAGTGCTCTGCGCGTGAAAGAGAGTGGCGTGCGTGTCCGCCTTGAATTTCTCCACGTTTTTCGCCTGGTCGTTACGCGGAGACGGAGACCACAGGCCAGCGCATCCTTGTCCCGTGCGCGGGGCCCGCCAGCCAGTCACACATGTGAGCCCGCGCCTATATATAAGGGCTCGAAGAGACAAGTGAGAGCACCTGGAGAAAGAGCGACAGAGCAACAGAACAGAGAAGAGCAGCCGCGACGAATCAGAGGGAAGAAGAAGGAAGACATGGACCCGGACATGGGCGAGAACTTCGCATACTACTGGGAGACGCAGCGCTACCTCGAGTCGGAGGAGCTCGTTGACAGGTACGCCTTGCTCCCGCCTTCCGGCCGTCGATCGCCATTGTTGAGGTATTTTGGAGGAGCGGGTGATTGAATTCCGGTGCTTGGTTGCAGCATCTTCGTCGGGGCGACCGAGGACGCCATGTCGTACTACGACTCCAGCTCGCCGGACGGTTCACACTCGTCCTCGACGCCCACGGGGGCGGCCATGGCAGGGGCGGGGATCGGGATGGGCGGCACTGGGGCGAACAAGAACATCCTGATGGAACGCGACCGCCGCCGCAAGCTCAATGAGAAGCTCTACACGCTCAGGAGCGTCGTGCCCAACATCACCAAGGTGAGCGCAAGCAACTCAGCTAGCATTGCTGGAACACAGCAGCATCTCCATCGCCGGAGAGACGGTTTTAACGGCCAGTCCCTCGTCGTTGCAGATGGACAAGGCCTCAATCATCAAGGACGCGATCGAGTACATCCAGCAGCTGCAGGCAGAGGAGCGGCAGATGGAGGCGGAGGTGTCCGCGCTCGAGTCCGCCACCGGCGCGGAGGATGACTACGACGGCGGCCTCTCCGTGGAGCAGGTCTCCTCGGCGCAGAGGAAGAAGGTGAAGCGCGCTCTCTCGGTCTCGTCCATGAACGACGCTCTGCTCGCCGCGGCGGCGACGGTGGCCTCGCCGCCCGTGGAGGTCCTGGAGCTGCGCGTGTCGGAGGTGAGCGAGAAGGTGCTGGTGGTGAGCGTGACGTGCAGCAAGCAGCGCGACGCCATGACCAAGGTGTGCCGCGTGCTCGAGGAGCTCCGCCTCAGGGTCATCACCGCCAACATCACCTCCGTCTCCGGTTGCCTCATGCACACCCTCTTCGTCGAGGTACGTCGCCGCCGCCATCCGCAATTCATCTGCAACAGTTCTTTCGCACGATTCTATCCGATGGCTCTGTTTCTGCTTCCGTTAGTTCACTTGATTGAATTGATGATAAGATGACGTGGGCCGTGCTGACGTCACAGGCCCCTTCTTTTTAGTTGGTTATATAACTGAATTTGACTTTTACCATCGGTAGACAATTTTAGTTTCCTCTTTTAAGGTCTTTTATTAAGGTCCAAGTCCATAGTTTTGTTCCCGCAAAAAAAAAAAAAAGTCCATAGTTTTGTTACATATAAAAAAGGTTGTTCCTCTGTTCCATTTGCGGCGATCAACGCCACATCACTCGCAAGTCGCAAGAAACTCAAAAAGCTCCAGAAAAGGAAAATATCTCTTTCCCATCCCGGCATCTCCTCGATCCATCTTTTGATCGCGTTTGATTTGCCGCTGGATCGGCGTCGCGCAACATAACCAATCAATCACATGGCAATCAATAAGCACGCGCGGCGCGGATGCCATCGCTCAGCTTGAGCACGATGGGGACACATCGATCGCCACGTGCTTTGGATGCCAATTGATCTCGAGAGAAACGCCGGAGCATCAACATCACGTGGTCGGGCGAGCCCTGGAGAACGATTTGCACGTGCTCAGCAACAAGATGCACCCTCCTGTCTGCATCTATCCTCAGATTTTATTTTATTTCTCTTTTTGTACTAGTACAAGTGAAAATGCTTCTCTTCCACACGTCATGCTTGATCTTTTTTGCGGGTGATTCTTTTGTTGTACTAGTATATTGAGCACGAGCGCCACATGCTTTAAGCTAACCCCGTGCTGTATTATCGGTACTCCTGACTGACTTTGGATAATATTTGTTGTGGAGTTTACTTATTCCTGAGCCTATATTAGCACCCCTGACTGAATCGATCAATTTCCCTTTTTCAGGTAGATGAGATGGATCGCTTCCAGATGAAGGAGACGGTGGAGGCTGCTCTCTCGCAGCTTGATTCTACGGGGAGCCCGCCGCTTAGTTCGATGAGCTATTAGGGATCACTGCTACGGTCACTAGTCGCTGGTCACCTATTTTCACCTCACCTAGTCTCTCTTTCACAAGACCAATATTATATATATCTTATGTAATGTATGCCAGAATTTTGCCCCTTTTTTTGCAACACCCGTTTATATGTGTGGACGGAGGTGACTGTTTTTTTAGTACGAGGCAATAACTCAAGGGATAGATAAAATAGGCTAGGTGTGCTTTGGACCTCATGTGTAAAGGTCTTCATGAGCATGGCATGATGTGCTTCTGGACTATGACATATCTATGGTGATAAATAACAAGGTGATTACTTTATATAAGCGTTTAAATGAAATGTAGTGGCAATTTTCTTGGCGTTCTCCGCGCAAAAAATAAAATAAAATAAAATAATTCTTGGCGTTCGGTGGATCTCATGGTAGCAGGAAAAATCATCTGCCAACTGTGCCCACAAATTTGCCGTAACTATTATGTTTTTGTGATAGATTCTATAAAGGAAACATGTGTTTCTACAGCGTTATGAAGACATCCTTAATTATCTTGATTTCGAGCGTCTCAATGACTTGTGACAAATATTGATGTTTTTTGAATGTTGTTGTCGACATGGTCACTGCCAGAGATTAGGGCATCTCCAACGGCAACCCGCAAATTTCTTCCCGCATCTGTCCGCGAACAGGGGACCAGTCCGCAGACGCGCCGGATCACACCCACGCCGGATCGCATCCCCGATCACAACCAAAAACAGACAAATATGCTTAGTTTTTACATGCCCGGATCCAAAAGAAAATCAGTTCGGCAATCCGTGCATTTCTGCCCTGCCGGACCAGCAATCCCAGCAAGCTGCTCCCCGATCAAGGAGGTGCCGTCGCCACCGCGTAGGCAGCCTCCGCGTCCGTGTCCACCTCCGCCTCTGCCGCATCCTCATCTTCCGCCGCTGCCAACTCATCTTTCTGCCGCTCCAACATCTGGTAGCGGACGGATTGCATGATAATTCTAGCGTCGGCATCCAAAGAGTCGACATTCAAGGTCAACATCTTGGCGTCCTCCTCATTGGCGGCGATCTTCACCCTCTTTTCCTCGAGCGCCGCCTTCCTCTCTTCGATCATGCTCCTCCTCTCTTCGAGCTTGATCTTCTTCTCCGTCGCCTCCATCAACTGCTTGAACCCCTCCGCCTTCCTCTCCTCCTTGATGTCTGAGCGCCTCACGCATGCCTCCTTCTTCGCCAAGATCTCCTCGAACCTCTCCGTGAGCTTGGCCGCCGCACCTTCTCGCTTCGCCCTCTCCTCCTCCCACTTCTTACCCCGTAAATTTCTTCTAACCTTCTTCGGCAATTCTTGGGTTGGGTCGGTAGGGTCACCGATTTCTTCCTCGTTGGCTTGGGCGGCGGTCTTGGCAATGAAAAGGTTCCACTTCGGTTACCCATTCAACTTCAACCAATAATGCATGACGGTGAAGGACTTCTTCTCCAACTTCTTGTACACCACACAAGAACGAGTAGGCTACAAAGTGAAACAATGCATATCCGTGTGATGAGCAACAAAACAATACATGTCCGGCTAGTGATCAACAAAACTAAAGCATATCCGGCTAGTGATCAACTTACTTGCTCGGTGATTTGTGCACTGCTAGGCCACCGTGCGATGAGATGCTTCAAGTGCCCGCAATACTTGGAGACGGCCTTTTGGATGGTGTACCATCGATGGTTGAGGGACTTCCACTCACGGTTGCGGATCAACGCGTCGGAGTAGGGCGCGAAATGTTTGTGCTCATGGAACCATATGTGAATGTTCCTCCAAAAGGTTGTGCCCTTTTGCTCCGTGCCATGGAGAGGATCAAGGCTAGTGGCCAACCATGCAACGCACAACAGCTCGACCTCCCGCATGTTGAAGCTTTCTCGTCTACCTTGCTTCTTCGGATCGCCGGCTGTATCATCCGGATCATCGTCGTTGCCGTCCTCCTCCTCGTCCTCCCTCTCCGGACGCTGATCTCCGGCGGCCCAATGCTGCTGTTGCTGTGTGCCATCTCCGGTCTGGGTGTAGGACTGCTGCGTGGCCGTCTGGGTGTAGGACTGCTGCTGCTGGTAGTTGCCGGACTGGGTGGGATCCGAGTCTTCCACCTGCCCGTCCTCATAGCCCCCTCCTCCTCCCTCGCCTCCGTCATGGATGATGTCAAGCATCTCCCTCTCCGCGTCAAAGGCCGGCTCCCCCGCTCTGGGCATTGCAGCGAACAGCGTGCGGGCACCCATCTGCTCCCCGTCCGTCGGCCGCGCCCGGACGAGTGGAGATGAAGAATACTCGGAGAAGAGTGGCCCCGCATTAACGTCGACGATGTAAGGCACCGTACTGGCAGGGGTTCCGAGCTGCTTGGTGGCGTAGTAGTATGGAGGCTTGTAAGGCTCCAGCCACGACGCTGTCTGTACTGTCGGCGCGCCCATCTGCCGGCGTCCGCCACGGCTGCGCCGACCGCCTCGTCCGCCACGACGTCCACGCCCATCGCCACCACCAGGCCCACCGGCGGCCAACCGCTTCTTGAGCTTCTCCTCCTTTGTGGCCCTCGCTTTGACGCGGCGATTTTGCGGCGTCTCCGAGCTGATCTTCCGAGCG
Source organism: Elymus sibiricus (assembly GCA_039707655.1). Classification (NCBI taxonomy): domain Eukaryota; kingdom Viridiplantae; phylum Streptophyta; class Magnoliopsida; order Poales; family Poaceae; genus Elymus; species Elymus sibiricus. Next base: position 312,198,464 of record CM077666.1, read on the forward strand.
AGCGTGATGGTCGGATCCTCCGCCACCACCGCCGGTTCCATCTCCGATAGGTTCTTCGACGGTTCCATGCGTCGGCGGCGGAAGGAAGGAGAGGGTGGAGGAAAGAGTGGGAATTGGTCGGAGAGCGACGGGGAATGGAAGAAGAGAGTGGGGGATTTTGGCGCGGAAACAGTGCGGGATGCTACAAAAGCGCGGGCTCCGCCTTCCTTTTGGGTGGGTCAGGGGGCGGATAGCGACGTTTCGCGTGTCCGGACTCCCGCAAACCTCCCCCACGTTTGTCTCTGGTTTGCGGGAGAAATCGCGTCCGGACCGCTCCGCGGACAGATATAGGTCGACGTTGGATGGCTTCCGCGGTCCGGACAGCGCGGTCCAGACGGTTGCGGGAGGTTTGAGGGTCGGCGTTGGAGATGCCCTTAGTGCATTTCAGTACTGGCAACCGACCCCAGGTTTGGGCAAATTTGTGAAGATTTTTTTGGGAGTGCTTAGAGTAGGCAAAAAAAATAACATTGTGTTTCTCTAATCTCATCCTTTGTGGCTATTGCCGAAGCGATTCCCATGCTATTTCGTCCTTTTGTAGACCAATCTCTTCGATGGTACTACCTTCATTGAACAAAACAGTTGGTCGGTTGCGTTTTTTTAGTGACATCAATTGCATGATGTCATTGAGCTAGCTAGGATTCCCAAATGGTGCTTGAACTGATTTTGACACCTACTCTCTCTAGTGCTATAAAGTTGTCATTTTAGGAACTAACATGATCTTCAAAGTATAACGTTGAACACTATTTTTTAAATTAGTTTATTTGTAAAACCTTAAAAACCTTGTATATTGTGAAAACAATTTTTGAGGAAAAAAGGATCACACATACGATTTCAGTTATTACAGTAGAAATATATGTAAAGACGTTGGTAGTCAAAAATTCAAAAGTTTGACTCTATCCTCGTTGAAAACAGTAGCTTTTACATAAGCAGCAACAGGATCTGATTCGCACATATTCTGCCTTCTTTCTAGTTAGTTGTTCAAACTGGTCTAAAAGAAAAGGTAAGTTGAAGTCACACTCAAATGCTTTGGTCTTGTTAGGGCATCTCCAATGTTGACCTGCAAACTGGACATTGCATTCGTCCGTGGACCAATGGACCTGTCCATGACCACAGATGTGGGAGTCGTCTATCCAACCATATATCTCATATGTCCGCCTCTATTAACTTAAACAAGCAACATTCCGCCAAACGCCGCAACCTTCCGCCAAACGCAAACGCATGTAAATCTAACTTGGACACTGCTAATTGTACTTCTAACCGGAATACTACTACTAACGACGATTTCTGGCGCTAATAGCAAAGCTCTAACTGTACTATGTATCTAGCTTCCGCCAAACATAGTGGCCAAACTAGCTTGCTTCCACCAAATGCTAATAGCTATAGGATCCGCCAAATGCTAGCTAGCATCCGCCAATGCAAGCTAGTATGCATGGTTATAAGGGCATCTCGAGCGGCAACCCGCAAAAATCTTCCCGCATCCGTCCGCGGACACGGATGCGGGAGGACGCCATCTAACCGTAGCCGCATACATTTTGACAACAACTCGAACCAACTGGACGAAATTCGTGCAAACACGGCCGGATTTCATATAAACATGACGGATTTCATATAAAAATGCCGGATTTTCATATAAACATGATGGATTTCATTACATTTACATCAACTAAGCGGTGCTTGTCCGGCTCTAGAGGTATAATTAATACCTAATCTGAATGGTCGCCTGCGGATCCCTTTGTCTTCCTCATGTCCGGCAGCCCGATCACCGGACTGCCGGGAGCCCCGGAGGTATATGCTTCAGCGCAAAGGACGACTCGCTTCCCCACCGCTCATCGGAGTGGAACCCCCGGCTGATGTTTCAGCGGGAGGGGAAGGGGGCACCTCCGCTTCCCCGGAGCCCATGCGGGGTCGACGAAGGTCCTCGCAAAAGAAGAACCGGGCAAGACATTGGCTGTGTACGCCGGCGTCGCCTCGGAGGTGGCCTTCATGGGACCCATGCGGCGGCGACCTCCCGTGTTCTACTTCTCCTCGACGATGGCGGCGGACGCGGAGGCGCTCGCCACCGACTCGTCGCTCTCCGCACACCCAGCTTCTGTCTCTGCCTGCATGGTGCGGTCGCAGGCACGGGAGGCGCGGTCACAGACGCGGGAGGCGCGGTACGACGCGGTGTAGTCGGCGGCAGCGATGACGGCCGTGTCGCCGTGCTCCCCGCCGTGCAGGCGTGGAGCAACTCGCCACTCCTCATCGAGCTGGCCTGGAGCGGTGAGTTGCTGAACCACGCGCCGGCTTGGGGCGGCAACTAGCTCCGTCGGGCTAGGCGAAGGAGGTGGAGCAGCGAGCTGCCTCGCTCGTATCCGGCGGGCCATCCAGCCGGCTTGTATGCCGGAGAACTGCTCTTCGGAAGCCATCAGAAGGGTGGAGAAAATGGTGAAGGAGGAGATGGGGGAGCGGTGGAGGGGTGCGATTCTTGCCCGGCGTCTGGCCTCATTTAAATAGAGGGCGGACGGGAAGAGCTCGGCCGGCGTTGCGTTTAATGTCGGCCCGCTCATGAACGGACGTGTGGCCGGAGTAGATTTCTCGGCTTCCACGCGGGTTTAATGGAGGCGTTTGAATGCGGCGAGGAGGCGTGTTCAGCAAGGCGTGCAGTGGGCGGCGCCCTCGGCCGGCGCGCCGCTTTAATGGCGGAGTCAGTGAGAGGTCGCGTCCGCCCTGAGCCGTCTTCAATGTTGAGCGGCGCGCTCTACAGCGGCATGAATGCGGGTAGGTGGCGCCGGGCGGGAACGCGCACGGGCGAGGGAGGAGGGGTTTTGATGGGCCAGGGCGGTCAGAAGCGGGCTTGGGATCGGTCCGGACTCCCGCAAACCCCTCCCCCCCACTTTTGTCTCCGGTTTGCGGGAGAAAACGCGTCCGGACCGCGCCGCGAACCGATACAGGTCGGCGCTGGATGGCTTCCGTGGTCCGGACAGCGTGGTCTGGACAGATGCGGGCGGTTTGCGGGTCAGCCTTGGAGATGGATTGAAGAAAAAAAAATTAAACAAAGTGGCTTCCACCAAAATATGCTAGAAGCTTTCAAAGCCTTCCGCCAAATAAAAAAGATCAACAACGGCTTTCCGCCATCCGGATGGAGAGAGAACACATGGTGGCTTTTGGTTCGTCATGTGGATGTCCGGACTCTCGCAAAGCTCTAGGTTTGGTTCTGATTTGCGGGAAACGGACGTCTGGATGCGTCGGCAGACTCATGGAGTACTGCGTTGGATGGCAAACTTTGTCCGGACAGGTCGGTATGGACAGATGCGGGTGGTTTGACGGCTTTGGAGATGCACTTAGTCACCGGTCGATTGATTTTCCTTTGGTTGGCTATGATTTATCATTTTTTTGGTTTTCGGACAATGGAGGCTGATTCCCATATCCAAGGTCAACCGCCTAGTGGCTCCGTGCAAGAACAAAAATAAAACCATCGTTGCAGCTCCTAAAAAAACTATGCAGTTTCGAGTACCGGGTGTACGGGGACCATAAACCACTCCCACACATGGTAGTGCGCTCATTCTTGAACCTAAGTGCCCAGGATCTCGGTTTCTAAGACGGATTGAGTAGAACAAAACTCCTTGCGCTCAACATGGCCTCCCACTGTTACCTTCCTAACTTACTAACTTGCATTTCACGCATGGCATCATTAATTACAAAGTGTGTCCGAACCATATTAATAGTGTAATAACCCAAGGTAACAACAGGAGGGAGAACATGGTAAAGCATAAATCCTAAGCATGCATACTACTGCAGGGCGGGTTAAATAAGGCTTCTACACAAATCAGCAAGTCTTGCTCGGATCAGATAATACCAAGGCTATAGCGGAGCTCAACAGGCTATGCACACTGATGGGGAACGTTGCATGAAAAACAAAATTTTTTTCCTACGAAACACCCAAGATCTGATCTAGGAGATGCTAGCAACGAGAGGGGAGTGGTGTCTACGTACCCTTGTAAACTGAAAGTGTTAGCGATCTAATGATCGTGGTTGGCTTTGTCGTACTCCTTCGTGATCCAATCCGATCCAAGCACCGCACGAGTGGCACCTCCAAGATGTGCGCACGTACGGCTCGGTGACGTCTCCTCCTTCTTGATCCAGCAAGTGAGGGGGGGAGAGATAGATGGGATCTAGGTCAGCACGACGGCGTGGTGGTGATGGTGGCAGCAGAACTCTAGCAAGGCTCCGCCAAGCGCGTACCGGCGGAGGAGATGGAGAGGGAGAGAGGGGCACTACTGCAGGATTGCCTAGTAGCGGCGGGTGCAAAAATGCCAGCAGTGGCGGGCCAGGCTGCCAGAGGCGCCCGCCAACGACCTCCCGCCACTGCTGTAACCCCATCAGTGGCGGGCGCCCGCCCGCCACTGTTAGAGCACTTGCAGTGGCGGGCGATGCGTCCTCGCCCGCCACTGATGAGGTAACTGCAGTGACGGGTAGAGCATACTTGCCCGCCACTATTTGTTCATGTTGCAATGGCGGGCGTATTAGAGCGCCCGCCACTGAAAGCTTACGCATGCGAATTAATTTTTTTGCAGCCACGGCTACAATTGTGCTGCCATGGCTGCATTTAGCATAAATCCAATTTAAGTAATTCAATAGTAGAAGCAAATAAAGCACGCATTTTCATGCAAGTTCACTAGGTAATTAGTACTCTTCATAACAACTATTAACACTTCAATTAACAAACCAACATCAAAGTATCACAGGCATCTTAACTAAGTAACTAAGAGTTCATCGGCTTGGAGATATTTGACATCGACCTTATTTCTAAATAAGGTCTACAACAACCATCATCTGGAAGTTGTTGTTCCTCCTTATCGTGATGACCACTGCTGTGTCAACCCTTAGTCGTCTCTTTCCCTTCAGGAATTCCCGCCAGCTGACTTCATAGAACGATATGCGGCCGTCTGTGTCCGTCTTGTATCGAACACTGGTGACATGACATGCTGCTCCAAGGCATACTCGAGCCATGCCGGCAGCAGGGATGTCCTCGCCAGAAATCATCTTCATAGGTAATTTCTATGATCACCGTGATTAAAAGCAAAATAGAGCACGCAATGTTAGACATCTCTCCATATAGTGTTACGAACAAAAAAGAGAGAAAAGATACAAAACATACCATAGTGTGTTTGACGATGTTGGTCGGAGTAAAACGGTGCACAAATGGCCTCCTCAAGTAGTGCACACGTGATGGTAGGATCATGATGAGATTGGCCTTCTCATTCTCAGTAAGCTCTTTCATTCTTTGAGAGAAAATTGCAGAATTGTATGGATCATCATCGTCATCATCTCCGCTACCCTCATCATCTTCCGCATCCGCATCCTCATCCTCATCCTCATCCTCATGCTCCTGGCTATCGTCATCCTGGCTAGCATCATCATCATCCTGGCTCTCATCATCATCATCGTCATCCTCATCCTAGCTATCCCGATCATCATCTTCATCAAGCTCATCATTGTGGTCAGAGAAATACTTGATCCTTAACTTGTTGACCGCTTTCTTCAAGTAAAAACCTATGTACTCTCCCCCGGTGAGCTTATTATTTGAAATGTACTTGTTCCATCCATCGCCTCCTATGATGGTTTTATCCTTTTGTTTACAAACGTCAATTTTGTACGATTGTCCTTGACCATCCAAAAAGTTCAAACTGTCACCGATTAAATTATTGAATTGGACCCTTACATTGCATGGGATACACTATGTAACAATTAAGAGTAATGCAGTTAATAATTAATGGTATGCACAGTACAAGAATTCAGCAAATGGTTAGAATTGAATGATAAACATGTTACCATAGATTTTTTGAATCCATCCCTCAAGAAGAGCCCAAATTCTACTGCATGGGATAAACTATCCCTACAGGGATTTTTGCAGACATTGCAGACCTTACGCACATGATCCCCTCCTTCAAGAAGTTAAACACTGTTATCATTGGTGCTATGTGATGTCTACTACGCAACTTTTATTCTTGTAGACGTTGTTGGGCCTCCAAGTGCAGAGTTTTGTAGGACAGCAGCAAATTTCCCTCCAGTGGATGACCTATGGTTTATCAATCCGTGGGAGGTGTAGGATGAAGATGGTCTTTCTCAGACAACCCTGCAATCAAATACAAGAAATCTCTTGTGTCCCCAACACACCCAATACAATGGTAAATTGTGTAGGTGCACTAGTTCGGCGAAGAGATGGTGATACAAGTGTAGTATGGATAGTAGATATAGGTTTTTGTAATCTGAAAAAATAAAAACAGCAAGGTAGCAAGTGATAAAAGTGAACACAAACGGTATTTTAATGATTGAAAACAAGGCCTAGGGTTCATACTTTCACTAGTGCAATCTCTCAACAATGCTAACATAATTGAATCATATAACAATCCCTCAACGTGCGATAAAGAATCACTCTAAAGTTCCTATTAGCGGAGAGCATAAGAAATAAATTGTTGTAGGGTACGAAACCACCTCAAAGTTATCCTTTCCGATCAATCTATTGAGCCATCCCTATAAGTGTCACAAACAACCCTTGAGTTCGTACTAAAATAACACCATATGATATGCATCAACCAACTCTAATGTCACCTAGATACTCCAATGTCACCACAAGTATCCGTGAGTTGATTATTCGATATGCATCGAACAACTTCAGATTCATAATATTCAATCCACACAAAGAACTTAAAAGAGTACCCCAAAGTTTCTATCGGAGAAAAGAAGATGAAAACGTGTACCAACCCATATGCCTAGATACCCCAAGGTCAAGGGAATCCGCAAGTTGCTTACCAAAACATACATCAAGTGACTCAATAGAATACCTCATTGTCACCACGGGTATCCACATGCAAGACATACATCAAGTGTTCTCAAATCCAAAGTATTCAATTCGACAATAGCGAAATCTCAAAGGAAAAGACTCAATTCATCACAAGAAGATAGAGAGGGAAGAAACACCATATGATCCAACTATATTAACAAAGCTCGCGATACATCAAGATCGTGCCAAATCAAGAACATGAGAGAGAGAGAGAGATCAAACACATAGCTACTGGTACATACCCTCAGCCCCGAGGGTGAACTACTCCCTCCTCGTCATGGTGGCCGCCGGGATGATGAAGATGGCCTCCGGTGATGATTCCCCCCTCCGGCAGAGTGCCGGAACAGGGCTCCGGATGAGTTTTCTTCGGTACAGAGGCTTGCGGCGGCGGCGTGGGAATTCTAGGTTTCTTTCTGGGGTTTTTGGTATTTATAGGATTTTTCAGCGTTGGATTTATGTCAGGGGGGCCCACGAGGGAGCGGCAAGCTCGGGGGGCGTGACCTAGGGGGGAGGGCGCGCCCTCCAGGCTTGCCGCTTCCTCGTGAGGCTTCTGGTCCTTCCTCGAAGCTTCGGGGGTCTCTTTTGGTCCAAAAAAAATCACCGTAAATTTTCAGCCCAATCCGAGAACTTTTATTTCTGCACAAAAAACAACACCACTGTAGTTTTGCTGAAAACAGCGTCAGTCCGGGTTAGTTCTATTCAAATCATACAAAAACCATATAATTTTTTGTAAACATGGCATGACTACTTCATAAATTATAGATACGTTGGAGACGTATCAGCATCCCCAAGCTTAATTCCTGCTCGTCCTCGAGTAGGTAAATGATAAAAGAAATAATTTATGAAGTGTGAATGCTAGAATAGTGCACAAGTTTGATCAATGATAATTTCAATCACTTCTTCTAGCATCATTATATATCATAAATAGTAGCTCATCTCATAAAACTTCTCATGATCAAGTAGCAAGCTATTCACATGTTAAAGTATAGATCATAAACTTTCTTGAAAACTAACAAACTATGTTCTCAGTCATCAAACAATTGCAATTTGTCTTATTTTCAGGAAGGGTCTATGTAAGAGCTTTGATTTAGCAAATTCCACATACTCAACTATCATATAGTCTTCCATGATTGCTGACACTCAAAGCATATTTTTAGAACAAACCGTTTCAGTCAAACACATAGGAAGATAGGGGCTTAATGTTTTGCCTCCCAACTTATTTATCTCAGGGATAATGTCATCAATAATAACTCATGATCACCTATATTCAACTGGATATATGTGCCAGGATCTTTCCCCACCACATGATGCTTGCCAAGAGAGAAAATAAAAGCTGAATAGAGAAGAACACTATTGACTCTTGCATAAAAGTAAATACATAAAGTAAAAGATAGGCCCTTCGCAGAGGGAAGCAGAGGTTGTCATGCGCTTTTTATTTTTGGATGTGCAAGCTCTTAATGCAAAGGAACATCACTTTATATTGCCTCTTGTGATAGCAACCTTTATTATGCAGTCCGTCGCTTTTATTTCTTCACCATCACAAGTTCGTACAAAGCTTATTTTCCCTTACAATAAAAGATCATACATATTTAGGAGCAATTTTTATTGCTTTTGCACCGATGACAACTTACTTGAAGGATCTTATTCAATCCATAGGTAGATATAGTGGACTCTCATGGCAAGAAACTGGGTCTAAGGGTTTTTGGATGCACAAGTAGTATTTCTACTTAGTACGAAATTTTGACTAGCAAAAGATTATGAGCAAGCACCACATGTTAGAGGATCCAAGAACATATAACTTCTATATGAATATAAACAAACAGAACTCATTACATTGTCTTCCTTGTCCAACGTCAACTACTTGATCAAGCTTGAAAATAATTAATGGGTGCTCACAATCATAGAAGATGTCCAAGATAGTATATTTATATGTGAAACTTCTCTTCCTTCAATATTCTTTCATGAATTGTTCAAGTGACCAATGCTATGTTTGCTAACTTTCAATAAATTTTACCACTTATACTTCTTATATGTGAAGTCATTACTCCCCATGGGACAAGCATATGAAGCATATATAATTTCATATTTATGACATTCAATTCATTCAACAATTCACTCTTAGGATATAAGTGAAGCATGAGAGTGAATGATAAACTACTCAAAAAGATATAAGTGAAGATCAATGAGTAGTCAAACAATTAAGTAGATATGTGAAGACTCTCTCCAAATAAAGATTTCAGATCTAATAATTTTATTCAAACAGCAACAAAAACGAAAATAAAAGGACACTCCAAGAATAGCATATATCATGTGAACAAGTAAAAACTTAGGCTAACCGATAGTTGTTGATGAAGAAAGGTGGGATGCCTACCGGGGCATCCCCAAGCTTAGTTGCTTGAGACATCTTGGAATATTAACTTGGGGAGCCTTGGGAATCCCCAAGCTTGAGCTCTTGTGTCTCCTTAATTCCTCTCATATCACGGTTTCCCTAAATCTTAAGAACTTCATACACACAAAACTCAATAAGAACTCGTGAGATAAGTTAGTATAAATCAACCAAAACCTTAACATTCTCTACTGTAGCAAACCACTAAAATTATAATTAAACATTGCATACTAAATGCCTCTGCATATTAAATACTCCTATCCACAAATAGAAACACTAAATAGGCAAACATATGCAAACAATGCAACTATAATAGCAATCTGTCCAAACAGAATAGTCTATAGAGAATGGAATAAAAAGTATACTTCTTTAACTCCAAAAATTCTGAAAAATTACCATGTGACAGAGAACTCACGCATTCTTACTGTGTAAAAATTTCATGATTTTATCATATTCTGACAATTCACATAAGTTCAGGACATAACAGAAAACTTTCTGTTTTCAAACAGCAACACATAAACTTGCAAACTGAGCATGGTAAAGGCTATAATTGGCATTTTATTGAACTAAAAGATACAAAACATGATTATTAATAACAGAAATCAAAGTAAACTAAAATAAAATGATGCTCCAAGCAAAACACATATCATGTGACGAATAAAAATATAGTCCCAAGTGAGATTACCGATAATGTTGAAGACGAAAGAGGGGATGCCTTCCGGGGCATCCCCAAGCTTAGACACTTGAGTCTTCCTTTAATATTGCCTTGGGGTGCCTTGGCATCCCCAAACTTAAGGTCTTGCCACTCCTTCTCCTTCTATCGTCATCTCACCCAAACTTGAAAACTTCAATCACACAAAACTTAACGGAACTTCGTGAGATGCGTTAGTATAATAAAACAAATCATTCACTTGGGTACTGCCAAGACAAGATTCATAATTATTTCCCACATAATGCCTACTGTACTCTATCATTTCTACAATTTATATTGACCAATATAAGCCATAGTAACTATAAAACAAGCAAACTATGCATTGAAAACATAATCTATCAAAAACAGAATAGTCTGTATTGATCTGATTTAAAGTCATACTTATGTAACTCCAAAAATTCTGAAACATTATGAAAACGTAAAAAAATTATAACCCAATAATGTGAAAAAAATTCAAAATTTTATCACTTTCCATTTCAGAACAGTTTATTCCAGCACTGGACGCAAAAGTTTCTGTTTTTGCACATAATCAAATCAACAAGTATCCACACTATCCCAAAGGCTTTACTTGGCACATTATTGAAAGAAAACATATAAAACATGATTACTACAGTAGCTTAATCATGTGGACACACAAAAACAGTAGGTATAAGTATTCGGTTGCCTCCCAACAAGCGCTTCTCTTTAAAGCCTTTTTAGCTAGGCATGTGATTTCAATGATGCTCACATAAAAGTAAAGAATTGAAAAATAACGGGAGCATCATGAAGCATATGACTAGCACATTTAAGCCTAACCCACTTCCTATGCATAGGGATTTTATGGGCAAACAATTTATGGGAGCAAGAATCAACTAGCATAGGAAGGCAAAACAAGTATAACTTCAAAACTTTCAACACATAGAGAGGAAAATTGATATTATTGCAAAACCTACAAGCATATGATCCTATATCATAATAATTTTCAGTAGCATCATGAATGAATTCAACAATATAGCTATCACACAAAGCATTCTTTTCATGATTCACAAGCATAGGAATTTTATTACTCTCCACATAAGCAAATTTATTATCATCAATAGTAGTGGGAGCAAACTCAATGAAATAATTATCATGTGATACTTGATTGGCATAATCCAATTGAAAATTAAAATCATGATGACAAGTTTCATGGTTATCATTATTCTTTATAGCATACATGTCATCACCATAATCATCATAGATAGCAACTTTGTTGTCATAATCAATTGAAACCTCTTCCAAAATAGTGGATTCATCATTAAATAAAGTTGTGACCTCTCCAAATCCACTTTCATCATTGTAATCATCATAAATAGGAGGCACACAATCATCATAATAAATTTTCTCATCAAAACTTGGGGGGCTTATGGCTTTGGCTTTGCTTATGGCTTTGCATATCATTAGCATCATGGATATTCATAGAAAGCATACTAACAACATTGCAATCATGCTCATCATTCAAAGGATTCACATTAAACATTTTATTAAATTCTTCCTCTAACAATTGAGCAAAACTATCGGAATCCATATTTTCAAGAAATACATCATAAAGATAAAGCATTTGGTGCAACTTCAATTCCATTTTTTTTGTAGTTTTCTTTTATAAACCAAACTAGTGATAAAAAGAGAAACTAAAAGATTCAATTGCAAGATCTAAAGATATACCTTCAAGCACTCACCTCCCCGGCAATGGCGCCAGAAAAGAGCTTGATGTCTACTACGCAACTTTTATTCTTGTAGACGTTGTTGGGCCTCCAAGTGCAGAGTTTTGTAGGACAGCAGCAAATTTCCCTCAAGTGGATGACCTATGGCTTATCAATCCGTGGGAGGCGTATGATGAAGATGGTCTTTCTCAGACAACCCTACAATCAAATACAAGAAATCTCTTTAGTCCCCAACACACCCAATACAATGGTAAATTGTATAGGTGCACTAGTTCGGCGACGAGATGGTGATACAAGTGTAGTATGGATAGTAGATATAGGTTTTTGTAATCTGTATAAATAAAAACAGCAAGGTAGCAAGTGATAAAAGTGAGCACAAACGGTATTGCAATGCTTGAAAACAAGGCCTAGGGTTCATACTTTCACTAGTGCAATCTCTCAACAATGCTAACATAATTGAATCATATAACAATCCGTCAACGTGCGATAAAGAATCACTCCAAAGTTCCTATTAGCGGAGAAGATAAGAAAGAAATTGTTGTAGGGTACGAAACCACCTCAAAGTTATCCTTTCCGATCAATCTATTGAGCCATCCCTATAAGTGTCACAAACAACCCTAGAGTTCGTACTAAAATAACACCATATGATACGCATCAACCAACTCTAATGTCACCTAGATACTCCAATGTCACCACAATTATCCGTGAGTTGATTATTCGATATGCATCAAACAACTTCAGATTCATAATATTCAATCCACACAAAGAACTTCAAAGAGTACCCCAAAGTTTCTATCGGAGAAAAGAAGATGAAAACGTGTACCAACCCATATGCCTAGATACCCCAAGGTCACGGGAATCCGCAAGTTGATTACCAAAACATACATCAAGTGACTCAATAGAATACTCCATTGTCACCATGGGTATCCACATGCAAGACATACATCAAGTGTTCTCAAATCCAAAGTATTTAATCCGACAATAACGAAACCTCAAAGGGAAAGACTCAATTCATCACAAGAAGATAGAGAGGGAAGAAACACCATATGATCCAACTATATTAACAAAGCTCGCGATACATCAAGATCGTGCCAAATCAAGAACACGAGAGAGAGAGATCAAACACATAGCTACTGGTACATACCCTCAGCCCCGAGGGTGAACTACTCCCTCCTCGTCATGGTGGCCACCGGGATGATGAAGATGGCCTCCAGTGATGATTCCCCCCTCTGGCAGAGTGCCGGAACAGGGCTCCGGATGATTTTTCTTCGGTACAGAGGCTTGCGGCGGCGACGTGGGAGTTCTAGGTTTCTTTCTGGAGTTTTTGGTATTTATAGGATTTTTTAGCGTTGGATTTACGTCAAGAGGGCCCACGAGGGAGCGGCAAGCTCAGGGGGGGGGGGGGGGACCTGGGGAGGGGGAGCCCTCCAGGCGTGCCGCTTACTCGTGAGGCTTCTGGTCCTTCCTCGAAGCTTCAGGGGTCTCTTTTGGTCCACAAAAAATCACCGTAAATTTTCAGCCCAATCCGAGAACTTTTATTTCTGCACAAAAAACAACACCACGGTAGTTCTGCTGAAAACAGCGTCAGTCCGGGTTAGTTCTAATCAAATCATACCAAAACCATATAAAATTGTTGTAAACATGGCATGAATACTTCATAAATTATAGATACGTTGGAGACGTATCACGATGCCATGAAAATAATATTGAGAAGCGGCAGGGAAAAATGTCATCACGATGAGGTATGATCACAGATTACCAACACTGCTACACAACTAGGTAGTATGACTATATATATGAGCAGGTTTATCACGAAGTCACATACATATATAGTATGCCATAGCAAGTTTCTTAAGTACTGCATTAAAGGTTCAAACATCTGAAGCACAGAGTTATACGACTAGCCACACGGTGTGCAGATCAACTCCTAATCTAAGTAAACGTCAGAGCCGAAGTCGTCATCCTCGTCAGAGGACTCCTCGATGAGACCGTCCCAGTCAATCGGGTCATCCTCAGCATCCTTCTGGTTGCGTGCCGTCATCAGCAACGCCTCGTTAATGGCGTACAGATGCGGATCCTCCCGAAGATACCGTTCCACCAAGGGATCGGTGCTCTGACGTTCACGGGCCCTGATGAGCGCCTCGACCTTCATGTGTTCCTGCTCCTTGGACTTGGAGACTATCCTCATGTTAGGAGGCGCTATCTGACTCGCGCGCCAAGCATCCTGAGGAAAGTTGAGCTAGGCCCTTGGCCCCTGGTACTCGAGCGCCATGGCATCGTAAGCGCGCGCCGCTTCCTCGGCGAAGTCGAATGTGCCGAGCCATTGTTTCTTGCCAGTGACGGGTTTTGGATTTGGGCGCCCCACTTCCCCCAGGGCCTCTAGAAAACACCACGGTACCTGCCGTTGTCCGCCATTTCAGGAAAAAATGAACTAGAGCATGCAGATAAATAAATTTGGCAAAAGAACTGAAGAAATCTACTACAACACAATATGAATTAAAAACAAACAAAAAAATTGGCATGACCTCTGCATACAAATGGACACATTAAGTGTTAGAAATTTGGCGAAATGGAAATAAATCAAGGTTTCGCCAAAACTTTAGCACTTATAGTATGAATCCCTGTAAAGAAATGAAGACATCTACTACAGCACAATATGAATTAAAAATAAACAAAGAAATTTTTAACTATAGAATTGGAAACTACATCTATATGTGTGCCTTTAACAAATATGTTTTGATGTGTGCCTTTAACGAATATGAAATAATTGAACTATATATAGAACTAGAAACTAAAACTATTGAACTAGAAACTACAACTATAATTGAACTCTAGTATGAACAAACTACAACTAAAACTATATAGAACTAAAAACGTATGTGGCTGCTGCAACTAGAAACTACAACCATATAGCAATACCCTAATTAACCCTAACCCTAGTCTAATGTGGTTGCTGCCGCGGCTGCAGCCGCGGCTGTCCGTGTGCGCGTGGCGGTCATGGCCGCGGATGGCGAGGAGGAAAGCCGGAAAGGGAGGCGGGTACTGCGATGTATTACCGGCCGGAGCGGATGGCGACGGGATGGATCGTTGGTGAGGGCGTATGGGGCAGTGGATCGAGGGCGAGGGCGACGCGCGGTGGAGGGCTAGGGCGGCGCCGAGTACCGTGAGGCCGACGGCGGCAGCGAACGACGACGGCGACTACGACAGCGGACGGCGATAGCGGCAGCGGACGGCGACGACGACTACGGCAGCGTCGATGAGCCGCCGCCGACGGTGACGAGAGCGAGATGGCGGAGGGGGGAGTGAAATTGAGAGTGAAGTGGGGTAGGTAGGGGAGGGGGCGGCGCGCATGTATGATGTGTCGATTGAGTTCGTTGTGTGCGACGGACGCGCCAAGCCACCCGCCACCGAGCTTCAAAAAAAAAGCCACCCACCACTACTACTTTGGGGTGGCGGGCTGCAACGTCGATTCGATTTTGGGCAGACCAGAGAGCTAACTTAGCTGTGGTGGGTAGGGACTTGTGCCCGCCGCAACTACTATAGGCATAAGTTTATTTTCTTGCACCGGTTGCAGGCCCTAAACTGTGACGGGCCATACTGAATGCCCACCACTGTTGCCTTCAAGAACAGTGGCGAGCGAAACTATGCACCCGCCATTGCTTGCCTTTATCTCGTGGCCATACTCGGCGGTGCTTATTTGTGGCAGGTAGTGTACAGCGCCCGCCACTACTACGACTGTAGCTCTGGTGGTTCTGTTTTGGCACCCGCCACTGCTACTTTTGGTAACTAGCTGTGGCGGGTGCCCTGCTGCGCCCGCCACTTATTTGGGTTCACCTATTAGGCTTTTCCCAGTAGTGGGGCGGCGGCCAGGCAAGGGATGGGCTGCCCCCCTGTGCCTCCCCTCTTTATATAGGGGTGGGGGTGCGCCAGCCCTAGCCCCCCCTCCAAGCCTATGGGGCGGTGGCCCCCCTTTCCAAGCCAAGGGGGCGAATGCCCCCCCAAGCCAGGGGTATGGATGCCCCCCTCCCTAGCCGCATGGGCCCTTAGGGGGCTGGTGCGCCTGGCCCATGTAGGCCAGGGCGCCACCCCTCAGCCCATGCAGGCCTCCGGGGCAGGTGGACCCTCCGGTGGACCCCCAGAACCCTTTGGAACCTCCCGGTACTATGCTAGTAAGCCCCCGAACTTTTCCGATACCCTGAAAAATACGTCCCATATATAAATATTTACCTCCAGACAATTCCGGAGCTCCTCATGATGTCTTGGATCTCATCCGAGACTCCTAACAATATTCGGTCTTGCCATTATGAATATCCCAATACTACCCAAGCGTTACTGAATGTTAAGTGTGTGACCCTACGGGTTCGAGAACATGCAGACATGACCGAGACACCTCTCCGATCAATAATCAATAGCGGGACCTGGATGCCCATATTGACTCCCACATATTCAACAAAGATCTTTATCGATTTGAACCACGATGTCAAGGATTCAGACAATCCCGTATACAATTCCTTTTGTCTGGATATATATCACTTGCCCGAGATTTGATCGTCAGTATCACCATACCTAGTTCAATCTCGTTACCGGCAAGTCTCTTTACTCATTTCGTAAGACAGTATCCCCGTGACTAAACACATTAGTCACATGCTTGCCGAGAGGGCTCAGAGATATCTCTCCGTCACACGGAGTGACAAATTCCAGTCTTGATCCATGCAACCCAACAAATACTTTTCGAGATACCAGAAGAGCACCTTTATGATCACCCAGTTACGAAGTGACATTTGATACCAACAAAGTATTCTTCCGGTATTAGGGAGTGGCATGATCTCATGGTGTAAGGAACAGATACTTGACATAAAGAAAGCTGCAGCAATTAAACTAAGTGACACGATCAGATGCTAAGCTTACGATTGGGTCTGTCCATCTCATCATTCTCCTAATGATGTGATCCCATTATTAAATGAAAATTCATGTCCATGGTTAGGAAACCTTAACCATTTTTAATCAATGAGCTAGTCTAGTAGAGGCTTACTAGGGACACGGTATTTGTTTATGTATCCACACATGTATTTAAGTTTCCAGTCAATACAATTATACCATGGGTAATAAACATTTATCAAGAACAAGGAAATATGACAATAACAACTTTATTATTGCCTCTAGGGCATATTTCCAGCAGTCTCCCACTTGCACTAGAGTCAATAATCTAGTTTACATAGTATGAATCTAACACCCATAGAGTTCTGGTGCTGATCATGTTTTGCTCGTGGAAGAGGTTTAGTCAACGGGTCTGCAACATTCAGATCCGTATGTATTTTGCAAATCTCTATGTCTCCCTCCTTGATGTAATCATGGATGGAGTTGAAGCGGCATTTGATATGCCTAGTTTTGTTGTGAAACCTTATCTCCTTGGCAATGGCAATGACACCAGTGTTGTCACAATAGATAGTCATGGGATCCGATGCACTAGGAACCAAACCTAGATCGGACATGAACTCCTTCATCCAGACTCCTTTTTGCGCTGCTTCTGAAGCAGCTATATATTCCGCTTCACATGTAGATGCTGCTACCATGCTCTGCTTGGAGCTACTCCACCTGACTGCTCCACCATTCAAAATAAATATGTATCTGAATTGAGACTTTGAGTCATCCGGATCAGTGTCAAAGCTAGCATCGACGTAACCCTTTACGATGAGCTCTTTATCATCTCCATAAACAAGAAACATTTCCTTAGTCCTCTTTAGGTACTTAAGGATATTTTTGACCGCTGTCTAGCGTTCCACTCCTGAATCACTCTGGTACCTATGAACCATACTCATGGCAAGACACACATCAGGTCTAGTACACAACATAGCATACATGATAGAGCGTATGGCTGAGGCATAGGGGACGACTTTCATCCTTTCTCTTTCTTCTGCCGTAGCTGGGCATTGAGTCTTACTCAACTTCATACCTTGCAACATGGGCAAGAACCCCTTCTTTGACTGGTCCATTTTGAACTTCTTCAAAACTTGGTCAAGGTATGTACTTTGTGAAAGTCCTATCAGGCGTCTTGATCTATCTCTATAGATCTTGATACCCAATATATAAGCTGCTTCACCGAGGTCTTTCATTGAAAAACTCTTGTTCAAATAACCCTTTATACTTTCCAAAAAGTTCTATATCATTTCCAATCAATAATATGTCATCCACATACAGTATTAGAAATGCTATAGAGCTCCCACTCACTTTCTTGTAAATACAAGCTTCTCCATAAGCTTGGATGAATCCAAAAGCTTTGATCACGTCATCAAAGTGAATATTCCAACTCCGAGATGCTTGCACCAGTCCATAATTGGATCACTAAAGCTTGCATACCTTATTAGCATCCTTAGGATCGACAAAACCTTCGGGTTGCATCATATACAACTCTTCCTTAAGGGAACCATTAAGGAACGCAGTTTTGACGTCCATCTGCCAGATTTCATAATCAAAAAATACAGCAATTGTTAACATAATCCTATCAGACTTCAGAATCGTTACGGGTGAGAAAGTCTCATCGTAGTCAACCCCTTGAACTTGCCGAAAACCTTTTGCGACAAGTCGAGCTTTATAGACGGTGACATTACCATCAGCGTCCGTCTTCTTCTTAAAGATCCATATATTCTCAATGGCCTTTCGGTCATCGGCTAAGTCCACCAAAGTTCATACTTGGTTTTTGTACACGGATCCTATCTCGGATTTCATGGCCTCTAGCCATTTGTCAGAATCTGGACTCATCATCGCTTCCTCATAGTTCGTAAGTTCATCGTTGTCCAACAACATGACGTCCAAGACAGGATTACTGTAACAATCAGGGGCGGTACATGTCCTGGTCGACCAATTAAGTTCAATAGTAGCTTGATCCGAAGTTTCATGATCATCATCATTAGCTTCCTCTCCAGCTGGTGTAGGCATCACAGGAACTTCTTTCTGTGCTGCGCTACTCTCTAATTCGAGAGAAGGTTAGATAACCTCATCAAGTTCTACCTTCCTCCCACTCACTTCTTTCGAGAGAAACTCCTTCTCTAGAAAGGATCCATTCTTAGCAACAAAAACCTTGTCCTCGGATCTGTGATAGAAGGTATACCCAATTGTCTCTTTAGGGAATCCTATGAAGACGCACTTCTCTGCTTTGGGTTCAAGCTTATCAGGCTAAAGCCTCCTGACATAAGCGTCGCATCCCCAAACTTTAAGAAACGACAGCTTAGGTTTTTGCCAAACCATAATTCATACGGTGTCGTCTCAACGGATTTAGATGGTGCCCTGTTTAAAGTGAATGTGGCTATCTCTAATGCATAACCCCAAGACGATTGTGGCAAGTCGGTAAGAGACATCATAGAACGCACCATATCTAATAGAGTACGATTATGACGTTCGGACACACCATTACGCTGTGGTGTTCCAGGTGGCGTGAGTTGTGAAACAGTTCCACATTGTCTTAAATGCATACCAAACTCGCAACTCAGATATTCTCCTCCATGATCAGATCGTCAAAAAATTATCTTCTTGTTGCGATGATTTTCTACTTGACTCTGAATCTCCTTGAACTTTTCAAATGTTTCAGACTTGTGTTTCATTAAGTAAATATACCCATATCTACTTAAATCATCTGTGAAGGTTAGGAAAGAACGATATCCACCGCGTGCTTCAACACTCATTGGACCGCATACATCAGTATGTATTATTTCCAGCAAGTCACTTGCCCGCTCCATTGTACCGGAAAATGGGGTTTTAGTCATCTTGCCCATAAGGCATGGTTCACATGTTTCAAATGATTCAAAGTCAAGTGATTCCAAAAGTCCATCAGTATGGAGTTTCTTCATGCGCTTTACACAAATATGACCTAAGCGGCAGTGCCACAAGTATGTGGTACTATCATCATTCACTTTGCATCTTTTGGCATCATTATTGTGAACATGCGTATCACTACTATCGAGATTCAACAAGAAGTGCATGACCATAAAAGATATTATTCATATAAATAGAGCAACCATTATTCTCAGATTTAAATGAATAACCGTCTCGCAATAAACAAGATCCAGATATAATGTTCACACTCAACGCAGGCACCAAATAACAATTGTTGAGGTTTAAAACTAATCCCAAAGATAGACGTAGAGGGAGCGTGCCGACGGCGATCACATCAACCTTGGAGCCATTTCCAACGCGCATCATCACCCTTCCTTAGCTAGCCATCGTTTATTCCGCAGCTCCTATTTTGAGTTACAAATATTAGCAACCGAACCAGTATCAAATACCCAGGCGCTACTACGAGCTCTAGTAAGGTACACATCAGTAACATGTATATCAAATATACCTTTGTTGATGTTGCCAGCCTTCTTATCTGCCAAATACTTGGGGCAGTTCTGCTTCCAGTGGCCATTCCCCTTGTAGTAGAAACACTCAGTGTCAGGTTTGGATCCAGCCTTGGGTTTCTTCACGGGAGCGGCAACTGGCTTGCCATTCTTCTTGAAGTTCCCTTTCTTTCCCTTAGCCTTCTTGAAACTGGTGGTCTTTTTGACCATCAACACTTGATGCTCTTTCTTGTTTTCTAGTTCCGTGGTTTTAAGTATCGCGAAAAGCTCAGGGAGTGTCTTCTCCATCCCTTTCATATTATAGTTCATCATGAAGCCCTTCTAGCTTGGAGCCAGTGACTGAAGAACCATATCAATCGCTACTTCATCGGGAATAGCAACTCCCAACTGATTGAGATGATTGGCATACCCAGACATTTTGAGTACGTGCTCGCTAACGGAGCTGTTCTCCATCTTATAGCTAAAGAACCTGTCTAGCGCTTCATACCTCTCCACACGGGCATGAGCCTGAAATATTATTTTCAGTTCCTCAACCATCTCATATGCCCCGTGGTGCTCAAAACATTTTTGGAGCCCAGGTTGTAAGTCGTAAAGCATGGCGCACTGAACTATCGATTAGTCATCAGACCTCGTCTGCCAGATGTCGAGGGAGCGGGTGGCACACCTAGCGGTGCATCAAGGACATAAGCCTTCTGTGAAGCAGTGAGGATAATCCTTAGATTACCGAGCCAGTCTGCAAAATTACTTCCATCATCTTTCAGCTTTTTCTTTCTCTAGGAATGCATTGAAATTGAGAGGAGCTACAAAGCCATTGATCTACAATATATTTGCAAAGACATTTAGACTATGTTCATGAACCCCCACTTAAATGAACATCACTCAAGTTGTTAAGTGACGCATGATCCAAATTCACTAACCCAAGTCCGATCATCACGTGAGATGGGGTAGTTGCAATGGTGAACATCTACATGTTGATCATATCATCCATATGACTCATGTTTAACCTTTCGGTTCTCCGTGTTCCGAGGCCATGTCTGTACATGCTAGGCTCGTCAAGTTAACCAAAGTATTTCCACATGTGTAAAACTGGCTTACACCCGTTGTATGCGAACGTAGAGTCTATCACACCCGATCATCACGAGGTGCTTTGAAACGACGAACTTTCACAATGGTGCATACTAAGCGAGAACACTTTTATCTTGATATTAAGTCGAGCGATCATCTTATAATGCTACCGTCGTTATCTAAGCAAGATAAGATGCATAAAAGACAAACATCACATGCAATCAATATGTGACATGATATGGCCTTTGTCTTCTTGTGCTTTTGATCTCCATCTCCAAAGCACCGGCATGATATCCATCACCTTTAGCATCACACCATGATCTCCATCATCTCCAAGGTGCCTGCATGTAGTTGTCTCCACCAACTATTGCTTCTACAACTATTGCTAACTCATAACGATAAAGTAAAGCAATTACATGGCATTTAATGATTGACACGCATGCCATACAATAATGTTAAGACAACCCTATGACTCCTACCGGTTGCCGTACTCATCGTCATGCAAGTCGTGAACTATTACAAAACATGATCATCTCATACATCATATATATCATTTCATAGCCATATCACATCACATCAAATGCCCTGCAAAAACAAGTTAGACGTCCTCTACTTTGTTGTTGCAAATTTTATGTGGTGATGGTGGCAGCGGAACTACGGCAGGGCTTCGCGGAACCCCTCTCTCCCTCTCCATCTCCACCTGCGGTACGCGCTTGCTGAAGCCCTGCTGGAATTCCGCTACCACCATCACCACCATGCCATCGTGCTGGCCTAGATCCCATATACCTCTCCACCCTCGCTTGGTTGATCAAGAAGGCGGAGACGTCACCGAGCCATACGTGTGCACATCTCGGAGGTGCTGTTCGTGCGGTGCTGGATCAGATTGGATCGCGAAGAGAGTACGACTACGCCAACCACGATCATTAGATCGTTAATGCTTTTGGTCTACAAGGGTATGCAGCCTCTCCATCTCGTTACTAGCATCTCCATAGAATAGATCTTGGGTGTTTCGTAGGAATTTTTTTTCTTTTTCATGCAACGTTCCCCATCAGTGGCATCATGAGCTAGGTCTATGCGTAGATGTTCTGCATGAGTAGAACACAAATTGGTTGTGGGAGTTGATGTTCAGATTGCTTACCTCCTTTGTTATTTTCGATTTGGCCGTATTGTGGGATGAAGCAGCCCGGACCAACTTTACTTGTCCTTTCACAAGAGACCGATTCCACGACTGACATGCAACTTGTATTGCATAAAGTGGTCGGCGGGTGTCTGTCTCTCCCACTTTAGTTGAATCTGATTTGAGAACGGCGGTCCTTGTAGAAGGTTAAAAGGAAACTTGTATATCACCGTTGTGGCTTTGTTGGAAATATGCCCTATAGGCAATCATAAATTGGTTATTATCATATTTCCTTGTTCATGATAAATGTTTATTATTCATGCTAGAATTGTATTGACCGGAAACTTAAATACATGTGTGAATAGATAGACAACACTGTGTCCCTAGTAAGCCTCTACTGGACTAGCTCGTTGATCAAAGATGGTTAAGGTTTCCTAACCATAGACATGAGTTGTCATTTGATAACGGGATCACATCATTAGGAGAATGATGTGATGGACAAGAACCAACCGTAAGCTTAGCATCATATCGTTTAGTTATTTGCTACAACTTTCTTCATGTCAAGTATCTGTTCCTTAAACCATGAGATCGTGCTACTCCCGGATACCGGAGGAATGCCTTGTGTGCTATCAAACGTCACTTCGTAACAGGGCGATCATAAAGATGCTCTACAGGTATCTCCGAAGGTGTCTGTTGGGTTGCATGGATCGAGAGTGGGATTTGTCACTCCGTATGACGGAGAGATATCTCTGGGCCCTCTCGGTAATACAACAACATAAAGAGCTTGCAAGCAATATGTCTAATGAGTTAGTCACGGGATCTTGTATTATGGAACGAGTAAAGAGACTTGCCGGTAACGAGATTGAACTAGGTATGGAGATACCGACGATCGAATCTCGGGCAAGTAACATATCGCCGGACAAAGGGAATTGCATACGGGATTAACTGAATCCTCGACATCGTGGTTCAACCGATAAAGATCTTCGTTGAATATGTAGGAATCAATATGGGTATCTAGATCCCTCTATTGGTTATTGACTGGAGAGGTGTCTCGGTCATGTCTGCATGTTCCCGAATCCGTAGGGTCGCACGCTTAACGTTCGACAATGCTAAGGTAGTAATGAGATATTAACAGTGGAAAGTACGAAGGATGTTCGGAGTCCGGGATGGGATCCAGGATATCACGAGGAGCTCTGGAATGGTCCGGAGCTAAAGATTCATATATAGGAAGTCCTATTTTGGTCACCGGAAAGATTTCACGATTTGCCGGTATTGTATCGGGAATGCCAAAAGGGTTTCGGAGGTCCACCGGGGGGGTCCCACCTGCCCCGGAGGGTCACATGGGCAAAAAAGGGGGCGCACCAGCCCCTGGTGGGCTGGGCGCCACTTCCCCACCTGGGCCCATGCGCCTAGGGTTGGTGGGAACCCTAGATGGGGGCACCCCCCTTGACTTGGGGGGCAAAGCCACCCCCCTAGGGCCGCCCCCCCCCTCCTTGGAGGAGGGGCTAGGGCCAGCGCCCCCTCCCCCCTTGCCCTATATATAGTGGGGGGGGGGGAGTGGGGGTGGGAGGGCAGCTGCACGCCTCCACCCTTGTCCTCCGTCGCTCCCAACTCCTCCCACCTTTCCTCCAGTACGCGCTTGGCGAAGCCCTGCCGGAATTCCGCTGCCACCACCACCACCATACCGTCATGCTGGTTTCGATCTCATCTACCTCCTCCCCCTCTCTTTCTAGATCAAGAAGGAGAGGACGCCATCAAGCTGAACGTGTGCTAATCTCAGAGGTGCCGTCCTTTCGGCACTAGATCGGATTGGATCGCGATTGGATCGTGAAGAGTATGACTACATCAACCGCATTACGACGCTAACGCTTTCGGTCTACAAGGGTATGTAGACACACTCCCCTCTTGTTGCTTTGCATCTCCTAGATTAGATCTTGGGTGTTCGTAGGAATTTTTTTGTTTTTCATGCAACGTTCCCCATCAGTGGCATCATGAGCTAGGTCTATGCGTAGATGTATTTGCACGAGTAGAACACAAAGAAGTTGTGGGTGTTGATGTTCAAATTGCTTAATTCCTTTGTCTTATTTGGATTCGGCAGTATTGTGGGATGAAGCGGCTTGGACCAACCTTACATGTCCTCGCACATGAGACCGGTTCCACTGACTGACATGCAACTTGTATTGCATAAAAGTGGCTTTGCAGGTGTCTATCTCTCCCACTTTAGTTGAATCTGATTTTACGAGGGCGGTCCTTGTAGAAGGTTAAAAGGCAACTTGTATATCACCGTTGTGGTTTTGCGTAGATAAGAACAGTTCTTATAGTTTGCCCTAGCAGCCACGTAAAAATTGCAACAACAAAGTAGAGGACGTCTAACTTGTTTTTGCAGGGCATGTTGTGATGTGGTATGGACAAAATGTGATGCGATATATGTTGATGTATGAGATGATGATGTTTTGTAATAGGTTCATGACTTGCATGTCGATGAGTACGGCAACCGGCAGGAGCCATAGGGTTGTCTTTAATTTATTGTATGACCTGCGTGTCAACTATTAAACGCCATGTAATTACTTTACTTTATCGCTATGCGTTAGCAATAGTTGGTGAGACAACCACGTGATGACACGATGATGGAGATCATGATGATGGATATCATGGTGTCATGCCGGTGACGATGGAGATCATGCCAGTGCTTTGGAGATGGAGATCAAAAGCACAAAGATGATGATGGCCATATCATGTCACATATTGATTGCATGTGATGTTTATCTTTTTATGCATCTTATTTTGCTTAGGACGAGGGTAGCATTATAAGATCATTCCTTCACTTAATTTCAAGATAAAAGCGTTCTCCCTAAGTATGCACCGTTGCGAAAGTTCGTCGTTTCGAAGCACCTCGTGATGATCGGGTGTGATAGACTCTACGTTCGCATACAACGGGTGTAAGACAGTTTTACACATGCAGAATACTTGGGTTAAACTTGACGGGCCTAGCATGTACAGACATGGCCTCGGAGCACGGAGGACCGAAAGGTCGAACATGAGTCATATAGTAGATATGATTAACATGGAGATGTTCACCATTGATGACTGCCCCATCTCACGTGATGATCGGACATGGGTCAATTGATGTGGATCATGTAAACACTTAGACAACTTGAGGGATGTTGATTTAAGTGGGAGTTCTTTAGTAATTTAATTGGGAGAACCAATTATCATGAACTTAGTCTAATTGTCTTTGCAAATTAATGTTGTAGATCAATGGCTCGCGCTGTAGCTCCCCTAAATTTTAATGTGTTCCTAGAGAAAGAAAAGTTGAAAGATGATGGTAGCAATTGTACGGACTGGGTCCGTAATTTGAGGATTATCCTCACTGCTGTAGAGAAAGTATATGTCCTTGATGCACCGTTAGGTGTACCACCCACTCCCTCGACTGTAGATGCTATGAACATCTGGCAGACTCGAGTTGATGACTACTCGATAGTTCAGTGCGCCATGCTATACGGCTTAGAACCGGGGCTCCAAAGACGTTTTGAGCACCATGGAGCATATGAGATGTTCCAGGAGTTGAAATTGGTATTTCAAGCTCATGCCTGGGTTGAGAGGTATGACACCTCCGACAAGTTCTTCAGCTGTAAGATGGAGGAGAACAATTCCGTTAGTGAGCACGTACTCAAAATCTCTAGGTACTACAACCGCTTGAATCAGTTGGGAGTTAATCCTCTGAATGAAGTAGCGATTGACATAGTTCTTCAGTCACTGCCACCGAGCTACAAGGGCTTTGTGATGAACTATAACATGCAAGGGATGGAGAAGATGATCCCTGAGCTTTTCACGATGCTAAAGGCCGCGGAAGTAGAAATCAAGAAAGAGCATCAAGTGTTGATGGTCAAAAAGACCACTAGTTTCAAGAAAGGCAAGGGAAAGAAAGGGAACTTCAAGAAGGATGGCAAGCCAGTTGCCGCTTCTCTGAAGAAACCCAAGGCTGGACCCAAACCCGAGACTGAGTGCTTCTATTGCAAGGGGAATGGTCACTGGAAGCGGAACTGCCCCAAGTACTTGGCAGATAAGAAGGCTGGCAACGTCAACAAAGGTATATTTGATATATATGTTATTGATGTGTACCTTACTAGTGCTCGTAGTAGCGCCTGGGTATTTGATACCGGTTTGGTTGCTAATATTTGTAACTCGAAACAGGAGCTGCGGAATAAACGGAGACTAGCTACGGACGAGGTGACGATGCGCATCGGAAATGGTTCCAGAGTTGATGTGATCGCCGTCGGCACGCTCCCTCTACGTTTACCTTCAGGATTAGTTTTGAACCTGAATAATTGTTATTTGGTGCCTATGTTAAGCATGAACATTATATCTGGATCTTGTTTATTGCGAGACGGTTATTCATTTAAATCAGCGAATAATGGTTGTTCTATATATATGGATAATATATTTTATGGTCATGCACCCCTTGTGAATGGTTTATTTCTATTGAATCTCGATCATAGTGATACACATATTCATAATATCGATGCCAAAAGATGCAAAGTTAATGATGATAGTACCACATAGTTGTGGCACTGCCGCTTAGGTCATATTAGTGTAAAGCGCATGAAGAAACTTCATGTTGATGGACTTTTGGAATCTCTTGATTATGAATCATTTGAGACATGTGAACAATGCCTCATGGGCAAGATGACTAAAACCCCGTTTTCCGAAACAATGGAGCGGACAAGTGACTTGTTGGAAATAATACATACCGATGTATGCGGTCCGATGAGTGTTGAAGCACGCGGTGGATATCGTTATTTTCTTACCTTCACAGATGATTTGAGTAGATATGGGTATATTTACTTAACAAAACATAAGTCTGAAACATTTTAAAAGTTCATGGAGTTTCAGAGTGAAGTGGAAAATCATCGTAATAAGAAAATTAAATTTCTACGATCTGATCGTGGAGGTGAATATTTGAGTTACGAGTTTGGCATACATTTAAGACAATGTGGAATTGTTTCACAGCTCACGCCACCTGGAACACCACAGCGTAATGGTGTGTCCGAATGTCATAATCGTACTCTATTGGATATGGTGCATTCTATGATGTCTCTTACCCATTTGCCACTATCATTTTGGGGTTATGCATTAGAGACAGCCGCATTCACTTTAAACAGGGCATCTTCTAAATCCGTTGAGACGACACTGCATGAATTATGGTTTGGCAAGAAACCTAAGCTGTCGTTTCTTAAAGTTTGGGGATGCGACGCTTATGTCAAGAGGCTTCAGCCTGATAAGCTCGAACCCAAAGCGGAGAAGTGCATCTTCATAGGATACCCTAAAGAGACCATTGGGTATACCTTCTATCATAGATCCGAGGGCAAAATCTTTGTTGCTAAGAATGGGTCCTTTCTAGAGAAGGAGTTTCTCTTGAAAGAAGTGAGTGGGAGGAAAGGAGAACTTGATGAGGTAATTGTACATTCTGCCGAATTGGAAAGTAGCATATCACAGAAAGAAGTTCCCGTGATGCCTACACCATCCGGAGAGGAAGCTAATGATGATGATCATGAAACTTTGGATCAAGTTACTACTGAACTTCATAGGTCGACCAGGGTACGTTCCGCACCAGAGTGGTATGGTAATCCCATCCTGGTAGTCATGTTGTTAGACAACGGAGAACCTATGAACTATGAAGAAGCAATGATGAGCCCGGATTTCGACAAATGGCTTGAGGCCATGAAATCCGAGATAGGATCCATGTATGAGAACAAAGTATGGACTTTGGTGGACTTGCCCGTTGATCGGCAAGCCATTGAGAACAACTGGATCTTTAAGAAGAGGACAGACGTTGATGGTAATGTCACCGTCTATAAAGCTCGACTTGTCGCAAAGGGTTTCCGACAAGTTCAAGGGGTTGATTACGATGAGATTTTCTCACCCGTAGCGCTGCTTAAGTTTGTTAGAATTATGTTAGCAATTGCCACATTTTATGATTATGAAATTCGGCAGATGGACGTCAAAACATCATTTCTTAATGGGTTTCTTAAGGAAGAGTTGTATATGATGCAGCCGGAAGGTTTTGTCGATCCTAAGGATGCTAACAAGGTATGCAAGCTCCAGCGATCCATCTATGGACTGGTGCAAGCATCTCGGAGTTGGAATATACGCTTTGATGAGGTGATCAAAGCTTTTGGTTTTATACAGACTTATGGAGAAGCTTGTATTTACAAGAAAGTGAGTGGGAGCTCTGTAGCATTTCTAATATTATATGTGGATGACATATTGTTGATTGGAAATGATATAGAATTTCTAGAAAGCATAAAGGGTTATTTGAACAAGAGTTTTTCAATGAAAGACCTGGGTGAAGCTGCTTACATATTAGGCATCAAGATCTATAGAGATAGATCAAGACGCCTGATAGGACTTTCACAGAGCACATACCTTGACAAGATTTTGAAGAAGTTCAAAATGGACCAGTCAAAGAAAGGGTTCTTGCCTGTGTTGCAAGGTGTGAAGTTGAGTAAGACTCAAAGCTCGACCATGGCAGAAGAAAGAGAAAGGATGAAGGTCATCCCCTATGCCTCAACCATAGGCTCTATAATGTATGCCATGCTGTGTACCAGACCTGATGTGTGCCTTGCCATAAGTCTGGCAGGGAAGTACCAAAGTGATCCAGGAGTAGATCACTGGACAGCGGTCAAGAATATCCTTAAGTACTTAAAGAGGACTAAGGACATGTTTCTCATTTATGGAGGTGACAAAGAGCCCGTCGTAAAGGGTTACGTCGATGCTAGCTTCAACACAGATCTGGACGACTTTAAGTCTCAAACCGGATACGTATTTATTTAAAATGTGGAGCAGTCAGTTGGTGCAGTTCCAAGCAAAGCGTCGTAGTGGGATCTACATGTGAAGCGTAATATATAGCTGCTTCGGAAGCAGCGCAAGAAGGAGTCTGGATGAAGGAGTTCATATCCGATCTGGGGGTAATACCTACTGCATCGGATCCAATGACCATCTTTTGTGACAACACTGGAGCTATTGCTATTGCCAAGGAGCCCAGGTTTCACAAGAAGACCAAGCACATCCAGCGCCGCTTCAACTCCATTCGTAATTACATTAAGGATGGAGACATAGAACTTTGCAAAGTACATACGGATCTGAATGTGGTAGACCCGTTGACTAAACCTCTTCCATGAGCAAAACATGATCATCACCAAGACTCCATGTGTGTGAGATTCATAACTATGTAAACTAGATTATTGACTCTAGTGCAAGTGGGAGACTATTGGAAATATGCCCTAGAGGCAATAATAAATTGGTTATTATCATATTTCCTTGTTCATGATAAATGTTTATTATTCATGCCAGAATTGTATTGACCGGAAACTTAAATACATGTGTGAATACATAGACAACACTGTGTCCCTAGTAAGCCTCTACTTGACTAGCTCGTTGATCAAAGAAGGTTAAGGTTTCCTAACCATAGACATGAGTTGTCATTTGATAACGGGATCACATCATTAGGAGAATGATGTGATGGACAAGACCCAACCATAAGCTTAGCATCAGATCGTTTAGTTATTTGCTACAACTTTCTTCATGTCAAGTATCTGTTCCTTAGACCATCAGATCATGCTACTCCCGGATACCGGAGGAATGCCTTGTGTGCTATCAAACGTCACTTCATAACAGGGTGATCATAAAGATGCTCTACAGGTATCTCCGAAGGTGTCTGTTGGGTTGCATGGATCGAGACTGGGATTGGTCACTCTGTATGACGGAGAGATATCTCTGGGCCCTCTCGGTAAAACAACATCGTAAAGAGCTTGCAAGCAATATGGCTAATGAGTTAGTCACGAGATCTTGTATTACAGAACGAGTAAAGAGACTTGCCGGTAACAAGATTGAACTAGGTATGGAGATACCGACGATCGAATCTCGGGCAAGTAACATATCGCCGGACAAAGGGAATTGCATACGGGATTAACTAAATCCTCGACATCGTGGTTCAACCGATAAAAATCTTCATTGAATATGTAGGAATCAATATAGGTATCCAGATCCCGCTATTGGTTATTGACCAAAGAGGTGTCTCGGTCATGTTTGCATGTTCCCGAACCTGTAGGGTCGCACACTTTACGTTCGATAGTGCTAGGGTAGTAATGATATATTAACAATGGAAAGTCCGAAGGTTGTTTGGAGTCCCGGATGGGATCCAAGATATCACGAGGAGCTCCGGAATGGTCCAGAGGTAAAGATTCATATATAGGAAGTCCTATTTTGGTCACCGGAAAGATTTCAGGTTTTGCCAGTATTGTATCGGGAATGCCGAAAGGGTTCCGGAGGTCCACCGGGGGGGGGGGGTCCCACCTGCCCCAGAGGGCCACATGGGCGGAAAAGGGGGCGCACCAGCCCCTGGTGGGCTGGGCGCCACTTCCCCACCTCGGCCCATGCGCCTAGGGTTGGTGGGAACCCTAGATGGGGGCGCCCCCTTGACTTGGGGGGCAAGCCACCCCTAGGGCCGCCGCCCCCTCCTTGGAGGAGGTGCTAGGGCCAGTGCCCCTCCCCCCTTGCCCCTATATATAGTGGGGGGGGGGGTGGGAGGGCAGCCGCATGCCTCCACCCTTGCCCTCCGTCGCTCCCAACTCCTCCCACCTTTCCTCCGGTACGCGCTTTGCGAAGCCCTGCCGGAATTCCGCTGCCACCACCACCACCATACCGTCGTGCTGGTTTCGATCTCATCTACCTCCTCCCCCTCTCTTGCTGGATCAAGAAGGAGAGGACGCCATCGATCTGAACGTGTGCTAATCTCGGAGGTGCCGTCCATTCGGCACTAGATCGGATTGGATCACGATTGGATCGTGAAGAGTACGACTACATCAACCGCGTTACGACGCTAACACTTTCGGTCTACAAGGGTATTTAGACACACTCCCCTCTCATTGCTTTGCATCTCCTAGATTAGATCTTGGGTGTTCGTAGGAATTTTTTTGATTTTCATGCAACGTTCCCCATCAGGCTTTGTGTAGATAAGCACGGTTCTTATAGATTGCCCCTAGAAGCCACGTAAAAATGCAACAACAAAGTAGAGGACGTCTAACTTGTTTTTGCAGGGAATGTGATGTGATGTGGTATGGCCATGATGTGATTGTATATATGTGATGTATGAGATGATCATGTTTTGTAATAGTTCACAACTTGTGATGTCTACTACACAATTTTCTTTCTTGTAGACTTTGTTGGGCCTCCAAGTGTAGAGTTTTGTAGGACAGCATCAAATTTCCCTCAAGTGGATGACCTAAGGTTTATCAATCCGTGGGAGGTGTAGGATGAAGATGGTCTCTCTCAAACAACCCTGCAATCAAATACAAGAAATCTCTTGTGTCCCGAACACACCCAATACAATGGTAAATTGTATAGGTGCACTAGTTCGGCGAAGATATGGTGATACAAGTGTAGTATGTATAGTAGATATAGGTTTTTGTAATCTGAAATAATAAAAACAGCAAGGTAGCAAGTAACAAAAGTGAGCACAAATGGTATTGCAATGCTTAGAAACAAGGCCTAGGGTTCATACTTTCACTAGTGCAATCTCTCAACAGTGCTAACATAACTGAATCATATAACAATCCCTCAACGTGCAACAAAGAATCACTCGAAAGTTCCTAGCAAACGGAGAACATAAGAAGAAATTGTTGTAGGTAGCAAACCACCTTTGAGTTATCCTTTCCAATCAATCTATTGATCCATCCCTATAAGTGTCACAAACAGCCATAGAGTTCGTACTAAAATAACACCATATGATACGCATCAATCAACTATAATGTCACCTAGATACTCCAATGTCACTACAAGTATCCATGAGTCAATTATTCGATATGCATCAAGCAATTTCAGATTCATAATATTCAATTCAACACAAAGAACTTCAAAGAGTACCCCAAAGTTTCTACCAGAGAAAGTAGGACGAAAATGTGCATCAACCCCTATGCCTAGATTACCCCAATGTCACCTTGGGAATCCGCAAGTTGATTACCAAAACATACATCAAGTGACTCAATAGAATACCCCCTTGTCACCGCGGGTATCCACATGCAAGACATACATCAAGTGTTCTCAAATCCAAAATATTCAATGCGATAACAATGAAAGCTCAAAGGGAAAGACTCATTTCATCACAACAAGATAGAGAGGGAAGAACTCCATATGATCCAATTATACTAACAAAACTCGCGGTACATCATGATCGTGCCAAATCAAGAACACGAGAGAGAGAGAGATCAAACACATAGCTACTGGTACATACTCTCAGCCCCGAGGGTGAACAACTCCCACCTCGTCATGGAGACCATCGGGATGATATAGATGGCCTCCGGTGATGATTTCCCCCTCCGGCAGGGTGCCGGAACAGGGCTCCGGATGAGATCGCTTCGGAACAGAGGCTTGCGGCGGCGGCGTGGGAGTTCTAGGTTAAGTTTCGGGGGTTTCCCAATATATTGGATTTTTCAGCGTTGGATTTACGCCAAGGGGGGCCCACGAGGGACCGACAAGCTCAGGGGGCGTGCCCCCCAGGCTTGTCGTGCCCTCGTTGCTCTTCTGGTCCTTCCTCGAAGCTTCGGGGGTCTCTTTTTGTCCATAAGAAAATCACCGTAAATTTTCAGCCGAATCCGAGAACTTTTATTTCTGCACAAAAAACAACTCCACAGTAGTTCTGCTGAAAACAACGCTAGTTTGGGTTAGTTCCATTCAAATCATATAAAAGTGCACCTAAACCATATAAACCTTAGGTAAATATTGCATGAATACTTCATAAATTATAGATATGTTGGAGACGTATCAACATCCCCAAGCTTAATTCCTGCTCGTCCTCGAGTAGGTAAATGATAAAAGAAATAATTTATGAAGTGTGAATGCTAGCATAGTACATAAGTTTGATCTATGATCACTTTTCGTAGGATCATAAACAACAACTCTTTCTCATAAAACTTCTCATGATCAAGTAGCAAGCTATTCACATATTAAAGTATAGACCATAAACTTTCTTGAAAACCAACAAACTATGTTCTCAGTCATCAAACAATTACAATTCATCTTATTTTCAGGAAGGGTCTATGTAAGAGCTTTGATTTAGCAAATTCCACATACTCAACTATCATTTAGTCTTCCATGATAGCTGACACTCAAAGCATATTTTTAGAACAAGTTATTTAAATCAGACACAGAGGAAGATAGGGGCTTAATGTTTCGCCTCCCAACTTATTTATCTCAGGGATAATGTCAACAATAATAACTCATGATTACCTATATTCAACTAGATATATGTGCCTGGATCATTCCCTACCACGTGATGCTTGCCAAGTGGAGAATAATTGAGGTTGAAATGACAATGAATATTATTGACTATTGCATAAAAGTAAAAGATGATAAGTAAAAAATAGGCCCTTCGCAGAGGGAAGCAGAGGTTGTCATACGCTTTTGATTTTTGGATGTGCAAACTCTTAATGTAAAGGAACGTCACTTTATATTGCTCCTTGTGATAGCAACCTTTATTATGCAGTCCGTCGCTTTTATTTCTTTACCATCACAGGTTCATACAAAGCTTATTTTCCCTTGCAATAAAAGATCATACATATTTGGGAGCAATTTTTATTGCGTTTTGCACCGATGACAACTTACACTACAAAAAAAAGACACATCTGTGACATTATGGCCCGAACGATTTTTTTTTGTCATGGTTGTGACACTTCTATGACGATAATTGTGACAAAAACACGTATCATCATAGATGTGGTGGGCTCCTACTTCTATGACAAAAAATTATGACAGAAAATGGGCTTTTCGTCCTGGGCGAGCCGGAGATGCACCCGCATGACATTCTTTGGGCCGTCCATGACGTAAAAAAACGTGGTAGAACTGAGGCCGAGGAAATTTTCGGGGAGTTCCCGGTTACATTGGGTGGCCGGGCCGAGCGATGCAGTGTGGTTTGCGCGTTTCTCTCATATGCGCGCGTGTGTGTGAGGCGTTCTCTAACTGAACCCGAGCGAGGCGTTCGCTTACAGAATCCGAGCGATCGCACTAGCTACGTACTGAAGCCGATCGATCCCTTCACTGCTAACTAAACCCAAGCGATTCCTTCGCTGCTAACTGAACCCGGTCGATCCTTCTTGCTTCTTACTGAAGCCGATCGAGCCCCCGTGCGAGACGTAGCTAGCGAGCCAGTGTTGGGTTGCCTCTCGTGCCGCATCGATCGATCGATCGAGCCCGTTGCTGCCGCGCGTGTGATACGTAGAATGAGTCGAAACGCATCGATCGATCGAGCCCCTTGCGCGAGACGTGGTGAGTTGACCTAGCCGGTTGGTTGGCTATGGATGAATAGTTCCCGTTGCAGCCGCCCGCTCGTATGCCCCACCCCAGCCGGTGGGTTGGCTGTGGATGAACAGTACCCTGGCTGTGTGAAGGTGGTTGGCGCTGGATGAATAGGACCCCGAGGAGGCCGTCACACCCCAGCCGGTTGGGGGTGGATGAACAAGACCCCGTGGATGCTGGATGAACAGTAGCCGGTGGAGGCTGGAGGAAGTCGACGATGGATGAACAGTAGCCCGTGGAGTCCCGTTTTGCGGTACGCCACACCCCTCCCGATGAACAGGACCCTGTTTCGACCGTATGCGCTCGAAGAGAAGTCCGTTTCCTCCGTTTTGCGGTACGCCACACCCCTCCCGATCAACAGGACCCCGTTTCGACCGTAGGCAGTTGAAAAGAAGTTCGTTTCCTCCGTTTTGTGGTACGCCACACCCCCAGCTGATGAATAGGACCCCATTTCGATCGTAGGCGGTCGAACAGAAGGCCGTTTCCTCCGTTTGCGGTATGCCAGACCCCGAGTCAATGAACAGGACCCCGTTTCGGCTGTTCCATCCAAGCCGGTTGGCTCCCGATGAACAGGACGCGTTCCGACCCAGTCGCTTGGCTCCCGATGAACACAACGCTGTTTCCTCCATTTCGACCCAGCCGGTTGGCTGCCGATGAATAGGAGGCCGTTGCTGCCGTCCGTTGCCTCTCTCCATGTACACGAGCCTTGGCCGTACGTATGCGCGAGTACGCGTTCGAGACCCCGCCCGTATATGTACGTACGTGGCCGAATTTTTTGCCGTGTGGCTGTACGTATGTGTACACGATTTAGACAAGGCTGCCTGAACTACTACATCAGGAGCTCTACTAAGACACGTGCCGCTCCTTACACGGCCACAGTTCATCGTGGCAGAGAGACCGATCGACCAGTATGTATGTACACGCTTGCGACCAGACAGATAACGCTATGTATGCTTCGACCTGGTGGGTCCCAACTGTCATAGGGGATAAGGAGGCACTTCCTTGCGTGCGAAGATATAGCTGGTGGGTCCCAGCTGTCATGGGGAGGAATCATTTTTTTTCCGAGTAATAAGGAGGCACTTCCTTGCGTGCGAAGATGTAGCTGGTGGGTCCCAGCTGTCAGGGGGAGGAAACTTTTTTACCAGCGTAATAAGGAGGCACTTTCCTTGCGTGCGACCATGGACCTCGTGGGTCCCAGCTGTCAGCCTCTCCACGTACAGTCCTCTTCCGATGACTCTCATTTGTTGACCATGCCGCGCCGAGCGCACGAAGGCGGTGGACGACGGCGAGGCCCCAGACGGGAACGACCAGGAGATGGGGAAGATGCGGTAGTGGAGTTGCAGACGGAGAGGAGTACGACGTACGAGGGTTGACTGGTTTGGTGCGGCCTGGGGCTGCAGTTGGTGGAGAATAACAGGAGGGGTGGATGGGTGGAGGGATGGACTGGCCGGCGGTGGGGTAGCACTTCGTAGCGAGGCGTGCAAAGCAGCGCCGCTGGCGCTGGAGGAAGAAGACAAGAGATTGAATATGCATGCCGGCTGTTGGATGTACATCCAATGACTACAGATGTCAGAATCATTTGTTGACTAAGTTGACAACGCCTTCCGTAGGCTTCGACCTATTGGCCCACATCCCAGCATCCTTGCGTGCGAAGATATAGCTGGTGGGTCCTAGCTATCAGGAGGAGGAATATTTTTTTTTGCCCGTAATACGGAGGCACTTCCTTGCGTGCGAAGATGTAGCTGCTGGGTCCCAGCTGTCAGGGGGATGAAACATTTTTTTCCGCGTAATAAGGAGGCACTTCCTTTTGTGCGAAGATGTAGCTGGTGGGTCCCAGCTATCAGGGGGAGGAATAATTTTTTTCGCGTAATAAGGAAGCAGTTGCATGTGTGCGTCCATGGACCTGGTGCGTCCCCACTGTCAGCCTCTCCACGTACAGTCCTCTTCCGATGACTCTCGTTTGTTGACCACGTTGACCATACCGCGCCGAGCGCACCAAGGCGATGGACGACGATGAGGCCCTGGACAGGAAC
Organism: Elymus sibiricus; assembly: GCA_039707655.1. Classification (NCBI taxonomy): domain Eukaryota; kingdom Viridiplantae; phylum Streptophyta; class Magnoliopsida; order Poales; family Poaceae; genus Elymus; species Elymus sibiricus. The sequence goes on from CM077666.1 coordinate 312,235,008, forward strand.
GACCAGGAGATGGGGAAGACGCGGCAGTGGAGTCGCAGAGGGAGAGTACTATGAGGGTTAACTTGTTCTGGTGCGGCGTGGGGCTGCAGTTGGCAGAGAATAACAGGAGGTGTGGAGGGTTGGAGGGATGGCCTGGCCGGCGGTGGGGTAGCAGTTCGCAACGAGGCGTGCTAAGCAGAGCCGCTAGCCGCCGGAGGCGGGAGCAGGCGGTCCCGGCGGCACTGGAGGAAGAAGACGAGAGATTGAAGATGCATGCCAGCCGTTGGATGTAAATCCAATGGCTATGGATGTCAGAATCATTGGTTGACTAAGTTGACAACGCCTTGCGTAGGCTTCGACCTATTGGTCCACATGCCAGCCTGCAAAAATGTGGCACATATTCAACCCATATTTTTTAGAATTTACAGTCCATTTGCTGGGATGGGTGAACAAATAATGTAGCATCTATGCGGTCCGTTTAATTTTTTCTAAGAAATCACAGCCCATTTGCACTTTCTCGAAATACACGAATTTGCTGGAGTTGTTGTAAATATAATGTTGGGTTGGACGGAGCAATGTTATCAAACAATAAACCGGGGCTGGGCATTTTATTATATATAAAATTAGATAATTAGCGCGTTATTGCTCAAAAAAAATGAGCGCGTTATTATTACATTGGTCCTTAAATCTGAGCAAGCTTTTGTGCGCAATCACCAGGATTTTCGTTGTAAAAAAACCAGGATTTTCCTTGCGAACTTCTGTTAAACATTTATTTTTTATAAGTTAATAAGATGTGGGATATTTTTTAAATATATATAAGTATCTATTAAATATATGATAATAATATAAAATAATATAAAATAATATAAACTAATTTAAATATATATAATATAGTTAGAAGGGAAAACATAAGTTGGACCTTGCATTCTTATTCTTATATATAGAAAAATAGAAAAGAGTTTTGCGTTTTCTTCAAATAAACATAAGTTGGGTTGCGGATGTTTAAGACAGAATAAAACTAGGCTGGGAGGCCCATGGGCCAGTAGATACATGCTGGAGCTCAAAATAATAAGTTTAAACCACAGTGTCGGCATGTCGTGGGCTGCGCATGTTAAAAAACAAAACCTAGGCTGGGCAGGCCACAACCCAGCTGATACTTGTTCATCCTCTGAAAAAATTATACCTGCTAGCTCCCTGATGACAGTCTTTGTTGTAAATTTATCTCGTTTATTGACTACGTTGACAAACCCGTGGGCCCCAACGTCAGTATACCATAAGGAGAAACAATTATCCATTTCTGAGAGAAAGCTTTTTTTCCAATGAGGCACTTGCTTGAGTAGGGCCATGGACCTTGTGGGTCCCGACTGTCAGCCTATCCACGTACAGGACGGGAACGAACCGGAGCCGGGGAAGACGCGGCAGTGTAGTAGTAGGTTGCGCACCTTCTTTCTGTCGAGTACGCCATAGTAGCCCAGTAGTTACACCCCCTCCCCCGCACCTGCTCGGCCCGGGTTCGATTACCCCTGGTGTAGTTGAAATATCCCCAATTTTTTGCCTCTGCTATTACTGACATGTGGGTTCCCCCTTGTCATCCACACACACCACCTCCAACACAAGCCGGAATTTCGTCCCTAGTTTTCTCTGTTTTTCGCACTCTCAACATTGTCTAGTCATTTTGAAAATAACATATCTTTTTGACTATGCATCATATGAAGATGTGCTATAAATGAATGTTGATCAGCATGATGTTAGCTTGCTGTTAGTTCATTTTCGACCATGAATAAAATTTGGAACATGCTATTATCCCTGTTTGAAAAGGGTGTGTTGATATAAATACTCTACCTCTGAAACTTGCAGTTTCTTATCTAAAACTGAAACTTACAGTTTCTTCTCTGAAAATCACATGGTCTGCAATTTTATATGAAACTACTTTTTTGAAAGTACTAAAAATAGATCTCTGGAATTCAGAAAATACTTCATATGCTCAATACTGCAAAGATCTGAAATTCAAAAGACATTCATTTCTGAAAGTACCCAAAATACACAACACAAAACACAATTCACAACCTACAAATACTGATAACCCTAAGCTCCTCCTATGATTATTCATCAAGGCACTCCCCTCCTATTCCTCGGCGGCAGACTACCGCCCCATGAAATGAGGTGAACGATGGGGGAGCCTTGGAGAACGGCGGGGAAGCGTCGTCGTGCCAACTGCTTTCCTCCTCTAGCGGTTGGCTACGGTCGACGAAGACTCCACCGGCTCGCTCTGACATGGCACCCTCACAAATGGCACTGTGTGGATGCTCGATCCTTGATCCTCTGGATGCTCGATCTTGGATTGATACTCCCACCACCTCCGCCTCATGACCGGATTCAGTGAATCTGTCTGTTCCATGGCCTAGAGGAGCAGCTCTATGGACTCCTGCGCGACTCCATCCGGGTGGATCGCCACCTTTTTACTATTTTTCAGATATTTGGCCATCGCCATCACCGTCGCCACTAATTGCCGGTGGTTGTCAAACCAAGACTGTATCTCCATCATCCTGGCTAGCTTCACAGGGTCACCACCGTCTGCGATCGTCACGTATCGGTTGTACTCCTCCATCGATCTACTTCTCCACAACACCTTCACTTGCCGGCGGTGGTTTTGGAATGGAAGAGGAGCGGCGGCGGTTTTGGAATGGAAGAGGAGAGGAGCGGCGGTGTGCTACTTTTGAACTGCGTTGGGATTTCCCCGAAGAGGAGAGGATGAAGCAGTACAGTAGAGATAAGTATATCCCTCAGTTAAGAACTAAGGTTATCAATCCAGTAGGAGAACCACACAGAACCTCGTTAGCAACACCTACACACACAAAAGCAAACACTTGCACCCAACGCAAATAAGAGGGTTGTCAATCCCCTTAGCGGTTATTTGCAAGGATTAATTTTGATAGTGATAGATAAAAAGATAAATTGCAAAAGAAAATAAAAGTAAATAAATTGCAGCAAGGTACTTTTGGATTTTAATATATTGTAAAAGTAGACCCGGGGGCCATAGTTTTCACTAGAGGCTTCTCTTTCGAGGGCAGAACATACGGTGGGTAAACAAATTACTGTTGGGCAATTGATAGAAAAGCGCATAGTTATGACGATATTCAAGGCAATGATCATGTATATAGGCATCACGTCCGAGACAAGTAGACCGACTCCTACCTGCATCTACTACTATTACTCCACCCATCGACCGCTATCCAGCATGCATCTAGGGTATTTTTTAAGTATAAAACAGAGTAACGCCTTAAGCAAGATGACATGATGTAGACAAACTAAACTCAAGCAATATGCTTAAACCCCATCTTTTTATCCTTAATGGCAACAATACAAATACGTGTCTTGTCCCTTTCTGTCACCGGGATATAGAACAATGCAAGTTTGATCCCATCACAAAGCACCTCTCCCATTGCAAGATAAATCAATCTAGTTGGCCAAACCAAACAGATAGATCAGAGAGAAATGCAAAGCTATAACAATCATGCATAAAAGAGTTCAGAGAAGAATCAAATAATATTCATGAATAATCTGATCATAAACCCACAATTCATCGGATCCCAACAAACACACCGCAAAAGAAGATTACATCGGATAGAACTCCATGAACATCGAGGAGAACATGGTATTGAAGATCAAAGAGAGAGAAGAAGCCATCTAGCTACTAGCTATGGACCCGTAGGTCTATGGTAAACTACTCACACATCATCGGAAGGGCAGCAAGGTTGATGTAGAAGCCCTCCGTGATTGATTCCCCCTCCGACAGAGTACCAGAAAAGGCCTCCAGATGGGATCGCGGAAGAACAGAGGCTTGCAGCATTGGTAGGGTTTTCTCGTCTGGCTCTCTGTTGGTTTCCGACTATTTGAGAATTTATAGAAGTGGAATTAGGTCAAAAGGAGCCATGAGGGGCCCACAAGGCATCAGGGCGCGCCCCCCTAGGGCCGCGCCCTGTTGCCTTGTGGCCTCCTCATGAGGCTTCTGGCATCCTCCCGAAGCTTCCAGAGTTTCTTTTATCCAGAAAAAAATCGTCAAAAAGTTTCGTGGCATTTGGACATCGTTTGGTACTGATTTCCTGAAAAACCAAAAACAAGCAGAAAATAGCAACTGGCACTGGGCACTAGATTAATAGGTTAGTCCCAAAAAATGATATATAATTGCATATAAAACTTCCAAAATTGATACTATAATATCATGGAACAATCAAAAATTATAGATACATTGGAGACATATCACGGTGGTCTTGGAATGCAAGAGGAGCGGCAGGCGGCGGTTTTGGATTGGACGAGAGCGGCCGGCGCACTGTGAGTGGATCCCTCCTAATAACTAATTTACCCCTCACTTGGACTTGAGTACTGACCCCACGTTACCTAGTACTACCCTTATCTACCGTTAGATCTAGACCAACGGAAGGCTTATAAAAATGCCAACTACCTTAAAACTTTCTTTTTAGTTTGCATATAAAATTTGGTCAAAGTCAAACTTTGTAATGTTGGACTAACTTGATAGGAGAAAATACCAACATTCACAATATTTAATCAATATTATTAGATGCATCACGAAATTAACTTTCATATACCATATAACTTTGGTATTGTAGATGTTGATTTTTTTATATAAATTTGCTCAAAGTCAAAAGAAACGGAGGGAGTATTGAAGAGCTTGATAGGGTTGCTGTCGCCTGCATCATCATGCCATGTTTCACAGCTTCCAAGATTCACAACCAACTCATAAGATTCCCATAATAAGTACAACAAAGATGCCTATGCATCTCAATGATTCACAGATCAGAGCCAATATTAACTTTAAAACTAAAACAAAGTTGTGAGAATGTGTATAGGTAAAGAAAAATCGATTGATGCTTCTCTAAGAAAAGAGTATTCTCTGGAAAAGTGCCAATATATCCAGCAAACCATAAACCTAATTCATGTAAGCTATTTGATTCAAGGATTTGCTGCAATAATGAAACCAGTCCAGTTTATGGGCACACATGTCAAACACCAGCATATTAACATGTTCTACATAAGCGGGTCGCCAAGAACTTGTGGAACCATCCGAACATCTGTGTCCTTCGAAGCCACGTTATTTTAGATGGTGGCACTCACACTCTGCATATGCGGGTTCCATCCAAACATTTGTGCAGTTCCACTAAAATGTAGCTGAATAACCCTGTTTGCACAGATAATAAAAAAGCATGATTGATATAATAGTGGTACTAGTTGATGAAACATACACTAATAAATAGAAGCAACTTCATTTTCTTAATGGGAAAAGATTGCGATACAATAAGTTTATTAAAAGAAAATACAACAGTAGCACAGTATGACAAAGCACGATGATGTGGATGAAGGACATGACTGACCTGTGTGAGATGACTTAGTGAGATCAAGTTATTCTTCAGGTCACTGTATCTTGCCATTAAGGCAATTCGTTGAAAACTATTACACCCCCGACTTAATCGTGCACTAATCATACACGCAAATGCACACGATCAAGCCTAAGGACTCACGGGAAGATATCACAACACAACTCTAAACACGAATAAAAGTCATACAAGCTTTATATTACAAGCCAGGGGCCTCGAGGGCTCGAATACATAAGCTCGCGATCAAGCGTCAGCGGAAGCAACATAATATCTGAGTACAGACATAAAAAGGGAACAAGTCTGCCTTAAGAAGGCTGAGCAAAACAACGACACTAGATCGAAAAGGCGTAGGCCTCCTGCCTGGGTGCCTCCTATCTACTCCTGGTCGTCGGTCTCCACGTAGTAGTAGGCTCCACCAGTAGGGTAGTAGTAGTCGTCGGCGGGAGCAACTGACTCCTGGGCTCCGTCATCTGATCGCAGCAATCGGGTATAGGGAAAAGAGTAGCAAAGCAACCGTGAGTACTTATCCAAAGTACTCGCAAGACTTACATTAGAACTATTCTATTTATGCATCGGTATCAAAGAAGGGGCTGTATCTGCGGACTAGAGTGCAGAAATGCCAGAATAGAAGGGAAGGCCTAGCCTAGCGAAGACTAGCATCTTCTGCGTCTTGCAGCATTAGAAGAGTGCAGATTAGCACATAATTATAGTAGTAGTAACAAGCATAAGTAACCAAGCCCAGAGATCCTTCCTCGACTCCCAGCGAGAAAGCAATCCTGGAGCTAACATATTTTAGCATCACAAGTATCCAGTTCTAGTTGTAGTAGATCGGGATACTCTCTAAGCGTCCGTTACTGTGGACACGGCTATTCGAATAGATATACTTCCCTGCAGGGGTGCACCAACTTGCCCAACACGCTCGATTAACTCTGGCCGGACACACTTTTATCGGGTCATGCCCGGCCTCGGCTGATCGACACATCGTAGTCGTACCTAGGCTCAACAGAGAGGCCAGCACGCCGGTCTAACTCCTAAATGCGAATGTGTCATGGGCCAATCATCCTTTGCAATCCTGCGCGTTTCGAATGCGGCCGGTGAGCAGACCTAGCCCCCTTAATACAAGCGCAGGCTTTCCCAGTCCAACCCGGCGCGCGCCACTCAATTGCTGACATCTGAGAGCTTTCGAGAGAATCGTACGACGCCGAGTGCCCATACTTATTCCCGCGTGGTGGTTAGTGCGAAAAGGCCAGAGGCCTACTCAGATCACATATCCTAACCCGTTAGTTCTCTGGGAGCTCGCGGTGACAATCAGTGAGCCACGATCTGTGGTCCCGTCGCCCCGTCTCGTGGACTTACGGCAAGGGATAGTTATGCCCGGCCGTGCCACGTAATTATCTCGTGGGTACCCTCACGGTCAACCCGACTCCACATCACTCTCGCGGGTACCCCTCAGGGTCGACCCGCCACCAATAAGGTACTATAGTAAAAGTGAAGGTACTCGTGTGTTCATCACATCAAGGGGGAATCCGAGGAATCACCCTTGTTAGATTCCTATTTGATGTAATCCATCAAGGAGAACCAGGAGGAATCACCCTCGATGGCCCACACTTGAGGGGTTGCACGACAGAGTCATCACCGGGAAGGGGAGCGCGAGGAATCACCCTCTGCAATCACCACTGATGTGCTATACTACAGAGGTATCATCAGGAGTGCAGTACGAGGTATCACCCTCGGCAGTCGATAGTAGCCCTGCAGAGTCGTACAACTAAGGGGGGTGTGTGGTGATGTGTCAGTCTCAGCATGTCGATCACAAAGATCGGGGTACCAGTAATAAAGCGGGGCAACAGGGACAAGGTGAGGGGGTCACTGATGGATCACTAACCAACCTATTCTAAGTTGTTTAGGATGACAGGTAAAGTAACAACAGCAGGTTACAAAAAACAGGCTATGCATCAAAATAGGAGCAATCAATTACAGTAGCAAATTCTAATGCAAGCATGAGAGGGAAAGAATAGGCGATATTGGAATGATCAAGGGGGGTTTGCTTGCCTGGAAGCTCTGCTGAAAAGGTCTGGTCGTCAGGGGTGTAGTCGTACTCGGCAGTAGCGTCGATCTCGGGGTCTACCGGAGAGAAGTGGGGGGAAGAAACAATAAATAAAAGCAAACAATGCAACACAGATGCATGGCATGGCAATATGCAGTGCTAGGGGTTACCTAATGCAGCACTACACGTTGCGGACGGAGCGGGAAAATATCTGGGATATTTTCCCGGCCTTTAGGCAGTTATCGGTATACTGAAACGGAGGGGAAGGTTCCATGTTTGCATGGTTGTGGGCACGTGACAGCTACACGGAGGGCATATTCGGGTTCGTCTCATTTTTCTGATCAACTTTCATGTAGAAAACTTTTTGAACCGAGCTACGGTTTATTTTCTACGATTTTTCAAAGTTTTAAACAATTTCTGAAATTCCTGGAATTAAATTAAATATTAAATTCGAATTTAAACAGTGCAAATACTTTTTATACACAGCAGCAGCTAGCCACTGTGTATGACATGTGGGGCCACTGCCTAGTTAGCAACCCAGTCAGCAGTCAACTCTGTTAACTGTTGACCTGGTCAAACTGACAGGTGGGGCCCCTCTGTCATAGACTGTATTATTAAAACAGTGGATTAAATTAACAGATTAATCTAATTAGCTAGTGGGACCCACTGTCAGTGACTGGTTAAATTAACAGTTTTAATTAACAGATTAATTAGCAATTTTATTATTTATAAAAACGTTAATTAGTGCGGGACCCGCATGTCAGCGACTGTGCAAGCCCAGTCAGCAGGGTTGACTTGGTCAACCGGTTCAACGGACCCACTGGTCAGTGGCCCAGGCGGTGCCACGTAGGCGCCAGCTCGGCGGTGGCTGACGGCTCGTTGCCGTCGTCGATAAAACACGGCAGAGGCACGGGCTAGCGGCGGGACTCGCGTACAGGCGGTCGTTTCGCGCTCGGTTTGTTGCGTTGGATCGTGCGGAACGAGCCACAACGATTGGTGGCGGTGGCGTCGCCAGAGATGGCCGGAGTCGACCGGAACATCATCGGAGGCGGAGCCGGCGTTCAGGCGAAATCGGCCACGGCGCTAGGGAGCACGGCAAGAGCAGCGGGCGGCGGCGTTGGGCTCGTACGGCTGCGCTGAGCACGGCTGCATACTCAGACGCGAGCTACGATGGCAATGGCTACGGCGGTGCGCTCGGCTGCGGCGGCGGGTACGGCCAAGGGGAATGCGGTGGCTACGGGCACGAAGAGGGACCAGGGAGAGAGGGGTTCGGCGCGGCTGCTCACCGCGGATCTGCAGATGTGCAAAGGTGGGCTTGAGGAGGCTTGACGGTGGCGAATCGACGTCGGCAAGCTCGGGTGCCCGAGGTTGAAGACGACGGCGTTGATCAATGCAGAGGACGTAGCCGAGGCCGGCGAAGCGATTTGACACGGCGGCGAGGCGCAAAGGCGACGGTGGCCGCGAGCTTATGACGGCGAGGCCATGGCGGCGTTCGGGAGAGGGAGGAGAGCGCGGGGGAGAGAGAAAGGGAGTGGGTTAGGGTTCATCCAGGGGGACGAGGAGGGGCCAAGTAGTCGCCCACCACGCCTGTAGCAGCGCGTTGTCGAGCGGCGAGAGGGGGGACCAGGGCGCGGCGTGCGCGCGCACGGCGACAGCAGCATGGGGAGGAGCAGTAGGAGGGATAAGAGAGGAGTTGGGCCGGGCCGGCACTGTGCACTTAGGCCTGGTGCACAGTGGCCTCTTCTTTTCCTTTTTCCTTTTCTTTTTCTGCCTTTTCTATTTTGCTAATTGTTTGGCCACCAAAACACTTTTGAAAAATGTGCAACCTGGCCAAATAATTATGTTGTAATATATGGCAGTGCCATACAAAGTTTGGAAGCCCAATGATTTCATTTGAATTTTCCATAAAGGAAATGGCATTTAAAATGCTGACTTGGCACTGTTTTCATGATGTTAGAGTCATCTAGGAGATTTAGGTGATGTTGTTTTCCTGAACATAAATAGTTATGGAATATTTGCTACAACATGAACTATTTAGTTTCCAAATTTAAACAACTTTTATTTTCACCTCATATTTGAATTTCAATTTGAATTGGAATTTGAAATGAGATATGATTCAATTGTGATCAAGCATTGTAATTGATGATGACTTGACATGATTAACAGATGATCACTGTGCTCATTACATAGGGGTGTTACAATTCTCCTCCTCTAAAACAAATTCTCGTCCCGAGATTTCAGGAGGTGGAAGGGAAAAGATCGAGGCATTCCGGGAAGTTCTTCTAGAAGTACCCTCTAGAAGTCGCGATTGACTAGAACGTTTCAACTCATCATATTTAATGCCAAGCATGTATGCAAAAGCTTATGATATGAATGAATACGATGCTCCCGAATTAAAATAAAATAGGAGGTGGTACTGAGTTAACAAGAAGAGTACCCTTCACAGTAGCTGGCTGACCTTGAGCTTCATTCAGATCAACATGGTAAGTTTGACCACGAACATAAGAAGGCCTGGCATTATTGTTGCGGGGCTGGTTGTTGCCACGGCCATTTCCACGGCCAGTAGAGGGAAGTGCAAGCTGATTTTGGTTCTGAGAGCAGTCTCTAGAACGGTGACCTGGACGGCCACACTTGAAGCAGAGTCCGTCTTCGGAACGGAGAGCAGGAGCTCGAAGCATTGGAGCTTGAGGCCTCGGCTGCCTCAGAGGTGGAGGAGGCATACGAGGTGCAGCATACGACGGCCTTGGAGCAGGAACAGTTGGGCGGTACATGCTATGCGGAATCCAGATACGGCGCTTCTGGGAAGACGATCCCGAAGATGAGCCCGCCTCAGGGGTGCGCTTGAGAGCATCCTTGTGATCCTTCAGACCAGTCTCAACCTGAATGGCTTTGTTCACCAAGGTGGCGAAATCATCGAAGTCTTGGACAAGCAGTGCTAGCTTGATATCTGGGTTGAGCCCTTCACGGAACTTCTCCTATCTGTGAGCATCAGTAGCAATATCTTCTTTAGCATGACGAGATAATTCCAGGAACTCCCGCTGGTAAGCTTCCACAGTCTTGCTGCCTTGTGTAAGGTTGCGGAACTCACGCTTCTTCCGGTCCATAACTCCCTGCGGAATATAACGGGCATGGAAGGCAGTTCGGAAATCCACCCAAGTGATGATGGTTCCAGCAGCTAGGGTATGCCTGTGACTGTCCCACCATTGGGCTGCAGAGCCCTTCAGAAAGTAGGATGCGAAAGTGACATAGTTGGCAGGGGCCACATTAGCAGACTCGATCTCATAAGTGATGTCACATAGCGAGTCATCAGCATCAAGTGGCTGCACTGAGTTGCGGAAAATAGTTGGATTGAGGCGCACGAACTCTTGCAGGGTTATTGAGGCTGGCTGCTGGTTGGCATTCGGACGAGGAAACTGATCCATAAGCCCTTGCATAAACTGGCGGTGCATTTCAAACTGGCCACGACCTGAGGGTCTAACCATCCTGCTAAATCAACAGGGGGTAGTTTAGCAACGAGTATTGCAGTTGTAAGGAATCATTCATGAAGTAATACGCACAACAAAAGGAAGTGCAATAGATACGATATCATAGTCCAACATGACATACAGATCCGTACATAGATTCGGTTACAAACCAGCGTTACAACAATGGAAAGGAAAGCTAGACAACTTGGCGGCACGCAGACACGCGGTGGAGGGATACAACAGCGGGACATAGCGATGGCTACATCAACGCTAGAAAGGACCACTGGAGCCAGGCAGCTGCAGGTGACGACGCAGGGTACCCTCGATATAAGGATCCTGCGCTCCGTGAACACTCTGGTGCAGAAACTGGTCCTGAACTGGAAGAAGAGGACCACGTGGAGGAGTACAACCTCCAACAGCACGCCACTCAAGACCTGGTGGCATCCCCGTCCTGCGCGGGTAAAGAATGTACTCTGGGTGCATCCGTGCACTGACTGCTAGCAGTAACTATGTCAGAGCGTCGTAAAGACGAGCACGAGTGGCGTACAACTCGATAGCAAGAGTTCAAGCAGTGCGATCCAGAGCCTGAGTGTACTGAACCAAAACCTGCGGGTCATAACGACGCAACACGTAAGGGGTACAGACAGCAGTGTAATATCCACTCTCATCCCCAGTGGGGGCATATGGATTGTATCTGAAAGCAGTCTCCTCCATGCGACTGTTGTGCTCTCCACGGAGACGGGCAATAGCAGTATAGGCAGCATCATGGACTGCCATGTCGACAGTCACTCCAACACCATGAAAGGTGTGCAACTCGGTGATGGAGTTGTTCTGCCGATCAAAGGTACGAACCACAGCGTGGTACTGCTCCTGGTTGAACTCACGGTAGTCCTCGTAAACAGTGTACTCGGGGTACCAGCGATATCCCAGCCTGGTCAAGAGGTCGACCAGAATAGCAGAGAATCCAGTCGCATCAACAGCCATAGTGTGGCGCACAAGCTGCCTTGCGGGGCGCATCTGAAACAAGGGAGTGCAAGATGTCATGAGATAGTGTGAGAAGCATAAGATAACTTTGAAAGGAATGTTTGCAGATAATCCAGCTCTCCGGGTGAATGTGAACACGAGAACCTAATGTTAGAGTTAGCAAAACTTTAACCCGAATAGAAGAGAGATCAGAATCCCAGAGTAAGGAAGAGGAATAAAAGATCCTAATACCACCCATTGGTGACGTGGGCCCGTAAGCCACACAGCCATGTTAGTAAAATAGTTTTTCAAAGACTAGACTCAACTTCGGCCAAGGAGTTGGAAAGGGGGATTCCTACAGGCAGCCGGCTCTGATACCAACTTGTGACGCCCCCGACTTAATCGTGCACTAATCATACATGCAAATGCACACGATCAAGCCTAAGGACTCACGGGAAGATATCACAACACAACTCTAAACACGAATAAAAGTCATACAAGCTTTATATTACAAGCCAGGGGCCTTGAGGGCTCGAATACATAAGCTCGCGATCAAGCGTCAGTGGAAGCAACATAATATCTGAGTACAGACATAAAAAGGGAACAAGTCTGCCTTAAGAAGGCTGAGCAAAACAATGACACTAGATCGAAAAGGCACAGGCCTCCTGCCTGGGTGCCTCCTATCTACTCTCGGTCGTCGGTCTCCACGTAGTAGTAGGCTCCACCAGTAGGGTAGTAGTAGTCGTCGGCGGGAGCAACTGACTCCTGGGCTCCGTCATCTGATCGCACCAATCGGGTATAGGGAAAAGAGTAGCAAAGCAACCATGAGTACTCATCAAAAGTACTCGCAAGACTTACATCAGAACTATTCTATTTATGCATCGGTATCAAAGAAGGGGCTGTATCTGTGGACTAGACTACAAAAATGCCAGAATAGAAGGGAAGGCCTAGCCTAGACGAAGACTAGCATCTTTTGTGTCTTGCAGCATTAGAAGAGTGCAGATTAGCACATAATTATAGTAGTAGTAACAAGCATAAGTAACCAAGCCCAGAGATCCTTCCTCGACTCCCTGCGAGAAAGCAATTCCGGAGCTAACATATTTTAGCATCACAAGTATCCAGTTCTAGTTGTAGTAGATTGGGATACTCTCCGAGCGTCCGTTACCGTGGACACGGCTATTCGAATAGATATACTTCCCTGCAGGGTTGCACCAACTTGCCCAACACGCTCGATTAACTCTGGCCGGACACACTTTTATCGGGTCATGCCCGGCCTCGGCTGATCGACACACCGTAGTCCTACCTAGGCTCAACAGAGAGGCCAGCACGCCGGTCTAACTCCTAAATGCGAAGGTGTCAAGGGCCAATCATCCTTTGCAATCCTGCGCGTTGCGAACGCGGCTGGTGAGCAGACCTAGCCCCCTTAATACAAGCGCAGTCTTTCCCAGTCCAACCCGACGCGCGCCACTCAATTGCTGACATCTGAGAGCTTTCGGGAGAATCGTACGACTCCGATTGCCCATACTTATTCCCGCGTGGTGGTTAGTGCGAAAAGGCCAGAGGCCTACTCAGATCACATATCCTAACCCGTTAGTGCTCTGGGAGCTCACGATGACAATCAGTGATCCACGATCTGTGGTCCCGTCGCCCCGTCTCGTGGACTTACGACAAGGGCTAGGAATGCCCGGCCGTGCCACGTAATTATCTCGCGGGTACCCTCACGGTCAACCCGACTCCACATCACTCTCGCAGGTACCCCTCGGGGTCGACCCGCCACCAATAAGGTACTATAGTAAAAGTGAAGGTATTCGTGTGTTCATCACATCAAGGGGGAATCCGAGGAATCACCCTCGTTGGCCCGCATGTCAGCAACTGTGCGAGCCCAGTCAGCAGGGTGACTTGGTCAACCAGGTCAACGGACCCACTGGGCCCACTGGTCAGTGGCCCAGGCGGTGCCACGTAGGCGCCAGCTCGGCGGTGGCCGGCGGCTCGTCTCCGGCGTCGATAAAACACGGCGGAGGCACAGGCTAGCGGCGGGATTCGCGTACAGGCGGCCGCTTCGTGCGCGGTTTGTTGCGTTGGATCTTGCGGAATGAGCCGTGGCGATTGGTGGCGGTGGCGTCACCGGAGATGGCCGGAGTCGACCGGAACATCATCAGAGGCGGCGCGGCGTTCGGGCGAAATCGGCCACGGCGCTAGGGAGCACGGCAAGAGCAGCGGGCGGCGGTGTTGGGCTCCTACGGCCGTGCTGAGCACGGCTGCATTCTCAGACGCGAGCTACGGCGGTGATGGCTATGGCGGTGTGCTCGGCTGCGGCGGCGGGTACGTCCAAGGGGAATGCGGTGGCTACGGGCACGGAGAGAGACCGGGGAGAGAGGGGTTCGGCGCGGCTGCTCACCGCGGACCTGCAGATGTGCAAAGGTGGGCTCGAGGAGGCTTGACAGCGGCGAATCGACGGCGGCAAGCTCGGGTGCCCGAGGTTGAAGACGACGACGTTGACGACACTGCGGTGGCTCCCGGCTCCGGTTGATCGGTGCAGAGGACGTAGCCGAGGTCGACGAAGCGATTTTACACGGCGGCGAGGCGCAAAGGCGACGGTGGCTGCAAGCTTACGGCGGCGAGGCCATGGCGGCATTCGGGAGAGGGAGTAGAGCGCGCGAGAGAGAGGGAGTGGGTTAGGGTTCGTCCAGGGGGACGAGGAGGGGCCAAGTAGTCGCCCACCACGCCTGTAGCAGCGCGTTGTCGAGCGGCGGGAGGGGGGGCCAGGGCGCGGCATGCGCACGCGCGGCGACAGCAGCGCGGGGAGGAGCAGTAGGAGGGAGAAGAGAGGAGTTGGGCCGGGCCGGCACTGTGCACTTAGGCCTGGTGCAAAGTGGCCTCTTCTTTTCCTTTTTCCTTTTCATTTTCTGCTTTTTCTGTTTTGCTAATTGTTTGGCCACCAAAACACTTTTGAAAAATGTGCAACCTGGCCAAATAATTATGTTGCAATATATGCCAGTGCCATAAAAAGTTTGGAAGCCCAATGATTTCATTTGAATTTTCCATAAAGGAAATGGCATTTAAAATGCTGACTTGGCACTGTTTTCATGATGTTAGAGTCATCTAGGAGATTTAGGTGATGTTGTTTTCCTGAACATAAATAGTTATGGAATATTTGCTACAACATGAACTATTTAGTTTCCAAATTTGAACAACTTTTATTTTCACCTCATATTTGAATTTCAATTTGAATTGGAATTTGAAATGAGATATGATTCAATTGTGATCAAGCATGTAATTGATGATGACTTGGCATGATTAACAGATGATCACTGTGCTCATTACATAGGGGTGTTACAAAAACTATGAACAAATTTAGTGTGGCAGTCGGAGGGGCCTTGAGTCATTCCAATCTCTTTTTTTATGCAGTTCAACTAAAATTATGGCGCCCTCCGTGCTGCGAGGGAGAGAGGGGCCCTGCACCGCCTCGACGGTAGGCCTCATAGGGACAGATAAGTTGACTCAACGGTAGGCCTAATAGGGTACATCGTCTCAATTCTCCCGGATACACCGTCTACAGGTGATGAACCAGGAAGGGCCTTGCGTGATTCCAATCACTTTTTTTGTGCAGTTCAACTAAAATTAAGCATCCCTCTTTGTAGAAATACTTAAACATGTCATTACTTTAAGAATGGGACTATTTGATGAAACGTATACTAACAAAGAGAAGCACTTTCATTATCTACATTGGAAATGAAATGACAGCGAGAACATTAGCTCTATTTTAACTGTATTATTACTTCATTTTATCAGTGGCACTAGCGGTGCCAAAACATTGCCTCAAATTACTAGTGGCATTAGATTAAGGTGCGAAATAATAACATTATTTCTTTCTCATGGCAGTGCCAAAACATTAGGACAAGATCACTAGCTGCATGCAGAGTCAACATGCAGAGTGAACATGCAGGATCGTTCTGGCAAAGGGTAGTACTGATAACCCACAAGTATAGGGGATCAATTGTAGCTTTTTCGATAGATAAGAGTGTCGAACCCAACGAGGAGCTAAAGGTAGAATTAATATTTCCTTCAAGTTCTGTCGACCACCGATACAACTCTACGCACACTAAACGTTTGCTTTACCTAGAACAAGTATGAAACTAGAAGTACTTTGTAGGTGTAATGCTAGAACTACTTTGCAATAATAAAACTAGGAGTACTTTGCAAGATAATAAAAGTTCGTTGTTTAGTAGAAAGCTTTTGTAACACAAGAAAAGGATTTGTCCCTAGGCAATCGATAACTAGACAAGTAATCATTATTGCAATTTTATATGAGGGAGAGGCATGAGCTAACATACTTTCCGTACTTGGATCATATGCACTTATGATTGGAACTCTTGCAAGCATCCGCAACTACTAAAGATCATTAAGGTAAAACCCAACCATAGCATTAAGTAACAAGTCCTCTTTACTCCCATACGCAACAGCCCCCTTACTCGGGTATAAGCTTCTGTCACTCTCGCCACCCACTATAAGTGAATTATGAACGTATTGCAACACCCTACAGCGGTAATCCCACACGCTTGCGCGACATGGAGGGCACCATAGGACAGCACCAAAATAAAACATACAACTAAAACCAATCACGATAGTCAATCAACCCATAGGACAAAATGAATCTACTCAAACATCATAGGATGGCAACACATCATTGGATAATAATATGTAGCATTAAGCACCATGTTTAAGTAGAGATTACAGCGGGTAGAAGAGGTGTTACACCGCTGCATAGAGGGGGAGAGAGTTGGTGTTGATGGCGGCGAAGTTGTTGGTGTAGATCGCCGTCACGATGATTGCCCTGGCGGCGTTCCGGCGCCACCGGGAGAGAGGGGAGAGAGCCCCCTCCTTCTTCTTCCTCTTCTTCCTTGGCCTCCCCCCAAGATGGGAGGAGAGTTCCCCCTCTGGTCCATGGCCGCCATGGCTTCTGGAGGGGAGGAGCCCCTTCGAGATTGGATCACTCTCTCTGTTCTCTTCTGTTTCACGTTCCTGTTTTCTGGCTGAAAATCGTTTCTTATATTCCCGGAGATTCGCAACTCCGATTGGGCTGAAATTTTGAGGGGATTTTCTTCCGGATATTTTCTTTCTTGTGGCAAAAGAAGGGTCCCAACCGCCTTACAGGGGCACCACAAGCCTGCCAGGCACGCCCAGGGGGGCCCGTGCCCTCTGAGCTTGTGGACCCCTCGGGCATCGTCTCGCGTTGATTCTTTTTCCCAAAAATCGCATCTATTCCAAAATAAATCTCCGTAAATTTTTATCACGTTTGGACTTTGTTTGATATGGATTTTCTACAAAACAAAACACATGCAACAAACAGGAACTGTCACTGGGCACTGGATCAATATGTGAGTCCAAGAAAATCATATAAATTGTTGCCAAAAGTATGTAAAAGTTGTAAAATATTGGCATGAAACAATCAAAAATTATAGATACGACGGAGATGTATCAACATCCCCAAGCTTAATTCCTGCTCGTCCTCGAGTAGGTAAATGATAAAAAGATAATTTTTGATGTGGAATGCTACCTAGCATAATCTTGATCATATAATCTAATCATTGCATGAATATTAAGACATGAGTGATTCAAAGCAATAGTCTACAATTTGATATAAAGACATCAATACCCAGGCATACCAACAAACAATCATGTCTTTCAAAATAAAAAAGCTAAAGAAAGTTATCCCTACAAAGTCATATAATCCTGTCATGGTCCATTTTCTTAACATAAAGTATTTATCATGCACTACCCCGATGACAAGCCGAGCAATTGGTTCATACTTTTTAACGCGCTTCAGCTTTTTCAACCCCCACGCAATACATGAGCGGAAGCCATGGATAGAGCACTATGGGTGGAATAAAATAATGATAGAGATTAATAAGGGGAATTCAAAAAAAGGAAGATAGTCTCACATCGACGAGGCTAATCAATGGGCTATGGAGATGCCCATCAATTGATGTCAATGTGAGGAGTAGGGATTGCCATGCAACAGATGCACTAAGAACTATAAGTGTATGAAAGCTCAAAATAAAAACTGAGTGGGTGTGCATCCAACTTGCTTGCTCATGAAGACCTCGGGCATTTGAGGAAGCCCATCATCGGAATATACAAGCCAAGTTCTATGATGAAAAAATTCCCACTAGTTATATGAAAGTGACAACATAGGAGACTCTCTATATGAAAAAAATGGTGCTACTTTGAAGCACAAGTGTGGAAAAGGATAGTAACATTGCCCCTTCTCTCTTTTTCTCTCATTTTTTTTGTTTTCTCTTTTTTTCTTTTTTTTGTTGGGCTCTTTTTGGCCTCTTTTTTTCTTTTTTTGTTGGGCTCTTTTTAGCCTTTTTTTTCTTTTTTTATTTCCTCACTGGGACAATGCTCTAATAATGATGATCATCACACTTCTATTTACTTAACACTCGATATTACAACTCGATAAAATTGAAACATATGACTCTATATGAATGCCTCTGGCAGTGTACCAGGATGTGCAATGATGCTAGCGTAACATGTATGATAATGATGAACGGTGGCTGAGCCACAAATACTATGTCATCTATATGATCATGCAAAGCAATATGACAATAATGATGTGTGTCATATAAATGAAACGGTGGAAGTTGCATGGCAATATATCTCGGAATGGCTATGGAAATGCCCTAATAGGTAGGTATGGTAGCTGTTTTGAGGAAGATATAAGGAGGCTTATGTGTGATAGAGCGTATCATATCACGGGGTTTGGATGCACCGGTGAAGTTTGCACCAACTCTCGAGGTGAGAAAGGGCAATGCCTGGTACCGAAGAGGCTAGCAAATTGCGGGAAGGTGAGAGTGCGTATAATCCATCGACTCACATTAGTCATAAAGAAGTCACATACTTATTGCGAAAGTTTATTAGCCCTCGAAGCAAAGTACTACTACTCATGCCCCTAGGGGGGTAGATTGGTAGGAAAAGACCATCGCTCGTCCCCGACTACCACTCATAAGGTAGACAATCAATAATAAATCATGCTCCAACTTCTTAGCATAACGACAGACCATACGTGCATGCTTCGGGAATCACAAACCTTAACACCAATATTCTTACTAAACCACAATTATCTACTAGTATGTCCCACATATTACCATCTTAATATCGCAAAACTATTGCAAGGAATCAAACTTATCATATTCAGTTATCTACAAGTTTTATAAAGGATTTTATGACTAACCATGTGAATGACCAATTCCTGTTGACTCACTAAATAGATATAAGTGAAGCATGAGAGTTTAATTCTTTCTACAAAACACTTGCCCATGCTCTAATAAATATAAGTGAAGCAAAAGAGCATTCTACAAATTACGGTTTTCTATATGTAGAGAAACAGGCATCCAAACTTCAAATGATATAAGTGAAGCACATGATGCATTCTATAAAGCCATACTCAAGAGATATAAGTGAAGTGCAAAGAGCATTCTATAAATCTACCAAGGACTATCTCATACCAGCATGGTGCATAAAAGAAAAAGGATAAATAAACACAAAAGATGCTCCAAGAATTTACGCATATCATGTGAACAAAACAAAAATGGAGACATACCGATAATTGTCGAAGAAAGATGGGATGCCTTCCGGGGCATCCCCAAGCTTAGATGCTTGATTCTCCTTGAATATTTACTTGGGATTCCTTGGGCATCCCCAAGCTTGAACTCTTGCCTCTCCTTATTCTCCTCATATCGATACCTCCTCGTTCTTCGAACACTTCATCCACACAAAACTTAACCGAACTTTTTATTAGAGGGGTTAGTACATATAACGTCAAATCCCATCATGTCCTGCTGTAACATTATTGTATAATTATAATCAAACATTACCCACTGTATGCTATCACAATTCTATGGCTCCCAAGTCAATGGGGCTCAACAAGATTTCAAACGTACGCAAATAAAGAAACTATAACAGCAATCTGTGAAAACAGGACAGTCTGTAAAGATGCAAATGAAACATATACTTGTGTAACTCCAAAAATTCTGAAAAATTAGGAAAAAATAAAAAACATTCATAGAAGTACTGTGCAAAAATTTCATAATTTTTTCATGTTCCAGTAAAATATAGAAATTCAAATACTACAGCAAAAGTTTCTGTTTTTTCACAGCACACACCAAACAAGCAATTTAAACATCCTAAAGGTAAATCTTGGCACATTATTTTTATAATACAATGGATTTGTACAAGGGGATAATTATTTTTTGAAAAGTTTCTGTAATCAAGATTCACAAAGTTTCCATGGGCATGAAAAAGTTCAAGGACGTCCTCACTTCAACGGTGTTCGTCTTTCTCACTTTCACTTTTATTTTTGAAAAGTTTTAGGTTCCCCTCTATATTTTTTTGTTTTTAAACTTTTTAAAAGCACACAATAGAATAAAATGACTCTCTAAAACTTCCGAGTTGTCTCCCAGGCAGCGCTTTCTTTAAATCCATTAAGCTAGGCATATAGTGCTCAAGTAATTGATCTACCCGGATCCCAAGATATATCAAAGCCAATTTTAATTAACAATGATTTGCAATTTAGTAGTGAGCACAACGCAACATATATCATGCAATGACAAAGTCTAACTCTCTTCCTATGCATCAGCATGTCATAAAAGAACAATTCATATACATCAAATAAAGGCCAATGCATAGTATAAACAGTTTCTTGCAATTTTATCGTATTGGAAACATAGAGAGGTGGAGATATAGTTCCTCTCTCATAATAATTGCAAGTAGGAGCAGCAAGCACATGCATATTATATTTATCAAAATCATCATGTGTAATAGTAAAACTCAACCCATCAATATAATCCTTAATAAGCACAAACTTCTCCGGTATAGTGTAGTTGGGAGAATTCAAAAAGATAATAGGACTATCATGTGTAGGTGCAATAGTAACAATTTCATGTTTAACATAAGGAACTATAGGAAGTTCATCTCCATAGACATCATTCAAATTGGCTTCATGGCCACAAGCATAGCAAGCATCAAGTTCATCAAAAAGGGATATTTCAAACGAATCAAAGGGATCATAGCATTCATCGTTCGGTAAGCACGAAGGGAAATTAAACAATGTATGAGTTGAAGAGTTACTCTCATTAGAAGGTGTGAACGGGTAGCTAATCCGCTCCTCCTCCTTTTGTTCTTCGCTCTCCTCGTCATATTTTTCATCTAATGAGCTCACAGTTTCAGCAATTTCTTCTTCCATAGATTCCTGCAAAATATTAGTCTTAATTTGGGCGGGACGGCCGAGTTAAGGGTCTGATATTTATAATGCCATGCTATTGTGTAGACTGTTCGGGAGCAAAACAAAAGGCTGTCCGAGGACCTCAAGCTGGCGCGAACAGAGTTAGAGTCTGTGAAAGCCGAGCTAGAGGGTATGAAGAAATTTACCAGAGAGGCACATGGTAAGTGCCGAACTTAAAGTTCTTTAAGAAAAAATTTGATGGAACATCTCTGCTAATGAAAGAGGATTCCATAGAAGCCGAGTCGATAAATCAGCTGCAAAAGGATCTGGAGATTGCCAGGGAAGCTTAGAGGTATGCAGAGTCACAGCAAGAGGCTGGCTACCGGGTGCTGTCCCGAAGTCATGAGGAGAGGGATAAGCTGAAGGCGGAAAGCGAACAACAGGTTCAAGAAATCAAAGGCTTGAAAGCTCAACTGACCCTATCCCAAGAGGAGAACCAGAGACTGAAAGCGGGCATGCTCGGTAAGTGAATCTAATTTTTTAGTTCATAAATTGTGCGTATTAGGCAGCAATATGAACAATGCCATGTCTCGTTGTAGTTCTTCTGACCGGACGTCCCGAAGAGGAGGCCGGCTCATTCGGGCGGGACCTTCTGAAGGAGCTATCCGCCATACATGAGCGGGCCCGGAAAGCCATGAAGAGCATGTTCAAAGCACTGTGGCCTGGCGAAGTGGCTCCGGAAGGGATGGACGAACTGACGAATCATTTCAAAGGAGCTCGGCGCCGCTTTGAGTTATGGAAGATGTCATCTTGTCGTGAGGGAGCACGGGAAGCTTGGGCGATGATCAAGACCCGTTTCACCAAGCTGGAACCGGAGCATTTAGCTAGGGTTGGGCCGGTAGGGTCAGATGGGCAGGAAGTGCCCGTGTATCTGGTATATGACCAGGTTATGGCCGCAGCTCAGCTGTCCCAAGCAGATTGTGCTGTGGAGACCATAATAGATGGTCTTGATCAAGATTAACAGTTTGATTCTATGTATCTATGTACTTTACATCAAATAGTCTCCAAACCGTGCGTAAAACGTTGTCTTAACCAGCCATCGGCTTCCGCCTCCTCGGCCAGGAGCCGAGGAGTGTTTCCTACTATGTGTCCGAAAACATCGGAAAACACTTCGGAGAACTAGGCAATCCGGCCACTTGGTGCGAATAGACAAAAACGTGCTCGGGGAGTTATGTTATATTACTGTTTAACGTAAGAAACATCTTCCGACGAAAATAGTACCTCTATGGGTTCCTTTCTTCGGGTTACCACGTTAGCTGTGGATGAATAACCGAATACCCGAAGTAGACGGGGATGGTTACTTCGGAAAAATACCCCAGAATCTTGGCTATTGTGACCAATTATTTTCACTTCCCTCGTGGCCGACCAATTGTGTTCTTAAGAACGCTAGCTTTTGGCTTCACCCGTCTGAGGTACGTACCTGGGAAATCCGGACATAACAATCACAGAGGTGCTCCCTTTACTCCCTAGCCGAACAATCGGGAACGTAGGGGGTAAACACAGGAGCGAGGCAACCCAGCTTGGCCAAATCTTAAGTCAAATTGATGCATATAATGGCTTTATAACGATACAGGAAGGCTGCAAACACGTAAAAATGAATGGTTGCATAAATAAAATATGATTGGCTCCGTAAAAGAAGCCCCCAGGTAACAGCGTGTGGAACATTCAAAAATGTTTACCGAAGAAAAACTTAACGTAGTTCGGCGTAGCCGAACACAACCCGGGAAAGACTATTTACTAGAAAAAATGTAAATCCGAGAGGGATAGACCGAACAAGGTAAGGTCGCGAAGTTAGCCGTAGAAGCGTCGTAGCCGAGCTGCATTCCATGGGTTTGGCTCGAGGTGGTCGTCCTTTGGGTCGCGGAGACAATATGCTTCACCCGCGAGTACTTGATCGATTATGAAGGGCCCCTCCCATTTAGGAGACAACTTATGCTTCTGCTTCTCCGGGAGGCGCAGGACTAGATCGGCGACGGTGTAGGCCTTTGCCCGTACTTCCCTGCTCTGATAATGTCTAGCCTGCTGCTGATAAAAAGCAGAATGAGCCTGAGCTATATCGCGCTCGCCCTCCAGGGCGTCCAGGTCATCTTGCCGATCTAACTCGGCCTCCTTTTCTTCATACATACGCACCCGAGGGGCGTCCTGAATAAGGTCGCTGGGGAGGACGGCTTCTGCCCCGTACACCATGAAGACTGGTGTGTAGCCCGTGGATCGATTAGGAGTGGTGCGCAGGCCCCACAGGACGGAGTCAAGCTCCTCGACCCAATGGCAGTCGGATTCTTTTAAAGATCGGACCAAACGGGGCTTGATGCCGCTCAAGATCAGTCCATTAGCTCTCTCGACCTGTCCATTAGACTGTGGGTTTTATACCGAGGCATAGTCGAGCTTAATGCCTAAATTAGCGCACCAGTCCTTGACTTCCTGGGCGGTAAAATTTGATCCATTGTCCGTTATTATGCTATGGGGGACACCGTAACGGCGTACGACACCGGATATAAAATCGATGACCGGTTTAGACTTGGCTGAAGTTACCGGCTTTGCCTCAATCCATTTAGTGAATTTGTCTAGCATGACGAGTAAATATTTCTTCTTCCTGGTCCCCCCTTTAAGTGGTCCGACCATGTCTAGCCCCCAGACCGCGAAAGGCCAAGTAATTGGTATCGTCCGAAGGGCCGTGGGGGGGCATATGGCTCTGAGTTGCAAAGAGCTGGCATCCAACGCAATGTTGGACCAATGTTTGGGCTTCTGTGCGGGCAGAGGGCCAGAAGAACCTTGCTCGGAAAGCCTTGCTGACCAGGGCCCGAGCTGCCGCGTGGTGACCGCCCATGCCAGCGTGAATCTCGGCCAGGAGCTGCCTTCCCTCCTCTTCGGATATACATCTTTGGAGGACGCCAGTAGTGCTTTTCTTATATAGTTCTCCCTCATAGACTTTATAGGCTTTAGATCGTCGAATGATACGCCTTGCTCAGTCTGGTCAGCCGGTAGTTCTTGGCGGAGGAGGTAGGCGAGGAAGGGCTCGGTCCATGGCGCAATTACCGCCATGACTTCGTGAGCCGAAGATGTCATTTCGATGGCCGAGCGCCCGATAATTCCTTCATCTGGTTCGATAGGCAGAGAGACGAGCTCTCCTGAGGTATTGGTTTCCGAGCCCTGGGCATCCTCCTGCCACACCACGGACGGCTTAAAGAGTCATTCTAAAAAGGTGTTCTCAGGGACACGGTCGCGCTTGGCGCCCATTCGAGCAAGGGTATCGGCAGCTTGATTGCTGTCTCTAGGTATATGGTGAAAATCCAGTCCTTCAAAACGGGCGGAGATTTTTAGGACGGCGTTGCGGTATGCTGTCATTTTTGGGTCTTTTGCGTCGAATTCGCCGTTGACTTGAGAGATGGCGAGATTAGAATCTCCCCGTACCTCGAGCCGCTGTATGCCCATTGACACCGCAATCCGAAGTCCATGCAACAGAGCTTCGTATTCGGCTGCATTGTTGGAGTCAGTGTACTTGATCTGGAGTATGTACCGAATATTATCGCCAGTGGGGGATGTGAGGACTACGCCAGCCCCCAGCCCGGCGAGCATTTTGGAGCCGTCAAAGTACATCGTCCAATGCAAGTATGTACTGTACTCCCTAGGGAGTTCGGCTTCCGTCCATTCCGCGACGAAATCAGCCAAAACCTGAGATTTAATAGCTCGGCGCGGTCGATATATGATTTCGAAGGGAAGGAGTTCTATAGCCCATTTGGCTATACGGCCGGTGGCATCTCGATTGTTGATTATGTCGTTCAGTGGTACTTCGGATGCCACCGTGACTGAGCACTCTTGAAAATAGTGGCGCAGCTTTCGGGATGCCATGAAAACTGCGTAAGCGATCTTCTGATAGTGCGGGTACCTCATTTTACACGGGGTGAGCACTTCGGATACGTAGTACACAGGTTTCTGCACCTGGAGCTTGTGACCCTCTGTCTCTCGTTCGACGACGATAACCGCGCTGACCACCAGATTCGTGGCCGAGATATATAGCAGCATTGGCTCGCCCGGACTGGGTGTTGTCAAGATCGGGTTGCTGGCCAGTAGAGTTTTTATTTCCTCAAGTGCTGCCGCCGCCTCATTGGTCCACTCGAAGTTCTTCGTCCGTTTGAGAAATTTATAGAGCGGTAAGGCTTTTTCTCCGAGGCGTGAGATGAAGCGGTTTAAGGCTGCAACGCAGCCGACCAATTTCTGGACTTCTTTTAGCATAGTGGGGATCGCCAGCTCGGACAGTGCCCGTATTTTCGCTGGGTTGGCCTCTATTCCTCTATGGGAAATAATGAATCCGAGCAGCTTACCGGCCGGCACTCCGAAGACGCACTTTTCCGGATTGAGCCGTATATCGAAGGTCCGAAGACTATCGAAGGTTTGTCGGAGATCGTCCACCAACTGGCTGACATGTTTGGTCTTAACGACCACGTCGTCCACATATGCCTTGACCATTTTGCTAATTTGTTTTTCCAAACATGTTTGAATCATGCGTTAGTATGTAGCCCCTGCGTTCTTTAATCCGAAGGGCATTGTGTTGAAGCAGAATGGTCCATAAGGAGTGATGAATGTTGTGGCCACTTGGTCGGACTCCTTCATTTTAATTTGATGGTATCCGGAGTAAGCGTCGAGGAAGCACAGTGAGTCATGCCCGGCAGTGGCATCTATGATCTGGTCTATGCGGGGCAAGGGGAAGGGATCCTTGGGGCAGGCCTTGTTTAAATCCTTGAAATCGACACACAACCGCCAGGATTTATCCTTCTTGGGTACCATGACCAGATTGGCCAACCACTCGGGACTTCGAGCAACTTTGCTAGTTCCTCGCCCATAGCTTGACGCTTGGGTTCGAAAAACCGACGTAGAGTATGTTTGACTGGCTTGAAACCCTTAATTATGTTCAGGCTGTGCTCGGCTAATCTACGCGGGATCCCTGGCATGTCTGACGGGTGCCAGGCGAAGATATCCCAGTTCGCACGCAAAAATTTGCACAACTCTTCATCGACCGCGGGGTCCAGCTGAGCTCCAATGGACGCCGTCTTGTTGGGATCTGTTGGGTGCACTTGGAGTTTGACGATTTCATCCGCTGGTTTAAAATACGTGGATTTGGGCCTTTTGTCAAGGATTACGTCGTCCTGATCCACCGTTGAGCAGAGAGCGGTCAGTTCTTCGGCCGCGAGGGCTTCTTACAACGCTTCAAGGGCGAGCGATGCTGTTTTATTCTCGGCTCGAAGGGCTCTGTCCGGATCACTTATTACTATGATTACGCCATTTGGCCCTGACATTTTGAGCTTCATGCACCCATAGTGTGGGATGGCGTGGAATCATGCGAAAGCGTCGTGCCCTAATAAGGCATGGTAGCCACTGCGAAAGGGTACGATGTGGAAAAGCAATTCTTCGGATCGGTAGTTCTCGGGGGTTCCGAAGACCACATCAAGAGCAACTCAGCCACTACAACGTGCCTCCTTTCCGGGGATGATCCCTCAGAAGGTGGTGTGACTTTGCTCGATGCGGGATCTGTCAAACTGCATTTTGTCCAAGGTGTCCTCGTAAATGAGGTTTAGCCCGCTACCGCCGTCCATTAATACCTTTTGGAGTCGAAATCCATCCACTATTGGATCGAGGACAAGGGCAGCAGCAGCTCGAGTAGGGCAGGACCTTGGCTGATCTTGTTCACTGAAAGTGATGGGTGTGTCTGCCCACGAATTTGTCGCTGCCACATGGTGAATTTAAGCGAGCTCTCGAAGGGCCCTCTTCCTCTGATTCTGCGAGGAATACGTCTCGTAGATTGTTAGGATCTCGGCGTCGTTATTAGAGGGCGGTGCTGGACATTTATTTGAGTATATGGGCCTCCGAGGATGACTTCGCTGCTCTTGGCGACTTGCCTGACCACCCAGCAAGCTCGAAGGTTGTGGGTTGGGTTTGTATTGAGGAGGATGGAGTGTATGGGGCATGTTTTGTCCAGTAGTTCGTCAAGGACCGTTCTGAATCTTGGCAGGGGTTTCATCCTTTTCTCAGATGGCTCGTATTGACTTGTCCGGCGAAGGTGTGCGCGTTTTGCCCGAGCTCGGTTTGGTTCCTTTGTACGGATTGACTCCGTCTGCTCGAGCTGAGCCTGCCAAGCATACTCCATGGCGCAGTATTTGGACACTAGGTCCGATAAATCAGAGAAGTTTTGGATGTGACGGCGGGCGAGGGCGTTTAAGACGCCTTCGTCTCGGCAGTTCTGTCGGAAAACCTCCGGAATTTCCTTGCTACCACCGTCCGTCATCTTGTTTTTGACGATAAGGAATCTAGCCCAGAAGTGCCGAACTGTCTCTCCGGGCTATTGTTTTACGTACATTAGGTCCCATATGTCGGGCCGTGCTGAGTGATCTGGACAGTACTCGATGTGGGGGGTGGGCGGGAGAATTTTTTTGATCCCAGCAGGGTGTGAGTTCGGCATTTTGGTGGCCGCGTCCTGGATTGGCATGGAATCTAACGCGCCAAGCTCTAGGTCCGGATAGTTGGCCGAGCTCGAGTGCGCGGACTCAAGGTTACATGCTGAACCAGACTTCGGCTCTAAACCCTCTCCGAAGCAGAGTTCGGTTGCCGAGCTGGAGGATGAGGCTTGTTGGTCGGGAACTTGTACTCCATGCGCTTCCGATTCCAGGGGGAGGGGCGAGCCCTTGGTCGGGCCTTCAATAGTGGCGACCAAGTGGGCGGCCGGAGGGGTGTGAATTTCCCTGTCATCGGTCTTAAGCCCGATCTGATCGTAGACCGAGGACTGTCCATCGGTGATTCGCAAGGCTTGGATTCAATCTAGTATCCCGTTTAATAATGAGAGATCCGTCGGCTCCAAGTTCTGGCGGCTTATGGGGTCAACCCGCAGTATGGCCGTGACGGGGGCGTCCGAATCTGACCGAAAGTCATGTTCGGCCAGGGCTAATCTTCGGCAGCCGAGCACGGAGATTAGATCCGGGCTCGAGGCTGGATCCGTAGTGGCGGCCGTCCCGGTAGTGGGATCGGCCGTGCTCGAAGTCGATGCTTCGGGGTTTGCGGGTCCTTCAGGCGAAGCTGAGGACCCCGTGAAGATAAGATCTCCCCGGGAGTCGGCGATGAACTCTAAGTTTCCGAACCTGATCTCCTGGTCGGGGGTGAAGCTGTCGACCCGGCCGAGGCGACCGGCTGGATCGGCGTGTAGCATGACGCTGCCGAACGCGAAGAGCTGGCCGGGAACGAAAGTGTCCCTGCAGCTAGCGCTGTTGCTGATGATTAGGCGAGCCATTGATCCTTGATGACCCACGGCGGAACTCTCAATGAAAGCACCAATGTCGGTACCAAAACCGGCAGATCTCGGGTAGGGGATCCGAACTATGGGTCTAGGAATCAATGGGTAACAGAGAACGTGGAGACGGTGATTTACCCAGGTTCGGGCCCTCTCGAAGAGGTAATACCCTACGTCCTGCTAGATTGTATTGATGTGATTGTATGAAGGTTACAGAGTTGATCTACCTCAAGATCAGATGGGCTAACCCTAGGTAATGAATGATGATGATGATCCTCTACGGACTAAGCCTTCTGGTTTATATAGACAACAGAGGGCCCTAGGGTTACATATGGTCGGTTACCATCAGGGGATAAACATGCCGGTCACGCCAATCATTCCTTGGAGGGGACGCCAAGTCTTCGGAGGTTTCCTTCTGATACACGGGGTTGTCCACAATCCGGCCTTCCATCGACGAGTAGAGAGCGGCCCACCAGTCCGGCCTACGAGAGATAGGCCGGCAGCCCGAGTACCCCCTAGTCTGGGACACCCTCAGATAGAGAACCAGCTATCCTCATCTAACCCCAACCACAACAGATAGTAACCCAGTTCCACTTGACACAGCACCATCTCCACCACAGAGCACCCAAACACGAGCAGTTAGTAAGGCAACTGCAGTGCCCAAAGCACGAGGACCAGCATTGCGAACCCCAACTCAACGCTTAAGCAGAAGAACAACTGTTCTTAGGTCAGATTCCGTAGCTATGGTGCATACTCCTTTGCTCTTGCATCACTGTATTTACTCATACCAATTAATTTCAAATTTGAAGGATCCAATTGAAACTCCATTGGCGCAACAGGTATGTTTTAAACCTGTTTCTTTAACTGGTTTGCTATTGTAACTTCTTGCTCTATGTTGATTTCTGTTTCAATTGTATAAACAGTTATGTTCTCATGTCATGCACATTACAAGTGTTGTTAGTGTTGTTAGTTTCCCACACTTATATTCAGTCTATGCTGCTTTGTCTTAAACAGATATGATTTGAACTGCGTTTCTATCTTGATTTGGCAACATAAACTAGCATGATATAGACAATTCAGTGACCATAGTACATAAATATATGTTTGTTTCATGCTGTTATCCTGTCAACATTACTACTGAACTGGTTTACCAAAATGAGTTTCATATACTACATGTTAAACCTGTGATGTGTCTGCTTGTTCCTCTTTTAGATTGCCGGCAGAATATTGGAGAAGAGTACCCCATTATGCAATGGTAAAGGAAGTAATGCAGATAAGGTTCAAGAAAGTGAGACAACCCTGTTGGTCTCCAAGAAAGCTGATAAAAACTATCTTGAAGACAGTGAGATGGCCCCAAAATCTTGCCTTGATGTAGTGTTTGAGTTACTGGCCACTACCGCTGGCACAAGCTCTTTGAACTCGCTGCCTGAATCAGTTCGGCTTCTTGAGTCTCAACTACAAGTTGAAAGACAATGATCATCCGTGCTGCGACAAGAAGTCGAAGGACTGAGGAAGTCCCTGCAGAATTCAGATGCACACTTTCCGGTGCAACAACAAGACTTGGAGGATTTTAGCGCCAAACAAGAGAAAGCTAATAAGCTTGCTAAGCTTCTTGCCAGCATGGTGGGTGCCCAGGATATCGTTTCTTGAGCTCTTATGAAGTGGTTTCATTTCCGGACTTGTTTTGCTGCCACATTTATTTACACTGGTGGCCAACTTAGACGCCCAGTGTTTGTAATATGCTGCTTTGTTGTTCCCTATATTTGCACTGGTGGCGAACTTTGATGCCCAGTGCATGTAATGTGTGTAATCGCCGTAATAGCCTAGCGTTAGTTCCTTGCTTATTTATTTACTTACAGTCTTGTTTATTGCTTGTAGTCACTGCGGTTCTTTTTCCTCAGTTTGCTAGTGGCCGCAATAACCATGGGCCACATACGGGCCGTGGTAACCCTGGGACTTCTACGGGCCGTAGGAACCATGGGCCTCCTACGCGCCGTAGGATCCATGGGCCGTACTGTTCGTGGGCCAAAACCAGACCGCAATATGGACCGTAAACGGGCCATTAACAGGCCGGAAGACAGCACATGCTTAATTCTATTAACAGGCATGACGGGTCGTTAATGGGCCGGATTACAAGACATGAGGAAAACGGCCCAACGGATTAATGGGCCACAAACGGACCGATTGTTACCAATGGCTGAATTTGGCCCATTAGCATAACAAGCCAGTAACGGACCGTAAGTAATCGAGGGCCAGAAATGAGCCCAAAAATGTATGGGCCCTTAGAAGTCCGAAAGAAAACACGGGCTGGAAACGGCCCAACTAAATCATGGGCCGTTAATTGGCTCAAAGCAGTTTACTGTTCATGGTGGGCCAGATTCACCACGGGCCGTCAATGGGCCCAAAGATGCAAAAGGCCGCATATGGGCCGAAAGACGTCATGGGCCATAGATGGGCCGAAAGTGATAATGGGCTGGAATCATATGGGACGGCCCACATGACACTGCTGGGCCGAATATTGAAAGGCCATAACGGGTCGTGGGTACCCAGGCCGTAAATGGGCTGTATGCGAACATGCCGTTGACAGGCTTTCCATGGGCCGGCTCGCTAACTTTTGACCAAGTCAAACGGGCCGGGCTTTTTAACCTAAATGGGCCACTATTGGGCCGTGCCACGTGTTGACGTATCATAGGCGCCTCTCATCCAATGAATGGATGACATCTGTCCCAATGTCGAGCGGACACGTGGTTCCGTTTGCGAATGAGAATTTGACACGTGAAAAATCGCCATTGGTCCGGGCTGATAACGGGTTATCGGATCCAAACCCGCACCCGATAGCTTAACGGCGACCCGTTATGGTGGACGACACGTGTCGGTTAACCTTGACCAAAACACTTCCATGACACGACATTTATCGTCATGGAAGTGGACACTTCCGTGATGATAATTTCAGTATTGCCATGGAACACTTCTACAACAGAACATGTATGACTATCTTGATTCTGTCATAAAATTGTCACGGATGTACATGCTTGACAGAAAACGTGACCTACTATGACAAAGACGTATCATCACGGAAGTGCTTTTTTTGTAGTGTTACCTGAAGGATCTTATTCAATCCATAGGTAGATATGTGGACTCTCATAACAAGAAACTGGGTTTAAGGGTTTTTGGATGCACAAGTAGTATTTCTACTTAGTACGAAATTTTGGCTAGCAAAAGATTATGAGCAGGCACCACATGTTAGATGATCCATGACAATATAACTTCTATGTGAATATAAACAAACATAACCCATTACGTTGTCTTCCTTGTCCAACATCAACTACTTGAGCAAGCGTGAAAATAATTAATGGGGGCTCACAATCATAGAAGATGTCCAAGATAGTATATTTATATGTGAAAGCTCTCCCCCTTCAATATTGTTTCATGAATTGTTCAAGTGACCAATGCTGTGTTTGCTAACTTTCAATAAATTTTACCACTTATACTTCTTATATGTGAAGTCACTACTCCCCATGGGACAAGCATATGAAGCACATATAATTTCAACTTTATGATATTCAATTCATTCAAACATTTACTCTTTAGGATATAAGTGAAGCACGAGAGTAAATGACAGACTACTCCAAAAGATATAAGTGAAGATCAATGAGTAGTCAAACAATTAAGTAGCTATGTGAAGACTCTCTCCAAATAAAGATTTCAGATTCAAGGATTTTATTCAAACAGCAAACATAATGAAAATAAAAGGACAGTCCATGAATAACACATATTATGTGAACAAATAAAAACTTAGGCTCAACCAAGACTAACCGATAGTTGATGATGAAGAAAGGTGGGATGCTTACCGGGGCATCCCCAAGCTTAAATGCTTGAGAATTCTTGGAATATTAACTTGGGATGCCTTGGGCATCCCCAAGCTTGAGCGCTTGTGTCTCCTTAACTCCTCTCATATCACGGCTTCTCTTAAACCTTAAAAACTTCATCCACAAAAAACTGAACAAGAACTCGTGAGATAAGTTAGTATAAATCAACTCAAAACCTTAACATTCTCTACTGTAGCAAATCACTAAAATTATAATTAAACATTGCATACTAAATGCCTCTGCATATTTAATACTCCTATCCACAAATAGAAACATTAAATAAGCAAACATATGCAAACAATGCAACAATATCTTAAATCTGTCTAAACAGAACAGTCTGTAAAGGGGGAATAAAAATTTATACTTCCCTAACTCCAAAAATTCTGAAAAATTACCAGGTGACAGAGAACTCATGCATTCCTACTATGTAAAAATTTCAGATTTTTACCATGTTCTGACTACTCAGGAATATTCTGGACATAACAGAAAACTTTCTGTTTTCAAATAGCAACTCATAAACTTGCAAACTAAGCATGGTAAAGGCTATACTTGGCATTTTATTGAGATAAAAAGGTGAAAACATGATTCTAAATAACAGCAATAAAATCCAAATAAAATAAAATGATGGTCCAAGCAAAACACATATTATGTGTTGAATAAAAATATAGCTCCAAGTGAGGTTACCGATATTGTTGAAGACGAAAGAGGGGATGCCATCCGGGGCATACCCAAGCTTAGACGCTTGAGTCTTCCTTGAATATTACCTTGGGGTGCTTTGGGCATCCCCAAGCTTAGGGTGTTGCCACAACTTATTCTCCTCATATCGATATCTCACCCAAAACTTGAAACTTCAATCACACAAAACTTAAAGGAACTTCGTCAGATAGGTTAATATGATAAAAATAAATCATCCACTTAGGTACTGTAAATAAAAGATTCAAAATTGTTATTACATAATTCCTACTGTACTCTATCATTTCCACAATTTATATTACTCAATATAAGCTATGGAAACACTAAAACAAGCAAACTATGCAATAAAAAACAGAATCTGTCAAAAACAGAACAACATGTAGTGAGAAAATTAAAAGGCATATTTAGATATATAACTTCAAAAATTCTGAACAATAAGGACAACGTAAACAATTTGCATAGAAGTAATGTGTGAAAATTTCAGAATTTTCTCACGCTCCAGTACAGAAGGTAAAATCGTGCACTGGATGCTAAACTTTCTGTTTTTGCACAGAACCAAATAAACAAACATCTACATCAACCTAAAGGCTTTACTAGGTACTTTATTGAAAGAAAACATATAAAACATGATTACTATTGTAGCTTAATCATGTGGACACACAAAAATAGTAGGTATAAATATTGGGTTGTCTCCCAACAAGCGCTTTTCTTTAATGCCTTTTTAGCTAGGCATGATGATTTTAATGATGCTCACATAAGAATAGGAATTGCAACATCTAAGAGAGCATCATGAATCATATGGAAAGCACATTTAAGCCTAACGCACTTCCTATGCATAGGGATTTTGTAACCAAACAATTTAGTGTAGCAAGAATCAACTAGCATAGAAAGGCAAAACAAGCATGACTTTAAACTTTCAACATAAAGAGAGGAAACTTAATCTTGTTGATATATATATATATATATATATATATATATATATATATATATATATATATATATATATATATAAGCATATCTTCCTCTCTCATAATAATTTTCAATAACATCATGAATAAATTCAACAATATAACTATCACATAAAGCATTCTTTTCATGATCCACAGGCATAATTTTTTATTACTCTCCACATAAGCAAATTTATTCTCATCAATAGCAGCGGGAGAAAATTCAATGAAATAACTATCATATGAAACTTGATTGACATAATCAAATTGAACATTAAAATAAAGATGACAAGTTTCATGGTTATCATTATTTTTTATATCATAAGTGTCATCACAATAATCATCATAGATAGCAACTTTATTATCATAGTCAATTGAAACCACTTCCAAAATAATAGAATCATCATTAAATAAAGTCATGACCTCTCCAAATCCACTTTCATAATTATTGCCATAAGATTCAACACCCTCCAAAATAGTAGGGTCATTAGTACCTAGAATTGACACTTTTCCAAACCCACTTTCATCATTGTAATCATCATAAGTAGGAGGCATGCTATCATCATAATAAATTTGCTCATCAAAAGAAGGGGGACTAAAAAGAACATCTTCATCAAACATAGCATCCCCAAGCTTATCGCTTTGCATATCATTAGCATCATGGATATTCATAGAAAGCATACTAACAACATTGCAATCATTCTTATCATTCAAGGGTCTTACGCCAAACATTTTATTAAACTCTTCTTCTAACACTTTGGCACAATTTTCTGATCCATCATTTTCTAGAAAGACATCATAAAGATGAAGTATCCGAGGCAACCTCAATTCCATTTTTTTGTAATTTTCTTTTATAAACCAAATTAGTGAAAAACAGGAAACTAAAAGATTCAATTGCAAGATTTAAAGATATACCTTCAAGCACTCACCTCCCCGGCAACGGCGCCAGAAAAGAGCTTGATGTCTACTACACAACTTTATTTCTTGTAGACTTTGTTGGGCCCCCAAGTGCAGAGTTTTGTAGGACAGCAGCAAATTTCCCTCAAGTGGATGACCTAAGGTTTATCAACCCGTGGGAGGTGTAGGATGAAGACGGTCTCTCTCAAACAACCCTGCAATGAAAATACAAGAAATCTCTTGTGTCCCCAACACATCCAATACAATGGTAAATTGTATAGGTGCACTACTTCGGCGAAGAGATGGTGATACAAGTGTAGTATGGATAGTAGATATTGGTTTTTGTAATCTGAAATAATAAAATAGCAAGGTAGCAAGTAACAAAAGTGAGCACAAACAGTATTGCAATGCTTAGAAACAAGGCCTAGGGTTCATACTTTCACAAGTGCAATCTCTCAACAGTGCTAACATAATTGAATCATATAATAATCGCTCAACGTGCAACAAAGAATCACTCCAAAGTTCCTAGCAAACGGAGAACATAAGAAGAAATTGTTGTAGGTAGCAAAACCACCTCAAAGTTATCCTTTCTGATCAATCTATTGAGCCATCCCTATAAGTGTCACAAACAGCCATAGAGTTCGTACTAAAATAACACAATATGATACGCATCAATCAACTATAATGTCACCTAGATACTCCAATGTCACTACAAGTATCCATGAGTCAATTATTCGATATGCATCAAGCAATTTCAGATTCATAATATTCAATTCAACACAAAGAACTTCAAAGAGTACCCCAAAGTTTCTACCAGAGAAAGTAGGACGAAAATGTGCATCAACCCCTATGCCTAGATTACCCCAATGTCACCTTGGGAATCCGCAAGTTGATTACCAAAACATACATCAAGTGACTCAATAGAATACCCCCTTATCACCGCGGGTATCCACATGCAAGACATACATCAAGTGTTCTCAAATCCAAAATATTCAATGCGATAACAATGAAAGCTCAAAGGGAAAGACTCATTTCATCACAACAAGATAGAGAGGGAAGAACTCCATATGATCCAATTATACTAACAAAACTCGCGGTACATCATGATCGTGCCAAATCAAGAACACGAGAGAGAGAGAGATCAAACACATAGCTACTGGTACATACTCTCATCCCCGAGGGTGAACAACTCCCACCTCGTCATGGAGACCATCGGGATGATATAGATGGCCTCTGGTGATGATTTCCCCCTCCGGCAGGGTGCCGGAACAGGGCTCCGGATGAGATCGCTTCGGAACAGAGGCTTGCGGCGGCGGCGTGGGAGTTCTAGGTTAAGTTTCGGGGGTTTCCCAATATATTGGATTTTTCAGCATTGGATTTACGCCAAGGGGGGCCCACGAGGGACCGACAAGCTCAGGGGGCGTGCCGCCCAGGCTTGTCGTGCCCTCGTTGCTCTTCTGGTCCTTCCTCGAAGCTTCGGGGGTCTCTTTTTGTCCATAAGAAAATCACCGTAAATTTTCAGCCGAATCCGAGAACTTTTATTTCTGCACAAAAAACAACTCCACAGTAGTTCTGCTGAAAACAACGCCAGTTCGGGTTAGTTCCATTCAAATCATATAAAAGTGCACCTAAACCATATAAACCTTAGGTAAATATTGCATGAATACTTCATAAATTATAGATATGTTGGAGACGTATCAATCAACTCTAGTGTCACCTAGATACTCCAATGTCACCACAAGTATCCATGAGTCAATTATTCGATATACATCAAACAATTTCAGATTCATAATATTCAATCCAACAAAGAGTACCCCAAAATTTCTACCGGAGAAAGTAGGACGAAAATGTGTATCAACCCCTATGCCTAGATTACCCCAATGTCACCATGGGAATCCGCAAGTTGATTACCAAAACATACATCAAGTGACTCAATAGAATACCCCATTGTCAGCACGGGTATCCACATACAAGACATACATCAAGTGTTCTCAAATCCAAAATATTCAATCCAATAACAATGAAACCTCAAAGGGAAAGACTCAATTCATCACAACAAGATAGAGAGGGAAGAACTCCATATGATCCTATTATATTAACAAAACTCGCAGTACATCAAGATCGTGCCAAACCAAGAACACGAGAGAGAGAGAGAAAGAGAGAGAGATCAAACACATAGCTACTGGTACATACCCTCAGCCCCAAGGGTGAACTACTCCCTCCTCATCATGGAGACCGCCGAGATGATGAAGATGGCCTCCGGTGATGATTTCCCCCTCCGGCATGGTGACGGAACAGGGCTCCGGATGAGATCGCTTCGGAACAGAGGCTTGCGGTGGCGGCGTGAGACTTCTAGGTTAAGTTTCGGGGGTTTTCCAATATATAGGATTTTCCAGTGTTGGATTTATGCCAGGGGGCCCACGAGGGACCGGCAAGCTCAGGGGGCGTGCCCTAGGGGGGGGGGGGCGCCCCCCCAGGCTTGTTGTGCCATCGTGGCTCTTCTGGTCCTTCCTCGAAGCTTTGGGGGTCTCTTTTTGTCCATAAAAAATCACCGTAAATTTTCAGACCAATCCGAGAACTTTTATTTCGGCACAAAAAACAACAACACCATAGTTCTGTTGAAAAAAGCGCCAATCCGGGTTAGTTCCATTCAAATAATATAAAAGTGCACCAAAACCATATAAAACTTAGGTAAATATTGCATGAATACTTCGAAAAGTATAGATACATTGGATACGTATCAACTTGCGTGTCGATGAGTACGGCAACCGGCAGGAGCCATAGGGTTGTCTTAATATTATTGTATGACCTGCATGTCAATCATTAAACGGCATGTAATTGCTTTACTTTATCGCTATGAGTTAGCAATAGTTGTAGAAGCAATAGTTGGTGTAGACAACCACAATAGGACATCTTGGAGTTGATGGAGATCATGCCGGTGCTTTGGAGATGGAGATCAAAAGCACAAGAAGACAAATGCCATATCATGTCACATATTGATTGCATGTGATATTTGTCTTTTATGCATCTTATCTTGCTTAGATCACGACGGTAGCATTATAAGATGATCCCTCCACTTAATATCAAGATAAAAATGTTCTCCCTTAGTATGCACCATTGCGAAAGTTCCTCGTTTTGAAGCACCTCGTGATGATTGGGTGTGATAAACTCTACGTTCGCATACAATGGGTGTAAGCCAGTTTTACACATGCGAAAATACTTTGGTTAACTTGACGAGCCTAGCATGTACAGACATGGCCATGGAACATGATGCATTCCGACCCAGTCGGTTGGCTCCCGATGAACACGACGCTGTTTCCTCTATTCTGACCCAGCCGGTTGGCTGCCGATGGACAGGACGTCGTTGCTGCGTACCCCCACCATCCAGTGTAGTCGTCCGTTGCCTTTGCCACATTGCCTCTCGATGTACACAAGCCCTGGCCATATGCACGAGTACGCATTCGAGACCCCGCCCGTATATACGTATGTGGCCATATTTTTGCAGCGTGGTTCTACGTACGTATACACGATTTAGACGGGACTGCGTGACATGCTACGCCGGGGGCTCTACCACAACACGTGCCACTCCTTACTCAGCCACGATTCATCATTGTAGAGAGACCGATCAACCAGTATGTACGTACATGTCTGTGACCAGACAAATAATTCTACGTACGCTTCAACCTGGTGGGTCCCAACTGTCAAGCGGGAATCATTTTTTTGCGCCTAATAAGGAGGCACATCCTTGCGTGCGACCATGTAGCTAATGAGTCCCATCTGTCAGGAAAAGGAAGCATTTTTTGCGCATAAAAAGGAGGCCCTTCCTTGCATGCGAAGATGTAGCTGGTGGGTCCCAGCTATCAGGGGGGAATCATTTTTTTGCGTAATAAGGAGGCACTTCCTTGTGTCCGAAGATGTAGCTGGTGGGTCCCAGCTGTCAGGGGAAGGAATCTATTTTTCACGTAATAAGTAGGCACTTGCTTGCGTGCGGCCATGGACCATGTGGGTCCATACTATCAGCCTCTCCACGTACATCCCTCTTCTGATGACTGTCGTTTGTTGACCACGTGGATCATGATGCGCCGAGAACACCAACGCGGTGGACGACGGCGAGGCCTAGGAAGTGAATGACCCGGAGCCGGGGAAGACGCGGCAGTGGATGCCCATGCGGAGGGGAGTACGAGGGCTGACTGGTTTTTCTG
The DNA here is from genome assembly GCA_039707655.1 of Elymus sibiricus. Taxonomy (NCBI): domain Eukaryota; kingdom Viridiplantae; phylum Streptophyta; class Magnoliopsida; order Poales; family Poaceae; genus Elymus; species Elymus sibiricus. The sequence continues at coordinate 312,274,021 of CM077666.1, forward strand.
CGGGGTGAGGCTGCCGTCGCCGGAGAATAACAAAAGTTGTGGGTGACTAGAGGGATGGCCTGGCAGGCGGTGGGAGTAGCCGGCCATAGGAGGCGTGAGCAGACGGTCCCGCCGGCGCTGGTTTGGGCGGCTGGAGCAAGAAGATCAGAGACTAAAGAAGCACGACGGTCGTAGGATTGACATCCAACGGTCTCTGCTGCTAGAATCATTTGTTGACTAAGTTAACAAAAAGCCTTACGTACGCGTCAACCTAATAGGCCCACAAGTCAGCCTCTAAATCTGTGGCGGATAGCATACATCCCATTTGCTACCTTTTTAATAATTTATAGCCCATTTGCAAATTCTTATGCAATTTTTTGCAGTCCATTTTCTTTTTGTTGGCCAGGACCAGGGTTAAAAATTTCAACGAAATTTAGCATATTTCGGTGGGGTCCAAACTATTTTTATTCCCAAAATGTTGAGCCAGATTCAAACTAATTTCATAATAAATTTAAATTAGGTCAAAATCCAATGAAATTTGAAATCTGAAAATCAAAAGAAGAAAATTTTGAAATTAATTTCCAATTTTCTTTGCTTTTTTATATTTACATCCCATTTCATATACTTTTAAGATTTACAACCGTCTTGAAAGATTTGCACCCCAATAGGGTGGAGAAAAACAAGTTGGACTGGGTTGGGTATTCTTCAAAAAAATAAAGCTGGTCTAGCCATTTTCACAAAGAAAAAAAACAGCTGGGCTGGTCGTGTCGTAAACATAAAATAAAAGCCTAGCTTGATGGGCCACAGGCCCCGCATAGCCCAGTTGATGCCCTGCTCCGTCTCAAAAACAAAAAAACAACTGCTCGAGCTGCTGGGTCCCAAGTGTCAGCCGCTTCTTGTGCAATTCTCTTGTTTATTGACAATACGTTGACAAGGTGGTGGGTCCCATATGTCATCAAATCATTAGGAGGAAGCATTTTTTTGCTTGTAATAAGGAGGCACTTGCTTGCATATGGCAATGGTCCTACTGGGTCCCTACTGCCATCCTCTCCATGTATAGTCTGATTCCTCCCGTTTGTTGACCATGTTGACAATGCAGATGGTGGCTCTGCACCGAGCGCACCAAGGCGGAGGACAGCGGTGAGTCCTTGGACAGGAATGAACAGGATCCGGGGAAGATGTGGCAGTGTAGTCGCAGGCGGAGGGGGGTACGGCAGTTGACTGGTTCGGGTGCGTGGTGGGGCTACCATCGCCGGAGAACAACAGGAGGTGTGGTGGGTTGAGGGATGGCCTAGCCAGAGTTGTAGGGTGCGATGGGGTGGTGATGCGTGTGCGGCAGCGCAGCCAGCCATGGGAGGCGGGAGCGGGCGGTCCCGCCGGCGCTGGTTTGCTTTTGGCGGCTGGAGGAAGAAGACAGTGAAGAAACATGCCAGACCTAGATGTCCATCCAACAGTCACGGCTGGCTGAACCATTTGTTGACTAAGCCGACACCATGCTGCATATGCTTTTCACAAGAAAAGAAAAACTGGGCTGGTTCGCCAGATAACATTCCTGAAACTGCCACTGTTTGATCTTGCGTCGCAACTAAAACCGCCAGGAAAATGCGTTCTTTCATTACTTCCTTTGGAGATCCGGAAATGGAGCAAAAAGGATTCTCGCCTTTTTCCCCAGAGGTGACCCTGAGTTATCGAACCCACGGGATGAAGGCCCCCTTGAAGCTAGGGTCTCAAGCAAGCTGTTGTTAGTGAACAATTCCAGCTTTTGGCCTGATCAAAATCAAACAACCGAAGTTGAACACTTAAAATAAAAATAGGCATGGGTATGAGGTCTTAATGCTTACAACCATATATTTGTGTTGGGACCAAATATGATCTTAATTTCTACTCTCTAAGTCACCCATCGAGATGTGCTTGTTACGAACCGAGTGGAGTATGTGTCCAAATTACGTCTTGACCAGCACGCATCCTGCATCAAGAGTCAGTTGTCCAACCGAAGGCCCTATCCATCTTGCGGGGTTGCCACGATAATTAAGATTGCAATAATCCGACAAGATCTTTGGGCGTTTAATGACTACACCTCTTGAATACCCAAATATAGGACCCGTCTTACCGTACTAAACCTTTCTGTCACTGGTGTTCAGAATAACAATTCATGGTCTCCCTGTCCTTAGCCTCTCCGTGGCTCGCTCTCCATGATCCTTAGTACCTGCAGGGATGAAGAACACAAACGAGACAAGAGATATCTACGTATGGGATGTTAATTGAAAGCCCTTCCATTGATCCCTACAAGAAATACAGAGGGTTGATAGGCTCTTGCATCAACCCATACCTTACCGAACTACTCACACATGGAGATCAGATCACACGAAGAACACATCATAGAATACATCATGAAGGTAGATTGATTGATAATATGTCTTACAATGGATGTCATGTGTGATACACGATTACAAGTATAATCTAGTGGAAGAAGAACTCTGGTGGTGATTGTGGCTATGGAGATGGGAAATGGCGGCGGCTAGGGTTGATGAGGATAGATGAAGATGACTCTGTTCTGGTTCCGCTCACACTCGTTCTATTGACATTTTGGCCTCGACACCTTTATAAAAGTTGTTTAGGTGGACGAGGAGCCTCGGTTTCCATGCCATACGACTGCTCATACGAGTAGTCGCGATCATATGAAATGCCGCCTTCCGCTCTGGAATTGCTGGTGCGCCTCCTCCTGATTTCTTCTATCTCCTCCTTTACTCCTTTCCATGTTCTCACTTGATTTCGTCCGTATTTAGCCCATTTCGTGTAGAAACACAATAAATAGAGGATTTGTGGAATCCTATGCATTCATTAGCCATTAGTGGCAATATCGGAGTGAATATCTCGGTTTTAATGAAATATCTCGGTTTAAGCAAAGGGTAGGGGAGTGTAAAAATAACACTCATGAACTACCCCAAGCTTAAACTTGATCGTCCTCGAGCAACATAGAGAGAATTCTGAATCATAAGGAATTCAGTTGTTTAAACTGAAATAACGAGAAGGTTTTGGTTCACTTACGATCGGTACGCCTAGATAGACCTTTTGACCTGAAAACTTAGCATAGCTATAGCGGTGGCATGGTTATTATGCAAGTGTTAGTGAAGCAAAGATAATCAACTCAAAGTTTTTGATCTACTAGATAAAACAAGTTTGCAACACTCAATTCTATTTCCTCTAGGTAACACTTGCTTGTCGGGAATGCATAGAAGAGTTTTCCTTTGATGGAGCCATTAAAACATAAATTAGGGTGTGAAAGGCATGTAAAGATAAACATGATACTAGAGTGCTCATAAACATACCCAGGTATGTCTCATCCTCAAGGCTCTTAAGCACTTTGTTTCAATCATTGTTTGATGAAACTTTGGTTGTCACATGAAGGGATTATGCCAAATAAGTGATCATGCATAGAGTTTCGTTGTGGTTTAATTTTGGGAACTATGGATCTTGATATATGTCTCTTTTGAGCTCTTGTGATCAGTTCCCGGTATTTACCACATACACACACATTCAAGAGAAAGCTGAATAATATTCAATTGTACTATTGCCACTACATACGGTAACAAACTCATAGCTGAAATCCGAGCTGAAACTCTGGTGGATTGTTCATTGGCCAGCGGAGTTCTCAACATAACATCAAGAAAGGTGACGAAGCCATAGTTACACATGTACACCTGCATATAGCAGCGGGGCCATGGCACCAGTGAGAAGCTGAAGCACCATGTAAAAGATATAGTACATATTTTTGGCATAATCTTGTTCACCCTTCAAATAAGTTCCTCTAGACAATTTAATCCACAAGTGCTATCAAGTCTATTAAAATTAACAATATGGGGTTCAGCATTTCTAACATCATCTTCTCTACAAGTTTTCTCAACACCCAAGTCTTTGAAGACTTTCTCTGGTGCATGGTTATTCTCAGTTATGACCAATTTCTTTTAAAAATAGTCCCACGGCAAGTCTTGGTTATCTAGATTAAACAGAACAAAGGCTACAAAATTATTTCAGCTACTAGAACAAAATCTTTGTTTTAATTATCAAGACTCACTCCCTCTTGCGCACATCACACATACTACTACTACATCTACTCTAAGTATTTCAAGTGCAAAAGATGGGAGTCATAGGACTTACCTTCACGGTCATAAATTTAAACACTTCTCTTCCTTATGCTTGCATTCCTCGTTGTCTAGCGTAGATCAACTCCTCTGAAATATAAACAAGAATGCAAACGAATTCCAAGGGGCAAAACAAAAGAGCAAAGCAAAGCTTATTCTATTTTTGATTTTTTGGGTTTTTGAAAACTAACTTGCAAACGAAAAATCACAATGGCATAAAGAAAAACGAAAGCAAATAAAAGCAAAGTGTTGGAATAGACCAATAGGAGGTTTTTGAAGCTCAATGAGCTGAAGTACAACCTCATTACAATTTATTCAAATGATACCGCCACATCTTGATGTAGATGTGGTAGTGACCTCCCCCAAGCTTAAGCTTTTGCAAGCCCAAACCGGCGGGATCATTGTTGCGGTTGGTCAGGAGCTTGTGTTCATATAGATGGACGTTCCTCGAAGGGACTCTGCGAGGTTGCTCATATCATTGATAGAGCCCTGGAGACTGTAGAGGTCCGTGTAGGTGGTGTAGGCTTCTTGTTGTGGCTCCTCTTGGGGCTGCTGCTCCTCTTTGTCGGTGGTGAGTTCTTCTTCTTCTACTTGTTTAGGTTCTGGGCCTTCTTGGTCAAAACTGCATCTCCTTCCTGTGGCACATAATGCAATTGTCTATGGAGAAACGATTAGGCATAGGAGTAGGTAACAAGTATCCAACTCCAGGAATTTTAATGCAATGACGACCATAGCTAACTACTACCATTCCAGCGCTAGTATGGACATGAATATTAACAAGGTTGTTATCGACAATGGGGCCAAGGGATTTGGCCAACATGGTGATCACTCCTCCACACACACGATATCTCCTTGTGCATGATTTGTTTGATGCGCAAGGTGTAGCAAAACTATTGCCCCTAAGTTGGGCGAATAACCGACATCAAGGTTTGCTGCTTTGCCGAGAATTAGCATATTCTCATCATTCACCTTAGAAACTTCTCCTCGTGCCTGCAACGAGTTAGGGATAACATAATAGAAATAACGTATAGCTGGACTTTCAATACAACTGGCTCTTTGCTTAGAGCCATGGTGACTCATCTGATAGAAGGATCACCTTAGGTGCGGATTAGTAAAATCATAAACATAGCGGATGTCGACATCATTGTTGGGGAAGCCAAAGTGGTCACACCACTCATCAAGAGCGATGTTGAAGTCCTGATCCAAGAGTCGGAAAGTGATCCGCGTTTCCTCATATGCATTTGGCACAAGCCCAACATTATGCGAGAATCACTGAGAAACAAAATGATGCAACCCGGCATTATCACAAATCAAATTGAAATCATTCTTAATACCTATCTTGGCGAGTGTTGACTCACAAGCCCATTTGGTTGCTTTGATCTTCCTTGCATGAAGCTTCTTGTATTTCTTCCTTGCTTCGCGGTTGGTGAAGACAATCCCTTGAGTGAAAACTTGTTGTTGTTGTGCGGCGTTCGTGGATGAACTTGATGCATCACCACGAATGCGAGTGGACCTCCTCGTGAACATCTACAAAATAATTTTCCAGTCCAATACAATGAAACAATATTTATCCTATGGTAGTCACAACATCATACTCCTCTAAAAACATCAATGAATCCAAGCCAAACTCAAAATTTAGATCAAACACATTCATACTCTAGACATGGCAATGCCAGGCATGTAGAACATGGATTCGCAAAAAATAAGTTTGGGATCGGAGGAGAAACGTACCGTAGATCGATCACACGGAAGGATTTGAATTGAAATCGAACGAGTAGGGAGATCGGGCGAAGTTGTGCTATGGTTTGGAGTGGTTTGGAGGAAGAAGAAGAAAGGAGGGAGATGGGGATGAAATACTTTCTTTATCGGGCTCTTTGTGGCCGCCACAGATCCATACGCCGGCCATGCGAGCAAGAGCGCTTGAATGGAAGGTTGTCGTTCACTCTGTTATGCAATTGTTTCTGTGCATACCTCATACGACAGCCAATGCGACCAGCAGCGCCCGTATGGAACACCGTCGTTCACTCTGTTCTTCTTTCTCTTCTGGTCGAGGGTGTAATACAACTGCTTGTGCGAGCAGGAGCGCTCGTATGAAACGTCATCAAACGCTCTGGACATCATCTTTGTTTCTTCGAAGAGTTCATATGGCCGCGCATACGGGCGGTTGCGCTCATATAATACGCCGTCGTCTGCTCTGTTGTCTCTTGTTGTTTTCTGCTGGAACTGCCAGGAAGTCATACGACTGCCCATATGACTGTGGTGGTCGCATGGTAGGCCATATTTTATTCTGTTTCTTCCTAAACTTCTCTTTTTCTTCAAATTCCTGCAGGGTTAATTCCAACACAATACATAGGCATGTATCCAAGCATTCAAACATCAATACAACACATAATCATTTGCACATAATAAAGCCTTCATTAGAACAACTCTTTCAAAATTAACTACTCTAATTAGAACTTCAACACTCTTTTTATTAAAACGAAAAAAACAAACTTACTCTTCTACTTTATTTGCGTAGGTTGCCTCCCACGAAGCACTTGTTTTCAGTCGATTAGCTCGACCATAGAGAAGATCATGTAGATGAAAACACAACGAGACCGTAGCTTGTAGCATTGACAATAATGTTGTCTCCGGTGTAGGTCTACATTTTCTTTGTCCTGGGGAAATGTCTCACAAAAGGATCTTTAGCAGGTAAGTTAAATCTAACATTTCCCTCAAACACATTTATCACAACTTTGATAGTCCTACGAAAAGGTCTACCAAGAATTATAGGTGCAATTGGATCTTCAGGCATATCAACTATCACAAGATCAATCATGACAGGGCAACCATTTATTTGAACTATAACTCCATTCTTAATTCCTACTGCTTGAGTAAAACTAGAATTAGCCATATTCAATCTTATCTCAGTAGTAACATAAGGACCTAGATTGAGACTATCATAAACAGATTTAGGGATAGTGGAAACACTAGCACCTAGATCACACAAAGCCTTGAGCCTATTTAAACCAATCTCAATCTCTATAGTAGGCTCAAAAGCATCTTCTTGCTTAGCTGGTAACTTACTGTACAACTTCTTTCTTTCATCATCTAGTTCACGTACCTTGGCTGCAATGTGATCAAAAAAGACATTATATGCCTCATCATTAGATACCTCAGGTAGTGGGTGCTTTATTGCTATCATCTTTACGAAGTCTGCAACGGTGTAGGTATATTCCGGCACATGGCTTTTATCAAGCTCTTCTGCCTTTTCTTCATTGCTTCTCATCATCTTCTTATCTTCAACCAGGTTAAGCTCCAGTTTACCTGCAAACTTGGCTAGGATTAAAGTTTGTCTCTCTACAATTTTAGCTACTTGTGCTTCCATATTCTTGGATCTTCCATCTAGCATTTGCACATCATTTGTTAGTCCAACAATCTTACCGGTCAATTTACCAAGTAAGTTATCATGGTTCTTCAAAATATTTTTGAAGCTATCATTCTGCTTAGTTTGACTAGCAATAAAAAATTGAAGTATCTTCAAGAGTATTTCTATTTCTATTGCTATTGCTAGTTCCATTAAAATTATTAGGTTCTCCACTATTATTAGGATAACTTAATCTAGGAGCATACCCATTATTTTTCCAGTTTGGATTGTTGCTATTGCGAGCAATGGAATTCACATCATTAATTTCTTCGTTAGTGATGGCATTCATGTTTACCTCTTCTTTACCTTTCATGACAGAGATGAGTTCATCAAGCTTGGCTGTCAACTCCGCACTACTTTCTTCAATTGCATTCACTCTTTTGGTGGTAGCCATTAGGCATGGTTCTCTTGCATATCATCAAGTAGCCTCTTAACATCATCTCTGGGCTTTCCCACAATTGTTCCTCCTGCGGCTGTATCAAGCATAGTTTTTGACATAGAATTTAAACCATTATAAAACATATGAAGGATTAACCATCGTTCCATTCCATGGTTAGACAATTCCTTATGGCTTCCTTCAATCGTTCCCATGCAAGCGCTAGTGGCTCACGACCTTCTTGCTTGAAACCTGCAATCTGAGAACGAAGTTGCATATTTTTTGCAGGTGGACAAAACTTAGATAAAAATTTGCTGCAACAATAAGCCCACGAAGTTATATTGCCTCTAGGTAAAGCTAGGCGCCATTCTTTTGATTTTCCTCTCAAAGAGAAAGAAAATCGACACAACTTCAAAGCGTTAGGATCGTAATCCTTAATGTGTGTAATGTTGCACAATTCATTAAAATTATGCAAGTGCATACTGGCATCTTCAGAAGCAGAGCCTCCAAATTGGTCATGTTGAACCATACAGACTAGGTTCAATTTTATCTCATACACAATGGCAGCAACATCAGGTTGTGCTATAGGTTCATGCATAAAGTTATTGCTAGGAGTAGCAAAACTTCCAAGATTACGAGCCATGGTAATCTTTTTGGGGTTTTCAACTGACAAGACTTGCAACAAAATGTAAAACTTAAACTTAAACAAAAACTAAAACTAAACGTTAACAAAAAAAACTCTAACACAAAGACTAGGAACACTCAACTCTTCCCCGGCAACGGCGCCCAAAAAGGGTATGATTACTTCCTTTGGTGATCCGGAAATGGAGCAGAAAGGATTCTCTCCTTTTTCCCCAGAGGTGACCCTGAGTTATCAAACTCGTGGGATGAAGGCCTCCTTGAAGCTAGGGTCTCAAGCAAGCTTTTCTTAAAGAACAATTCCAACTTTTCGCCGGATCAAAATCAAACAACTGATGTTGAACACTTATAATAAAAATAGGCATAGGTATGAGGTCTTAATGCTTACAACCATATATTTGTGTTGGGACCAAATATGATCTTAATTTGTGCGCTGGAAGTCACCCATCGAGATGTGATTGTTACGAACCGAAGTGGGGGATGTGTCCAAATTATGTCTTGACCGGCACGCATCCTGCATCAAGAGTCAGTTGTCCAACCGAAGGCCCTATCCGTCTCGCGGGGTTGCCTCGATAATGAAGATTGCAATAATCAGACAATGAGATTTGGGCATTTAATGACTACACCTCTTGAATACCTAGAGATATGATCCGTGTTACCGTACTAAACCTTTCTGTCACTTGTGTTCAGAGTAACACTTCACGGTCTCCCTGCCTTTAGCCTCTCCGTGGCTCGCTCTCCATGATCCTGGGTACCTGCAGGGATGAAGAACTTATATAAGACAAGAGACATCTATTGATCCCTACGACAAATACAGAGGGTTGCAACGCTCTTGCCTCAATCCATACCTTACCGAACTACTCACACATGGAGATCAGATCACACGAAGAACACATCATAGAACACATCATGAAGGTAGATTGATTGATAATATGTCTTACAATGGACACCGTATGTGATACACGATTACAAGTATGATCTAGTGGAAGAAGAACTATGGTGGTGATGGTGGCTATGGAGATGGGTAATGGCGGCGGCCAGGGTTGATGAAGATGGATGAAGATGACTCTGTTCTGGTTCCGCTGACGCTCCTTCTGTTGACATTTTGGCCTCGACCCCTTTTATAAAAGTTGTTTAGGTGGACGAGGAGCATCAGTTTCCACGCCATATGACTGCTCGTACGAGCAGTTGCGGTCGTCTAAAATGCCGTCTTCTGCTCTGGAATTGCTGGTGCGCCTCCTCCTGATTTCTTCTATCTCCTCCTTTACTCCTTTCCATGTTCTCACTTGATTTCATCCATATTTAGCCCATTTCCTGTAGAAACACAATAAAGAGAGGATTTATGAAATCCTATGCATTCATTATTCATTAATGGCAATATCAGAGCGAATTTCTTGGTTTTAATGAAATATCTCGGTTTAAACAAAGGGTAGAGGAGTGTAAAAATATCACTCATCAGAGGCTTCGATGATTACAACTGATGAGTTTCAATGTTCCTGACCACCGCAGGACAGATTTTCCAAAGCTGTAAAATCAGTTACAAAATCACCGATCACCCTCTTAGCAATAGACCTGGCCAAGGGCAGATCACAACCTCAGAACTAGCACCAAAATATGTAGCTCATGCTTCACCAATCAAAGATGAAGAAGCATAACAAATGTACTCCCAAGGCCCTGGTGACGGTGTTCTGGACTAAGGGGTGTTAACCTGTACGGCCCATCCATGGGTTAGGCTAATGGCCCGCGATCATTAAAAGGAAGGACTACTGAAGCCACGAGCCTCGGTGTGATCAAGATGGAAACCTCCGAAGACTTGGCGTGTACTTCAGGGATTGCTCTGTAGCCGACATATTGACAACCGACCATGTGTATAACCTAGGTACCCCCGGTGCATATATAAGCAGAGGGGTTTAGTCTTTAGAGGCATGATTACCAGCCTTAGGGTTTAGAACACAATCATAGGATCTCGAGGTAGATCATCTTGTACTCTGTACCCCATCACATCAATACAATCAAAGCAGGAAGTTGGGTTTTACCTCTTCGAGAGGGCCCAAACCTGGGTAAACATCGTCTCCTTTCGTCCCCTATTACCATTGTTCCTAGACATGCATACTGCCCGAGACTCCCTACCCGAGATCTGTCGGTTTTAGCATCGACATTGGTGGCCCATGCAGGTCTGCTATGTGGTCAAAAAGGATCAATGGCCCGTCCTCAGATCAACATTGACATCGGCTGGAGCGACATCTTTGTCCCCGGCCAACTGTTCGCGTTCGGCAGCATCGTCCTTCATGACGACCCGACTGGGCAGCTCAGCTGTGTCGAGAGCTTCGCCCGAGATTAGATCATCAGATTTGGGAGCTTGGAGTATACTGTTGACTCCCGCAGTGATTTCGCCCTCTCCGGTTGGAAGCCAGATCGGCTGGAGAGCACCACAGACACCGTGGCCTTAACCTCAAATCCGACCTCTGATCCAAACCCCAGATCAAGTCTTGCCTCGGAGCCAACCTCGAGTTCGGATCCCTTCACTTCATCGACAGACCAGGCTTTGGCCCTGTCCGATCAATGCTCCGAGGTTGTATCACACACCCCGTCGAGTGTGCTGCAGGTTAGCCCCACCTACTGTTAGGAGATGGGCCCGATAGACCTCTCACTTTTGAACAAGATGCTAGACCGAAACCAGAGCCTCGGGATCTCGGATGGTCAGTCTTCGGTCTATGACCAGATCGGATGTAAAGCCGATAATGGAGAAATTTACATCCCACCCACAACCCACCTAGTCGGTACCGTAGAGGATTTAACCGACGTACTGGACTACGCCTCCGAGGAGGCAACCGACATGGATGAAGATGTCGGCGATCTGCCTGGTGCTACACCATCCAAAACTGGCAACTGGACGGCAACCTCCACCTACAACGTCTATATGGTGGACACCCGCAAGGGTGATGAGGAGGAGGAGAAAAAGGATCCTCCCAAACACCAACGGAGCAAGAAGTGCTCCAAACGCGCCGGGGATGGGAACACCAGCAACAACAACACTAACAACGATGCCTCTGATGATAACACCACCCCGGATGGCGCCGAGGACCAGGATAACGGAAAAGACGCCGCACCTGATCAGATCGACAACACCGCAGGGATGGAGGACCTCGACGATCCTGACGACAGCAATTACATGCCCGAATCAGAAGAAGATATCAGTCTTGGACCTCATGAATTTGACGTCCCCGAGGACTTCCTTGACCTGGAGACCTTTCGACGACGGCTCATTAGCTCTACATTAAGTATAAAAATAGGGCGTGTAAAGCTTAAAGCCGATCAGGATACACTGAATGATAAATGGGTTGAAGTTCTCGCAGCCGACTAGGAACTCGAGCAGCGGCGCGCAGACCAAACCAAATCCTACCCAAAATGGCGTCTACTTCCAGCTTTCGATGAAGAGGATGACGACAATCTGTTCTATAAGCATGATCGAACCGATCAGCCCGACCGCCCTCCTCAGGGGCGGGATAGGCCAAAGGGAGGGCTTCGAGACCCCCTGCAATCCCTCGCCATGAAGGCAAAGATCCAATACAGTCTGCTCCGCCATACGATTTGCGGGGTAAATTGACCGCATAGCCTGCTCCATCACGATCCATATACGGATCTAGGGACCGCACGCCTGCTGGATAGGCCAGATATCAGGCATGGCTGGACAAGCATGAAAGGGCTCGTAATGATACCCGTGCTCGGACAACAACGGATGTCCGACAAACCATAGCTCGGGTTAGAGGAGCTACACACCCAATGTACTTTACAGATGAGGTCATGCAGGATCAATTCCCAGAAGGGTTTTAAACCGTCAACATCGAACAGTACGACGGAACAACTGACCCGGCTGTGTGGATTGAAGATTTTCTTCTCCACATTCATATGGCTAGAGGAGACGATCTCCACGCCATTAAATATTTGCCCTTAAAGCTTAAAGGACCAGCGAGGCATTGGCTCAATAGCCTACCCAAGAACTCTATCGGGAGCTGGGAGGAGCTTGAAGATGCCTTCTGAGCTAACTTTCAGGGCACCTATGTTCGGCAACCGGATGCCGATGACCTCCGTCACGTCGTCCAACAGCCTGGCGAGTCTGCTAGGAAATTTTGGAATCGGTTTTTGACCAAGAGGAACCAAATCGTTGACTGTCCGGATGCTGAAGCAATCACCGCTGACCGGCATAGCATTCGTGATGAATGGCTGGCGCGATAACTCGGACAAGACAAGTCGAGGACCATGGTGGCCATCACCTCTCTCATGACTCGATTCTGCGCAAGGGAGGATAGCTGGCTGGCTCACAGTTCTAGCCATTGCAGTGACCTTGGTACCTCGGAAGTGCACGACGGAAACGGGAAGCCTTGACGCAAGAAAAATAACAAGGGTCGCCATAAAGGCAACGGCGGTGACGCTGATGAGGAAACCATCAACGCCAGATTCAACAGTCACTGGAATGGCCAGAAGAAGAAGCCCTTCAAAGGGAACCGAGATGGCCCATCTACGTTGGACAAGATCCTTGACAAGCCTTGCCAAATTCACGACACTTCAGATAAACCTGCCACTTACTCAAACCGGAACTGCTGGGTCATAAAACAGGCTGGTAATATTTTAGCCGAGAACCCAGGCAAGAGCCAGCCTCGTACACTAAAAAAAAGACACATCCGTGACATTATGGCCTGAACAAAAACTTTTTGTGTCATGGTTGTGACACTTCTATGACAATAATTGAGACAAAAACACGTATCATCATAGATGTGGTGGGCTCCTACTTCTATGACAAAAAATTATGACAGAAAATGGGCTTTTTGTCCTGGGCGGGCCGGAGGCGCACATGCATGACATTCTTTGGGCCGTCCATGACGTAAAAAATCATGGTAGAAGTGAGGGCGAGGAAATTTTTGGGGAGTTCCCGGTTACGGTGGGTGGTCGGGGCCGAGCGATGCAGTGTGGTCTGCGTGTTTCTCTTGTATGCGCGCGAGTGTGCGAGGCATTCGCTAACTAAACCCGAGCGAGGAGTTCGCTTACTGAACCCGAGCAATCGCACTAGCTACGTACTGAAGCCGATCAATCCATTCGCTGCTAACTGAACCCGAGCGATTCCTTCGCTGCTAACTGAACCCGAGCGATTCCTTCGCTGCTAACTGAAGCCGGTCGAGCCCCTCGTACGTGCGAGATGTAGCCGATGTTGGGTAGCCTCTCGATGAACAGTGCCCGTTGCTGCCACGCACGCGATACGTAGCTAGAACGAGTCGAGACGCATTGATCGAGCCCCTTGCGTGAGACATGGTGAGTTGACCTAGCCGGTTTGTTGGTTGTGGATGAACAATTCCCGTTGCTGCCGCCCGCTCGTACGCCCCAACCAAGCCGGTGGGTTGGCTGTGGATGAACAGTACCCTGGCCGTCTGAAGGTGGTTGGCGCTGGATGAACAGGACCTCGAGGAGGCCAGCCGGTTGGGGGTGGATGAACAGGACCCCGTGGAGGCTGGATGAACAGTAGCCGGTGGAGATTGGAGGAAGTCGACGGTGGATGAACAATGCTGGTGGAGGCTGGAGGAGGTCGACCGTGGATGAACAGTAGCTCGTGGAGTCCCGTTTTGCGGTACACCACACCCCTCCCGATGAACAGGACCCCTGTTTCGACCATAGGCAGTTGGGGAGAAGTCCGTTTCCTCCGTTTTGCGGTATGCCAGAGCCCTCCTGATCAACAGGACCCCGTTTCAACCGTAGCCGCTCGAACAGAAGTCCGTTTCCTCCATTTTGCGGTACGCCAGACCCCCAGCCGATGAACAGGACCCCGTTTCGACCATAGGCGGTCGAACAAAAGGCCGTTTCCGCCGTTTTGCGGTACGCCAGATCCCGAGTCGATGAACAGGACCCCGTTTCGGCTGTTCCATCCAAGCCGGTTGGCTCCCGATGAATAGGACACGTTCCGACCCAGTCGCTTGGCTCCCGATGAACACGACGCTGTTTCCTCCGTTCCGACCCAGCCGGTTGGCTGTCGATGAATAGGAGCCCGTTGCTGCTATCCGTTGCCTCTGTCCATGTACATGAGCCCTGGCCGTATGTATGCATGAGTACGCGTTCGAGACCCCGGCCATATATGTACGTACGTGGCCGTATTTTTTGCTGTGTGGCTGTACGTACGTGTACACAATTTAGATGGGGCTGCCTGAACAGCTACGTCGGGGGCTCTACTACGACATGTGCCGCTCCTTACACGCCCATGGTTCATCATTGCAGAAAGATCGATCGACCAGTATGTACGTACACGTTCGCGACCAGACAGACAACGCTACGTACGCTTCGACCGGGTGGGTCCCAGCTGTAAGGGAGGATAAGGAGGAACTTCCTTGCGTGCGAATGGTGGGTCCCAGCTATCAGGGGGAGGAATCATTTTTTTGCATGTAATAAGGAGGCACTTCCTTGCGTGCGAAGATGTAGCTGGTGGGTCCACCTGTCAGCCTCACCGCGTACAGTCCTCTTTCGATGGATGTCGTTCATTGACCAGGTTGACTATGCCGCGCCGAGAGCACCAAGGCGGTGGACGATGGCGAGGCCTAGGAAGGGAACGACGCGGAGCTGGGGAAGACGCGGCAGTGGATGCCCACGTGGAGGGGAGTACGAGGGTTGACTGGTTCGGCTGCAGTGTGAGGTTGTCGTCGCCGGAGAATAACAGGGGATGTGGGTGAGTAGAGGGAAGGCCTGGCCAGAGGTGGGAGTAGGGTGGGGCGGTGACGCCTGCGTGGCATCACAGCCGGCCACGGGAGGCAGGAGCAGGCGGTCCCGCCAGCACTGGTTCGGGCGGCTGGAGCAAGAAGATCAGAGATTGAAGAAGCATCACGGCCGTTGGATGAACATCCAACGGTCACTGCTGCTAGAATCATTTGTTGACTAAGTTGACAAAGCCCTGCGTACGCGTCAACTTAGTAGGCCCACAAGTCAGCCTCAAAATCTGGTGGGTCCCAGTTGTCATGGGGAGGAATCATTTATTTTTTGCGTAATAAGGAGGTACTTCGTTTCGTGCGAAGATGTAGCTTGTGCGTCCCGGATGGCATGGGAGGAGTCATTTTTTTTGCGTAATATGGAGGCACTTCCTTGCGTGCGAAGACGTAGCTGGTGGTTCCAAGCTGTCAGGGGGAGGAATCATTTTTCTTGCGCATGATAAGGAGGCGACCATGGACCATGTGGGTCCTAGCTGTCAGCCTCTGCACGTACAGTCCTCTTCTGATGGGTGTCTTTCGTTGACCACGTTGACGACGCCGTGCTGAGAGCACCAAGGCGGTGGATGACGGCTAGGCGAAGGGTGGGAATGACCCGGAGCCGGGGAAGACTTGGCAGTGGATGCCCACGGGGAGGGGAGTAAGAAGGTTGACTGGTTCGGCTACGGTGTGAGGCTGCCGTCGCCGGAAAACAACAGAAGGTGTGGGTGAGTATATGGTGGACTGGCCAGCGGTGGGAATCGGGTGCGGCGGTGAGTCCTTCGCGACAGCATAGCCGTCCATCGGAGTCGGGAGTAGGCAGTCCCATCGGCGCTGGTTTCGGCGGCTGGAACAAGAAATCAGAGATTGAAGAAGCACAACGGTCGTTGGATTAACATCGAACGGTCACGCTGGTAGAATCGATTGTTCACTAAGTTGACAAAGCCTTGCGTACCCGTCAACTTCGTAGGCCCACAAGTCAACCTCCAAATGTGTGGTAGACATCATACATCCCATTTTCTATTTTCGTGAATAATTTACATCCCATTTGCTAATTCTTAAGGAATTTATTACAGCCCATTTTTGGACCAGTACCACAGTCAATAAAATCAACGAAATTTCGCATACTTCGGTGTAGTCCGAACTATTTTAATTCTTAAATTTTGCGTTAGATTCAAACTAATTTCAAAAAAAATTAAATTAAATTAAATTAAATCCAATGATATTTAAAATCTCAAAATCCGAAGAAAAAAGCCTAAATTTGAAACTAATTGCCAGTTTGTTGTGTTTTTTTATATTTACAACCTTTTTTTATTAGTTATTTCAAACAATTTTCTGGGCAAGCCGAATGCATTCCTCCTTGTTTAGATTTGCAGCCCAGCAATTCGCAAAAAGCAATTGCAGCCCAGCATGGTCCTGCCAGCACAGGAGGAAGAGGATGAGAGATTGAAGAAGCACGTTGGCTGTTTGATTTACATCCAACGCCTCGGCTATCAGAATCATTTTGTTGACCTTTTTGACAACGCCTTGCGTGGGCTTCACCCTCGTGGGCCCACAATGTGAGCTTCCTATTCTGTGCCTGACATTCAGCCCATTACATATTTTTTAGAATTTACAGCCCATTTGTTAAAAAATTGAAATACAGCCATTTGTTGGGCTGGGTGAAAAAATAATGTTGCGGGCATGCTGCAACCAATAATTTGTTTTTTCTTATAACTTACAGCCTATTTGCTTCTTTTCTAAATACACGCATTTGCTGGGCTGGCTGGATAGAGCAATGATATAAAAATAAATAAAACTGGGCTGGGCATTCGTTTGGACAAGAGATTTTCTTTAATGATTTACGGGATGGCTGAAAAAATAATGTTGCAGACTGCAACCGATTAACCTTTTTAGTAGAATTTAAAGCCCAATTGTTTTTTTTGAAATACACCGATTTGTTGGCTGGATTAAAAAATAATGTTGCGGACAAGCCCCATTTAATATTTTCGGATAATTTACAGCCATTACCTTTTTTTAGAAATACACACATTTGCTTCTCTGGGTTAAATAGTAATGTTGGTCTGGCCACAGCATTATTATAAAATATAAGACATTTTTAGGCTATTTTAGCCTACCAAAACGTCTTATATTTTTATACGGAGGGAGTAGAAACTAAGAACTTAGCTATGCCTTTTTTATTTAAAAAAAAGGTAACTCCGCGTCCCACAGCCCATTCGAGAACTGTTGGATCCTGGTGTCAGCATGTCGTGGGCTGCGCATATAATAGGCTGGGCACACGAACACGCGCACACAACACACGTACACACACAACTCGCCACCGTACACGTCACATACACACACAACACACACGGGTACAAGTACACGTACACACTCCATGAAAAAAAATCCATGCAATAAAAAAAGTATACAACACAGCACACATGTGGCATGCAAAAAAAATTCCATGCAAAAAAAATACACACAGCACACGAACACGCGCACACAACACACGTACACAGCACACACACGCGCGCGGCATGCATGGCCCATCGGTCATTGAGACAAAAATATGACTAGGACCACTTTAGTTGGCTTTGTAAAATTATAGCAAGTGGCCTCTCCACTTTGAAAATATACAAATAGGTTTGGCCGTCAATCTTTTGGAGGAAGCGTGAACGAGTAGTACTTTTGCAGTGCCTAGATACTGTGTGTGTGTACGTGTGTTAGAGAGGGGTTGTGGGATGAAGAGAGACCCGAGAGAGAGAAAGGCCCTCCATTTCTTTTTAGTCGGCAACAAAATCATACAGAAACGTACGAATCCTAGAACATTGGCGTACAAAAACTTTCAAATGGTGCATTTTATAATAATACATTTCCGTCAAATCTGGGCATGCGTCAAATCAACTCTGCAAGCAGTACAAAGGAGTGCTCTGACTTTATTAAAACATGGCCCACCTCACATTATCACCATATTTCTAGGAGTCCATGCGCGGCTGGCGGGCGATCTCTTCTCCCTCTTCTCCCTCCTCGTCTCTCTTTTTTCAGTCGGCACTCGGCGGGCGATTAGATTTTGGGTATCGTCGGTTTATTCAATTGGAGTCCCACATGTCACTGAAAATGCAAGAAATGGGTGCGTGTTCCCTTTGGTGAGCGGCGTGCCAGACCGACCGTGGGGGTGCGACGCGAACGCAATAGGCGTGCTTTAAGTGTGCCTCCTTTTCCTTTTGAACTTGTAAAGTGTAACATTATCTTTCGCTTTCTCTTGCGATCGATCGGTAGAAATCCAGATAGAAAAGACGAGCGTGGGGCTTTCCCGCGCATTAGGTAGGCTAGTTTGGCCTAGTCAGTTTGCTCACATACGTTCCCATGTGTCAGTGATATGCCGTGAGGAAGCGCGTTGAGCGACGGGCCGAACGCGACATGCGTGCCGTGAGTGGTCCACTTTCTCGTTTTGAACTTGTAAGTGCAACACTTGGTTTAGCACCTTCATACGAACGATCAATGCAAAACCCAGTTAGAAAAGACGAGTGAGCGAATATTATTTTCTGGAACCATCCTCCCTTCACGTCACAGACCATGTTCATATCCTGTGCTGCCACAGTGCCGTCCAGTCTTGGCGTGTGCTAGCGGTATTGATGCTACAGTAGCTTTCTAGAAGAAGCGGATTCAACAAAGAGTGAAATGATGGTTGCTTCGTCCGACCAACTTACAGTTGGATATGTGGGGCCTTGTGATTTGACGGCTCATTAGTCATTATTACTGCGGCGCTATGACTGGGTGAGTCTCCCCTGCAGTTCTGCGTGATGCACTCTAATTTTGATGCATGGCAAGTGGACCCAAATGGTGGATGTCCCACATGTCGGTGAACGAAAGTATTCTACCGCTATGGAGGAGAAGCAAGGAAACCGCGCGGTAGAGTGTCACTACTATTTTATATTTATTTCCTATTTTTAGCATTTCTACTGTTACGACAGAGGAGTGCGAAACACGGCAGCCCAGTGAACTTGCATGTGCAGTGGTTCATATACTGTTTTTATTTAATCACTTGATGATTTGAAGATTGCTTACCACGCCTGCTGCTTGGTGTGCAGTGCTTCATACGGCAAACTTGTCTTAAGTCCGGCACGTAGCCTAGAGATCAAGATATGGGATAAATTTCTATTTGGCACGTGCTGGATGTCCCGCACGTCAGTGAAAGGACGAGGACAGGAACAGCGTGGGAGGGCATCTCCACTTCTTCCATTTTTATGGAAGCAAGCGTCTCCACTCTATGAGGGAGGAGCGCTAAACATGGTAGCACAGGTGATATGACCGTCTGGTTTTTCTTTGAGGGTGATTTGACTGTGTAGTTGGAGGGTCGGAGACCACATGTAGTACATAACGATACAAAGTGCGACCCGGAGAGACAGACGCGTCTAGTTGGAAGGTCTCGGACCATATACGTAAACAAATATCCAACCTAATACGGAGTATGTGCCTGCAATTAATATAGTAGAGTACTTTGGCACGTACATCATAATATCAACGTGCATTGCACGTAATATTTAGTGCTAGTAAGTTCTAAAAGACAAATGCCAACATGCCACGCAGGTTCATACTATATGTGCCTGGCTACTTCACCTATATTTACTGTGGTACATTACTCAGGTTCGTAGGTGCCTGGGTACATGTCCGTTTTGTAGTTCCAGTCCCAGGTGTTCTTCATAGATGGCACGATCCATAACGGAGGGCAACGGGAATACATATCATCGCAACTTTTTAGTGTGGCTCCCCACGGTGGAGACTCATCCAAGCTGAAGCGGCATAAGTCACGGATAGGGGCGTTCAAGATATTAATCCGGCGGTGCGCAATGAAAACACACCCACTCTTCATGAACGGCAGGCCGTCGGCGTCATGCACGGAAGGTGGCATCGTTTTCACTATGGGGTAGCTGTCCCCAATGAAAACTGAGTACTCTCCAAGTGTGTTCCTCCGTGCCCAGGAAGCATCACGGGGGTCGAACACGCAGCCGTTCATCTGGTACACCTGGCATCTCAAACCTGGACACATGGTGACGGCCATGGTCAAGGTCCATGTAGGATAAATGTTGTGCAGCAAGCACAATAAGGTGACGTAAGCAAAGGATAAGGATTAAAATAATATATTCTATATTTGCTTATTTCTATGATAGGGAAGGGAAGAAGTCTAGTAGGAGTAGATTAGAGCCAGCTGCAGCGCGGGCTAGAAGAAACAATTTGAGAGTGTGACGTGGGCGATGTATATTAATTAAAGTAGGAGGAGTCCTAGTAGTAGTAGTACTTTTTTTATTAGATGGGATTCAGGCTCACTAGCCAGTACATTGCGGAATTAAAATAGCTAATTATAACTTGTATTATAATTTTGCGTCGATGACTATCCCAATCAATCAAAAAAAGAAAAGAACTACCCCGCATGGAGTATAACGAGACATGTACTGAAATGTTATAAGATGACATGGCAATAAGATAGTATAGTCCAGCTCTTGGCTCTACTAGTCTTAGATCAGAGATAATGGATTACCTGGGTACATGATCAGGGTCCGATCGTGATAGATCGTGGCACCTTGCTGCCCTTCAATGGTACCATGGGTAACGACTGCTAAGATAGTACGTCCCAACTGGGTGTCATCAGTTACAAGGTTCCAAGTGAGACTGAATGGCCCGTGCACATCCACGATCGGCGATCTGATTTTGATCGGGGGATGACTTTTCCCTGCAAAATAGTAGAGCACTATTAGGGATTACACCATATGATGGTTAGGGCATCTCCAACGCGGAGCGAATCCCACAAACCATGACCGTTGGATCTGTTAGGCTCAACATTGATAAATGGAAGCGATTCGGCCCGTGGAAGAAATAAACGGCTAACAAATGCTTCTGCATCACTGTGGGTGGACAATCCAATTTTAAAAATTGTTGTACTATAGTAGTAGAGATAACCGGATGAAACTCATTACATTTCGAAAACTTTTCATATAAACCGGACGAAATTCATTACAATTTTCATACAAACCGGCATACAAACCGGATTAAAACCTACTCTAAACTTATTCTAAATGATCGCCGGCTCCCGTCCCCCATATCCGGCCATGACCTTGAGAACTGAAGATCCGGCTATTGCCTTCGCCTTCTCCAGTTCCGAGTCAGCGCTCTCCAGCTCCGCCTCCGTAACCTCCTCCTCCGAAGCTCCAGGGAGTGAAGATTTCCGCCTCCACGTCACCGCCAATTGGAAAATCGGCCCTCGTTGTTGTGCCCAAGGAGCTTAGCTTTGACGGGAGGGGTGAAGCGGTGGCCTTCTTGGGACCCGAGCGGCGGCGACCTACCATGCACTACTCTTCCTCGCTGCCGGCGGCGACCGTGTAGACGTGCCGGCTTCGTGATCGTGGAAGCGGAGCATGGCCGGCGCGGTGCTGCCAATGTCCTTCTTCTACTCCGGCGACAGTCCGTTCCAGAGAGCTTTGTAGCGCGAGGAGGCCATGATGGGAGTGGTGTCGAGAGGAGAAAGGGACCGGAGGAGGATGACTGCGGCTATGGCCGCGGCTGAAGTTTATATAGTGGGCGAATGGCAATGAGCGGCGGCAGGCAGACAGACGGGTGGCGCCGGAGTTGGACCTCGGCAACTGCGTGTCATTAATGTGGGCGGCGGACGAATGTACGGCTGGCCGTGGTGTCGTTTCAACGCGGAGCAGTCGCGTGCACTGGGAAACCGCGCTCTCTCGGCCGTCGTGCTGCTTCAAAGCCGGCACCAGTGAGAGGTCGCGTCAGCTCTGCCTGGGCATGAATGCGGTACTGACGCTCTGGTCTGGAGCGGCGCTGACCATTTCAGGCGGGAAGCGCGCGCGGGCGAGTTAGGGGGTTTGGGTGGGCCAGGGCGGTCAGACGCGGGGTGGTGGTATTGATTTTGTAGTTTGCAAAAGTACTCAGTTAACACACTCAATTTTCTAAACAATTGTGGTTAAAAACGTTAATTGCAATGTATGCATGCATGACCAATAAATGACCACAAAAACTAGAACATGCATTGGTGAGTTTTCTCTTAATCCTTGCATGCAACGATTTAATGCACCTTGAAATCTGAACATGTCATGTGGAGCAATAAATTTGAAACTTATAAAACGGAAAAACTAAACATATTAAACTGGAAGAGAGGGAGTATATCGTAGGAAATGTCCCATACGAAACAATCCCCCTTGTTTGTCACCGCGAAGATGCGGTTTAAAAGGAGCACGGCATCTTCGTACTCGTATGGCAACAAATCGGCCGCAGACAGCATGGTCCAGCTTTGATCGCCACGTGCAGGATGTTTTGTGAAAGCAATCGCGATGTCGAACACCGCGATGAGAGAGTAATCTTTGTTGCCGCATGACCTTGTCGGGGCTTCCGGGATTGCTATCTTCTTCAAACTCACTGTGGTTATATTGTACCAATTCAGGAGGTGCCCCATTGGTTGGCCGATCCCAATGCTGGACAAAGGTTCAACGGGAACGGCCTAACCGGTGTGAATGTTGTGCAAATTGATGTTGGTACCCTACGTATGCAAGCCAATCTCCATTGGCACCAAGCCTAACCTGTGCAACAGTGGGCAGCGGGGTAATTATGAAATGGAACACGGAAGTAGTCTTTAGAATACATTTATGTGATCAAACTCATCACTGACCTGCTCATCGGACAAAATCCGAGTGCCCCTCAACGTCGGCATCTCAAGGGGCGTCAACTTGCAACTACGGGCACGCCGCGCTGGAGAGACCCCCCCAGGAAACATCCTCGTCCTCAAGGACGCATGGCAGACCAACTAGCATGGCCTTCTCCCACGCATATTTACCTACCGTCTTAAAATATTTGGTGCAAGCACCGCTGAGTCTTGCGGATTTAAGGAAGTCGGAGTGACTTACGATTTCCCCCAAAGCATTGTCATCCAAGGTCTCCCAACCTTGACGAGGAGCAGAAACACCACCGCCTTGGGAATCCATAGCAATGGCGACAAACTGCCTTCTCCCTTCGGGAACTGGTTTAGATGAGAGGAGATGGTAACCGCAGGGCTTCGTCCCTTCGGAAAGGATGTTCTGCGGGTGCGCATTAGCAGTAGTGCGCTAGTGCGGTTTATATTTGAGATCAGGGAGCCGGCGGGCGGTTCGTTGTCCGGCACGTTCGCGTCCATCTACCTTCCTGTAATTAAAGCACACACAACATTTACGGCGACTGCGATTGGTTTGTTTTCCGGGTGCACCGACCAACGCGGACTAGTGGACCTCGTCGCCCTTTTTCGAGCATGACTTCGACAACTACGTGCGTGACACGGAAAATATCTAGTGCTACCAAGGCTTAGGTGCTACCATGATACGGGCTTCTGGGCCGTCAAATTCTAAGATCAAACGGCTCCCGGTAACTCTACAACATTTGCAAAAATGCACCGGAGCCCGTATCATGGTACCACCTAAGCCTCGGTAATAGCAGATACTCTCTCATGCGTGACATGCGTGCATGCAAATCTTGCGTGGCAAAAATAAAAAAAACATGCGAGGCGGAGCGGTAGGCTGTCAACCTGCATGTTGTAGCCATGTCATCTACACGCAACCTAAAGGCCTGGGTGTACGTAGTACTAGTAGTTAAATATGCATTGTGTGGCACGAAAGTTCCTTGGAGCTCGTGCTGCAGCTAGTGTACTCCACAGCCTGCTTCTCCTCCTTCCTCTTCCACCGCCCGGGCACGTCCGCGGGAAGTGACCGGTCAACCCTAAGATAGTACTCCCTCCATTTTTATTTACTCCGCACATTAGCTTTGACTAAAGTCAAACTTTGTAAAAATTGACCAAGTTTGTAGAAAACAATATGAACATTTACCGTGACAAATTTATATGATGTGAAAATATATGCAATGATGAATCCAATGATATTGATTTGACAGAGTGTGTGTGTGCGCGCCTCTACTCTTCGGATATGTACTCCACCTTTTGCAACGGGATATAAATATTAGTACAGTGGTACGTTAGCTTGTGATTTACCTGACCATATTAATGTGATTGTGTAAATAAAAAATTCTCAATTCCTGCTCATGATTTGCGTCATATTTTAATGAGAAGTTTGCTAACTAAATTGCAGTGGAATTTGTCCATGTTATAAGTAAACTAAGGTGATTGATAATCATACGGGGAAGGTTGGACGAAAGGTGTGGTACGAACAAATACTCCACCTAGAGCATGCGCGTGTGTGTGTGGTCGAGATAATTGCACGTTTAGTCCTTGTACTTGCAGGCGATGTCTAACATGGTCCTCATAGTCAGAAAGTGCTTCAATATAGTCCTCATACATGCAAATACAGTGTGTATACGGTCCCTGAGGTTGCAACAGCGGTCCTGGCTATATGCCTCGTGTATGTAGCTTGTATGCCGCCACTGCCACGTCAGCATCAATCCCACGGGTCGTGCGAACTGAGTCAAACCGCTGGTCCACGTCCGTATGAGACCCACGTGTCAGTGGCTGCGAGAAATAAGTGAGAATTAAAAGAAATGTGTAGACGGGGTTTCGAACCTGCAACCTCTGCTACGTGCAGCGCGAGGCGAACAACGAGGCCAAGTGCAATTATTTGTTATCGAGATGCATACTTCTTAATTAGGTTAGCTTGATTAGTAGATATCCTAGTTGGGCCAAAGTAGAGCTGATCGTAACATGCATGCTGATTTAGTGCAGTTTGCACATGCGCATACGTTCCTAGACGTTTGCGTTTGAAGTAGTTGTTTTTCGAGTACTAGCCAAGTTTGAGTATCATTCTTGTTGCTTGTGTTGTTTCTATCTGTACGATCGCCATATTCGAATAATTGATATTGTCGTAATGATTCTTAGTGTTGATGTAGCACGTGTTATGTGGTCATGAACATACATGCATGCACGCATGCATGCGCGTCTAAGCAGTTAGCATGTACACTACGAATAAACCAGAGCTTGTTACCCCGTCCCCTAAAAAAAAGAGCATGTTACCACGAAAAATAAATAACCAGCGCATCTTTACCGTACAATATAATAGAGCATGTTGATTTATTCTCAACTAATTTCTCGCGCCCCCTGACACGTTGGTCCCACATGGACGTTTGACTCAGTCCGATTGACCTGTGGGATCGATGGTGACGTGGCAGTGGAGGCATACGGGCTACGTACGCGAGGCGTATAGCCAGGACCACTGTTGCAACTCCAGGGACTATATACACACCGTATTTGCATGTATGAGGATTGTATCGAAGCACTTCCGAACTATGAGGACCATGTTAGAGGCCGCCTGCTAGTACAACGACTAACCACGCAATTATCTCGTGTCTGGTCGTATAGAGACTGTGTGAAAGAGAGGAGAGAGAGAGTGTTTGTGTGTGTGTGTGTGAAATGGAGTCTTTGGTAGGGAAATTAATTAAGTGTGTGTGGCTTCATCATAGAGAGGTGATGTCTAATTAAAAGAATTGTGCGCCATGGCAATAACAAGTGCACACGGTTGATGGAACAAGTCGTGTGCTGACATCGCCGATTGCGGTGCACACGCCACGTACGCATCCGAGAATGCTTGCCCACATTAATTACACCATCCGGGAATCATGCCGCACTCCGAAACCAGAACCATCAAATAATTTTGACCTTGTTTCCCGTCACATTCCAAATTACCATGCTATATGTAATTGCAAACCTGTTCACACCGATCAAAACCTAAACGTTTTCCCACTTAGCAGCTTATTACTAGGTTATAAATACCACCTACTCGAAAATAACTGCACATTCCTCCTCAATTCCTCATCAAAAAACAAACAAGTCTTCGTCCTTCCTTGCGTCTGCCATGGCCCGTGGGAGGAGTTCTTGGTCGAGAAATGACCAAGGAGCGGCGAGCGAAGCAGCAGAGATGTCCCACCTCGCCGCGATATTAGCCGAGAGGTCCCGCCGCACTGCCGAAGCAGCACAGAGGTCCTGCCGCGCCGCCGAAGCAGCACTGAGGTCCCGCCACACCGCCGAAGTAGCAGAGTGGTCTGGCCGCGTCGCGGAAGCGGCACAGATGTCCCGCCGCGTCGCGGAAGCAGTAGAGAGGTCCTGCCGCGTCGCGGCGGCCTGGATGGATCTATCGCGGGCACTCGAGGGCTCTCACAGGCGCATGCGCGCTATGCTCAATAAGTTGATGGACGATGACATCCCCCGCTGGGCGAAGCTGCAGGAGGAGAGCTATGCCGTGTTGGATAAGTCGACCGGTGTCATCCACGGACTAAGGGGTGACAAGGTGAGCACTGGTACATCGAGCTTCTATACACACGGTTTTTAACGCCTATGTGTGCGATAGGGGGGGTCTTCCCACACGACCCAAAAACCGTCCACAATAGGGAGCACACAAGCATACGTTTCGCAGAACTAAGCGTATGTGATGCCCGCATCTTTCCCAAACGCTCCGTCCTTGCTACTCGTTTGTGCTCGCATTACCATCGCACTCGGTATTCTGTGCTGCAACGTTTACGATGCTCACCCCATCACAAACAGTTCACAATTGTACACTGTATGCGAAGCTTGAATATCCCACACATTTGTATATACATAAACGTTTGAGATGTATAAAATGTCCCAAACAATTCATCCGTATTACCCATGTCGGACGAAGGCCTATCACATGCATTCTTCTATGAGCAAACGTTTACGATGCACACGACATCATAAACAGTTCATAATTGCCTAGCGTGTGAGATAAGGTCACTTTCACCAACATTTATTAAGAAGGAACTGTGTGCGTTCTTGTTGTTAATCTCACACGTTTTTTCTTGTCTGATCATGTGTGCAGTAGAGTTTCATCGCACACATACTGATCTGAGAAACGTGTCTGATCTTGACATTTATCACAGACGTTTTGCTTTCGCAAACCGTGTGCAGTGTAATGGCCTGCAGATCATAATTTATCCCTAATTTAATCCCTGCATTTAAAATTCACAGAATTTGAAATTGAAACAGATTTTCAATATGAAAGTAGGCAATCACTTATTTCACATCGAACCATGTTTATTACAAATACAAGTTCAAGGACGAATGAATAGATCGATGCACAGGTACATGTACTGAAGAACTACAGAAGCAGCAAGGAAAGAATGATGAACCAAAGTTGTACTAAAGACTGTAAAGAGAGAGGTGGAAGACATTATGGTTGTTGGAGAAGGTGAAGCGGAATGCCCATATTGTGCCCTCCTCCATGCCTAATGCGCGCACGACTCTAGGCCAACCCCTTGTGATGGCCGCCCGCCCATCCTTCACTGTCTTCATTAGGACTTCTCGATGCTCATTGTAGTCTCGATGAAATACTTTAACCTTCATTGCATGTCCACCAATCATGTACTTTGCGAGGTAATTTTGAGTAAACTGCTTTGGGAACCACTGCAAATGAAAAAGATTCAGACATTGTTGTCATTATGGGCAGTAAAAACAGAAGGCTACAGAGTTCGTAGTTACCATCCTACAACTCACTGTTGTGTTGGATAGAGCATAGACAAATAATTTAATTGCCATCGGTCGTATCTTTTTGCTAATAATTCTTATCAGTTTCGTCACTTGATGCTGATTCATGAATATCTCATTGCCCCATACGCAAAAAGGGTCGAGGCATGGATCTTTGCCTAGGACGTATGTACCTACAAGCAACAAGTCAATATTAGAAGCTAAAAAGTGTCCAGCCGTGGATTTGTATGCACTACATTATGGAACGGAGGCAGTATATGCCGAGGGATGAAACTAACCTCGATGGAAAATGCTGGCCACTCCCGTTGTTGTCCTGCGTAAGTACATGGAAAGGCGTGATAATTACTACAGGCTTATCATCAACCAAATATAGCCATGGTAAACAAAAACATCTCAAAATGACAGCTTGAATGTGTTGGTTTCAGCATGATGTTAAAGCAGATAAAAAATGGAAGGGAATGTTAACTACAAAAAGCTTAACAGGGACCAAATATTGTAATTCAAACTGGTCCTGTTGAAAATGAATAGAACATAGCTCATGCTTAAACATCACACTGCATAAATGTGTAAAACTGAAATAAAGGGCATGTGTTAACTTCACCAGGCATAACAGGAACCAAATATAGCCGTTCAAACTGGTATTGATGAAATCGAACTGCACAGTTCATACTTGCACATAATGAACATCACATTGTGAATAATTGAAATAAACAAGGCATATATGCTCACTATAACAACCTAATATAGCCATTGAAAACTGGATAGAGGCTCACTGCAACCAACCTAACAAGCAAATACAGATAAACAAGGCACCTACTTGAAAACTGGACAAAGGCTCACTGCAACCAACGTAGCTAAGAAGCAAATACAGATAAACAAGGCATCTGCTTGAAAACTGGACAAAGGCTCACTGCAACCAACCTAACAAGCAAATACAGATAAACATGGCATCTTCTTGAAAACTGGACAAATGCTCACTGCAACCAACCTAACAA
The DNA here is from genome assembly GCA_039707655.1 of Elymus sibiricus. Taxonomy (NCBI): domain Eukaryota; kingdom Viridiplantae; phylum Streptophyta; class Magnoliopsida; order Poales; family Poaceae; genus Elymus; species Elymus sibiricus. Next base: position 312,302,734 of record CM077666.1, read on the forward strand.
CCAAATATAGATAAACAGGGCATCTGCTTGAAAACTAGGAAAATGCTCACTGCAACCAACCTAACAACCAAATACAGATAAACAAGGCATCTACTCACTATAAGCAACCAAATATAGCCATTTGTGAAACTGAAGTGGACAATTCATACTTAAACATCAGATAGCCATATTGAACATTACATTTTTGCATAACTGAAATAATTAAACACGGCACAGTGAAAACATCGCATGGCAAAAGCTACTAAAACAATGGGTACGAGTTGGCTAGCTAGAAAAAGTAAGATTTCCTTATAGGATATTGCCTCACTTGTGATGGACCGGATCCTTCCACTTGGAAGAGCACAGACCCAGGGTGCGATCCCTGATGTCGCAGATGGGCTGTCTGTAGGGTAACGCAGCAGAAAACAAAAATTTCCGAAACTGCGAGCATGCCCAGGACCATTATGGAGACTGCATACAAGGTTTTAATCTTTTCGTTACCGACTCGTAGCGCAGCGGAAGTAGAGTCGATGACGATCGGCGGTGCAGATCCCCGCAGCTAGGATTTTACAACCTCCCAACCGCGAGGATGTTCTCCCTCGTCTGCCCCTCGGACAGCCCTCCGGGACGCGGTCGGACAGTCCCTCGGATGGTGTCACGGACAGCCCTTCGGGGGGACCCTCGAAACCCGGACGGTCACTCGGACAGCCCTTCGGGAGGACCCTCGAAACTCGGACGGTCACTTGGACAGCCCTTCGGGAGGACCCTCGAATAGCCCCTCGGGTAAAAGGATCGAATCTACGACCTCTCTACGGGGTTGCACACATACGGTGTCATCTATTCGGCAGGGCTTCGCCGTCCAGAACTAGTTCCCACTGGAACCCAGACAGCCTTTCGGCTCTACAAAACTATTTCGCGGGGAGGGAGAGAGAAAGCCAGATAATTGCATGGAACTTGTATGTGAGAAAGAGTGGTTTTTGGGCAGCCCCCACCACCCTATATATAGGACAAGCCCAAGGGGTAGAGGACCAAAATGCCCTCTAAGGTGGCTTCTCCAAGAAGCCACCAAGGTGTCTTCTCCAAGAAGCCACCAAAAAGTGCTTTTCACTATTCACGGAAACATTTTTTCGCGACCGTTAAATCCAAAAATATTTCTCTAGGTCTTAGAATAATTCTAGTACCCACTAATATAATTTTGGACGCGTTCCGAAACAATTCCGGATTAGTGATTTTCATCTGCGAAAAGCAACTAAAGCGGTTCCGGCAGCTCCGGAACATTTCCGGGTTTTTTCTCCGGAAAAATCCCGGAAGTTCCCAGAACAATTCTGGCACCCTCTAAGAATTTCCAGGCGTGTGCCGAAACCATTTTGACTTAATGGTAAACTCTGAAACAACCTTTCGGTTTTACCGAAACTATTCCGGTGTTCTCTCTCCGAAACTCTTCCGTTGTCTCCAAAACTTTTCCGGTGACTTTCTCTCAAACCCACTGTCTAGTATTCAGCAGATAGATGACCCTTAAGCGTGTGACCATATAGGTTCGGTGAAGTATAGATATGACCAGAACACTTTCCGATCAATGATCAACATCGGAGCCGTGGACACCCATATTGACCCCTGTACCCACACGAATAAATATTCGAGGGAACCTCCAGTTGCCGTGTGCTATTCATGTTGCTTCGCGATATGTTATAAATACCCGAGGTGAGATTTATCGACATCCCCGTGGATCAACAACTTGTCCACTATGCCAGTTACCTCGTTACCGGTTTTGTTCTCTTTTCTCGTTCCCGTGTTCCGGCATCCCTGTGATCAAATCACATTGTGTCTGGCCAGACGATGATGGATACCGTAACACCGAGAGGGCTCAGAGATATCTCTCCATCGTCGGAGGAGCAAATCCCAATCTTGAGCTATCAAGTTACTTGACATACTTTTCCATGAACCCGTAAGCCGCCGTAATAGCCACCCATTTACGGATGACGTTTAACAAACCGCAAAGTTCATGAAGCAAGCATGAAGAAACTCGATACTCTCATGGTCTAAGGAATTATGCAAACGTTAACTTCCTCTGTGTTATTAACCATAAACTTGTGACGGATGTATCTCATAGCATAACATCAATCGGGTCGATTCAACACAAGTGTTCTCCTAACATTGTGCCATCAAAGTTGCCGGCATAGTCATGCCAATGATCAGGAAAACAGAACCATCATGCAACACTTGAGCTAGTCTTAGAGGCCAGACTAGGAATACATTTTACCGTTTATTATTCCACATGTGCATATGAGTTTCCCTCCGAGCCTCGTGGTTATTGTAGACTTGAGAACCATAGCAATTATAGCACGGAATATAAACTTAATTACGAACATGGGGATAAATAATAACATTTATTATTGCCTCTAGGGCATATCTCCTACATACTCCCACTTGCACTAGAGTCAATAATATAGTCAATGCTAAAACACTTTACACCTATGGCATACCGGTGTAAAATATGCTTCGCTCGTGGTATAGCCTGATGTCCAACGGATCTGACAACTTCAGTTCCGTGTGTATCTTTGCATCTCCTCGTGTTTTCCCGCTTTCAAAAAATTCATATTTTGTGTGGACTTGGCTTTGTATATATGTGAATCACAGGTCAAACCTAGATTCCTCTGACTGAGCTATGGAGCGACTTTCTACTATAATGTCCCATTGACCAAAGCCTTCTTGGAACCATGCTAAGTTCATGAATGAACTATATGATTCAACATCTTCTTAGTCGCTTCCAAAGCGTCAACATACTTAGCCTTTGTTATAGAAATCGCCACAGTAACTTGTTTGGAACAATTTCCAACTACCGTGCCACCATATCGTGTATTACACAAAACCCTTAACTTAAATCGAAAATTGCATGGAGCATTGATGAAGACGGTATCGATGTAATTAGTTACAACGAGCACTTCATAATCTCTGCTTGCGAGAAAACATGTCATCAGTGCTACTTTAGTACTTAATGACATTTTCCACTGTTGTCCCATGATCAGTACTTTGATCACTTTGGTATCTATAATCGCAACAGCAATTGGGAGTATCGGACATATCTGGTTGTTTTACATACCATGGAATATATGATTAATCCAAACACAAGAGTGTGTGGGATCTCCATCATGTATTTTGCTCATCAGTGGTTTCGGACACCGAGTCTTGCAAAACTCTTTCCATGTGACTTCGGCAAGAATCACTCCTTGGCGTTCTTATGCTAAACTGTTTTAGCATCTTGTCAATATGTATTTTTGGCTTAGCCTATTAGGAAATTCTATCTCATAAATAAATATGCCTAATATCAAGGCTATTTAGCCCAAGCACTTCATCGAAAAACTATTTTCAATGAAGTCCTAATTCGTGTCAAGAAATTTATATTATTTCCAATCAACAATGTGTCAAGCACACAATGTTTTTAGAAATATTATTATGCTCCCACTTAATTTCTTGTAACCACAAGCATCTTAGTTATCCATTGATGAAATCAAACTCTTTTGACTATTTCATCAAAACGAAGATTCCAACTCCATTTTGCTCTCTTCTGTCCATTGCTGGAACTCTGAAGTTTGCATACTTACTAGCATCCTCTGGATTGACAAAATACTTCGGACTGTATCACATGCAAGTCCTAGGTTGCATTTCCATCACATGGAAATCCTTTTGGCATCCATGTATCATATCTCAAGATTGAAATATGTATCAATTGCTAGTTTAACCCGATCTGACTTTAAGCATCACTACGGTGAGAAAATCTCATCGTAGTCAACTCCTTGAATTTGTTATTGCAACAAGTCGAGCTTGATGGATAAAATATTTTGTCCACATCAGTTTATAGTTCCATTAATGTTCGTTAGACTCTAAGTCTACCGAAGGGTTTATCAAGATATAATCTTGAATCATTTATATGGAAACTATCTCGGATTATATTGGCATTTAGCCAATTCCGGAGTCAGGGCCCATCAACACTTCCTTGTGTATCGTAGGTATACTGTTGTCTCACAACAATATCTCGCTTGCGCACCTGAGAGGTTTGCACGAGTTTTGCCTACGTGGTTCAGTTGCAAGTTTGACCGAAGTCCATACATCTCATGTAGAGGCTTCCGTATTAGTCGCAGTAGGAAACTCTGGAATTACTTCCAAGGTTTCTTTCCTTTGATCTGATGACGAAGATACTGTTATCTCGTCGAGTCGCACTGTCCTCCCACTCACCTTTTTGCAAGAACTATTTTCTTCAAAAGCATACCGTTCTTTGTGGCAAAACCTTTTGCCTCGGTACAGTGGTGGGGGAATACCCAATAACTTGGGATAACCTACAAAATAGCACTTGTCTGATTTGGAATAGGTTTGTAAATATTTTACACAAGCCCCATATTCCAAATGTTAAGAAAAGACATAACATGGTTGGGTGTACCATACCATGGAGTCATTTCAACAGATCTGATGGCGCTCTTTTCAGTGTAAAAGCCGCAGTCTCTAAAGCATTACTTTTAAAAGGGATAATGGCAAATTGATTTATGTCATCTTTGCTCTTACCATGTCATAAATGGTTTGATTACATCTTCACAGATATTCCACTCACAGTGGTGCTCCGTGAGGTGTAAGTTATGAAACTCTTTTCACAACTCATCAGACATTCGCTAAACTTGTAACTCAATTATTCCTTTCAGCAATCTAGTTTGCAGAAACATAATTTTCTTGTTACAATAATTTCTACTTCATTTTTGAAAACCTTATGAATGATTTCAAAAGATCCAGACTTACGTCTCATCAAGTAAATATCCATATATCTACTTGAGTCATTTCTGAAGATAGATAAATCAACTTCTAGCAACAACATTTATCGGACTACATACATCAAAATGTATGATCACCAATAAGTTCGTTGCTCGTTCCTTATGGCATGTGAACGGTATTTCAGTCACTTCACTTTTCAGATGAAAGTTGCAAGTGTCAGATGATTCATAATCAAATGACTTCAAAATCCATCATTATGGAATTTCTCCATGCGGGTTTCTCCAATGTGACCAAATGCAGTGCCACACATGTGTGGTATTCTCTTAGTCTTGTGACATTTAGCGTCAGTGTTATGGATGTATCATATTAAAATCAATATTCATAACATACATCCCATTCATGATGGGAGTATGGCCCTTATGTTATTCATAACACTGAACAACAATTGTTCTTTTATGAACAACCCTTTTGCAACAAACATTATGCAATGGGCTAGAGTGTGTAAAACTCTAAAATGAATTATGAAAGTAAATACGGAGGTAATACATTATTATCAATATTCATAACATACATCCCATCCATGATGGAAGCATGGCCCTTATGTTATTCATAACACCGAACATCAAAAGTTCTCTTATGAACAACCTTCTTGCAAGATACTTTATGCAATGGGCTAGAGTGTATAAAAACTCTAAAATGAATTATGAAAATAAATACATAGGTAATGTACCGAGTATAGCAAATTTTACTATGTTCCCAGCGCATATCTAAACCTCACTCCGGCAAGTCTTTTAGGCTGTAGTAGTTCTTGCATCGAGTCATAGCAAAATGCAATCGAGCGGGTATCTTTGTGATCAACTCACAATACCCAAGAATTAGTGACTAACAATTTAATCACAATTCCCAAGAACTATTTCTTTGACCAGCCTTCTATACATCAATAGCTTGTATGACTTTCATACATGAGCTGGACATTCCAGTCTTCTCTCTTTTTTCCTTTATACTTCTAACAGTTTAACTTTCAGTATTTCTCCTACTCTTAGAAGAAGCACTCAACTTAAGAGTGGCGTTAGCCCCGGACTTCCTAGGTGTGTAAGTCACACTAACACCCTTTGGACATTTCCTTTCTCTTTAAGTTGTTGTTTTATTCACCTTCATCATATGATAGGCATTCTTCTGGATCCCTCTCATATTAGTCAAATGCATAGTAAACACTTTTACTAATATTTTGCAAACAAACATTGCTTTGGATATTTCATATCTTTTAGCCTTTGTTTGTATCTGAAACTAATTTTCAGTTCCATGAATATCACATAGCTATCCCAAACTTTTGAAGTTCGGGTCTCATGGAAGCAAACATATTGCACTTGACCGTAACGGAATTCTAGCTTTTGGATCGAAGGACGAGAGTCACATCATCCATAGCATTAGCGGGAGAATACCGAAAGCATGTGATAGGACAAAGTCCTTCTCGGCACTCTTGAGGACAATCCTCACATTAGGTTACCAACCGTAAAGTTTTAACCAGATATTTAACAGCTTATTCAACTTTAACACGGAAGGTGGAAACGTGAGCCATTCTTCTATAACTATTATGCATACAACACTTAGACAGTGTCCATAATTAATTGCACTGAGAATTAAACAAGATAACTCTACAATGCGCTCCCACTCAAATCAATATCTCTCATAATTGATTGTGAGTGATATAAGACGCACATTTCAATTCAACGCCATGGATCGAGATGAACACAAATGGCGCGAACTTCAATCGATAGGCAAACTTGCCGATCACATCTCTATGTGATTCTTGTTCATCTTTCGATGCGTGTGTTCCGAGCTCAGGACTGTCCTGCCAGAACGTCAAGACAACCAAGTGATCTCGCTACGAGGTCTCAACTCACCCGCCTCACACTTCTCTAATCGTTTGCACCCATGGAGATCATGTGATGCCCCGTAGAGATAGGTGCCGTGACGGTGCTACACTTGCGAGAACACAAACTACTTGATATTTTAAGTGAGAGATCACCCTAATAAAAGCGATTACCGCGCAATCAAAAAGGGTGCATCAAAGGGATAAACATCGCAGGCAATTCATAATAGCATGATATGGTATAGCCCTTTCTGACGGAGAAGTCTTTTATTTCTTCGTCTTCGGCATTCGCGTCGGTGTTCACCTTTGCGAAGTTTGCCACCACCTTGTCGATGCACCAGATAATATTGCTATCTCTATAGCTAATAAAATAAGTGCATTACTTAAGGTTGACACGCAGGTCATTAAAGTGACAATCATATGGCTCCAGCCATCATGCCGAATCATGACACGCAGGTCATGTTAGTAAATTTACATCATATAGTCATCTCATACATAATCAAATTAATATGAATATTGATATACCACATCACATGCACATCCTGCAAAACCAAGTTAGACGCCTCTAATCAGTTTATGCAAAATTTTATTTTATGTGGCTTCTAAGGTTTCGAAACAAACCGAAGCTACCAATGTCCATCATCAAGTATGATTATTCAAGTCGCTAGATTAACTTTGCGGGGTGTATGAAACACGAGATAATAAAATCTCAAGCCCCATACTTAAATTCGTCATACGCATGACCCCCGTCCAGATCATATCTGCATTGCCCTTTCGTCTGCGAAATTTCATCTTTCTTTTAACTATGGTGGAATTCAAAGAACTGTTAGCACTTCGTTATTCAATCAGGATCGCGGATTGCCAGAACTTTGAAACTCCACCATACCATTATCAAGATCAGAAATACACAAATTCAAGGGAAACAATAAGAACATCGGGTAATAGATTTCATCTGCTACCCGCATAAATAATTTTCAGCAATAGAACTCATCTACTACAAAATTATATTATGCAACACCCATACATCTCTATGTATTCTAGATCGTAACCTGCATCTACGCATAGCATGGCTCATGATGCCACTGTAGGGTAACGCAGCAGAAAACAAAACTTTCTGGAACTGCGAGCACGCCCAGGACCACTATGGAGACTGCATACAAGGTTTTGATCTTTTCGTTACCGACTCATAGCGCAGCGGAAGTAGAGTCGATGACGATCGGCGGTGCAGATCCCCGCAGCTAGGATTTTACAACCTCCCAACCGCGAGGATGTTCTCCCTCGTCTGCCCCTCGGACAGCCCTCCGGGAGGCGGTCGGACAATCCCTCAGACAGTGTCACGGACAGCCCTTCGGGAGGACCCTCGAAACTCGGACGGTCACTCGGACAGCCCTTCGGGAGGACCCTCGAAACTCGGACGGTCACTCGGACAGACCTTCGGGAGGACCCTCGAAACTCGGACGGTCACTCAGACAGCCCTTCGGGACGACCCTCGAACAGCCCCTCGGGCAAAAGGATCGAATCTACGACCTCTCTACGGGGTTGCACACATACGGTGTCATCTAGCCGGCAGGGCTTCGCCGTCCAGAACTAGTTCCCACCGGAACCCAGACAGCCTTTCGGCTCTACGAAACTATTTTTTTGACTATACACAGTAGGGCAAAGCCCCACTGCAACTTTTATAAATAAAGAAAGAGCCAGAGTCTTACAAAAGGGTACATGGCTTGAGGTTAGCCAAAAAAGAAGAAGAAAAGAAGAAAAAAAAGAAAAGAAAAAAAGAAGAGAAGAAGGGGCCAAAGAAAACTAAGCTAAGTTAACAAAAGAAGTAGGAAATTACAACAGATTGTCCAGCCATGAATTATACAAAGGGGCATGCTTTCCTTTCATTCTAAATCTTAGCAGCTTGAGCTCCATATGAAAGGTATCCTTCCATCTTTGGAATGTAGGTGGAATATGTTGGAAAATAAAGTTCTTTCTGGTGATCTAGATAGCCCAGGTAGCAAGAATTGTGATCTCCATGAAGAATGGAACGTTTAGCTTCTGTTTCATATCTGCCACCGCCTCAAACATGTTCATGGGTGTGACTCTGTTGGGTAGCACTGAATTCCAGCATCTTTCCACAAAGGGGCATCCAAGAAATAGGTGAAAGAGGGTTTCTTCTTGTTGACAGCCAGTAAGAGCACAATCATATGAGTCCAAATGAAAACTTTTCCTCCTGAGTAAATTCCTTGTATTCACTCTGTCTAGAAGGACCATCTAGAAAAAAACCTTGTGTTTTGGCTGACAAGAGCTATTCCATATCCATTGAAACTGAGGGGGGACAATTTTGATCCCAATCATGACATTGTAAGCTTTGGTAGAGGAGTAAGTGGTTGAACCCCATATATAGTTCTAGGTATCAGTGCATTCTCTGTGTTCTGAAGATCTCAAATCCTCACAGATATTCTCAAGCTGAATGAATTCCTCATATGCTTGTACTGAAAGAGGTAGGTGGAATAGATCTTCTAGAAATTCTGCCTGAATGGCAGTGTGGACAGACACTTGAGTGTTCTTTGCAAATGAAAAGAGGTGAGGCATAGTAATATGCAACCAGTTGGAGTGCCATAGGTCGGTCCAGACCAGAACAGATTTGCCATCCCCTACATTGCACTTTGCCATGGACTTGTACCAATCTATAAGTTTCAGGTGAGCTTTCCACCAGAAAGTGCCTTGGAGCTGCTGTCCTGGTAAGACTCCATTGTCATAGTAATTTGTCCACACTAGATTGACCCAAGGAATATCATATCTGTTGAAAAACTTATGAAGATTCTTCATCATGAGAGTCTTATTCTGGATAGACAGATTCCTGATTCCCAGTCCTCCTTGATTTTTAGGTCAACAAACCACCTTCCAGGAAACCATGGCAGGTCTGTGATCCTCCATATCTGATCCTCTCCACAGGCAGTTCCTAAGGTATTTGTTGATTTGTTGTATGATTGTTTCAGGTAGTTCAAGGCAGCACATGAAGAAGATAGGGAGAGAAGCAAGGATTGATTTCACCAGGAGTAACCTTCCAGCTTGAGTCATGAAAGTTGAGAGGCTCATGAGCTTTTTTGCAATTCTCTTAACCAGTGATAAGCATTGTTCCATAGTTGGTTTTTGCAACCCCAGTGGCAGACCAAGATAAGTGAAAGGAAAAGATCCCCTAGCACAATGCAATGTTCTAGTGATAATTTCAATTATGTCCTCACTGAGATTGATACGTATCAGGTTTGACTTTCTGTAATTGACAGTGAGCCCAGTAGCATCTGCAAAAGTATTTAAGAGAGCTTTGAGGCAGAACAGTTGTCTTGTGTCAGCATCCATAAGGACCAAGGTATCATCAGCATACTGGACAAATGGAAACTCAGGGCATGATCTTCTGTTGAAAGGTGAAGTGAAAAGACCATAAGCCATGGCTTTGTTTAGGATAGACTGAAGCATGTCAGCTGCTAACACAAATAACAGTGGTGAAAGAGGATCACCCTGCCTGACTCCCCTTTTACAATAGAATTTCTTCCCAGGCACACCATTTAATAGAACAACAGAGGAGGCAGAGCTGAAAAGCATTTCCATCCACTTTATCTATTTTTTGACCAAAACCCTTGGCTTTTAAGATGTTCAAGATGGCTTGATGTTCAATTGTATCAAACGCCTTTGCAAAGTCCAGTTTGAGGACAACCAATTCTTTTCTTGATTGTTGACACTGATGTAGATACTCATAAGCCCATCCAAGACAATCCTGTATTGCTCGATCCTTGAGGAAACCATATTGGTTAACATGAATGAGTTGAAGTATGATTTTTTGAAGTATGTTGGCCAACAGCTTTGTGAGGATCTTGAGGCAACTATTAAGCAATGAGATAGGCCTGAAATCATTGGGATTTTGAGGGTTGGACACTTTGGGGATTAAAGTAATGTATGAAGAATTAATGCTCTCCAGGTTCACAGATCCCTCGTGAAAATCATGAACTAGCTTCCTGATGTCAGGGCCAATAATGTCCCAACATGCCTTGAAGAATTCATTATTAAATCCATCTGGCCCTGGGGATTTATCAGTTGGTAAATTTTTTACAACTTCATCAATCTCCTCATCTGAAAAAGGTTTCTCTAGGTCATCAAACAAAGCTTGATCATGATTTTGCTCATAGAATTCCTGTAGGTTAAAGTGCATGTTGGTGGGTTGGGAGGTTCCAAGCCTCTCTTTGAAAGTATGCCAAAGGATTGCAGCCTTACCCGCATGATCAAAAATGTCAACCTAGTCTTCATTATGAAGAATTGCAATATGGTTGTGCCTGTGATTAATGGTTGCCCTGGTGTGAAAGAATTTTGTATTCTCATCCCCAAACTTTACTCCCTTGATTTTGCCTCTTTGCTTCCAGTAGATTTTCTGATTTTGGAGCAACAATAACAACTCTTCTTTAAGGATAACTCTGCAATTCCATTCTAGAAAGCTAAGGTCTCTAAATTCCTCAAACAGATCAAAAAGGAAAATGCAGTCATTTAGTGCCTTGATTTGTGTCTTCATGCAGGAGAGGCTTTTTGCCCAAAGCTTTAGAGCTCTTCTTAAGTTTTTAAATTTTGCATTGACACATTTGGCAGAGTCAAAGAAGCCCACAGGGATGTTCCAAGCATTTGCTACAACCTGTTTGAAAGAACTGTGTTGGAGCCAATAATTTTCAAATCTGAATACTTTGGCCTTGGGGATGGAAGTTCCAATTTTTATCATGCAGGGGAGGTGATCAGAGATTGGTCTAGCCAAAGGCAGGGCAGTGGTATCTGGGAATGAAGTCATCCAAGCAGCTGAGGTAAAAAACCAGTATAATTTTTCAAGTAATGGTTGCTCCTGCATATTACTCCAATTAAATTGTCTCCCCTTGAGAGGCAACTCAACTAAACCCAGATTACTTATAGCCTCATTAAACATGAGCATCTCATTGACATCCCCTCCAGGCCTATTTCTATCAGCTGGTTCTCTGATGAAGTTGAAATCACCCATAATAATCCAGTTAACATCAATTGGCATATGAATGTTGGAAAACCATGTCATAAACTCAGCCTTACCCTGTGGGTCAGAAGGCCCATATATATTGGTGAGGATCCAACTCTGGTTTGAAATGAGATTAGTAAACTGAATGGAAATAGAGAACTTATTATGGAATATTGTTTCTCCCTCAAACTGAGATCCATTCCAGGCAACCAAAAGTCCTCCAGAAGCCCCAGCAGAAGGTACATAGTCAAATTTCTTAATTCTGGAGGGACAGAAGTTCCTGATATAGTTGGTGTCAAACTGTTCCCTTTTTGTTTCTTGTAAGCAGACAATTGCAGCATTACTCTCCTCAATTTTTTGATTGATGGCCAACCATTTCCTGTCAGCATTCAGCCCCCTAATATTCCAATTAAGTATGTTCCAGCTTCTGTTGTGTTCCATGCAGAAAGCAATATTGGCGTAAACTACCAAACAAGGACCAGCCCTTGTCATAATATGAAGTATGCACACAGTGCTTGCAAGAAGCAGATTTCCAACCAATTTTAACAGCAAAAAATATCATCCAACAGGTCTTACAACCAAGCCAAGTTTTCCAAGTACAGGCCTTATTACATAGTTCAAAATAGACAGACATAACTACAACTTGACCCATAAGTCTAAGGTATAGAATTATGCTAGCTAAGAGCAGCTTGATGTTCATTTGGAAACTTCTGGAGCATGTTCCACCTCCTTGGTCAAGATCACCTTGTCCAAGCCATCCTTTGTCAGCTGCTTCTGCTTCTTAGCCAGTTTCTCATCCAGCTCAGCCTCAGCCACCTTGCAAAAGGATTTTGTAAGATTTTTTACCACAGATTTCTGAGAAATAGGTGGAATAGCATTACAAGGCAAGCATTTCTTATTTAAACAAGAATTTCTTTTGAATCCACCATTATCATTCTTAATTCTGTCACTCCTTCTTACTTCAGTTTCCACTAGAGGTGTCTTGCCCCCCCTTCTCTTCCTTGGATTATCAGTCCCAAATGGAAGAAGGAGATCCTGCTCAAGATGGCTTTCCTCCAGGTTAGTGGTATCTCCACTATTCTCCTTGTTCTGCTCATCAACCTGAGTGGCCAAACACAGTGGTGGATGGGAAACCATGCATTTGTCAGGAATGTGGAATAAGATTGAGTTCTCAGGACTATCAGAAGCAGACAAGAGTTCCCACAAAGTTGATTTTAGCATGTGTAAAGTCCATCCAAATTTATCTGGAGTCATGAGCAGGTGGATGATAAAGTTAAACCAACTTACTAGGATTTTGACAGAGAAAATTTCAACCCCATGAGCAGGCTTGGTAGCAAAGTGTTTTTTCCACAACTCCAGACCTTCTTCAGAGAGAGTTGCATTATTAGAGCCAGCAAGCAGCTGAATATTTTGCATACATAGAAGGGAAGCACCTTTACTGGATTGTGCAAAGTGTTCATCTACAAGTTTATCCCAAGAATTTTTCCACCTCTCACCTGAGTCCTTAGTGGGTGCAACCATTGCAGAATTATGAGGCTGTACTGTCTTGTCCACAACAGGAACTAGAAGGCTGTCAGGATCCTGGTCACCACTTGCAACATGGAGGGAAACCACTGGTGGCACACAAACCTTGACCACCGACAAGTCAATAGGGTCTGAGTTCATATCCACCTTATCAAAGCTCAATGATGGGTGTACTACAACAGCCAGATCCTCAGAAGCTGCAACAAAATCAGAAAGAGCAGAAACATCCTAGCTCTTAGCAGCTGCAACAACAGGAGATTGGGCTGCAACATTTTCTTTCATGGCAGGTTCTTGAGCTAGGTCAGGAATCACAGGGTCAAAGTTGAGTGGAGGAGCCTCTTCATCTAGCTCAGGGCTTGCATCTTCCACATTGTAAGCAGCCATTAAGTTACCCAGGCCATCCCCAAGGCCAACCAGGGGAGGAGGGGCATGGACCTGCTGCATTGCTGCCCCAATAAGGAGCAGGTGATTAACTTGCTCCTCAGACATATTATTATGAGAGAAAGCTCCATCAGAGAGTGAGACAGTTGTAGTAACAACACTATTGCCATCTACTGCTGGTTGGTCATTGTCAAGATCCATTTCCACTTGCTGCGCAGCAAGTTTTTGTTCCTGGGGAAAAGCCCAGTGGCCATCCTCTTCCCAAGCCTCAATATTTTCCTCATTCAGATCCTCATGATTATTCTGGGCAATGTTTTGTGGCTGGAAAGCAGGAAATTCATTCTCTGACAGGGGGTGAGGATCAACATCAGGTGGGGCAATGGGATTCTCATCAGCTGGCCCTCCACCAAGCATGTTTTCAAGAAGAACTTCAACAGAGCAAGAACAGGTATCCTCCTCAAAAATTTCACCTTCTGACCAGCGCAAACTTTTAGGTATATCAATCAGATTAGTCACTCTTGCTTGCACAATCAATCTGCCTTTCTGAGTTTCATCTTTCTCCCACATAATCATCCTACCAAACTTACAGATAGCCAGGGAAAGATCCTCAGTAGTCCAGTAATCAAACGAAACTCCTGTCCGTAACAGCCAACAAGATCTGTTGAAATAGGTGCGCCTCCAGTTCCTACCCTCTGAATGTTTCACAAAGGTAATAAAACATCTCCAAATTGGTGAGGTCTCTCTCTAATCAGCCTGTCTCTGTCTCTCACTCTACCAAACTGAACATAAGCCTCACCAAAAGGACACCGCTGCACATCACGCACCGGCACCTGACTGACTTCTAGGAACTCCTCAAGAACAGCATGAACATTGGGGAACAGTACCTCTTTCGGCAGTGGGTTGATGGTGGCAATGGCCCACTCCTCATGGCAGCGTGTGTGGTGAGGAACCACCACCCGTGCAACACCACTCCTCATGGATTACGAAACTATTTCGCGGGGAGGGAGAGAGAAAGCCAGATAATTGCATGGCACTTGTATGTGAGAAAGAGTGGTTTTTGGGCAGCCCCCTCCACACCTATATATAGGCCAAGCCCAAGGGGTAGAGGACCAAAATGCCCTCAAAGGTGGCTTCTCCAAGAAGCCACCAAAAAGTGCTTTTCACTATTCATGGAAACATTTTTCCGTGACTATTAAATCCGAAAATATTTCTGTAGGTCTTAGAATAAGTCCAGAACCCACTAAAATAATTTTGGACGCGTTCCGAAACAATTCCGGATTAGTGATTTACATCTGCGAAAAGCAACCAAAGCGGTTCCAGCAGCTCCGGAACATTTCCGGGTTTTTTCTCCAGAAAATTTCCAGAATTTCCCAGAACAATTCTGGCACCCTCTAAGAATTTCCAGGCGTGTGCCGAAACCATTTTGACTTAATGGTATACTCCGAAACAACCTTTCGGTTTTACCGAAACTATTCTGGTGTTCTCTCTCCGGAACTCTTCCATTGTCTCCGAAACTATTCCGGTGACTTTTTCTCAGACTCCATGTCTAGTATTCAGCAGATAGATGACCCTTAAGCGTGTGACCCTATAGGTTCAGTGAAGTATAGATATGACCAGAACACTTTCCGATCAATGATCAACATCGGAGCCATGGACACCCATAGTGACCCCTATACCCACACGAATAAATATTCGAGTGAACCTCCAGTTGTCGTGTGCTATTCCTGTTGTTTCGCGATATGTTACAAATACCCGAGGTGAGATTTATCGGCATTCCCGTGGATCAACAACTTGTCCACTATGCCAGTTACCTCGTTACCGGTTTTGTTCTCTTTTCTCGTTCCCGTGTTCCGGCATCCCTGTGATCAAATCACATTGTGTCTGGCCAGACGATGATGGATACCGTAACACTGAGAGGGCCCAGAGATATCTCTCCATCGCCGAAGGAGCAAATCCCAATCTTGAGCTATCAAGTTACTTGACATACTTTTCCATGAACCCGTAAGCCACCGTAATAGCCACCCATTTACGGATGACGTTTAACAAACCCCAAAGTTCATGAAGCAAGTATGAAGAAACTCGATATTCTCATGGTCTAAGGAATTATGCAAATTTTAACTTCCTATGTGTTATTAACCATAAACTTGTGACGAATGTATCTCATAGCATAACATCAATCGGGTCGATTCAACACAAGTGTTCTCCTAACATTGTGCCCTCAAAGTTGCCGGCATAGTCATGCCCATGATCAGGAAAACAGAACCATCATGCAACACTTGAGAAAGTCTTAGAGGCCAGACTAGGAATACATTTTGCCGTTTATTATTCCACACGTGCATATGAGTTTCCCTCCAAGCCTCGTGGTTATTGTAGACTCGAGAACCATAGCAATTATAGCACGGAATATAAACTTAATTACAAACATGGCGATAAATAATAACATTTATTATTGCCTCTAGGGCATATCTCCTACACTGTCTCACCTTGGAAGAGCCGTAGTGGGTGCCCTTCGCATGGTCGTGGTCGATGAGATCTGACATGGCAGCTATGGATCCCAAGCCACCGCCGTAGAACGTGTCCTTCGGAAATGACATAATGGTCTCGATGGCGTACAAGGATCGCAAATCCTTCACCGCGAGGTGGAGGAGATAAGCGGCGAGGCCTTCGAAGAGATCGACGGCGGTTGAACCAGAGGCGTTGGGGATGGACCTCTTAACATGTGACATGGCCAGCGTTAAGCATTCGCAGTCGACGAGCTTGATGTCGTAGCCAGCTGTCCTAAGATTCAGTAATACGTGAGCCCGCTGACATGAAGCCTTCGCCATGGCGACGTAGTCAACGTCTTTGCCGGCTTCCGTGGCGTGGTGTTCCTCTGGGATCGACAGGTCGGCACGAACGGCGGCCACCCCGACATCGTTTGGCGGAGAGGCCATGATAGACCTCCTTTTGGCCATACGCTCCTCGGGCTCCACGAGATATGTTGTCGGGCTTAGGCTGCGACTCTCTGGAGTAGGGGATGGGGATCTGGGGGGGGGAGGGACACCGCGGGCCTCATATAAAAACTCAGGGCGGCGAGGGTATGGGAATCGGTGGATAACTTGAACTTATCTAAGCTAGGAGGCACGGGCAGACCGGCAGGGCTTGGTGGCGGCGGCGACGACGGCTTCAGCGGCGGCAGCGAGTGATAACCCACAAGTATAGGGGATCAATTGTAGCTTTTTCAATAAATAGGAGTGTCGAACCCAACGAGGAGCTAAAGGTCGAATTAATATTCCCTTCAAGTTCTATCGACCACCGATACAACTCTACGCATGCTTAACGATCGCTTTACCTAGAACAAGTATATAAATATTTTGTAGGTGATAGGATAGGTTTGCAAGAATAAAACTAGAAGTACTTTGAGAGAATGAAACTACGAGTAATTTGCAAGATAATAAAAATTAGTTGTTTAGTAGAAAGCTTTTGTAACACAAGAGAAGGATTTGTCCCTAGGCAATCGATAACTAGACCGGTAATCATTGTTGCAATTTAATATGAGGGAGAGGCATGAACTAACATACTTTCCGTACTTGGATCATATGCACTTATGATTGGAACTCTAGCAAGCATCCACAACTACCAAAGATCATTAAGGTAAAACCTAACCATAGCATTAAGTATCAAGTCCTCTTTACTCCCATACGCAACAACCCCCTTACTCGGGTGTTAGCTTCTGTCACTCTAGCCGCCCACCATAAGAGAATTATGAACGTATTGCAAACCCTATAGTAGGAATCCCTCACGCTTGCGCGACATGGAGGGCACCATAGGACATCACCAAAATAAAACATACAACTCAAACCAATTACGATCATCAATCAACCCATAGGACAAAACGAATCTACTCAAACATTGGATAATAATATGTAGCATTAATAACCATGTTTAAGTAGAGAATTACAGCAGGAAAAGAGAGGTTACATCGCTGCATA
This sequence comes from Elymus sibiricus, assembly GCA_039707655.1. Lineage (NCBI taxonomy): Eukaryota > Viridiplantae > Streptophyta > Magnoliopsida > Poales > Poaceae > Elymus > Elymus sibiricus. The sequence goes on from CM077666.1 coordinate 312,320,225, forward strand.
GAGGGGGAGAGAATTGGTGTTGACGGCGGCAAAGTTGTTGGTGTAGATCGCCATCACGATGTTTCCCGCGGCGGCGCTCCGGCGCCACCGGAAGAGAGGGGGAGAGAGCCCCCCCTTCTTCTTCACTTGCTTGGCCTCTCCCCTAGATGGGAGGAGAGTTTCCCCTCTGGTCGATGGCTGCCATGGCGGTAGAGGGGCAGGAGCCCCTCCGAGATTGGATCTCTCTCTCTGTTCTCTTCTGTTTCGCGCTCCTGTTTTCTGGCCTTTCACCGTTTCTTAAATTCCCGGAGATCCGTAACTCCGATTGCGCTGAAATTTTAACACGATTTTTTTTGGATATTAGCTTCCTTGAAGCCGAAGAATAGCACCAACTGACCTACGAGGGCCTCACGAGGCACCACGGCGCGTCGGGCCCCCCCTGGCGTACCCTGGTGCCTCGTGGGGCCCACGAGCACCGCCTTGCATTGATTCCACCTCCCAAAAATCACATATATTCCAAAATAATTCTGCGTAAAATTTTATTGCATTTGGACATCGTTTGATATGGATATTCTATGAAACAAAAAACATGCAACAAACAGGAACTGGCACTGGGCACTGGATCAATATGTTAGTCCCAAAAAATAATATAAAATGTTGCCAAAAGTATGTGGAAATTATAGGATATTGGCATGAAACAATCAAAAATTATAGATACGACGGGGACGCATCAGCAACCCCAAGCTTAATTCCTGCTCGTCCTCGAGTAGGTAAATGATAAAAAAGATAATTTTTGATGTGGAATGCTACCTAGCATAATCTTGATCATATAATTTAATCATGGAATGAATATTAAGACACGAGTGATTCAAAGCAATAGTCTATAATTTGACATAAAGACATCAATACTCAAGCATACTAACAAACAACCATGTCTTTCAAAATATCAACGCTAAAGAAAGTTATCCCTAGCCCATTATGCTCAGTCATTGATCCATTCATGAAACACACTCAACATTAACTACACCCAATGCACAAGTATGACAATAGTGCTCTCCAGTTGGTGCTTTATAAGAGAAGATGGAGACTCAATAAAAATAAAAATGTATAAAAGTAAATAGATAGGCCCTTCGCAGAGGGAAGCAAAGATTTGCAAATGTGCCAGAGCTCAAAGCTTAAATTAGAGAGATAAAAATGTTTTTGAGAGGCATGCTTTTCCTGTCAACGAAAACGACCGAGAATTCCCAATATTTTCCATGCTAGACACATCATAGGCGGTTCCCAAACAGAAAATAAAGTTTATTTCAATTCTACCATTCTTTCACAATCCATGGCTAGCCGTATCCATGGGTGCCCTCCATACCAACAATTTCCAAGGAATTTTGTTGTTATTAATTTTTGATTCATTGTGGGACTGGGCATCCCAATTACCAGCCACTCTCTCGTGCAATGACAAGTGAATAAACACTCATCGTGAGAATAACACACCTAGCATGGAAAATATTGGCCACCCCCTGCCGCTTCATGAGCGATACAGGCACACAAAACGGAAAATTATTTTGAAAAATTAGAGTTGGCACATGCAAATTTACTTGGAACGGCATTGAAATACCGCATATAGGTAGATATGGTGGACTCATTTGGCACAACTTGGGTTTAAGGAGTTTGGATGCACAAGCAGTATTCGTGGCATAACTATTGACTCTACGTGCATTGAGAAGCGACCAACTAGAAAACAAAATGGTCATAAACATGCATTGAGAATAACTAACACTGAATAATGCACCATAAGTAGGATATAACTTCGTTGCATAACTATTGACTCTACGTGCATGCATAGGGAATCACAAACCTTAAAACCAATATTCTTAATAAATCACAATTACTCACTAGCATAACTCACATATTATCATCTCCATATCGCAAAACTATTGCAAGGAATCAAACATATCATATTCAGTGATCTACAAGGTTTATGTAGGATTTTCTGACTAACCAGGTGAATGACCAATTCCTGTTGACTCTCTAAATAGATATAAGTGAAGCAAGAGAGTTTAATTCTTTCTACAAAATACCACACTCTAATAAATATAAGTGATGCAAAAGAGCATTCTACAAATAACGGTTTTCTATATGAAGAGAAACAGGCATCCAAACTTCAAATGATATAAGTGAAGCACATGAAGCATTCTATAAATCCATACTCAAAAGATATAAGTGAAGTGCATAGAGCATTCTATAAATCAACCAAGGACTATCCCATACCAGCATGGTTCATAAAAGAAAAGGGAAAAATAAACACAAAAGACGCTCCAAGAATTTACGCATATCATGTGAACAAAACAAAAACCGAGACATACCGATAATTGTTGAATAAAGATGGGATGCCTTCCAGGGCATCCCCAAGCTTAGACGCTTGAGTCTCCTTGAATATTTACTTGGGGTGCCTTGGGCATCCCCAAGCTTGAGATCTTGCCTCTCCTCATTCTTCTCATATCAATACCTCCTCGATCTTCGAACACTTCTGTTGGGGAACGTTGCATGGGAAACAAAAAATTTCCTACGCACACACAAGATCTATCCATGGTGATGAGCATCTACGAGAGGGAGAGTGGATCTACATACCCTTGTAGATCGCTAAGCGGAAGCGTTAAGAAACGCGGTTGATGTAGTCGAACGTCTCCGCGATCCAAATCGCAAGTCGTCCCTCGATCCAAGCACGATCCAGCACCGAACGGACGGCACCTCCGCGTTCAACACACGTACGGCTTGATGACGATCTCCGCCTTCTTGATCCAGCAAGAGTGAGCGGAGAAGAAGAAGAGTTCCAGCAGCACGACGGCATGGTGGTGTTGATGAAGAACTATTTCAGCCGGGCTTCGCCTAAGCACTACTGAAATTATGACGTAGGAGGAACTAGAGGTTGCCGGCACATGGCTTGGGGCAATCTAATGTCTCCCGTGTGCTAGCCCTGCCCCTCTATTTATTTGTTGAGCCTTGGGGTCTAAACTTGGAGTAAAAGCCTCCTCCAGGTCGGTTTTGTCCGCACAAGGTCGGTTTGGCTCGCAAGGAAAGAGTCCAACTCGGATCCCTGCAGTACCGCGCACAAGCGGTAGTACCGCTTACGATAAGCGGTAGTACCGCTTGACCAGCTTAAGCGGTAGTACCGCTGACGATAAGCGGTAGTACCGCTTGACCAGCTTAAGCGGTAGTACCGCTGATACAGTAGCGGTAGTACCGCTTAACCAGCTTAAGCGGTAGTACCGCTGCTACAGTAGCGGTAGTACTGCCTTACCAACTTAAGGCAGTAGCAAAACTTCCTTTTGCATTTTCCAATACCTCGTGGGCTTTATCCCTTTGGCCCATATAAAGTGTTGCTGCACCCGAACACTTCGGTAAACATCCGGAACCCCTTTCCGGTGAATTCCGGAACCCTTCCGGTAACCAAAAACACTATTATCACATATATCAATTTTTACCTCCGGACTATTCCGGAGATCCTCGTCATGTCCGGGATCTTATCCGGGACTCCGAACAACTTTCGGTCACCAACAAAATAACTCAACTATACTAATCGTCACCAAACGTTAAGTGTGTAGACCCTGCGGGTTCGAGAACTATGTAGACATGACCAAGACACCTCTACGGTCAATAACCAATAGCGGGACCTGGATGCCCATATTGGCTCCTACATATTCTACGAAGATCTTTATCGTTTGAACCTCTATGTCAAGGATTCAGTTAATCCCGTATGCTGTTCCTTTTGTTCTTCGGTATGTTACTTGCCCGAGATTCGATCGTCGGTATCTCTATACCTAGTTCAATCTCGTTACTGGCAAGTCTCTTTACTCGTTCCGTAATACAAGATCTCGTGGCTAACACTTTAGTCACATTGCTTGCAAGGCTCATTGTGATGTTGTATTACCGAGTGGGCCCTGAGATACCTCTCCGTCACACGGAGTAACAAATCCCAGTCTTGATCCATGCCAACCCAACAGACACCCTCGGAGATACCTGTAGAGCACCTTTATAGTCACCCAGTTACGTTGCGACGTTTGATACACACAAGGTATTCCTCTGGTGTTAGTGAGTTGCATGATCTCATGGTCATAGGAACAGATACTTGACATGCAGAAAACAATAGCAATAAACTGATACGATCATATGCTACGTTCGTAGTTTGGGTCTTGTCCATCACATCATTCTCCTAATGATGTGATCCCGTTATCAAATGACATCTCATGTCAATGGCTAGGAAACCTTAACCATCTTTGATCAACGAGCTAGTCAACTAGAGGCTTACTAGGGACACAGTGTTGTCTATGTACCCACACATGTATTTGAGTTTCCAATCAATACAATTATAGCATGGATAATAAACGATTATCATGAACAAGGAAATATAATAATAACTAATTTATTATTGCCTCTAGGGCATATTTCCAACAGTCTCCCACTTGCACTAGAGTCAATAATCTAGTTCACATCACTATGTGATTTACATTGTAATGAATCGAACACCCATGCAGTTCTGGTGTTGTTCATGTTTAGCCCTTGGAAGAGGTTTAGTCATCGGATCTGCAACATTCAGATCCGTGTGTACTTTGCAAATATTTATGTCGTCCTCCTTGATGTAATCGCGGATGGAATTGAAGCGTCGCTTTATGTGTCTGGTCCTCTTGTGAAATCTTGGTTCCTTGGCTAGAGCAATGGCACCAGTGTTATCACAAAACAGAGTCATTGGGTTAAGCGCACTAGGCACTACTCCAAGATCTGTCATGAACTCCTTCATCCAGACACCTTCCTTCGCCGCCTCCGAGGCTGCGATGTACTCCGCTTCGCATGTAGAATCAGCTACCACGCTTTGCTTGGAACTGCACCAGCTAACCGCACCCCCATTAAGAATAAATACGTATCCGGTTTGAGACTTAGAGTCATCCGGATCAGTGTCAAAGCTTGCATCGACGTAACCCTTTACGACGAGCTCTTGACCACCTCCATAAACGAGAAACATGTCCTTAGTCCTTTTCAGGTACTTCAGGATATTCTTGACCGCCGTCCAGTGTTCCATTCCTGGATCACTTTGAAACCTTCCGACCATACTTATGGCAAGGCTGACATCGGGTCTTGTGCACAGCATTGCATACATAATAGAGCCTATGGCTGAAGCATAGGGGATGACACTCATCTTTTCTCTATCTTCTGCAGTCACTGGGCATTGAGTCTTACTCAACTTCACACCTTGCAAAACAGGCAAGAACCCCTTCTTGGACTGATCCATTTTGAACTTCTTCAAAATCTTATCAAGGTATGTGCTTTGTGAAAGTCCTATTAAGCGTCTTGATCTATCTCTATAGATCTTGATGCCTAATATGAAAGCAGCTTCTCCTAGGTCCTTCATTGAAAAACTCTTGTTCAAATATTCCTTCACGCTTTCCAACATTTCTATATTGTTTCCAATCAGCAATATGTCATCCACATATAATATTAGAAACGCTATAGAGCTCCCACTCACTTTCTTGTAAATACAAGCTTCTCCGTAAACTTGTATAAACTCGAACGCTTTGATCACTTCATCAAAGCGAAGATTCCAACTCCGAGATGCTTGCACCAGTCCATAAATGGATCGCTGGAGTTTGCAAACTTTGTCAGCATTCTCTGGATCGACAAAACCTTCTGGTTGCATCATATACAACTCTTCCTTAAGGAAACCGTTAAGGAATGCTGTTTTGACATCCATCTGCCAAATTTCATAATCGAAAAAGGCAGCTATTGCTAACATGATTCTGACGGACTTAAGCATCGCTACGGGTGAGAAGGTCTCATCGTAGTCAACTCCTTGAACTTGTGAAAAACCCTTTGCCACAAGTTGAGCTTTATAGACGGTGACATTACCGTCCGCGTCCGTCTTCCTCTTAAAGATCCATTTGTTCTGAATGGCCTTACGCCCTTCAGGTAATACTTCCAAAGTCCATACTTTGTTTTCATACATGGATCCCATCTCGGATTTCATGGCCTCTAACCACTTCTCGGAATCCGGGCCCATCATCGCTTCTCCATAGCTCGTAGGTTCATCGTTGTCTAACAACATGACCTCTAAGACAGGGTTGCCGTACCACTCGGGAGCAGTATGCGTCCTTGTCGACCTACGAGGTTCGATAGCAACTTGATCCAAAGCTTCATGATCATCATCATTAACTTCCTCTTCAGCTAATGTAGGCTCCACAGAAACAACTTTCTGCACTGCGCTACTCTCAGGTTGAAGTAAAGGTTCAACAACCTCATCAAGTTCTATCTTCCTCCCACTCAATTCTTTCGAGAGAAACTCTTTCTCAAGAAATGTTCCGTTTTTAGCGACAAACACTTTGCCTTCGGATCTGAGATAGAAGGTATACCCAACTGTCTCTTTTGGGTATCCTATGAAGACGCATTTCTCCGCTTTGGGTTCAAGCTTTTCAGGCTGAAGCTTTTTGACATAAGCATCACATCCCCAAATTTTAAGAAACGACAACTTTGGCTTCTTGCCAAACCAAAGTTCATATGGCGTTGTCTCAACGGATTTCGATGGTGCCCTATTTAAAGTGAATGCAGCTGTCTCTAATGCATAACCCCAAAACGATAGTGGCAAATCGGCAAGAGACATCATAGATCGCACCATATCCAATAAAGTTTGATTACGACGTTCGGACACACCATTACGCTGTGGTGTTCCAGGCGGTGTCAGTTGTGAAACAATTCCACATTGTCTTAAGTGACTGCCAAACTCATAACTCAGATATTCTCCTCCTCGATCAGATCGTAGGAATTTAATCTTCTTGTTACGATGATTCTCAACTTCACTCTGAAATTGTTTGAACTTTTCAAACGTTTCAGACTTGTGTTTCATTAAGTAAATATACCCATATCTACTTAAGTCATCAGTGAAGGTGAGAAAGTAACGATAACCACCGCGCGCTTCAATGCTCATTGGACCGCACACATCAGTATGTATGATTTCCAATAAGTCACTTGCCCGTTCCATTGTTCCAGAGAACGGCGTTTTAGTCATCTTGCCCAAGAGGCATGGCTCACATGTGTCAAGTGATTCAAAATCAAGTGACTCCAAAAGTCCATCAGCATGGAGCTTCCTCATGCGTTTTACGCCAATATGACCTAAACGGCAGTGCCACAAGAAAGTGGTATTATCATTATCAATCCTACATCTTTTGGCAACAATGTTATGAACATGTGTATCATTACTATCGAGATTCAATAAGAATAAACCACTTACATTGGGTGCATGACCATAAAAGATATTACCCATATAAATAGAACAACCATTATTCTCTGATTTAAATGAGTAACCGTCTCGCAATAAACAAGATCCAGATATAATGTTCATGCTTAACGCAGGCACCAAATAACACTTATTTAGGTTCATCACTAATCCCGACGGTAATCGAAGAGCGAGCGTGCCGACGGCGATCACATCAACCTTGGAACCATTTCCCACGCGCATCGTCACCTCGTCCTTCGCCAGCCTCCGTCTATTCCACAGTTCCTGTTTAGAGTTGCAAATATGAGCAACCGCACCGGTATCAAATACCCAGGCACTACAACGAGGGTTGGTAAGGAACATATCAATAACATGTATATCATATATACCTTGTTTGTTGTTGGCCGCCTTCTTGTCAGCCAAATACTTGGGGCAGTTCCGCTTCCAGTGTCCAGTTCCCTTGCAATGAAAGCACTCAGTTTCTGGTTTGGGTCCAGCCTTGGGTTTCTTCACAGGAGCAGCAACTGCTTTGCCACCCTTCTTAGATTTACCCTTCTTACCCTTGCCATTTTTCTTGAAACTAGTGGTTTTATTGACCATCAACACTTGATGCTCCTTCTGAATTTCAGACTCAGCGGCTTTCAGCATCGCAAACAGCTCGGCGACTGACTTGTTCATCCCGTGCATGTTATAGTTCAACACGAAGCTCTTGTAGCTAGGTGGCAATGATTGAAGAACTCTGTCAGTGATAGCCCTGGCGGAAGGGGCATCCCCTATTCAGCCAGACGGGTGGAGTACCCAGACATTCTGAGCACGTGATCACTGATAGACCCGTTCTCCTCCATCTTGCAAGTATAGAACTTATCGGAGATCTCATATCTCTCGATCCGGGCATTCTTCTGAAAGATAAACTTCAACTCCTGGAACATCTCATATGCTCCATGACGTTCAAAACGTCTTTGAAGTCCCGGTTCTAAGCCATACAACATTGCACATTGAACTATTGAGTAATCATCAGAACGAGCCTGCCAGGCGTTCACAACGTCTAGAGACTCAACTGGAGCGGGTGGATCACCAAGCGGTGCATCAAGGACATAAGCCTTCTGGGAAGCCGTAAGGATAATCCTTAGATTACGGGCCCAGTCCACAAAGTTACTTCCATCATCTTTCAACTTAGCTTTCTCTAGGAACGCATTAAAATTCAGGGGTGCTACTACGCGAGCCATGATCTACAACATAAATATAGCAAAGACAACTTAGACTATTGTTCAAGATAATGAGTTTAATTAATCATATTACTTAAAAACTCCCACTCAAATTGACATCCCTCCGGTCATTCGAGTGTAACATGATCCAAATCCACCAACTCAAGTCCGATCATCACGTGAGTCGAGGTGGTTTCAATGGTGAACATCTTCATGTTGATCATATCTACTATATGACTCATGTTCGACCTTTCGGTCTCTTGTGTTCCGAGGCCATGTCTGTACATGCTAGGCTCGTCAAGTTTAACCCGAGTGTTCCGCGTGTGCAACATGGCTTGCACCCGTTGTATGTGAACGTGGAGTCTATCACACCCGATCATCACGGCGTGTCTCGAAACGACGAACTTTCGCAACGGTGCACACTCGGGGAGAACACAATTTATCTTGAAATTTAAGTGAGGGATCACCTTATAATGCTACCGTCGTCCTAAGCAAAATAAGATGCATAAAAGGATTAACATCACATGCAAATCATAAGTGACATGATATGGCCATGAACTTGTGCTTTTGATCTCCATCTCCAAAGCACCGGCATGATCTCCATCGTCACCGGCATGACACCATGATCTCCATCATCTTGATCTCTATCAACGTGTCGCCATGAGGTTGTCGCGCCGACTGTTGCTCCCACGACTATTGCTAACGTTTAGCGATAAAGTAAAGCATTACATAGCGCTTAATGATTGACACGCAGGTCATACAATAATTAAAGACAACTCTATGGCTCCTGCCAGTTGCCGTACTCATCGACATGCAAGTCGTGATATTCTATACAACACATGATCATCTCATACATCACATATATCTCATCATGTAATTGGCCATATCACATCACAACATACCCTGCAAAAACAAGTTAGACGTCCTCTAATTGTTGTTGCAAATTTTACGTGGCTGCTACGGGTTTGCAAGAACCGTTCTTACCTACGCAAAACCACAACGTGGTGTAGTGATTGCTTTTTGATCTTCTAAAAGAACCCTCTTCATTGAAATCGATTCAACTAAAGTGAGAGAGACAGACACCCGCTAGCCATCTTTATGCAACGAAGTTACATGTTAGTTGAAGGAACCTGTCTCGCGTAAGCGTACGCGTAATGTCGGTCCGGGCCGCTTCATCTCACAGTACCGCCGAATCAAATATCAACTAGTAACGGCAAGCAATATGTATACACCCACGCCCACAACTCGTTTGTGTTCTACTCGAGATCTCATCTACGCATAGACCTAGCTCTGATACCACTGTTGGGGAACGTTGCATGGGAAACAAAAATTTTCCTACGCACACACAAGATCTATCCATGGTGATGAGCATCTACGAGAGGGAGAGTGGATCTACATACCCTTGTAGATCGCTAAGCGGAAGCGTTAAGAAACGCGGTTGATTTAGTCGAACGTCTCCGCGATCCAAATCGCAAGTCGTCCCTCGATCCAAGCACGATCCAGCGCCGAACGGACGGCACCTCCGCGTTCAACACACGTACGGCTTGATGACGATCTCTGCCTTCTTGATCCAGCAAGAGGGAGCGGAGAAGAAGAAGAGTTCCAGCAGCACGACGGCGTGGTGGTGTTGATGAAGAACTATTTCAGCAGGGCTTCGCCTAAGCACTACTGAAATTATGACGTAGGAGGAACTAGAGGTTGCCGGCACACGGCTTGGGGCAATCTAATGTCTCCCGTGTGCTAACCCTGCCCCTCTATTTATATGTTGAGCCTTGGGGTCTAAACTTGGAGTAAAAGCCTCCTCCAGGTCGGTTTTGTCCGCACAAGGTCGGTTTGGCCCGCAGGGAAAGAGTCCAACTCGGATCCCTGCAGTACCGCTTACGATAAGCGGTAGTACCGCTTGACCAGCTTAAGCGGTAGTACCGCTGACGATAAGCGGTAGTACCGCTTGACCAGCTTAAGCGGTAGTACCGCTGATACAATAGCGGTAGTACCGCTTAACCAGTCTTAAGCGGTAGTACCGCTGCTACAGTGGCGGTAGTACTGCCTTACCAACTTAAGGCAGTAGCAAAACTTCCTTTTGCATTTTCCAATACCCCGTGGGCTTTATCCCTTTGGCCCATATAAAGTGTTGCTGCACCCGAACACTTCGGTAAACATCCGGAACCCCTTTCCGGTGAATTCCGGAACCCTTCCGGTAACCAAAAACACTATTATTACATATATCAATTTTTACCTCCGGACTATTCCGGAGATCCTCGTCATGTCCGGGATCTTATCCGGGACTCCGAACAACTTTCGGTCACCAACAAAATAACTCAACTATACTAATCGTCACCAAACGTTAAGTGTGTAGACCCTGCGGGTTCGAGAACTATGTAGACATGACCGAGACACCTCTACGGTCAATAACCAATAGCGGGACCTGGATGCCCATATTGGCTCCTACATATTCTACGAAGATCTTTATCGTTTGAACCTCTATGTCAAGGATTCAGTTAATCCCGTATGCTGTTCCTTTTGTTCCTCGGTATGTTACTTGCCCGAGATTCGATCGTCGGTATCTCTATACCTAGTTCAATCTCGTTACTGGCAAGTCTCTTTACTCATTCCATAATACAAGATCTCGTGGCTAACACTTTAGTCACATTGCTTGCAAGGCTCATTGTGATGTTGTATTACCGAGTGGGCCCTGAGATACCTCTCCGTCACACGGAGTAACAAATCCCAGTCTTGATCCATGCCAACCCAACAGACACCCTCGGAGATACCTGTAGAGCACCTTTATAGTCACCCAGTTACGTTGCGACGTTTGATACACACAAGGTATTCCTCTGGTGTTAGTGAGTTGCATGATCTCATGGTCATAGGAACAGATACTTGACATGCAGAAAACAATAGCAATAAACTGATACGATCATATGCTACGTTCGTAGTTTGTGTCTTGTCCATCACATCATTCTCCTAATGATGTGATCCCGTTATCAAATGACATCTCATGTCAATGGCTAGGAAACCTTAACCATCTTTGATCAAAGAGCTAGTCAACTAGAGGCTTACTAGGGACACAGTGTTGTCTATGTACCCACACATGTATTTGAGTTTCCAATCAATACAATTATAGCATGGATAATAAACGATTATCATGAACAAGGAAATATAATAATAACTAATTTATTATTGCCTCTAGGGCATATTTCCAACAGTCTCCCACTTGCACTAGAGTCAATAATCTAGTTCACATCACTATGTGATTTACATTGTAATGAATCGAACACCCATGCAGTTCTGGTATTGTTCATGTTTAGCCCTTGGAAGAGGTTTAGTCATCGGATCTGCAACATTCAGATCCGTGTGTACTTTGCAAATATTTATGTCGTCCTCCTTGATGTAATCGCGGATGGAATTGAAGCGTCGCTTTATGTGTCTGGTGCTCTTGTGAAATCTTGGTTCCTTGGCTAGAGCAATGGCACCAGTGTTATCACAAAACAGAGTCATTGGGTTAAGCGCACTAGGCACTACTCCAAGATCTGTCATGAACTCCTTCATCCAGACACCTTCCTTCGCCGCCTCCGAGGCTGCGATGTACTCCGCTTCGCATGTAGAATCAGCTACCACGCTTTGCTTGGAACTGCACCAGCTAACCGCACCCCCATTAAGAATAAATACGTATCCGGTTTGAGACTTAGAGTCATCCGGATCAGTGTCAAAGCTTGCATCGACGTAACCCTTTACGACGAGCTCTTGACCACCTCCATAAACGAGAAACATGTCCTTAGTCCTTTTCAGGTACTTCAGGATATTCTTGACCGCCGTCCAGTGTTCCATTCCTGGATCACTTTGAAACCTTCCGACCATACTTATGGCAAGGCTGACATCGGGTCTTGTGCACAACATTGCATACATAATAGAGCCTATGGCTGAAGCATAGGGGATGACACTCATCTTTTCTCTATCTTCTGCAGTCACTGGGCATTGAGTCTTACTCAACTTCACACCTTGCAAAACAGGCAAGAACCCCTTCTTGGACTGATCCATTTTGAACTTCTTCAAAATCTTATCAAGGTATGTGCTTTGTGAAAGTCCTATTAAGCGTCTTGATCTATCTCTATAGATCTTGATGCCTAATATGAAAGCAGCTTCTCCTAGGTCCTTCATTGAAAAACTCTTGTTCAAATATTCCTTCACGCTTTCCAACATTTCTATATTGTTTCCAATCAGCAATATGTCATCCACATATAATATTAGAAACGCTATAGAGCTCCCACTCACTTTCTTGTAAATACAAGCTTCTCCGTAAACTTGTATAAACTCGAACGCTTTGATCACTTCATCAAAGCGAAGATTCCAACTCCGAGATGCTTGCACCAGTCCATAAATGGATCGCTGGAGTTTGCAAACTTTGTCAGCATTCTCTGGATCGACAAAACCTTCTGGTTGCATCATATACAACTCTTCCTTAAGGAAACCGTTAAGGAATGCTGTTTTGACATCCATCTGCCAAATTTCATAATCGAAAAAGGCAGCTATTGCTAACATGATTCTGACGGACTTAAGCATCGCTACGGGTGAGAAGGTCTCATCGTAGTCAACTCCTTGAACTTGTGAAAAACCCTTTGCCACAAGTCGAGCTTTATAGACGGTGACATTACCGTTCGCGCCCGTCTTCCTCTTAAAGATCCATTTGTTCTGAATGGCCTTACGCCCTTCAGGTAATACTTCCAAAGTCCATACTTTGTTTTCATACATGGATCCCATCTCGGATTTCATGGCCTCTAACCACTTCTCGGAATCCGGGCCCATCATCGCTTCTCCATAGCTCGTAGGTTCATCGTTGTCTAACAACATGACCTCTAAGACAGGGTTGCCGTACCACTCGGGAGCAGTACGCGTCCTTGTCGACCTACGAGGTTCGATAGCAACTTGATCCAAAGCTTCATGATCATCATCATTAACTTCCTCTTCAGCTAATGTAGGCTCCACAGAAACAACTTTCTGCACTGCGCAACTCTCAGGTTGAAGTAAAGGTTCAACAACCTCATCAAGTTCTATCTTCCTCCCACTCAATTCTTTTGAGAGAAACTCTTTCTCAAGAAATGTTCCGTTTTTAGCGACAAACACTTTGCCTTCGGATCTGAGATAGAAGGTATACCCAACTGTCTCTTTTGGGTATCCTATGAAGACGCATTTCTCCGCTTTGGGTTCAAGCTTTTCAGGCTGAAGCTTTTTGACATATGCATCACATCCCCAAATTTTAAGAAACGACAGCTTTGGCTTCTTGCCAAACCAAAGTTCATATGGCGTTGTCTCAACGGATTTCGATGGTGCCCTATTTAAAGTGAATGCAGCTGTCTCTAATGCATAACCCCAAAACGATAGTGGCAAATCGGCAAGAGACATCATAGATCGCACCATATCCAATAAAGTTCGATTACGATGTTCGGACACACCATTACGCTGTGGTGTTCCAGGCGGTGTCAGTTGTGAAACAATTCCACATTGTCTTAAGTGACTGCCAAACTCATAACTCAGATATTCTCCTCCTCGATCAGATCGTAGGAATTTAATCTTCTTGTTACGATGATTCTCAACTTCACTCTGAAATTGTTTGAACTTTTTCAAACGTTTCAGACTTGTGTTTCATTAAGTAAATATACCCATATCTACTTAAGTCATCAGTGAAGGTGAGAAAGTAACGATAACCACCGCGCACCTCAATGCTCATTGGACCGCACACATCAGTATGTATGATTTCCAATAAGTCACTTGCCCGTTCCATTGTTCCAGAGAACGGCAATTTAGTCATCTTGCCCAAGAGGCATGGCTCACATGTGTCAAGTGATTCAAAATCAAGTGACTCCAAAAGTCCATCAGCATGGAGCTTCCTCATGCGTTTTACGCCAATATGACCTAAACGGCAGTGCCACAAGAAAGTGGTATTATCATTATCAATCTTACATCTTTTGGCATCAATGTTATGAACATGTGTATCATTACTATCGAGATTCAATAAGAATAAACCACTTACATTGGGTGCATGACCATAAAAGATATTACCCATATAAATAGAACAACCATTATTCTCTGATTTAAATGAGTAACCGTCTCGCAATAAACAAGATCCAGATATAATGTTCATGCTTAACGCAGGCACCAAATAACACTTATTTAGGTTCATCACTAATCCCGACGGTAATCGAAGAGCGAGCGTGCCGACGGCGATCACATCAACCTTGGAACCATTTCCCACGCGCATCGTCACTTCGTCCTTCGCCAGCCTCCGTCTATTCCGCAGTTCCTGTTTAGAGTTGCAAATATGAGCAACCGCACCGGTATCAAATACCCAGGCACCACAACGAGGGTTGGTAAGGAACATATCAATAACATGTATATCATATATACCTTGTTTGTTGTTGGCCGCCTTCTTGTCAGCCAAATACTTGGGGCAGTTCCGCTTCCAGTGTCCAGTTCCCTTGCAATGAAAGCACTCAGTTTCTGGTTTGGGTCCAGCCTTGGGTTTCTTCACAGGAGCAGCAACTGCTTTGCCACCCTTCTTAGATTTACCCTTCTTACCCTTGCCATTTTTCTTGAAACTAGTGGTTTTATTGACCATCAACACTTGATGCTCCTTCTGAATTTCAGACTCAGCGGCTTTCAGCATCGCAAACAGCTCGGCGACTGACTTGTTCATCCCGTGCATGTTATAGTTCAACACGAAGCTCTTGTAGCTAGGTGGCAATGATTGAAGAACTCTGTCAGTGATAGCCTCTGGCGGAAGGGGCATCCCCAATTCAGCCAGACGGGTGGAGTACCCAGACATTCTGAGCACGTGATCACTGATAGACCCGTTCTCCTCCATCTTGCAAGTATAGAACTTATCGGAGATCTCATATCTCTCGATCCGGGCATTCTTCTGAAAGATAAACTTCAACTCCTGGAACATCTCATATGCTCCATGACGTTCAAAACGTCTTTGAAGTCCCGGTTCTAAGCCATACAACATTGCACATTGAACTATTGAGTAATCATCAGAACGAGCCTGCCAGGCGTTCACAACGTCTAGAGACTCAACTGGAGCGGGTGGATCACCAAGCGGTGCATCAAGGACATAAGCCTTCTGGGAAGCCGTAAGGATAATCCTTAGATTACGGGCCCAGTCCACAAAGTTACTTCCATCATCTTTCAACTTAGCTTTCTCTAGGAACGCATTAAAATTCAGGGGTGCTACTGCGCGAGCCATGATCTACAACATAAATATAGCAAAGACAACTTAGACTATTGTTCAAGATAATGAGTTTAATTAATCATATTACTTAAAAACTCCCACTCAAATTGACATCCCTCCGGTCATTCGAGTGTAACATGATCCAAATCCACCAACTCAAGTCCGATCATCACGTGAGTCGAGGTGGTTTCAATGGTGAACATCTTCATGTTGATCATATCTACTATATGACTCATGTTCGACCTTTCGGTCTCTTGTGTTCCGAGGCCATGTCTGTACATGCTAGGCTCGTCAAGTTTAACCCGAGTGTTCCGCATGTGCAACATGGCTTGCACCCGTTGTATGTGAACGTGGAGTCTATCACACCCGATCATCACGGCGTGTCTCGAAACGACGAACTTTCGCAACGATGCACACTCGGGGAGAACACAATTTATCTTGAAATTTAAGTGAGGGATCACCTTATAATGCTACCGTCGTCCTAAGCAAAATAAGATGCATAAAAGGATTAACATCACATGCAAATCATAAGTGACATGATATGGCCATGAACTTGTGCTTTTGATCTCCATCTCCAAAGCACCGGCATGATCTCCATCGTCACCGGCATGACACCATGATCTCCATCATCTTGATCTCTATCAACGTGTCGCCATGAGGTTGTCGCGCCCACTGTTGCTCCCATGACTATTGCTAACATTTAGCGATAAAGTAAAGCATTACATAGCGCTTAATGATTGACACGCAGGTCATACAATAATTAAAGACAACTCTATGGCTCCTGCCAGTTGCCGTACTCATCGACATGCAAGTCGTGATATTCTATACAACACATGATCATCTCATACATCACATATATCTCATCATATAATTGGCCATATCACATCACAACATACCCTGCAAAAACAAGTTAGACGTCCTCTAATTGTTGTTGCAAATTTTACGTGGCTGCTACGGGTTTGCAAGAACCGTTCTTACCTACGCAAAACCACAACGTGGTGTAGTGATTGCTTTTTGATCTTCTAAAAGAACCCTCTTCATTGAAATCGATTCAACTAAAGTGAGAGAGACAGACACCCGCTAGCCATCTTTATGCAACGAAGTTACATTTTAGTTGAAGGAACATGTCTCGCGTAAGCGTACGCGTAATGTCGGTCCGGGCCGCTTCATCTCACAGTACCGCCGAATCAAATATCAACTAGTAACGGCAAGCAATATGTATACACCCACGCCCACAACTCGTTTGTGTTCTACTCGAGATCTCATCTACGCATAGACCTAGCTCATGATGCCACTGTTGGGGAACGTTGCATGGGAAACAAAAATTTTCCTACGCACACACAAGATCTATCCATGGTGATGAGCATCTACGAGAGGGAGAGTGGATCTACATACCCTTGTAGATCGCTAAGCGGAAGCGTTAAGAAACGCGGTTGATGTAGTCGAACGTCTCCGCGATCCAAATCGCAAGTCGTCCCTCGATCCAAGCACGATCCAGCGCCGAACGGACGGCACCTCCGCGTTCAACACACGTACGGCTTGATGACGATCTCCGCCTTCTTGATCCAGCAAGAGGGAGCGGAGAAGAAGAAGAGTTCCAGCAGCACGACGGCGTGGTGGTGTTGATGAAGAACTATTTCAGCAGGGCTTCGCCTAAGCACTACTGAAATTATGACGTAGGAGGAACTAGAGGTTGCCGGCACACGGCTTGGGGCAATCTAATGTCTCCCGTGTGCTAGCCCTGCCCCTCTATTTATATGTTGAGCCTTGGGGTCTAAACTTGGAGTAAAAGCCTCCTCCAGGTCGGTTTTGTCCGCACAAGGTCGGTTTGGCCCGCAGGGAAAGAGTCCAACTCGGATCCCTGCAGTACCGCGCACAAGCGGTAGTACCGCTTACGATAAGCGGTAGTACCGCTAGACCAGCTTAAGCGGTAGTACCGCTGACGATAAGCGGTAGTACCGCTTGACCAGCTTAAGCGGTAGTACCGCTGATACAGTAGCGGTAGTACCGCTTAACCAGCTTAAGCGGTAGTACCGCTGCTACAGTAGCGGTAGTACTGCCTTACCAACTTAAGGCAGTAGCAAAACTTCCTTTTGCATTTTCCAATACCTCGTGGGCTTTATCCCTTTGGCCCATATAAAGTGTTGCTGCACCCGAACACTTCGGTAAACATCCGGAACCCCTTTCCGGTGAATTCCGGAACCCTTCCGGTAACCAAAAACACTATTATCACATATATCAATTTTTACCTCCGGACTATTCCGGAGATCCTCGTCATGTCCGGGATCTTATCCGAGACTCCGAACAACTTTCGGTCACCAACAAAATAACTCAACTATACTAATCGTCACCAAACGTTAAGTGTGTAGACCCTGCGGGTTCGAGAACTATGTAGACATGACCGAGACACCTCTACGGTCAATAACCAATAGCGGGACCTGGATGCCCATATTGGCTCCTACATATTCTATGAAGATCTTTATCGTTTGAACCTCTATGTCAAGGATTCAGTTAATCTCGTATGCTGTTCCTTTTGTTCTTCGGTATGTTACTTGCCCGAGATTCGATCGTCGGTATCTCTATACCTAGTTCAATCTCGTTACTGGCAAGTCTCTTTACTCGTTCCGTAATACAAGATCTCGTGGCTAACACTTTAGTCACATTGCTTGCAAGGCTCATTGTGATGTTGTATTACCGAGTGGGCCCTGAGATACCTCTCCATCACACGGAGTAACAAATCCCAGTCTTGATCCATGCCAACCCAACAGACACCCTCGGAGATACCTGTAGAGCACCTTTATAGTCACCCAGTTACGTTGCGACGTTTGATACACACAAGGTATTCCTCTGGTGTTAGTGAGTTGCATGATCTCATGGTCATAGGAACAGATACTTGACATGCAGAAAACAATAGCAATAAACTGATACGATCATATGCTACGTTCGTAGTTTGGGTCTTGTCCATCACATCATTCTCCTAATGATGTGATCCCGTTATCAAATGACATCTCATGTCAATGGCTAGGAAACCTTAACCATCTTTGATCAACGAGCTAGTCAACTAGAGGCTTACTAGGGACACAGTGTTGTCTATGTACCCACACATGTATTTGAGTTTCCAATCAATACAATTATAGCATGGATAATAAACGATTATCATGAACAAGGAAATATAATAATAACTAATTTATTATTGCCTCTAGGGCATATTTCCAACAACTTCATCCACACAAAACTTAACAAAACCATCGTGAGATCCGTTAGCATAATAAACAAATCACTACTTTAAGTACTGTTTCAAACCCATTCATATTTTTTTTTTGCATTATACCTACTATATTATAACTTCTCCATGGCTTATACCTTCCGATACAATCCATAGTTTCATCAAAACAAGCAAAACAATGCATCAAAAACAGAATCTGCCAAAAATTCTAAAAAAGTAGGGAAAAATAAATAATTTGCATATAAGTACTGTGTAAAAATTTCAGAATTTTTGCATGTTCCTGTAAAAAATGTAAATTCACGGACTACAGCAAAAGTTTCTGTTTTTGCACCGCACACACCAAACAAGCAATTTAAACATCCTAACGGTAAATGTTGGCACATTATTTTTATAATACAATGGATTTGTACAAGGGGATAATTATTTTTGTTGACAAGTTTCTGTAATTCAAGATTTGCAAATTTTCCATGGGCATGAACAAAGTTCAAGGAGCTCCCCCACTTCAACGGTGCTCGTCTTTCTTACTTTCACTTTCCTTTTTGAAAAGTTTTAGGTTCCCCTCTATATTTTTTTTGTTTTTAAACTTTTTAAAAGCACACAACAGAATAAAATGACTCTCTAAAACTTCTAGGTTGTCTCCCTGGCAGCGCTTTCTTTAAAGCCTTTAAGCTAGGCATAAAGTGCTCAAGTAATGGATCCACCCGGATCCCAAGGTATATCAAAGCCAATTTTAATTAACAATGACTTGTAATTTAGTAGTGAGCACAAAGCAACATATATCATGCAATGACGAAGTCTAACTCTCTTCCTATGCATCGGCATGCCATAAAAGAACAATTCATGCACACATAATAAAGGCCGATACATACCATAAGCAGTTTCTTGCAATTGTATCGCATTGGAAACATAGAGAGGCGGAGATGTAGTTCCTCTCTCATAATAATTGCAAGTAGGAGCAGCAAGCACATGCATATTATATTCATCAAAATTATCATGTGTAGTAGTAAAACGCAACCCAACAATATAATCCTTAATAAGAGCAAACTTCTCTGATATAGAGTACTTGGGAGAATTCAAAAAGATAATAGGACTATCATGTGTGGGTGCAATAGCAACAATTTCTTTTTTAACATAAGGAACTATAGCAAGTTCATCTCCCTGAGCATAATTCAAATTGGCATCATGGCCACAAGCATAGCAAGCATCAATTTCATCAAAAAGGGATATTTCAAACGAATCTAAGGGATCATAGCAATTATCATAGCATTCATCCTTTGGTAAACACGAAGGGAAATTAAACAATGTATGGTATAAAGAGTTACTCTTATCAGAAGGTGGGCACGGGTAGCTAATCCGCTCTTCCTCCTTTTGTTCTTCGCTCTCCTCGTCATCTTTTTCATCCAATGAGCTCACAGTGTCATCAATTTCTTCTTCCATAGATTCCTGCAAAATATTAGTCTCTTCTTGGACAGCGGAGACTTTCTCAATAAATTGATCAATATAGGCATTGTATTCATAATTCTCATAGCAATATTTAAGTATAGCAAAATTTTCAGATCGGTAAACAGCATCATCATAATTTTCATACTTTTCAAACAAAGATTCAATTTCATAAGCACCCTTAAAAGCAACAAATTCTTCTATTTGTTCCACGTCATAGTAATCATATGTACCATTAGCATAAGAAGCCAAGGTTTCATTATCATTAAATTCACATGAAAAGGGAAGGTGTGGAGCCTTCATCCTAGAGCAGCAAGTATAATCATATCTTAAGCATAAATTCCGAGCATACCAATGCAAATAATAAATTTGATCCCATAAGAGTTTTCCTTTTTGAGACAAGCGATAATCCCTAAAGTATTCCCATTGATCCAAAGTAACTCCCATTATCAAGTTGAATGGAGTTTTATCAGGATTATCAAAGTAGTATTTAATGTTTTCCACATAACGAGCATCGAGGGTTTTAGGAGGTTCCCCATCTCCATGAGTAGCAAGTACAACTAATTTTTTTGGTGTTTCATGTTCCATATCCATAACTAAAGATAGAGAACAACTTAGAACATAAAATAAAAACTACTTAGTGATAAAGCAAACAAGCACACACGAGAATATCAACCACACGCTATTGCTCCCCGGCAACGGCGCCAGAAAAAGGTCTTGATAACCCACAAGTATAGGGGATCAATTGTAGCTTTTTCGATAAATAAGAGTGTCAAACCCAATGAGGAGCTAAAGGTAGAATTAATATTCCCTTCAAGTTCTATCGACCACCGATACAACTCTACGCACGCTTAACGTTCGCTTTACCTAGAACAAGTATAAAACAATTTTATAGGTGATAGGATTGGTTTGCAAGAATAAAACTAGAAGTACTTTGCGAGAATAAAACTATGAGTAATTTGCAAGATAATAAAAATTAGTTGTTTAGTAGAAATCTTTTGTAACACAAGAGAAGGATTTGTCCCTAGGCAAGCGATAACTAGACCGGTAATCATTGTTGCAATTTTATATGAGGGAGAGGCATGAGCTATCATACTTTCCGTACTTGGATCATATGCACTTATGATTGGAACTCTAGCAAGCATCCGCAACTACCAAAGATCATTAAGGTAAAACTCAACCATAGCATTAAGTATCAAGTCCTCCTTACTCCCATACCCAACAACCCCCTTACTCGGGTGTAAGCTTCTGTCACTCTAGCCGCCCACCATAAGAGAATTATGAACGTATTGCAAACCCTACAGCGGGAATCCCTCACGCTTGCGCGACATGAAGGGCACCATAGGACAACACCAAAATAAAACATACAACTCAAACCAATCACGATCATCTATCAACCCATAGGACAAAACGAATCTACTCAAACATCATAGGATGGCCACAAATCATCGGATAATAATATGTAGCATTAAGCACCATGTTTAAGTAGAGAATTACAGCGGGAAAAGAGAGGTTACACCTCTTCATAGAGGGGGAGAGAGTTGGTGTTGACGGCGGCGAAGTTGTTGGTGTAGATCGCCATCACGATGTTTCCCCCGGCGGCGCTCCGGCGCCACCGGAAGAGAGGTGGGAGAACCCCCCTTCTTCTTCTTCTTCTTGCTTGGCCTCCCCCCTAGATTGGAGGAGAGTTTCCCCTCTGGTCCATGGATGCCATGGTGGCGGAGGGGCAGGAGCCCCTCCGAGATTGGATCTCTCTCTCTGTTCTCTTCTGTTTCGCGCTGCTGTTTTCTGGCCTTTCACCGTTTCTTAAATTCCCGGAGATCCATAATTCCGATTGCGCTGAAATTTTAACACGATTTTTTTACGGATAGTAGCTTCCTTGCGCCCGAAGAATAGCACCAACCGACTTACGAGGGCCTCACGAGGCACCACGGCGCATCGGGTCCCCCTGGCGCTACCTGGTGCCTCGTGGGGCTCACGAGCACCGCCTTGCATTGATTCCACCTCCCAAAAATCACATATATTCCAAAATAATTCTTCGTAAAATTTTATTGCATTTGGACGTCGTTTGATATGGATATTCTGCGAAACAAAAAACATGCAACAAACAGGAACTCGCACTGGGCACTGGATCAATATGTTAGTCCCAAAAAACAATATAAAATTTTGCCAAAAGTATGTGGAAATTATAGGATATTGGCATGAAACAATCAAAAATTATAGATACGACGGAGACGTATCAGCGGGCTAGGGTTCGAGCGGGGGGGGGGGGTGTAGAGTGTGGAAGGGGGCGGGGTTAGGGCGGGTGGTGTTTGAGGATATGCCGCGGCTACTGAAAATTTTAGTAATGGTGGGTGGAGATGGTGGTGGACGAGGGAGGGCGATGGTTCAAATGCCTCGAATACTAGAATTTTACTATGAGGTCGGTGGTGGTGGTGTGAGGGCGACGGTTGAAATACGGCGACAACTAAAATTTGGGTAAAGGAAATGAAGCGGGGCGGGAGCAACCAGATCGCACATGGTCCAAACATAATAATTGTGTATGATAATAAGGAAAAGCCGCAGTACCACCAATTTTTGCATCACTCTAGGCGGGTAGATTTTTTTGAGATTTCTAGCTAGTTGGTTTATCGCACATGGTTCGTCCTAATTTTCAGACGCATACGTGGAATTCTCATCCTAAATATCCTGTACACAATACCCTTCACCCTTGCTGGCGCTTGCGAAGTCATGGCGATTTTATAGGGCACGAGCTTCGCACATGGTTAAGCCATTGCACCCGTGTCCGTTGAGCGTACGTTTGCACGCAGTTTTTCATCCGAGGCGTCTGATATTTTATATAGCACCATTTGGCAACAAAAAAACGCAAGAGGGGGTAAGAAGACAACCACAACAGCATGTTGCCCAAATATATATGTATGAAAAGGGTGGTGTGTGATGTTCAAATTCCCAATGCACAACTTTGACGCACGGGCCCACCGGTATCTGCGGCGTCGAAGATCGGGTGAGAGGGGCCAGAAGACAACAACCACCTGGAAGTGGCCAAATATATGTAGGAATAAAGGGTGTGATGTTTAAATACACAATGCGCAACTTTGATGTGGCACCTCCCTCACAAACCGGAAAGCCCCCTTGGATATCTATAATGACGGGTTAAGGTCGTAGCTAGGTTCCTGCCCCACCCCCACTTCGTGTCGGCGGGACGCATGCACGTACTCATACTTTGGTCGGACATGCATGCATGACCTACCATAATACGGACCAAGTGAATCTATCTTGGCAAAACAACCACTGTTGTTGTCGGTCAAAAAGGGATATAATAGACCGCTCGGGCCCATAGATTGGACCATCACCGTAAACCGCACGAGAGGGGACACAAAACCAGCACCACCTGCATGGGGCCCAAATTGATGTACGTTGGAAGGGTGATGTGTTTTAAATACCCATTAATGTACAATTTTGATGTGGCGCCTACCTCACGAAATGGACAACCCCCATGAAAAGGTAGGTAGTAATTAAGGACGACGTCGACGTACGTAGGGAGTCGATCCAACCCACCATTTCGAGCGCATGGGAGGGAATCCTGAAAACGCATGAGCCCAAACTTTGCTTGGACATGTCACCATGACCCGCCGTAAGACAAACCAGGAGGAATCCATTCATGGCCAAACCCCCTCGTTGTCGGCCAGAGGGATGATATATATAGACCAGGCCCATAGATAGGCATGTCGTTGAAAACCAAACATGGGAGACGGGGTCGATCAGAAGACCCTATACGTACCTTGCATGCGGCCCAAATATATGTATATATGGGCGGTGTGTGACGTGTTCAAATCCCCATTGCACAACTTCGATTGGGCACCAGCTGCATTACAAACCGAACACCGTACCCCGAGGAAGCCACGTTACGTTTGATGTCGGTTCCCCAACTTCGAGTCAGCGGGAGGGAATCGAACAAATGTTCCCCAACTAAATTTGGTCTGACATGTCGTGACCTATACCAAGAGGAAACCGTCATGGTCAAACCCTTCTCGTACGTTGACAGGTCACTACAGACAAATTTTCAAAACAAGTACGTTGTGGGTCAAAGGATAGAACGTGTGGGCCCATAGATCCCGAACATGGTGGGTCAAAGGATAGAACGTGGCTGGCCCACAGATCAATCTCGATCATTCTCCGATTTTTCAAAACAACAAATAACAAAAAACATCATTCTCCAAATTTTCAAAACTAGTACATTGTGGGTAAAAGGATAGAACGTGCGGGCCCACAGATCTCGGACGTTGTGTGTCAAAGGATAGAACGTGGCAGGCCCACAGATCAATCTCGATCATTCTCCGATTTTTCAAAAACAACAAATAACAAAAAACATCATTCTCCAAATTTTCAAAACAAGTATCTCAAGATTTATTTAATCGACATGACAGGTCACTACAGACACAATTAGATTCTAAATGTCTATAATGACCATATCATGGCGCTTAAATGAAGCTTGAGATATAGCAACTTCCCACCCGGTCACCCATCCTTAGACTGCTCCAGCCCCAAGCTCGCTTAACTTGTGCATTCTATTCGACTAGGCTAGCGGATGGGAAGCTGCCCCTTGCTGATAAGAGTTGCCTCCTCGCATTTAAGGCATTTACCGATGGTCACCGCGTGGGACCTACTCCTTACTATCACACACATTTGTGCTTTTAGAAACTGTGTACAATCTTTACATACCAGACCACTTCCATTCAAACTTACATTATTTTTTAACTACTTAAAACTACTAGCCGGAAGAAGCAAAAGCTTTGCCTTTTCATTAATTAAGAACAAGATAGTTGCCCAGTTAATTGCGGAAAATCGGGCTAAAACCAATACAAACAAGGCCTAAACCTACGGGAACTCTTGGCTGAGCATGAATTGGTACATGCCTTCGTCCACGCGTCTGATATGCTCGCGGAACTGCTGTACCGCAATATCGATCTCCGCCCAGGATATTTCATCGGCGACGGTCGATTCCAAGCCGCGACGAGTATTTTGCTCTGCTTCGTTGTTGGCGGCACCTGGGAGCCGAGGAGGTCGAAGAGCCAATCAAGCAGCCCGTTGGCGTCCTGGCGGCGGACTCTGGCAGTGCGAACTTTGTCCGGCGCAATTATGGCACTGACGGCGTCTGCCCATTCCTGGCGGGGAATTGGGATGCTTACCGACCCTGGAAACGGCCTCTCGAGTGGTTGAGTCAACAGGATGCTTATAGGGCTCCGCTCAAATAGTGCGGCGCACCGCACCTGATGCGCGGGGGCGTTCTCCCGCTCTTGCGCGGCAGTGCTTTGCCACTCTTGCTCCGCTCCGCTCCATGGGCGGCGACGAACACATGTGTAGACATTGGCCCGCTCAAGCACTGGGGCGCGATGATACCGCTCACGCTCGGTGGCGGGATGATACCGCTCACGCTCGGCGACGCGCTGCCGCTCTTGTTCGGTGGTGCGCTACCTCTCTTGCTCAGTGGCGCACGGCCGTTCTGGCTCTCCGGCCTGCTCCGGCTCGTTCTCCTCGTCGAGGATGTTGATGATGGCGGCGGCGCTTCGCCAGATTGGCATGCTTGGAATGGTATACTGCGGTATGGCCGGTGTGTCGCCGCCTAGCCTTCTATGCCCACTGACACTGGCAGTGGGAAACCGACGGGGGGGAGTGGCGGGAAACCGATTTGGGGGAAGTGGCGGGAAACCGGTTGGGGGAGTGGCGGGAAACGGTAGCGTGTTTGCATATATAACACCATTAATATGGAAAACTTGGGAAAGAAGAAAGCGCGAGCTAGCACGACACGTGCGCACAGTGCTTACCCACGGGTGCCAGACGGTTGAACAGAACTGCTTTAAATTATTTAGGGTTCGTTTGGCATTTTTTATACATTATAATAGAGTTTTCTAGGCATTTAATGTGCAAAATTCAAATTTGAACTACAAATACATGCTCCAGTGCACCAAAATGGGTTGAAAAATCATATATGTGTCCTTGGGTGCATGTTTAGGTCCCATGCAAGGAATGGGGATGAATTACAAACATCTCGGCGTCCTGGCTCGGCCTCAAACATTGAGAATCTTGGTTTTTAAATCCCCATAAATCCAAAACTCACCTGAAATTCATGAAACTTTACATGGTGTCCTGACATGGCACATATATGCCATGGTAAAAAAAACTGACCAATTTGGGGCAAGTTTTGGTACAAGACTCTTACAAACCGGAGCTTCTCGCAAGAAGCCTCCGATAGGGAACGTGTCACCCTTATGGGCGAAACGACAATCGCTGCCTCTTCTCACCTTGTATTTTGTTTTCTACGGGCAACATAGACCAATAGGAGATTTGTGCTGAAATATGGAATTATTCAGGGTTCGTTTGGCCTATTTATACATTAATTGAGTTTTCTAGGCATTTAATGTCCATAATTCAAATTTGAACTACAAGCACATGATCCAGTGCTCCAAAATGGCTTAAAAAACCATACATGTGTCCTTGGGTGCATGTTTGGGTCCCATGCAAGAAATGTGTATGAATTACAAACATCTCGGTGTACTATCTCGGCCTCAAACATTGAGAATATCGGTTTTTAAATCCCGGTAATCCAAAACTCACCCGAAATTCATGAAACCTGGCATCGTGTCATGACATGGCAAAAATTGTCCAATTTGGGGCAAGTTTTGGTACACGCCTCTTACAAACCGAAGCTTCTAGCAAGAAGCCTCGTGGTTCCGATAGGGAACGTGTCACCCCTGTGGGCGAAACGACAATCGCTGCCTCTTCTCGCCTTGTATTTTTCTTCTACAGGCAACATAGACCAACAGGAGATTCGCGCTGAGATATTGAATTATTTAGGGTTCATTTGGCCTTTTTATACATATATTAATTGAGTTTTCTAGGCACATAATTCAAATTTGAACTACAAGCACATGCTCCAGTGCACCAAAATGGCTTCAAAAACCATACATGTGTCCTTGGGTGTATGTTTAGGTCCCATGCAAGAAATGGGGATGAATTACAAACATCTCGGCATACAGGCTCGGCCTCAAACATTGAGAATCTCGGTTTTTAAATCCCCGTAAATCAAAAACTGACCCAAAAATCGTGAAACTTGGCATCGTGTCATGACATGTCACATATATGCCGTGGTAAATTTTTTGTCCAATTTGGGGCAAGTTTTGGTACAAGCCTCTTACAAAACGGAGGTTCTAGCAATAAGCGTCGTGGTTCCGATAGGGAACGTGTCACCCTTGTGGGCGAAACAACAATCGTCGCTGCCTCTTCTCGCCATGTATTTTTTTCTACAGGCAACGTAGGCCAACAGGAGATTCACGCTGAAATATGGAATTATTCAGGGTTCGTTTGGCCTTTTTATACATTAATTGTGTTTTCTAGGCATTTAATCCCCATAATTCAAATTTGAATTACAAGCACATGCTCTAGTGCACCAAAATGGATTCAAATACCATACATGTGTCCTTGGGTGCATGTTTAGGTCCCATGCAAGAAATGGGAATGAATTACAAACATCTCGGCGTCCTGGCTCGGCTTCAAACATTGAGAATCTCGGTTTTTAAATCCCCGTAAATCCAAAACTCACCTGAAATTCATGAAACTTGGCATAGTTTCATTATATGGCACATATATGCCGTGGTAAAAAAATTGTCCAATTTGAGACAAGGCGCACACATTAATAGCCAACGTAGGCATTTTGGAACAAATAGATGACACATTAATATCGCAAACGGTTGTATTGTTTGAACCGTGGGCGTTCCACTAACCATTTACGTGCGGCCACGCGTCCCTCTTTTTATTGGAGAGTACTACCTCGGTCCTGGTTTATTGGTCCTCTTTGTATTTTGTGCAAAAATTTGACCATACTAGGTGGCGTGCGTGCAGCTGTTTGATTAGACGGGTCGAGTGCGAGAAGTCCGCCGCGCAGGCTCGACGGGATGCGTGTGAGCAGTCCACCGCGCAGGCTCGACGGGACACGTGCGAGCAGTCCGCCACGCAGGCTCGACGGGACCCGTGTGAGTTGTCTGCCACGCAGGCTCACCGGGAGGCAAGCTCTTTGACCTCCACCCGCCGCCTCGCTCCCAACTTCTCCATTAATGGCGGCCCAGCAGGCTCACCGGGAAGCGAGCTCTTTGACCTCCAGCCGCCGCCTCGCTCCCAACTTCTCCATTAATGGCGGCCGAGCCGCTGTTTAACATGCGGTTAACGCACCTGGACGGAAGGTGTTAGCTTGTGATACCATGGCCCCGCTCAACGATAGCTAGCATTGTTTTGTTCGTGCCTCGCTGAGAACGTGAATTTTAGCCTGTTTTTGACTCACATACATGTACCTATGAGGTTACGAAGGAAATAATACGAAGACAAATTTACAATGGCAATGGATAATAATTGTCTTACATATCCCAGATAATTTCCAATTTAAAATGCCACATGTGGCAACGCCCGAAAGAACAGGGGCAAGAGAAGAAGAAAAAAGAGGAAGAAGGAAGTCGCTGCTCTCTACTTCTCGATGGATCGCTTGGCGAGGAGTTCTTCCAGCTCCTTCTTCACATCCTCATGACTTTTCTTGACAGCAGCCACGGATTCCTCCACCTGCAGCTCGCGCTCGATGCGGAGCTTCTTCAAGTCATCCCCAAGTTCATGGACGACGGCTGTCAGTGTCATCCGCGAGGCAACGCTCTTCTCATACAGCTCCCTCCAGCTGGCGGCCTCCTCCTTCTGCTTATCAAGCTCCTCGTGGAGCTTCGCATTGTCACCCATGAGTTTCACGACGAGGCCGGTCGCCTTATCAACCGAGGCATCGGTAATCTCGAGCAGCTTCTCCAAGCCGGCGAGCAGCTCCTGCTGGTTAATTAGGCCAGCGAGAATGTCATCGTCCCTGGCTAAGGACTTCAGCCCCGCCAGCTCGTCGAGTCTGCCGACACAGCGAGAGTGCTTGTGACAGCCCTCGCCTGCCCGTGAGAGCTCGTTCGAGGGCCCCGCGGCGTGGCAGGACATCTCTGCTGCGGCTGCCGCGTTGCCGTGGGACCTCTCTAGTGCTTCCGCGGCCTTGGTCTTTGCTCCCTGATTATATGTCGACCTAGAACTCCTCTTACCGGCCATGGCAGACGCAAGGAACGGCTTAAGAGGAAAGACCTGTTTTATTGGTGATGAGGAGAGGAATGTGCAGTAATTTTCGAGTGGGTACTAGTTTTTATAGCCTAGTGCTAAGTAGGAACACGTTTAGGTTTGATCGGTGTGAACAGATTTGCATTTACTCATTGCGTGGTAATTTGATCGGTGTGAACATGTTTAGGTTTGATCGATGTGTCAGCGTGTCCGATGGATGGGCCGTCTCACCTCCCACGCGTGCCATACGGTTGACCAGAACTGCTATACGCAGGTGGTTGCTCGCCGTTTAGGTGGCCGCGGTGCACTATGCTCACGTCCCTTCGCGCGCTCTGCTCGCGTTCCTCCGCGCACGCTCTTTCAGCGGTTGGGGCCGGCGCACGATCACGTTTTGGGCGCCATATGCATGCGGTTGTGTCCGCGCGCATCGCCATGATGCAGTTAATACGTGCGGCACGATGCAGTTACGCGCTGCAACAACTGCCATCTGGGCGCGCCGATTCTCTAGGCCGTTCAGCCTCCCCATTTGTTCCCACGGCCATTATAACCTTAGTCTCTTTAACCTTTCGATCGCGCCCCACAACACAACAAGCACACCCACGATGACACATAGAGAGAGAGGATATCCAGCGGCGCTCCAATGGAGTACGACATGCATCGTGTGAACACCAACGTGAGGGAAAAGGAACTCACGGTGGTGTATACCATCGACCCGGCCGTGGTGGAGGACTCCATCAACACCATGGAGCAATTGCTTGCTAAGGACGACAAGTACAAAGTGGTCGGCTTCGACCTCTAGTACACCGGCGGTCGTCCCGGGGTTGATCAGGTGGTTGCCGTCGCCCAGTTGTGCGTGGGCCATCACGTCCTCGTCTACCACTACTTCCTGGCCACAAGTGCTTGCGGGCATTTCACCAGGTTTGTCAAGAGCCCCGACTACAAGTTCACTATGGTGGACACCGTCAACGATGTAAAAGCGCTCAAGATTTCGGGCTTGGCCTTCCCGAAGCTTGTCGACATCCGTGGCCACTACAAGGTCTGGGGCAGCACGAACATGGACTCCCTGGTCGAACTCGCCGCCGCCATCATCGACCCCTACTACGAAAACATGAAGGAAGGTTCCAGGAGAAATCCTGGATCCTGGCACGGTGCCTGGGTGCGGAGACTGGATGGACCTCACCTCGAGTTTGTAGCCAAGAACGTGTACACATGCTACAAGATGCACAGGCAGATCGTTGACATGAGGCAGTGCCTCCTTCCTGTAGATGACGAGGGATTTAGCCACCAGCAGAGCAGTAGCGGCAAGCGTCACAAGAAGAAGTAGATGATGATTAGATATGATCGTTTATCCTAGTTTATTATTCATGTAGTTGTTAACTTTGGTGTGTGCATATGTTATGTGTGTAGTCAGTTATGTAATTGGATGTTTAATTTGGTTATGCAATCATGTCCTTATAAGTATATATGTTGTTGTTCTGTAGACAGAGAGCGTAGATGTTGTGCAGACTGAGCAAATCACATCGCACACATATTAAACTACGGAACCCGCGGTGATGATTTCATCAATCGCTGACAATTGTTTACCAGCAAGCGTTTGCGCACAACACACACGGGTTATTAGCAGGAATCGTCTGTGTTGTTATCGGTCTTCCCACACATTTTTTATTACTGACTTGTTTGCCGGGTATCACACACATCCAGCAGGGTAAAGGGAGCAGCACTGCGATTGCACTTCTGGTTTAACTGGTCAAGTGCCTCAGTGGAGAAAGCCGAAAGCTGACTGTCACAATAAGCTTAAACTAGTCGGTGATCCGATGACTATGTCAAACTAAAAATCGATAGAGATTACCCCGCTTTAAATGATAGGCCTCTTTGTATTATTGGCCGAAGTGTTCATGGCTCGACCTCGGCTGACGCCGAACACTCACCTTTCACCGGGGCCTAGTAAATTGCCCCCCCCACTTAAAGCTCCTATGACTAAGTGAAAGTTATAAAGCCTTAAATCTGATTGCCTCGTTTCGACTAACACAACCGCCTCCAAGCACCAAGACGTCGGCCAAGGGTTGTCTTGTTACTACGGAAACACCCTACGTAGTATCTAAAAATGGGCGAAAGCCGATGATCGGCCACTTTCAAACTATAAACGGTCGCAGCGGAGTCAAAATAATATGCCAAGCATAAAACAATTCATTCAAATCAAAATGAAAACTTGTCTTTAAACATAATACACCTCGGCATACTGAGGGGGTCTACTCAAAAATAGTGTCTTTGTGACACTTGGCCTCGGATATCCAGGCACCAGGCATCACATCTTCAAAGTACTGCTCGGGCTCCCGATTCTTGCCTGCAGGGCCACTCTTCACCATTTCCTCTAGCTTTATCCCCGGATATTGCGTCTTCACAGACGCCACTACTGTAGGAGGGTCCTAACGCAACACATGTATACGAGACAAATTGACCAAACTGTGTGCGATGCATTAATCGCAAACGGTACTGCAATAAAACTGTCACCAATAAAACGAACTGTGTGCGATGGCGGATCCATCAAGCACGATTCAGAAAAGATTTGCGTGTGCGAATCGTGGCATACAGTTGATCCATATGAACTGCTTGCGATGAGCCAAAACAACAGAAACAGTCAGCCAGATCAAGGTGTGTGCGATAGACGGCATACATTTCACTTGAATGAACCATTTGCGATGATCTAGAAGAACACAAACAATTTGCCAGATCAAAGTGTGTGCGAAGACGGCATACAGGTCAATCGGATGAAATGTTTGTGATAAGACAAAATAAGCACAAACGATCCATCTTAACAAGATGTGTGTGATACCCGACAAGCAGGTTAGTAATCAGAATTGTGTGGGAAGACCGATAATAACACAGACGATTCCTGCTAATAAGATGTGTGTGTTGTGCGCAAACGCTTGCTGGTATACAATTGTCAGTGATTGATGAAATCATCACCGACGGATTCCATAGTTTAGTCTGTGTGTGATGTGATTTGCTCAGTTGTACCTATTGAATGTGAATGAGGTACCAGAAAATGTTGTTGAAGTAATAGCTGAAATGGTAGAAGCTCCACCAAGTGCTCCACCTCCAGCTCCGGCTCCACCAAGTTCTCCACCAAGGGCTGCAACAAGAGCTCCAACACCACCAAGTGCTCCACCAAGGGCTACAGTGAGAGCTCCAGCTCGAGCTCCAAGTACTACAAAAACTCCAGATCCTACTCCTATTCTAGCAGATGTTTCTCTAGATATGCCAGAAGTAGAAGTTGGCACAAGGGATTTGATTAAAGAAAATGAAGCTAATGAAGCAAAAGAGGATGAATAGGAAAATGACATAGATTACCAACCTCTGTTAGAGCATAGCTCTACTGAAAAATCAGAAGCAGAAGAATTAAGGAAACTGGCAAGAGAAATAAGAAGGCAGAAAAGAGCAAGGAAGACAGGTGAAACAACTGGTCGTGTAGTAAAAGACAGTAATGTTATTGAAGGCTTGTCAGATCATGAGAAATTGGATGCACAGGAAGATGATGATTGTTCAATTGATGAAGAGAGTGATGGTGATGGTGCAACACATTTGACAAGGAAAAGTGAGTAGAAAACGTATGACAGCAAAGTTGAGATACCTACACTTGAGATAGGGTTGGTGTTCAGAGAAAGGGAACAGATGAAGAAGGCTTTAATAAAATATGGCATGAAAACACATGTGCATATTGCATTCACAAAGGATGAACATCAAAAAGTAGCAGCAAAGTGCACATGGCCAGGTTTCAAGTGGAGAATTTATTCTTCAAAAACCAACAAAAAAAGTGGATGCAGGTGTCAAGCTTTGTTAATGAGCACCATTGCTACCCAAGAAGAGACAATAGACTTGTCACTTCTTTTGCAATTGCATGCAAATATGGCGGGCTTATCAAAGCAAACCCAGTTGGAAGGCAAAAGATTTAAAGAAGCTAGAAGATTTATTTGCTGATGTGACCATTGCACAATGCAAGAGAGCAAAGTGAATGGTCATGCAAAAACTTTTGCACTCTTTAGAGGGGGAGTACTCAAAACTATTTAACTATCAGTTGGAGTTGCTAAGAGCTAACCCAGGTAACACAGTAGCAGTAAAACTGGACCAGGATGAACAAGATGGACCTTATGTGTTCCAGATATTTTACATGTGTTTTGTTGCTTGTAACAAAGGTTTTTTGGCAGCATGCACGAAAAGTTATAGGCCTAGATGGGTGTTTTTTAAAGGTTCTTGCTATGGACAAATGTTATGTATAATAGGTAGAGATGCAAACAATCAAATGCACCCTGTTGCTTGGGAAGTAATTCAAAAAGGAACTTATGAGTCATGGTTTTGGTTTCTTGCACACTGGACATTGATTTGCAAATCAAAGATCATGGTGCTGGTTTTGTCTTCATGTTATATCAGTAGAAAGGATTGATAGGTGCTATTGAGGACATATACCCTAAAGCAGAGCATAGGATGTGTGATATGTATCCGACGTATCTATATATTTTTATTGTTTCATGCTATTATATTATCAATCTTGTATGTTTTATATACCATTTTATATCATTTTTGAGAACTAACCTATTAACTCAGTGCCCAGTGCCAGTTGTTGTTTTATGCTTGTTTTTGGTTTTACAGAAAATCCATACCAAACAAAGTCAAACATGATGAAACTTTTTGATGATTTTTCTAGACCAAAAGAGACCCTAGAAGCTTGGGTAGGAGACTAGACGACAGAAGATGGAGCGACAAGGCAGGGGGTGCGCCCTGGGGGGTAGGCACGCCCACCTGCCTTATGGGCCCCCTGCAGCTCCTTTTACCGTAATTCCAGCGCTATAAATTCCCATTAATCCAGAACCCCCCAAAGGAGGTCCCGAAACAATTCTTCCATTCTCGTAAGCCTCTGTTCTTCCGCGATCCCATCTGGAGGCCATTTTCGGTACTCTGCCAGAGGGGGAATCCATCACGGAGTCCATCTTCATCAACCTTGTTGCCTCCATGATGATGTGTGAGTAGCTCCCACAGAACCTACGGGTCCATAGTAGTAGCTAGATCTCTCTCTCTCTCTTGATCTTCAATACAATGATCTCATCTGAGATCAATCCGATGTAAACTTTTGCGCTGTGTTTGTTGGGATCCGATGAATTGTGGGTTTATGATCAGATTATTCATTGAAAGTAATTGAGTCTTTTCTGAGATTTATTATGTGTGATTTTATAGCCTTGTATTTCTCTTCGATCTATCTTTCTCTTTTGGCCAATTAGATTGATTTATCTTCAGCGGGAGAGGTGCTTGGTAGTTGGTTCAATCTTGCGGTGACCTTACTCTCTGACAGGAGAAGTAGCAAGGCACGTATTGTATTGTTGCTACTAAGGGTAAAATGACGGGGTTCGAACATATTATTTGGTCTTACTTTGTCTACATTATGTCATCATGCTCCAAACATGACTCTATTTGTTATGAACTTAATACCTTAAGATGCATGCTGGATAGCGGTTGAGGGGTGGAGTAATAGTAGTAAATGCAGATGTGACGCCCCTGCTCGACCATGCACTAATCATACACGCAAATGCACACGATCAAGCCTAAGGACTCACTTGAAGATATCACAGCACAACTCTAAACACAAATAAAAGTCATACAAGCTTTATATTACAAGCCAGGGGCCTCGAGGGCTTGAATACATAAGCTCGAGTCATACAAGCATCAGCGGAAGCATCAGATATCTGAGTACAGACATAAAAGTTAAACAAGTTTGCCTTAAGAAGGCTGAGCAAAACAATGACAACTAGATCAAAAAGGCTCAGGCCTCCTGCCTGGGAGTTTCCTAAACTACTACTGGCCATTGGTCTCCACATAGTAGCAAGCTCCGTCAGGGTAGTAGTAGTCGTCGACGGGATCATCTGGCTCTGGGGCTCCATCATCTGATCGCAGCAAACGAGTATGGGGAAAAAGAGGTAGCAAAGCAACCGTGAGTACTCATCCAAAGTACTCGCAAGACTTACATCCGATCTATGCTAAGCATGCATCGGTATCAAATGAAGGGCTGTATCTGTGGACTTTACTGCAGAATTGCCAGAACAAAGCGAAAGGCCGGAATCGCCTCCCAATTTGCGCGCCTCGGCTCTATGATATAGAAACACTCCTTTTGCCATACCTTGACGGTCTCGATGAAGGTACCATCTGGCCATTCCACTCGGGGGAGTTTGCTGACCATAGCACCCCCACAGTCCGCCTGTTGGCCGTCGATGATCTTCGGCTTGATATTGAAGACCTTCAGCCATAGGCCGAAGTGTGGCCGGATCCGGAGAAAGGCTTCACAAATGATGATGAAGGCCGAGATATGGAGAAAGGAATTCGGCACGAGATCGTGGAAGTCAAGCCCGTAAAAGAACATGAGACCCCTGACGAAGGGGTGATGGGGAAATCCCAAACCTCGGAGGAAGTGGGGGATGAACACCACCCTTTCTCCCTATCGCGGCGTGGGGACGGCCTGGCCGGCCTCCGGAGCACGGTGGGCTACGTCGGCGGGGAGATATCCCGTGCCCTTCAACTCCATGATGGCGCTTTCGGTGACAACGGACGCCTCCCACTTGCCCTTGGACCCGGAACCCGCCATTGCTAAATTAGGCGGGTGGATGGAAAAGTTCTTAGGAGGGAGAGCGGATCTGGGCATTGGAGCTCAAGATATGGGGAAGG
Organism: Elymus sibiricus; assembly: GCA_039707655.1. NCBI lineage: Eukaryota > Viridiplantae > Streptophyta > Magnoliopsida > Poales > Poaceae > Elymus > Elymus sibiricus. Next base: position 312,356,386 of record CM077666.1, read on the forward strand.
CAATGGCGAAAGGGGGAAACGAGAGCGTGCGAAAGGAATAAAGGCTGCGCCCCTTTATGGGCTGTAAAAACTCACGGTCCTTTTACTGCGCCGCAGTCCCCGCCATTTCCCCATGTAACCGTGCCTTTATGCGCGCGTGGGGTGAGGCGGATTATTGATCATATCCCTTGAAAACAGGACACGATCTCCATATCGATGGAACGTGCCAATGAAAACCGCCTCGAACCGCGAATCGAGTTTGTCATAAACCAACTTGCGGTCGTGGCAAGGTGTGACCCTTCGGTAAACGTTGTCAGATGAGAACACTGTTCACGCCGAAGCGGCTAGCCTTCGGGGCTAAGTTATTATTATACTTCGTTACCGAGGTACAATTTGGCGTATGTGCGACCGGACAATGCTTGAGAATACAACTCGGAGTAATACGGGCCTGTTACCGGTGTCGCAAAGGAAAGTGAACTGGTCCACGATGCCAATGGTGTTCGGCGTCTACCTCGGCTTCGAAGACTAGTTCGGGGGCTACTGAGGGTGTCCCGGACTAGGGGGTACTCGGGCTGTCGGCCTATCTCTCGTAGGCCGGGTTGGTGGGCCGCCCTCTACGCGTCGATGGAAGGCCGGATTGTGGACGACCCCGTGCATCAGAAGGAAACCTCCGAAGACTTGGCGTCTCCTCCAAGAAACAGTTGGCATAATCGGCATGTTTGTCCCCTGATGGTAACCGACCATGTGTAACCCTAGGACCTCCTGGTCTCTATATAAACCAGATGGCCTAGTCCGTAGAAGGAGAGATATCATTACCTAGGGTTTAGCCCAGTCGATCTCGAGGTAGATCAACTCTGTAACCTTCATACAATCACATCAATACAATCAAGCAGGACGTAGGGTATTACCTCCTTGAGACGGCCCGAACCTGGGTAAACCACTGTCTCTACGTTCCCTGTTACCATCGACTCCTTGACCCATAGTTCGGATCCCCTACCCGAGATCTGCCGGTTTTGGTACCGACAGTGACCGCGGTGGGCTGGGCCTCGCCTCTATTGCACTTGGGTCACGGGCATAGTAGCTTTTCTCTTTTCTTTATTTTCTTTTGTGTCTTTCTTTTATAGTTTCTGTTTTGCATTTTCTTTTAGTATCAATTCAATTTTGTAAAATGTGCAACTTGTCTCAATATTTATGATGCAATAAACCTCACTGTCTCAAAAAGTTTGAGGGTCATTTGAAATCATTTGAATTTTAAATAAATAGGAATGGATTTAATAGTGTTGTTTTGGTCACTGTTTTTGGATGTTAGGGTAAAATTTGAAATTCAATTAATGTGAGTTTTATTTTTATAATTGCTTTGGGATTATTTGCAACATTATGAACTATTTGGTTTGCATGTTTGAAAATGTAAATATTGGACTTGCAATTTAATTTGGATTTTGAGTTTGAATTCTAAGACGATTGGCACTTGTGCTTTACAAAAGATGATGACTTGGCATTGATCATGATGGATCACCGTGGCACATTACAAGGGGGTGTTACAACTCTCCTCCTCTAAAAGAAATTCTCGTCCTAAGAATTCAAGAGGTAGAAGGAAAGAGATCGGGGTATTCATCACGAAGACGATCCTCGCGTTCCCAAGTGGCTTCATCTTCTGAATGATTCGACCACTGAACTTTAAGAAACTTGATTGCCTTCTGACGGGTTCGGCGCTCAGCTTGATCAAGAATACGGATCAGATGCTCCTTATAAGACAGGTCATCTTGCAATTCAAGCACTTCATGATCCACAGCTCGGATAGGATCCTTGAAACAGCGACGGAGCTGCGACACGTGGAAGACATCATGAACCTGAGGAAGGTTCGATGGCAATTCCAATTGATATGCCACTTCTCCACGTCTTGCGAGAATGCGGAATGGGCCAATGTAGCGAGGAGCTAGCTTGCCCTTAATTCCGAAACGGTGAGTGCCCTTCATCGTGGTGATGCGAAGATAAGCCTGTTCGCCAGGTTGATAGACCATTACCTTCTGTTTACGGTCATAATTGATCTTCTGACGAGACTGAGCAGTCTGCAAATGTTCACGAACGATACGGACTTGTTCTTCAGCGTGTTGGATAATGTCCGGACCGAAAAGCGGTCGTTCCCCAGTTTCTGACCAATTCAGAGGAGTTCGGCACTTACGTCCATAAAGAACTTCAAATGGTGCCATCTTCAGACTAGCTTGATAGCTATTATTGTAAGAGAATTCAGCATACGGGAGAGATTTCTCCCATTTCTTGTCAAAGGAGATGACACATGCGCGAAGCATATCTTCTAGCACTTGGTTGACTCGTTCAACTTGACCCTGGGACCGGGGGTGAAAAGCGGTGCTAAAGGACAGATGAGTTCCCATAGCTTCTTGGAAACTTTCCTAGAACCTTGAGGTAAAGAGGCTGCCACGGTCTGAACTGATCTCCAACGGAACACCGTGAAGTGACACAATTCTGGAAACATACAAGTCTACTAACTGACTAGCAGTGATTGTCTCCTTGACTGGCAGAAAATGAGCAACCTTTGAGAATCGGTCAATGACGACAAGAATAGCAATATGACCCTTCTGTGATCTGGGAAATCCAGTAATGAAATCCATTTCAACTTTGTCCCATTTCCATTCAGGAATAGCAAGTGGTTGCAGAGTTCCATCAGGTCTTTGATGTTCTGCTTTGATGCGACGGCAAACGTCACACTCAGTAACATAACAAGCAATGTCTCGCTGTGGCACCCCAGCTCAGAGCAACCGGTTTACCTTGCATTGCCAGCCCAGAGATAAAGTCTTCTGGCAATACACAACAACTTGGGACAGAAAACAAACGCTTTATTGATCTCTTAGCGGAAACATGGGTTTACATCTTACATGATGAGCGAGGCCAAGTGGCACACACGGTGCGGCTGCACTTATGTACATTATTTAGTATACATGGCAGGGGCCTCGATAATAAGGGAACTACTTTGCGACAGCGGAATGACGGGGTAGCGGAACTCCATTCCACAGGGACACTGTTGGAACGCGGCCTAGATTGCGAGAAACTGCTCAACGTCAACTCCTTGCACGGCTTCTCCTGCATCTGGCATGATAAGCCAGGTGAGTACTTTGAATGTACTCGCAAGCTCACAGCAAACAAAACAAGTACGACAAACAATAACAAGGAATTTAACAGATTTAATGCATGAGCATGATACTACTTAACATGAGAGGTGCACGAAACATTGCCATGGTCCTCGGGACCAACTTACCATCTCGGGGTTACCGCGTAACCACCATTCACAACTTACCAACGTGATCCTCACTTGATCACATTCATACCTTGCATAGTGATCCTCGATCACCATGTTTGCATGTGCCATCTTGTGAATCTTAGTGTGCAAGTTAATTATATCTGTTGACCCACGGTGTGACCTACTACGAACTGTGTCCATATCCGAGGACGCGGCTATCGATAGATTATACACTCTGCAGAGGTTAGTACACTGTACCCACACCACGGAATTCATGGCCTCGTGCTCCCATTCGGGTGGACCAACGACATTCCGACAAAACCAATCTATTGCATGACACTCTCCCGGCCACTCCGACAAACTCCCCTTTGGGCTATGTCCTGGGTGACCCTGATGTCAACATGTGACATCCGCCACCTCTGTGGCTGCCACCGACGTGGCCAAACAATAACATTGTCCCAAACGGGGACATCGGTATCATCAAAACTTGGGTCCTCAAGGTTGTGACTGCCTACCGGGCCAGGGTAGTGCCAGAGCACAACCTTCCCTCGTAGGAGGCACCGGCGAGAGGCATGACAATAGACCGCATTAGGGCCTCCCCATCCAGGCAAGTGTGGTTGCACTGGTGAGCTCGATTCGGTGGCACCATGACTCAATCAACAGCATGTTAAAGTTGGATTATTATCAAGTTTAACTTGAAAAGAAAATGATTCGAGCCATAGTGAATGAATGGATGCACGGGTCACGGTCATGAAATGTGAATGCATCATACTACCATATGAGCATATGACATGATTCCTACTGCACACTATCAATAAACATGTACCTTACTGCATATTAACAAACTGACAAGATTAAAGTCTATGCAAGAAGGTCTATGTAGCAAGTTATTTTAAATAGTGAATATATGATGAATTTAATTCAATTAAACCAAAGTTATTGCAATGCCATCCTTGCATATGGATGTTGTGGCTTGCCTTGGTTCAGAGGAGTGTCACAGTACTCCTGGCCTTCTTCAACACAATTAGGTTCTTCTGAAATTAAATTAAATGCAAAAAGAAAATGTCACATACTACTGTTTATTGCACCAGAAATTCTCAACAGCAAGGAAAATTCTGAAATTTGGCATACAGAAAATTTGGAATTTTACAAACCAGTAGCAAAAAGAATCATCTCATTTGGACTTATAGATAAAAAGTTATTGCAGGTCAAAGTTGAATTGGATCTGGTCAAAGTTTGATTTAAAAAGAAAAACCAGAGACGCCCACATCGAAGACGTATTTTGGGAATATGCCTTCCCATATACCGTTTCGGGCGAGCGCGGGAGAGAATGACAGGTGGGACCGCGTCTGTTTTAAAAGAGAGAGAGAGAGCGGGAACAGTGCTAGGCAGCACTGTCGTCGGCGTTTCTCCGGCGAGGAGACGTCGGCGATCACCGGAGAGGAGGGGAACGGGACGAGCTCGACGAGACGGTCACGTACGTACCCGAAGCGCAGGCTGGGGTGGTCGGACGGAGTCACGGCGATCTTCTCCAGAGACGGCAGCGGCAGAGCTGATCGGAGTCGGCGTTTCCGGCGACAATCCGGTGAGTTCTTGCTACCGTCGTGCTCAGGAGGTTGCTACGGTCTCGTTGGTGGCAGTGGTTGGAGCTGAGGAGGACTACCTTGAGTGAACGGAGGAGGGGGATCCGCGGCGGTCGCCGGCAAGGTTTGAAGGCCAGAGGCCTTCCCGGCGTTGCCCACAGCTTCTGGAGGTCGATTTGAGAGAGGAGAGGGGGTTTGGGATGGCTAGAACGGTCGGGGGAGTGCTCTATATATAGGAGGAGGCGAGGCAAGGTTCGGGCTCCGCCGGAGCTGAGCGGGAGGGCGAACTGGGGACGGTGCAGACTCGGGCGAGCTAGGGGACGACGCAGGCGTGGCCAAGCACAGCGCTCGCACGTGGGCTCGGGCGCAGGCGCACTAAGGAGGAACAGGACGCGCGTGCAAGCCACTGTGCCGTCGGGTAGCGCCGTGGCCGCTTCCGCCGTGCCCCCTTCCGGCGCCGGGGAAGGCCAGGGAGGGGCTGGGGGAGATGAATGGGTGTACCAGGAGTGGACTAGGCATGATGCGGTGGCTGGAGAGGAGAGGTTGGACGGTGGCCGATCGAACCCGACGGGCAGAGCGCGCAGAGCGCGTGTGTTGCACCCTGCCCGCACGCGGTCACCGCATGCAATGGCACGGGGGTGGCTTTTGAAGCTGCCAAATCATGTCCAACGTGTTGTCCCTTCAACGCTTTGCCAAGGAATGCGCTGGGCTTGCCAAGTGGTGCAATGGAGGTGACAAGAGGGAGCTGCAAAGTTTCTGGACAGAAACTTGCTCCAAATGCTGAGGACAAATGGCTAAGATTCTGGGGCTGGTTTTAGGCGTTTAAGCATTACTTAGGAAGGTCATTAAGTGGTAAAAATTTCAGATTAAAAAGATCAAGGAATAATATAGTTGCTTCACAAAGTGACTTTTCTGTCCAGAAGCAAAAATATTTTCCTGGGCCGAAATTTTCCAAATGACCATGGGATATTTTTGCATAGGAAGGTGAGGCATGACCCAAAGAATATTTGGGAATTTTCTAGGAATTTTCTGGGCAATAAAAATAGGGGTTGCTTCACAGCTCTGTGGGAAAATAGGCATCTTCAGAGAGAAAAAGCATATAATGCCATTAAATAAAAATACCCAATGGCATTATTATGGGAGGGATGAGGTCTAGGGAGGGTTTAAGAATGGAAGAACCCACTTGGAAGAAAATAAAAAATAAATCCAAGTGGTAAGTCCAAAAGAAATGACAGAAAACCTCAAATGCAAAACCAAATATTCAATAAATCCAAATAAAAGAAAAAAGACAAAATCCAGGGTGTTACACTCACTTCATATCAGGCCACCAGTACCGCTGACGAATGTCTTAGTACATCTTGGTACTACCCGGATGAATAGACAAAGGCGTGTCATGTTCTTCTTTCATGACATTCGCGCGTGAGTCCAGATTTTGCTTTCTGGGGACCACTAGGCGGCCTCTGAAGAACAAGGCACCATCATCATCAACGATGAAGAACGATGAATTTCCTTTGGAGATATAGCTCTTGATCTTCTCGACTTCGGAATCATACTTCTGCCTTGTCTTGATGTTGTTCTCGAGATCTGGTTCAACAACCAAGGTATTCAGATATCCTTCAGGAACTATCTCAATGTTCAGCTTTCGAAGCTCTTCATACAGAAGTGGTTGTTGTAGCTGAACCTCAAGTTCACAACAGTATGATTTATGGCTCAAGGCATCAGCCATTACGTTAGCCTTGCCAGGTGTATAAGAAATACCCAAGTCATAGTCTGTAATGGCCTCCATCCATCTTTGCGGGCGAAGGTTCAGAGATGGCTGAGTGAACAAGTACTTCAAACTTTGATGATCCGTGTAGATCTCGCAACGATTACCGAGTAGATAATGTCACCATAACTTCAATGCATAGATAACTGCTGCAAGTTCGAGATCATGCGTTGGATAGTTCTCTTCATGAGGACGCAACTGTCGAGAACCATAAGCAATCACCTTGCGCTCTTGCATTAGGACACAGCCTAATCCTTGACGGGATGCATCACAATAAATCATGAAGTCCTTGTGAGAATCAGGAGGAGCAAGCACTGGGGCAGGTGTCAGCTTGTCTTTGAGTGTCTGAAAACTTTCCTGACATTTTTCTGTCCACTCAAACTTAATGCCCTTGTGAAGCAAATCAGTCAAAGGCTTGGCAATCTTGGAGAAGTTCTCGACAAAACGGCGGCAATAGCTTGTGAGTCCGAGAAAACTTCTGACTTGCTTGACATTCTTCGGAGGAGTCCATTCAAGAATAGCCTGAACTCGTTCTGGGTTAACAGCAATGCCATCTTTGGAAATCACGTGGCCGAGATATGTCATTTCAGATAACCAGAACTCAGACTTGGAATACTTGGCATACAGTTGATGTTCACGCAGCTTCTCCAGTACAAGCCGAAGATGTTCAGCATGTTCTTCTTCATTCTTCGAATATATAAGGATATCATCCAGATAAACCACGACGAACTTGTCGAGGTAATCCATGAAGATGTAGTTCATTAACCGAGAGAAAGTTGCTGGAGCGTTGGTTAAACCGAAGGACATGACAGTGTACTCGTAAGAACCATAGCGAGTAACGAAGGCTGTCTTCGGAATGTCCTCTTCACGAACTCGGATCTGGTGGTATCCCAATCTCAAATCAAGTTTAGAGAATACTGAGGAACCAGCAAGTTGATCATACAGATCGTTGATTCTGGGAAGCGGATACTTGTTCTGAATTGTTGCCTGGTTGATAGGTCGGTAATCTGGGACCAATCGATTCGTACCATCCTTCTTCTTGACAAAGAGAGAAGGTGCTCCCCAAGCAGAGGAACTTGGACGAATGAATCCCTTACGAAGTGACTTGTCAATTTCCTCCTTAAGTTCAAGGAGTTCATGCGGAGGCACCTTGTATGGGCGCTTGGCAATAGGAGTGGTGCCTGGTTTCAGATTGATTACGAATTCGACAGCTCTAGCAGGTGGTACTCCTGGGAGTTTCTCGGGAAAGACATCTTGAAAGCCGCAAACTACTGGGACGTTCTCTATTCCCTCAAGAGGTGAAGCATTCAATGCATTCAGAGCATATATCTGGCTCTCGGCATTCTGGACTATCTGGGCTGAATAGTTGACTGTCTGGCCAGAAGGGTGCGTGAGCTGGACTGCCTTGGCGGCACAGTCGATGAAAGCGTTATGGGCTTCTAGCCAATCAATACCGAGAATGACATCTATGTTGGATGATTTGAGGGCAACGAGAGAAGCATGGAACACTAGACCTCCAATTATAATGGGAGTACTATGGCTCACCATGGTGGCACGGCTCGGAGATCCGACGGCATGAACCGCTAAAGGAGTGGCCAAAGATTTCATAGCTAACCCATGCAACTGAGAAAACGGTTGGGACACAAAGGAATGTGATGCCCTGGAATCAAAGAGAACAGATGCTCTAACTGAATTAACTGGGAGAGTACCCATCACAATTTTAGAGGCCTCATGAGCTTCTTCCATTTTGACATGAGTGACCTGGCCACGAACCATAGCAGACGGCCTGGCATTACAGCTTCTGAAACGACGGTTTCGACAGCTCTTCTTGCGACCAACAGAAGGACGTGGTGCATCCTGAGGCTGATCTGGGAAACAGTTGATAGTAAGGTGCCCTGACTGTCCACACTTGCGGCATAAACCATCATTATGGGGAGGAGCCATAGTATTGGGCTGTCCACCCTGAATCGTTAGCTGTCTCGGCGGCGAAGGCAGATGAGGTGCGACATAAGACGGCCTTGGTGTTGGAGCAGGTCGGTGATGAACATTGTGCGGAATCCAGACTTGACGTTTCTGAGCAGGCTGACCTGATGTTGGGAAAACATCTCGAGTACGCTTAAGCGACTCCTGGTACTCAGTCAGACCAGTTTCAGTTCGGAAAGCTTGGCTGACAAGCATTGCAAAGTCTGCACAATCATGGGCAACAAGTGCTAGCTTTATATCGGGACGCAATCCTTCACGGAATTTCTCCTGCTTGCGAGCGTCAGTGCAGACGTCATCCTCAGCATAGCGGGATAAATCAAGGAATTTCCTCTGATATTCATCAATAGTCATCTTGCCCTGTGTGAGTTTGCGGAATTCCTTCTTCTTCTGGTCCATTAGACCTTGTGGAATGTGTCGTGCACGGAAGGCCGACTGAAATTCCTGCCAAGTGGTTACGGTTCTAACAGGCAGCATACGCCTGTGGCTTTCCCACCATTGAGCAGCTGAACCCCTCAGGTGATACGTCGCATAGGTGACGTAACTATCAGGGAGAACATTAGCCGACTCCATCTGAAAGGCGATGTCACGGAGCCAATCATCAGCATCCATAGGATTAGATGAGTTGCGGAAAGTGGACGGATTGAGGCGCACGAATTCTTGCAGAGTTATTGGGGCAGACTGTTGCTGAGCATTCTGAGTCGGAAATTGGGCCATTACAGCAGTCATACACTGACGATTCAGCTCAAACTGTTGCATCATTGCGGCAATATAGGGTTGAGGTGGAGGATCGTCAGCCATCCTGCTTTAACAACAAGGGTAGTTTAGCAAGAACAACTGCAAGTGTACGGAGTCATTCATGACATAACATGATCAATGAACAAGAAGTGCATTAGGTTCATATTAGTAGTCATTAAAGACATACAGATCCATGCACAGAGTTGGATACAAACGGACAGCACGAGTTCGGAAACACTCGCAGCTAGACAAACTAGGCGGCACGCAGGCACGCGGTGGAGAGATACAAGAATGAGACATAGCAAAGGCTACATCAACGTCGAAGAAAACTACTGGAGCGAGGAATCTGCAAGTGACAACGCAGGGTGCCCTCGATAAAAGGATCCTGCAGTCCGTGAACATTGTGAAGCAGAACCTGTCCCACAATTCGAAGAAGGGTTGATTCAAATCTCCGGGTGGATGTGATCACGAGAACCTAATGTTAGTGTTAGTAAAATCTTTAACCCGGATAGGGGAGAGATCAGAGTTCTAGAGTAAAGGAGAGGAATAAAAGATCCCAATCCCATCCATTGGCGACGTGGGCCCGTAAGCCACACAGCCATGTTAGTAAAACAGTTTTCCAAAGACTAGACTCAACTTCGGCCAAGGAGTTAGAAAGGGGGTTCCTAGAGGCAGTCGGCTCTGATACCAACTTGTGACGCCCCTGCTCAACCGTGCACTAATCATACACGCAAATGCACATGATCAAGCCTAAGGACTCACTTGAAGATATCACAACACAACTCTAAACACAAATAAAAGTCATACAAGCTTTATATTACAAGCCAGGGGCCTCGAGGGCTCGAATACATAAGCTCGAGTCATACAAGCATCAGCGGAAGCATCAGATATCTGAGTACAGACATAAAAGTTAAACAAGTTTGCCTTAAGAAGGCCGAGCAAAACAACGACAACTAGATCGAAAAGGCTCAGGCCTCCTGCCTGGGAGTCTCCTAAACTACTGCTGGCTGTTGGTCTCCACGTATTAGCAAGCTCCGTCGGGGTAGTAGTAGTCGTCGACGGGATCATCTGGCTCCAGGGCTCCATCATCTGATCGCAGCAAACGAGTATGGGGAAAAAGAGGTAGCAAAGCAACCATGAGTACTCATCCAAAGTACTCGCAAGACTTACATCAGATCTATGCTAAGCATGCATCGATATCAAATGAAGGGCTGTATCTGTGGACTTTACTGCAGAATTGCCAGAACAAAGGGGAAGGCCTAGCCTATCGAAGACTAGCATCTTGCAGCGTCTTGCAGCATTAGAAGAGTGTAGATTAGTAGCATATGATAAAGCAACAAGCATGTAGTAGCAAAGCCCAGAGATCCTTCCTCGACTCCCTGCGAGAAAGCGATCCCGGAGCTTACAATTAATTAACATGTATCCAGTTCAAGTTATAGTAGATCGGGATACAACACTGAGCATCCTGTTACCGTGGACACGGCTATTCGAATAGATAACTTCCCTGCAGGGGTGCAGTACTGTTACCCAACACGCTCGATTAACTCTAGCCGGACACACTTTTCTCGGTCAAGCCCGGCCTCGGCTAATCGACACGACGTAGTCCTACCTAGGCTCCGCAGAGAGGTCCCCGCCGGTCTACATCCTAAGCACTCAGGGGTCTTGGGCCCATCGCCCTTCGCACTCCGGGTCGTTGTGAGGACGGTGGATACCAGCGCCACCCCTCTCCTGGATGGCACGATCCGACCGTGCCACAATGCTGAACTAGACGTCTGACAGAGCTTTCGGCTGATACATACGGTGCCGAGGGCCCCATTAAACCATTATCCCGCGTGGTGGTAGTGCGCATAGGCCAGTGGCCAACTCAGATCAAATACCCAAATCCATTAAGCGTATTATTAGTAGCTCACGGACACGAACAGAGCTCAAGGATTCACCTCCGACTCCCTGTCGCACCGACTTGGTAACCCGCGGTCCAACGAGCAGGGACCAGGCCCACCTCTCTCCTAGGTGGTCTCCACCTGCCCTGTCGTTCCGCCACAATTTCACTCGCGGGCGCTCTCCGGGCCAACCCGACTTTTGTATTCACTCGCGGGTGCTCTTGGAGTCGACCCGACTTTGGTAAGGAGCTGTCGGGACTCAGGTCCATCTCTTACTGTAGGGTACCACCTGCCCTTCAGCCCCCGTAACAACATAGTAACATAATAGTGTAAGCATTCCCGCGATCCTTGCCCAAAGGGGATCACGACCCGATAATCTAGCTAGCAACACGGACAAGGGTGCGGGGCCACTGATGGATCACTAACCAAGCTATACTAAGCATATAGGATATACAGGTACAGTAACAATAGCAGGTTACAAAAGCAGGCTATGCATCAGAATAGGAGTTATCGAATACAGTAGCAAAATCTAATGCAAGCAAGAGAGGGAAAGAATGGGTGATATAGGTATGATCAAGGGATTTGCTTGCCTGGAAGCTCTGCGGTAAAAGAGGGGTCATCAGTGGGGTAGCAATCCTCGGGGGCAACGTCGGTCTTGGGGTCTACCGAAGAGAAGAGGGGGAGGAAACAGATAAATACATAGCAAACAAATGCACTCACAGAGCATGACATGGTAATATGCAATGCAGGGGTGACCTAATGCATCTCTAAGCAATTGTAGTTAACCTAGGAATTAAACTGGAATTATTATCCGGTATTTAGGCACTATTCATCTGCCAGAAACAGGCCTAAAGTTACAGGTTCTCCTACGCAGAGGGCTCTAACATGCATGCAGATGACATATTCGGATTCGCTGGATTTTTCTTATCATTTTTCATATATAAATTATTTTCATCCGACTTACGGTTTATTTTATATGATTTTTCAAAGTTTTAATCATTTTCTGGAACTTCTGAAATTAATTTAATTTCGAGATAAATTATATGTTAAATGCTATGGGTACACAGAAAGTGTACCCACAGATGCGCTTGTGTGGCTGACAGCGGGCCCAGTCAACTGCACAGTCAGTAGTTGACTGGGTCAAAGTTGACTGGACAGTGGGTCCAGTGGGACCCACCTGTCATGGACTGGGGGTGCCCAGTCAATAATTGACTGAGTCAACTGGGTCCAGTGGGACCCATTTGTCAGTGAGTCATTTAATTAAAACAGTTTTTATTAGATTAACTAATCCGCGTGGGGCCCGGCTGTCATACACTGTGGGGCTAATTAGGGGGTGTCTAATTAGTGGCTAATGACTGCCACGCCACCGGATTTTCGCCGGCGACGAGCTACAGTGCGACGGCGACACGGTAGCTCGCCAGAAATGGCGTACAGGGGACCGTTCGATGCGCGGGTGGGTCCGCTCGAACGCCCGTGCGACGGCGCTTCGAATGGTGGTGGTGGCACGGCCGGGGGTGGCCTGTAGTGGCATCGGCGACAAGGTCTATGGCGATGGGGCTCCGGTGGCGCTCGGTTTCGTCGCTAGAGCGCGCGGGTGAGCGAATGAAGTGGCTAGCATGGTCCTACGTGACGCGGTGAGGCTGATGGTCACACGTAGGTGACCAAATGGTCACCGGAGCAACTCCGGTGACCAACGAGGCGGCGGCGCGTTCGGTCTGCTTGGGATCATGCGCTAGAGCTCGGGATTGATAGTGAGAGGAGAGGGGAAAAGGAGAGGAGCTCACTGGGAGCCCGCAGGTGTGCTCAGCGTGCTCGAGGAGGGCCTGTGGTGGACGCAATGGCGGTGGTGATCTCCGGTAGCCGAGGTCGAAGACGAGGGGGAATCGGTCAATGTGACGGCGTAGGGGTCGAGCTCGAGGTCGGGGACGAAGTAGAGGAGGCAGGCAGAGCTCCCGGCGAGATCTCAGCTGATGAGGACGACGGGGGCATGGACGCGTTCTGGATCGAGGAGAGGAACGAGGGGAGGGGGCGAACCGAGCTAGGGTTTCGCCAGGGGGGTGCGCGGGGGAGGCCTTATCCACCCACGGCGAGCGGCAGGGCCGCTGTCGAGCGCGCGCGAGGGGGGGGAGCCCGAGCGCTTGCGCGCGTCCTGTGGCGACAGCGGCGCGGGAGTGAGCAGGAGGTTGAGGGTGACCGCGGTGGGCTGGGCCGCGCCTCTGTTGCACTTGGGCCACGGGCACAGTAGCTTTTCTCTTTTCTTTATTTTCTTTTATGTCTTTCTTTTATAGTTTCTGTTTTGCATTTTCTTTTAGTATCAATTCAATTTTGTAAAATGTGGAACTTGTCTCAATATTTATGATGCAATAAACCTCTCTGTCACAAAAAGTTTGAGGGTCATTTGAAATCATTTGAATTTTAAATAAATAGAAATGGATTTAATAGTGCTGTTTTGGTCACTGTTTTTGGATGTTAGGGTAAAATTTGGAATTCAATTAATGTGAGTTTTATTTTTATAATTGCTTTGGGATTATTTGCAACATTATGAACTATTTTGTTTGCAAGTTTGAAAATATAAATATTGGACTTGCAATTCAATTTGGATTTTGAGTTTGAATTCTAAGACGATTGGCACTTGTGCTTTACAAAAGATGATGACTTGGCATTGATCATGATGGATCACTGTGGCACATTACAAGGGGGTGTTACAGCAGATGGATGTCGGTCTACTTGTCTCAGACGTAATGCCTATATATTGATCATGCCATGAATAACGTGATAACTATGCGCTTTTCTATCAATTGCCCAACAGTAATTTGTTTACCCACCATTGTTATGCTCATGAGAGAGATGCCTCTAGTGAACGCTATGGCCCCTGGGTCCATTCACTTTATATTTACTAAAACCCTAAAAATCCTTGCTGCAATTTATTTTCTTTTGCAATTTATCTATCTATAACTATCAGAATTAATCCTTGCAATTAACGAGTACAAGGGCATTGACAACCCTCTTGCCCGCGTTGGGTGCAAGTATTTGTTGTGTGTATGTGCAGGTACTGTTGACATTTGTTTGCGTGTGTCTCCTACTGGTTCGATAACCTTGGTTCTTAACTGAGGGAAATACTATCTGCTACTATACTACATCACCCTTCCTCTTTGGGGAAATCCCAACGCCTATCACCAGTAGCACTGTGTGCAAGTCATATATATGAAAATTGTAAGAAGCACACAGACCATGATCTGCAGAAAAGGTTTTGGAGATGTGCTAAATCACCTAACAGAGTTATATTCAACTATAACAGAACAAGGCTAGCACAATTCACAGTGGAGGGGAAAAATGATATGATGAACACGGATATTATTCATCGAAGCAGAGCCTATATGAAGTTGGGTTCCGATTGTGACTCTGTGGACAACAACATGTGTGAATCATTCAACAACTACATCCTATTAGCAAAATATTTGGCCATTATCTCTATGCTGGAGTGCAATAGATGCAAGATCATGGTAAGAATTCAGGAAATCAGAGCAAAAAAGCCAGTGAAGTGGGTTGGAACAATTTGTCCCAACATCTTCAAAAAAGCTAAAGTAGAACATAAAGAGGTCTGGGAAGTACCATGTCCTATGGAATGGAAAAGAAGGATTTGAAGTGCATGAACATGAGAAGTTCAAATTTATAGTTAATTTGGAAAACTAGACATGCACATGCAGATACTGGCAACTATCTGGACTGCCTTGTTTGTCATGCCATCAATGCTATATACAAATGTGGTAGGAAAATAGATGATTTTATTGCAAAATGCTACTCAGTTGATGTCTTCAACAAGATTTATGAGCACTGTTTAGAACCATTGGAGGGAAAGGAGAGCTGGCCAATTTCCCCTAACCCAAAGCCACAACCACCTGGGCACATAAGTTTACGAGACCAAAAACTGAGAGAAGAGAGGATGGGGAAAACCTAAGGGAACCAAGATGTTCAAAGTGGGTGGGAAGATAACTTACAGCTCATGCAAAACACAAGGTCACAACAAAATCATCTGCAAAAATCCAGCTGATGGTGATAAGCAAGGCACAACTCAGTTAGCAAGGCATGGGGCAAAGAAAAGAGGACAAGACAAGGAGGCGTATGATGCATTGGAAGCAAAGAACGCATTTCAAGCACAACAAGTTTTTACTGAGGACAGGTAGTGTTTCAATTGGTGTGTACTTTATATTTGTAAGCACCCTGCATTACTGTACCTAACAATGTGGCTGAATGTTTTGCAGACTTCTGTGGACAAGAAGTGGAAAGGAAAAGCTATTGACAGCAGTAGATCCTGTGAAGCATACAAAAAAGAAAACCTGGAAGCCTGAAGATCTGTAAACCTAGATCATATCCTATCTCATAGCCTACACCACAACCAAGCTCACAGCAAACACCAGTAGCAAGATCTCAGCAGATCTCACGGCAAAACTCACAGTAAAGATCCGTTCCTAAGCATTGTTGGCTCAATCGTGCTGCTTACAAGGAGGCACTGCAGAGCAAGAAAAATCCTGGGATATGATTGTCCTTTTGTTACCTTATTCCATTTTTGTGACATTGTACTCTATTGCCATAATTAGCATATGGCACATTAGATTGTAGTTTTTGCTATAATTGGCATACTCTTCTATTGGCAATAAGGAGTACAATTCTTGAATGATCTTCTTTTGGCAATAAGTACTACTATTGCTATTACTTGCATGCTCTTCTTTTGGCAATAAGTAATACATGTTCAATTCATAAGTTAAAAATATAACATCTTCAGTTAAAGATATAACTTGAACATCTTCAGTTAAAGATATAACATCTTTCCAAACCAGGTACTGAAAATACTAAAAATACCGAAAGACATAACTTGAACGTACCTCAATTCTTAACATACCATAGCATAGATCACCATCATACCAAACTACTAGCTTATAGGCAGATCTATACAGCATACCTAATAGAAGTTCCTCAAAATGTGCTATATGTTGACTTATATGTAGCATACCTAACTACTTCTTGAGACCATCTTCTTCACCCCTTCTTCATCTATGAGAGGCGCGAAGAGCGGCGCGTGGCCTCCTACTTCACAGTATTCTTCTTCACAGCCTTCTTCTGAACCTCCTGGACAGCAGCTTCTTCGACATCAGCTTCTTCTGTTGGCTCTTCTTTCATGGCAACGCGCTCGATGAATTGCAGCTCCTCCACATCGGCGAGGTTCGCCCGGTCACCATCCACGGCCGCAACGGCGACCAGAGCGGCAACCAGAGCAATGGGCTTCTTCAAGATCATCAGAACGTCGTCAGAGCCGTCATCAGAAACGGCAATGGCTGACGACAGCTCCTGGACTGGCGGAGGCATGCTACTTGTGAACTGCGTTGGGATTTCCCCGAAGAGGAGAGGATGATGCAGTACAGTAGAGATAAGTATTTCCCTCAGTTAAGAACCAAGGTTATCAATCCAGTAGGAGAACCACACAGAACCTCATTAGCAGCATCTACACACACAAAAGCAAACACTTGCACCCAATGCAAATAAGAGGTTTGTCAATCCCCTTAGGGGTTACTTGCAAGGATTAATTCTGATAGTGATAGATAGAAAAGTAAATTGCAAAAGAAAATAAAAGTAAATAAATTGCAGCAAGGTATTTTTGGATTTTAATATATGATAAAAGTAGACCCGGGGGCCATAGTTTTCACTAGAGGCTTCTCTCTCGAACACATAGCATACGGTGGGTGAACAAATTAGTGTTGGGCAATTGATAGAAAAGCGCATAGTTATGACGATATTCAAGGCAATGATCATGTATATAGGCATCACGTCCGAAACAAGTAGACCGACTCCTACCTGCATCTAGTACTATTACTCCACCCATCGACCGCTATCAAGCATGCATCTAGGGTCTTAAGTATAAAACAGAGTAACGCCTTAAGCAAGATGACATGATGTAGACAAAGTAAACTCAAGCAATATGATTAAACCCCATCTTTTTATCCTTAAGGGAAACAATACAAATACGTGTCTTGCCCCTTTCTGTCACTGGGATATAGAACACCGCAAGATTGAACCCATCACAAAGCACCTCTCCCATTGCAAGATAAATCAATCTAGTTGGCCAAACCAAACGGATAGATCGGATAGAAATACAAAGCTATAACAATCATTCATAAAAGAGTTCAGAGAAGACTCAAATATTTCTCATGAATAATCTGATCATAAACCCACAATTCATCGGATCCCAACAAACACACCGAAAAAGAAGATTACATCGAATAGAACTCCAAGAACATCGAGGAGAACATGGTATTGAAGATCAAAGAGAGAGAAGAAGCCATCTAGCTACTAGATATGGACCCGTAGGTCTGTGGTAAACTACTCACACATCATCGGAAGGGCAGCAAGGTTGATGTAGAAGCCCTCCGTGATCGATTCCCCCTCCGGCAGAGTACCGGAAAAGGCCTCCAGATGGGATCGTGGAAGAACAGAGACTTGCGGCGGTGGAAAGGTTTTCTCTTTTGTCTCTCTGGTATATTGGGAATATTTTGGAATTTATAGTGCTGGAATTAGGTCAAGAGGTGCCACGAGGGGCCCACAAGCCTGGGGGGCGCGCCTACCCCCCCCCCCCTAGGCATGCCTCCCGAGCTTGCCACCTCCTCGTGACTTGTCTGGTCTTCTCCCGAAGCTTCTAGGGTCCCTTCTAGTCTAGAAAAAATTAATCCAAAGTTTTTTCTTCGTTTCGACTCCGTTTGATAATGATTTTCTGAAAAGGCAAAAACAGGCAAAAAACAGCAATTGGCACTGGGCACTAGGTTAATAGGTTAGTCCAAAAAAATTATATAAAATTGCATATAATTGCATAATAAACATCCAAGATTGATACTATAATAGCATGGAACAATCAAAAATTATAGATACGTTGGAGACGTATCAAGCATCCCCAAGCTTAATTCATGCTCGTCCTCAAGTAGGTAAATGATAAAAACAGAATTTTTGATGTGGAATGCTACCTAACATGTTTCATCATGTAATTCACTTTTACGGTATAATATTAAGATCCGAATGATTCAAAGTAATAGTCTATAATTTGATATAAAGACATCAATACTCAGGCATGCTAACAAATAATCATGTCTTTCAAAATAAAAATGCTAAAGAAAGTTATCCCTACAAAATCATATAATCCTATCATGCTCCATCTTCTTAACAGAAAGTATTTATCATGCAATACCCCGATGACAAGCCGAGCAATTGGTTCATACATTTTAACACGCCTCAGCTTTTTCAACCCCCACGCCATACATGAGCGCAAGCCATGGATATAGCACTATGGGTGGAATACAATGTGGTGGTAGAGATTAATAAGAGGAAATCAAAAGAAGAAGATAGTCTCACATAGACGCGGCTAATCAACAGGCAATGGAGATGCCCATCAATTGATGTCAATGCGAGGAGTAGGGATTGCCATGCAACAGATGCACTAAGAGCTATAAGTGTATTCAAGATCAAAATAAAAATGAAGTGGGTGTGCATCCAACTTGCTGGCTCATGAAGACCTCGGGCATTTGAGGAAGCCCATCGTCGGAATATACAAGCCAAGTTCTATAATGAAAAAGTCCCACTAGTATATGAAAGTGACAAAATTGGAGACTCTCTATATGAAAAACATGGTGCTACTTTGAAGCACAAGTATGGAAAAGGATATTAACACTGCCCCTTCTCACTTTTTTTCTCATTTTTTTTTCGTGGGCTCTTTTTTGCCTCTTTTTTCCTTTTTTTAATATTTATTTCCTCACTGGGACAATGCTCTCATAATGATGATCATCATACTTCTATTTACTTACAACTCAAAAATTACAACTCGATACTAGAAAAAAATATGACTCTGTGTGAATGCCTCTGGCAGTGTACCAGGATCTGCAATGATACTAGCATAACATGTATGAAAAATGATGAACGGTGGCAGAGCCACAAATACTATGTCAGCTATATGATCATGCAAAGCAATATGACAATGGTGATGTGTGTCATATAAAAAGAACGGTAGAAGTTGCATGGCAAAATATCTTGGAATAGCTATGGAAATGCCATAATAGGTAGGTATGGTGGCTGTTTTGAGGAAGATATAAGGGGGCTTATGTGACGCCCCCGGCCCGACTGTGCACTAATTATACACGCAAATGCGCACGATCAAGCCCAGGGACTCACGGGAAGATATCACAATACAACTCTAGACACAAAATGAAATAATACAAGATTTATATTACAAGCCACGGGCCTCGAGGGCTTGAATACATAAGCTCGAGGTACACAAGAGTCAGCGGAAGCATCAGTATCTGAGTACAGACATAAAAGTTAAACAAGCCTGCCTTAAGAAGGCTGAGCAAAACAATGACACTGGATCGAAAAGGAGCATGCCTCCTGCCTGGGAGCCTCCTATCTACTCCTGGTCATCGGTCTCCACGTAATAGTAGGCTCCGCCGTGGTAGAAGTAGTCGGCGGCGGGATCAGCTGGCTCCGGGGCTCCGTCATCTGGTCGCAGCATTCGGGTATGGAGGAAAAGAGGTAGCAAAGCAACCGTGAGTACTCATCCAAAGTACTCGCAAGACTTACATCAGAACTATTCTATTTATGCATCGGTGTCAAATGAATGGGCTGTATCTGAGGACTAGACTACAGAAATGCCAGAATAGAGGGGATAGCCTAGCATATCGAAGACTAGCATCTTCAGCGTCTTGCAGCATTAGAAGAGTGCAGATTAGTATCATAACATATAATAGTAAGTAATAGTAGCAATGCTCAGAGATCCTTCCTCGACTCCCTGCGAGAAAGCAATCCCGGAGCTAACATTTTATTAAGTAACACAAGTATCCAGTTCATGTTGTAGTAGATCGGGATACAACACTGAGCGTCCTGTTACCGTGGACACGGCTATTCAAATAGATAACTTCCATGTAGGGGTGCACTACTGTTACCCAACATGCTCGATTAACTCTGGCCGAACACACTTTTCTCGGACATGCCCGGTCTCGGCTGATCGACACGATGTAGTCCTACCTAGGCTCCGCAGAGAGGTCCCCGCCGGTCAACATCCTAAGTGCTCAGGGGTCTTGGGCCCATCGCCCTTTGCACTCTGCTTCGTTGTGTACAGGGTGGATACCAGCGCCACCCCTCTCCTGGATGGCGCGATCCGACCCGGCCACAATGCTGAACTGGACATCTGACAGAGCTTTCGGCTGATACATACGGTGCCGAGGGCCCCATTAATCCATTATCCCATGTGGTGGTAGTGCGTATAGGCCAGTGGCCAACTCAGATCAAATACCCAAATCCGTTAAGCGTGTTATTAGTATCTCGCGGACACGAACAGGGCTCAAGGCTCACCTCTGACACCCTGCCGCACCGACTTGGTAACCTGCGGACCAACGACCAGGAACCAGGCCCACCTCTCTCCTAGGTGGTCTCCACCTGCCCTGTCGTTCCGCCACAATAATCTCTCGTGGGTGCCCTCATGGCCAACCCGACTTCCCAAAGGACTGAGGTGAAGGTCAAAGTACCCGTGTGTCCATAACATCATGGGGAATCCGAGGAATCACCCTCGATGGATTCCCACTCGATGTAACCGTCAAGGTGAACTTGGAGGAATCACGCTCGATAAGTTCACACTTGAGGGGCTACACGACAGAGGCATCATCGGAGGTGGTGAAAGAGGAATCACCCTCGGTAACCCACAACCGATTAGCCATGCTACAGAGATATCATCGGGAGTGAGGTAGGAGGTATCACCCTCGGCACTCGATAGTAGCTCTGCAGAGTCGTACAACTAAGGGGGTGTGTGGTGTTGTGTTGGTCTCTGAACATCGATCACACTGATCGAGTTACCGGTGGTAAAGCATGGCAACAAGGACAAGGGTGTGGGGCCATTGATGGATCATTAACCAGCCTATACTAAGCATTTAGGACAATAGGTATAGTATCACCAGCAGGTTACAAAATCAGGCTATGCATCAGAATAGGAGCAATCAAATACAATAGCAAATTCTAATGCAAGCATGGGAGAGAAGGAATGGGCGATATAGGAATGATCAAGGGTTTTTGCTTGCCTGGAAGCTCTGCTGAAAAGGAGGAAGGGTCGTCGACGATGTAGTTGTACACAGGGGCAGCGTCGGTCTCGGGGTCTACCAGAGAGAAGAGGGGGAGGAAACAAATAAATACACAGCAACAAATGCAACACAGATGCATGACATGCCGGTAGCTTAGGCTAGGGGTGTCCTAATGCAGTGCTAGGTATTTTAAACGGAGCGGGAAAATATCTAGGAATATTTTCCCGGCTTTAGGCTATTATCGGACAGACGATCCGGAGGGGAAGGTTCCATGTTCATCTAGTTAGGAGTAATGGTCAAGCATTTTGATCACATATTCGGATTCGTCTTATTTTTCTGAGCATTTTTCATATATAAATTATTTTCATCCGAGTTACGGATTATTTTCTATGATTTTTCAAAGTTTTAATCATTTTCTGGAATTTCTGGAATTTACTCGAATTCATTTAATTCGAAAATCATTTAAATATTAATTGCTATGGGTACACAGAAGTGTACCCAGGAATGTGCAACAGAGG
This sequence comes from Elymus sibiricus, assembly GCA_039707655.1. Lineage (NCBI taxonomy): Eukaryota > Viridiplantae > Streptophyta > Magnoliopsida > Poales > Poaceae > Elymus > Elymus sibiricus. The sequence goes on from CM077666.1 coordinate 312,378,188, forward strand.
CTGACAGTGGGCCCCAGTTGACTGCCCAGTCAGCAGTCAACTGTGACCATTGACTGGTCAACTGCGCCCATGGGGTCCCACACGTCAGTGACTGGGCGAGCCCAGTCAGCACGGTTGACTTGGTCAACGGGGCCGTGGGGCCCAGTGGCAGCGACACAGGGGTGGGGCCCAGAGGCGCCCACGTCAGCGCCGGCGACCGGAGCGGCTCCGGCGACCAAATCGCGCGACGGCGCGCACGGGACCCCGCCGGGTGTCATCCACGGGGCACGGGGAGGAGCGCGGTTGGGCGCGTTCGAGATCTGAGGCTGCGCCGCATCCATTGGTGCTCTCGGCCGGAGCTGAAACGGCCGGAATCGACGGCGGCGTGGACCGTGGTGGACGCCGGAGTTCGGGCGTCGACGGAAACAGCGCGACAACGAGCAAATCGACCGGCGTGTGGCATCTACATCACCTATGCGAGCTAACTAAGCGGCTGGATGCACGCACGGGACCAATGGTCCACTGGAGCATCGCCGGAGGCGAGCTCTTGCGGCGGAGGGCTTCGGCCTCGGTGGCAAACGGAGCTAGGGCGATGGATTTGAATGGGGGAAGGATGGGTTTTGTTGGCGGGCTCACTGTGGTTGCAGAGGAGAAGACGGCGTGGTCGGGGAGGATTTGACGGAGACGAATTTGACGATGGCGTCGGTTGGAGCCTGAGGTGGACGACGTGATCGAAGGCGGCGATCCCGAGCCTCCGAGCTCGAACGTTGGCGCGTAGATGACGTAGAGGATGACGGCGATCCACCCGGACACGAGCGGACGGCGAACGGTGGCCGTTGGCCACGTGCACGGCGAGAGCGAGGCAACGGCGGAGCTCGGTGATGGCCCGATCTAGAACTAGAGGGCGAGGGAGTGGCGGAACTAGGGGTAGGGTTGCAGGCGGGTCGAGGGGGTCGTGTAGCCGTCGGGTGCTACAGGGGGACGTCGCCGTGTCGACATCCGCGCGGCGCCATCACGCTCGGGCGCGCGCGCAGCCGACACCTGCGGGAGGAAGGAGAAGAGGGCGCTGGTGGGCTGGGCTGCGGTGGCTAGCTAGGCCGAGTGCCAGGTAAGTGCATAGTGCTCTTTAATCTTTTTCTTTTCTGTAATTCAAATAGTTACTGTTTTGAATTTTTCTTTCGCACCAATTGAATTTTGTTGCATATGAAACTTGTACCATAAATACTTAGCAACATTATAGGGTGGCTCAAAAAGTTTGGGGTGATTTGGAATGGTGTTAATATTTTTAGAAATTGAAAAGGTCAAATAAATTGCTGCTGGTCCACTGTTTTGATTGCTAGGGTCAATTTGGAAATTCAAATAATGTGGCTTTTGTTTTTATAATTGCTTTGGGATTATTTGCAATATTATGAACTATTTTGCTTGCAAGTTTGAAGTTTTTCTAATTTCACTTGTTATTTGAATTTTGAATTTGAGTTGAATTATTTCTTAATTGCATTTCTTAGGATATAATGAGGTTGACTTGGCATCATTAGTGTGAGGTCACTGTAGCATGACACTGGGGGTGTTACAGCTTATGTGTGATAGAGCGTATCAGATTGATACGTCTCCAACGTATCTATAATTTTTTATTGTTCCATGCTATTATAGTATCAATCTTGGATGTTTTATATGCAATTATATGCCATTATATATCATTTTTTGGGACTAACCTATTAACTCAATGCCCAGTGCAGTTGCTGTTTTTTGCTTGTTTTTGTCTTTTTAGAAAATCATTATCAAAAAGAGTCCAAATGAGAAAAAAATATTGGATTAATTTTTTCTAGACCAGAAGAGACCCACGAAGCTTCGGGAGAAGACTAGAGGAGCCACGAGGGAGCCACAAGCTCGGGAAGTGCGCCCGGGGGGGTAGGGGCGCCCCCCAGGCTTCTGGGCCATTCGTAGCCCCTCCTGACCTAATTCCAGCGCTATAAATTCCCAATATACCAGAGAAACAGAAGAGAAAACCTTTCCGCCACCTCAAGCCTTTGTTCTTCCGCGATCCCATCTGGAGGACTTTTCCGGTACTCTGCCGGAGGGGGAATCGATCACGGAGGGCTTCTACATCAACCTTGCTGCCCTTCCGATGACGTGTGAGTAGTTTACCACAGACCTACGGGTCCATAGCTAGTAGCTAGATGGCTTCTTCTCTCTCTTTGATCTTCAATACCATGTTCTCCTCGATGTTCTTGAAGTTCTATCCGATGTAATCTTCCTTTGCAGTGTGTTTGTTGGGATCCGATGAATTGTGAGTTTATGATCATATTATTCATGAGAAATATTTGAGTCTTCTATGAACTCTTTTATGCATGATTGTTATAGCTTTGTATTTCTCTCCGATCTATCGATTTGGTTTGGCCAACTAGATTGGTTTATCTTGCAATGGGAGAGGTGCATTGTGATGGGTTCAATCTTGCGGTGCTCAATCCCAGTGACAGAAAGGGACATGACACGTATTTGTATTGTTGCCATTAAGGATAAAAATATGGGGTTTAATCATATTGCTTGAGTTTACTTTGTTTACATCATGTCATCTTGCTTAAGGCGTTACTCTGTTTCATACTTAATACCCTAGATGCATGTTGGATAGCGGTCGATGGGTGGAGTAATAGTAGTAGATGCAGGCAGGAGTCGGTCTACTTGTCTCGGACGTGATGCCTATATACATGATCATTGCCATGAATCTGTCATAATTATTTGCTTTTCTATCAATTGCCCAATAGTACTTTGTTTACCCACCGTATGCTATGTGTTCGAGAGAGAAGCCTCTAGTGAAAACTATGGCCCCCGGGTCTACTTTTATCATATATTAAAACCAAAAATACCTTGCTGCAATTTATTTACTTTTATTTTATTTAGTATTATAGTTTATCTATGTATCACTATCAGAATTAATCCTTGCAAATAACCGCTAAGAGGATTGACAACCCTCTTATTTGCGTTGGGTGCAAGTGTTTGCTTTTGTGTGTGCAGGTGCTGCTAAAGGGATTTTGGGTGGTTCTCCTACTGGATTGATAACCTTGGTTCTTAACTGAGGTAAATACTTATCTCTACTATACTGCATCATCCTCTCCTCTTCGGGAAAATACCAACGCAGTCTACAAGTAGCAGGAAGAATTTCTGGCACCGTTGCCGGGGAGACATCACCAAAATTTATCAAGTACCTTTGCACAAACTATCATCCACTTGCATTTATTTTATTTGCCTTTTTATTTGCATTTGCCTCTCATTTTCTTCTCCACCACTTCTAATTTTTTTTTACAAAAACACAAAAATATTTGCTTGCTTTGCTTGAAGTTGCCGTCATGTCTGAGTTTGTTATTGAAAAGCGTGAGGATTATAAAATTCCTAAGATAGAAATTCCCTAAAATTTAGACTCAAATTTTTTTAGGGAAAAATATTATTCAAGAATTATTTAATTGTACGGGAACTTTGGTTTGCAATGATACTCCAATTCTTAAAAGAACCAAAAGTTGCCGTCATGTCGTACTCATCGCACATTGCAAAGATTGTTTTATGAGTTACCTATATAAACAACCCTAAGGCTAAAAAGATAGCTACTCTTATCCTTATGAAAGATTTTGATTACATAGTGCAAGAAGCTAGAGAGATCTTTGATTTCTATATTATGAGCCAAGAAAATCCTGTCATAGATGAAATTTTATATAATGAGGAATATATGTTGAGATATGTTTTCCATGATCAACGTGCTTTTGATGAAAATACTAAAAGGGAAGTTCCTCCTCTACATATCATCCAACAAGTTTTCAATGGTATTAATCAGTAATATTCTTGGATTGTAAAAGGGAACCAACAAGGGTTTGAAGAAAGTAGCCTTAATGACCCTAAAATTTTGGTTGATGATGTGTTCCCCATTTTTTTTAAAACCTCCTGAAAATCACACACCTAAGGATGTCAAAACCAAGGATGACAACACTTGAAACTATGCATTATGCCTAGCAAGGGGCATAAAACAATAACGCTTGTTGGGAAGCAACCCAATGAATATTTTTTTTGTTTTACCTTCTGTTTTTGTGTGTTTACACAATTATAGCCTCTGTTATGATTGTGTTTTTATCTTCTAATTAGTGTTTGTGCCAAGTAATGCCTTTGGGATGATTTGGAAGATAGTATAATTGATGCTGTTTGAAAACAGAGACTTTTGCGTCCAGTGCTGGAATTTTTATTTTTTTTCTGGAGTGTCAGAACCTTCTGAATTTTAAAAAAAATATTTATATATGGATTTCCCATGTTTTCCTAATTTTTCAGAATTTTTGGAGTTACAGAAGTATGACGTTAATTCAAATCTTTACAGACTATTCTGTTTTAGACAGATTCTGTTTTTGTTGAATAGTTTGCTTATTTTGATGAATCTATGGATCATATCGGGGGGTATGAGTCATGGAGAAGTTGGAGTACAGTACAATTATGCCAATATTAAATATGAATCAATTTACAACAGTACATAAATTTGAAGATTTATTTGTTATACTAACGGATCTCACGAGGTTTCTGTTAAGTTTTGTGTGCTGAAGTTTTCAAGTTTTGGGTGAGACTACGATGGATAAAGGAATAAGGAGCGGCAAGAGCCTAAGCTTGGGGATTCCCAAGGAACACCAAGGTAATATTCAAGGAAGACTCAAGCATCTAAGCTTGGGGATGCCCCGGAAGGCATCCCCTCTTTCGTCTACAATCTATCGGTAACTCACTTGGAGCTATATTTTTATTCATCACATGATATGTGTTTTGCTTGGAGCGACTTCTGATATAGTTTGTTTGCTTTTGTTTGCTTTTTAGTTTGTCACAATCATCTTTGCTGAACACACCTTTTTGAGAGGGAGACACATTATTCGTGATTTGTTAGAATACTCTACGTGCTTCACTTATATCTTTTGAGCTAGGCAGTTGCTATAGTGCTTCACTTATATCTTTTAGAGCACGGCGGTGGTTATATTTTAAAGAAATAGTTGCACTCTCATGCTTCACTTATATCTTTTTGAGAGTCTAATGTATAGCAATGGTAATATGCACGGGTTATGAATTTGGTCCTAATATGATAGGTATTCAAGAGGGATATAATAAAAACTTTCATGTAGATCACTGAATATGATAAGTTTGATTCCTTGCAATAGTTTTGCGATATTAAGATGGTAATATGTGGGAGGTGCTAGTAGATAATTGTGGTTTAGTAAGAATATTGGTGTTAAGGTTTGTGATTCCCGAAGCATGCACGTATTATTTGTCGTCATGCTAAGAAGTTGGAGCATGATTTATTCTTGATTGTCTACCTTATGAGTGGCGGTCGGAGACGAGCGATGGTCTTTTCCTAACAAACTATCCCCCTTGGGGCATGCGTAGTAGTACTTTGCTTCAAGGGCTAATAAACTTTCACAATAAGTATGTGAGTTCTTTATGACTAATGTGAGTCCATGGATTATACGCACTCTCACCCTTCCGCAATTTGCTAGCCTCTTCGGTACGGTGCATTGCCCTTTCTCACATCGAGAGTTGGTGCAAACTTCACCGGTGCATCCAAACCCCGTGATATGATACGCTCTATCACACATAAGCCTCCTTATATATTCCTCAAAACAGCCACCATACCTACCTATCATGGCATTTCCATAGCCATTCCGAGATATATTGCCATGCAACTTCCACCGTTCTGTTTTTATGACACACATCGTCATTGTCATATTGCTTTGCATGATCATATAGCTGACATAGTATTTGTGGCTCAGCCACCGTTCATCATTTTTTATACATGTTACACTAGTATCATTGCACATCCTGGTACACCACCAGAGGCATTCATATAGAGTCATATTTTGTTCTTGTTTTGAGTTGTAATTTTCTTTTGAGTTGTATGTAAGTAGAAGTATGATGATCATCATTATTAGAGCATTGTCCCAGTGAGGAAATAAAAAAAGAGAGAAAAAGAGAGGCCAGAAAGAGCCCGCAAAAAAAAGAGAAAAAAAAGAAAAGAAAAATAAAAAAAAGAGAAAGAAAAAAAATGAGAGAAAAAGTGAGAAGGGGCAGTGTTACTATCCTTTTCCGTACTTGTGCTTCAAAGTAGCACCATGTTTTTCATATAGAGTCTCCTATTTAGTCACTTTCATATACTAGTGGTAATTTTTCATTATAGAACTTGGCATGTATATTCCGATGATGGGCTTCCTCAAATGCCCGAGGTCTTCATGAGCAAGCAAGTTGGATGCACACCCACTTAGTTTTCATGTTGAGCTTTCATACACTTATAGCTCTTAGTGCATCCGTTGCATGGTAATCCCTACTCCTCGCATTGACATCAATTGATGGGCATCTCCATAGCCCGTTGATTAGCCTCGTCGATGTGAGACTATCTTCTTATTTTTGACTTCCCCTTATTAATCCCTACCACCATATTCTATTCCACCCATAGTGCTATATCCATGGCTTGCGCTCATGTATTGCGTGGGGGTTGAAAAAGCTGAAGCGCGTTAAAAAGTATGAACCAATTGCTCGGCTTGTCATCGGGGTAGTGCATGATAAGTATTTTGTGTTAAGAAGATGGAGCATGACAGGATTATATGATTTTGTAGGGATAACTTTCTTTAGCATGTTATTTTGAAAGACATGATTGTTTATTAGTATGCCTGAGTATTGATGTCTTTATGTCAAACAATAGACTATTGCTTTGAATCATTCGGATCTTATTATTCATACCGTAAGAGAGATTACATGATGAAATATGTTAGGTAGCATTCCACATCAAAAATTCTGTTTTTATCATTTACCTACTCGAGGACGAGTAGGAATTAAGCTTGGGGATGCTTGATACGTCTCCAACGTATCTATAATTTTTGATTGTTCCATGCTATTATAGTATCAATCTTGGATGTTTTATATGCCATTATATATCATTTTTTGGGACTAACCTATTAACTAGTGCCCAGTGCCAGTTGCTGTTTTTTGCTTGTTTTTGTCTTTTCAAAAAATCATTATAAAAAAGATTCCAAATGAGAAAATAACTTTGGATTAATTTTTTCTAGACTAGTAGAGACCCACGAAGCTTCGGGAGAAGACCAGAGGAGCCACGAGGGAGCCACAAGCTCGAGAGGCGCGCCCTGGGGGTAGGGCGCGCCCCCCATGCTTGTGGGCCCCTCGTAGCCCCTCCTGACCTAATTCCAGCGCTATAAATTCCCAAATATTCCCAATATACCAGAGAGACAGAAGAGAAAACCTTTCCGCCACCGCAAGCCTCTGTTCTTCCGTGATCCCATCTGGAGGCCTTTTCTGGTACTCTGCCGGAGGGGGAATCGATCACGGAGGGCTTCTTCATCAACCTTGCTGCCCTTCCGATGATGTGTGAGTAGTTTACCACAGACCTACGGGTCCATAGCTAGTAGGTAGATGGCTTCTTCTCTCTCTTTGATCTTCAATACCATGTTGTCCTCGATGTTCTTGGAGTTCTATTCGATGTAATCTTGTTTTGCGGTGTGTTTGTTGGGATCCGATGAATTGTGGGTTTATGATCAGATTATTCATGAGAAATATTTGAGTCTTCTATGAACTCTCTTATGCATGATTGTTATAGCTTTGTATTTCTCTCTGATATATCTGTATGGTTTGGCCAACTAGATTGACTTATCTTGCAATGGTAGAGGTGTTTTGTGATGGGTTCAATCTTGCGGTGTTCTATATCCCAGTGACAGAAAGGGACAACACATGTATTTGTATTGTTTCCATTAAGGATAAAAAGATGGGGTTTAATCATATTGCTTGAGTTTACTTTGTCTACATCATGTCATCTTGCTTAAGGCGTTACTCTGTTTCATAGTTAATACCCAAGATGCATGCTGGATAGCGGTCGATGGGTGGAGTAATAGTAGTAGATGCAGGCAGGAGTCGGTCTACTTGTCTCGGACGTGATGCCTATATACATGATCATTGCTATGAAACCGTCATAATTATTTGCTTTTCTATCAATTGCCTAACAGTAATTTGTTTACCCACCGTATGCTATGTGTTCGAGAGAGAAACCCTAGTGAAAATTGCCCCCTGGTCTACTTTATCATATATTAAAACCAAAAATACCTTGCTGCAATTTATTTACTTTTATTTCATTTAGTTTTTTAGTTTATCTATCTATCACTATCAGAATTAATCCTTGCAAATAACTGCTAAGAGGATTGACAACCCTCTTATTTGCGTTGGGTGCAAGTGTTTGCTTTTGTGTGTGCAGGTGCTGATAAAGGAATTTTGCGTGGTTCTCCTACTGGATTGATAACCTTGGTTCTTAACTGAGGGAAATACTTATCTCTACTATACTGCATCATCCTCTCCTCTTCGGGGAAATACCAACGCAGTCTACAAGTAGCACATATCACGGGGTTTGGATGCACCGGCGAAGTTTGCACCGACTCTCGAGGTGAGAAAGAGCAATGCACGGTATCGAAGAGGCTAGCAAATTGCGGAAAGGTGAGAGTGCGTATAATCCATGGACTCACATTAGTCATAAAGAACTCACATACTTATTGCGAAAGTTTATTAGACCTTGAAGCAAAGTACTACTATGCATGCCCCTAGGAAAAGACCATCGCTCGTCCCCGACCGCCACTCATAAGGTAGACAATCAAGAATAAATCATGCTCCAACTTCTTAGCATAACGACAGATCATACGTGCATGCTTCAGGAATCACAAACCTTAACACCAATATTCTTACTAAACCACAATTATCTACTAGCACCACCCACATATTACCATCTTAATATCGCAAAACTATTGCAAGGAATCAAACTTATCATATTCAGTGATCTACATGAAAGTTTTTATTATATATCCCTCTTGAATACCTATCATATTAGGACCAAATTCATAACCTGTGCATATTACCATTGCTAGTTATTAGACTCTCAAAAATATATAAGTGAAGCATGAGAGTGCAACTATTTCTTTAAAATATAACCACCGCCGTGCTCTAAAAGATATAAGTGATGCACTAGAGCAACTGCCTAGCTCAAAAGATATAAGTGAAGCACATAGAGTATTCTAACAAATCACGAATAATGTGTGTCCCCATCAAAAAGGTGTGTTCAGCAAAGATGATTGTGGCAAACTAAAAAGCAAACAAAAGAAAGCAAACTATAGCACAAGACGCTCCAAGTAAAACACATATCATGTGATGAATAAAAATATAGCTCCAAGTGATGTACCGATAGATTGTAGACGAAAGAGGGGATGCCATCCGGGGAAACCCCAAGCTTAGACGCTTGAGTCTTCCTTGAATATTACCTTCGGGTGCCTTGGGCATCCCCAAGCTTAGGCTCTTGCCGCTCCTTATTCCTTTATCCATCATAGTCTCACCCAAAACTTGAAAACTTCAGCACACAAAACTCAACAGAAACCTCGTGAGATCCATTAGTATAACAAATAAATCTTAAACTTTAGGTGCTGTTGTAAATTGATTCATATTTAATATTGCATAATGCTACTGTACTCCTACTTCCCCATGGCTCATACCCCCCCGATACGATCCAAAGATTCATCAAAATAAGCAAACTATGCAACAAAAACAGAATCTGTCTAAAACGGAGCAGTATGTAAAGATCTGAATTAAAGTCATACTTCTGTAACTCCAAAAATTCTGAAAAATAAGGACAACGTGGGCAATTCATATATCAATAATGTGTAAAAAATCAGAATTTTATAATGCTCCAATACAGAAAGAATTTCCAGAACTATGCGCAAAAGTTTATGTTTTCAAACAGCATCAATTATACTATCTTCCAAATCATCCCAAAGGCATTACTGGGCACGAACACTAATTAAAAGATAAAAACACAATCATAGCAGAAGCTATAATTGTTTAAACACACAAAAACAGAAAGTAAAACAAAAAATTAAAATACACATTGGGTTGCCTCCCAACAAGCGCTATCGTTTTATGCCCCTAGCTAGGCATAATGCATAGTTTCAAGTATTGTCATCCTTAGTTTTTGCTAATTTAGGTGGGTTGTTCTCAAAACCGGGAGGCTCTTTGTGTTTCCCATTACTATCAGAAAATAAGACAATTCTATTGTCTAAAGTGTCTAGACGCTTGTTCCAAATAGTAAGAAGATTATTCATGCGATTGAGATTACCACTAACATTTTTAAGAGGCTCATTAGACTTTTGTAACTCAACCAATTTTTTTCTGCATGTCACCTAATTTTTCCAAAATTTGAATCCCTTCTTGGGTATAACTAAATCCTTTCTGCAAGGGTGGAGTTCCCACCATTCCTTCTATTATTTCATAAGCAGTATTAGGATCACTATCAATGAAATTTCCTTTAGTGACAAAATCCAAGAGTTATCTATTTGGCATAGTTATCCCAACATAAAAGTTTCGGAACAAAATTTTCATATCCCCTTTTATGGTGCAAACACAATAAGATTCCATTATCCTATACCAAGCATCTTTTAAATTTTCTCCTTGTTTCTGTTTGAAGTAAAGAACTTCAAAGTACGGAGACAAAGAAGGGATGGTAATACTAGTCATAATGACAAGGCAAGCAAACTAGCAAGCAAGCAAATAAAAATATTTTTGTGTTTTTGTAAAATTGTTTTAGAAGTGGGGGAGATTAAAACGAGAGGCAAATGAAAATAAAAGGCAAATGAAAATAAGAGCAAGTGGATGAGAGTTTGTGCGAAGGTACTTGATAGGTTTTGGTGATGTCTCCCTGGCAACGGCGCCAGAAATTCTTCCTGCTACGTGTGAACTGCGTTGGGATTTCCCCGAAGAGGAGAGGATGAGGCAGTACAGTAGAGATAAGTATTTCCCTCAGTTAAGAACCAAGGTTATCAATCCAGTAGGAGAACCACACAGAACCTCGTTAGCAGCACCTGCACACACAAAAGCAAACACTTGCACCCAACGCAAATAAGAGGATTGTCAATCCCCTTAGCGGTTACTTGCAAGGATTAATTATGATAGTGGTAGATAGAAAATTAAATTGCAAAAGAAAATAAAAGTAAATAAATTGCAGCAAGGTATTTTTGGATTTTAATATATGATAAAAGTAGACCCGGGAGCCATAGTTTTCACTAGAGGCTTCTCTCTCGAACACATAGCATACGGTGGGTGAACAAATTACTGTTGGGCAATTGATAGAAAATCGCATAGTTATGACAATATTCAAGGCAATGATCATGTATATAGGCATCACGTCTGAAACAAGTAGACCGACTCCTGCCTGCATCTACTACTATTACTCCACCCATCGACCGCTATCCAGCATGCATCTAGGGTATTAAGTATAAAACAGAGTAACGCCTTAAGCAAGATGACATGATGTAGACAAAGTAAACTCAAGCAATATGATTAAACCCCATCTTTTTATTCTTAATGGAAACAATACAAATACGTGTCTTGTCCCTTTCTGTCACTGGGATATAGAACACCGCAAGATTGAACCGATCACAAAGCACCTCTCCCATTGCAAGATAAATCAATCTAGTTGGCCAAACCAAACGGATAGATCGGAGAGAAATACAAAGCTATAACAATCATGCATAAAAGAGTTCAGAGAAGACTCAAATATTTCTCATGAATAATCTGATCATAAACCCACAATTCATCGGATCCCAACAAACACACCATAAAAGAAGATTACATCGAATAGAACTTCAAGAACATCGAGGAGAACATGGTATTGAAGATCAAAGAGAGAGAAGAAGCCATCTAGCTTCTAGCTATGGACACTTAGGTCTGTGGTAAACTACTCACACATCATCGGAAGGGCAGCAAGGTTGATGTAGAAGCCCTCTATGATCGATTCCCCCTCCGGCAGAGTACCGGAAAAGGCCTCCAGATGGGATCGTGGAAGAACAGAGGCTTGCAGCGGCGGAAAGGTTTTCTCTTCTGTCTCTCTGGTATATTAGGAATATTTTGGAATTTATAGCGCTGGAATTAGGTCAAGAGGTGCTACGAGGGGCCCACAAGCCTAGGGGGTGCGCCTCCCAAGCTTGTCGCCTCCTCATGACTCGTCTGGTCTTCTCCCGACTCTTCTAGGGTCCCTTCTGGTCCAGAAAAAATAAATCCAAAGTTTTTTCTTCATTTGGACTCCGTTCGATAATGATTTTCTAAAAAGGCAAAAACAGTCAAAAAAAATAGCAACTGGCACTGGGCACTAGGTTAATAGGTTAGTCCCAAACAATGATATAAAATTACATATAATTGCATAATAAACATCCAAGATTGATACTATAATAGCATGGAACAATCAAAAATTATAGATACGTTGGAGACGTATCAAGGCACGGTGTGCACCTTGTAGTCGAGGTCGACCGCCACGGGTAGTGCGATGACGGTGTCGTTGACACGCTCCGCCCGTGAGGAGACGCGATGGGGATCCGCCTCCGTTTGCCTGCATGGTGTGGCACTAGCACTAACCGACGAACACTGCATCTCTCTCAAACTCTACATCTATCTGATACTGTAACTTGCAGTTGCTTCTCTGAAACTAAAACTTGCGTTTCTGAAACTACTGAAAATACATCTCTGAAAATCATAAGATCGGCACTTCACAACCTGAACTTCATACCTGAAAATACATTTGTGAAACTACTGAAAATACATCTCTGAAAATTAGAAGATCTGAACTTCACGAGACTTGCATATCTGAAAATACTCAAAATACACAATAGAAAACACAATTCACAACCTACAAATACTTCATATGCTCAATACTGCAAATATCTGAACTTCATATGCATAACAAGATTTGAACTTCATATGCATAACAAGAACTGAACTTCATGTGCATAACAGGATCTAAACTTCAAAAACATCTCTTCAAAGCAATGTAAATCAAGCAATGTCAATCAATATCTGAACTTCATATGCTCACATCTCTGCACACAACTTCAAGTTTAGAAAACAACATCACTTGAAAGCAATGTAAATCAAGCTAAACACACAACATAAAACAACAACTTGGAAATTCAGCTTCATCTTCTGAAATTGCTTCTTCAGTTCAATCATTTCTTAAGCTTGTTTTGCTTGTAATTCCACAGCAAAAGCATCTACATCAGAAAGAGAGCACTTGGTCTCCATCAGCAGATGCTCACTCTCTTGCTTCTAAACCTTCATGTTCCTCAACTCAGTCTTTAGCCGGATAACAATATCTCATAAATCACCAAGAAGTTGGGTCACGAACTCATTGTAGGGGTCATCATGCCACTTGAAAAAACAGCAGTCCACACCCTATAACAAGCACCCATTTTAACAAAATCAAATGACAAAGCATACTTTTTGAGAAGGCTAGAGAAGAACAAGCATTTCTTACCTTCGATTTTGAGCAGGTGTAGTACCTACGCCCTGGATTGCTGAGGTTCCAGGGGATCCAGCGCGACACCTTCACGTTGCAGCGGCACAAGATCTCTGGCGCATACTCCAAAGACTGCTCCCGGTAAGGCATATGCGATTGAGAAGGTGACGGCGAAGATTGCGACGACGAGCTCCAAGAAGACATAGCTAGCGGCAACGACGACGGCTCAAAAGGAGAACAGAAGCTAGGGTTCGTCGCAACAAATGGGTGGGGAAAAGAAATTAAAAGCAAACATTTTTCCTACGTGGCAGTCCAGTCAACTAAGGAAAAGTCTAAATCACCTGAAATCCACATCAAACCCATTCCGGGGGTAGATTTGTCCGGTTTACCACAATTCAGGGTTTTAAAAAACTTGTTTGTAAGTTGGGGGATTGATACCAAATGCCAAATTTGACAGGGGAGGGGGGAAGGGCCTATACTTTTATCTTCTTTATTTCCTATTGGGCCTTGTCCAGAGCCCAATCCCTGGCTCACGTACAGAACCCCAACTTGTCTCTGTACATAACAGAACAAGGTTCTGTATAACATTTAGTCCACATTGCCTAGTCTTTGACTTTCTGGTAGACCTCTAAACAATATAGAGAGATCAAAGGGGTAGCCAAAATCATTCTATTCGGGCTAAATCAATTTTTCGTTTAGCTAGAATTTCTAAAAATATATTTTCCTCCGGTGGAAATTCATGAAGTTGTCTTCTCTTCGCACTTTAAAGGTATCTTTGAGAATCTCATCTTTCTAGCTTCTTTCGTATTTCCGTAGTTTATTATTCCTAGACTAGTCGATGATAGGAATCCATTTTTCTGCTCATTTATTTATGTCGTTCATCGTAGATTTTCAATTTTGCACTCCCGTTTAGAGATTTTCTCACACGAGTTCATCAAATTCGTAGTGCTCGTTTATTCTTTTCCAAATTCCTTTTACCAGTAGTTGCGTATCATTATTTCGCACAACTTTGATGTTGTGACTTCTATGTTTTGACCAGTTGGATCTATTTATTTTGAGTCAATCTTTGTCGTAGGGTCTTCTGTATAAAATAAATTTGTTATCAATTAGTCCATGTATTTCACTGATTAGCTCCTAAACTACAAACCTTTCTATTTTTTTAACCGTAGCTCCGATGGAGATGAATCTTTTTGAAAAATTTCATATCGGAGAGTTTCATCTAGTAGATCCATTTGTTTAAACTTTTGCCATATTCAAATTTAAATTTGTCAAATCTCATTGAAACCTTATTTTGGCCATATCTTGTAAACCATATGTCATATTTAATTGATTCCTTTTGGCTATGAACACTTGTACCAAATAATTGTTGCTCATATCTAGTATACTCCAAATTCAACTACGTTTGACCTATTTTGGATTCAATATTAATTCAAACTTGATTTCACTATTACTTGAGTTGTAGTGCTCTGTTTTAATTAATTCTTTTTACAAATGAACCCTTCTGTCATATGTCATCTATTACACAACTTTTATGTTGTTTTCCAAATACTCTAGGCCATGTTCCATATAATCTAAAAAATAAAGCTTGTATAGCAATGTTTCATCGTTTAAAAATTCTTTTGAGTTCATTCCTTCACTTGTCACCTTGTAGCACCGTAAACCTATATCTTATATTAAGCCTATATACATTACTACTGTTCAAACTTTCCATATTTGTTTTGTTATTCTTTTTTTTTTTGACTATGTACTGTAAGGCAACAGCCTCACAACTTCTTTATTAATAAGAAAACAAGTACAAAATAATTACAACACGTTAGAAGTCTATCCTAGTAAGAATAAGTCAAAAATACTTACAAATAGAAGGGAGAGGAAAAGGGGGAACCTAGGGCAAGTAAGCTATCCAAGCTAGAAGGCTATCATTATATTTACACTTGATCCTATGAGAGAGCAGAGTAATGTCATGAATAAAGTTGTACCTCCTAGTCCTGAACCTGGGCATTTGATTCCTGAAAACTTTCCCATTTCTGACAATCCAAATATTCCATGCAGCTGTGAAAACAACCTCTGTGAAAAAAGGTTTTCCAAACTCCTTCCTAGCAGCAACAGCCATTTGGTTGTTGGTCATGGATCTAGTAGCAGCCCATTTGATCTGCAAGTAATTCCAAACTCTCTGGATGAAAGAGCAAGTGAAAAGAAGATGCAAGATATCCTCATGCTCCATGAAAGGACAGAGAACGCAAGAGCTGTCCTGAACATGCCAATGTCTATGTTGCATCATATCCCTTGTGTTTAGTTTATCCATCAACATAAGACATCCAAACATTTTTATCTTTAGGGTGCAAGAGCATCTCCAGATCCATGGAAAGATGGGATCAACCACTATATTTGCATGCATGAGAGTGTAATAAGCCTTAGACCTATATTCTTCCTTATTGAAAGGCCATTTCCAAACATCAGAGACCTCAAGCACCAAATTGATGGTTACCAACAATTGCTGCAATTGTTGGAATTTCATGTAGGCATGTGTAGATAATGGAAGGTGAAAGTTTGCAATGAAATCAAGCACCATGACATCTTTAATGGAATAGAGCCCATCAATGGTAAAAGAAAAAAGCCTGGGAAACCATTGACACAGGGCCATCTTTGAAGAGTCCAGATTCCAAGCATCAGACCAGAAAAGAATGGATTTTCCATCTTGAACCTCGGGTCTAGCAATATTACAGTACTTAAGTGCCAATTTAAATACATATCTCCACCAGAAAGAGCCATATAGAGTGGTAACATGAGGAACTGAGTCATGATAATAGGTATCCCAGATCAACTGCACCCAAGGAATATCATGGTGATTATAAATTTTGTGCAGAAACTTGGTCAGCAGAGCCTCATTCTGGATATTGAGATTGAGCACACCAAGACCTCTTTTATTTTTTGGCAGGCAAACCAAATTCCAAGCAGCCAAGGATTTCCTGGGAGTGTCTGAATTTCCTCTCCATAAGAACTGCCTTTGGATTCTTTCAATCTGCTTTAAGATATTTTATTGTTCTGTTGGTTCTTCTTTATGGCATGGATGTTTATTTGGATTCTTTCGTTTATGGTAGATTGCTCGGAGTGTGACGAATAGAATTATCAGGATTGTGAGTGCGAATAAATTCATCAACAATGTTTAAGGCAAGTTACACTTTTGTTCATACCTCGTCCTATTATTTTTCTACGCATGTAATTCTATATCACATTACTATATTATGCATGTGTGGGAATATTATGGTAGTATGCTATTGCTATTGGGGTTCAGTTTAGTATAGCCCTATGTATACTGTGGTAATTGTATTCTTGCTATGCTTTGTAGACGTGGGTCGGTGATGGTGTGCTTCACGAAAGTTGTGAGAGAACTTAAGTAATGAATAAAGTAACAACATGCATTTTATTGTATCCTCAGGGAGGATCTGCAATATTAATGCTTAATTAATGAATCATCTGGGTGGAATGGTTTGTCCAGACCAGTCGACAAGTATGTATCCTCCGGGAGGCTCTGCATTACTCAGGAAGGGTGGGGGAATGTCGCGCAGGGTTAAAAAGGTTGGACAAGTTTCACATCAAGTAGCTTCTAGTACAACCATGTGCTTCTATGGGCTCTGGTTTAGTTGAGTAGGTTGTGTAACATTTTCCAGGGTAGGCTAGCAGATGTTGAGATGTGTAGGTGTACCGTCGTGCCCGTGGGTTAAAGGGAGCATTTCTGAAAGACTTCGTCTTGATCTTCCAGTTCACATACAATCGAGTGTGCGAGCTACAAAGGAGATGATCGAGTCACGTGGGGAATGTGTACAACCTCTGTAGAGTGTAAAAACTAATCATGATTAGCCGTGTCCCCAGTTATGGACAATTTTGAGCAACTGGACTTGGAACCTCTGGAAGATCTTATCATCTCTAAGGACTAATAATATGAAGTGGATTTAACCATGATCCCCGGGGGCTCTCATGGCAACAACTGGGTAATCCTATGATTCTCGGGGGCTCTCATAGGCGACCAGGTGGGTTAATTGGAGGTGGTCCAGTTAACTATAGGTGAACTAGAGTGTACTAAAGACTAAAGACTTGACTAGTAAATAGAAGGAGGTGAAAACTAGCTTTCTGCAAAATAAAACCACAAGCTTCCCTTTTGTCATATCCTTGCATATAGATATGATAGGTATGTTATAACAATTTGGGTGTGACTTGCTAGTACATTCAATATACTGCCCTACACGGCTGCAACTTATCATGTCGCAGGATTTTATACAACAAGTGATACGATGTAGGGTTACAATGTCTATACTCAACTTTTGCCTATGGCGTTGATGGACTCCATGAAGATCTTATTTGCTTTTTCGCTATATTTTATTTTATTCTAGCCTTCAGCTAAGCAGGTATGTAACATTTAAATTTTGGATCTACGATGTAGTATTATGACATGTGGTTTATTCTTGATATCACATCATGTACTGTCTGTGCTAGCTATTGATCCAGGGACTAGCACAGTGAGCACAGAGACTCGACTTATTAGGTTTGATCGTTACAGTAGTTAAATGGGCTCTTCGAGAGGCCAAATCTATGGTTCTAGAGCAAGCAGACTGCTAGTCCCCGTTAGTTCCAGGCACTCGCCGTTCACGTAATCTGTGCGGGTCATGGTAACACGCTCTCGGTCCAAACGTCGCGTGCCACTCTTTAGACCCCTAAAAATGGTTGAACTATTCATTTTGTGGTGAAGCATGCTTCTTGCATTGTACTTATTATGATTGCTTTAGTAATAATTTTCATTATGTCAAGTATGTTGTCAATGAATGTTAAGGCGATAATTCATATATGTAAATGTGATGATCAGGTGCAAAATGGTGTAACAACATCATTTCTTCCTGGTTTTCTACCACTGACGTGCTAAAAGAGGCAACCGCTATTTGTTACCCGAACACCTGTGGCGGGCGAAATCTAGCACCAGCCATTTTTTCTCAAACAACTGTGGCGGGCAGTAAACAGAGCCCGCCAATGTAATGCTCTGCCAGTGGCTGGCGCGAGCCCGCCACTGATGCCATGTTACTAGTGGCGGGAGGTCAGTGGCGGGCGCCCCTGAGAGTCTCGCCCGCCACTAGTGGGCTACTGATAAGCATTCAGGCAGTAGTGTGACCTGGCGGCTAGCGGTAGGAAAGATCAACCAGCTGAATTCAGTCAGATAAACCCATTATTCACATCAAACCATGAATTACAATCAACGGGAACCATTCATGCATATGATGCTCGATGACGAGACACACGTGACTAGTGAATCTCATGATGGCACACACATGACTAGAGAATCTGGCTTTCATTTAAAAAATGAAAAATCTGGCTTATGGTGTCAACGAGCTTGGGCTGAATTCATGATATGGGGGTGAGGGCACAAAAACTGGTTTTAACTAATTTTTACTAGACATATGTGCCAAATATTTCCGTATATTTAACTTTTTTCCTCATTGGCTCGGAGTGGGCGGGTGGGGAGAGGGGAGGGTTATGAACAGAAAAATTGGTGTACCAGAATAGGATGATTCCTATTTACTGCACGCTGAGCACACATGTCGTGCATTGGGCTCGGCCTATTTAGCTCTATCAAGCTGCATTTTCGTTGGATGGTTTTACTTCAGGTTTTTTGTATCTATTTTTATCCTTCCACCAGCGAGTGCTACTCACTCATATTTTCTCATCGGGTTTTTCTGATTTTGTTTATTTCATTCTATCTTTTTTTTAACTTTTCTCTTTACATTTTCCCTATTTTCTAGTTTCATATTTTTGTCTTTCCTTAACCATTTTAATTTCAAGAACGATTGTAAAATTTTGACACTTTTTAAAATGCATTAATAGTTTCTTAATTTCATGATCTTAAGTTCATGAACATTTGCACAAACAATTTTCAATTTTAACAATGTTTCTGTAATTCATGAACATTTTTAAAGTGCACACACATTTTATAATTCATGAACATTTTCTCACATGCGGTGAACATTTTGTAAAATACATGCTGGACACTTTTAAACAAGGCAAATTGTTTAGATCATGATGAATACATTTTTTAATACATGATGAACATTTTTCTTAAAATGCAAAGCTATTTTACAGAAAATAATTTTATATTTAAAAATTGCTCTGATAAATACACAGTGAACATACGTTTTAATTCATGTTTTTTTCGTTTAAAGTTTTTCATATACGTTGTAAACATGTTTCAAAACTTATGAACATTTCATAAATACATGGTGAACTTTTTCAAACACATGATAAACTTTTAAAGAATTAATGCAGATTCAGAAAAATGTTCACGCAATGTTTACGGTTTTTTAAAAGCACTCACGCACATATTTTTTAGAAATATTTATTTAATTATAAAAATGTAACCAGAATTTTCAAAAATATGCAGAAAATACTTTTCGCATTAAAAAATACTCATGATTACAAGAAACCAAGAAAACAAACTGAAAAACAAGAGCGAAGAAAACAAAAAGACAAATCGCTTGGAGCCGATAACTTACCACACGTGACGTTCAAACTGGTCGACAATCAGCCCATGAAGCGACTCTGCGCGTCATCTCGCCTGGAAACCCTATTTGCCGCTCGGAGGTGGCTGGCCCGTTAAGCGTTTCAGCTATCCGGTTTTGGAAACTTTTTGAGACGTTCCCAGTCGGTTTTCTCGGTTCCTGAACCAGTTTTTTCTGTTTCTTTTTCATTTTTCCCCCTGTTTCTGTTTCTTCTTTTCTTTATTTTTTGTTTTTGTTATTCTTACCTTCTTTTTTTCCATTTTCCTTTTTCTTTTTCAAGTTTACTTTTTTCAAAACATGTTTGTGATTGCCAAAAAATGTTCATAAATTTCAAAAAAATGTCATTTTCAAAAATTATTTAAAATTTACAAAAATCCAATTTTCAACTTTTGTTCATGATTTTCAAATTGTTCTTGGTTTCAATACTTTTGTTCGCAAAATTAAAAAAATGTTTGCGTTGTAAAAAATGTTCAGGGTTTTGGAAAATTGTTTTTTGTCAAAAAATGTTCAAATTTTCCAAAAAAATGTTCACACTTTTCAGAAAAATCAAAATTTTAAAATTTGTCCAAGTTGTTCAAAAATTTGTTGGATTATAAAACATTATTCCTCTTTGAAACTTTATTCACAATTTCTAAAATATTCGAATAAAAATCAGAAAGGTGTTCGAATTCTGAATTATAGTTAGTTCTTAAACATTCGCGCTCCTACTTTTTCATTAACGGTTGTCAGCTCCACTGGTTAGCTACTCTCCCTTTCGTGGCAAAGGTCCGAAGTTCGATTCATTGCGAGGATGCTCTGCCTTTTTGCGGTTTTTTTGCGAGTTCGATTCCTAGCAGGCAAACGAGCGCACTTGCTACAACGGCCACTAATGGGCTGGCCCAGTCTGGGGTCTGTGCGTGCATCCCGAGGCTATTTGACGCAAAATGCGTCAGCGACGCCCTTTGCTGGGGTCACACACGAGCAGCTGGGGTGGGGACTCATGTGCGTCACCTCGCCTATTTGATAGTTTTGGGTGGTTTTGGATGTTCTGGTTCTTTTTGGTATTTCTATGTGCGGCAGCACGTATGTGCTCTCGTGCGGAGCACATGTGTGCTTCACCTGTGGGAGCACATGTTAGTTACTTAAGAATCACAGATTAGTACAGTATGGAAGCACAGGTCAGTATACTGGGGAGGGTAGGTTAGTACTGTTTGAGAGCACAGGTTAGTTAGCTTTGGAGCACCAAATTCGTCCGGAAAAAGGTCATCGAAATCTATCAGCATGGGATCTGATATTGAAGATCTCGACGCGAGGAATGCAATGGTAAAAAAAGTTTGTAATTTGGACACATGATTTACAAGATATTTTGATTTTTGAAAAAACAAATATTTTGGGGGAAAACACAAATAGTCAACCTCTCATCACTCACCCGCTGGTGAGAAAATACACTAAAACTATCTAGCGGCGACAAGTGACGCACATGTGTCATGCCACTTGTCACCACAAAATAGTTTGGGAGTAATCTTTACAAAGGGCACTACTTAACTAGTGATTTTGTTGAATAGGGGTACTTAGTGGAATCAAAAGGAGAACTTAGTATTAATCTCACCATAATCGCTTGCACATATACGACATGGTAAAGTAGCTCTCTGGATCGATGGTAGTCCAGTATATCAAAGAGTCAAATAGTCAAATGTTTGATTTTACAATTAGGTCAAATCAGAAGGATAAAATCTATCTGAATCTCTTTTACTAATTGCTTTCTCAGTCAAATGTTTGATTTTACAATCAGGTCAAATCAGAAGGATAAATTCATCCGAATCTATTTTATTAATTACTTTCTCAGAAATGGCCATTTGGATGTGCCTCATGTCCTCAACTTCTCGGCTGCTCCAGCTGCAATGTCAAGCCTCTTGGGAGGCTCTTGCTGCACTACCACATGTGCCCCGAGCCAAGCTGTTGGCCATATGTGTGGAAAACCCTATTTGACGCTCTCTGCGTCAAAGGGTCGACCAGTCGTACACGCGTGTGACCAATTGGGCCGGCCTATCTCCCGCTATACACGCATAGCTTCTCTGTTTCGGTTTTGGGAACCTGGACCCCAACCGGTTTATATCGGTTTTAGGAACCTTCTAGAAGGTTCCTAAACTGTTTAATTATTATGATTTTCCTTTTTCATTTTTTTCTGTTTAATTTCTTCCTTTGTTTTCCTTTATTTATTTACTTTTTTTAAAAGTTTAAAATATTCAAAAAGAAATTGTGTTTCCAAATTTAGCTCAAAATTTTATAATTTTTTGTGTTTTTAAAAAATTGTTAGAAGTTTCAAAAATTCTTCGCGTTCACAAAAATTGTTCAAAGTTTTCGAAAAATGTTTCTATTTTCAAATTTTTGTTCACGTATTCAGAGAATGTTTGTGTTTTGAAAATTTGTTTTGGATTTTCAAATTGTTCTCGGTTTCAAAATTTTATTCTCGAAATTCAAAAAATGGGCCCGTTTTCAAAAAATGTTTTCGATTTCCAAAAATAATTTGTCAAGAAATGTTCATAATTTCAAAACGTGCTTTTCCAAAAAGCTTTGAAATTTTAAAAGAAATCGAGTTGTTGAAAAATTGCTGGATTGTCAGGCATTATTCACCTTTTAAATATGTTTTCACAATTTTCAATAAATGTCTGAAATTTTTCAGAAAGTGTTCGAATCTGACGCTTCCATCTAGTCTCGAGTTTGACTCCACGCGAGGGCTTTTTTTGTTATTTTTTGCATCGCACCGTTGCACGCAATTGGGCCGGCCCAGTCGGAGCTATTTATGTGTGTTGCGAGCCTATTTGATGCAAAATGCGTCAAATAGGGGAGCTCCCCACATGTGCCTCTGACTGTCATTGAATTGATCGGGATTGGGCTGACATGGGCCATCGTGGCCTTACCCACTCGCACTCATCAATTAAAAGCTCACTTGTGCTCCAGAAAAAAAAATTAAACTCACTTCAACACAAGCTTGGAATATGATTTCGCTTCTCATATGTTCTTTTACACCTAGACTACGGAGAGCACGAACTTCTCTAATGGCATCGGTTGTGTCCATTCTAACAAAGAAGGAGGTCCACTCAGGGGTTACTTGTACTTGATCAAGGTGTGGGAGCGCCACAATTCACCATATTGGCTCCTTCGCCCCTATAAATGGTTTTCACTGCTAGATGTCAACCATGGTCCATGTTAGTTGTTGAATATGCTTTCGGTGTCCTGGATTTTGGAACTGCATTCATATCATGCGTATCCATGGTGTTAAATACAGTTACTTTTAGAGGATAGTAGATCACCTGTATTTACCAAAAGGTGTTTTCTACTTCAATACTTATTTTAAGCCGCAAAAAAAAACCCAGAACAATTGTTCTATGGTAATTTCCTTATAATACCAAGTATGTTACAAAATAGAGGAGAGAAGGGAGAGAAAAAAGCTAAAAATCTAAGGAAAAGAATAAAAAACAACTATCCCATTCCAGTTCTAGGTAACATGAGCAAGGATTAGAAGCTAATTAAAAGCCAATCCATGAATCAAACAACATGTGTATCCCTGATTCTATGTTGTAGCAGTTTCAAATCCTCTTTTAGAGCATATCTCCAGGACTGTATGGTGGGGTTTGAGTTTCTAAAAGTCCTTCCAATTCTTCGGAGCCAGATGTTCCAACAACCGAGAATAACAATTTCAATGTTGATGGGTTTCATCAATGCATCAAAGGTAACAAGAGTGTCACCATATACCGAGGTTCCTCTTTTCAGGTATGAGTGTGTCCTAGCAACCTATGGCAAAATTAGAATCCTAGAACGAATGCATCATTGTTTCTTCACTGTCTTGGTTGCAAGGACATGGGCAATGCATCAAAAGGCAAACAAAGTGTCACCATAAACTAAGGCACCTCCTTTCTTTTTGGGTATGAGTGTGTCCGAGCAGCCTAGGAAAAATTACAATTCCATAATAAATGTATTATTGTTTCTTCTGTGTCTTGGTTGCAAAGAGGACATGAGTAAACATTCATAAAGGATCCCTTTCTTTTCAACAATGACCTTGTATTTATTTGGTTATGCAGGGCTAGCCAAAAAAATATCTTATGTTTGAGTCTGGAAACTGTAACAGCCAGGGGGTTATCCCAAATTAGAAATTGATTATTATTTTTATTTTTGCATCATGATTACATCATGAGCATTGCATCACCATCATATTGCATTAATGAAATAAATCATTTTGGATATCTTACTTCGCCATTTTGTTAAATTGATGATAAGAAAATCCTTGTCCATTTCAATCTTCGGCATCAAGACTCGGCCCAAACCTTGCACACACTTCTTTTGTGATGTTTGGGAGCTACCCAAATTATTTCAAAATTTTAGCCCAAGTCTAGCTATCACTCATAGTTCAAACCTATTTATTCAATTAAATAGAGTTATTTTATAAATAAATATTAACTGAAGTAGAAATGCTATGAATACTTTTGTGGCCTTCTTATAGTTTGGAGAGGTCACATAAAAAATTCAAGTCATTCGGAGTTTGGTTGATACCCCATTTATCTATCATTCGGGCGTTATAACCATTTAATCAGTAAACTGTTGTTATTTGGGTTGATCCAACACTGTTCACAGCCGAACATGAGTGTCTTTTGTTATTCATTGCCCGCAGGCACAACGTAGCTAATCAGTGCATGATCCAGTCCAATTTTACACACATCCCGATGCAGTGAAGTAGGCCAAAGCACAGAAGACCCGTACGAGCACATGCATCTATTTGATGAGATATGCAGGACATTTAACCTTAATGCCTTTTCTTATGATGAAATGAAACTTAAATTGTTTTTTGATACTTTAATTTATGATGCAAAAGCATGGTTATGTGATCAGCCTACATGTACCTTTGACACTTGAAAGAAATTAGCTACTGCATTTTTCACTTGTTACTATCCTGAAAGCAGGACTTATGAAGTAAGGCAAAAAATTGGCAGATTTGGGCAAAGACCAGGTGAGAGCTTATTCAAAACATATATAAGTTACCGATATATTCTTAAAGAATGTCCTTGTCATTATTATGCACCATGGATGGTGTTACATTTATTTTACGGACGGCTTGATAGTCAGAACAAGCAAATGGTAGATCTTTCTTTGGGCGGAGCTTTTATGAAGTATAGCATCACCCAAGCTTGGGGGTTCCTTGATAAAAGTTGGCTTAATCAAGAAACTTGGAAGTTGGATACGGGAGGCAAAGGAGGAGTTTAGCCCAATTATGATTGTATTTAAAACTTCTCTGAATCTCATATGATGAAAGATATTAGCGATGAACTCCATTTGGGGACTGACTCGGTTTTGCAGGTCTTAAAAGATTTCTTTGGGTTTATACTGGTACCAAAGGAAAATTTGCAACATTTCACTAAAAAGGCCAAGGTAGCTAGGTTTGTGGCGGCAATAAATAAAAGTTGCAAGATTGCTAATAATAATCCACATGCAATTTATTCACAGAAGAAATCGCAAGCGTATGCATCGAACCTTCCACATAAACATAAGAAGAGTGTAAATGTAGAATATTGTGGGATTAAGCATCACATACATATTTTCAAAGAACTCGCTATACCGACAGCGGTCATAAATAATGATATCCAACTTGACAGAGATGCTACCTGTTACATAAAGGGATTTACAGAAGGTAAGAATTCAGGTAAACCGGTTTTTTCATGTTCCTTTGGAAGCAAGTCGTATTTTGGTTTGTGTGATCTTCGTTCGTCTATTAATATTAATCCTTATAGTCTTTATTCTAAGATCCACAATGATATATCTCGTTGTACACTTGAACCAACCGATATTGTCATTAAGCTTGCTGATAAAACCGATAGGGAACCCTATGGTATCCTTAGAAATGTCAATATTATTATTGGTTCGCCTATTTATCCTGTTGATATGTTTGTCCTGGGAATTTCTAAAGATGGTCATTGCTCCATAGTTTTTGGGATAACCTTTTAAAATGTTGTAGGTGCAGATATTCACCGGAATAAGAAAACAATATCTCTATAGTTTGGTGAAGAAATGGTAGAATTTCCCTTTTCAACAATAATAAATTAACCTTACCAGAGGAGTCTAAAGATGAAGAAGAGAGGGAGATAACCCAACTTGCCGAGATACACCTTCAAACTCATGAAGATGAAACCGACAGAAGCTTGGTAAAATATAAATTGGGATTCAAATGTCAAGAAAAGGCGGATATTGAAAGAGTTATGGGTGCAACTCCTCTAGTTGATCCCCTCATGACTGAAGTGTGTGAGGTCCTTTAAAGGAAGGGGACTGAAGACTTGCCACCTCCGGACCTCAAACCACTACCAAAAGGGTTAAGGTATGAGTTCCTAGATGAAACTGAGAAATTCTCGGTTATTGCAAATTCTAACCTTTCAGAGAAGGAGAGAGAAAAACTCTTCGTGGTGTTAAGAGAACACCACAGAGGTCTTAGCTATTCGATGAAGGATATTAAGGTTATAGACCCATCAATTTATTCAGACACTATCCTATAGTAGAAGGAGCTAAGCCTATAACTGAGAGTCAAAGGAGACTAAACCCCTATTCCAAAGATGTGGTAGGGAAAGAGGTAATTCGTCTATTAGACGCTGGCATACTTTTTCCTATTTTCCATAGCAATTGGGTTAGTCTGGTGCATTGTTTTCCTAAGAAAGGAGGACTTAAAATTATTTCAAATGAAGATAACAATTTAATCCCTACTAGGACCGTTATCAGATATGGTATGTTTATTGATTTCAGGAAATTGAATAAGTGGACTTGGAAAGATCATTACCAATTACCCTTCATAAATTAAATATTGGAAAGGAAGGGTAATAATTCATATTTCTGTTACCTTGACGGATATTCTAGGTTATCTCAAATACCCATTCGACCAGAAGATCAAGAAAAGACTACATTCACTTGTTCAAAGGGTATGTATGCTTATCGAAGGATGCCCTTCGGGTTATGCAATGGACCACCTATGTTTCAAAAATATGCCTCTATCCTCTATTAGAATTTTGTAGAATGAACGGTCAAAGTATTCATGGACAATTTTTCTATCCAAGGAGCTTATTTCGATCATTGTTTGTACAATCTTACAAAAGTTTTGCAAAGGTGCGAAGAAACAGGTTCGTATTAAACCTGGAGAAGAATCGCTTCATGGTTACCAAAGGAGTGGTCTTGGGCCACCGAGTTTTTGGTAAGAGCATTGGGATAGATCAAGAAAGATCGAGGTAATAGAAATTTGCCTTATCCACAAGATGCAAAAGGAATGAAAACTTTTATGGGGCATGCAAGTTTTTATAAGCAGTTTATTAATGATTTTTCTAAGTTGTCAAAACCGCTCACTAACCTTTTGCA
Source organism: Elymus sibiricus (assembly GCA_039707655.1). NCBI lineage: Eukaryota > Viridiplantae > Streptophyta > Magnoliopsida > Poales > Poaceae > Elymus > Elymus sibiricus. The sequence continues at coordinate 312,405,401 of CM077666.1, forward strand.
AAAAGATATCCCATATTCTTCTGATGGAAAATGTATTTTAGATTACGAAACACCGAGGGTTGCGTTGATAACCGCCCTAGTCATCCAAACTCCAAAATAGGATGAACCTTTTGAAATAATGTGTGACTAGCAATTGTGCGATCGGAGCTATTTTAGGCCAGCAAGATGATAAGAAGCTTAATGTTTCTTTTAAGCTAGCGGGAGTTCAGATGATGATCAGAAACACTTGGCCACAACTAAAAATTAACTGATTGCTATTGTCTTTGCTTGTGATAAATTTAGACCTTATATCATTAACTATAATTAAAGTGATGGTTCACACGGATCACCGTGTCTTGCAGTATCTGCTTACTAAGAAGGATGCTAAGCCTCGGTTGATTTGTTGGATATTATTGCTTCAAGATTTTTTTTTGCAGATCGTGGACAGGAGAGGTGAAAACATTTGAGTGGAAGACCAGTTGTACCGAATGGAAATGATATGTTATGACCCCATTCCAATAAATGACTCCTTTCCAGGTGAGAGTTTAGCAATGATTAAAAATATAGAACCGTAGTTTGTGAATTTTGTTAATTTTCTTGTAGGGAAATATTTTCCTCTGAATTTGAATAATAATCAGAGGGATAAATTATTTCGTGGATAGAAATACTATTTTTGGGATGGCCCTTTTCTCTGTCGACATGGTGCTTATTGTATGACTTGGCGATGTGTGCCTAAACATGAGGTAAATGCTATTGTTCACGGATGTCATAGAATCCCTTATGCAGGATACCACGTGGGAGACTGCATTGCCGCAAAGGTACTTCAGTCAGGCTTCTATTGGCCTACGCTATTCAAGGATGTGCACAGGTATGTTAAAAATTGTGATGCTTGCGAATGCATAGGTAACATAGCAAGGAGGCAAGAAATGCCTATGAATTATAATTTAGTTTGTTTTTTTTTGAAACAGATAATTTAGTTTGTGAATCTTTTGATGTTTGGGACTATATCTTTAGGGCCATTTCCACTTTTCAGATGGGCGTACTCATATTCTTGTGGCTGTAGACTATATTACTAAGTGGGTGGAAGCGATCCCAACGCACCATGCCGACGCAGCTACCGCTATAAAGATGATTAAGGACATCATATTTCCCAGGTTCGGAGTACCTAAGATTCTTATCACTGATAGTGGGACTCATATTATACAAGGTATTTTCAGGAGGATCCTCCGCATGTATGGTGTTATTCACCGCATCGCGCCACTGTATCATCCATAAAAAAATGGTCAAATTGAGAGGGAGAGACCATACTAGAGAAGATGGTGAAAAAATCAAGGACGGGTTGGGCACGGAAGCTCAATGAGACATTAGGGGCATACCGCTTGCAATAATCCTATGGGTACGGCGCCGTATAAAATGGTTTACGGTAAGGCATGTCATTTACATTTAGAGCTTGAGCATAACGCGGCCATTAAGATTTAAATTTTGATCTTAAAGAGGTAGGAGAAAAGAGATTATTGGATATACAAGCCCTAGGTGAATTTAGAAATGAAGCTTTTGAGATTACCCATCTTTTCAAAGAAAAGGTTAAGATGTGGCATGATAGAAAGATCTTTAAAGTCGCTGGACGCCCTCCAAGCTTGCTGATCGCTTCCAGCGCAGGACTTGGGGGCTGGCGTCTTGAAGACGAGCCACCAGGCCGAAGAAGCTGGTCGGCAGCGGCTCCGTTGACCACTGGCGAATACAGAGGTCCTCCATCGCTGGCCTCGCCAGGCGATAGAGCTCCATCAACTACTTTATCTAGTCGTTGAGAAGTGGTGGATGCAACGGCGCCTGGAATTGACGCCAGAACACCCTTTCCGTGGCGTGACACTCCTGGGCGCCGAAGTGACAGCCCGCGTCGGATGCACTCCTCGGTAGATCCGTGAAGGCTTATGCGAATTGCCAGAGTTGATTAAGCTCGGCGAACCTCTTGCGGCCAAAAATACACTGAAGTAAGTACGGCTTACCAGTAGCGATTTGCCTCACTTGTTGGAGCGCCTCGCGGTCGGCTCAGGCCTGGGTTTGGACCTCAGCATGAGCCAATCTGAGCTTCTCGAGCTCGGAGGGTGCCTTCTTCTGATCCTCTGGAAGGGCGTCACGTTCTACGTATACCCCCTTCAAGGTGTCCTCGACTTCGAGGACCCGAGCCTGGTCCTTGTCGCGGGCTGCCTTTTCTTCGGCCAGCTCCTTGCTGGCCTTCGTCGCCGCAGCTTTCTGCTGCTCAGCCTCTTGCCAAACCTTCTACAGCTCGGCCTTAAGGGCCTCAAGCTTCGACGTCGTCGCTGTATTTACTCAAGCTTGACATTAGAACAAGCTGAAACAAATACGAAATCTGTATCGTTCAAGCGTTAGCCTTTTGTTTACCTTGTGCCCGCTGGATCTGTTGTTGCATCAGATCGAGGTCCTTCTCGGACCACTTCAGCTTCTGGTTCATCTCCGCTAACTGCTCGGAGTTAGAGCTCGGAGCTGAAGCCGAGGCTTACACACAAACTTGAGCGTTAATCTTCGGGTATCGATTTCGATCCTCTGTTTGATTTTTCAAAGCCAACCAGAGTCTCGGGGGCTACTGTATCTTCACTTTTATAAATCGACCCCCAAGTCAGTTCCTTAAAACTAACTTGAGGCTCGGGGGCTACTGATTCGTACACATTTTCGTGTACTGTTTGTAGCTTTTAAGTCTTCGGACAACGCTTTTTCATCCGTGGCCGAAGAGGGCTACTAAATGGGGCTAGTGTCAAACTAAACCATAAATAGAACAACAAGGGAAAGGTAGAGTTGTGTCAAACATACCTCAAAGCCTCTGAGGAGGCCCTTGAAAACCTCATGCATTCCGGCCTCTACAAACCGTAAGCTGCCCAACGCCGTGCCAATAAGGGCACGATGCTCCTCCACAATAGAGGAGCTCGCCAGAGCCACCTCCATCTCCTCAAACCACCCTTTGTGGACTTGCCCTGGTGCAGGAAGGGTAGGCGGAGCCATCTCGGACCCACCTGTTGTGGTGGCAGGAGTGGGAGCCTCGGGCTGCGGCGGCGGTGTCGGTGTCACCCGGGCTGCGGACTCTGTTAGGCCAAGCCCGCCTTCTCTGACCAAGGGGGCCTCCTCCCCCTGGTCCTCGGCGGCCGAGGTGTGGACCTCGGCCGAAGAGGTCCCGGCATCCACCACCCTGTCATCGGCAACGGGGACCGGGCCGGATGTTGCTTCCCCCGGCCCGTCAGGGGCAATGGGGGCCACCGCGTGCTCGGCAGACCCGCTCTTCGCCATAAACGGCGGAGGGAGCCCGTCGTCCTTGACCACGCCGTCGATAAGGACGCGCTGCGGGCTAAAGAAAGGACAAGTTAGACATCATGCATCAGAACCTATTTCCGTGAAAAAATTAAGGACGTTCTGTCAAATGTACCTCTGGGGTGCCGGCTTTGTCATGCGTGGTTGCGCGAGGACATCCTCTGAAGTGTCGAAGAAGGTCACCTGGGCAGGCACGGCCCGTTGGCCGGCTAGTGCGGCCGAGGCCTTGCGCAGTTTCCTGCGGCCCCGAGGGTGCTCCTCCTCCTCGACGTCCTCGGACGGCACCCTCTTCCTCTTCGGAGAAGGCACTTCCTCCTCCGTGTCCTCTTCCTCCTCACCCCGGTCGTGGGTGGAGGAGACGTGGGTGTCCTCGGATCTGGCCTCCGAGGCTTCTCGAATGCGTGGGCCGCCCTTCCCCTTTAGCGGCTTCTGTCCCTTGGCCGGAACCACGTACTGTTCCTCGGCCAAGAGCGCCTCGAGCTGAGGAGACCTCACCTCCTCGGGCAGCGGCGCCGGGCACAACATCTTCTCGGCCCTGGGGATCCACTTCTGTGAGGAGAAAGGATTAGCTCGATTATCCTTATAAAGATGGTCGGCAAATAAAAGTTCGGAATGATTAACAAAGGTTACCTCGCTGGCGTCGTGCTCGGCGTCAAGGCCGGGGTCCGCCCCCTCCCCGGGAAACTCATTCTTGGATGGCTTGAACAACATGGTCCACATCCCGGCTAGATTGGAGCGAAAGAAGCGATGCAGTATCGGCGCATCCTCGGGCTTGTGAGCCCACATCGGGCTCGCCCGAAGCAGGAGTGGTAGGATGCGGCGGTGGAGCATGACGTCGACCACGTCCACCAGCTTGATCTTCTTTATGTCTGCCAGAGTTTTGATCCTTGTCTGCAACAAGAGTATGTCTTCAGGGTAGCCCCAGTCCAGGCCCTTCCTCGTCCAGGAGGTGAGCCTCTTCGGAGGAGACCCTGTGAATGCGAGGACCTCGGCCTGGTCATTGGTGAATGGCTCGGTGATGTAGAGCCACTCTTTCTGCCATTCCTTAATCATCTCCACAAAGGTTCCTTCAAACCAGGTGACATTGTGGATCTTGCTGATCATGGCTCCTCCGCACTCCGCTAGTTCGGCTTGATGCCGAACGTCTTTAGCCACAGGCCGAAGTGTGGTTTGACATGGAGGAAGGCCTCGCAGATGATGATGAACGTCATGAGGTGGAGGATGGAGTTGGGGGCTAGATGGTGGAAATCAAGCCCGTAGTAGTAGAGCACCCCGTGCACGAAGGGGTGCAGCGGGAACCCCAGACCTCGAACGAGGTGGGGAACGAAAACGACCCTCTCCCCGGGCTGGAGAGTGGGAACTCGCTGGTTTGGATCTAGAGGCCGGCAAGCGAAGTTGGCGGGGATGTATCCCGCGTTCCGCAGCTCCTGGATCATGCCCTCTGTAATGAGGGATCCGGCCAAGTGTCCCTTCAAAGTTGCGTCGGCCATTGCTGGAGGTGGGAGCTGTGTGCGCGCAGAAGGAGATGGGTGAATTTGAAGCTGGATCTGGGCGTTGGAGCTCAGGAGGCAATGTGCGAAGGCGGTTGAATGGAAGCGTAGAAGATTGCTGTTGCTACCCCTTTGCTCTTATCGGCCTATGAAAGGCCAAGAGTCCCCCCTTTGTTGCGCCGTGAAAATCGCCACGACCCAACAAAAGAGGCCATTACGCGCGTGGGGTGAAACAAAATCTTGATGATATCCCCCAAAATACGGGCACGATCTCTGCTTTGATGAGACGTGCCAATGAAAAAATTGCCTTGGGCCGCGATTCGAGTAATAGTAACTGCCCCGCCCACATGCGAGTGGTGACGCTTCGGTAAAAGTTATTAGGCTAGGTGGCACTGTTCACACCTATGTTGTTAGCCTTCGAGGCTAAGTTATCTCGCGTCTTCGGATGCAAATAAATTTGGTTAAGCCATGGTCGGAGGGCGGATTCATTTAAGAACAGACCCGATTAAAAGCCCTTAACAGGGAAGGATCCCATATCATAGAAAGAATCTTCTACGGGAAGAACTCTTCTGTCAAGCCGAACTCAAATTGATGATGGGAACTCGTCTATCAAGCCGAAGACTCTAAGGCCGAAGTCATATGTTTGAAGTAGATCGTCATCCTCGGCGTCGAAGACCAGTTCCGGGGCTACTAACGGTGTCCTGGACTAGGGGGTACCAACGTAGTTGGCCCACAGTTCAGGGGCCGGGCCCACGGCCCACCGTTCTTACAAGGAAGGACTCTAGAGACCTCACACTTCAACGTGATCAAGATGGACTCTGCCGAAGACTTGACGTGTACTCCAAGGACAGCATCGGCCGCCAGCATCCCTAGATGGGCAACCGACCATGTGTAACCCTAGGTACCCCCAGCGTCTATTTAAGCTGAGGGTTTAGTCTGTAGAGACCACGGTCATAATTACAACCACCTAGCCTTAGGGTTAGAACACAACTTACGATCTTGAGGTAGATCAAGCTTGTACTCGATACATCATCATCAATACAATCAAAGTAGGACGTAGGGTATTACCTCTTCGAGGGGGCCCGAACCTGGGTAAACAATGTCCCCTTTGTCTCCTATTATCCATAGATCCGAGATCCACTGCTCGGGACCCCCTACCCCGAGGTCTGCCGGTTTTAGTACCGACAGGTATGGATTGAGGCATGAGCCTTGCAACCCTCTGTATTTGTTGTGGGGATCAATGGAAGGGCTTTGAATTAACATCCCGTATGTGTGAAATAAAACTGTTTCGTAGATGTCTCTTGTCTTGTCCGCGATCTATATCCCTGCAGGTATCCAGGATCATGGAAATCGAGCCACAATGAGGCTAGGAGCAAGGAGGCCGTGAAGTGTTATACTGAACACCGGTGACAGTAAGGTTTAGTAGGGAAACACGGATCCAATCCTTGGGGACTCATGAGGTGTAGTCATTAAACGCCCAAAGCTCTTGTCTGATTTCATTATCTTAATTATCGAGGCAACCCCGCACGACGGATAGGGCCTGCGGTAGGACAACTGATTCTTGATGCAGGACTCGTGCTGGTCAAGATGTTATTTGGACACATCCCCCATTTCGGTTCGTAACAAGCACATCTCGATGGGTGACTTCCAGCGCACAAATTAAGATCATATCTGGTTCCAAAACAAATACATGGTTGTAAGCATTAAGACCTCATAGCCGTACCTCTTTTTATTATAAGTGTTTGAATCACTATTTGCTTGATTGATCCGGTCAAAAGCTGGAATTGATCCTTTAACAAAAGCTTGTTAGAGACCATCGCTTCAAGGGAATCTTCCTCTCGTGGGTTCGATAACCCAGGGTCACCTATGGGGAAATAGGTGTGGGATACACTTTTTTGTACCATTACCGGATCACTAAAAGGAGGTATCAGCGGACTGTTAATGTGCCAGAACTACCGATGTGCCACAATGATGTTGAATCTCCAACGGGACGGTGACGGGCTGAATTGGCACTGGTCTTTATGGGCTGTATGGACCGGGTTGTAGTTGGGCTATCTGTAAGTAGGCCTTTAGTGGGCCGACGAGCTAACTTTTTCCTAAATATTGTGGGCCTCTTACTGGGCCGGTCTTTTAACTAAAGGGGCCACTGTTGCGTGCCATGTTGATAACCCACAAGTATAGGAGATCAATTGTAGCTTTTTTGATAAATAAGAGTGTCGAACCCAACGAGGAGCTAAATGTAGAATTAATATTCCCTTCAAGTTCTATCGACCACCAATACAACTCTACGCGCACTTGACGTTCGCTTTACCTAGAACAAGTATGAAACTATTTTGTAGGTGATACGATAGGTTTGCAAGAATAAAACTAGAAGTACTTTGCAAGAATGAAACTACGAGTAATTTGCAAGATAATAAAAGTTAGTTGTTTAGTAGAAAGCTTTTGTAACACAAGAGAATGATTTGTCCATAGGCAATCGATAACTAGACCGGTAATCATTATTGCAATTTTATATGAGGTAGAGGCATGAGCTAACATACTTTCCGTACTTGGATCATATGCACTTATGATTGGAACTCTAGCAAGCATCCGCAACTACCAAAGATCATTAAGGTAAAACCCAACCATAGCATTAAGTATCAAGTCCTCTTTACTCCCATACGCAACAACCCCCTTACTCGGGTGTAAGCTTCTGTCACTCTAGCTGCCCACCATAAGAGAATTATGAACGTATTGCAAACCCTACAGTGGGAATCCCCCATGTGTGCACGGCACGGAAGGCACCATAGGACAGCACCAAAATAAAACGTACAACTCAAACCAATCACGATCATCAATCAACCCATAGGATAAAACGAATCTACTCAAACATCATAGGATGGCCACAAATCATTGGATAATAATATGTAGCATTAAGCACCATGTTTAAGTAGAGAATTACAGTGGGGAGAAGAGGTGTTACACCGCTGCATAGAGGGGGAGAGAGTTGGTTGACGGCGGCGAAGTTGTTGCTGTAGATCGCCGTCACGATGATTGCCCCGGCGGTGTTCCGGTGCCACCGGGAGAGAGGGGGAGAGAGCCCCCCTCCTTCTACTTCTTCCTTGGCCTCCACGCTAGATGGGAGGAGAGTTTCCCCTCTGGTCCATGGCTGCCATGGCGGCGGAGGGGCAGGAGCCCCTCTTAGATTGGATCTCTCTCTCTGTTCTCTTCTGTTTTGCGTTCCTGTTTTCTGGCCTTTCACCGTTTCTTAAATTCCCGGAGATCCGTAACCCCGATTGCGCTGAAATTTTAACATGATTTTTTTCTGGATATTAGCTTCCTTGCGGCCGAAGAATAGCACCAACCGACCTACGAGGGCCTCACGAGGCACCACGGTGCGCCGGGCCCCCTGGCACGCTCTGGTGCCTCGTGGGGCCCACGAGCACCGCCTTGCATTGATTCCACCTCCCAAAAATTACATATATTTCAAAATAATTCTCCGTAAAATTTTATAGCATTTGGACTTCGTTTGGTATGGATATTCTGCGAAACAAAAAACATGCAACAAACAGGAACTGGCACTGGGCACTGGATCAATATGTTAGTCCCAAAAATAATATAAAATTTTGCCAAAAAAATGTGAAAGTGGTAGAATATTGGCATGAAACAATAAAAAATTATAGATACGACGGAGACTTATCAGCATCCCCAAGCTTAATTCCTGCTCGTCCTCGAGTAGGTAAATGATAAAAAAGATAATTTTTGATGTGGAATGCCACCTAGCATAATCTTGATCATATAGTTTAATCATGGCATGAATATTAAGACACGAGTGATTCAAAGCAATAGTCTATAATTTGATATAAAGACATCAATACTCAAGCATACTAACAAACAACCATGTCTTTCAAAATATCAACGCTAAAGAAAGTTATCCATAGCCCATTATGCTCAGTCATTGATCCATTCATGAAACACACTCAACATTAACTACACCCAATGCACAAGTATGACAATAGTGCTCTCCAGTTGGTGCTTTATAAGAGAAGATGGAGACTCAATAAAAATAAAAATGCTTAAAAGTAAAATAGATAGGCCCTTCGCAGAGGGAAGCAGAGATTTGCAGAGGTGCCAGAGCTCAAAGCTTAAATTAGAGAGATAAAATTGTTTTTGAGAGGCATGCTTTTCCTGTCAATGAAAACGACCTAGAATTCCCAATATTTTCCATGCTAGACACATCATACGCGGTTACCAAACAGAAAATAAAGTTCATTTCCTTTCCACCATTCTTTCACAATCCATGGCTAGCCGTATCCACGGGTGCCCTCCATACCAACACTTTCCAAGGAATTTTGTTGTTATTAATTTTTGATTCATTGTGGGACTGGGCATCCCTATTACCTGCCACTCTCTTATGCAATGACAAGTGAATAAACACTCATCGTGAGAATAACACACCTAGCATGGAAAATAATGGCCACCCCTTGCCGCTTCATGAGCGGTACGGGCACACAAAACGGAAAATTATTTTGAAAAATTAGAGTTGGCACATGCAAATTTACTTAGAACGGCATTGAAATACCGCATATAGGTAGATAATGTGGACTCATTTGGCACAACTTTGGTTTTAAGGAGTTTGGATGCACAAGCAGTATTCCTGCTTAGTACAAATGAAGGCTAGCAAATAGATTGAGAAGCAACCAACCAGAAAACGAAAACAGTCATAAGCATGCATTGAGAATAACTAACACTGAATAATGCACCATAAGTAGGATATAACTTCGTTGCATAACTATTGACTCTACGTGCATGCATAGGGAATCACAAACCTTAACACCAATATTCTTACTAAATCACAATTACTCACTAGCATAACTCACATATTATCTTCTCCATATCGCAAAACTATTGCAAGGAATCAAACATATCATATTCAGTGATCTACAAGGTTTATGTAGGATTTTCTGACTAACCATGTGAATGACCAATTCCTGTTGACTCTCTAAATAGATATAAGTGAAGCAAGTGAGTTTAATTCTTTCTACAAAAGACCATGCTCTAACAAATATAAGTGAAGGAAAAGAGCATTCTACAAATAATGGTTTTCTATATGAAGAGAAACAGGCATCCAAACTTCAAATGATATAAGTGAAGCACATGAAACACTCTATAAAGCCATACTCAAAAGATATAAGTGAAGTGCAAAGAGCATTTTATAAATCAACCATGGACTATCTCATACCAGCATGGTGCATAAAATAAAAGGGAAAAATAAACACAAAAGTCGCTCCAAGAATTTACGCATATCATGTGAACAAAACAAAAACCGAGACATACCGATAATTGTCGAATAAAGATGGGATGCCTTCCGGGGTTTCCCCAAGCTTAGACGCTTGAGTCTCCTTGAATATTTACTTGGGGTGCCTTGCGCATCCCCAAGCTTGAGCTCTTGCCTCTCCTCATTCTTCTCATATCAATACCTCCTCGATCCTTGAACACTTGATCCACACAAAACTTAACAAAACCTTCATGAGATCCGTTAGTATAATAAAGCAAATCACTACTTTAAGTACTGTTGAAAACCCATTCATATTTTATTTTTGCGTTATACCTACTGTATTCTAACTTCTCCATGGCTTATACCTTCCGATACAATCCATAGTTTCATCAAAACAAGCAAAACAATGCATCAAAAACAGAATTTGTCAAAAACAGAACAGTCTGTAGTAATCTGAACATTGACCATACTTCTGTAACTCTAAAAATTCTATAAAATTAGGAAAAAATAAAAAATTTGTATAGCACTACTGTGTAAAATTTTTAGAAATTTTTCACGTTCCAGTAAAAAATGTAAATTCACGCACTATAGCAAAATTTTCTGTTTTTGCACTGCACATACCAAACAAGGAATTTAAACATCCTAACGGTAAATCTTGGCACATTATTTTTATAATACAATGGATTTGTACAAGGGGATAATTATTTTTGTTGAAAAGTTTCTGTAATTCAAGATTTGCAAAGTTTCCATGGGCATGAACAAAGTTCAAGCAGCTCCCCGACTTCAACGGTGCTCGTCTTTCTTACTTTCACTTTCCTTTTTGAAAAGTTTTAGGTTCCCCTCTATATTTTTTTGTTTTTAAACTTTTTAAAAACACACAACAGAATAAAATGACTCTCTAAAACTTCCGGGTTGTCTCCCTGGCAGCGCTTTCTTTAAAGCCATTAAGCTAGGCATAAAGTGCTCAAGTAATCGATCCACCCGGATCCCAAGGTATATCAAAGCCAATTTTAATTAACAATGATTTGTATTTTAGTAGTGAGCACAAAGCAACATATATCATGCAATGACAAAGTCTAATTCTCTTCCTATGCATCGGCATGTCATAAAAGAACAATTCATGCACACATAATAAAGGCCAATGCATAGTATAAACAGTTTCTTGCAATTTTATCGTATTGGAAACATAGAGAGGTGGAGTTGTAGTTCCTCTCTCATAATAATTGCAAGTAGGAGCAGCAAGCACATGCATATTATATCCATCAAAATCATCATGTGTAGTAGTAAAATGCAACCCATCAATATAATCCTTAATAAGCACAACCTTCTCCGATATAGTGTAGTTTGGAGAATTCAAAAAGATAATAGGACTATCATGTGTGGGTGCAATAGCAACAATTCCTTTCTTAACATAAGAAACTATAGCAAGTTCATCTCCATAAGTATAATTCAAATTGGCATCATGGCCACAAGCATCAATTTCATCAAAAAGGGATATTTCAAACGAATCCAAGGGATCATAGCATTCATCATAGCATTCATCCTTCGGTAAGAACGAAGGGAAATTAAACAATGTATGAGATAAAGAGTTACTCTCATTAGAAGGTGGGCACGGGTGATCAATCCGCTCTTCCTCCTTTTTTTCTTTGCTCTCCTCCTCAATTTTTTCATCTAATGAGCTCACAGTGTCATCAATTTCTTCTTCCATAGATTCCTGTAAAATATTAGTCTCTTCTTGGACATCGGAGGTGTCCTCAATATATTCTTTCACATAAGTATTAGAAGCATAGTTTTCATAGAAATATTTAAGTATGGTAAAATTATCAGATCTATAAACAGCATCATCACAATCTTCATACTTTTCAAACAAAGATTCAATTTCATAAGCACCCTTAAAAGCAACAAATTCTTTTATTCGTTCCACATCATAGTAATCATATATACCATTAGCATAAGAAGCCAAGGTTTCATTATCATTAAATTCACATGAAAAGGGAAGGTGTGGAGCCTTCATCCTAGAGCAACAAGTATAATCATATCTCAAGCATAAATTCCAAACATACCAATGCAAATAATAAATTTGATCCCATAAGAGTTTTCCTTTTTGAGACAAGCGATAATCCCTAAAGTATTCCCGTTGATCCAAAGTAACTCCCATTATCAAGTTGAATGGAGTTTTATCAGGATTATCAAAGTAGTATTTAATGTTTTCCACATAACGAGCATCGAGGGTTTTAGGAGGTTCCCCATCTCCATGAGTAGCAAGTACAACTAATTTTTTTGGTGTTTCGTGTTCCATATCCATAACTAAAGATACAAAACAACTTAGAACAGAAAATAAAATCTACTTAGTGATAAAGTAAACAACCACGCACGAGAATATCAACCCCACGCTATTGCTCCCCGGCAACGGCGCCAGAAAAAGGTCTTGATAACCCACAAGTATAGGGGATCAATTGTAGCTTTTCGATAAATAAGAGTGTCAAACCCAACGAGGAGCTAAAGGTAGAATTAATATTCCCTTCAAGTTCTATCGACCACCGATACAACTCTATGTGCACTTAACGTTCGCTTTACCTAGAACAAGTATGAAACTATTTTGTAGGTGATAGGATAGGTTTGCAAGAATAAAACTAGAAGTACTTTGCGAGAATGAAAGTACGAGTAATTTGCAAGATAATAAAAGTTAGTTGTTTAGTAGAAAGCTTTTGTAACACAAGAGAATGATTTGTCCATAGGCAATCGATAACTAGACCGGTAATCATTATTGCAATTTTATATGAGGGAGAGGCATGAGCTAACATACTTTCCGTACTTGGATCATATGCACTTATGATTGGAACTCTAGCAAGCATCCGCAACTACCAAAGATCATTAAGGTAAAACCCAACCATAGCATTAAGTATCAAGTCCTCTTTACTCCCATAAGCAACAACACCCTTACTCGGGTGTAAGCTTCTGTCACTCTAGCCGCCCACCATAAGAGAATTATGAACGTATTGCAAACCCTACAGTGGGAATCCCCCACGTGTGCGCAGCAAGGAAGGCACCATAGGACAGCACCAAAATAAAACGTACAACTCAAACCAATCACGATCATCAATCAACCCATAGGACAAAACGAATCTACTCAAACATCATAGGATGGCCACAAATCATTGGATAATAATATGTAGCATTAAGCACCATGTTTAAGTAGAGAATTACAGTGGGGAGAAGAGGTGTTACACCGCCTCATAGAGGGGGAGAGAGTTGGTGTTGATGGCGGCGACGTTGTTGGTGTAGATCGCCGTCACGATGATTGCCCCGGCGGCGTTCCGGCGCCACCGGGAGAGAGGGGGAGAGAGCCCCCTCCTTCTTCTTCTTCCTTGGCCTCCCCCTAGATGGGAGGAGAGTTTCCCCTCTGGTCCATGGCTGCCATGGAAGCGGAGGGACAGGAGCCCCTCCTAGATTGTATCTCTCTCTCTGTTCTCTTCTGTTTTGCGTTCCTGTTTTCTAGCCTTTCACCGTTTCTTAAATTCCTGGAGATTCCTAACTCCGATTGTGCTGAAATTTTAACTCCATTTTTTTCCGGATATTAGCTTCCTTGCGCCCGAAGAATAGCACCAACCGACCTACGAGGGACTCATGAGGCACCACGGCGCGCTGGGCCCCCCCTGGCGTGCCCTGGTGCCTCGTGGGGCCCACGAGCACCGCCTTGCATTGATTCCACCTCCCAAAAATCACATATATTCCAAAATAATTCTCCGTAAAATTTTATTGCATTTGGACTTCGTTTGATATGGATATTCCGTGAAACAAAAAACATGCAACAAACAGGAACTAGCACTGGGCACTGGATCAATATGTTAGTCCCAAAAATTATATAAAATGTTGCCTAAAATATGTGAAAGTGGTAGAACATTGGCATGAAACAATAAAAAATTATAGATACGATGGAGACGTTTCACATGTGTCGATGTTTCATAGGCGCATATTGTCTGTTCGATGGGCAACACCTGTCACAAGGTAGAGCTGTCGCGTGGCTCTATTGGCAAATGAGAATCCAACACGTTGAAAATCACCATTGGCCAGGGCTGTTAATGGGTATCGAATCCAAAACTCTCACCTGATAGCTTAACGGTGACCCGTTACGGTGGTTGCCACCTGTCGGTTACCCTTGACATAAACACTTCCATGACGCGCTATTTATCATCATGGAAGTGGACACTTCCGTGATGAAAAAACGATTATTTTCATGGAACACATCCCCAACAGCACAGGTATGACTATCTTAATTCTATCATAAAACCTTCATCGATGTACATGGGTGACAAAAAACATGACCTATTGTGACAAACACGTATCATCACGGACATGTCTTTTTTTGTAGTCTTTGTCAGTAATGGCAATATTGAAGTGATTCTCTCAGATATTATGGGATTATCTGACTTACACAATGGTGGAATAACTACAAAATATCACTCATCAACCTCCCCAGGCTAAAACCTTGATCTTCCTCGAGCAAGAAACAAAAATCAACCATAAGGAACTCAGTTGTTGAAAACAAAATAACGAGAAGATTTTTGTTCACTTATGATCGGTATGCCTAGATAGCCCTCCGCTTCCTTCACCTGAAAACTTAGTATAGCTGTAGTGGTGGCATGGTTATTATGCAAGATTAGTTAAGCCAAGATAATCAACACAAACTTTTGTAGTCTAGACAAAACAATCGACTAGCTTTTATTCTATTTCTTCTAGCTAACACCTGCTTTTCGGGAACACGTTGGAAGAGATTTTTCTTTTTGCAATGAAAACATATATTACAGGAGTCAAAGGTATGTAAAAGACAATGTGATGCTAGGGAAACTCATTAACACCCATGAGTATCGCCTCGTCAAGGCTCGCAAACACTTACTTCAATCATTGCTTGCTGAAACTTTCGTTGTTCAATAATAGGATTATGCCAAAGAAAATATACATGCAAATAGTGGGTTTCAATGTAGCTTATGTTGAATACTATAGACCAAGGATTGTCTATTTCGATCACAATGATCAGTATTCTTTATTTTCCACATACACAAACCCTCTACGGAAAGCTGAATAATATTCATCATAGTGTTTCCACTACATACTTTAACCAACTCATAACTGAAACTCTAATAGATCGCTCATAGGCCAGCGGAGTCGTCAGCATAAACTTAGTTGGGGTGATGAAGTCACAGTAACACCCATCAAGAAACATGCAGTGACGGGCCATGGAACACGGATAAAGCAATATACCATGTATATTGCAAAACAGAATTTTGCATAATCTCGATCACCTCCAACTTGGGTTCCTCTGGACAACTTTATCCACAAGTGCCATTGAGTCTCTCAAAATAAACACTATGAGGTTCAGTATCTATACAAATCACCTTCTTTTAGTAATTTTTGTCGACACCCAAGTCCTTCTATAGACTTTCTCTTATGAATGTTTATTCTTTGTTATCACCAGTTTCTTTGAAAACAAGTCCCACAGCAAATTTTGGTTATCTAGATGAAATGGAACAAATGCTACTTAACTACTTTATCTACAAGAACAAAACATTTGGTTTAAGGGTTTTCTATTTCCATGCCCCTCCTTCCTTAGTTGTGCTCTGTTTTGCCCATGCCATCTAACATTCCTCACTTATCCACTCCACCACTTGGCCCATTCTCACAAATGTCCAAATGGAGCCTTGCCGTTGGGTCAAAGCATTTGACTATTACCTCACTCAGTTACTTACGCGTGAAGCTGGGGATCTTATGACAGGTGGGCCGAGGCCACTTATGGCTGGTGGGCCAAGGAAGCTTATCACAAGTGGGACCTAGGGGTGGGTGAGCTATCACTGTCTCTCGCCTAAAATATCCCGACCCCGAGGTGCCACAACCCCCACGCAGCCTCTCCCGTCATCGTGCCCTCGCCACCCACTCCGTTTATTGGCCTGAGTGGAGCTCCGATGATTCAGCAGCCTGGTGCAGTGGCGACGCCCTTCGGCTTATCGATTGGGTCAATTTATTAGCTTATTCAATTGGTCGTCCCATGATGATTCCTCGCACATTTTTGTCTAGCATGGTCTTTGACATGGGGTTAAGGGCATTATGTAATATATGAGGAACAAGACACTCTTCCATCCCATGGTTTGCGTAATTTCTTATAGCTTCCTTCATGCGGTCCCATGTGTCAGATGCATGCTCGAGGGCACTTGCTACACCAAGGACAGGAGACTATCCCTTTGTTTTGTTCAGAGATGGCGCGGCAAACACAGATACAATCTCAACCTTGAGTTGGTAAAGGAGTGGGGGACGAGGAAGTTTTACCCAGGTTTGGGCCACATTCTGCGTAACACCCTGCTCCTACTTGTTTTGGTCGATTGAGTGGAGGATCAATACAATGAGAGTGGTGGCTGCCAATCCCGGGAAGGGAGCAGGTAGGTTCTTCTCCTATCTATCCTATCTTAGCTTCTGGACTTAGGCAAAAAAGATCTCCCCCCAAATACCGAAGCTTGTGCCTCCTTTTATATGACAAGGGGTCACCACAGTAGCTAGAGACAGTATTGGGAATATCGAAGTTACAGTGGTCTAACTATCACACACCTACCACATTAAATGCAGGGGTAGGTGTCTTCCTATGGTGAGCGCTGGAACGAACACACGTCCCATCATCGCCGCTGAGCCTATCTACCTTCTATTACTGCGCCACGCACCATGACAGGTGCCGAGCAAGGGTTAAGCATGCGACGCGTCACCACCGCCTAACAGGAGGTGGTGCGACCGCAAGCCACATGACGGCAAAGGTCTAGGGCCTGCTCAGCCGCTGGGCCAGATGTCTGTGGCGCTGCAGTGTTGTCTCCTTAACGGGCCGGGTCTGGCCCGAAGCGGAGTACACATTCCCACGGGAATCGCTCTATGGCTCGAGCATTCCGGGGAGATGACGTGGAGCCATCGTGGCTGTCTCCTATTATGTTCTTGCTGGTGAGGTAGCTGAGGTGAGGCTGATGCCTTTCTAGGGCACGGTCTGGAGGTCTCAAGACTCTTGCCTTACTTGGGTCCCTGGAGTGGAATCCCGGGTGACCTTCGAGTTGAGTTGCTTGTCTTGAAGATCTCCCGACAATGAGTCGAGGCAGCCCCGTGTAGGAGGTTAGTGGGTACCCGTTATCCATGGCACTGACACCATGCAAGCACTAGTGGCTCATGATCTTCCTACTTAAAACCTATGATCCGAGATCGTAGTTCAATAATTTTTGGAGAGGGGAAATTTTTGGATAAACATGTTGCAACATAAATTCCATTTATCAGCCTGTTGGATATAGTTCCTCTAGGAAACACTAGAATCCATTCTTTTGCTTTTCCTTTTAAATAAAAAGGAAATAGGCGCAACTTCAAAGCGCCACGTTCATAATCTTTTATACATGTCACATCGCAAAGTTCAGTAAAACTATGCAAATGCATGCCGACATATTTGGATACAGAGCCTCCAAACTGGTTTTGTTGAACCATAGTAACAAGATGGGGCTTAATTTCAAATTGTTCGGCAACAATATTTGGTAATGTGATTATTGCACACATAAAGTTCTCATTGAGAGCAGCAAACTCTCCGAGTTTCTTAGCCATGAAATTATTTTGGGTTTTGGTTGAAACACGAACTAGAAAATGAAATAAAGACAAAAACAAAAACAAAAACAAAAACTCTAATCTAATTACTAGTGAAAGTGATGCCTGAAGAGCAATGGCACCACAAAAGGTGGTTGATGGCCCTTTAAGATTCGGTTTCAAACTGTACAAAATCCCCGCATCTTTTCCCAAGGAATGACCTCGAGTATCGAACCCATGGGATGATGTGCTCTATGACAAAGATTCAAACAAGTTATTCTTCTCACAAAATGTTTCAGTTTTTTACCGGACCTTTTATCAGCCTTTTGGATATAAACAATGATATGAAATAGGCAGGGGTATGAGGACTTACACTCACAACCTTGCACTTGTTCTTGGGATCTCGTCTTGATATTAAACATGTTCCTGGTAGACACTCGTTACAATGTAATCACAACATGGTGAAGTGGGGGATGTGTCAAAAGTACGTCACAACTATTCATGACCTCATCGACAGTCAGTTGTCCAACCGATGGCCCTTACCATCACGCGGGGTTACCTCAGTTATTCAGGATTTATGTAGACAAAAGTATTGGGCATTTAATGACTACACCTCATATATCCCCAAGGAATTGATTTCTGCCATCATACTAATCCTTTTTGTCACTTGTTTTTAGAATAGTTTTCCATTCATCCTTGCTTCTTACCTCGTCCTTCATTGATCTACGGGATCCTGGGTATTTGCGGGGCCATAGATTGAGAAGAAGACAAAAGACAACTCTATTGCGAATCACACATACGAATAACGTTAATTAAGCAAAGTCATCTAATGATCCTGTGCACAAATACATAGGGTTGCCAGGCTTGACTCAACCCATTGTCTTAGTGAATTACTCACATATCGCGATCGGATCACAAGAAAAATCAGTAAAGATGACATAAGCATGAATGATTGATTGATGAATAGTCTTACAATGTTTGTCGATTGTGATGCATCGATTACAAGTATGGCTAACTGGCGAGAGAATAGTTATCGTGGTGATGGCTATGGAGATGAGATGGAAAATGGCGGTGGCTAGGGTTTGTGAATTGTTTTGGTGGTGTTCTGCGATGTTTCCTGAAGCCTCTGTTGCGACTTAGGCCTGGCCCCTTTTATGAAGTTTTTTCTGTTGGACGTCATGGAGACCCTAGTGTGCAGTACGACCATTGGTACGAGCGGGCGCGCTCTACCATGCAGGGTCTTTTTCTCCGTTGCCTTCTTAGCGACTACTTTTGGCTTGGCTTGGCTCCCACACTTGGTGTTTCCTTCCATGTGATAATTTTCTTTCATGTTTGGATCCATTTCCCGCAGAACGACATTTAAACAAAGGATTTTGTACTTTCTTGCATTCATTAGTCATTAGTGGCAATATTGAAGTTATTCTCTTGGATATTATGGGATTATCCAGTTTAAACAATGGTGGAAGGAGTGCAAAAATATCACTCATCACCGACGAAGAAGCTCACAAAACCCCTTCCATTCAAGGGAAGTGAAGCAAGAGGAAGCTGGTGTGCCTTGGTAGATGTGAGATGGCAAGCATAAAGGAGAATGCGAGGGTAGAAAGAGAAGCATATGGGGAACCAAAAGTGACTAGGGCTACGCACTACAAGCACTCGCCGCGGGTGATACGTCTCAAATGTATCTATAATTTTTGATTGTTTCATGCTATTATCAGACCAGTTTTACATAATTGTGGCCAAGATTTATATTATTTTTATTTGGACTAACCTATTAATCCACTGCCAAAGGCCAATTTCTGTTACTAGTGTTTTGCAAATATAGTTCAAAAATTCATGGAGCCAAAACGAGCTGAAATTTTTTGTGAAAATTTAATGGAAAATAGTGAATTTTAATGGAAAATAACAAAATTTTGGGCGAAGGAATCAGTGTAAGGCGGTGCATGAGGGCCCCACACCCCTTGGTGGCGTGGCCAAGGGCCAGGCAGTGTAGGGTGTCCGTGTGGGGGTTGTGGATGTCGGTTGACGCCCTTCTTTCGGTGCAAGAAAGCTAATTTCTTGGGGAATCGTGTTAAAAAATCAGCCCGATCGGAATCACGAATCTTCAGATATTTACGAAATGGTGCTCGGCCTCAGAAACAGTAATAGAACACAGAAGAAAACAAAGAGGAACAGAGGAGGAGCGATCCAATCTCGGAGGGGATCTCGCCCTCCAGGAGCCATGGAGGCCAAGGACCAATCAGGGAACCCTCTCCCCATCAAGGGGGGAGGCCAAGCAAGGATAAGAAGGAGGGGGCCTTGCTACTTATGAGCTGCGTTGAGATTTTCCCCGAAGAGGAAGGGTGAAGCAATATAGTAGTGGATAGTATTTCCCTCAGTAGAGAACTAAGGTTATCGAACCAATAAGAGATTTACACAGACAAAGGTCGACAGTACCTAAACACACAAACAAAATACTTGCACCCAACGCGGGCAAGACGATGGTCAATCCCCTTGTACTCGTTAATTGCAAGGATTAATTCTGATAATGATAGATATATAAATTGCAAAAGGAAATAAAAGTAAATAAAATGCAGCAAGTAAATTAGGGTTTTAGTAAATTTGGTGAATGGACTCGGGGGCCATAGTTTTCACTAGAGGCATCTCTCTCAAGAACATAGCATACGGTGGGTAAAAAAATTACTGTTGGGCAATTGATAGACAAGCGCATAGTTATGATGTTATTCATGGCATGATTAGTACATAGGAATTACGTCCATGACAAGTAGACCGAAATGATTCTGCATCTACTACTATTACTCCACCCTTCAACCACTATCCAGCATGCATCTCGTGGTATTAAGTTCACAACAAACAGAGTAATGCTTGAAGCATGATGACATAATGTAGACAGAATAAGACCAATTAAATATGATCGAACCCCGTCATTTTAGCCTTAGTAGCAACAATGCAAATATGTGCCTCGCTACTCCTTGCTACTTGTGAACTGCGTTGGGATTTCCCCGAAGTGGAGAGGATGATGCAGTACAGTAGAGATAAGTATTTCCCTCAGTTAAGAACCAAGGTTATTGCGGGATCGAGGAGATAGGTCTAGAGGGGGGGGGTGAATAGACACTTAACCAACCAAAGTAGCAGTTTTTAGTTTCTCTTGGAACTTAGGCAGATTTTGGCACAAGTTAAGATGACTCCAATACTTTCTACACATGCATATCTAGAGATTGAGCAGCGGAAATAGTAAAGCATGCAATTGTATGGAAAGTAAAGGAGTAGAGTATGGAATATCAAATGCAATGAAGACACGGTGGTTTTTGGTGTGGTTCCGATAGGTGGTGCTATCGTACGTCCACGTTGATGGAGGCTTCAATCCACGGAGCGTAACGGCTGCGCGAGTCCACGAAGGGCTCCACCCACGAAGGATCCACGAAGAAGAAACCTTGGCTATTCCACCATGGCTTACGTCCACAGAGGACTAGCCTCACTCGGGGTAGATCTTCATGAAGTAGGCGATCTCCTTGCCCTTACAAACTCCTTGGTTCAACTCCACATCATGTCAGAGGCTCCCAAGTGACACCTAACCAATCTAGGAGACACCACTCTCCAAAAGGTAATAGACGGTGTGTTGTTGATGAACTCCTTGCTCTTGTGCTTCAAATGATAGTCTTCCCAACACTCAAACAACTCCTCACAGATTTGGCTATGGTGGAAGAAGGATTTGAGTGGAAAGCAACTTGGGAAAGGCTAGAGATCAAGGTTCAAATGGTTGGAATGGAATGTCTTGATCTCAACACATGAGTAGGTGGTTCTCTCTCAGAAAATGTATGGTGGAAGTGTAGGCACGTTCTGATGGCTCTCCTTACTGAGTAAGAAGTGGTGGAGGGGTATATATAGCCTCCACACAAAATCCAACCGTTACACACTTTTGACCCAACTCGGTGGCACCAAACTGTATAAAAGATATGAACGTTAGAAATCTCGGTGGGACCGACTGGAACAACTCGGATGGACCGATGTGCAATGGTTAGGGCAAACCTCGTCTCGGTGGCACCGATTGCATCAACTCAGTGGGACCGAAGTGAAGCAATAAGGCAACAGAGAGTTGGCAAGCCATCTCGGTGAGACCGATTTGCAAAACTCGGTGGGACCGAAGTAATTGAAAACGATTACAAAGAGTTGACAAGGCCATCTCGGTGAGACCGAGATCCATATCGGTGGATGTGATTTGTTAGGGTTTTGGCAGTGGCTAAGTCCAGATGAACTCGGTGGCTCCGGATAGGAAATTTCGGTGGGGCCGAGTTGGAATGTAGGTTTTGGACATATTTGGATGGAGAAAGTGGTTGAGGGTTTTGGAGTACTGTCACTAAGCACTTGAGCCAAAAGACCATTAAGCAACACCTCATCCCCTTTTAATAGTATTGGCTTTCCTATGGACTCAATGTGATCTTGGATCACTAAACCAAAAATGTAGAGTCTTGAGCTTTTGCCAATCCATGTCCTTAGCATTTTCAAGGGGTTCCACATCCTCTTGTCCCTGCCACGCCATTGTTGAACTTGTCTGAAATTCACTAGATAGAGGCATTAGTCCAACAACATGTATGTTGACATAAATTACCAAAACGACCAAGGGAGCAAATGTGCTTTCAGTTATCATCCAGTAGGAGAACCACACAGAACCTCGTTAGCAGCACCTACACACACAAAAGCAAACACTTGCACTCAACGTAAATAAGAGGGTTGTCAATCCCCTTAGCGGTCACTTGCAAGGATTAATTCTAATTGTGATTGATAAAAAGTAAATTGCAAAATAAAATAAAAGTAAATAAATTGCAGCAAGGTATTTTTGTATTTTAATATATGATAAAACTAGACCCGGGGGCCATAGTTTTCACTAGAGGCTTCTCTCTCGAACACATAGCATACGGTGGGTAAACAAATTACTGTTGGGCAATTGATAGAAAAGCGCATAGTTATGACGATATTCAAGGCAATGATCATGTATATAGGCATCACGTTCGAGACAAGTAGACCGACTCCTACCTGCATCTACTACTATTACTCCACCCATCGACCGCTATCCAGCATGCATCTAGGGTATTAAGTATAAAACAGAGTAATGCCTTAAGCAAGATGACATGATGTAGACGAAGTAAACTCAAGCAATATGATTAAACCCCATCTTTTTATCCTTAATGGCAACAATATCCTGTAACATGTATGATCTCCCCCTAAAGATATGCATATTGAATGATGATATCACATGGGAAATATACATGCAACATGTATCTTGGCTATATGCATCAGAGCAATATATATGGCATTTAGTTATCCACATGTCCATGATTGTCTCCTTGCAAACAATATATACTAGCAAGAGGTCAATCATGTACATGAGTGTGATGCATATACTTACCTTGAAGTTCTTGATCAAGTACGTGAAGAAATACACTTGAGAAAACAAGGTTAGATAACACAAGATAACTTCTTCAAGAAAAGACACAAGATCTACAAGAAACCAAGATTGGGATGACATGTAGAAGAAAGTATCACTAGGAGAATACTTCTTTGAAGCAGACATGTCCCCAACAGAAAGAAATAGTTGTCTCCCCTTAAAGAACTTCCTCTCCCCCTGAATCTGACATTGGATATTGGGAGCAGGTAGGGTGAGAAAACTAAAGCAATCAAAAAACACTAAAAACACTGAAATCATGTTTCTCCCCTCTTAGAAACACGTAACATTCTCTCCTCTTGTAAGATGCATACTTCTTTTGTAGTGATAAGCTTTGATGTATTCCTCTCTCCCCCTTTGACATCAATTTCCAAGAAGGGACTTCAAGGTTGTTGGTCAAGTGGGTTTGGTCCTTAAGAAACACATTTAGCCAATGAGTGGCTCTAGATGCAAGTAGAGGATAAGAATCATTGAGTGGAGCTGGAGCAGATAATCTCAGAAAATATTTGATAGAAAACTCCTTAGAGCCGCAAAGTCGGTGACTCCGAGTTGTATCACTTCGGTGGAACCGAGTTTGGTGCAAAGGAACTTTTTGTCAACTCAGCTCACTAGGCAAGGAATTCTCACAAAGATTTGCAATGAATTGCTGCGAAACTAGCTAAAAGAAAAGAAACACAGGAAAGAAGCAAAGAAACGTCTAGATGAAGTTTTTTTTTGAAAAATAAACACTCTAGCAAGAAGAGAACAAACAAAAGAAACACTAGAGAACTTCATCTAGATGGGTCGGCGACTAGGTCACCTATGTCAGAGTATATTGACTTAGGAGTCAAGTGAGAACACTTGATCATAGGTCATACTCATCATTTAAGCTCAAAATGGGGTTGCCATTTTTCCTTTAAGCATTTCAATGTATTCACATCTTGTTGAGTTGCTTTGGCTCATGACTTTGAGTAAAGCTTCTCTAAGATGTGAGAACTTACATTGAGATTTGGTGGTGATGTCCATCATGTAGTTGAACTTGAAGTGGATGCTCATGAGTTGACGTTGGGAGCAATCCTTTCATTTGTAGTTCATCTTCCTACATGGGTTAGATTTCCAAGGAACAACATGTATATCCAAAATGACAAGAATGAAGCATAACTCTAAGGTTGTCAAAGGATATGTTTAAGTTGTCTTGTTCCTTGTTCCACCAACAATTGTTGATACTTGGGTTATACAAGATTGCTTAAGATAAGAGTGAGATGCAATCTTGTGACATGAAGCTTGTCCAAGTACCTACAAAAGGTTAGATACAATACAAGGGAGCAAAATGTCCAAGATATAAAATGATCATGAAAGTATCATGGATTAGTCAAGAATGCTCATGCCCTTGTATGCATCCACATGAACCTCTAGTTCACGTTTGAAGCATCAATGCTGTTCAACTCACTTCTCAAGTGACAAAACACTTTCTCATCAAGGGGTTTGGTAAAGATGTCCGCCAATTGTTTGTCGGTACGAACATGTTTAAGGTCAATGTCACCTTTCTCAACATGATCTCGAATGAAGTGGTGACGAACCTCAATATGCTTAGTTCGAGAATGCTGCACGGGATTGTGTGCAATCTTAATAGCACTCTCATTGTCACATAGTAATGGTACATGTCTCACATGCACACCATAGTCTTTAAGAGTTTGTGTCATCCATAGTAATTGAACACAACATGATCCCGCGGCAATGTATTCCGCTTCGGGAGTAGATAGAGATACCGAGTTTTGTTTCTTGGAGGACCAAGACATAGGAGATCTACCAAGAAATTGACATGTACCCGAAGTGGATTTTCTATCAACCTTGTCTCCGGCATAGTCCGAATCGGAATAGCCAACAATATTAAAAGAAGATCCTTTGGGATACCATATGCCAAAGTTTGGTGTATGTAACAAGTATCTCACAATTCTTTTCATGGCCTTAAGGTGACACTCTTTTGGTGCCGCTTGGTATCGTGCACACATGCACACACTTAGCATAATGTCGGGATGGGAGGAACATAGATATAGCAATGAACCAATCATAGATCGATAAACCTTTTGATCAACCGGTTTGCCATCCTTGGTCAAGTCAAGATGTCCACTCGTGGGCATGGGGGTTTTCATACCTTTACTTTCTTGCATGTTGAACTTCTTGAATAAGTCCTTGGTATACTTTGTTTGAGAAACAAAGGTACCCTCCTTAGTTTGCTTGATTTGCAAACCAAGAAAGAATTTGAGTTCACACATCATAGACATCTCGTACTTTTCCGACATCAACCTTCCAAACTTTTCACTAAAAGAGGGGTTAGTAGATCCAAAGATAATATCATCAACATAAATTTGGCATACAAATAATTCTCCATTAACCCTCTTAGTGAACAAAGTTGAATCAATTTTCTCAATTTCAAAACCTTTTTCAAGGAGAAACTTTGTCAAGCATTTGTACCAAGCTCTAGGGGCTTGTTTAAGACCATAAAGGGCTTTACGAAGTTTGTAAACATGATTAGGTTTCTTGGGATTCTCAAAGACGGGAGGTTGTTTAACATACACTTCCTCCTCAATTTCACCATTTAAGAAGGCACATTTAATATCCATTTGGTAAAGAGTGATATCATGGTGATTGTCATAAGCAAGTAAAATGCGAATGGACTCAAGTCTTGCAACGGGGGCATAGGTCTCACCGTAGTCCATACCTTTGACTTGTGTGTAACCTTGTGCTACGAGACGAGCCTTATTGCGTACAACTTGTCCATCTTCATCTTGCTTATTCCGAAACACCCATTTGGTTTCAATAATGTTTTGCTCATCTTTAGGCTTCTCAACCAATGTCCAAACTTGGTTCCTCTCAAAGTTGTGTAGCTCCTCGTGCATTGCATTCACCCAATCGGGGTCCTTGAGAGCATCTTCCACCTTCAAGGGTTCCACACTAGAGATGAATGAGTAATGCTCACAAAAATTAGCTAAATGAGTTTTAGAGCGAGTGATTCTCCCGGATTGGATATCTCCAAGTATTTGTTCGACGGGATGATTCTTGTCGATTCTTGCTCTAACTCGAGGTAGCTTTTGCTTGGGTTGTGGTGAGGCTTACTCATCATCATCATCTTCTTCTTCGTTGATGTTGTCGTTGTTCGCTTGTGGAGGTGCAGAAGGAGGTTGTGGTGGATCATCTTGTTGCACTTCCTCATTCCCATCGTCTTAACGTGTTCCACTTGTGGATGCCTCCATATCAACTTGTTGTTCACCTTGATGTGAAGTTGGGGCTTCCACTTGAATAGACGAGGTACTCTCCTTCACTTCCACGGGGCAAATCTTGCCAATGGACAAGTCTTGGATTGCTTCCGATGGTTCTTGATCTCCTACATCAATTGGCAATTGCTCGACTTGCGGGCCGTTATTCTCATCAAACTTCACATCTACCGTCTCTTCTACTTTTCGAGTGAAGTTGTTGTAGACACGGTAAGTGTGAGAGTTCGATCCATAGCCAAGTAGGAAACCTTCATGAGATTTAGGAGCAAATTTTGAACGACGATGCTTATCAAGAATGTAACATTTTGAGCCAAATACTCAAAAGTATCCAACTTGTGGTTTGTTACCGGTGAGCAGTTCATACGCCGTTTTACCAAGAAGCTTGTGAAGGTAGAGTCGATTTGTCGCATGACAAGCTGTTTCAACCGATTCTGCCCAAAAGTGTTTTGGCATCTTGTATTCATCAAGCATTGTTCTTGCCATCTCAATAAGAGTATGGTTCTTCCTCTCAACAACTCCATTTTGTTGAGGTGTGTACGTAGCTGAGAACTCGTGTCAAATACCCTCCTCATCAAGAAAGGTGTCCACATTGGCGTTCTTGAACTCTGTTCCGTTGTCACTCCGAGCCTTCTTGATCTTCACTTCAAATTGATTTTGAGCCTTTCTTGCAAAGTTCTTGAAGATCTTTTGTACCTGCGATTTGTCATCGAGAAAGAACACCCACGTAAATCTGGAAAAATCATCAACAATGACCAAACCGAAAGAGTTACCACCAAGACTCTTATAGGAGTTGGGACCAAAGAGATCCATATGAAGTAGCTCGAGTGGTCTCCTCGTGGTCATAATGTCCTTCACGGGATGGCTTCCTCCAACATGTTTTCCTGCTTGGCAAGCACTACAAAGTCGATCCTTGTCAAATATAACATCTTTCACACCAAGAATGTGATCTCCTTTAACAAGTTTATCAAGGTTACGCATGCCAACATGTCCAAGTCTCCTATGCCATAACCAACCTTTAGAAGATTTAGCAATTAAACATGTACGAGGTTGGGCTCTCTTAGTGAAATCAACAATGTATAGGTCACCTCTACAAATGCCGGTAAAAACCATATTATGATTATCTTGATGAAACACTTGGCAATCTACTTTGGTAAATAGAACATTGAAACCAAAATCGGCTAGTCTAGATACGGAAAGAAGATTGTAACCAAGAGATTCAAGAAGCATAACATTTTGTATGGAGCTATCATTGGATATGGCCACCTTACCAAGGCCAAGTACCTTACCCTTGGAGTTGTCTCCAAAAGTCACATACTTGCGTGGACCATCATTTTTAGCAAGCTCACGAAACATGTCTCTATCTCTGGTCATGTGATCGGTGCATCCACTATCAAGAATCCACTCTTTTCCTCCGGCCATGTAATCTCGAAGATTTGCCATAAGACTAAGATTCCTTATGGCCTTCTCAAATTCAATATCAAATTCATCGTCCTCATCATAGTAGCCATGCTCAACATCATCATCATCATGCATATGATCATCACCTAGGGCAATGAATTCATTAGTTTCATGACCATCAAAATGTTCTAGTTTATGAATTCTAATAGCTTCCATGATAATGTTACTAATAGTTCCAACATCTCCTTTAGCATGCATAAGATCACGAAGCTCAAACAAACAATCATCAAATTTAGGATCATTAGGACTCATCTTGTGAAAAGCAATAGTCTTATGAAGAATCTCATCAAGATTCTTTAAAGAGTAATCGGGATATCGCTTTTCCAAGTCATGCCATAGAGTATATGCACATTTAAAGTTTTGCATACAACGAAGCACAACTTTAGGTAATCCTCTAATGATAAGATTGACGGTTCTAAGATTATGAAGCATGTCAATTTCTTCTTCATGAGTAGGATGCAAGGGATCAATAGGGGGCACATAAGGATTATGAATATACTTGCTCAAGTTAAATTCATCAAAGATATCAAGCATCTCATGTTTCCAAGCATTGTAATACTCCCCATCGAGAATAGGCACTCTATGTCTAAGACTACCCAAAGTAGACACATCCATCTCCCTCCAATGGTGATAAAACCAAAGCAATGGAGACCAAAGCTCTGATACCATTTGTGGGTTCGAGGAGATAGGTCTAGAGCAGGGGGGGTGAATAGACACTTAACCAACCAAAGTAGCAATTTTTAGTTTCTCTTGGAACTTAGGCAGATTTTGGCACAACTTAAGATGACTCCAATACTTTCTACACATGCATATCTAGAGATTGAGCAGCGGAAATAGTAAAGCATGCAAATGTACAGAAAGTAAAGGGGTAGAGTATGGAAGATCAAACGCAATGAAGACACGGTGCTTTTCGGCGTGGTTCTGATAGGTGGTGCTATCGTACGTCCACGTTGATGGAGGCTTCAACCCACGGAGGGTAATGGTTGCGCGAGTCCACGGAGGGCTCCACCCACGAAGGGTCCACAAAGAAGCAACCTTGCCTATTCCACCATGGCTTACGTCCACGAAGGACTAGCCTCACTCGGGGTAGCTCTTCACGAAGTAGGCGATCTCCTTGCCCTTACAAACTCCTTGGTTCAACTCCACATCATGTCGGAGGCTCCCAAGTGACACCTAACCAATCTAGGAGACACCACTCTCCAAAAGTTAATAGACGGTGTGTTGTTGATGAACTCCTTGCTCTTGTGCTTCAAATGATAGCCTTCCCAACACTCAAACAATTCCTCACGGATTTGGCTATGGTGGAAGAAGGATTTGAGTGGAAAGCAACTTGGGAAAAGGCTAGAGATCAAGGTTCAAATGGTTGGGATGGAATGTCTTGATCTCAACACATGAGTAGGTGGTTCTCTCTCAGAAAATGTATGGTGGAAGTGTAGGCACGTTCTGATGGCTCTCCTTACTGAGTAAGAAGTGATGGAGGGGTATATATAGCCTCCACAAAAAATCCAACCGTTACACACTTTTGACCCAACTCGGTGGCACCGAACTGCGTAAAAGATATGAACGTTAGGAATCTCGGTGGGACCGACTGGAACAACTCGGATGGACGGATGTGCAATGGTTAGGGCAAACCTCGTCTCGGTGGCACTGATTGCATCAACTTGGTGGGACCGAAGTGAAGCAATAAGGCAACAGAGAGTTGGCAAGCCATCTCGGTGAGACCGATTTGCAAAACTCGGTGGGACCGAAGTAATTGCAAACGATTACAGAGAGTTGGCAAGGCCATCTCGGTGAGACCGAGATCCATATCGGTGGATCTGATTTGTTAGGGTTTTGGCAGTGGCTAAGTCCAGATGAACTCGGTGGCTTCGGATAGGAAATTTCGGTGGGGCCGAGTTGGAATGTAGGTTTTGGACATATTTGGATGGAGAAAGTGGTTGAGGGTTTTGGAGTACTGTCACTAAGCACTTGAGCAAAAAGACCATTAAGCAACACCTCATCCCCTTTTAATAGTATTGGCTTTCCTATGGACTCAATGTGATCTTGGATCACTAAACTGAAAATGTAGAGTCTTGAGCTTTTGCCAATCCATGTCCTTAGCATTTTGAAGGGGTTCCACATCCTCTTGTCCCTGCCACGCCATTGTTGAACTTGTCTGAAATTCACTAGATAGAGGCATTAGTCCAACAACATGTATGTTGACATAAATTACCAAAACCACCAAGGGAGCAAATGTGCTTTCAGTTATCATCCAGTAGGAGAACCACACAGAACCTCGTTAGCAGCACCTACACACACAAAAGCAAACACTTGCACCCAACGTAAATAAGAGGGTTGTCAATCCCCTTAGCGGTCACTTGCAAGGATTAATTCTAATTGTGATTGATAAAAAGTAAATTGCAAAATAAAATAAAAGTAAATAAATTGCAGCAAGGTATTTTTGGATTTTAATATATGATAAAACTAGACCCGGGGGCCATAGTTTTCACTAGAGGCTTCTCTCTCGAACACATAGCATACGGTGGGTAAACAAATTACTGTTGGGCAATTGATAAAAAAGCGCATAGTTATGACGATATTCAAGGCAATGATCATGTATATAGGCATCATATTCGAGACAAGTAGACCGACTCCTGTATGCATCTACTACTATTACTCCACCCATCGACCGCTATCCAGCATGCATCTAGGGTATTAAGTATAAAACAGAGTAACGCCTTAAGCAAGATGGCATGATGTAGACGAAGTAAACTCAAGCAATATGATTAAACCCCATCTTTTTATCCTTAATGGCAACAATACATATACGTGTCATGTCCTTTCTGTCACCGGGATAGAGCACCGCAAGATTGAACCCATCATAAAGCACCTCTCCCATTGCAAGATAAATCAATCTAGTTGGCCAAACCAAACGGATAGATCGGAGAGAAATACAAAGCTAAACAATCATGCATAAATAAGTTCAGAAAAGACTCAAATATTTCTCATGAATAATCTGATCATAAACCCACAATTCATCAGATCCCAACAAACACACTGCAAAAGAAGATAACATCAGATAGAACTCCAAGAACATCGAGGAGAACATGGTATTGAAGATCAAAGAGAGAGAAGAAGCCATCTAGCTACTAGCGATGGACCCGCAGGTCTATGGTGAACTACTCACACATCATCGGAAGGACAGCAAGGTTGATGAAGAAGCCCTCCGTAATCGATTCCCCCTCCGGCAGAGTACCAGAAAAGGCCTCTAGATGGGATCGTGGAAGAACAGAGGCTTACGGCGGCAGAAAGGTTTTCTCTTCTGTCTTTCTGGTATACGGGGAATATTTTGGAATTTATAGCGCTGGAATTAGGTCAAGAGGTGCCATGAGGGGCCCACAAGCCTGGGGGGCGCCTACCCCCCTGGGCACGCCCTCCAGGCTTGTCGCTCCCTCGTGACTCTTCTGGTCTTCTCCCGAAGCTTCTAGGGTCCCTTATGGTCTAGAAAAAATTAATCGAAAGTTTTTTCTTCGTTTGGACTCCGTTTCATAATGATTTTCTGAAAATGCAAAAAGAGGCAAAAAAGCAACTGGCACTGGGCACTAGGTTAATAGGTTAGTCCCAAAAAATGATATATAATTGCTTATAAAGCATCCAAGATTGATACTATAATAGCATGGAACAATCAAAAATTATAGATACGTTGGAGACGTATCAAGCATCCCCAAGCTTAATTCCTGCTCGTCCTCGAGTAGGTAAATGATAAAAACAATTTTTTTGTTGTGGAATGCTACCCAACATGTTTATTATGTAATCTCTTTACAGCATATAAGTTGTGAAGCGATGAATTAACAATATCAACATAATAATATCCATGAACATAATAATCAGTAACTTTCAAAATATACGATCCTTAACGAGTGTTATCCCTACTCACCTTCTCATATTAATCATGGCATGACTCTCTCTTCACCGCAAATATATAAATAGTGAGCACCCCGGTGTTAAACCAGGCAATGGATCGTACTTGTAACGCGCTTCAGCATTTTCATCTCTCACGCAATACATGAGCGCAAGCCATGGATATAGCACTAGGTGGAATAGAATGTGGTGGTAGGTATCAGATAATGGAAAGGAGAAGAAGAAAGTCTCGCATCAACTCGGCGGATCAACGGGCTATGGAGATGCCCATAAATCGATATCAATGCGAGGAGTAGGAATTGCCATGCAACGGAAGAACTAAGAGCTATAAGTGTATGAAAGCTCAAACTCAAAACTAAGTGGGTGTGCATCCAACTTGCTTGCTCATGAAGACCTCAGGCGTTTGAGGAAGCCCATCATCGGAATATACAAGCCAAGTTCTATAATGAAAAATTCCCACTAGTATACGAAACTGACAACATAGGAGACTCTCTATATGAAAAACATGGTGCTACTTTGAAGCACAAGTGTGGAAAGGATTGTAACATTGCCCCTTCTCTCTTTTTCTCTCATTTTTTTGCTGGGCTCTTTTTGGCCTCTTTTTTTTTCGTTCGGAGCCTCATCCCGACTTGTGGGGGAATCATAGCCTCCATCATCCTTTCCTCACTGGGACAATGCTCTAATAATGATGATCATCACATTTTTATTTACTTACAACTCAAAATTACAACTCGATACTAGAACAATTATGACTCTATATGAATGCCTCTGGCAGTGTACCAGGATGTGCAATGATCTAGTGTAACATGTATGAAAAATGATGAATGGTGGCTGAGCCAAAAATGCCATGTCAGCTATATGATCATGCAAAGCAATATGACAATGATGATGTGTGTCATATAAACGGAACAGTGGAAGTTGCATGGCGATATATCTCGGAATGGCTATGGAAATGCCATAATAGGTAGGTATGGTGGCTGTTTTGAGGAAGGTAAAAGGGGTTTATGTGTGAAAGAGCGTATCATATCACGGGGTTTGGATGCACCGGCAAAGTTTGCGCCAACTCTCGAGGTCAGAAAGGGCAAGGCACGGTACCGAACAGGCTAGCAAATTATGGAAAGATAGGAGTGCGTATAATCCATGGACTCACATTAGTCATAAAGAACTCACATGCTTATTGCAAAAGTCTACTTAGCCCTCGAAGCAAAGCACTTCACCGCATGCCCCTAGGAGGAGGGTTGGTAGGAGTTAACCATCGCGCGACCCCGATTATAACAACACTCAAGGATTTCATTTCAGACATATAACTGCTCAAACTTCCTCGCCATGCCACGACTAATATTTAGGTGAATATGTGATAAAAAACTTTATACCGACATTTCTACTAACCAATGATCATGAACCTATATCCTTTCATATTACGACATTAATAAAATTAACCATGCACTTCATACTTAGTGATCTACATGAAGGTTTTTATTATATCCCCCTTGGATATATACCTTATCATATCAGGACCATTCTTTTAACATGTGCAAATTTCCATTAATATATGTTAGACTCTCACAAATATATAAGTGAAGCATGCGAGTGCATCTATTTCTTTAAAATATAACCACCGCTGTGCTCTAAAAGATATAAGTGAAGCACATAGAGTATTCTAACAAATCACGAATAATGTGTGTCCCTCTCAAAAAGGTGTGTTTAGAAAATATGATTGTGGCAAACTAAAAAGCAAACAAAAGCAAGCAAACTATAGCACAAGACGCTCCAAGTAAAACACATATCGTGTGATGAATAAAAATATAGCTCCAAGTGAGTTACCGATAGATTGTAGACGAAAGAGGGGATGCCATCCGGGGCATCCCCAAGATTAGATGCTTGAGTCTTCCCTGAATATTACCTTGGGGTGCCTTGGGAATCCCCAAGCTTAGTCTCTTGCCGCTCCTTATTCCATTATCCATCATAGTCTCACCCAAAACTTGAAAACTTCAGCACACAAAACTCAACAGAAAGCTCGTGAGATCCGTTAGTATAACCAATAAATCTTAAACTTTAGGTATTGTTGTAAATTGATTCATATTTAATATTGGCATAATGCTACTGTACTCCAACTTCCCCATGGCTCATACCCCCCGATACGATCCATAGATTCATCAAAATAAGCAAACTATGCAACAAAAACAGAATTTGTCTAAAACAGAACAATCTATAAAGAACTGAATTAAAGTCATACTTCTGTAACTCCAAAAATTCTGAAATATTAGGAAAACGTGGGCTATTCATATATCAATAATGTGTAAAAAAAATTCAGAATCTTCTGATGCTCCAGTACAGAATAAAAATTCCAGAACTAAGCGCAAAAGTTTCTGTTTTCAGACAGCATCAATTATACTATCATCCAAATCATCCCAAAAGCATTACTTGGCACAAACACTAATTAAAAGATAAAAACACAATCATAACAGAGGCTACAATTTTGTAAACACACAAAAACAGAAAGTAAAATAAAAATTAAAGATACATATTGGGTTGCCTCCCAACAAGCGCTATTGTTTTATTCCCCTAGCTAGGCATAATGCATAGTTTCAAGTGTTGTCCTCCTTCAAATTAATTCCATAGGTGGCCCTCATAATAGATTCATATGGTGGCTTAATTCTCTTTCTAGGGAAGTTTTCCATCCCTTTATTTAATGGAAATTGAAATCTTATATTACCTTCTTTCATATCAATAATAGCACCTATGGTTCGTAGGAAAGGCCTACCAAGTATTATAGGACAAGACAAATTGCATTCAATATCAAGCACAATAAAATCCAAGGGTACATAATTCCTATTTGCAATAATAAGAACATCATTTATTCTCCCAATGGTTTTTTAATGGTGGAATCCGCAAGATGTAAATTAAGGGAACATGCATCCATATCGGTGAGACCTAGCACGTCACATAAAGATTTTGGTATAGTAGAGACGCTAGCACCTAGATCACACAAAGCATTGCATTCATAATCTTTAATTTTAACTTTAATACTAGGTTCCCATTCATCATGTAATTTTCAAGGAATTGAAACTTCCAACTCAAGCTTTTCTTCAGGAGCTTTTATCATAGCTTCTACGATATGTTTAGTGAAAGCTTTATTTTGTTCATAGGCATTAGGTGAATTAATCATGGATTGCAACAAGGAAATACATTCAACTAAAGAGCAATTATCATAATTAAAATCCTTGTAATCCAAAGTAGTGGGTACATCACTATTTAAAGTTTTGACCTCTCCAAACCCACTTTTATCATTCTTCAATAAGATCATCACCCTCCAAATAAATGGGACGCCTTCTAGCTAAATTGACTCATCTTCAGTCCTTTTTTCATGAAGTTTTATATTACTAAACAAAGATTCAATAGGCGAAACACCAATCATTTTAATATCTTCATCATTACTATGATAGAAACCGGGTGGAATGGCTTTTTCTAAGAATTCTCGCTTAGCTCTCAACCTAGCGGTTCTTTCTTTACTTTCATTAATGGAGACATAGATAGCTTTAATAGACTCATTTATATCATGCTTGGGTGGCAAAATTTTAATTTTGAGAGTATCCACATCATGAGCAATTCTATCCATGTTCCTGGCCATGTCATCAAGTTTATTCAATTTTTCTTCTACCATAGCATTGAAAATCTTTTGAGAATTAATAAATTCTTTAATATTACTTTCAAGATCAGAGGGTATCCTATTATTATTATTATATGAATTACCATAGGAATTACCATAGTTATTAGAGGAATTTCCGGGAAAAGGTCTATGATTGAAATTACCCCTATAAGCATTGTTGTTGAAATTATTTCTAGAGACAAAATTCACATCAATAGAATCATTATTTTGGTCAATCAAGGTAGACAATGGCACATCATTAGGATCAATAGGAGCACTTTTACTAGCAACCAATTTCATAAGAGCATCCATCTTATCACTCAAAGTATTAATTTCTTCGACAGAATTTACCTTCTTACCAGTTGGAGTTCTTTTAGTGTGCCATTGAGAATAATTTGTCCTAATATTATCAAGGAGTTTTATAGCTTCTCCCAGTGTACTTTCCATAAAAGTACCACCTGCGGCAGAGTCTAGAAGATTTCTAGAAACAAAGTTTAGTCCCGCATAAATTTTTTGTATGATCATCCATAAGCTTAGACCATGAGTGGGGCAATTTCTTATCATTAATTTCATTCTCTCCCGATATTCTGCAATGTGTTCATGCTCAAGTAGCTTAAAATTCATAATCTGATTTCTTAAAGAAATAATATTCGTGGGAGGAAAATACTTGGCAATAAAAGTATCCTTACACTTATCCCAAGAATCAATACTATTTCTAGGAAAGGTTGAAAACCAAGTTTTAGCACGATCTCGTAGTGAGAACGTAAATAATTTGAATTTAACAATATCATTATCCACATCTTGCTTCTTTTGCATATCACAAAATTCAACAAAAGTATTAAGATGGGATGCACCATCTTCATTAGGACTACCAGAAAATTGTTCTTTCATAAAAAATTTAAGCAAAGCAGCATTAATATCACATGACTCTGCACTAGTGGCGGGAGGAGCAATTGGAGTACCAATAAAATCATTATTACTTGTATTGGAAAAGTCACACAATTTTGTGTTTTCTTGAGACATAGTGACAAAGCAAGCAAACTAGCAAACAAGCAAACGAAAATATTTTTGTGTTTTTGTAAAATTGTTTTAGAAGTGGGGGAGATGAAAACGAGAGGCAAATGAAAATAAGAACAAGTGGATGATAGTTTATGCAAAGGTACTTGATAGGTTTTGGTGATGTCTCCTTGGCAACGGCGCCAGAAATTCTTCCTGCTACTTGTGAACTGCGTTGGGATTTCCCCGAAGAGTAGAGGATGATGCAGTATAGTAGAGATAAGTATTTCCCTCAGTTAAGAACCAAGGTTATCAATCCAGTAGACGAACCACACAGAACCTCGTTAGCAGCACCAACACACACAAAAGCAAACACTAACACCCAACGCAAATAAGAGGGTTGTCAATCCCCTTAGCGGTCACTTGCAAGGATTAATTTTGATAGTGATGGATAAAAAGTAAATTGCAAAATAAAATAAAAGTAAATAAATTGCAGCAAGGAATTTTTGGATTTTGATATATGATAAAAGTAGACCCGGGGGCCATAATTTTCACTAGAGGCTTCTCTCTCGAACACATAGCATACGGTGGGTAACCAAATTACTGTTGGGTAATTGATAGAAAAGCGCATAGTTATGACGATATTCAAGGCAATAATCATGTATATTGGCATCACGTCCGAGACAAGTAGACCGACTCCTGTATGCATCTACTACTATTACTCCACCCATCGACCACTATCCAGCATGCATCTAGAGTATTAAGTACAAAACAGAGTAACGCCTTAAGCAAGATGACATGATGTAGACAAAGTAAACTCAAGCAATATGATTAAACCCCATCTTTTTATCCTTAATGGCAACAATACATATACGTGTCATGTCCCTTTCTGTCACTGGGATTGAGCAGCGCAAGATTGAACCCATCACAAAGCACCTCTCCCATTGCAAGATAAATCAATCTAGTTGGCCAAACCAAACGGATAGATCGGAGAGAAATACAAAGCTACAACAATCATGCATAAATAAGTTCAGAAAAGACTCAAATATTTCTCATGAATAATCTAATCATAAACCCACAATTCATCGGATCCCAACAAACACACCGCAAAAGGAGATTACATCGGATAGAACTCCAAGAACATCGAGGAGAACATGGTATTGAAGATCAAAGAGAGAGAAGAAGCCATCTAGCTAGTAGCTATGGACCCGTAGGTCTATGGTAAACTACTCACACATCATCGGAAGGGTAGCAAGGTTGATGAAGAAGCCCTCCATGATCGATTCCCCCTCTGGCAGAGTACCGAAAAAGGCCTCCAGATGGGATCGCGGAAGAACAGAGGCTTGCGACGGCGGAAAGGTTTTCTCTTCTGTCTTTCTGGTATACGAGGAATATTTTGGAATTTATAGTGCTGGAATTAGGTCAAGAGGTGCCACGAGGGGCCCACAAGCCTGTGGGGGCGCGCCCTCTGGGTTTGTCGCTCCCTCGTGACTCTTCTGGTCTTCTCCCGAAGCTTCTAGGGTCCCTTCTGGTCCAGAAAAAATTAATCCAAAGTTTTTTCTTTGTTTGGACTCCGTTTGATAATGATTTTCTGAAAAGGCAAAAATAGGCAAAAAACAGTAACTGGCACTGGGCATTAGGTTAATAGGTTAGTGCCAAAAAATGATATGTAATTGCATATAAAACATCCAAGATTGATACTATAATAGCATGGAACAATAAAAAATTATAGATACATTGGAGACGTATCACTCACTAAAAAAAAGACACATCGTGACATTATGGCCTGAACGAAAACTTTTTCTGTCATGGTTGTGACACTTCTATGACAATAATTGTGACAAAAACACGTATCATCATAGATGTGGTGGGCTCCTACTTCTATGACAAAAAATTATGACAGAAAATGGGCTTTTCGTCCTAGGCGGGCCGGAGACGCACCCACATGACATTCTTTGGGCCGTCCATGACGTAAAATATCGTGGTAGAAGTGAGGGCGAGGAAAATTCAGGGAGTTCCCGGTTACGATGGGTGGTCGGGGCCGAGCGATGCAGTGTGGTTTGCGCATTTCTCTCTCGTACGCGCGTGTGTGTGCGAGGCGTTCGCTAACTGAACCCGAGCGAGGCGTTCGCTTACTGAACCTGAGCGAACGCACTAGTTATGTACTGAAGCCGATCAATCCCTTCGCTGCTAACTGAACCCGAGCGATTCCTTCGCTACTAACTGAACCCGAGCGATTCCTTTGCTGCTAACTGAAGCCGGTCGAGCTCCCGTACGTGCGAGACGTAGCTGGTTGGGTTGCCTCTCAACGAACAGTCCCCGTTGCTGCTGCACACGCGATACGTAGAATGAGTCGAGACGCATCAATCGAGCCCCTTGTGCGAGACGTGGTGAGTTGACCTAGCCGGTTGGTTGGCTGTGGATGAACAGTTCCCATTGCTGCCGCCCGCTCGTACGCCCCAGCCCAGCTGGTGGGTTGACTGTGGATGAACAGTACCCTAGCCGTGTGAAGGTGGTTGGCGCTGGATGAACAGGACCCCGAGGAGGCCAGCCGGTTGGGGGTGGATGAACATAACCCCATGGTGGCTGGATGAACAGTAGCCGGTGGAGGCTGGAGTAAGTCGACGGTGGATGAACAGTAGCCCGTGGAGTCCCGTTTTGCGGTACGCCACACCCCTCCCGATGAACAGGACCCCGTTTCGACCGTAGGCGCTCGATGAGAAGTCTGTTTCCTCCGTTTTGCGGTACGCCACACCCCTCCCAATCAACAGGACCCCGTTTCGACCGTAGGAGCTCGAATAGAAGTTTGTTTCCTCCGTTTTGCGGTACGCCCGACCCCCAGCCAATGAACAGGACCCTGTTTCGACCATAGGCGCTCGAACAGAAGGCCGTTTCCTCCATTTTGCGGTACGCGAGACCCCGAGTCGATGAACAGGACCCCGTTTTGGCTCCCAATGGACAGGACGCATTCCGACCCAGTGTCTTGGCTCCCGATGAACACGACGCTGTTTCCTCCAATCCGACACAGCCGGTTGGCTGCCGATGAACAGGAGTCCGTTGCTGCCGTCCGTTGCCTCTCTCCATTTACATGAGCCCTAGTTGTACGTATGCGCGAGTGCGCGTTCGAGACCCCGCCCGTATATATACGTACGTGGCCGTATTTTTTGCAGCGTGGCTGTACGTATGTATACATGATTTAGACGGGGCTGTCTGAACTGACACGTGCCGCTCCTTACACGCCGACGGTTCATCGTTGCAGAGAGACCGATCGACCAGTATGTACGTACACGTTCGCGACCAGACAGACAATGCTACGTACGCTTCGACTGGGTGGGTCCCAGCTGTCAGGAAGGATTAGGAGTTACTTACTTGCGTGTGAAGATATAGCTAGTTGGTCCCAGCTGTCAGGAGGGAGGAATCATTTTTTTTGCACGTAATAAGGATGCTCTTCCTTGCGTGCGAAGTTGTAGCTAGTGGGTCCCAGCAATCAGGGGGAGGAAACATTTTTTTCCACGTAATAAGGAGGCATTTCCTTGCGTGCGACCATGGACCTTGTGGGTCCCAGCTGTCAGCCTCTCCACGTACAGTCCTCTTCCGATGGCTGTCGTTCGTTGACCTCATTGACGATGCCGTACCGAGTGCAGCAAGGCGGTGGACGACAGCGAGGCCTAGGAAGGGAACTACCCAGAGCCGGGGAAGACAAGGCAGTGGTTACCCACGCGGAGGGAAGTACGAGGGTTTACTGGTTTGGCTGCGGTGTGAGGTAGCCATCGCCGAAGAATAATAGGAGGTGTGGGTGAGTAGAGGGATGGCCTGGCCAGCGGTGGGAGTAGGGTTTGGCGGTGAGGCCTGCGCGGCAGCACAGCCGGCCACTTGAGGCAGGAGCACACGGTCTTGCCGGCGCTGGTTTGGGTGGCTAGAGCAAGAAGATCAGAGATTGAAGAAGCAGCACGGCCGTTGGATTAACATCCAATGGTCACTACTGCTAGAATCATTTGTTGACTAAGTTGACAAAGCCCTGCGTACGCGTCAACTTGGTAGGCCCACATGTCAGCCTACAAATCAGGTGGGTCCCAGCTAGCAGGGGGAGGAATCATTTTTCTTGCTCGTAATAAGGAGGCACTTCCTTGCATGCGACCATGGACCTCGTGGGTCCCAGCTGTCAGCCTCTCCACGTACAGTCCTCTTCCGATGGCTGTCGTTCGTTGACTGCGTTGACGATGACGTGCCGAGAGCACCAAGGCGGTGGACAACGGTGAGGCCTAGTAAGGGAACGACCCGGAGACGAGGAAGACTTGGCAGTGGTTGCCCACGTGCAGGGGAGTACGAGGGTTTATTGGTTCGGCTGCGGTGTGAGGCTGCCGTCGCCGGAGAAAAACAGGAGATGTGGGTGAGTAGAGGGATGGCCTGGCCAGCGATGGGAGTGGGGTGGGGCGGTGACGGGAGGCGGGAGAAGGCGGTCCAGCCGGCGCTGGTTTGGGCGGCTGGAGCAAGAAGATCAGAGATTGAAGAAGTAGAACGGCCGTTGGATGTTGGATTAACATCCAACGGTCACTGCTGCTAGCTAGAATCATTTGTTGACTAAGTTGACAAAGCCCTGCGTACGCGTCAACTTAGTAGGCCCAAGTCAGCCTCCAAATCTGTGGCAAACATCATACAACACATTTGCTATTATTTTTAATAATTTAAAACCCATTTTCTCTTTCTTAAGGATTGTTTTGCAGCACATATTATTTTTGTTAGCATTACAACCAATATTCTGGCCACGGTTAAAAATTTCAATGAAATTTTGCATATTTTGGTGGGCTCCGAACTATTTTTAATCTCGATGTTTCGAGTCTGATTCAGACTAATTTGAAAAATAAAATTATATTAATTATAATCCAATGATATTTTCACCGCAGAAAAATCCAATGAAATTTAAAATTTCAAAATCCAGATGAAACGAAATTTGAAACTAATTCCCGGTTTGCTGTGTTTTTTAAAATTTACAACCCATTTCTTATTGCTTATAGGCCATTTTGTTTTTTTAGGGAAATAGGCCATTTTGTGGGCAAGCGGAATGCATCCCTCCTTGTCTTCAAAGATTTGAAGCCCAACAGGGCTGAGAAAAGCAAGTAGGCCTCGGTTGGGTATTATGCAAAAGAAAATAGAACTGGCCTAGCCGTTTCAAGAAGGAAAACAAAACTGGGCTGGTGATGTGGTAAACATAAAATAAAAGACTGGTCATTGAAATTTTTGAACAATTTATAATCCCGAAATTTCGAGACCGATAAAAACAAATTTTAAAATATATTTAAATTATGTTAAAATCCAATGAAATATGAAAAAATAAAATAAAATTTGCAATTTGAAACTAATTGCCCATTTGATGTGTTTTTTTATATATTTACACCCCATTTCATATTATTCACAAAATTTACAGCCTTTTTTATGGCCAGGCTGAATGTATCCCTTGTCGTCTTGAAAGATTTGCAGCCCAGCAGGGCATGGAAAAGAAATCGGCCTGTGTAGGGTACTGGGCAGAAAAAAAGGTGTGCTAGTCATTTTCACAGACAAAAAAAAACAGTTGGGCTCGTCATGTTGTAAATAAAGCCTGGGCTAGATGGGCCACAGACGCCGCACAGCCCAGTTGATACCCTGCTCCTTCTCAACAACAACAACAAAAACTGCTCGAGCTACTGGGTCCCAGGTGTCAGCCGCTCCTTGTGCAATTCTTTCGTTTATTGACTACATTGACAATGTCGTAGGTCCCGGATGTCAGCAAACCATTAGGAGGAAGCATTTTTTTCATGTAATAAGGAGGAACTTGCTTACGTACGGCAATGGACCTGGGGTCCCTACTGTCATCCTCTCCACGTACAGTCCTCACCGATTCCTATCGTTTGTTGACAATCGCTCGTTGTGCAATTCTCTCGTTTATTGACTATGTTCACAATGGGGTGGGACCAAAATGTCGGGAAACCATTAGGAGGAAACATTCTTTTGGCTTGTAATAAGGAGGCACTTGCTTGCGTACTGCCATGACCCTGGTGTGTCCCTACTGTCATCCTCTCCACATACAATCATCTCCTGATTCCTCGGTTGTTGACCATGTTGACAACGCCAGAAGGCGGTGCCGCAGCGAGGGAACCAAAGCGGAGGATGACGGTGAGGCCTCGGATGGGAACGAAAAGGAGCCGTGGAAGATGCGGCTGTGTGGTCGGAAATGGAGGGGAGTATGAGGGTTGGTGTGGGGTGGGGATGCCATCGCCGAAAAATAACAGGAGGTGGGGGTGGGTGGGTGGGGGGTGTAGAGGGATGGCCTGGCACCGGTTAGGGTACGATGGGATAGCGATGCATGCGCGGCTGCGCAGCAAGCCGCGAAAGGCGGGAGCAGGCGATCCCGCCAGCGTTGGTTTAGTTTGGGCGGCTGGAGCCTGGAGGAAGAAGACAAGAGATTGAAAAAGCACGACAGACATTGGATTGACATCCAACGGCTTGGGCTGCCACAATCGTTTGTTGACTAAGTTGACAAAGACTTGTGTATGCGTCAACCTAGTTGGTCCACAAGTCAGCCTCTTAATCCGTGGCGGACAAATACAGCCCATTTAAAAATATAACAGCCCATTCCAAACGTTCAATCGGAAAGTTCAACATTCAGAGCAAAGTAACAAGACTGATTATGAGATAGAGTACTGAACTTCCACGTTAACAACCATCATAGCCAACTTAACTATCTACTCCCACTAATACTCGAGTTTAGAACAACTAACATACTCTTAGCTAACTAGATGATGCCGGCCGCCATCTACGGCACACGCTAAATGCCAGCACTGACATCCTCCTCCTCGCCTCGGACTTGGCAGAGGTGCGATAGGGCGCGTTGCTCGCGCCCGTTGGCCCTTTCCATGCCGGCGTGGTCCACCGAAGCTTCGGCTTCTAAGCGGGAAACCCACTTGACGAGCTGGTAGTAAAATTCAGCGTCGCGCATGCGTGCGTGCCCGACAACCTCTAGGGCTATTCGCCGGGCGCTGGCCTCCACGTAGTCGGCCCAGTTGCGGGCGCTCTGCTCACGACGCATAGCAGTGGTGCGCTCCTCCTCCTCCATGCTCTGCTGCAGGCGCAAATCGGCGGTACGCTGCTCCTCCGCCATGCGGTCGCGCTCCAAGGTATCCTCATACTCCGCATTGCCATCTAAAGACCGCCAGAATGCCTCCTCCCTCCATCTGTCTTCCCGTGAAAAACCGAACACTAACTCCGGCGGTGAGCGCCTCTAGCGGCGCCTATTGCTGCCGTGCGGGGGCATGACGGACGTGGCGAGAGCGATGGCAAGTGGCGAGCGACGTCGGGCCGGTGGGGTCTTGTGAGGATAGGGTGCGTTGGGTGAAGGTGCCACCGGAGCACGCCGGGAACCAGTAATTATAGGCGGACGGTAGGTAAACTAGCGTGTGACGGGAAACGCGACGGTCATCGGAATTCAATGCATAAGCAGGCATGGCTTAGCATGCCAGCTTGCCGTGGAAAACTGGAAAAACTAAAATTATGACTGTACCGTACTCCTGTCCCGTCCCATCAGTGCTGGGTCGCACATCGGCACGACAGTCAAACGAGTGCACTCGATTCATCCAGTCGGCGCAATAGCTGATGAACGTTCGCTGGGAGAGAAGGCATTTGCGAATGTTTTTGCTGGGAGTTTCTTCAGATTCGCATGGCATTTCCTTCAGAACAGCATGTGTATTTCTAAAAACTGCCACCCTTGGATCTTGCGTCGCAACTAAAACTACCAGGAGTGTATTAGTAGGCTAGCTAGTGATCGATCAGTAACTTGTAAACAGTGAGAGAAGAGAAATAAGGAACATGTTGGACCATTTGGTGCGAGAGGAATGCTAGGGTGTTCCGGCACAAGTCTACTCTTCCGTCCATCCTGTTGTTCAACATCCAGTCTGAGGCAAAACTTTGGGTCATCGCGGGCGCAAACCATTTGGGTCACATCATGCCGGGAGAGTGGTGTTTTTGTAATTTCTGTCTCGCTTTTCTTTGTAAAAGCAACTGTGAACTCCTTCTTAATTAATTCATGAGGCAAAACTTTTGCCTCCGTTTCGAATAAAAGAAAACACTGAGCGAAGAGAAAAAAGGAACTGCTGTGCATAGTAGTAAGAGCCAATCCGCTCTAAATGTTCAGACCAAACTCACAGGCCTGGCTTACTAATATGTTCACATTAATAGCCTAAATTCACAACCAACTAGTAGGATTCCCATACATAAGATCAACATGTTTATGCATCTCAATGATTCACAGATCATACACAATATATCTGTTCTTGCTACTAACATGGATGCTTCTCAGGGCCAACATTCAGTACAGAGTGAATGAAAAATTTGTTTGTAAAGTCTACATTTCCTCTAGCAAACGTAAGTGGTTTCACCAACAGATGGAACCATGAGAATCAACCACACATGATGGAGCAACATCCACTGAAATATGTTATGGTCATCTGTCGAT
This sequence comes from Elymus sibiricus, assembly GCA_039707655.1. Classification (NCBI taxonomy): domain Eukaryota; kingdom Viridiplantae; phylum Streptophyta; class Magnoliopsida; order Poales; family Poaceae; genus Elymus; species Elymus sibiricus. The sequence goes on from CM077666.1 coordinate 312,450,223, forward strand.
CACACGGCGAGACTATTTTCGGAATTCAACTTTAAGTTTGGCAAGATGATGCCCATTGGATAATCAGACTAGAGCAATGAAGCACCTAGTGTTGGCCAATAAATAGTATAGTACTACTTTTGTGCAGTCCATGCAGTGACTATCCAATCCTTCTGTGTCTATTTTCAAATGGCACTGCATGCAGTGACTATCCTATTCTTTTGTGCAGTTCCACAAAAATAGAGGTCCCTGTGTTTGTTTGCCAAATAGCAATGAGCAGACATCTGTTTGCACAAATATCAAGCAGCTAGTTAACATATACTCCACCTTGTATTTTCGGTTTAACCACGTCTCTGCTAGTCGTTTCCGCCTAGCATCTGTCATGTTTTGCACTGGGCAATTTGATACTGTATTGATTTTCTGGTACATAGCATAAATATAGCGCCTATTCTTCATCAGACCAAGGATATCCATGTTTGCAGGGATGGAAGAGGTGAAATCGATACAACTGAAAGTGAGCATCCAATCATTGATTCATGTCCTTCACGACCAATGGAGGTCCACCCTGGCAATAAATTTACATGCAAACCACTAATATTACTATCTAATGACAGTACAAAAACAAAAGCAAGATAGCAGCAAACCATATACCTTGGTAATGAACAGCTCATAGTGCCACCGATTGGATATAGCTGTTTGCAGAAAATAATGGTCATAATGTTGAACCATCCGGACTTTTTGTGCAGTTCCACTAAAATCAAGCATCCCTGTTTGCACAAATATTGAAAGTGTGATTAAAAGTGGCACTAGTTGATAGTTAGCATAGACTCACAAATTTAAGCATTCCAAACTTCTTAATGGGAAAAGGTAGCAAGACAGTTTCTAACCACCTGTTCAAAGGAATAAAGAAGGCAACAACGACGGATGTCATGAAGGCATAAATAGTATCTTGTGAAAGATTGAACCATTGCAGACCTTTCCTCTTCTTTTAAGAATTTTTTGTGCAGTTCAACTAAAATAAAATGCCATCACCGCCTTGACATTTCGGTGAAACTGTACAAAAAAATTGACTTACCATTACATCATGATGTTAGATATGTAATCAATAGGCAATAGAGACAAAAACGCAGACCTCCTCCGATAACATAATGAACATTAATTTTAACAAAGGTGTGACTAGCTTTGCCAACATAATTTGAAGAATTCTACACTCTCTATTCCTTAATATAAGATGTTTTCGCAGTTCAATTTAATGTACCAAAACGTCTTGTATTTTGAAAGAGAGGTAGTAGTTTTCCTCCCTTTCTTTCCTTTTTCAATTTATTGGTGGCATTAGACTGACTGCGGCATTAATTAAATGTGGCATCACTTTAGCAGTAGCATAATTTTACCGGTGGCATTAGACTAACAAAACAAAAAGTGGCAATAATAGCATGGTGTTGGCTATGTGCATCCTAGCTGTGCAGAGGGCCGGGTGTGTGCTCACTGTGTTATGTATCTTCTTGATGCTCCGTTTTGAGCCAATAAAATCCACCCTTTGTCAAAAAAGTACAATGTACCTCCACGGACGCATAGAGTGGTGAAGCAGGGATGGTTGCCTAGAGCAACAAATATCCAAGCAGCATATCTGGATTACGTCCCATTTTTGTTCTCTTTAGCCACCTTTTACCTATGTGAGGACAACAAACCTATCGACTTGGTCATTCTCTATTATGTTGTCCCGCCTTTCTTTCCTTTTTCAACCAAGAGGCAAGAGACTAGTTCCTCAGCTACTACTACTTTTCCTCTTTTCAACCAAGATGCAGGTTTGATACCAAGTCTCTTCTACAGTACTACTTTCCCCCCTTTCTTACCTTATTCAACCCAGACATGGATTAGTCTGCATGAAGTAGGGTTTCCTTTAATAGTGCAAATTAAGGTTTTTGTCTGCATGACCAGCAGAGGCTAGTAACTTGGGGAGATGGGGCAGTGGAAAAACAACCGCATGCAGCGACGTGGGCAGATGAGGCAATAGCACAAGGGTATGGTTCGAAAAGAGGTAGCATACCAGAGGGTCGGCGGGAAGCGGCTTCTCTCGTTGTCGTCCTCCTCCGCCGACACTACGACAGCGAGCTTGGGGACGGAGGCCATCCCGCGCCGGTGCTAGGTTTGAGAAGACGGCCATGTCGTCAGTGCACGTCCTCCTCTTCCCCGACGGATGGGATCAGGCCGGATCTGTGGCCACCGGTGAGGAGGGAGAGAGAGTGGCCATCGCCGTCTTTTTTAGATCTGGGGAGGGTGATAGTGTGAGAAGCAAGTGGGCAGCCCTAGCAAGCAAGCGCTGAAGCTCCAGCCTATATACTACTATATTATACTTGGTAGAGTACCTCCATCAAGGTTTTCTAAGTCCCGTGAGCCGGAGCAATAGGACCAATAAATGGGGCAAATTAAGGTCTTCAATCTCTCTCCCATGCATGCACTTTTTCTCTCTCCTGCATGCACCCAATGGATAGCGTGCTTGTAATGTCCGGCCTAATAAATCGGGGCAACGTGTAGTATTAATGCTTCAAAATTGAACGGCACGCCATTAAAAAAATTAAGTCGAGAAATAACGTGGCCCGATCGCATTTTGCACGAGAAATGAGAAACCATGTTTCGTTGACGTGTTGTGCCGTTCCAACGTGTCAGTGAGAAGACGGCGAGTCCTTTTGTACAATTTCCGAACGGACGTCAATGTATGGCCGGGTCGCCTCTTCCTATACCATGGCAATCGTCCGCTCCCCGCTCGCCTCTTCCAGTACCGTGGCAACCTTCCACTGCCTCTTCCCCTTTCCCTCTCGATTTGGGAGTTGGAACTACTGTTGCACGCTCTTCCTCCCTCCATTTGCCTTGACCCTTCCTTCTACCATTGTTCGTCTTCTCGATGGAGGAAAGTAGCAAGACACGACCCCATTATACTTGCCCCAATCTGACAGATGACACGGTGGAGGAAATCATTAATCGGTGCGACGTCATCACCGCGGCTAGCATGGCAGGTTCGTTCAAGAACATTCTCGACACAACAAATAAGATCATTACTAACAACCCAAGGGTTCAAGATCAGTTTGATGTCCCCTATCTTCTTCGCTATGACCCTGCTCTCTGGCACGGGGACGACGGAAGGCTCGCCTTGTGCAAGTTGATGCCACTTGATAATGATCCGTGTGATGTTAAGATGCCATCGCTTCAACATAAGGATTGGGCAGGCGCAAATGGAGATTGGGTTGTTTATATTGGGGACAACTGCGATTGGGAGCTTGTGACTGTGTACACTCGTCACCGGATTCCAATTCCAAAAATCTCAGACTGCCCTGAGGTTGAGCACACCGATACTCTACGTACGTTCAAATACGATCATGGTGACTGTCGTCTACAGAAGATAGCAATTTGTTGACGTCCCACACGCTCTTGGAGTTATCGGAACTATTGTGTTGTCACTGTCTTCGACAAGCTTGTTACCGTCTTTACTCCTGGAGGGATTGGATGGACATTGCTTAAAAACCAGTTTCTGTACACGATGGAGTACTGTGATGCAATTCAATACGAGCGTCTTGTGTTTGCTGTCACCACTTGTGGCACTGTTTTTGCATGGGATCGTTCTTGCTTCGGTACGTTTGTCTTCCACCTTAATTATAATTGTTTCATTACTATGCATGCGAGTTATCCCTTTACTAATTAACCTTCAAAATTTTCAAGGTCCTGTCAACATTCCGCCACCGATACTTGGTAACTTTTATAACCAAGGGGGAGATGACGATGGTGATGATCACGAGCAATACCTACCTACTAGATTGTACCTAGCTACTTATTTCGATGGATCACCTCTTCTTGTCTGTATACAGGGCATTGCTAATGTTACAGAGGAAGCATGTAGTAGTATTGTCTCGCATGGTCGTACTCTACGGACCTATGACAACTTCCGTTGTAGGCTTTTCGGGATGGATACTATTGTGCTAGCGCCACGAGCTTCTCCCTGGTTCAATATTGACAGTCTTGGAGAACACTCGCTTTTCCTTGGACTAAACTATCCAATGATGGTGAAAGGCGATCCAGCGCCCGTTGGCACAACCTTGCCATTTATGAGAAGCAAATCTACCTATACCACCGACATTGCTGTTGTTGCTCACTACTCGAATGCAAGTATTGCTCCTGATATTGGCCGCTTCAGTCCGGATGGTGAGTCTTGAGTTGGTCTCAAGATTGACAATACCACCGGGCCCTGGTCAGAGACTCGCTTCTGGTTCAAAGCAAGCATTACCAACGCCGAGGATTGGTTGACATGAAGGTCGTTTTCATTTCTTGTACGTGTTGTGTGAGAAAAACTTTAGTATTTACAATGTATCCTCGTTGTCGTTGTGCATTGTAGACTTGTTATATGTAGTGTGAACGGTATATTTTCATGTGCATGTGATAAACTTACTTAATTTATGAATGGATTTCGAGTCACTTCTCAGAGTGTGTGCTGCGACGCGGCAAAATACTTTTCACTGATAGTATGTGGGACCGAATGTCAGCAAACCGACAATGGGCACACTCCACGCGTCTGCCGGCAGGCTGATAAGAGAGGGAGAGGAGGGCTGATCATGGACTCCAGGAAATTTGCCGACAGTGTGAGGTGGGCCACATAGTACTAGTGCTACCGAACTCCTGAAGAAATAATGTGTTTTACTTTTTGCAAGTTGGAGAGATAACGTGTTCGCTCTACGTAACTAGCACCTCGATATAGTGGGGTGGCATGGGCCAAAACAAGCATTCACGTCTAGGAGTACGGCACACGCCACCACCAAGAGTCCCATCTGAGACCAAATTTCTTGGATTCTGTGCTATGCCTAGCTCTTCTCTCTCCTCGTTTCTCTAACTCAACCATCACGCGGCGGCTGGGGGGGAGTTTCAGGTGATACGAAGCTGCCCATGCTCCCATGATACAACCTTTTCAAAGCCCTTGGATTTGAGATCGAACGGTTACATGCTGAGCTCCTGCAAGTTTGCAATAAAGCCCACTAGGATTTGATATTTACGCACAGGTCTAGAATCTCGGCATGCGAGCGTTCGATCTCAGATCCAAGGGCTCTCAGAAGCCGGTATCATGGGAGCATGGACAAGTTGGTTTGCCGATAGTCGGTTTGCTGAACTGCGGTCCCACTTGTTAGTCAAAATGCAAGACAGCAAGCGTTCCCCCTTGAGCGGCGTATCAGACCAACCATGAGGGGGTACGACGCGAACCGTGTGGGGGTCCTTTTGAACTTGTAAGTTGTAACATTTGGTTCTGCTCCTTGGCACGACCGATAGATACAAATATAACGATTTTCCCTCAAAAATTAGAAATAACGATTAAAAACGCTATGGCTGGGCCACCGCCGTCTTTTTTTAGATCTGGAGAGGGTCCCGTTCCAACATGTCAGTGAGAAGACGACGAGTCCTTTTGTATAATTTCCGAACGGACGTGTAGGCCGGGTCGCCTCTTCCTGTACCGCGGCAACCGTCCACCGCCTCTTCCCCTTCCCCTCTCGATTTGGGAGTTGGAACTGCTGTCACACGCTCTTCCTCCGTCCATTTGCCTTGACTTTTCCTTCTGCCATTGTTCGTCTTCTCGATGGAGGGAAGTAGCAGGACCCGACCCCGTTATTCTTGCCCCAATCTGACAGATGACGCGGTGGAGGAAATCATTGATCGGTGCGATGTCATCACCGCGGCTAGCATGGCAGGTTCGTTCAAGAACATTCTTGACTCATCAAATAAGATCATTACAAACAACCCAAGGGCTCAAGAGCAGTTTGATCTCCCCTATCTTCTTCGCTATGACCCTGCTCGCCAGTGCGGGGACGACGGAAGGCTCGCCTTGTGCAAGTTGATGCCACTTGACAATAATGATCCGTGTGATGTTAAGATACCATCGCTTCGGCATAAGCCCTGGGGAGGCGAAATGGAGATTGGGTTGTTTATATTGGGGACAACTGCGAGTGGGAGCTTGTGAATGTGTACACTCGTCACCGGATTCCACTTCCAAAAATCTCAGACTGCCCTAAGGTTGAGCACACCGATACTCTACGTTTGTGCAAATACGATCATCATGAATGTCGTCTACAGAAGATAGCAATTTGTCGAGTTCCCAATCGCTCTTGGAGTTATAGGAACTATTGTGTTGTCGCTGTCTTCGACAAGCTTGTTGCCATCCTTACTTCTGTGCCTCAATGGATATTGCTTGAAAACAAGGTTCTGGGCACGCATGTGTACTGTGATGCAATTCAATACGATCGTCTTGTGTTTGCCGCCACCACTTTTGGCACTATTTTTGCATGGGATCCTAATTGTTTTGGTACATTGTTTGTCTCCCACCGTAATTATAATTGTTTCACTCACCATGCATGCCAGTTATCCATGTACTAATTATTCTTTTTTTGCGGGGTCCCGTACTAATTAACCTTCTTGTGTTTCCAAGGTCCTGTCAACATCCCCCCACTGATACTTGGAAACTATTATAACCAAGGGGGAGATGATGATGGTGATGATCACAAGCATGAAGACGCGCAGTACCTACCTACTCAGTGGCGCTTAGCTACTTATTCCGATGGATCACCTCTTCTTGTCTGTATACAGGGCACTGGTGATGTTACAGAGGAAGTGCTACTTGTAGACTGCGTTGGTATTTCCCCGAAGAGGAGAGGATGATGCAGTATAGTAGAGATAAGTATTTCCCTCAGTTAAGAACCAAGGTTATCAATCCAGTAGGAGAACCAAGCAAAATTCCGTTAAGCGCACCTGCACACACAAAAGCAAACACTTGCACCCAACGCAAATAAGAGGGTTGTCAATCCTCTTAGCAGTTATTCGCAAAGATTAATTCTGATAGTGATAGATAGATAAACTAAAATAATAAATAAAATAAAAGTAAATAAATTGCAGCAAGGTATTTTTAGGTTTTTTATATATGATAAAGTAGACTCGGGGGCCATAGTTTTCACTAGAGGCATCTCTCTCGAACACATAGCATACGGTGGGTAGACAAATTACTGTTGGGCAATTGATAGAAAAGCACATAATTATGACAGATTCATGGCAATGATCATCTATATAGGCATCACATTCGAGACAAGTAGACCGACTCCTGCCTGCATCTACTACTATTACTCCACCCATCGACCGCTATCCAACATGCATCTAGGGTATTAAGTATGTAACAGAGTAACGCCTTAAGCAAGATGACATGATGTAGACAAAGTAAACTCAAGAAATATGATTAAACCCCATCTTTTTATCCTTAATGGCAACAATACAAATACGTGGCATGTCCCCTTCTGTCACTGGGATTGAGCACCACAAGATTGAACCCATCACAAAGCACCTCTCCCATTGCAAGATAAATCAATCTAGTAGGCCAAACCAAATCGATAGATCGGAGATAAATACCTAGCTATAATAATCATGCATAAAAGAGTTCAGAGAAGACTCAAATATTTCTCATGAATAATCTGATCATAAACTCACAATTCATCGGATCCCAACAAACACACCGCAAAAGAAGATTACATCGGATAGAACTCCAAGAACATCGAGGAGAACATGGTATTGAAGATCAAAGAGAGAGAAGAAGCCATCTAGCTACTAGCTATGGACCCGTAGGTCTGTGGTAAACTACTCACACATCATCGGAAGGGCAACAAGGTTGACGAAGAAGCCCTCCATGATTAATTCCCCCTCCAGCGGTGTACCGGAAAAGGCCTCCAGATGGGATCACGGAAGAACAGAGGCTTGCGGTAGCGGAAAGGTTTTTTCTTCTGTCTCTCTGGTATATTGGGGATATTTGGGAATTTATAGTGCTGGAGTTAGGTCAGGAGGGGCTACGAGGGGCCCACAAGCCTGGGGGGCGCACCCTCCAGGCTTGTCATCTCCTCGTGGCTCTTCTTGTCTTCTCCCAAAGCTTCGTGGGTCTCTTCTGGTCCAGAAAAAATTAATCCAAAGTTTTTTTCTCGTTTGGACACTTTTTGATAATGATTTTCTGAAAAGGCAAAAACAAGCAGAAAACAACAACTCGCACTGGGCACTGGGTTAATAGGTTAATCCCAAAAAATGATATATAATGGCATATAATTGCATATAAAACATCCAAGATTGATACTATAATAGCATGGAACAATAAAAAATTATAGATACGTTGGAGACGTATCAGGAAGCAGGTGTTGTCTACCATGGTCGCAGTCGTCTCCGGACCCATTCCAGCATCCGTTGCAGGGTATTCAGAATGGATACTAGTGTGCTAGCGCCAGAACCTTCTCCCTGGTTCAATATTGATAGTCTTGGAGAATACTCGCTTTTCCTTGGACTAAACTATCCAATTATGGTGAAAGGCGATCCGGCGGCTGTTGGCCCAATGTTACCATTTATGAGAAGCAACTGTATCTATACCTCGCACATTGGTATAATTCCCTACGCTGGCTATCACAATTTCCATACTCCTAATATAGGCCGCTTTAGCCTAGATGCTGGGTCTTGCGTTGCTCTCGTTGTTGACAATAGCTGGCCCTACCCAGAGGTTCACTTATGGTTCAAAGCAAGCGTTTCCAACGCCGAGGATTGGTTGAACTGAAGTTCATTTCATTGCTTGTTATTTGTAGTATTTAGAATGTATCCTCGTTGTGGTTGTGTGTTGCTGACTTGTTGTATGTAATAAATGGCATATTTGCATATGCATGTTATAAACTTACTTAATTTATGATTGGTCGCCTGAATATTTTTTGTGGCATGGCTAGATGAAAGTCGCCTGAATATTTTTTGTGGCCAGTCAATTTGGCTTCGGCCGTTGGATGAAAAATGGACAGCGGGATTATCTTCCTAAACCTCCAGCCTATCGCGTCGCACCGCACACGGTGTGTCAGGCACGCCGCTCACCCAGCGAATGTGCGTCGTCTTCCATTTTCACTGACATGTGGGACCGAATGTGAGCAAACCGACGATAGGCACACTTCGCGCGTCTGCTTGCCGGCTGAGGAGAGAGAGAGGAGGGCCGAGCACGGACTCCAGGAAATTTGGTGACAGTGTGAGGTGGTCCATATGTTAATAAAACTAGTACTACTACTAGTGATACCGTACTCCAGGAGAGATACTAATGTGATCGCTCTAGCCTCGCTCTATGTAACCAGCACCTCGATATAGTGGGGTGGCATGGGCCAGAACAAGCATTCACGTCCAGGAGTATGGCACACGCCACCACCATGAGTCCCATCTGACACTATATTTCTTGGAGTCCATGCTACAACTATCTCTTCTCCCTCCTCGATTATCTAACTCAGCCATCGCGCGGCGGGCGGGGTGGGGGTTTGTCGATAGTCGGTTTGCACAACTGCGGTCCCACTTGTAAGTGAAAATGCAAGACATCGCACGTTCCCCCTTGAGAGCCGTGCCGCACCATCCGTGTGGGGGTGCGACGCGAACACGTCAGGCTTTTCCTTTTGAACTTCTAAGTTGTAACATTTGTTTCTGTTCCTTGGCGCGACCAATAGATAGAAATAACGATTTTCCCTCAAAAATTAGAAATAACGATTAAAAACGCTAGCGCTGGGCTTTTTTTCCGCAAAAAAAACGCTAGTGCTGGGCTTTTCCCGCGCGATAAGCGGGGGAGTTTTGCCAATTACGGCCATCATCGCTTTCCTTGCATCCGGTCCCACATGTAAGTGATATGCCTAGCCACTATGCGTTGAGCGGCGGGCCGGAATGACCGTCTGGGGTGCGATGCGAACGGGACTGTACATGTTCTAGTTTCTCGTTTTGAAGTTGTGAAGTGTACCACTTATTATAAGCAATCATGCAAAAGGTGAGCAAGGGATCACACATGTCTTTATCAGCTGGAATGAGAATGCAATACAGAAAGAATCAAGGCCACGACGACGCGATGCAATGGTGGTTACACGAGGCCAAATGAAACTTGCGAGTGACCCAACCAAACACTCCCATGGTGCTGGGTTGCTGGCTGCATGCCGCTTCTCCCATTTAGTAGTACTACTTCCCTCAGCATGCGAATTGAAGGAGGATAAACATCAATGGCCGTTCATCGGGAACCGCTATCCTCTACTTTATTTGCATTCAAGCCGTCTCGGAAACCGTACTTGTTTACTAGTCCCCCTTGTATTTTGTGTCATATTTTGGCCCTTAATCTAACTAATAAAATTGTGTGACCAATATAATGTCATTGGAAAACATATTCAAATACGAATCCAACAAAAAAAATGTGTGACATGCTACTCAAATACTCCTACTACGTAATGTCCCTAGAGTAGTAGGAGTAGTATGTTTGTCCATCATTGACCCAAAATAAGATGAGACTAATAATCCAGACATTGGTAGTTGTACTGGGGAAAATCTTGCAAAGTTTGGAGGCTTCTAGAGGGCAGGGGTGATCCTCCTTCAAGAAAAAAAATAAAAAAAAATAAGTACTACTCCTATAACCTAACCATCTGCCCTTCTCCATTTTCTTGCTTGTGCACAAGTGGGACATTTGATTTGTTTATTGGGCGATAAGACGTTAGTAGTACTCCGTCCCCTAGGACATGGATTTATTGCACGTAGAGCCAAGCTTTTGCACGTACTACTTGTGGGACGCAAGACCGATGAACCCTCCCTCCCTCCTGAGTCGTTTATCAGAGTGGGTGGCGCCACACGGCCAAATATTTTCTAGCGCAATAGATTAATTGCCCGAGCATTGCAACGAGCTATATATATTCTCTAGTACATACATGTCAGCCCATAATTTAAAGGTCAATATTAATATGCATATGGATCCATAAACGACATCCTCTAGCCCTAGTGCGTCGGGCCACCAACCGACGGATGAGGAGAATCGGTGTTGATGGCGAGGTCAACGTGCTTCTGAACAATGCCGTCCAAGGTTGCTCTACGGTCCAAGAAGGCCACCATCCTATCGTCCTCCTCTGGCACGTAGTGGTCCTTGAGGACGATTTCCTTGTAGACATGGGTGATTATGTCGGTGGTGTCTTGCTGGGCGAGGCGCTGCGCGGCGAGCGCGACGTCAAGGTGGACATTCTCCGGCACGACGGCGGGCAGTTGCAGGGCCACCAGTGCGTCGAAGAGGATGTCACCATAGAGGCCGGTGAGGGTGGCGGGCATCGCAGAGCCTCGGTGCTTGGGCTTGAGGCGTACGTCAAGGTCGTCCGTGAGTTTCTTGGCGACGGTGAACTTGTCGAGGAAGCCAACGAGGGCCTCTTGCCCTGGCGGTCTCAAGCACGACTTGGAGACGTTCCTCCGTGCCGGGTAGCAGGCCAGCGTCATGGACCAACTGGCACAGCCGGCTCATGCTCGCGCTCATCGCCTCCATGGCTCTAGCTTCTGGTCAATTGATCTTGCGATTGGAGTGATCACTCTTGCCCTTGGTTAGGGTGCGTAGGATTTCGTAGATGGATTGGACTGGTGGGGAGCCATTATATGAGAAGTGCAGACTGCGTTTGGATTCACATGTGTGTTGCCTATCTACTCCTCGCTCCTTAGTAGTACTCCCTCCGGTCCTTTTTTCTCTGCGCCTAAGGTCCAGCGCGCATACCAAGGGTAGACTCAGTCTATTTTTTTGGACATAATTGCCCTTGAGTTTGCAGAGTATCGCATGCCTGCTGCTGCCTCAAATCCCGCTCCGCATGCACGCACTGCTCCCTGTCTCGCTGCATGCGCGCATAGTTACGAGAAGATTGAGGTAAATTCTGCGTGCAATTATGTTGGAAGATGACGCAATTAATGCAGGGCGAATGCGGTGCAAGTACTAGTGTGGTTGATGAGATTTCATATTTGAGCTCTCAACTGGAAGGGAGAGTGTATAATATCATCGGAAACTACACTCAAATACGCCTCATCAAAAAAAAACTACACTCAAATACGAATAAAAAAATACTCCATGTAGTAGTATATTTTTTGTGAAATGCATTACTATATATTGTTAGTCAACTGCTAAATCCAAACGGAGGTGGTAGTACGTACTACTAAATCCAGACGGAGCGAGTTGTAGTACTAGTACCAAAGTACTACCCATTGGTCAAATTATTACGTGCTGCTCCTCACAGTGAAGTGACAAGACCCTATGCCGGAGATGACACCAGAGTGCGGGTGGCGTGTTCGGGTTAGCAAAGTCAGCCTCACTGTGTGCAGTCACTATCATCAAGGCTATAGAGCTACCCTGCTTACAACAAGTCGTGTTCTAGATATTTTCCCGTGCGTTGCCACGAGTTAGAATAAAATACTGTAATGGGTATATTGGTTACATCGTTGCAGCACCTATGCACGCGAACATAATCGTAACGTAGTACCACGTGCTGGATAGTCGTAATTTTACAAGGTTCAAACTGATATTACAAATGCTAGCAGTAATGCTGCACCTACGAAGAGGGAATTATTAGGAAGTTTACGTAAGAAGTTTCGTTACTTTAGGTGGATGCAGCATTATCATACAAACTAAAATCCACCACCCCTGACAAGTCACTAATCGGCAAACAAACTTGCGCGTCTCTCGGCACTTGATCTGTCAAAAACAAATTCAGCTTCTGCAGAGCCTTTGTCATTCACCTTTAGACGCTTGCGGTCATCAACACACCATTCATTGTTGCGCCAGAGAATGCCAAACCTCATTACCTTGAGCACACTTGCCTTCGGAAACAAGAACCTGGCCAATTTAATCTCGGATGTGGTGCCACGGTAGTCGATCAAATCAATTTTTGTAAGATGGAGATCAAGGCATTCCATGAGGTTGTTATATTGCAGCGCATTTTTCACTTTCGGGTCTTTTTTTATCTGCAAAGAAGAGAACATATTAGAGGAGCTGGATATATAAGATTGCCGTGTCTTCAAGAGCTACCAATATCATTCGCTCATACAATAGGGTTGGCTGTAAGGCTAGTGATAATTTTCACTCTCTCTCTTTCTCTTTCCTCTCATTTACTCATTTTACGTCCGTCTTGGTTTATGCATGTCATAAAATGTCAATGCATGTCACAAAAAATTATGCCATTGGAAATTATATTCAAATACGAATCCAACGATATAATTTTTAGTGACATGCATTAACATTTTGTTAGTTAAATCTATGGTCAAAATTTCATACTCCAAAATACGAAGGGGACTACTAAACCAGGACGGAGGTAGTACTTGCTCCTAGGATAAAGTTACTTCCCACTATGACTAGCCTTGGCTACAACAACAACAAAACGATGCAGGTGATCACGTGAGAAAAAATACTAAAAACATTTCTTTCAGTATAGTGCCTAGATGCAGTTTTGAACACTACATTTGTCATTGTTACTTGGGAAAAATTACGAAAAAATTGAGCTCTGTTGTGGTTCACATTTAATAGGAAAGGAGTTTCACCTCGATGAGTAGCTTCTCCGTGCATGGAAAGCATCTAAGGAATCCAACAACTTGATCCAGATTGGGGCCGATAGATTTTAGTGCCAAAATCTTCACTGTGCGCACAGATTGGGTCAAGCTTGTGGGAATCATTTTCTAGATGACTGTCGAACATACATCAAGAAAAAAATTAAAATGTGAATTTCAAGAAGAAGAACGAGAAGAAGAAGAGTGTTGTACCTGAATAGTTATGGATCCAATAACAAGTTCGGAGAATTTGGCAGACGAGTAGTCCAACGCTGTCAATTTCGGCGCGTCAATGACCCTGATTTTTGATGGACCTTCTAGATCAGATACAAGCAATCTCTCAAGGAAAGGCGCATTCTCAATGACCATATCGTGAAACAGCTCAACTGATCTCTTCCCAAGTAATGTCCTGTTGCGGGGCCAGCAAGACACATAAATCCATCGGAGATTCGTCGAGGCGATGTGGAGGCTAATGAACCCGTGGATCTGTTGAAGACAAAGGTACTCGAGCACTATACAGCCGCGGAGCAGCCGCTCCATAGCCTCCTTCGAGATACCAATGTCGAAGAGGCTGAGCTGCTTGAGTTGAGGGAGAAGAAGAGCGGGCACGTCATCGATCTGGGGAAAATAGCAGGAGCTGAACCTGGCGCGGCGCAGCGTTGGCACGTGGCGGAGCGCAGTCAGTGGCAGAGAGCGACATCATCCACCTTCAAACCTGAGCTCCTCGAGCTGATCTAGGGCGGGGGATAAGAACCACTCGTCGAACTTGGCTTGGACATTGCAGTTGGTACTGAACATGCGGATGTCAAGGCGTCTGGCTGGCCCAGGGTGCAATGCAAGGATCTTGGAGACTGCGGCCATGCATTTGCAATCCCCATTGCAGAGGCAGCTGTCGGTGGTGAGGTTGAGGGGGACGCAGCGCTAGAGGGGGCGCCACCGCCGGGAGAGAAGGGTCGCTGCACGCCAGATTTGGTGGGGAGGAGGGCGATGATGACGAGCAGCATGTCATCAGGGAGGCTGTTGATGAAGTCCAGGCTCGCCGGATGCGGTTTTGGCTCGAGCCGCCTCCGCTTGTTGGCCGCCTCGTCCTCCATCTCAGTCGGCGGCGACGCCGGTGTACACGTGTGCTGGTGTGTATTGTGTGCTGGGTGTGCGCAAGTGCGTCCTTGTGTGCATGCCGCGTAGTGGTGTATGTGCGTAGTCATAGTTTGTGTCTGTGGTGGCGTCTAAGAAGGTGTTAATCTAGTACTCCCTCCATTTCTTTTTAGTTCGCATATAAAATTTGGTCAAGGTCTAACTATGCAAAGTTTGACCAACTATATATCAAAAGATATCAACATTTACAATACTAAAGCTATATGCTATGATAATTAATTTCAAGATGCATCTAAATATATTGATTTCATACTGTAAATGTTGATATTCTATTATAAAGTTAGTCAAAGTTTATGAAGTTTGACTTTGACCAAATTTTATATGCAGACTAAAAAGAAACGGAGGGAGTACTACAGTACTGTTTTAACGAGGAAGAAGTGTGCACTCAATTTAGTAGCATGCGGGGTTCTACCCAAGTGGTTTCTATTTAGTTTATTTCACCCTATGACAGATGGGCCTCTAGTTGATTTAATTTCACCCACTGCCACATGGGCCCGCACACCCATAGAGAACACAAGCTGACAAGGCACCATGTAGACTGGTTGACTGGTCATCTAGAAAATATACGAAGCTGTACGCTGAGCTAGTGACCGTATAATCCCTAGGTAAAGAGAGATCGAGTGAGAGGGGAGGCCCGTGAGAGGCAGAGATAGAGAATGAGATACTCACTCCGTTCGATAATGTAGTGCCTATAAATTTTTGAAAAGTCATACTTTTGAAACTTTGACCAAGTTTATAGAGAAAATTACTTATATCTACAATACCAAAGATATATGATATGAAACTACATCTTGTGATGAATCTAATGATGTATGTTTGTCCTTCCAGATGTAAATGTTTCTCTCCACATATACCTGGTCAAACTTTGTGAGGTTTGACTTTTCAATAAATGTATATATGCTATGGACCGGAGAGAGTACATAACTAGAGAGAGATCAAGTGTGTGTGAAGGAGAAAGAGTGAGTGTGCAAAAAGAGAGAGTGTGTGTTTGAAAGAGAAAGGGACCACACACGATAAATTAGAGAGAAAGTGTGTGTGTCTTATGAAGAAATATCACACATGCATCTCCGGGAGAGAAAGCGAGGTGAGGAGATAGACGAAGATATATTATGTGGTTATTCGCAACGGAGAGAGAGAGACCCCTAGCACATGGCTAACAGAGGTTTGGCAGACAAGGGAGAGAGGTCAAGATAGACATATGGATAAAATGGAGGCATGGGGGGAAGAGGGTGTGTTTGTGATAGAGAGATCCCCTCGAGATCGTGAGGGGACTATATGGGTGGGAGATCGAGAGACAAGGTGTGTGTGTGATAGAAATATACCCCGAAAGAGATCGAGATATACTTAGCTAGGGAGGGAAGGAGACAATGTGTGTGTTTGTGATGGAGAGTGAGAGACGGTCATACCTATGGGGAAGTGCATATCCGTGTGATGGAGTGAGAGATAATTGTACTTAGGGTGGGGGCGTGTGCGTGCGTGTGAGATAGAGAGAGAACAAGGGAGAGAAAGTGTTAGATGGGTCTATCTAGTGTGAGCGAGATATGTGTATGTGTGACCTAGGGAGATAGAAAGTTTGAAATAGAGAGAGAAGAGCCCCAAGATGGCGGAGTGGTGCATGAGAGAGTTGAGAGAGAGAAAGAGATACTCCCTCCGTTCGATAATGTAGTGCCTACAAATTTTTGAAAAGTCAAACTTTGGAAACTTTGACAAAATTTACAGAGGAAATAATTTATATCTACAATACCAAAGATGTATATATAATATGATACTACATCTTGTGATGAATCTAATGATATATATATGTTTCCCGTTCTAGATGTAAATGTTTTTCTCCACATTCCTGGTCAAACTTTGTGGGTTTTGACTTTTTAAAAAATCAATATGCTATGGACCGAAGAGAGTACATAACTAGAGAGAGATCAAGTGTGTGTGAAGGAGAAAGAGTGAGTGTGCAAAAAGAGAGAGTGTGTGTGTGAAAGAGAAAGGGACAACGCATGATAAATTAGAGAGAAAGTGTGTGTGTCTTATGAAAAAATATCACGCATGCATCTCTGAGAGAGAAAGCGGGGTGGGGAGATACATGGAGATATATTGTGTGGTTGTTTGCAACGGAGAGAAAGAACCCTATAGCACGTGTCCAAGAGTGGTCAGGCAAACAAGGGACTGAGGTCGAGAGGGACATATGGAGAAAAATGGAGGCATGGCGAGGGAGAGAGGGTGTGTTTGTGATAGAGAGATCCCCTCGAGATCGTGAGGGGACCATATGGGTGGGAGATCGATATACAAAGGGTGTGTGTGTGTGCAATAGAAAGATGCCCTGAGAGAGATCGAGATAAACCTAGGGAGCGAAAGAGACAATGCGTGTGTTTCTGATGGAGAGTGAGAGATAGTCATGCCTAGGGGGGAGTGCGTGTGCCTATGATGGAGTGAGAGATACTCGTACTTAGCTAGGGGGAGATTGTGTGTGTGTGTGTGTGCGTGTGGCATAGAGAGAGAACGAGGAAGAGAGAGTGTTAGATGGGTCTATCTAGTGCGAGTGAGATATGTGTATGTGTGACCTAGGGAGATAGAATGTTTGAGAGAGAGAGAAGAGCCGGGAGACAGCAGAGTGGTGCGCGAGAGAGTTATGGACAACGAGCGAGATACTTGGTGTGTGTACTATGAGTGCACCCTAGCTATTTACCTTAGACCAGAGAGTCATACATTGTGTGTGAGGGAGACCTATACATAGTGTTCATACGAACTTGAAAGATCTAAAGAGAGAGAGAGAGAGAGAGAGAGAGAGAGAGAGAGAGAGAGACCGATAAGGTTTGTGTTCGTACGCACGTGATAGAAACAAAGAGTGTCGGCTAGAGAGAGAACGGGAGTGCGGGAGAGGGGAGAGGTCGTGTTTTTGCATCGAAGACTGATATAAACCATGATTCAGTATAAAATTGTATTCAAATGTTTGAATTGGAGAACATGGTGTTTGCATTTCCACATGAATGGAGATATGCGTATCAAACAGGTTCATTAATTTGACTTTGAGCATGTTCATGGAGTACTATAATACAACATGCTATTCAATTGATGTGTTCAATTTTGGATTTAGTCCACAATTTTGACCGGGTCAAAGAGCTATTTCATTGAATTGAGCTATTTCATTTCTGGTTTGATTCCCATTTTTGAGTGGGCCAACTATTTGTCAAATTAATTGGTAGCAACGAGCATGTGAAAACACATTAGTCCCGAGCATTTCTAAATTTGATTCGGATCGACTTGGTATGGTAGACGTGGATGCTTGTTCTCCCAAAATTTGAACGAACCGCTAAAACACCCTTTGGTCGGTGGAATTCGCCCGAGCAAATAAACGGGAGATGTGAAATTACCAGCCTATCTGGGACCCACATCAATTGGCCAGGTGTATACCAAGGGTAGGTTTGTAACTTCATCCAAGCGCGCCCACTCATCGGCCGAAATGACAGGCACCGAATAATTCATAAACCATGGGCGGCAAAACACCCTCTCCTCGGCCCAAATCATAGGTGCCGAATAATTCATAAATCATGGGCGGCAAAACACCCTTTCCTTGGCCGAAATCGCTCTCGCCCACTATTCCAAAGCATGCCCTGCTCGCCCGAAATCGCTGGCGCCCACTATTTGGGAGAAGCAAAGTTACCCTACTATCCCCGGCCCTCAAGACTCAGACCCAAGCCCACAAGCCAAAAGATAGGGGTAGAATTGTAACTTCCCCCACATTTTAGCCAAATGCATCCGTAAGACATGGTTCCCCCTCCCAATTCCCCATTCATACACCGTGGGCGCCAAATCACCTTCTCCCCTGCCGCGAAACCTCAGCCCCTCCTCCATGGCCCCCCACCGCACCAGATTCAGCGTCGCCCTCCTCCCCAATGCCTAAGCTACAGTCCGTTTGCTGTCGGGCACTAGGCCGTGTGCCTCTTACTCCGTGCTGCCAGAGCTGCCTCGATGACGACCGCGTGAACCATGCAGGAGCCGATTCAACCGCGCCGTCATGCACGGTGCCGCAGCGGCTCATACTTCGGACGCGTCCAGCGCACCGGCGCTGGTCCCCCGTAGCCGTCGACCGCCGCCACATATGTGGTTTCCCCCACCGGCAGTCACCGCAACCGCGCCGGCCTCACCGACTCAGCAGATGGAGCTGCCTACTTCACCGGGCTGCAAGATGGGACGTACACTCATCTTATTCACTTTACCTAGGCGTCAGTCGCATGGATTTTTATTCTGGGTCAGTCGGTTCCAAATGGAAGGAAACAACTCCCCTCGAGGCGGTGGAGCTCCTAGGCTGCCGGTTGGCCGGGGAATAAGTTCCTCGGTGTCTATCGTAGGGGTGTGGGCAGAGGTCGCAGGTTCGCCGCGAAAGCAGCGCTTCTATGCCTATCTTAGGGTTGCGTGGGGTCAAGGTACTGCTGGCGCGGGATCTGGATGAATGCGAGTCTTTGAGGTATAGATTTGGCCGCGCAACCATGGCAGTGCGGTGGGGCGGGGGCGGGGTCGAGGTCGGAGCTGCCATGGCCAGGGACGGCAGAGGCAGGCTGCTCTGCCGATGCTCGCTGGCTGTTCGAGGAAGATCCTGAACAGTGATAGCCGGGAGGCACAAGACGGCTATCCAGCCATCCGGCATAGATCGGACAGTGAAAAAAAAGCATGTGACCAATTTAGTTCTTAGTGAACTGACGTGTGACCAATCTCGTACCTGAGTGTTGATCGTATTTCTTCAGATCAGAGATATCTGTCATTCTTAACATTGTGTGTTTTCTACATCTTTAGCCACACCGTCTTCCTTCTCACCGGAGATGCTCCAACAAGGGAAGCATGCACCAGATGGGAGCTATACTCCCCACTTAAGAGTTCCCTGCCTCGAATGTGCCAGCCAGACATGGACAGCCACAACAACCGCAGCGCCATCGACGATTCAGCAGATGATGCTCACTCCTACGTAGGGCGGCAGGATAGGTTGTACCCTCATCTTACTTGTGTGCAGCGTTTATGGCTTTTGTTCTTCATCTAAGCATGGGAAATAGATTATCACTTGTCACTGTACATTCATGTTGATCTCTTAGTCTTCAGATAAGAGATTTGTGCAGTAGTTAACGGTGTTCCATAGTTATTGTCCCTCAGCCAAAGCTATCCCACAGGCTGGTGATTATACCCCTTCTAGTATTACCTATGTTGTTGTTCTGTAGTACTTTTGTGTGCCATTTAGTTGATCTCGAGTACAAACAATATATATTTTGTAGCTATCATGTGTGCTCTCTCTTTAGCCTTTGAGGTATCAACCTATTGCTGCTATTTAAGTTGACTCCTACTATTTATGTCGTCTCCTACAGGCACTCATTACATAATCTCACTACTAGTTGTTTTCCATGCATGTCAGATATTATTGCACACAGTGATATTGAATATGAGAACAAATCCACTAAAAGAAACTCACGGAGCAATGGAATGTCCAATATACTCGATGTCGATGATATTCAATATGATGGAATAGTTAAATGTAGTTCTTCAGAAGAGTTGCAGAGAGATAATAATTCCTATTCACCCCAGAAGGTCTTTTCTCTAACTTGACCCGTGATATGGGTAGCATCATGCATATAATGTCTTGCAATGCATCTACTCTGTTCCAATGCCATGTGCTTAGCCCGCTGATCATACATGTGAATATGTCATGCCTTCCAGTTTGTTTGTACCTATTCCATTCATGATAACATCTTTTCAAATTCAAGTACTGTCATTCTACTCTACTGCAATGCCATCTGCTTAGTTTGGACATCATCCATCTGAATATCTCATGCATTGTTGTTTGTCAGTATGTACTCCATCCGTCTAATATATCATGGTTTTATACATTGAAGTGCTGTTCTACTGTTCTGTTGCATTGTGATCTTAGTTTGCCCATCAGACATGTGAATATTCTGCCTTGCTGTTTTTCTGTACCTATTCCAGCTATCATACACTTTTACATTCAACTACTATTTCTTTTACTCTGTTGTCTTGTCGTATCCTTAGCTTATACTCCCTCTATAAAGAAATAGTGATCTAAGCACTCTTATATTTCTTTACGGAGGGAGTACATCATACTCCCTCCGTTTGTATTACTTGTGGCAGAAATGCATAAAAATGGAAGTATCAAGAACTACAATACATCTAGACACATCCATTTATTTCCAGATGGAGGGAGTACATGTCAATATGTCATCCCTTTCTATTCTTCAGTACCTATTCCATCTCTCTGCCATAGCATGTTTTATAACTGAAGCACCATTCTTCTGTACAAGGCATGTAAGCGGAAGAGGGCAATGTTAGAATCTGAAGGGGTACAAACAAGTTCTTTGCAAAAGATCCAAACTCCAGGAGATAGTAACCCAACTCAAGTGTTCATCGAAACTGCTCCAGCACAGAGAAACCCAAGTCCTCCAGATAATAACCAGATTCCAGTCGCCAAAGAACAAGTCAGCTCCAGTTCAACAAAAACATGTCAACTCCTTGCTAGGAAGCATGTGCGTATCCTCCCATCATGAAATTTTATAGCATTCAGATCACATTTGATCTTATATATTCTACATCTATCTTACGCATCTTTGTTGTAGAAAATATTCTTAAAGGACAACAAACGTTCTAAACTGGGATCGTGGTCGAGGAAAGTATCTTCCAGCAATGCTCTACGCTCCAATGCTAATGTAAGTACCTGTTGTATACCACTATAATTTTACATCATTATGTAGTTTATTAAGTAGCATGGGCGTGAATCCAACCTTCAGTACCCTACATCAATTATCTGATCTAAATTTACTTGTAGCAAAATGTATGATTAAGGCGCTAATGTAGATTTTTGTAAGGGAAACTGCCTGGTAGTTTTGCATATTGAGCTGCATGATTGTACTATCTCATATATTGCACATTACAATAATCTAGTGGTGAGGTCTATTTGCCCAATCGTTCATTCTGTCAATGTTGCTTTCATATTAACTTACCTGGCTGATGATAGCAGTGCCATGTTGTGTTAATTCGGTGTAGGCTGGTGTGGTCTGGTTGCCCAAACGTTCATTGTGTCAATGTTGCTTTCCTATTAAGTATTAACTGACCTAGCTGATGATTTGGTGCAGGCTGCTGAAGATAATACGACAAAGTCTCAAGACAGCAAGGCAACCCCATTGTTTCTCTCCAATAAATCTAGCGAAGGTAATATGGCAATAACTCTTGATTAATCTGTTCAGTTTCCCCTCTAATTTAAGTTATGATGCAGTGGTCGAGACACTTTCCACTATCATTGATACAAGCCTGCCAAAACCCCCATATGAATCTATTCAGTTTCCTCTGTCTCGAATCCAACAAAAAAGATGTACGTTTGTGAACCAATTACTGGCTGAAGCAATGATGGAAATCGTGGAGGAATCAGAGGTGCACATTCTTGCGCAACAACAACTGATCGATGATTTCAGTGTTAGTATAGCAAAGAAGAAAGAACTTGCTCACATGCTTATGGGCGTCATCTGCGCTGAGGTAGTAGATTGTGAGGTTGTCGATCGTTAAGCTCTGTTCGTTTATTTGCACTGGCATCAATCTTTGATTGCCCAGTGGATGTAATTTCCTGTAATATATGCTTCGATGTGCTATGTTTTTCCTTTTATGCGTATATTTGCTTAGCGCGGGGTTGCACCCGAGCTTTCTGGGCCGAAACCTCAACTGGCGGCAAACAAGCCAAAAAATGCAGTGAAATTAATAACTGGAACAAAGCGACGTGGGCCCTTCTTCTAAGGGAACGACCCAAGGCCGGTAATGACCCCGTAGTGGGCCTGCAGTTACTAGATGGGCTTTGCCACAGGCCATAATTGTTCCACTTAATGGGCTGAAAGTAATAGCTGGGCTTAAATCGTCGTGGGCCTTTGATGGACTATATTTGGCCCTGTCATTCAATGGGCCTTTAGCCATGCAGGAAATTTAGCAGGCCCAAATGTAAGTTAGGCCCAATTAATTGACGGGCCGTTAGAAGGACCAAATGAAAGGTAGGCCTAATTATTTGACGGGCCCTTAGCAGGCCCAAATCTAAAGTACGCCCAATTAGGTAACGGGCCGTTAGCAGGCCGAAACCTCGATTGGGCTCCAACAATGGAAACGGGCCTACAGGCAGTTAGTAGGCCGAAATTGATCAAAATTACTACTTGGCCCATTTTGATGTCGGGCCGTTAACGGGCCGAAAGCCATTCGGGCCATAAGTGGGCCCATATACAAAACTGGCCTTTAACAGGCCGAAAGTCATGTCAGACTGGAATTTTGCCATGGAGAACATGGGCCACTAACAGGCCGAAAGTCAGGTTGGAATGTACATGGCCCAACTATGGTGTGGGCCGTTAACAGGCCGAAAGGTACACCGGGCTGGAAGTTGGCCCAAATCCTTAATGGGCCTCTAAAAGGCTGAAATACGTACCACCAGGAAATTGGCCCATGCCTATAATGGGACTATAACGGGCCAAAAGTTGTACAACCTGGAAATTGGCCCATCTCTATAATGGGCCTCTAACAGGTCGAAAGAACCTCGACCGGCAAATGAGCCCAAAGACATAGAGGGTTGTTAATGGGCTGGAACAGACGATGGGCCGCAATGGTGTCAAATCATTAATGGGCCATTGACGGGCCGAATTGGAATATCTCTTATGGGCCGTTTTTGTAAATGGGCCAGATGAAAGTAGGCTATAAATGGGCCGGCCTGCTTATTTCGAATGCGCCGGCCTTTTAAACCTCAATGGGCCACTGTTGGGCCATGCCACGTGTAACATTTCCATAGGCCCGTCTCGTCCATTGGAGGAATGACATCTATCGCCACGCCGAGCTGACATGTGGTTCCTTGGGCCAATGAGATATTTACACATGGAAAATCCCCATTGGTCTGAGTTGTTAACGGGTTATCGGATCCAAACCGGAACACGATAGCTTAACGGCGACCCGTTACGGTGGACGCCACGTGTTGGTCACCCTTGACGAAAACACTTCCATGACGCGACATTTATAGTCATGGAAGTGGACAATTCCATGATGATAATTTCAGTATTGTCATGGAACACTTCTACGACAGCACATGTATGACTATCTTGATTCTGTCATAAAATTGTCACGGATGTACATGCATGACAGAAAACTTGACCTACTATGACAAAGACGTATCATCACGAAAGTGTTTTTTTTGTAGTGACTCCTCCTGTCAAAGAGTGAGGACACTGCAAGATTGAACCTACTACTATGCACCACTTCCACTAAAGATCTAATCATCAACTTGGTCAAAGAAAACTCATAGATCGGAAAGCAGTACATAGCTATAACAATCACACATAAATATGTTTAGAATATAACTCAATTACTTTGAATGAATAATCTGATCATAAACCCACAATTCATCCGATCCCAACAAACACACGGCAAAAGAAGATTACATCGAACAGAACTCCGAGGAGAACATTGTATTGAATATCAAAGGGAGATAGAGAAAGCCATCTACCTAATCACTATGGACCCGTAGGTCCTGTGGGAACTAGTCACACGTCATCGGAGGTGCAGCAAGGTTGATATAGAAGATCTCCATGATCGATTCCTCCTCCGGTAGAGTACCGGCGGAGGCCTCCGGGTGGGATCGCGGAAGAAAAGAGGCTTGCGGTGGCGGAATAATTGTTTCGGGTCTCGCTCTGGTGGTTTCTGGATTTATGGGAATTTATAGCGCTGGAATTAGGTCAAACGGAGCTACGAGGGGCCCACAAACTTAGGTGGTGCGTCCCCCATTGGGGGCGCGCCGTGTGAGCATGTGGCTCTCTCGTAAGTGTTCTGGCCTCCCCTGAAGCTTCTAGGGTCCCTTCTGGTCCCAAAAAAATCACCGTAAATTTTCATCATGTTTGGACTTCGTTTGGTATGGTTTTTCTGCGAAACAATAAAATAGGCAAAAACAGAAACTTGCAGTGGGCACTAGGTTAATAGGTTAGTTCCCAAAAATGATATAAAATTGCATATAAAGCATACAAGACTGATAATATAATAGCATGAAACAATCAAAAATTATAGATACATTGGAGACGTATCAGCATCCCCAAGCTTAATTCATGCTCGTCCTCGGGTAGGTGAACGATAAAAATAGAATTTTTGATGTTGAATGCTACCTAGCATGTTTATCATGCAATCTTTTTATGGTATGAATATTGAGAAATGATGAAGTAATAATTTCAACATAATAATATCCATGAATACTAGAAGATAATATTTATCTTTCAAAATATACGATACTTAATGAATGTCACCCCTACTCATTGAATTATGTAAGCATGGCATGACTCCGTCTTCCTAACATAAATACAAATCATGAGCACCCCAGTGCCCAACCAAGCAATTGTATCATACTTTTTCTCGCTTCAGCATTTTCAACTCCACTCAATACTTGAGCGTGAGCCATGGACAAAGCACTTTGGATGGCAAAGATAACGATGATAGGGGTTCATAAGGGAAGACAAAAATAGAACAAAGTCTCACATCAACATGGTTGATCGTTAGGCAATAGAGAGGCCTTACAATCGATGTCAATGTGAGGAGCAGGGATTGCCATGCAACGGATGCACTAGAGCTATAAGTTTATGAAAGCTCGCCACGGAAACTAAGTGGGTGTGCATCCAACTTGCTTGCTCATGAACACCTCGGGCATTTGAGGAAGCCCATCATCAGAATATACAAGACAAGTTCTATAATGTAAAAATTCCCACTAGTTTATGAAAGTGGCAAATTATGGATACTCTCTATATGAAGAACATGGTGCTACTTTGAAGCACAAGTCTGGTAAAAGGATAATAGCATTGCCCCTTCTCTCTACTCTCTCATTTTTCTTTTTTTTCTCTTTTTTTAGAACAATATCACGAAGCTCATCCCCACCTTTTCAAGGACTCATCAGCCTCCTTCATTCATTACCTCAGTGAGACAATTCTCTAAAAATGATGATCATCACACTTTTATTTACTTACAACTCGATAAAACTGAAAAAGAATATGACTCTATTAGAATGCCTCTGGCAGTGTACTAGGATGTGCAATGATCTAGCGTAACATGTATAACAATGATGAATGGTGGCTTTGCCACAAATATCATGTCAGCTCTATATGATCGTGCAAAGCATATGATGATGAACAAACAAGTCATGTGACTAGTAACGGCGGAAGTTGCATGGCAATATATCTCGGAATGGCTATGGAAATGCCATGATAGGTAGGTATGGTGGCTGTTTTGAGGAAGGATATATGAGGCTTATCTATGATAGAGTGTGTCATATCACAGGATTTGGATGCACTGGCGAAGTTTGCACCAACTCTCGAGGTGAGAAAGGGTAATGTACGGTACCGAAGAGGCTAGAAAAATATGGATAGGTGGAAGTGCTTTAGTCCATAAACTCACATTAGTCATAAAGAACTCAAATATTTATTGCGAAAGTTTTATTAGCCCTCGAAGAAAAGTACTACCTGCATGCTGCTAGGGAGGAGGTTGGTAGGAGTTAACCATCGCGCGTCCCCGACTAAAGCAACACAAAGGATTTCAAGGAGGAATACAAATGCTCCAACATCCCGGTCATGCAATAACCGACACTTAAATGAGTAGTACATAACAAGATTTAATCTCGATATTTCAACTAACTAATGATTATCGACTAATACCCTTTCATATTATGACATCAATATTATTAAGTCATACGCTTCTTATTCAGTGATCTACATCAGAGTTTTTGTTATACCACTCTTGTATACCTATCATTTTTAGACTAGTCATATAACCCATGCAAATTACCACTTCCTATTCAAAGACTCTCAAAAAGACATAAGTGAATCATGAGAGTGCAAATGATTTCCATAAAATATAACCACCACCGTGCTCTAAAGATCTAAGTAAAGCACATGAGCAACTGCATAATTCCAATGATATAAGTGAAGCACATAGAGTATTCTAACAAATCATGATGAATGTGTGTCTCTCTCAAAAGGTGTGTCCAGCAAACAATGATTGTGTCAAACTAACAAGAAAAAAAAAACTATGGCACAAGACTCTCCAAGTAAAACCCATATCATGTGATGAATAAAAATATAGCTCCAAGTAACATACCAATGAATTGTAGACGAAAGAGGGGATGCCATCCGGGGCATCCCCAAGCTTAGACGCTTGGGTATTCCTTGAATATTACCTTGTGGTGCCTTGGGCATCCCCAAGCTTAGGGTCTTGCCGCTCCTTATTCCTTCATTCATCGTGATCTCACCCAAAACTTGAAAACTTCAGCACACAAAACTCAACAAAAACTTTGTGAGATCCATTAGTATAATAAATCAATCATCCACTTTAAGTACTGTTATAAATTGATTGACAATTTTTCTTGCATAATATCTACTGTATTCTAACTTCTCCATGACTTATTCCCCCTGATATAATCCATAGCATCATCAAACTAAGCACACTATGCAATAAAAACAGAATCTGTCTAAAACAGGACAGTATGTAATGACAGAATATTTATCCATACTTCTGTAACTCCAAAAATTCTGAAAAATTAGGACAACGTAAAATTTTTGTAACCCAATACTGTGTAAAAATTTCTGATGTTTTTGACGTTCCAGTACAGAATATAAATTCCAGCACTGGGCACAAAACTTTCTGTTTTCAAACAGCATCAACTTCACTATCATTTAAATCATCCCAAAGGCTTTACTTGGCACAAACACTAATTAAAAGATAAAACACAATAATTACAGTAGCAATAATTATTTCATCACACAAAAAGAAAAAAGGAAAAATAAAGATAACAATTGGGTTGCCTCCCAACAAGCACTATTCTTTAATGCCCCTAGCAAGGCATAATGCATAGTTTCAAGTATTATCATCTTTCAAGGTAATTCCATACGTGGATCTCATAATGGATTCATATGGTGGTTTAATTGTCTTCCTTGGGAAGTGTTCCATCCCTTTCTTTAATGGAAATTGGAACCTTATATTTCCTTCTTTCATATCAATAATGGCACCTATGGTTCGTAAGAAAGGCCTACCAAGTATTATAGGACAAGACGGATTGCATTCAATATCAAGCACAATAAAAATCC
Source organism: Elymus sibiricus (assembly GCA_039707655.1). Classification (NCBI taxonomy): domain Eukaryota; kingdom Viridiplantae; phylum Streptophyta; class Magnoliopsida; order Poales; family Poaceae; genus Elymus; species Elymus sibiricus. Next base: position 312,477,858 of record CM077666.1, read on the forward strand.
ATGGGTACATAATTATTATTAGAAATTATGAGAACATCATTAATCCTACCCAATGGTTTCTTAATTATTGAATCCGCTAAGTGCAAATTGAGGGAACATTAATCCATATCGGTGAGACCTAGAACGTCACATAAAGATTTTGGTATAATAGAGATGCTAGCACCTAGATCACACAAAGCATTACATTTATAATATTTAATCTTAACTTTAATAGTAGGTTCCCATTCATCTAGTAATTTCCTTGGTATTAATACTTCCAATTCTAGCTTTTCTTCGTTGGCTTTAATAATGGCTTCTATGATGTGTTTAGTAAAAGCTTTATTTTGTTCGTAAGAATTGGGTGAATTTATCATGGATTTTAACAAGGAAATATATTCAACCAAATAAAATTATCATAATTAAAGTCTTTGTATTCCAAAGTAGTGGGCACATCACTATCTAAAGTTTTGACCTCTTCAAACCCACTTTTACCCTTTTTATCATGAAGACCATCACCCTCCAAACAATTGGGAAGCCTTCTAATTAAAGTTGACTCATCTCCATTCCCTTTATCATCAATTTTAATATTACTAAAAAAGGATTCAATAGGTGTCACACCAATCATTTTAATGTCTTCATCGTTATTATCATAAAAATCGGGTGAGAGTGCTTTTTCTAGAAATTCCCGTTTAGCTCTTAACCTTTCAATTCTTTTTCTACTTTCATCCATGGTGACTTGGATAGACTTTAGAGATTCAGCTATTACATCCTTTTTATGTGGCAAAATTTTAATTTTGAGAGTTTCCACACCATGAGCAATTATGTCCATGTTTCTAGACATGTCATCAACTTTGCTTAGTTTTTATTCTACCATAGCATTGAAAATCTTTTGAGAACTAATAAATTCTTTAATGTTGTTCTCAAGTTCAATAGGTATCCTATTATTATTATTATTATTATTATTATTATTATATGAATTACCATAGGAATTACCATAATTATTGGAGGGATTACTGGGATACAGTCTAGGATTGAAATTCCCTCTATAACCATTGTTGTTGAAATTATTTCTAGTGACAAAATTCACGTCAATAAAATCATTGTTTTGCTCATTCAAAGTAGACAATGGGATATAATTAGGATCAACATGAGCATTTTTACTAGAAAGCATATTCATAAGAGCATCCATTTTCTCACTCAAAGTAATTTCTTCGACAGAGTTTACCTTCTTACCAGTTGGAGCTCGTTCGGTGTGCCATTGAGAATAATTTGTCGTCATATTGTCGAGGAGCTTAGTGGCTTCTCCTAATGTAATTCCCATAAAGGTACCACCTACAGCAGAGTCTTGAAGATTTCTCGACACAAAGTTTAGTCCCGCATAAATTTTTTGTATTATCATCCATGAGTGGGACAATTTTTCATCATCAATTTGTTTAAAGTTCACGATTTGATTTCTAAGAGATATTATCATAGCGGGAGGAAAGTACTTAGCAATAAAAGCATCCTTACATTTATCCCATGAATCAATACTATTCCGGAGTAAGGATGAAAACCAAGTTTTAGCACGATCTCTTAGTGAGAAAGGAAATAATTTCAACTTGACAATATCATTATCCACATCTTTTTTCTTTTGCATATCACATAATTCAATGAAGGTATTAAGATGGGATAAAACATCTTCATTAGGATTTCCAGCAAATTGTTCTTTCATGATAAGATTTAACAATGCAGCATTAATATCATATGACTCCGCACTAGTGGCGGGAGGAGCAATTGGAGTACTAATAAAATCATTGTTATTAGTATTCGAGAAGTCACACAACTTAGTGTTCTCTTGAGACATAGTGAAAATTCAAGCAAGATAGTAAACAAGATAATTTTTTTTTAAATTTTTTTAAGGAGACTAATAAAAGCAAATAAAAAGTAGAACAAGTAAATGATAATGTGTGTGAAGGGACCTTGCTTTGCTTGATGAAGTCTCCCCGGCAACGGCGCCAGAAATTCTTTCTGCTACTTATGAGTTGCGTTGGGATTTTCCCCGAAGAGGAAGGGTGAAGCAATATAGTAGCGGATAGTATTTCCCTTAGTAGAGAACCAAGGTTATTGAACCAATAGGAGATTCACACAGACAAAGGTCGACAGTGCCTACACACAGACACAAACAAAATACTTGCACCCAACGCGGGCAAGAGAGTTGTTAATCCCCTTGTACTCGTTAATTGCAAGGACTAATTCTGATAGTGATAGATATATAAATTGCAAAAGGAAATAAAAGTAAATAGATTGCAGCAAGTAAATTAGGGTTTTAGTAAATTTGGTGAATGGACCCGGGTGCCATAGTTTTCACTAGAGGCATCTCTCTCAAGAACATAGCATACGGTGGGTAAACAAATTATTGTTGAGCAATTGATAGAAAAGCGCATAGTTATGATGTTATTCATGGCATGATTAGTACATAGGAATTCTGTCTGTGACAAGTAGACCGAAACGATTCTGCATCTACTACTATTACTGCACCCTTCGACCGCTATCCAGCATGCATCTCATGGTATTAAGTTCATAACAAACAGAGTAATGCTTGCAGCATGATGACATAATGTAGACAGAATAAGACCAATTAAAATGATCAAACCCCGTCGTTTTACCCTTAGTAGGAACAATACAAATACGTGCCTCGCTACTCCTCTTGTCATAGAGTGAGGACACCGCAAGATTGAACCTACTACTATGAACCACTTCCACTGAAGATCTAATCATCAACTTGGCCAAAGAAAACTCATAGATCAGAAAGCATTACATAGCTATAACAATCACACATAAATAATTTCAGAATATAACTCAATTACTTTCAATGAATAATCTGATCATAAACCCACAATTCATCGAATCCCAACCAACACACCGCAAAAGAAGATTCATCGAATAGAACTCCGAGGAGGACATTGTATTGAAGATCAAAGAGAGCGAGAGAAAGCCATCCAACTAATCACTATGGACCCGTAGGTCCTGTGGGAACTACTCACACATCATCGGAGGTGCAACAAGGTTGATGTAGAAGCCCTCCGTGATCGATTCCCCCTCCGGCAGAGTACCGGCGGAGGCCTCCAGATGGGATCGCGGAAGAACAGAGGCTTGCGGTGACGGAATAATTGTTTCGGCTCTCGGTCTGGTGGTTTCTAGATTTATGGGAATTTATAGCGCAAGAATTAGGTCAAACGGAGCTACGAGGGGCCCACAAGCTCAGGTGGCGCCCCCTGGTGGCGCGCCGTGTGAGCAAGTGGCTCTCTCATAAGTCTTCTTGCCTCCCCCCGAAGCTTCTAGGGTCCCTTCTAGTCCAGAAAAAATCACCGTAAAGTTTCATCATGTTAGACTTCGTTTGGTATGGTTTTTCTACGAAACAATAAAATAGGCAAAAACAGAAACTAGCACTGGGTACTAGGTTAATAGGTTAGTTCATAAAATGAATGAAATTGCATATAAAGCATACAAGATTGATAATATAATAGCATGAAACAATAAAAAATTATAGATACATTGGAGACGTATCAGGCCTCTCTCCCCCTCTCTTCCGGTGACACCGGAGCACCGCAGGGGGAACCATCGTCACGGCAATCTTATCCAGCAACTTCGCCGTCGTCATCAACATCTTTCTCCCTCTCTATGCAGCGGAGTACTCTCCCTCATCCCGCTGTAATCTCTACTTGAAGATGGTGTTTGATGCTATATATTATTATCCAATGATGTGTTGCATCTCTATTATGTCTGAGTAATTTGTTTTTGTCCTATGGGTTAATTGTGATATGCTATGGTTGATATGAGTTGTATGTTATTATGGTGCTTTCCTATGGTGCCTACCGTTTCGCACACACGTGTGGGATTCACGCTGTAGGGTGTTGCAATATGTGATTGATTTGCTTATGGTGGGTTGCTAGAGTGACTGAAACCAAAACCCCAGTTCGTGAGTTGTTGCATATAGGATTAAAGAGGACCTTAGATCTTAATGCTATGGTTGAGTTTTACCTTAAAGAGTCTTTGGTATTTGCAGATGCTTGCTAGAGTTCCAATCATAAGTACATCTAGTCAATGGATTTTGTTACTTGTTAGCGTAGGCCTCTCCCGCATAAAAAAAACTACAATAGATGATTAACACTATCGTTTATTATTCAATTGCCTAGGGACAATCTTTTTCTTATTATTCTTTCAAAACCCTTTACTTTATTGTTCTTTTATTTAAGCAGCACCTAACTTTTATTTCCAGCTATATTTTCTACATGCAAAGTAGTTTTATTTCTTGTTTTTAGGTAAATCAAATGTTTAGTGTGCGTAGAGTTGTATCAGTGGTTGATAGAACTTGAGAGAATATTAATTCTACCTTTAGCTCCTCGTTGGGTTCGACGCTCGTACTTATCCAAAAGGCTACAACTGATCCCCAACATTTGTGGGTTATCAGCGGGCTGCAAGGACATCAAATTAACCAACCCGAAATAAAACCCACGCACAAACCGACAGGATGAACCCCAAGGATAACGGTGGGCATCCACGGAGCAAGGGGATACAAAGCAACCGAGCAGACGACACACTTTTACCCAGTGCATCAAATAGAAACACCCAGTCAATGGGCTCACTCATCCGAGTCGTTGACCCGACACATTGACATGCGGACCTGAATGATAGCCCGATGCCAACAAACACCTGAGTCGACTAGAAAAGAGTTACACATCACCAGCGGAAGGAACAACAAGGGATGTTACACATCTCATACCATGCCCGCCCGCCGCGTAGGATAAAACAAGGTCAAAAAAATGTTTCACCCATTCAAGTCATCAGCCCAGCACACTGGCAGGTTGACCCATATCATAAACCGGCCCCAACAAGCAACTGGGTAGATCGGGAATGAGCATCAGAGCTCTAGTGCGGGCAAAGAGGATGATCGTTAGTCGTCCATCGCACGCCAGCCCACCGAGCACAGAGGAAAAGGTAGTCAAGACAAATGTTACCCGTCCAATCCCAGGCCTACCCACCACGTACGAAAGAAAGGAAACAAGAAATGGTTTCACCTAGCGACTTCATGGGGACCGCATCCCCATCCCCCATGGCAAATAACCTCAGCCATCAGAACCAGACACCCGACCACACACCCACAACAAATGGCCCCAACCAAGAACTGGACACCCAACACAGATGCACGTTTCTGTCTAAAAAAATACGCATGCACGTCCATGAAGGAGACGTAGAATATAGGATCCACCTAAAGAATGAAAGCATCCAGCTCGCGAACCGAATAGTGAATGAAAGCATTCGACTGCCAAACTAAATAGTCGCAAAAGTGTACAACAACCATGCTGGCACAACAAGCTCGATCAGGGGATGATCCGAAAGCACCCATCCACTGAATCCAAAGTGCCCGATCAACAGGAAAAAAGGGACTCTGCCAACCATGTGATCCTGGTAGTGTAAAACAATTGGGTGCACCACATGATCCGCTCCCTTGAACAGATAACCATAGTAACTAGATAGAAAAAATTGGTAGCACCAAAAAATCAAGTAGCCAGAAGGAGAACCGACCAGGGGAACTCAACAACTTGGGTGGTCAAAAATCCCGAGCGAGCACCCCTACAACAAATGAGGCAAAGCGTGCAGTTCAAGGGAAATAGCCGCCGGACGAGGTGTCCCCGGGCACACCTACTAGGTAGCACCAAACAACCAGGTAGCTACTGAGAGGACTGGCGAAGGCAACCCAACAGCTGGATGGTCAAAAAGCCCGGGCAAGTGTCCCTTCAATAGATGAGGCAAAACACGCAGTGTAAGTATAGTGGATGCGAGACAATGTGGCCCCCAGTGTGCCCTCGGCCCTCGCTTCATGGAACTCGAGGACATCGACATGATGAGGAACACCCGTGCCCGATCAGATGACCAGGAGAGCGCCAAACAGGCAGTCGTGTGAGGTGCGCGTGGATCAGACGGCGCAGAACGGTTGCGCGAGCACGGATGCCCCAGGAGGCAGGTACTCCGGCATCCTTTAAAGAGTGATATGCAATAGGTAACATGTTATGATTTTGTTTGCCAACCGGATGAAACGCAAGTCTAGTCATTACATTTTTGACCTTCCACATAGTTTAGAGATGATGTGATTGCCTGACATACATAATTCTGCGAAATAAAGTTAATCTACTTTGTACTATCCAAGTTTCCTACACCAAAATCATGAAAATCTCATCCAAACAAAGGCAAACACTACTGCAGGCGACCGCTAACGCGACACATGAATCAGAGACCCCGCGACCAAACTGTGTGCGATGCATGAATCGCAAACGGTGTCGTAAAAAAACCGTCGCCAATAAAACGAACTGTTTACGATGCCAAAGACATAAAAATGATTCAGATTAGAGACGTGTGTGTAATACGTGGCATCTAGTTGATCCATACGAAATGTTTGCGATAAGCCAGAACAACAAACACGGTCAGCCAGTTCGTGGTGTGTGCGATACACGGCATACAGTTCACTCGGATGAACTGTTTGTGATTACCCAACACAACAGAAACGGGCAGCCAGTTCGAGGTGTGTGCGATACACGGCATATAGTTCACTCGGATGAACTGTTTGTGATTACCCAACATAACAGAAACGGTCAGGCAGATCAAGGTGTGTGCGATATACGGCATGCGGTTCACTTGGATGAACTGTTTGCGATTACCCAACACAATAGAAACGGTTCAACTTAACAAGACGTGTGTGATACGCGGCAAACAGGTTAGTAATCCGAAATGTGTGGGAAGACCGATAACAACACAGACAATTCCTGTTAATAACCCGTGTGTGTTGTGGGCAAACGCTTGCTGGTATACAATTATCAGCAATTGATGAAATCATCACCGACAGGTTCCCTAGTTTAGCCCGTGGCCGATGTGATTTGCTCTGTCCGCACAACATCTATGCTCTGTCTACACAACAGCAACATATATACTTATAAGAACATTGTTGCATAACCAAATAAAACTTCCAATTAAATAAGTGACTACACACACCAAAGTAAACAATTACATGCACACTAAACTAGGAGAAACGATCATCTACTTCTTGTTGTGACGACGCTTGCCATTGCTTTGCTTCCGGCTGGATCCCTGGCCGTTTTGGGGAAGAAGGAGGCACTTCCTCATGTCAACGATCCGCCTGTACATCTCGTAGCTCGTGTACACCTCCTTGGCCACGTACACGACGTGAGCTTCATCGAGTTTCTCCATCCAGGCCGAGTGCCAGGCACGCTTGTCCTTGTTGCAGGAATCCTTCATGTCTCTGTAGTAGGGGTTGATGATGGCCTCGGCGAGGTGAACCAGTGAGTCCTTCTCATGCTTCTTGCTGCCCTAGATCTTGTATTGGCCCTGGATGTCGACAAGATTCTAGCAGGCGATGCCCGAATTCTTGAGCACCTTTACATCGTTGGTGATGTCCACCGTAGCGAACACGTAGTGGGGCCTGTTGACAAACCTGGCGAAACGCTCACAAGGCCTTGTGCCCAGGCAGTAGTGGTAGACGAGGACGTGATTGCGCATGCACATCTGGGCGACGGCGACCTTGTGAAGAGACCCGGCACGAGCGCGGGTGTATTCAAGGTCGAACCCGACCATCTTGTACTTCTCCGCAGCAAGAAACAACTCCATGGTGTGGATGGAGTTCTCCACCCAGATCGGGTTGTTGGTGTACACCACCGAGAGCTCCGTGAACCTTCTGTGGGTGTCCACTATGGCATGCATGGTGAACTACCGCTCGTCGTCGGCAGCCGCTGGGACCGCCATTGGAGCCGTGCAGGATACCCTCTCTGTATTTGTCGTCGTGGGTGTGCTTCTTGCAATACGAGGGCGCGATCGAAAGGTTGAAGAGACACAAGGGTTAAATGGCCGCTGTAATAAATGGGGGCCGGACGGCCTGTAATCATCACGTCTTGTCACCGCGTTCCTAGCGGAGGATTCCAGTGCACGCTTGAGCTGTTGAGCACCCCACACGCGTGGGCTCGAAGAGGCGCCAAGTTTACCCGTGGGTGATGAGGTCAAAGTTACACAGACGGGTAATGATGGACACTCGAGTGCGATAATTCTGGGCACACAGTTGAGGAAACCAACTGTGTAAAATAATGTCAAAGATCACTGTCGTGTCCGCAATATAGATCGTTTGCGATTGAGATCGACACGGGAAACACATTTGAGAATGGTAAATAAAATCAAGTCCATTGAGGTCCAGATATTAATCGTCCATTGCATATGAATGTCAAAATAGTACTACCAATATATGAGTCTCATACGATGCCATTTCAACGATTGTACCACAAAAGCCCGAAATATTACAAGGTTCAAATTCCAGAGTTAGAAAGCTCAAATTCGAAGATTAATTACAAGGTTCAAACTGATATTAGAAATGAAATTCAGATCATGCAGCTGCAGACGCCCGCACTGATCAGCAGAACTTGGACATATGAGAGGTTCAAACTGATATTACAACTTGTAACACCCATTTCGAAACCTCAACATTTCTGCAAAGGGATCAGCCACTGACAAGTCATGTATGGGCTTGACATAATGACTTCCAATTACTCTGTCAGCTGATCTTCCAAAATGAAATTCAGCTTCTGCATAGCCTTTTCCATTCTGCCGTGGCCGCCGGCGCTGATCAGCAAACCATTCAGTTTTGCGAAACAAGTGTAGGGCAAGCCTCATTACCTTTAGCACCCTTGCTCTCACAACAAAGAACCTGACGAATATAATCTCCGGTAAGGTCCCTCGATAGGAGTTCAAAGTAATTTCTGAGAGATGTAGATCAAGGCATTCGATGTGGTTGTTATATTGTATCACATTATCCACTACCGGGCCTAATCTTATCTGCAAAAGAAGAGAACGTATTAGTGCCTACATGCAGTTTGGAACACTATTACAGGCCTCTTTGATTTGCAGGATTTCTAAAATACAGGAATAGAGTGACATGCCATCTTCGATCCTACAAGATTAACATGGGCATTTGATTACAATCTAGAAAAACGTAGGCTTCTTCCCAAGAGGTTGGAGTGGATGGAAATTTACCTACGAAAACTAGTACAGATGAATCGAAAGGAGAAATGAATATGGATTGTAACCTTATGAATCATGCAACCACTATAGGGAAAAAACATCAATGTACTGAAATCCTCCAAAATTCCTTCAGAAATCATAGTACATTCGTCATTGTAAACTTGGGAAAAGGTACCAAAAAATTGAACTCCCTTATGGTTAACATTTAATAGGAAAGGAGCATCACCCTGATATATAGCTTCTCCAGGCACGGAAAGCATCTCAGGAAACTGACAAGTTCGTCCAGGTTGGGGCCGATAGATTCCACTGCGAAGACCTTCACTGTGCGCAGATACGTGTCAAGCTTGTCGGGTTCATTTTATGGATGACAAACGAACATACATCTTCAAAATTAGAAAAAATGTTAATTTAAGAAGGAGAAGAAGAAGGTGAATGTTGTACCTGAACGGGTGTGGATCCAATAACAAGTTCAGAGAATTTGACAGACGAGTAGCCCACCACTGTCAATTTCGGCGCATAAATGACACTGATTCTTGTTGGACCTTGTTGATCAACTACAAGTAATCTCTCAAGTAAAGGTGTGTCCTCAATGACCATACTATGATACACCTTCTGTGATCTCTTGTTGCAGCACCAGCAACACACATAAATTGTTTGGAGATTCATGGAGGTGATGTGGAAGCTACTCAACCCATTGATCACCTGAAGACGAAGGTACTCGAGTGCAGTACAGCCGTGGAGCAGGCACTCCATCTCATCCTTGGGGATGCAAACGGCGACGAGCTCGAGGTGCTTTAGTCGAGGGAGAAAAAGAGTGGGCGCGTCATTAATCGGGGGCAAATGGCAGTTCATGAACCTGGCGACCCGCGGCATGGGCGCGAGGCGGAGCACAGACGGTGGCAGCAAGCGCATATGTCCATCATTAAAACTGAGCTCCTCGAGGTGATCTAGGGCAGGGGATCGGAACCACTCATCAAGCTTAGCTCGGTCCTTGCCGTTGGAACAGAACTTGCCCGTGATAATGCCTCTGATTGGGCCAGGGTGCCTGCCGAGGATCTGGGACAACGCGTCCAAGCTTTTGTGATAGCCATGGCAGAGCTTGTGGACGTCGATGAGGTCGAGAGGGGTGGAATGCCATAGGAGGTGCCACCACCGGGAAAGGATGGTTGTCCGCGTGCCATATTTGATTGGGAGGAGGGAGATGATGACAATCAACATATCATCGGGGAGGCTGATAGGGTACACCACATGGTGAGGGCTTTCTTGCCCATGAGTGATAACTAGTGGAATAGGTGTGCTTTGTTGCACCTGCTAACATTGCTAATGCTTGCGGGGTAATACATCACAAACAATGAAATCACATTACAGTGAAGGAGAAAGAGTGGATGAAATTGCATGAAAGAGCATCAAAGATGGTAAGAAAATCTACCTTTCCTGTCGCTATCATACTTCTAAAATAAATTATATTTTACAATACTGACGGGGTCCTGGACCGGGGGTGGCTAACACCCAGGGGCCCGGTCTCATCTACCAGAAGGGCCCCACTAGGCCCAGAGCGCAGAGCAAACCCTAAGAGGAGAACCCGACCTTCATGACACCCCAGACTAGAGGGCGGCAGCGCCCCAGATTGCATCTACCATGTAAATCCTAGACCTCTCCTACCTATATAAAGGGAGATCTAGTGTAACATCCCAAAATTCTAAATTTTGCAATGTTATACTTATTAAATGATTGTAATTGTTTGTGTGATTGATTGTGTGTAATTAAGTGGAATTTGAAACTTTTTGAAGGTTAAATGAGAGGGAATAAAAGGACTTTCCCAAAACTTTCATTCTTGCATTTTGGTCCCCAGGGAATTCAAATTCAATTCTTCACAAAACCCTAGAGTGAAGATAATATGCCTTCTTCCATTTAAAGAAATGAAAAGGGATTTGAAAAGATTTGAATTCCATTTGAAAATATGTTCAAACCAGAAACTTTATGCCACTCAAGGATTTTCAGGAGGGAAGATAACATGACTTCTCCTCATTTTGAAATAGAGTGGGAAGTAATGAGGCCACTTTCAAAATGGCATTTGAGCCACTTTTGAAAATCTTCCATATGGGTTTCAAAATCTTTTCCATTTATATTTCAAAATAAATAAAGAGAGAAGGAAATAGGACTCCTTCAAATATAAGAAATAAAAATGGGAAAGGAATTATGAAACCAACCCAAAGTGGTTTAACAAATATTTGAATCCAATTTGAATAGCCATTTTGGATTTAATAGAATATTGCTTTAATTAGGTTTTATGCAAATAATTTTCACCTATAAAATAAATATATGGAAATGAGGGTAAAATGATTCCCTCCAATTGAAAAATAGGGGAAAACTATTTTGGAGCTATTTTGAATATTTCAAAATTCAATTTGAATTATTTAAATGGCCATAGAATGCTTTTTCATTTATTTGAATTTTTGTGGATTTTATTTGGCCAAAATAAAATGTGCACAGTGGCCTAAGTATGCCCTAGTATTTATGTGCAAAATTTTATTTTATTTGGTTTTGTTTTGAATTTTTTTGGGTTTGATTTTATGTTGCTGTAAATAGAATAGGAAAAAGAAAATAAAAAAAGGCCGAAGCCACACCCGAGGACCATCTCTCTCACTCCCTCTCTCACCCGTAGCCCACTAAGCCAGCAGGCCCACGGCCTCTCTCCCGCACCGAATCCCTTTTCCTTCGGTCGCCCGCCCCTTTCCTTTTTCTTTTTCTGTCGTTGCCAGGTGGGACCCACCGACCACCGGATCTTTTCTTTCCTTTTCTTCCTCCTCTTTCCTTCCTTGCAGAAGACCGCCGCCGCCGCCCACGGGATCTCCCGATCCTTTCCTTCCCGTGCCTAAGCCCCTCCCCCAAAACTGCCTGACTATAAAAGCCATCGCCCCCGATCGTTCTCAGCAAAAACCCCGAACCCTACCCCTCTCCACTCGCCACGATTCACCGCCGGAGACCACCACTGCCGTCGCGCCATTGATGCTACCCTACTCGTTCTAGCCTTCCCCGAGCCCCGCCGCCACCGCCATCGTGCTTGCCGTCCTCGTCCGCGTCGACCGGAGCTTTCCCCGACGCCGGAGACCCACGGGAAACGTCGCCCGCTTCGACCTCGCCGCCGTTGCCGCTGTAAGTCGCCGGAGCCAACCCCACCGTCAGATCTCCATCCCACGGCGTAGATTAGTTCTATTTTTTTTCTTTTAGGCCAAATCATTTTTCTTTAGACACCAGTCGTCCGTCGTTTAGCCGAAGCAGTGCACACCCGTAGCCCAATCACGCGTTGCCACGTAGCCCCTGACCGATCCGTAGCAATTTTCCTTTTTCTCTTTTATTTCTCTTTTAGAATTGTTTCTGTTTTTTATTTCTTTATATCTTTTATGTTTTTAATTAATTTTGACTGATTCTTTTGCATTAGTATCAAAATTTTATCTAGTTTCTGTAGTTTCAAAGTTGGCTCTGTTTGAATTGTTTAAATTTGAATTTGATGAAATTTGTTCAAATCACTAAATACCTTGTAACTTTTATTTAAAAATAGGTTTTTAATTAATTCTTTTTTATCCTGTTTTCTAGTAGTTTTATTTAACTATTTAATTAATAAAAATATTTTTAGTGTAATTTAGATCTGTTTAACTTAGAGTTTAAAAACAGAACCTTTTATGCTAGTTTTTAGTGATAGAAAAAATTGTTTTATTTTATTTCAAAGTAGTTATTTTTGTCACTTAGTTTATTTTATTAAAACTTTCTGTTAGTTAATAAAAACAATATTTTGTTAATAAATAAAATTGTTTAGTTAAATTCTTAGTGTTAAAACTTGTCTAGTTAATAGGTTAGGTTTTATTTTAGCTTTTTAAGTGTTTTCTTTTGCTAGTTAAAACCCTAGTTAAATTCTTTTTTTTAACTTAGTTGTTTTATAGTTGCTTTTCTGTTAAGTTATTGGTTTAGTACTTTCTTTGCTGTTAAGTTTTAATTAGGATAAAAAAACTATTTTGTTGTTGTGTAGTTAAGTCATAGAGTTTTCTTTAGTAGTTTCTTTATAGTTTTCATTTGAAGTTTTATTTGGATTTTTATTTGGTTTTCTTTGATTTCATTAGTGTTTTCCTTATTTCTTTTTATTTATTGATTGTTATTTTGATTGCTAGAAATTCTTGCTAGATGTGATTGCTTATATGAATACAATGTTTGACTTAATATAGATTTCATCGGAGAGTGACGAATAGTTCTATCAATTTATTTCTGAGAGCGATATAAATTTCATCTACTATACCAGGCAAGTTCACTTTGACCATATGTTCATACCTATGTTTTATTGCATTTAGTGTCACCTTTTTCAACAATCCTCCAGTAGTTATATTGAATCTTATAGTTGAGTAGAAGCATGAGGTAGGAACCGACACCCCTGTTACTAAACCCCGGGAACGTTATCTATTTTAATGTTGCGCTATAGTAGACAGGGATTGGTATGAGTGTTCATGAGTGGTGTGAGAAGGAGGACTCTACGTCAATGACGACAACTTGAAGATGGCAACTTCAAGGCCTGCATCTACAAGACTTCAAGACTCGAGACAAGAATTCAATACACACTACTGGGTGGAGGACGGTTTTGATGGGCACCCTGGGGCAACCGGTGGATGACCCGGGATGCATGGGGAAGCTCCATGACATCTTGCGGAAAGCTTCACCCGGGCTCAAAGAGACGGAAGAATACTTCATGCCCGGAAGCTTACCTGTGCAGCCACAAGTCATTATGTGCTCTGGCTTGGTTGATCTTAGTTGTGACTCTGGCGGGACAGTTGCTAGCAGATGTAGTTGAAAGGTAGGATTGGATGGGCACTGTCCATGGTCAGGGAAACTCTCTGAAAGACCAATGTTTCGTTCGTCCTAGTCTCAAACACCCTGTAGTGTGAGGACTTAAAAGGAGGGAACGATTCTTGTGGGTAAAGTGCACAAGACTCTACAGAGTAAAACCTAATCGATTAGCCGTGTCCCCGGTTACGGACAATTGGAGCCTCTAGACTTGGATCTATCTTTGAACTCTCGACACCGGACTGATAATTAATTGTGGGTAACTTATAATTATGGGCTATGAGACATCGGTTGGCGGAGCCATGACATAGCAGATAACTCTGTAGTGAAGGTTCCTCGACAATCCTTTGTTGTAGGGAAAATAAAAACCCGCTTTTATGCAAAAACTCAGATATAGGGCCACAAAGCCATATTGCATATAGAATAGTCTTTATCATCTGCTTCTTATTGTGATCTTGCCGGTACATTCAATGTACTGACCTAGGCTGCAACTTATCATGTTGCAGATATTTCTACGACGAGTAAGAGTTACGATATAGGGTTACGGTCTACACTCAACTTGCCGCTGGCGTTGGTGGGACTTCACACCCTTATGCTTTGTTTCCGCTGTGATAAATAAGGTATACTCTGGATCTACGATATTTATTTTACATGATGCTATGGTATTTCATCGAAGTACTGTGTGTGCCAGCATACTGATCCAGGGATGGCACAGAAAGCATAGAGACTTGACCGTATTGGGTCGGGTCGCTACATCTAGGGTACCCATTGATCATCTATCCACGGATAGGAAAACTCTCGGTAGCAATCTCATTCACCAGTGTAATCCCTCGCATGAGGTATTACCCCACTATGAATCATCAAAACCAGCAGGACGTATGGTATTACTCTCCAGAGGCCCAAAATTGGATAAACCCCCCGTGTGACCTCCGATCCATGACTTTTGGCTGCGCTTGGACCCCTGCCGAGTGATCTGATAGGAATTCGCTCCGTCAGATACCAGCAAAAACAATATAATTAAGACCAAAGAATGAGGCAGTACATCAAAGTGAAACATGAGGTCTGCAACAGGGTAATGAGAATATGAAATTACACTCTCCTATTCTATTTCGGACCACAAAATAAGAAAAATTACACTCTCCTATTTTAATTCAAACAGTAAAATGAATCAAGCAGGGAGTGCTTCAACTTAGTTTTCTATTTAAGACAGTCGTGAACTGACTTCTGGGCCGAACGTCTACAACTCTACTCAGCTCAATAGACCTACCTGGCGGTGTCTTGGATTCGGGGTGCACACCACGTCGGGCCATTCATGGGCCAGGCCGAGGACCCACCAACAAATGAAGAATGGGCCATGCGAGCCATGGCCCTTGGCGTACTCAAGATGAAATCCTCTGAAGACTTGGCGTACACTGCAAGGCGAATTCAAATGATTGGCATGTTATCCCTAGTTGTAGCCAACATACTCGTAACCCTAGATACCCTCGATGCCTATATAAGCCGAGGGGTCTAGTTTGTAGAGGTATCCTAGAACAGGTTAGAACTTAATCATACGATCTCGAGGTAGATCGTCCTGTACTTTGTACCCCATTCATAATCAATACAATACAATACAAGCAGGACGTAGGGTTTTACCTCATCGAGAGGGCCCAGACCTGGGTATCATAATGTGTCCCTTTTACTTCCTGTTACCATCGTACCAAGATCACCAGCTCGGGACCCCCTACCCGAGATCCGCCGGTTTTAGCACCGACACTACCTACTTGTTGGAAACCTATGTCAACAACATTAAATAGACAATAGTATTTTGTATACCACAGAAGCACGAAAATGATATATTGACTCAAGACGCAAATACGCCAACGCTCACATGCTCCTCTACAACGGAATATCAGTCTAAAGCACCTCAACCTTGATATTGTTGTTCATCAATGTCCCAAATCCAAATAGAACACTAAGAGCAAACAACTCAAAAGCACATGATACAATGTATATTCTCTTGGTAAAATAGTAACATAAATAACACCTGCTAGCTAGTCTTGTATTCAAGAAAGGGAAACAAAATCAAGTCATGAATTTTGTTTCGTGCCAACATTCAAGAAAGGGAAACAAAATCAAATGACAAAGAGATATTTGTTTCTTCAACTTTGCTGATGCAAAACAGGTATAGGGGAACAAGGAAATGCCCAAGAAATGACACCTGCTCGCTACATGAAAATGACCACCGGTGACGTATTGTTGAGTGGTCGTAGGAGCCACAAGGCGACTCAAAGTAGAAGCTGCATAGATCACAAATGCATTGATTATTCGTTTCATGACTCCCAATAACCAACAATTCGGCAAATAGTGAAAGAAACGCTTACATATTGTCATACATACAAAAAACTAGTACAAAATACAGACAGAAAGTTAACTGATTCAATAAAATCAACAACTAAAAAAGATCTGTACCGAGTAATCATAGTCTGACATGATACTCGCTTGTAAACAATTTGGTTAACATCATTTCTCTACTCCTTATAGATATATTCATATCATAAATTAGATTCAGGAAAAATTGAAGGTGTGCCTCTTTGAATAGAAGTTTGATTTTTTCCATTGGATAAAACCATAACATTATATGCAGGATGCTGGTTGTAGTTTGCATAACATGCACATGTGAGGCTAGCATAATGGGGGCACACTAACAAACGTGTCCTATTGTCAGTAAGTGAACCACCATGACGATATATATGATAATGTCACTGGGCCCAAATTCTTCTGAGGAGCCAACAAACAATACTACAATAGTAAAAGGTTTAACCAATCTAATACATGAGGCATGAAGCAGAACGAAGGCCACTGGTATAGAGAATGACATGGCATTCTTGCCTTTGTCTGCCTCTTTCATGTTAAGAATCCCCAATAACTGATGTTTTAGTGTATCATCTTGAGCACCATAGGAAATCATGACTTTATTAGCAAGAGAATTGAGCAAGGCTACACCAAATTATGATCTAGAAGAAACATGCATTTCTAATCTTCCGAAATAACAACCAAGCCAACATATTATTTTCATTCCTTCCTTTCCCTTAAGGATAATACATAATAAGTGAAGGTAGTGAATCAGTAATAATATATCTCAACAACATGAAGCGATTTTCTCAATAAATTCAGCCAAAACATGGGCGTGAGAAAAACCGACCAGTTGGATAAGGCAACTCCAGTTGTTTGATTAGGACAGGTTTAGCTGCAATATGTTTTATCTTTGATCCATTTGTTGAAGAGATAGTTCCAATATTGGTACATGTGCATTTTTACCTCACAAGGATAAGAAATACCAGCCAACACGAAGATCACATCCGTTGCATCGACGTCAAAAAGATATTCACAATGGTGAAGCCATGGATCATTCATGTTTGTGCCCCTGGACTATGTCACCAAATCCAATGCTGCTGCAACCAAAGACCGATTCACATCCCAAAGCTACGCAATCCAAATAATCCCACATGATTACTGAGGGAAATAAGACTCACATATGCAACCAACTGGAGCGACATTGGTGAGGGAAATGAAGGCGACACCATACCGCTGATGATGCGGAACCCACAGTTGTGTCATTGTAGTTGTCGCGGTTCTAGGGCTGAAGATGTAGGGAAAGAAGAAGAGGACAACATAGGATCCAACCCTCGACGAAGAAGCAAGAACCCATCCTACAGACGAAGACCAATGCGCTCCCGTCTCACCAAAGAGAAGATGGACACCATCCCTTCCGCACTCACCCAAGAGAACAATGCCACCTATCTGTCTCAGACTGAGACCAGCACTGTGATGACCCACAGGTATAGGGGATCAATCATAGTCCTTTCGATAAGTAAGAGTGTCGAAGCCAATGAGGAGCAGAAGGAAATGATAAGCGGTTTTCAGCAAGGTATTTTCTGCAAGCACTGAAAGTAGCAGTAACTGATAGTTTTGTAGCAAGATAATTCGTAACGTGTAGCAAGTAACAAGTGTAACAAAAGTGCAGCAAGGTGGCCCAATCCTTTTTATAGCAAAGGACAAGCCGGAACGATCACTTATATAAAGCAAAGCGTTCTCGAGGACACATGGGAATTCTCATCTAGTCACTTTCATCATGTTTATTTGATTCGCGTTCACTACTTTGATAATTTGATATGTGGGTGGACCGGTGCTTGGGTGCTGTTCTTACTTGAACAAGCCTCCCACTTATGATTACCCACTCTCGCAAGCATCCGCAACTATGAAAGAAGAATTAAGATAAATATAACCATAGCATGAAACATATGGATCCAAATCAGCCCCTTACGGAATAACACATAAACTAGGGTTTAAGCTTCTGTCACTCTAGCAACCAATCATCTACTTATTACTCCACAATGCCTTCCCTTAGTCCCAAGTATGGTGAAGTGTCATGTAGTCTACATTCACATGACACCACTAAAGGAAGCAACAACATACATATCATCAAAATATCGAACGAATACCAAATTCAGATGATTACTTATGACAAGACTTCTCCCATGTCCTCGAGAACAAAAGTAACTACTCAAAAATCATATTCATGTTCAAGATCAGAGGGGTTTTGAATATCATTAAGGATCTGAACATATAATCTTCCACCAAATAAACCAACTAGCATCAACTACAAGATGTAATCAACACTACTAGCAACCCACAGGTACCAATATGAGGTTTTGAGACAAAGATTTAATACAAAAGATGAACTAGGGTTTGAGATGAGATGGTGCTGGTGAAGATGTTTATGAAGATTGGTCCTCCCATGATGAGAGGATCGTTGGTGATGTCGATGGCTTCGATTTCCCCCTCCCGGAGGGAAGTATCCCCGGTGGAATCGCTCCGTTGGAGAGCAAAAGTCCTCCTGCCCAAGTTCTGCCTTGAGGCGGCGGCGCTTCATCCCGAAAGTCTTCTCTTTATTTAGTTTTCTAGGGCAAATGTCTTCATATAGCACAAGGAGGGGGCCAGAGGCCAGCCAGGGGCCCCACAAGCTCGGGGGGGGGGGAGGAGGCGCCCAGGGGGGTAGGGCACGCCCCCCAAGCTTGTGGCTTCCTGGTGGGTCCCCTTTTGGCATTTCTTCTGCCAATATTTTGTATATATTCCAAAATAATTCTTCGTAAATTTTCAGGCCATTTGGAGTTTTGCAAAATAGCTATCTCTGCTGTAGCCCATTCCGGTCCAGAATTCCAGCTGCCGGCAATCTCCCTCTTCTTGTGAAACTTGCAAAATAAGAGAGAAAAGGCATAAGAATTGTATCATAAAGTGAAATAATGACCCAAAACATAATAAATAACAGTAGGAAAACATGATGCAAAATGGACATATCAACTCCCCCAAGCTTAGACCTCGCTTGTCCTCAAGCGAAAACCGAAATCGAAAATCTTGACCACATGTTTAGAGAGAGAGGTGTCGATAAAACTAAATACGGACAAGAAAGCTTCATGATTATTATTATAACAGCAATATATCATCATAAAACTTCTCATGACTAAGTGACAGTTCATCCACAAGATAAAGTATGAACCACAAACCGTATTGAAAGCTAACAAACTATGATCTCAGTCACTGATGCAATTGCAGTTCATCATATTATCAGAAAGAGTCTATGTAAGAGCTTTGTTTAGCAAGTTCACATACTCAACTATCATTTAGTCTTCAATGATTGCTGACACTCACAGCATACTTATGGAGCAAAAGTTTCAGTCAGACACATAGAAAGATAGGGGCTCATGGTTTCGCCTCCCAACTTATTTACCTCATGGGTAATGTCAACTATAATAACTCATGATCACCTACATCCAACTGGATATATATCCCTGGATCTTTCCCCACCACATGATGCTTGCCAAGAGAGAAAATAAAAATGGAATAGAGGAGAATACTATTGACTCTTGCAGAAAAGTAAATACATAAAGTAAAGGATAGGCCCTTCGCAGAGGGAAGCAGAGTTGTCATGCGCATTTTTGGATGTGCAAACTCTTAATGTAAAGGAACGTCACTTTATATTGCCCCTTGTGATAGCAACCTTTATTATGTAGTCTGTCGCTTTTATTTCTTCACCATCACAAGTTCGTACAAAGCTTGTTTTCCCTTACAATAAAAGATCATACATATTTAGGAGCAATTTTTATTGCTTTTGCACCGATGACAACTTACTTGAAGGATATTATTCAATCCTTAGGTAGATATCGTGGACTCTCATGACATGAAGCTGTGTTCAAGGGGTTTTTGGATGCACAAGTAGTATCTCTACTTAGTACGGAATTTTGGCTAGCAAAAGATCAGGGGCAAGCACCACATGTTAGATGATCCAAGAGAATATAGCTTCTATGTGAATATAAGAAAACATAACACATTACGTTGTCTTCCTTGTCCAACGTCGACTATTTGACATAGAATATTTAATGGGGGTTCACAATCATAAAAGATGTCCAAGATAGTATATTTATATGTGAGACCTCTCTTCCTTTATTTCTTTTTCATGAATTTCAACAATGACCAATGCTATGTTTGTTAACTTCCAACAAGTTTTATCAATTATACTTCTTTTATGTGAAGTCATCACTCCCCATGGGATTAGCATATGATCTCTTTTTTATTCTCTTTATTTTATTTCTACTATTGGATCAACAAAAGTAAAACAACTCAACTCAAACTACTCTTTATTATATAACTCTCACACTCGATTACATAGATAGATAGATCACAAAGCAAACACTCGAAACTAAATCATACTAAAACTTTATTCTTCTAAATCATGAAATAACTGAGGATCGAACTAATGATAGATAATTATGATAAAAGTGATGGTGATATGATACCGGGGCACCTCCCCCAAGCTTGGCTCAAGCCAAGGGTGGTGCCCATACCCGTGTACTCAAGTCTCCTTCTTCGGTGATGGTGGCGATGAAGTGGTGGGCTTGCTTTTCAGCTTCAGCAAGTACTCCATATTGCTATTGGTCCTTCGAAGGGCACGATTTTGTTCTTCCAACAAAATAATTTCATGAGTGAGCGACGTATTCTGAGCACAAATTGCTTCAACAGCCTTTAATGCATCAATTTCAGATAAAGAGAGGTTATGATGAAGAGTGTGCAATATATCTCCCTTTTCTGCAGTTTCTCCAGTGGGCATGGATTGATCCTTTTCCTTGAATCTGGTTTCCTGCACCCTCTCCAGCTTCCTCCTGCATGTGAGTGTCCTCCTCTCCCGACGACCACTCATAATAGACCTCGCTAAAAGGACATTTGCCAGGTGAAGGCTGCACAATCCGGTGCTTGGTGCAGAGTCTTCGGGGCGCCATGGGGATCTAGATCTGTCAGGAAAACAACCCGAAACAAGAACAAAGGAGAAACTTGTGATACGGTGGTCAAAACATCCGAGAGTATATATAATGAATTTTTTTCATGCAGAACAAGTAATATGAGAGAAAACGGAGTCAGGAAAGTCCACGGGGAGCCACAAGCTCGGTAGGCGCGCCCTGGGGGGTAGGGCGCGCCCCCTGAAACGTCTCCAATGTATCTATAATTTTTTATTGTTCCATGCTATTATAGTATCAATCTTGGATGTTTATTATGCCATTATATATCATTTTTTGGGACTAACCTATTAACCCATTGCCTAGTTTTAGTTGCTGTTTTTTGCTTGTTTATGCCTTTTCAGAAAATCATTATGAAATGGAGTCCAAACGAAGAAAAAACTTTGGATTAATTTTTTCTAGACCAGAAGGGACCCTCAAAGCTTCGGGAGAAGACCAGACGAGCCACGAGGGAGCGACAAGCTCGGAAGGTGTGCCCTGGGGGGTAGGGCGCTCCCCCCAGGCTTCTGGGCCCCTCGTGGCACATCCTGACCTAATTCCAACGCTATAAATTGTCAAATATTCCCAATATACCAGAGAGACAAAAGAGAAAACCTTTCTGCCACCGCAAGCCTCTGTTCTTCCATGATCCCATCTGGAGGCCTTTTCCGGTACTCTGCCGCAGGGGGAATTGATCACGAAGGGCTTCTTCATCAACCTTGCTGCCCTTCCGATGATGTGTGAGTAGTTTACCACAGACCTACGGGTTCATAGCTAGTAGCTAGATGGCTTCTTCTCTCACTTTGATCTTCAATACCATGTTCTCTTCGATGTTCTTGGAGTTCTATCCGATGTAATCTTCTTTTGCGGTGTGTTTGTTGGGATCCGATGAGTTGTGAGTTTATGATCAGATTATTCATGAGAAATATTTGAGTCTTCTCTGAACTCTTTTATGTATGCACTACAAAAAAAAGACACATCCGTGACATTATGGCCCGAACAAAAACTTTTTCTGTCATGGTTGTGACACTTCTATGACAATAATTGTGACAAAAACACGTATCATCATAGATGTGGTGGGCTCCTACTTCTATGACAAAAAATTATGACAGAAAATAGGCTTTTCGTCCTGGGCAGGCCGGAGACGCAGCCACATGACATTATTTGGGCCATCTATGACGTAAAAAATTGTGGTAGAAGTGAGGCCGAGGAAATTTTCGGGGAATTCCCGGTTACGGTGGGTGGTCGGGGCCGAGCGATGCAGTGTGGTTTGCGCGTTTCTCTCGTATGCGCGCGTGGGTGCGAGGCATTCGCTATGTGAACCTGAGCGAGGCGTTCGCTTACTGAACTCGAGCAATCGATCAATCCCTCGCACTACTACACGTACTGAACCCGAGCGATCGATCCCACTGCGTACTGAAGCCGAGCGATCCCTTCGCTGCTAACTGAACCCGAGCGATCCCTTCGCTGCTAATTGAACCCGAGCGATTCCTTCGCTGCTAACTGAACCCGATCGATCCTTCTCGCTGCTTACTGAAGCCGATCGAGCCCCCGTGCGAGACGTAGCTAGCCGGTGTTGGGTTGCCTCTCGATGAACAGTGCCCGTTGCTGCCGCGCGCGTGATACACGTAGACATGAGTCGAGACGCATCGATCGAGCCGGTTGGTTGGCTATGGATGAACAGTTCCTGTTGCTGCCTCCCGCTCGTATGCCCCACCCCAGCCGGTGGGTTGGCTGTGGATGAACAGTACCCTGGCCGTGTGAAGGTGGTTGGCGCTGGATGAACAGGGCCCCGAGGAGGCCAGCCGGTTGGGGGTGAATGAACAGGACGCCGTGGAGGCTGGATGAACAATAGCTGGTGGAGGCTGGAGGAAGTCGACGGTGGATGAACAGTAGCTGGTGGAGGTTGGAGGGAGGTCGACCGTGGATGAACAGTAGCCCGTGGAGTCCCGTTTTGCAGTATGCCACACCCCTCCTGATGAACAGGACCCCCGTTTCTACCGTAGGCTGTTGGGGAGAAGTGCGTTTCCTCCGTTTTGTGGTACGCCAGAGCCATCTTGATCAACAGGATCCCGTTTCGACCGTAGGCGCTCGAACAGAAGTCCGTTTCCACCGTTTTGCGGTACGCCAGACCCCAGCCGATGAACAGGACCATGTTTTGACCGTAGGCGGTCGAACAGAAGGCCGTTTCCTCCGTTTTGCAGTACGCCAGACCACGAGTCGATGAACAGGACCCCGTTTCGGATGTTCCATCCAAGCCGGTTGGCTCCGATGAACAGGACGCGTTCCGACCCAGTCGCTTGGCTCCCGATGAACACGACGCTGTTTCCTCTGTTCTGACCCGGCCGGTTGGCTGCCGATGAATAGGAGGCCGTTGCTGCCGTCCGTTGCCTCTCTCCATGTACACGAGCCCTGGCCGTACGTATGCGCGAGTATGTGTTCGAGACCCCGCCCGTATATGTACGTACGTGGCCGTATTTTTTGCTGTGTGGTTGTACGTACGTGTACACGATTTAGACGGGGCTGCCTGAACTGCTACGTCGGGGGCTCTACTACGACACATGCCGCTCCTTACACGCCCACGATTCATCGTTGTAGAGAGACCGATCGACCAGTATGTACGTACACGTTCGTGACCAAACAGACAACGCTACGTACGCTTCGACCGGGTGGGTCCCAGCTGTCAGGGAGGATTAGGAGGCACTTCCTTGTGTGCGAAGATATAGCTGCTGGGTCCCAGCTGTCAAGGGGGAATCATTTTTTTGCGCGTAATACGGAGGCTCTTCCTTGTGTGCGAAGATGTAGCTGGTGGGTCCCAGCTGTCAGGGGGAGGAAACATTTTTTTCCGGGTAATAAGGAGGCACTTCCTTGCGTGCGACCATGGACCTCGTGGGTCCCAGCTGTCAGCCTCTCCACGTACAGTCCTCTTCCGATGGCTGTCGTTCGTTGACCACATTGATGCCGCCGTACCGAGTGCAGCAAGGCGGTGGACGACGGCGAGGCCTAGGAAGGGAACGACCCGGAGCCGGTAAAGACAAGGCAGAGGTTTCCCACACGGAGGGAAGTATGAGGGTTTACTTGTTTGGCTGCAGTGTGAGGCTGCCATCGCCGGAGAATAACAGGAGGTGTGGGTGAGTAGAGGGATGGCCTGGCCAGCGGTGGGAGTAGGGTTTGGCGGTGAGGCCTGCGCGGCAGCACAGCCTGCCACGGGAGGTAGGAGCAGGCGGTCCCGCTGGCGCTGGTTTGGGTGGCTGGAGCAAGAAGATTAGAGATTGAAGAAGCAGCACGGCCGTTGGATTAACATCCGACGGTCAGTGCTGCTAGAATCGTTTGTTGACTAAGTTGACAAAGACCTGCGTACGTGTCAACTTGGTAGGCCCACAAGTCAGCCTCCAAATCAGGTGAGTCCCAGCTAACAGGGGGAGCAATCATTTTTCTTGCACATAATAAGGAGGCACTTCCTTGCGTGTGACCATGGACTTCGTGGGTTCTAGCTGTCAGCCTCTCCACATACAGTCCTCTTTCGATGGCTGCCGCTCGTTGACTGCGTTGACGACGCCGTGCCGAGAGCACCAATGTGGTGGACAACGGTGAGGCCTAGTAAGGGAACGACCCGGAGACGAGGAAGACTTGGTAGTGGTTGCCCACGCGGAGGTGGGTATGAGGGTTTACTGATTCGGCTGCGGTGTCAGGCTGCCGTCGCTTGAGAATAACAGGAGATGTGGGTGAGTAGAGGGATGTCCTGGCCAGCGATGGGAGTAGGGTGGGGCGATCTGGCCTGCGCGGCAGCACGGCCGACCACGGGAGGCGAGAGAAGGCGGTCCAGCCGGTGCTGGTTTCGGCGACTGGAGCAAGAAGATCAGAGATTGAAGAAGTAGCACGGCTAATCCAACGTTCACTGCTGCTAGAATCGTTTGTTGGCTAAGTTGACAAAGCCCTGCGTACGCGTCAACTTAGTAGGCCCAAGTCATCCTCCAAATCTGTGGCAAACATCATACAACACATTCGCTATTATTTTTAATAATTTACAACCCATTTGCGCTTTCTTAAGGATTTTTTTGGAGCACATATTCTTTTTGATAGCATTACAGCCAATATTCTGGCCATGGTTAAAACTTTCAATGAAATTTTGCATATTTTGGTGGGCTCCGAACTGGTTTTAATCCCGTTGTTTCGATTCTGATTCAGACTAATTTGAAAAATGAAATTATATTAATTAAAATCCAATGATATTTTCACCGCAGAAAAATCCAATGAAATTTAAAATTTCAAAATCTGGATCAAACGAAATTTGAAACTAATTACCGGTTGCTGTGTTTTTTAAAATTTACAGTCCATTTCTTATTGCTTATAGGCCATTTTCTTTTTCTTAGGGAAATAGGCCATTTTGTGGGAAAGCCGAATACATCCCTCCTCGTCTTGAAAGATTTGAAGACCAGTAGGGCTGAGAAAAGCAAGTAGGCCTCGGTTGGGTATTGTGCAAAAGAAAATAGGACTGGGCTAGCCGTTTCAAGACAGAAAAGAAAACTGGGCTGTTGATGTGGTAAACATAAAATAAAAGACTGGTCATTGAAATTTTCAAACTATTTTGAATGCCGAAATTTCGAGCCCGATAAAAACAAATTTTAAAATATATTTAAATTATGTTAAAATCCAATGAAATATGAAATATGAAAAAAAATCACAATTTGAAACTAATTGCCCATTTGATGTGGTTTTTATATATTTACACCCCATTTCATATTACTCACAAAATTTACAGCCTTTTTTATGGCCAGGCCGAATGTATCCCTCGTCGTCTAGAAAGATTTGCAGCCCAGTAGGGCGGGGAAAGGTAAATCGGCCTGTGTAGGGTATTGTGCGGAAAAAAGGTGCGCTAGTCATTTTCACACACAAAAAACAGTTGGGCTCGTCATGTTGTAAATAAAGCCTGGGCTAGACGGGCCACAGACGCTGCACAGCCCAGTTGATACCCTGCTCCATCTCAACAACAACAACAAAAAAACTGCTCGAGCTACTGGGTCCCAGGTGTCAGCCGCTCCTTGTGCAATTCTTTCGTTTATTGACTACATTGAAAATGTTATAGGTCCCGGATGTCAGCAAACCATTAGGAGGAAGCATTTTTTCATGTAATAAGGAGGAACTTGGTTGCGTACGGCTATGGACCTGGGGGTCCCTACTGTCATCCTCTCCACGTACAGTCCTCACCGATTCCTGTCGTTTGTTGACAGTCGCTCATTGTGCAATTATCTCGTTTATTGACTACGTTGACAATGGGGTGGGACCAAGATGTCGGGAAACTATTAGGAGGAAGCATTTTTTTTGGCTTGTAATAAGGAGGCACTTGCTTGCGTACTGCCATGACCCTGGTGGGTCCCTACTGTTATCCTCTCCATGTAAAATCATCTCCTGATTCCTCTTGGTTGTTGACCATGTTGACAATGCCAGAAGGTGGTGCCGCGGCGAGGGAACCAAAGCGGAGGATGATGGCGAGGCCTCGTACGGGAACGAAAAGGAGCCGTGGAAGATGCGGCAGTGTGGTCGGAAACAGAGGGGGGGTACGAGGGTTGGTGCGGGGTGGGGATGCCATCGCCGGAAAATAACAGGAGGTGGGGGTGGGTGGGTGGGGGTGTAGAGGGATGGCCTGGCACCGGTTAGGGTACTGTGGGACAGCAATGCGTGCGCGGGTGTGCAGCAAGCCGCGGAAGGCGGGAGCAGGCGATCCCGCCGGCGTTGGTTTGGTTTGGGCGGCTGGAGCCTGGAGGAAGAAGACAAGAGATTGAAAAAGCGTGACAGACGTTGGATTGACATCTAATGGCTCAGGCTGCCACAATCGTTTGTTGACAAAGTTGACAAGGCCTTGTGTACGCGTCAACCTAGTAAGCCCACAAGTCAGCCTCTTAATCTGTGGCGGACAAATACAACCCATTTAAAAATATAACAGCCCATTCCAAACGTTCAATCGGAAAGTTCAACATTCAGAGCAAAGTAATAGGACTGATTCAGAGATAGAGTACTGAACTTCCACGTTGACAACCATCATAGCCAACTTAACTATCTACTCCTAGTAATACTCGAGTTTAGAACAACTAACATACTCTTAGCTAACTAGACGATGCCGGTCGCCATCTGCGGCAGACGCTAAACGCCGGCACCGACGTCCTCCTCCTCGCCTCGGACTTGGCAGAGGTGCGATAGGGCGCGTTGCTCGTGCCCGTTGGCCCTTTCCATGCTGGCGTGGTCCACCGAAGCTTCGGCTTCTAACTTGACGAGCTGGTAGTAAAATTCAGTGTCGTGCACGCGTGCTTGCCCGACAGCCTCTAGGGTTATTTGCCGGGTGCTAGCCTCCACATAGTCGGCCCAGTTGCGGGCGCTCTGCTCGCGACGCAGAGCGGCGGTGCGCTGCTCCTCCTCCATGCTCTACTGGCGGCGCAAATCGGTAGGTAAACCCGCGTGTCGCGGGAAACGCGAAGGTCATCGGAATTCAATGCATAAGCAGGCATGGCTTTTACCGCGCTAGCTTGCCGTGGAAAACTGGAAAAACTGAAATTATGACGGTGTCGTACTCCCGTCCTGTCCCGTCAGTGCTGGGTCGCACATCGGCACGAAGGTCAAATGAGTGCACTCGATTCATCCAGATGAGGTACGTGCGTGATCCGCTGGTTATTCGTGTAGGATCTAGTCGGTCTGCGCGAACTGCTGGGTCCCTGGTGTTAGCCGCTCGTTGGGCAATTCTCTTGTTTATTGACTACGTTGACAATGGCGTGGGACCCAGATGTCAAACCATTAAGAGGAAGCATTTTTTGCTTGTTATAAGTAGGCACTTGCTTGCGTACTGCCAATGTTTGAGGGTACGGTGGGGCGGCAATGCGTGGGCGGAGGCGCAGCCACCCGTGGGAGGTGGGACCATGTGGGACCCATGGCGTGGTTTCGTTTGGGCGTCTGGAGGAAGAAGACAAGAGATAGAAGAAACACGACATATGTTGGATGTCAATCCAACGGCTGGCAGACAGAATCGTTTGATGACTAAGTCGACACCACCTTGGATAGGCTTTTTCCTTGTGGGTCCCAAATGTTAGAATCCAAATCTGTCACGGCCATGCAGCCTTTATTATTAGGAATTACAACCCATTTGGTGTGCTAGCTCAAAATAAGTTTGTGGGTGCAGGCGGGCGCTAAGCGCTTGGGTTCTGTAATGCACAATGAGATCAAGTAGCCGGCGAGAGTGATGTTATTTCCCTTTGTTGAGATTTGTTACAATATTTCTCTCTTAATTAAAGAAATGGCAAGCCATTAGCCTTTTTCAAAGATAATATGACAGCCACAGCCGAGTTGAAATGGGCAACAACATCAAACTCCAGCTTAATTACAAACTATACAAAAGCACGAGGGTAATTGTTCATCAGATTTAGACTAAACCTAGATTGAAAAGGGCAACATCATCTAACTCCACCACTATTTTCGGCAGCTGTCACTATCAAATGGATAGGTCAGATCCATAAAATGAGCATCCCGGGTCGTAAAACATAATGGAATATGACCACAAGATGATGTAAAAAGAAGCCTGGCTCGTTCAGAAGCCCTTTTGTCCACCTGAAAGTCCTTTTTTTGCTCTTCGACATATCCATCCGTCAAAACTTCATTCTTAATATATCTAGGCCTGATGGACAATAGTACCCTCGCATTCAGCAGGAAGAATGTGACAAATCTAGTGTTTGCAAGGGTGGCTACATATCCTTCCAGCGTTATTGTCTTCAAACGAATGTGATGAGAACTGAGAAAATCCCGGTGCTTACGATGCCACCGATTGGTTATACCTTTTGTACCCCGTCCTGCTGCCTAAATAGACATGAAGATGGAAAACAGTTAAGGTCTAAAAAAAGAGTATGTGGAAAGAGCAACAACTGAACGGTTAATTCTAGTACACTATATATGGGCTTCCAATGTGCGTGAAATCATCACCTTTATATACAACTTCTCCAGGCATGGAAAGCATCGCAACAAGCCAATAATCTTGTTCAGATCAAAAGTATTCATACTGATATCTAAGATCTTGACAGAATCCAGCACCACTGATAGGCTATCCATGGACAAACTCTTCATCGAGCATATAGAACATAATATTAGTACAAAAAGTGTACCCCAAGATGATATAAAACTTATGCGCACAAATGAAAAATGCAGCTTATGATTACAAAAGTGTAGATGATAATATACAGTACCTGGATAACTGTGGAGCCAAACACCATCTTGAAATGATCAAAGAGATCATGAATTACACCCAAGGTCTCCAGTTTACGCCCAGAGACAACAGTTATTTGCGAAGGTGAACAACAAGAATCAAGGATCAACCTTTGAAGTGAAGGGGCATCTTTGATGATGAGCTCCCCTACGTCAAAAGAAATTCTAATTCTTACAAGGTTAGGCGACTTTATTCGGAAACAACCGATTTTAACTGTCAAAACAAGCACTAAGCACTCCAGGGCAGGGCGACTGGATTGGATGATGCTGTGCAGTGAGGCCTCTGACATACGAACTAGCACAAGTGAAAGTTTTTTGAGAAGTGGGAGTCGAAGCTTTTGTACCAGATTGTCTGGTAGTCTGCATAGGGCAAAGGTGGCAGTGTGGAGAGAGGAGGAAAACCGCGAGATGGACATCGGTGGCGACGGGTCAAATATATGGCGTTCGGTTCGTGGTATGTCAGTTTCATAGGAATAATAGAACTCAAGCATCTAGAGTTTGCGGAAATCTGGGGATGTCAGCCAGGCATTCACCATGCGGGGCACGTGCAGGTACCATGCCGGGATGCAGAGGCGGTGAACGGAGCCCCCGTGGGAGGAGATGATGGCTCCAGGGAGTTCAAAAGCATCAACGAGAGATAGGCACGACAGTTGAGATTAAGAGGCGCGGCGCGCCATAGAGGGCGCCACCGAGATGCGAGGACTTGGGTGCGGCAGTAATCCTTGGTGGGGAGAAGCGAGATGATCTCTCCAAGGATGGCGTCCGGGAGATCGCTGATGCGGTCCGCCCGAGATTCTTTGGGTTCCTCGGATACAGGGGGCCTCGCCGCTTCTCCCCGCGCCGCCAGGTGCGGGATCTACAATCGGCATCACCGCTGGCGGGAGCCTCATCTTCTTGGCACTGTGGCCAGCCGACTCCATTTTCCTTGCGGGCGTCGCGTCGAGCTCATGGATTTGAGCAGAGTAACGAATGACGAATCTAGTTGTGGTGCGAGTGAGGAAGAAGGGGAGCTGGGGTTTTTTGTGGCAGTGAGGAAGAAGGGGAGCTGGGGTTTTCTATAGGAGTGAGGTGAGGAATTTGGGGGTACAACCGGAGGGGGAGACTAGTCGAGCGAGCGGATGTGAGGTGGGAGTGAGGAGGAAGAAGAGCAGCCGGGTTTTTTGGGGGGCGGTGCAGTAGAGGGCGCCTCTTCTTAAGTAAAATAAGGGCTTTTGAATTAATTTTATTAATTAGGGTGGATGGGCTATTTTGTCTTCAGCCCAGAAAAACAATTACTACCAGTAATACAGTGGGGACACTCTACCACTCCCCAGAAAAACAATTACTACTCAATCCTCAAAAAAAAAAACAATTACTCCTATAGTACAGTGGAGACACTACCGCTTCTGGCTCCTCGTCGGTCGTCGAAACGGCTCCCGCTACTGCCATTTTACTTTGGTTCGCTGACATGCGTGCCATGCAGCGCGCGGGCCCAAATGGCATCCACCAAATTAGAAGGCGGTATGCACTATGCAGGCGTAGAGTCACCCCGGTCATAGCGCGGCAGTAATGAGCCGTCATATCACAAAACCCCACCTCCCCGCAGTAAGTTGGTGGGACGAAGCAACCATCATTTCACTCTTCGCTGAATCCGCTTCTCCCTCATCTTCTTCAAGAAAGCCACCACTCGCTTCCGCCATTGTTCTTCTCTTCCAACGAAGGAAAGGTGAGCGCATCCGTGATGTTGGTATATTTTCTTTCCAAAAAAAATCTTTTGCAAAGCAGTAACTGATCCTCACTCCCTTTTTTGTGTCATTGTCATTGCGATTGTGTTTTCCTTTCGGTTGTCTTCTATTTGTCAGTTTCATTATGGATCATGGAGAACCGGGCAAAGATCTTCCGATGTTGGAGCAGACGCGGCAGGCTGATCCCCACGAGACAGAGAGCTCCAAGAAGATGAAGGCCACCACCAAGCCGACCCCAGATGCGCTCACGGCCACTACTGAGATGGTCAACGCCACGTTTGAGGTTACAGCCCCCGTGGCCGTGCAGGAGCAGTTTTCCCCCGACAAGATGGACCCCTTCGAGGATGTGTCCCCCCCCCCCCCCCCCGCTGAGCTGCCCAAGGTGATTTTCTTCATTGGCGATCTTGATTGTGGTTTTTCATCTAAGTATGAGGTGATAAATAATGCAAGATTTATTAGCTCCGATGCCATGCTACCTTCCTTGTCATGCATACTTTTGACTCTACATGGTGGTTTAAATAACTTGTGTTTTTTATATTGGAAAGTAATTTAGTATTAGTTTCTGTTTCAATTAGAGCCCTGATGCAGACAAGGATTGTGTGGTTGTACATGTCACTCGCTATGAGGTGGATGACCTGAATATACGCACTGGAAAAACAAAGTTCTTAGGTTGTTCGATCGTGGAAGCCATTTGCACTTATACGGAAGACGAAATGTATTCCAGCCACACTGTTGTCAGGCATGTTGTCCAGGGTGTACTGAAGCACAACAAGTTCACAGCTACTCCTTTATTTGTGAGGCATAATGTTCTTGTCAAGCTTATCCATGAAGATGACATGGCATGCCTCGACAAACAAGTTTATGAGTGGAAAGGCCACAAGGTTATCTTCAAGAAGGTTGACAGGATTGACCTGCAGCCGGACGTCCTCGAGGATGTTCATGGCAAGGTCCGTCTTGTGTCCATCCCCAATTACATCAATGGCATGAAATAGTTGTCCCAGTTAGTGTTTCAAAGTAGCTTGGATTGTGTTTAATTACCCGAACCTTGTGTATTATCGAGCCCTTTTGGGGTAGTACTCTGTTTGAATCCCTCTATGGGAACTGCTGCTACTTTTGTGTGCCCGTGAATCATGTGAGAACCCTCGTAAGTGTTGCCGAAACAGATGCATCCTCACGAGTTCTTTCATGTAATATGGCATGGTAAGACATAAGTTGCCACTGTTTATCAAACGAGCAGTGTGTGTTTGATGAAATACTTGTTTGACAACTCTTGGTGCGCCGACATATACATAGTGTAGGTAATGCACTGTTGGTGCTACCCCACTTGTAAGCACAGTTTGTGCAAACACGGCACATTGGTGCAGATCGCTTCAACACTAGATCGATCAGCTCACACTCATACTCTGCTGTCTGACATATAAGCAACTACATATCTAGTTACAGTGGTTCATGCGGTTAATTGAGGCCACAATATAGATTCCAAATGTTAACACGCTACTCCAGCATTCATGTTAAACATTCACAATAAACTTGGCTACATAAAATACTTCAAAAGCATAAGTTCAGCGTTTTTATACATCTCAATGATTCATAGAACATAACATCTCTTTTAGAAGTTGACAGCAAAAGACAACGTTGTGAGAAGGTTTACGAATCAGGAAAAATCAAGCCAGGCTTCTCTGAGCAAAGGGCCTCCCTAGGCAAGCTTTAATTTCCTGGGGTTCACTCTGGTTTTTCTTGTTGCCACCATCCTGGGTTAGGTTCTCTTGTTCCAGAATAATAAATTATAATTGTGTTCTCAGTTGGAATATTGAACTGAACCTTGAAGTGGATTGACCATCTGAACTTCTTGTGCAGTTCCACTAAATTTAAGCACCACTATTTGCACAAATAAGCAGACCGCAATGCCTCTTTTATGCGCACCTGACCCCAAAACCTCCGTGCAGCCATGCAAGCTCGTCCTCGGGCCGTCCTTAAACTGGGAGTGAGTGTAGTTCACGGCGCGGACGCACTGCTTGTTTTCTCCGCCACACATGACAGGCTCGTTCCTGCACTGCAATTAGGAAGTCCACATACGAATTAGATTCTTTTATCTTGCGTTGGTCATTCTAGCTAGTTATGAATGCAGGCATACCTGGAATACGGGTGGCTAGAGGACGGCAGGTAGGAACAGCCATCTGATTTTGTGCAGTTCTACTAAAATTGAGGTGTGTGCTTATGATTGCGCAAATAGAAACGATATGGAGATAGAGATCCCTGCTTGCACAAATAGGTAATATGGTTATTTAAGCAGTGGCAGTTATTTGCAGTGGCATATGATTAACAACAGTATCTCATGTGTTATGAATGGCATTACATTGACAGTATGAAAATGTGCCATTAAGTAAGAAGTAGCATCACATCACATCAACACTGGCACTAGATTAACATGCAGAACAACAACACTACTATTTACTGTCATGAGAGTAGCACATGGTCAGTAGCTCCGTTCACGGTGCAATCAAATTTGTGCAGTTCCAATGGGATGAAGCAATGTTAGCGGTGTGAGATTTAAGTGTAACTGGCAAAACAGAATTCATGGGAAATAAAGCAAGACAGAAGCACTTCATAAAATGGTGGTGTCATTGCTTCAATTTATCGATGGCACTAGGCTTGCAGTAGCATTACTTAGAAGTGACATTAGGCTAACAGTGGCATTGCTTCATTTTTCCTCTGATATTAGATAAACGGTAGCGATAAGGTCAAAGGGACAGCAGGGGCATAAAGTGGTGAAGCAGATCTGGTTGCCAAGAGCGGCAAACATTCAGGCAGCATGTCTGCATTTGTCCAATTTTTTATCTCCTCGGCGACCTTTTCCTATGTGAGCACAGGAAATCTATACCTGCTCGTTCTCAGTTGTGTTGTCCCCCCCAACACCCCCTCACTTTCTTCCCTTTTTCGACCAAGAGACCGGTCTGGCCAGTATCTTACTAGTACTTCCCCCCACGCTTCGCTATCCACCCCACTTTCTTCCCCTTTTCAAACAAGAGACCGGTTGGGTAGCCAGTCTCTACTACTTTCCCCCTTTTCTTTCCTCTTTGAACCAAGTCCTAGATTCATGCTACAGCTTTCCCCCCCTTTCTTCCCTTTTGAACAAAGTCCTAGATTCGACTGCATGAAGTAGGTTTACCTCTAATAATAGTAAAAATTTAGGTGGCTTTGGAACAGCCGAAGGAAGTAGAAAAAGATGCACATGCAGCCACGTGGTGAGCTGGGGCAGTAGAGCAAGGCCGGTTTCGAAGAAAGTTATACCTGAGGGTTGTCCGGATGTGGCTAGGAGGGCGACGGGAGGCCGGATCTACCCACAATACGGCAGGGAGGAAGAAAGGGTCGGAGGCCCTCCCGAGCCGGCGCTGTGTCAGACAGAACGGAACGTGCTGTCAGCTGTGGGTCTCCTCCCTCGCCGCCGACGACCGCGTGAACGATGCACCTTCCCCGCTTCGCCGGCGGAGGGTATCCGGCCGGAACTGTGACCAGCGGTGAGCAGAGAGAGGATGTGGCTGCCGCTGTCTTGTTTAGATTTGGAGGGGATGAGAGAGTGAATGAGAGCAACCCTAGTAAAGCAAGCGCTCAACCTCCTGCTTATATATATAGTGGAGTGATTTTCTTGTAGCAATCATTTTTAAAATGAATACGCGCGAACCACTATTTTCATTTAACGTTCCAGTAAAAAAAACTCAATCAATAACGCGCCACCGTGTCCAGGTCGCACTATGTACACGTGTGGTCCCCAACCCTCCATGAAGTTGAAAACTGCACGAGTCAAATTGTCACTTGGGATGCCTCTTTGTAAACAATTGCGCTCGTACGTGTACCCGCGCGTGGGTGTTAGCGAACTGGTGCGTGCGAGCGCCGCTTCTCTTCGTGTACTATGTACTCCACCTAGAGTAAGATGTATACGTGTGTGATGTCTGAGTTAAAAAAAATATGTGTGACGTCTTTTATTTTTTAGAAGTTCTTAGGGATGGGTGTGAAGAGCACATATATGTGTGTCACGTCTACCTACAGAGTACAGATTGATGGTGTGTGCGAGAAGTCTCGGAAGAGTCGTGAGGTGCGGGTGTGCGTGCGTGAGAGGAAGGGTTAACGTGTCAATGCAATGCATGTGTCCGTAAATCATATCTGGCGAACGTTCACCACAAGCCATTTCCTGGCGAACGCCCAAAGAACCATCAGATCTGCATCTGACGGTGGCAGTTTTGCCATGGCATTTGACAGAACAGCCACTCCTCCGACACATAAAATTTCCACATGAGCGTTCGCAACTGCCGTATGCTCCCTCCGTTCCAAAATATAGTGCATATAGCTTTATTGAAAATTCAAACCTCACGAACTTTTACCGAGTTTTCGTAGAACAAAATGCACATATAGAAAACCCAGCACATATCATTTCATTCATCATCGAGAGATATCTATAGAGATGGGGGAGGAATGTACTAGTGTGTCTTCAATAAAGAGGGGCCGTATGTGCGTGTTTGTTGTGAGAGAGAGCGAGAGATATCGTAGGATTGAGTCCTCTAAATAAGGAGAGAGAAAGAACGACCGGGATCAGTAGAGAGATGAAATATAGTGTGTTCCTTCATTAGAAGAACCGGGCAGATATTTTGCTGAGTTTTAAACTCGGCAATGTTCCTTCATTAGAAGGACTCGACGCGTGGCACTGCTCTATTGCCGAGTGCCACACTTCGCCAAGTTTGTTAGCCGAGTCTCCGTTAGCCGACACTCGGCAAAGGAAGACCGCCGTATCACCTACAGCAATTTCAACCCTCCTTTGGTGTGGAGGAATATAATAGGAATTATATATGATCGGATTTTTATAGTAATTTTTCTTTTAGAGCCATTTGGTTCATGGGAATGAATTCCTATACTCCACATTTAGGCCTCCTTTGGTTTGTAGGATTTTTGTAGGAATTCTATAGGATAGGATTTTCGAAAGAAAAATTCCTTTGGAGCCCTTTGGTTTGTAGGAATGGATTCATATTCCTATGTAGGATAGGAATCAATCCTTCACATTTCAAAGGAAAAAAAACATTATCCTAGACTCAATGGAAAAATTCCTATCCTATGCTTCAAATGACATCTCTTTCCCATAGGAATTGAGATGCATGTCATCTCACTTCCTATGATTTTCCTATTCCTATGACATTCCTATCCTATGAACCAAAGGAGGCCTTAAGAGGAAAATAAACATTAAGACTCAATGGAAAAATTCATATGATGTGAACCAAATGACATCTCTTTTCCTATCCCTACTCAAAGGATTTGAGATACATGTCAGCCTCCTCTGGTTCATAGGATAGGAATATCATAGGAATAGGAAAACATAGGAAGTGAGATGACTTGCATCTCAATTCCTATAGAGAAAGAAATGTCATTTGATGCATAGGATAGGAATTTTTCCCTTGAGTCTAGGGTAATGGTTTTTTTCCTTTAAAATGTGAAGGACTGGTTCCTATCCTACATAGGATTAAGAATTCATTCCTACAAACCACAGAGCTCCATAGGAATTTTTCCTTTGAAAATCCTATACTATGAAATTCCTACAAACCAAAGGAGGCCGTACGTCATCTCTTTTCCTACAACTTTCATACTCCTATAATATTCCTACCCTGTGAACCAAAGGAGGCCGCGGGTATATCAAAATGTGGGACCCGCGCGTCACTGCCTTTGGGTCGAAGCTGCGTCCACAATTTTTTGTACTCCCTTGATCTGTCCAGCTTACTGCGGGCAAGGTGGGGCATTGTGATTTGACGCCTCATTGCTCATTTACTAGTACTGCGGCGCTACGACCAGGGTGCCTCCCCCGCTGCTCTGAA
Organism: Elymus sibiricus; assembly: GCA_039707655.1. NCBI lineage: Eukaryota > Viridiplantae > Streptophyta > Magnoliopsida > Poales > Poaceae > Elymus > Elymus sibiricus. The sequence continues at coordinate 312,514,854 of CM077666.1, forward strand.
CTTTGGTGCATGGCACATGGACCAGGAGGGTGGATGTCCCACATGTCGGCGAAAGGCGTGCTATTAGTGTGTCGCCATGAGCAATGCTAGACTCACGGGGAGGATTTTTACAGACTTTACGAAGTATCAAACATGGAGGATTAGGATTGGATTTAGGGGGTGGGAAGGGACCCACCCCCCTGAAATCAGAGGGGGTCTAGTTTGATTAGTTGGAAGATGCCTGTATTAGCCCCGTAAAGGCCCGTGAGTGCAGCATTTTTGGTGTCACCATTTCGTGTGCGGATTGACCATGCGGACTTGCAACGCAAACGCGAAAGCCGTGCTGGAAGTGTGCCGCCATTTTGTTTTGAACTGTAAAGTGTACCGCTTGGTTTTGCTTCTTGGTGCGATATATACAAATCTCGATTATATTGATCTAAAAGTAGACACTACTAGGGAAAACCTTATAGGTGGAGGATTAATAGTAGCGCGGGTCCGAACTACGCGCTACTGCTAATTTACAGTAGCGCCCTTGGAAGAAACGCGCTATTGCTATCTATTTAGCAGTAGCGGGGGTGTGCCAGACAACACTACTGCTAAGTGGGCCCCCACAATACCCACAAAGCTAGCTATATTAGCAGCGCGGCCCACTGGACACGCGCTACTGCTAAACCCGTAGCAGTAGCGCGTGTTAAAGGCCCACCGCTGCAACTACTGCGGCACTGTGGCACCTGGTGGGCCCCGCTTAGCACCAGCGCGCGTCAACGGAACTGCGCTACTGCAACGGCACTTAGCAGTATTGCCGGGCTCGGACCCGTGCTGCTCCTAAGGCAACCTAATCTCCCCCGCGCCCGTCCACTTCCTCACTCTCCCTCACTCACTCGCTCTGCCTCTTCCTCCTACCACCGTCGCCGCCGTATTGCTGCCGCCGTCCTCGGTAAGCCGTCGTCGCCGCCGCATTGGTGCCGCCGTCCTCGGTAAGCCACCGCCCTCCTCCCTCCCTCTGCCTCCTGCCGCCCTCCATCCCTCCTCGTACGACGGCCCTCCTCTTCTCTCCTTCCTCCCTCTCCCTCCGGCCTTCCCTCCATCCCTCCTCGTACGTCCGCCCTCCTCCTCTCTCCTCCCTCCCTCCCTCCCTCATCCAACCTGCCTCCCTCCATCCCTCCTCTGTCTGTTCTTGAAGAATGTAGGTTTTTTTAATGTTTTTTGAATACAGTAGAATGTAGATTATTTGAATGGAATAGAAAATTAGAAAATTTTCAGTAAACGTAGGTCTTTTGAATAGAATAGAAAATTAGTAAATGTAGAATAGAATAGAAAATTAGATTTTTTTTAGTCAATGTAGGTCTTTTGAATAGAATAGAAAATTAGTAAATATAGAATAGAATGGAAAATTAGAAAAAAATTAGTAAAATATAAAAATGTTGTATACAAGAATGTTAATAGTGAATGGTGTTGCTCATACAATTTTTATGAATAGAAAATATTTTAGGTATCGAATAAAATATAAAAATGTTGTTGCCAATTATATTGATGATCTAAATTTTTCACTCGGTGGATTATGCAGGATTTCTCCTGTCGCGTCTCCCTCTCCCGCTCGGCCCCGTTCCGCCCAGCGTGAGCACCTCCCTCTCCTCTCTGTTTAGTTTTAGCTTTAGTTTTTTTTAATATATATGTAGATGGATGTATGTTTGCTAGATGGATGATTAGATGGATGGATGCATGGATGAATTATTGATTGTTGCACTTTTGTTTCATTTTGAAAAAAGCTGACAAAAATGGATGCATGGATGCATTTTGCAGGGAACACCTCCGAGTGGCCTATGTTTTGCCGGAATGTTGATTCATTTCCGTTCCGGAAAATTTCAGGCGCTCGATATGTCCTATTTTAGCAAAGGTCATGCCGAAATTATTCGTGAATTTTGGCATGACTTGTGCTTGAAAGTAGGAAATATCGAGTGCCCGTGATTTGCCTGAACGGGAATTAATCGACATTCCGGCAGAACATAGGCCATTTTTTATGTCATTGCTCCATATATGTAACGGGTTGACTTTCAGTCTGTCGATGCTCCTTGAGTGACTTTGAGTCTATTCTTGAGAGTGCCCACCATATACACCACATGAGATGAGAGTGTAGCAAGGAAGACTCATGGACCGAAAGTCAACCTGTGCTAAATAGTGATCTGTGTGTTGAGTTTCCTGGTAATTGCCGTCGATCGATTTTTAATTTTTTAATTATGAACATATAGGAAATGTCTGACGACGATAGGATCCCAGAGTGCGACTACTGCGGCGACGACCGGGGTCTGTGCGACAGGTATCCTCACCTCGAAGACGGTCGACGCTTCACTATTAAGCTCGACGAAACATTCGATGTTTGTACGGTACGAAACGACGACAAGTCTTTTTTCGTAATTAAGCATGACTTCTGCTTCTTTGCTTCAACATGTAATTTTCATTGTTTACCATTCTACTAGTGCATCCCCTGCCATGCAAGACGTTATGTCTTGGAGAAGCTGGATTTCGAAGATCATGAGAATATGGAGACAAAGAGAGTTATCCTCAGGACCCAACATGGTTACGCTTTTGCCGTAAAGCTATACAATGCAGTGACCTACTCCCATTTTGGTTGCTCGAATTGGAATGCACTATGCAAGGTGTATGGATTTCAGGAGGGTATGCATGTCACCTTCGATATTCGTCCTGAAGATGACATCGAAGATAATATCGACATTTGGGTCAATGTTGATACGCTTCCAGTTCTACCTCTATGTGAGTTTCTCAAACACATTTATTAAGTAATTTATATTGTTTATATAAAAATAGTTGACAGCTTATCTCCATTGACAGCTTATTTCCATTCTTCAAGAAATGTACGGAACGTAGTAGATAAAACCTACTACAGTTATGGTGCTGAACTAACTTGCGAGGAGATAAATCATTTTGTTTCATGGATTAATGATGTTGAGAATTTCAAGACGAGTCATTTTATTCCTCCAAATTATGATCAATACGTGCCACTAGTCCACGTATTGAACTACGGTAACATCCATCAAGATATCATGGTAAGATTTTTACTAAGTATGTTATTATGATGTTCTTCTTAAGCTAAACTACATTTTGCTAAGTATGTTATTATGATGTTCTTCAACAGAAACTCCCGGCGGATTGTGTACCTCGTGTTATGGATATAAAAGGTGTCATGAACATTATTAGCTTACGGCCAAGTTGGCCTACGTGCCAACGCAGTGCATACACGATTTCTCCAAGAGATGAAGTCCTCACAATCAAAGACTGGAGAAAAGTTCTGAATGATCGCAGGGAACTACTTGGGGGCAACATGAAGCGCAACCCACAAATGGGAGACAGGTTGATCTGTATTCTCCATAATGGAGATTCAGGGGTTTACCTATTTTATGCTATTTTACCTTCGAGAGAGTAGCAGGTCTTAGGTAGTACGTACTCATCATGTGCTAAGAACAATTAGCTAGTGTTGGTTATGACTATGATGATGATAAGTTGTTATCATGATGATGATGATGATGAGTTATGTGCTACACATTGTGCTAGAATGATGAGCTAGTTCTTATAAGACTATGATGAGGAGTTGTTATCAAGATGATGATGAGTTATGTGCTACATTGTGCTAGAATGATGAGCTAGTTCTTATATGACTATGATGATGAGTTGTTATTATAATGATGATGATGTATGAGTTCTTATATGAATATGATGATGATGTATGAGTTCTTATATGAATATGATGATGATGATGATGATGAGTTATTATGATCATGATGAGTTATTATATCAATGGGTGGAAGAAACATGGATTAAATTCATGTGGATGGATCCAAAGTGACCAAAAGATGGATTAGTAGAATCGTCCTACTAATCCAACTTTTGGTCACTTTGGATCTATCCACATGAATCTAATCCACGTTTCTTCCACCCAATGATATAATAACTCATCATGATCATAATGATATAAGAATTTCTTAATTGCTACTATATCAAAATTTGTATAACGATGTATAAATACAGTATAAAATAAAAGAAATGAAATACAGATGAATAGTAGTAGCGCGGGGTAAAGCCCACGCTGCTAATACTTATCAGTAGCGCCGGTATAGAAGGGCGCTACTGCTAACTGAATTAGTAGTAGCGAGGGTGTACCCAGCGCTACTGCTAAAGTTTAGCTGTAGCGCCCTAGCAGTAGCGCGTGCACCCGCGCTACTGATAGGGAAAAAACCCGCGCTACTACTAGGGTTTTCCCTAGTAGTGAGATATCCAGATTAGTAAAAAGGAGGTGCTTTTGCCGAGCGGTGGGCAGGGGAGCTTGGCCTGTGGGTTTGCTAACATGCGGTCACACGTGTCAGTGATGTACCAAGCCGATGTGCGTCCCTCATGAAAAATCAAAACAATGGCAGAAGCAACACGTAGTTTTCTTGAAGAAGATGATGGAGAAGCGGATTCAGTAAAGAGTGAAATGATGGTTGGAAAGGTGCGGCTTTGTGATTTGATGCCTCATTGCTCATTAGTACTACTGCGGCGCCACGACCGGGGTGCGTCCCCCTGCTGTTCTGCACTGTTATTTTGTGCATGGCACATGGACCCGGATGCTAGATGTCCCACATGTTGGCGAACGGAAGCAGAACATTTATGAAAGCAAGCCTCTCCACTCTTTACGACCGACGAGTACAAGACACGGCAGCCGAGTGTACTGTAGTAGTAGTACTAGTAGTCTTGTAACACTTGGTTTTGCTGCTTCGCGCGATCCATCGATACAAAACCTGATTAAAAAAGCGAGGGCAGATCTTTTCCCGCACGGTAGGCAGGGGAGTTTGGCATAGTCGGTTTGACAGAGAGAGTGAGAGAACGATGTGAAATGCTTGAATGTGTAGTGGGCGATAATCCACTTCTGAGCCCAGGCTCATCTACACCCACACTAAAGAAAAAAAAATCAAAACAAATACTAGAAAAATTCAAAAAATTCCAATTCTTTTTTTCATGGTAGTTAATATGATGCGTGAGGTCTGCTCCAATTTTCAAATCATTTGGACATCTGAGCAGCTCTCGGCAAAAAAGACAAATTCAGGGTCTGTAAAAAAGGTTTACTGTTCATGCACTGTTCTGACCCGATTTGTCTTTTTTGCCGAGAGCTCCTCAGATGTCCAAACGACTTGAAAATTGGAGCAGACCTCACGCATCAAATTTTCAACCATGCAAAAAAAACTTGAATCTTATGATTTTTTTTAATTTTTTGTGATTTTTTTCCGACCGGGTGCAGATGAGCCTGGGCACCGAATCGCCTTTCTTTCTTTTGTGAAGTGGGCCCTTTCAGATCACTAGATGATACTAGCCTGCACGTTCTTGAGTACATTTCAATACAATTTTAATGTACATGCAACATGAATAGTAATTGAAGTAACAATATGTCCCGCCCCGCCGCTCAATGCCCATTACCAAGGCATATGAGTAACATGTGGGACTGCATGTGAGCAAACCGACGATTGGCCAAGCTATCAAACTCCCCCTCTTATCGCGCGGGAAATGCCCCGCCCTAGTGTTTTCAATCGTTATTTGTGTCTATCATCGCTCCAAGGAGCAGAACCAAATGTTACAACTTACGAGTTCAAAATGAAAAGCCTGCCGCATTCGTGTCGCACCTCCACACAGTCGGTCCGGCACGCCACTCAAGCTAGGGAACGCGCGTTGCATTTTCACTAACATCTGGGACCGTTGTTGAGCAAACCAACTATCGGCAAACCCAAACCCTGCCCACCGCACGTTGGCTGAGTTTAGAGCAACGAGGAGGGAGAAGTGCTAGCTGTAGCATAGACTCCAAGAAAATTGGTGTCCGATGGGACTCGTACTGGTTAGTACTAATACCACTGTACTACTCCTGCTCCTACTACTCTACACTAGTACTAGTACTAGTGCTAGTACAAACTAACTAGTAATATGAAGCCATTCAACCGCGTTTCGGCAAAATACCCCGGACACCGATTATTCATTGATATTTAAATTTGTTTTCACACAGCAAAATATCCCTGAAAACAACAACACACAACAAAATTTCGCGGCAAATGAGGGATTTGAATGTGCTAGGAGGGGTGGGGCTGGAAGTTAACGCAGAGGCTCGGGTTTTGGCGCCAAACTGGAAATTTTGCAAATATTTGTCACGCACCGGACGGCGCGCCAACCGCGTGTGGTTGTCTGGTGGCGTGTGCGGTAGACTTGAATGCTTGTGAAATGCCTGTGACCGAGCACATAGCGGTACCACCTGCAGCAATGCTGAGGTGGCATATAACTAAATGAAGAAAGAGAGGGTTGAGTATCATATAAGATACCCTATCATAAAAAACATATTTAGGAATAATCGTTATGATACTAACCACTACAAGCAGCCTTTATATCACAGAGAAGATTAATATTATTAACAATTCATGTCCTTAACAAAGGGTGCAATGATGACTGCAGCTTGTCGCTTCAGGACGACCCGGCTATTTGAGCCGGTCGACCAGCTCCTCATGCGGCGAGGTGGGACTAAACATCCGAAACCCGCCGGCCCAATACGGATGTGAAAATCGTAATTACAAATTGCGCTCAATAGACTGGTCAAAAAGTCTACGTGGCACTCTGTCGACTGGTCAAACTGGCCACGTGGCTTGCGGATCCCACCTATCAGTTGGTAAACAAAAATTTACGCAGCCATGTGAGGGGTCGAACCTGCGGCCCCGTGGAACTGGCCCTTGCGCGCGAACCACCCTGGCTGTGTATATGTGTGCATCCACGTGTAGGTTGAGCACTTGAGCGTGAGCGTGTGTGTTGCATCTTGTGTTGTGTGCATGCATGCGTGTGTGTGTTCATGCGAGTGTTGCGTGCGTGCATGTGTACGTGTGAGTGTTGCATGCACGCTTGAGTGCGTGTGTTCGTGCGAGTGTTGCGTGCGTGCATGTGTACGTGTGAGTGTTGCATGCATGCTTGAGTGCGTGTGTTCGTGCGAGTGTTGCATGCATGCATGTGGGCATTGCGTGTGTGTTTGTCCGCATGTGTGATGTGTGTGTGTTCACCACAGTAGCTCCTGCGTATTAAAAGGCCGGCTCAGCATATCATCACTAGGCGACCTTGTCCGCTGTGGTTATCGCGCGTGGGCTACCAACCTGAGGTCTCGACTTCGAATCCCCACCGAGCACTAATTTATTACCATTTGTTTCTTTCTTATACCCGCTGATAGGTGGGCCCTACGTTAGGGAGATAATGTGCGCTTCTGATGCAACAGTAGTTGCGCCACGTGGACTGTTTGACTGGTCAATTGATCGTGTCATCAACAAAATGCGTAGTTGTATGGTGAGCCAGTGATTGTATAATCACCACAAAATGTATATGCTGCCCATATCGTGCTTTCGTTTCAAATACAATGACCGTCAGTGTCACCATCAAAATACAGAGCTGTACGGTGAGCTAGTGACCATATAATCACCAGAAAATGTATATGTTGACCATAATGAGCGCATTCTAAATCTAGAGACCGTATTGCGCTTTCGCTTGAAATACAATGACTGTCACGCGTGAATGTGTATGGGGCGTACTTTTAGAGGGCCAAGAGATAGTTTGTGTGCGTACGTGAAAAGGGCGTAGAGAGAGGGGTGTGCGATGGAGAGAGTGAGAGAGAGAGATGCCCTTCATTCTCTTTATTGTGACTAATTTTATAGGATAAAAATGTAAACATTCACAATACGGAACAAATATCATTGGATGCACCATGCAATTAACTTTCATATATAACTTTGTAGTATTGTATATGTAGATTTTCTTAAATATTTGTTTTGTCACAATCTGTGTAGTTTCAATTCAAAACAAACCTTGTATGCATAGTAAAAGTGAACGAATGCCTTTTTTAGATCATTGGGAGAGCACATGATAATGAGATGTAACAGGCGTGAATGTGTGGTTGACGTATTTTGGAGGGCCTGGAAAGGGTATGTGTACGTATTCGAGAGAGGCGTGGATACAAGGGGGTGCGATGGGAGAAAGAGAAAGAATGAGAGACGAGAGAGAGAGAGAGGGAGAGAGAGGGAGAGAGAAAGAGAGAGACAAATAGGATGTCTCAACGAGAGATGGTGAGTTCGTGTATGCAGAGGAGACGGGGAGAGAGGCATGAGCAGAAATAGTGTGTGTGTTGGTATGTGTGGGTGTGAGAATATAGTGAGACCTATGGGGGTAGAGAGTGTGCGAGGTGTGGTGGTGGCACATCGTTTTTTGGTCTGGTGGGTCGAGGTGAGGACCCCTGGGTTGGTTCCGTCCTGCGCCACATAGGTCGGCCCGAGAGGCGTTATACGAACACTGACTTGACGTATAAGACGAAGATACAAGAGCCGTGGAAGACTCTATCTCCACTGATGAAGCGGACTACGATTTGTAACCCTAGGCCCCGGGTATGTTATATAGGCCGGGGGCCTAGTTCGTCGATGGTATATATACACACAATCCCTTGGTATTGACATGTACTTTGTACACACCCCAATCAAAGTATACACGGCCAAGAGTAGGGTATTTCCTCGATCGCAAGGGCCCCGACTTGGGAAAATCTTTCCCTCTTATCACCATCCACTTTAACCGTCAGGGATATCCTATCAAATGATCTGATGGAATCATATCTGTCAACTAGTAAGAGAGGAGGAGACAATGCATGCGAGAGAGGACTAAAGAGAGTGTGCGTGCGGGAGACACGAGGCAGAGATATGTACGGGGGGGGGGGCGGAGACCATGCGTGCGCATGCATGTGAGAGAAATAGTGTTTGTGACTAAGATTAGTGAAAAGAGTCATAGATAGTAGTAAGAGAGAGAGGGAGATATATAGAGTGTGTGTGTGTGAGACACTTTTGGGAGAGAGGGTGAGCATTTGTGAGAGAGAAAGGCCGATTGATATATAGTGTGTGCGCGTATGCGTGAGAGAGAAAGATAGCGCGCGTGTGAGGAGGGGTCGAGGGAGAGTGCATCTACGCGTAAAGGACTGTTCTACCCATTAAATTAAAATATAAATTGTATTTAAAAAATTGGATGAGATCATGAAATTTGCAAATCACATATGAACGAACATTGGTCTAGCAAACATCCATACTCTATCGAATTCGAGCATGTGTATGGTATTATTTCACATTATTGATCCACAGTCAGTAGTTTGTAATCCAGACAATGCATGGCTCTTGCAATTCATATATAAACATGAGTACACTCTGCGGTCAGTGTCAAGCACATTATACATAAAAAAACATACATGGTATACATTCCAAATTGCTAGCGACGAACTAGAATACATTTTGAATTCAACATAAAAGTGGTTTCAAATATTCGAATTCATAGGAAGTGCATTCAACTATTTGAATTTGAGATAATGACTTTTGCAAATCACATCTAAAAAGGGCATCAATCTTTGTTGATAATACATAGTCGTGTACAAAATAGATTCAAGTTTACCTCCTTCATTCCAAAATAATCGTAGTTATAGGATTTTCAAGAGTCAAAATTTTCAAAAGAATCGCATAATTTAATGAGGTTTTTAAACATACAAGGTCAAATATAATGAGGTCTAATTAGGAAAGTTCAACTGAAGACTACTGTAAACGTGAATGCTTCTGGTTCAAAATTTTGAACTAAGCGCCAAAAGATCCTCTCCTCGCCCGAAACCGCGCGAGACCAATGTTTGGTAGAAGGAAATTACCGTCCTAACTCTGACCCGTGAAGCCTACTGGCCCGACGTCCACAAGTCTAAACCGGGGTAGGTTTGTAACTTCACCGAGACGCCACACAACCGCCTCCAAAAAACATTCATATACCGTGGGCGCCTAGACGCCGATGTGCTCGGCCAAAATCACTCCAGCCCACAATTTTGGATATGTGAGATTACCGTCCTACCCCTGACCCGTAGCATGTCCGAAATTTTAGATGGGGGCAAAGTTTGTAACTTTCCCCAAATTTCAAACAAGCGCGTCCCGGAAACATGGTTCCACCTTAGCTTCCCCCCTCCCCCGTCCGATTCCCCATTCATACTCCATGGGCGCCAAAATTCCCTCTCCACCAGCCGCAAAACCCCAGCCTCCTCCGTCCGCCACCCCATCGCACCGATCCACCGCCGCCCTCCTCCATCACGCCGGAGCCGATACCCCGACGTCGTTGTCCACCTCAACCTCAACCGCAGCGCCCTCCATTACTTAGCAGTTGAAGCCGATGCAGAGCTGCCTCCACGACGCGGACGTGCGCCGTACCCGAGCCACTTCAACCCCTCCGTCCTGCGCCTCACCGCTGCCGCTCCAACGTCGCAACCGTCCACCGCACCGGAGCTGTTCCCACTACGCCGTCGTTCGCCGCCTCAGATCTGCTTCCCCGCTGCCGACAGAGGGCCACCGCACCACACTCAACTACTTGGCCATGGGTTCGTCCAAGGCTCCACCGTCCTCCACAACATCTTATTTCCAGCGAACCAAAAGATCTTCAAAAAAACAGAAGGAGGACACAGCATCGCCAGCTGATATTGGTACTCCTCTTCCCTTATTCTTGAAAATCTCTCGGACGGTATTCATCCCACGAAGGAAACTAGTTGACCGCTTCTACCTACACATTCTTCCTGATACTAGATGTTCCAAGTAACTCGCGATGCACAAGGTTTCCCCCCATTTACTATTTCACTTTAGCTAGACGTCCGTCGCCTGCCTGGATTTCAATTTAGTGTCAGTTGATTCCCAATTAAAGGAAGCACCACCCGCGGAGGCGCCCGGAGCACCTAGTCTGCCTGTTCACTGGGGAAGCAGCGCCTTGGTGTCTATCTTAGAGGAGTGTGTGGCGCAGGAGCTGCTGGCGCCCGATCTGGAGGTTCGCCGGGCTTAAAGGGATGGCCGGGGGGCACTGCCAAGCACGGCGGTGGGGTGAGGTCGAGGGGAGGCCGTGGCAGCAGAGGCAGGGGTCTGGGCCGGTGGTCACTGGCGGTTCGAGGAAGATCGTCAACGGTGGCTGGCGGGAGGTAGATGAAGGCCATCTGCCCGTTCCTTGTAGATCGGACGGTGCAGAAAAAATCGGCTGACCTATTTGTTTTCAGTCGACTGTTATTTTCAAAGGACCACATGTGGTACTTTGCTGCAGGATTACCTGCACTTCCCAGTCATCCCTGTGCTCATATTTCAAAAGCCTAGAATCTAATTTCGTGTGCCATGCATGTTTTAGAGCTACAATATGTCTGTCGTCATTTATTTTTGACCCACCTGCTATCTGATACTTTTACACTGTACTACTTGTGCACAAAGCCACAAACTCCACCCATACTCTCTCACGATTGTTTTATTATGCATGGGTATTTCAGAATCTCAAGCACAGTATTCTAAAAATAAAATAGAGAAGTCGCTCCAGTCTGCATCGAGGATTGGAAAGACGCGGTTTGACGCTCTAATGAAGAGTGTAGTGTCATTCGATGAAGACTATCAACGTAGCTCTGTAGTTGATGACTCCATTCGCCATACACCAGCATCGCAGGTGCTTGCTTTTACTTTGGTGTCATATGTGGTTGCATGTTGCATATGGTGTCTACCTTGTATTGCTTCTAAATTGGTTAAATTGCATCTGCTTAGCCATATACTTTGAATATGACATGCCTTCCTGTTTTTGGTACATACTGCATCTGTCTATTAACCATGTTCTTACATCAAACTAATGTTCTTGTGTATCCCTCATCAATCACTTATGATGAGACAGGCACACCCGTGGGTTAGTGTGAGACGCGCTACTCTTTTAAAGAGTGCAGTGTCATCCTCCCCACATGATTCTCAACAAACACCAAGGCTAGATGAAGATAGTCAACGTAGCTCTGTAGTTGGTGACCGCATTTCCCCTACACCACCATCGCATGTGCTTGCTCTAACTTGGCAGTGTGATTTGTGGTTGCATGTTGCATATGGTGTCTAGCTTGTAATTCTTCTAATTTGGTTAAATTGCATCTGCTAGTTTACACATTATAGCTGTGAATATGACATGCCTTCCGGTTTTTGGTACATAGTGCATATGTCTATTAACCATGTTCTTACATCAAACTAATGTTCTTGTGTATCCCTCATCAATCACTTATGATGGGACAGTCACACCCGTGGGTTAGTGTGAGACACGCTACTGTTTTAAAGAGTGCAGTTTCATGCTCCCGACATGATTCTCAAGAAACAGGAAGGCAAGATGAAGATAGTCAACGTAGCTCTGTAGTTGATGACCACATTTCCACTACACCAGCATCGCAGGTGCTTGCTGTAACTTGGCAGTGTGATATGTGGTTGCATGTTAAGTATGGTGTCTAGCTTGTGTTGCTTCTAATTAGGGTAAATTGCATCTGCTTAGTTTACACATTATACCTGTGAATATGATATGCCTTCCTGTTTTTGGTACATACTACATCTATCTATTAACCACGTTCTTACATGAAACTACTGTTCTTGTGTATCCCGCATCAATCACTTACGATAAGACACCTTTATTCATTGCATATTGCATATGATTTCTAGCATGTATTTATGTATTGCTTCTAATTTGTTGAAATATCCTTATTAGCCCGCCCTTTTAATTTGGCAGAGTGATATTGGTTGCATCTTTCATATGGTGTCTAGCTTGCATTGCTTCTAATTAGTTGAAATGCCTTCTGCTTAGTTCACACATCATAGGTGTGAATATGCAATGCTGTCCTTTTTTTCATACATATTCCATCCTCCTATCTCGTGGTTGCCTTACATCAAAGTAGTGTTCATCAGTATCATCCATCAATGAGTTCTGAAAAGCAATTTTTATTTCTTTTTCTTGTGGGTTTGACTTTACAAGGCAAAATCAAAAAAGAGGAAGGAAGGGGATGATGGTGGTCCTCTGCAGCAACGTAAACGAACCATCTCTACACATTCTCCTTGTACTTCTAGTGCATTACAAGTTCCAAGTCTCATCTCCCCTACTCCACCATCCCAGGTGCTTGCTCTAACTTGGCAGTGTGATATCTGGTTGCATGTTGCATATGGTGTCTAGCTTGTATTGCTTCTAATTAGGGTAAAATGCATTTGCTTAGCTTACACATTATACATGTGAATATGACACGCCTTCTTGTTTCTGGTACATACTATATCTGTCTATCACACCATGGTCTTACATGAAAGTACTGCTGTTGTGTATCCTGCATCAATCACTTACGATGAGACACCTTTAACTTGGCAGTGTGATATTGGTTGCATCTTGTATTGATTTCTAGCTTGTACTGCTTCTAATTTTTCGAAATTCCACTTATGACGAGACACTTTTAACTTGGTAGAGTGATATTGGTTGTGTCTTTCATATGGTGTCTAGCTTGCATTGCTTTTAATTAGTTGAAATGCCTTCTGCTTAGTTCACACATCATATGTGTGAATATGCAATGTTGTCCTTTTTTTCGTACATATTCCATCCTCCTATCTTGCAGTTGCCTTACATCAAAGTAATGTTCATCAGTATCATGCATCAATGAGTTCTGAAAAGTAATTTTTATTCCTTTTTCTTGTGGGTTTGACTTTACAAGGCAAAATCAAAAAAGAGGAATGAAGGGGATGATGGTGGTCCTCTACAGCAACGTAAACGACCATCTCTACACATTCTCCTTGTACTTCTAGTGCATTACAAGTTCCAAGTCTCATCTCCCCTACTCCACCATCCCAGGTGCTTGCTCTAACTTGGCATTGCTTCTAATTAGTTGAGATGCCTTCTGCTTAGTTCACACATCATATGTGTGAATATGCAATGTTGTCCTTTTTTTCGTACATATTCCATCATCCTATCTTGCAGTTGCCTTACATCAAAGTAGTGTTCATCAGTATCATGCATCAATGAGTTCTGAAATGTAATTTGTATTCCTTTTTCTTGTGGGTTTGACTTTACAAGGAAAAATCATAAAAGAGGAAGGAAGGGGATGATGGTCGTCCTCTGCAGCAACGTAAACGGACCATCTCTACACATTCTCCTTGTACTTCTAGTGCATTACAAGTTCGAAGTCTCATCTCCCCTACTCCACCATCCCAGGTGCTTGCTCTAACTTGGCAGTGTGATATCTGGTTGCATGTTGCATATGGTGTCTAGCTTGTATTGCTTCTAGTTAGGGTAAAATGCATCTGCTTAGCTTACACATTATACATGTGAATATGACACGCCTTCCTGTTTCTGATACATACTATATCTGTCATCAATCACTTATGATGAGACACCTTTAACTTGGCAGTGTGATATTGGTTGCATCTTGCATTGATTTCTAGCTTGTATTGCTTCTAATTTTTCGAAATTCCACTTATGACGAGACACTTTTAAGTTGGCAGAGTGATATTGCTTGCATCTTTCATATGGTGTCTAGCTTGCATTGTTTCTAATTTCTTGAAAATCCTTCTGCTTAGTTGACACGTCATAGGTGTGAATATGTCATGCGGTACTATTTTTGTACATATTTCATCCTCGTATCTTGTGTTTGCCTTACATCAAAGTGTTGTTCGTCAGTCCTTCATGAATGAATGAGTTCTGAAGAGCGAATTTTATTCCTTTTTCTTGTCGGTTTGACTTCACAATGCAAAATCAATACAGCGGAAGGAAATGAGTAAGGCAGTGGATGATGGTGGTCCTTCCGAGCAACTGAAACAGAGGGTCTCTACAGATTCTACTCAGCCATCCTCCCAATAAGATTCGCAAGACAACGCAGGGCTAGACAGTCAACGTAGTTGTGTAGATGATGAACACGTCTCCCCTACTCCACCATCACAGGTGCTTGCTCTAACTTGGCATTGTTATATGTGGTTGCATGTTGCGTATGATGTCTAGTTTGTATTGCTTCTAATTTTGTTGATTTGCATCTGCTTAGTTTACACATTATACTTGTGAATATGACACGTGTTCCTGTTTCTAGAACATACTAAATCTATCTATCACACCATGTTCTTACATCAAAGTACTGTTGCGTATCCTGCAACAATCACTTACCATAAGACACATTTAACCTGGTAGTGTGATATACGTTGCATCTTGGATTGTCTTCTAGCTTGTACTGCTTCTAATTTGTTGAAATGGCACTTATGACGACACACTTTTAAGAGTGATATTGGTTGCATGTTCATATGGTGCCTAGCTACTAATTTGTTGATATTGGTTGCACTGTTGTCGGTGTACTAAGACAAGGGTGACCTCGTACCCAGACTTGTGCACAGGCAGTTGTAGCCTCCCTTCCGGCAAGGGCTTGACAGAGGATAACTACAACCCAAGACTCAACACCAAGACCGTGAAGAAGACCTCAAGGCAGGTCATCGAGAAGTACTATTCTAAGTACTGAAGATCGACGTTGTTCTTGCCGGCAAGCTTCGCCCCGGCAAGGTGAAGACTAAGGCTATGGTTGCCGGAAGTCCCCTTCCGACAAGCAAGGCCCGGCAAGCTCCGTGCCAGCAGGCTTGTTCTGTCATGTTACTGCTCCACCTTACCATCGACCTGATAGGCTCGTGGGCTAGGTGTCGAGCGGGCAGGCAGTCAACATGGCCAGCCAAGGCACGTGTCAGCACGCCACACCAAGATTAACTTTAATGACACCCATCCCTAGGACGTGTCGAGATTACAGGAGGGCGCCAGGACCGGTGGTACAGATCTTTTGCCTAAGGCCTCACCTCCCCGACGTAGCACCTTACGGTGCATTAAATGCGTTTGTCTTACCCCATTGGAAGATAAACATGATTATGGTGCAAGTCACTGTTCACACACTATAATGACCATATTAGCCATTGTGGTGACCCCTTGGCCTATAAAAGGAGGCTCACGGCTACACGTAGAACGGTCGACACCCAGTTCAATTACACGCTATAGCTGCATTTTCCCGAGCACCTTGCCGGAAAACTGCGCTCCCTGTAACCAGAGTTCATATTCGATCAACCACAGAGCAAGAGTAGGGTTTTACGCTCATAGCGGCCCAAACCTGGATAATTGCCCCGTGTGTTCTTGCACTTACTAAAGACCTGCTCTTTGTCCCATTCACGTCCCCTGAGCCGAATCGCAAAGGGACTCGTTCTGTCCCATAGATAGTCATTTTCCACGACATCTTTGGCATGCCAGGCAGGGGCTGTGCGTGTCACAAATCAGTTCTTTGGTAGTGTGAGTACCAACTTCATAATCTTCATCGATGGCGCCGAAGAAGAAGAGTGGAGCCACAAAGGCTCCTACCGTGTCCAAGCAACCTTCCCAGGTGGCCGCAGGTGGCGCAGCCGGCGAGGGCGTTACGGTTGGGACAGGTGGCGCAGGAGGTGCAAGTGGTGCGGGTGCCCAGCACCCCCGCCACGATGCTGAGCCTAGCCATAGGGCCGGCGACGTCGCAGCCGGTCAACTTCCAAGACATTCTGGTGAGTGCAGTCATCATAGTAATATAATTCATACTACTGCCACCCAGAACCCAGCCGCCACAACATCCCAGAATGTAGCGGCGACGTCGAATAACGGCGCGGGGAGGCATACGCCGCGGCCATCGCAAGATGGGCATGACACGCTCCCCCACGTTGCTGGCGGTTTTAGACGACCGCAAGGCGGGATCCCCGTGCAGCAACTTTCGATTGCTCACGGAGTGCCGCCGCCACCACCACGTCCGCCTGTTGGCGAGCATGAGCCGCGGCGGCACGGACGTAATGAAGCTCCTTCTGGCTCCGCCAGGAGTCGAGCGATGCCTCGTTCTATGCTCCCAGCCATGCCGACCACGGCGGCCGAGGCCATGGCGCGGGTTCAAATACTTTTGAACTTCCTGCCAAGCCCAGACAAGATGGACAAATGGAGAGCCACCATTCAGAGCCTCATCAGTTTTGCCAATCCCGGCAAGACACAAGACGTGGGGCCCTCGCGGCGACCACCTACCATGCCGGCAGGACCCTCCGGCTACCTTGCCGGAGACGCCGCGCAGACGGTGCAGTCGCCTCGCCACCTCCCACCGTCACAGCGGCTAGCCCGCCGAACAGACGACCATGATGTGATGTCCATGGCTTCGTCAGATCCGCGGTGCCGCCAAGATCAGCACCAAGTGCTCCGCGAGCAGTCCGATGAAGACGCCCGCACGAAGATCGAGTGGCGTCGGGAAGCTCGTCGTCAATCCAGAACTACCCGACAAGTACGATGGCATGCTCAACCCAGCCGAGTTCGTTGGCATCTACACCATCGCGGTGGAGGCTCCCGGGGGACGAGACGGGAAAGTGCTTGCCAACTACTTCAGGTTGGTGCTTCGGCCCAACGTCAGGTCGTGGTTGATGAACCTGCCTGAGGGCTCCATCTCTTCTTCGGCGGATTTGTGCCATCATTTCGTTGGTGCTTAGCAGGGTGGCCACAAGCTCCCGGGTCAGCCCAGCGATTTGCAGGTGATCCCCCGAAGGCATGGAGAGAACCTCCGCAAGTACGTACAATGGTTCAGCCGTGTGCACCACAACATCCCCGACATCCATCCCACAGCTGTTGTTGCCGCGTTCCACACGAATGTGCGCAACCGCAGAATGCGGTCAGAGATGAATGTCGAGCAGATCAAGACCATCAATGATCTGTACGCCTTGGCAGATAGGTGTGCACGTGCTGAGGAATGGAGGCGACTCCACGGGGAAGATGCGGGTGCAGACGTCGATTCTGAGGACGACGACGCATCAACCCCACAGAAGAAGAACAGGAAGCGCAACGGAAAGCGCAAGAACAAGACTGTACTGGCCGTCGAGAGCTCCGGTGACACCAATGCCACCAAGAAGTCGAAGGCAGACATCCCCAGCAAGGAGGTTGCCGGGTGCGATGCTTGCCGGGAAGCTGTGGTAGGCGAGAAAGCCGGCAAGACCAGCGGGCCGTATTGCAAGATCCACCGCACCAAGGGCCACGATGTCCAACAATGCCGGCAAGTAGAGCAACTTGCCAAAAAGTAGAAGCAAGAATACGAGAAGCGAAATAAGGAGAAGGCCCAGGATGGTGCTGGTGGGTCCGACAGGCAAGACCATGGTGGCCGGGGAGGCCGCCGCGGCAAGGCCAAGCAGCCAAAAGAGAAGGCTGCTCAGGGCCAGCAAGAAGTGGATGATAGTGATGAGGAGGGAAGTGGGTCCGGCAAGGAGTTCCAAAATGCAGTAGATGCCATGTCTATTAATGGAGGCGCATCTTTGCACTCCTCGCACCGGCAACTAAAGCACTGGATCCGCGAATTCAATGCAGCAGAGCCGGTGATGGAGGCACAGAAGCCACTCAAGTGGTCGCACTCGCCCATCATCTTTAACACCGAGGACCATCCTGATCGCACCACTGCGGTCGGATGTTTGCCATTGTTGGTCTCACCAGCAATTCGCAACCTCAAGGTGACAAAGATGCTAGTTGATGGTGGGGCTGGCTTGAACTTGATCTCTCCAGATGTGATCAAGAGGTTGCAGATCCCCGACAAGGATCTCGAGGAGACGGGCAGTTTCCAAGGAATCAGTCCGGGGAGGAACAAGCCGAAGGGCCAAATCACATTGCCGGTCACGTTTGGCAGCAAGCTCAACCATCAAATGGAGAAGATTACCTTCGACGTCGTCAAGATGTCGCTGCCATACAATGGAATTCTGGGCTGCCCAGCCCTGGCAAAGTTCATGGCCGCGTCACACTATGCGTACAATGTCATCAAGATGCCAGGGCCGATGGGGGTCCTTACCATCAAGTCAAGCTACAAGGATGCAATCATCTGTACCGACAAGCTCTACCGGGAGGCGGCGGCAGCAGCTTCCATCGAGGCGCTTGCCCCAGCCGTCAAAGCTCCCGGGGAAGGAAAGAAGAAGAAGAAGACCGGCAAGACCTCTGGGAAGGACTCCGGGAAGCGCACTTCAGAGTGCAGCATGCCTGTCGAGGACGTACCAGAGAGCTCTACTGGCAACAGCAAGAGAGCCAAGGCTTCCGCATCCATGACCAAACAAGTTTCTGCAAAAGGGGATGGGACGAGTAGCACTTTTTCTGAAAGTGCCTCTCTCGACAACAAATAGGGAGTCGAGCTCATTGCCTTCCTATGGGTGAATGCCAGTGTGCTTGCCCGGCAAGCATCTGGCGTCCCTGAAGTTCTTAGGAGGGCAACTGAGCACCACCTTGTTGTCTGCCCTCATGCGAGACCCCTCAAGCAGAAGGTCAGGAAGCAAGCCTTGGTGCAGAAACAATACTCCCCACAGAACTCAAACACGGGTCACCTCGAGTCTTGGCCTTCAATGAGGAGGACCAAGATGAGCTGCGGCATGACGATGCCACGCTCCTTGACAAAGATCGTTTCCAGGCTGCTGCCCATGCTGCACGGTGCCAGCAAGCTTTGCGCCGCTGCCTTAGCCGCAAAGTGAAAGCCAGGGACCTTGAGAAAGGCGACCTTGTTCCTCATCGGATTCGATCCACGAAGGATAAAAAACAAGTTGACGCCGAAGTGGGAAGGAACTTACCGGGTAATACGAGTCACTAGGCCCAGCACAGTCCACCTAGAGACTGAAGTTGGCACTCCGGTGCTAAACTCATGAAATATTGAGCATCTTCATAAGTTTTACCCATAAGGCGCGGTTGCCGGGCTGCCCGGCAACCTCTTTTGTACAATTTTGCCGTCCAGGCATGTAATCCTTTGTACAAAGCCAAGCGCAGATCCTGTGCGAAATAAATAAAAGTTAGATGTTTCACAATTCTTTGTCAAGTACATGTATATTTATGTGATGCAGGCAGTCTTGTGTTACATTTTCCCTTGCTTAAGGTGATTAACGAACCGCCAAGGTTCCAACCTCCTCTTTTCTTTTCTTTCTTAAAAGAAGGAAGGATTCCTCGCGTACAAGTTTCCCGGGGGGAGTGATGGTATGGATACCAAAGGACGCGTTCAAGATGTCACCCTACGGCAAGAAGTACAACAAGGAATGAGCTAAGATGCAAAACTTTGAAATAAATTCTTTGTTGTAGTTGCGATTCTCCTTGAACGACTTTGGCCTTTGTATGAGAAACCTGCATGCTAAGGAACCTTGTCGTGATCGACTACACTCTTACTTTGCTTCGAGTCCTCTCGGCAACCTAAGCAGCCGCGGTGTGACCGTCAAGCGTGACTTTGCCGGCAGCGACACTTCCGGCAAGCTGCTAAGGACCCGCTCCTCAAGCACTTACGGCAAGGGTGTGCACACCGGCAAGTGTAGGGTACAAAAATCATGCAAAGACAGAATGGAATAAGGAGAACAACGCACATACATCCATCTTAAATGCAAGTTATAATACATCAAAGCCAAGTGCACTCTGACTTAAGATAAATTTGTCTTGTGCATAAACTACTTCTGCAACAAAGAACGACAAGGGAGGCTAATCCCTGTGATCACCCTCAGTCCTCGGGATCTGATTGATCTTGTCGATAAGGGGAATGATGGCCCTTTCAGCAGCTGTGGTGTACGTCCCCGGCGGCAAGGCCATGAAGGCCTTGGAGACGTCGACGTCAGGATTTCGGTAGATAATCTTGACGAGCATGTTGGAGATGACCTCGATGCAAAACTTCCGAGACTCGTTGGCAAAGCTGGAGGATCTTTTCTCATGATGTTTCTTCAGTATCTCAAGGAGTCCGTCGAAGAAGAGGGAGAGGCTGGCACTTCTAGAGTCATGATCGCCGACTGCGAAGTGATGCTCCTCCCTGTCCATGACGCTCACCTGAGCGGCGAGACGCTCGGCAACATCGACAAGGCGACCAGTCCACAGATCCACGGCTTTCTTGTGCTCCTCAAAAGAGTTCGCAGCATTGGCACGCTTAGCCTTATCTTTTTCCCAGCTCTCCAGCAGCTCCCTCTCTTTTTCCCTGCCAACTTCCCGGTCCTTCTCCGGAGTTGCGAGCCTTGAATTAAGGTCTGCCAAGGAGTTGTTGACGGTCGAGAACTCTTGGGTTTTGTTGACGAGCTCCTCTTCAAACTTCGACACTTTGGACTCCAACTCTGCCTTGGCGGCCTCAGCGCCTTCCGTGACTTTGACGGCCTCCGAGAGCTAGGTGGCGTGAGCCTGGGTTAGACTCTCGATGGCCTGGTTATGGCCCTCCTCTAGCTCTTGGGTTCGCTGCGCAAGCAGAGTCTGGATCTCCTCCTCCTTGCCACGTTGCTTGGCGGCGAGAGCCTCTTCTCGGGCGGCAAGGTCCCTTTCTTTAGCGCCAAGCTGCGCTTCGCGCTCCGCTAACCTGCCGTCCAGAGCCGTTGCCTTCTCTTTGGCAGCGTCAAGCTTCTCTTCTTGCCTCCTGAGGCCATGAAATTTGCTGTTATGCCAGGCACGGATTTCCTCCGCCTTTTTCCTCAGTTTCTGCTCGGCTTGCCGTTGGGCGTTGATACGTCTCCAACATATCTATAATTTTTGATTGTTCCATGCTGTTATATTATCAATCTTGGATGTTTTTATATACATTTACAGCAATTATATATCATTTTTTGGGACTAACCTATTAACTTAGTGCCCAGTCCCAGTTGTTGTTTTCTGCCTGTTTTTGGTTTTACAGAATATCAATACCAAATGAAGTCCAAATGCCACGAGACTTTTTGGAGATTTTTTTCTGGACAAAACAAACACAAGAAGCTTCGGGAGAAGGCCAGAAGCCCCAGGGGGAGCAGGCGCGCCCTGGTGCCTCGTGGGCCCACCTCTCCCTCTTTTGACCTAATTCCACCACTATAAATTCCCAAAAATCTGGAAACCAACAGGGGAGTCCACGAAATACTTTTTCCGCCACCACAAGTTTCTATTCTCGAGAGATCCCATCTGGAGGCCTTTTCCGGTACTCCGCCGGAGGGGGAATCGATCACGGAGGGGCTCTACATCAACCTTGCTGCCCTTCCGATGATGCGTGAGTAGTTTACCACAGACCTTCGGGTCCATAGTTAGTAGCTAGATGGCTTCTTCTCTCTTTTTGATCTTCAATACAATGTTCTCCTCGATGTTCTTGGAGTTCTATCCGATGTAATCACTATTTGCGGTGTGTTTGTTGGGATCCGATGAATTGTGAGTTTATGATCAGATTATCCATGAATATTATTTGAGTCTTCTCTGATCTCTTTTATGCATGATTATTATAGCTTCGTATTTCTTCTCCGATCTATTAATTTGGTTTGGCCAACTAGATTGATTTATCTTGCCATGGGAAGAGGTGCTTTGTAATGGGTTCGATCTTGCGGTGCTCAATCCTAGTGACAGAAAGGGACATGACACGTATGTATCGTTGCTATTAAGGGTAAAAAGATGGGGTTTATTCATGCGTGAGTTTACTTTGTCTAGATCATGTCATCTTGCATAAGGCGTTACTCCGTTCTTTATGGACTTAATACACTAGATGCATGCTGGATAGCGGTCGATGTGTGGAGTAATAGTAGTAGATGTAGGCAGGAGTCGGTCTACTTGCCTCGGACGTGATGCCTATATACATGATCATTGCCCTGGATATCGTCATGATTATTTGCTTTTCTATCAATTGCCCAACAGTAATTTGTCTACCCACCGTATGCTATTTTCTTGAGAGAAGCCTCTAGTGAAAACTATGGCCCCCGGGTCTTTCTAAGTCATATATTAAAAACCCTAAAAATACCTTGCTGCAATTTTAATTTATTTATTTTATTTTGTATTTTTGTTTCAATCAATCTATCTATCACATACAATTTAATCTTGCAACTTACCGCCGAGGGATTGACAACCCCTCGTTTGCGTTGGGTGCAAGGATTTGTTGTTTTGTGTGCAGGTGCTGCTAATGAGGTGTTGCGTGATTCTCCTACTGGATTGATAACCTTGGTTTCATAACTCAGGGAAATACTTACCTCTACTGTGCTGCATCCTCCCTTCCTCTTCGGGGAAAATACCAACGCAAGCTACAAGTAGCAGGAAGAATTTATGGCACCGTTGCCGGGGAGACATCATCAACATCTATCAAGTACCTTTGCATAAACTCTCATCTCCTTGCATTTATTTTATTTGCCTCTTCTTTTTATCTCCCCCACTTCTAAAAAGTTTTTACAAAAATATTTTCCATTTGCCTTTTTCTTGTTTGCTTGCTTGTTATCTTGTTTGCGTTGCCATGATGTCTCAAGAAAATACAAAATTGTGTGATTTTTCTAATACTAATAATAATGATTTTATTAGTACCCCAATTGCTCCTCCCATTGCTAGTGCGGAGACTTGTGATATTAATGCCGCTTTGCTAAATCTTGTTATGAAAGAACAATTTTCTAGTAGTCCTAATGAAGATGCTGCATCCCATCTAAACACTTTCGTAAAATTGTGTGATATGCAAAAGAAAAAAGATGTGGATAATGATATTGTGAAATTAAAATTATTACCATTCTCATTGCGGGATCGAGCAAAAATTTGGTTTTCATCTTTACCACGAAATAGTATCGATTCTTGGGATAGGTGTAAAGATGCTTTTATTACCAAGTATTTTCCTCCCGCGAAAATTATTTCTCTTAGAAATCAAATTATGAATTTTAAGCAACTTGATCATGAACATGTTGCCCAATCTTGGGAAAGGATGAAATTAATGATAAGAAATTGCCCTACTCATGGTTTAAATTTATGGATGATCATACAAAAAATTTATGCGGGATTAAATTTTGTCTCTAGAAATCTTTTAGATTCCACCGCGGGTGGTACTTTTATGGAAATTACTTTGGGAGAAGCTACTAAATTGCTTGATAATATTATGGCAAATTATTCACAATGGCATACTGAAAGAGTTCCTACTAGTAAAAAAGTGAATTCTGTTGAAGAAATTAATACTTTGAGTGATAAAGTTAATGCGCTTATGAAATTGGTTGCTAGCAAAAATGCTCCTATTGATCCTAATGATGTGCCTTTGTCCATTTTGATCGGACAAAATAATGATCCCGTAGATGTGAATTTTGTCTCGCGAAACAATTTTAATAATAATGCTTATAGAGGTAATTTCAACGCTAGGCCGTTCCCTGGAAATTCCTCTAATAATTATGGCAATTCCTATGGTAATCCTTATAATAATAATAATAATAATAGGATGCCCTCTGTTCTTGAAAGGAATATTAAAGAATTTATTAATGCTAAAAAAATTCAACACTATGATAGAAGAAAAATTGAGTAAACTTGATGATATGTCTAGGAGCAATGATAGAATTATTCATGATGTGGAAAATCCTAAGACTAAAATTATGCCACCCAAAATTAATATTAATGAGTCAATTAAAGCTTTATATGTCTCCATGGATGAGAGTAAGAAAAGAACTGCCATGCTAAAAGCTAAACGAGTATTTTTAGAAAAAGCGATTCCTCCCGGTTTTTATCGTAGTAATGATGAGGATCTTAAAATAATTGGTGTTGCATCTATTGATTCTTTGCTTAGCAAAATTAAACTTGATGAAAAGGGGACGGAAGAAGAGTCAACTTTAGCTAAAGAGCGTCCCCATAATTCGGAGGGTGAAAATCTTGATAAGAAAATTGCTAAAAGTGGATTTGTAGAGGTAAAAACTTTAAATAGCGATGTGCCCACTCTCTTGGATTACAAAGATTTTAATTATGATAATTGTTCCTTGATTGAGTGCATTTCTTTGTCACAATCCATGTTAAATTCACCCAACGCTTATGAGCAAAACAAGGCATTTACTAAACACATCGTAGAAGCAATGATGAAAGCGTTAGAAGAAAAGCTAGAACTAGAAATTTCAATTCCTAGAAAATTATATGATGAATGGGAACCCACCATTAAAGTTAAAATTAAAAATTATGAGTGCAATGCTTTATGTGATTTAGGTGCTAGCGTTTCCACAATTCCAAAATCTCTATGTGATGTGCTAGGTTTTACCAATATAGATGAATGTTCTCTTAATTTGCATCTTGCGGATTCCACTATTAAAAAGCCTTTGGGTAGAATTAATGATGTGCTTATTCTTGCAGATAGGAACTATGTGCCCGTTGATTTTATTGTACTTGACATTGAATGCAATCCTTCATGCCCCATAATACTTGGTAGACCATTCTTACGAACCATAGGTGTTGTTATTGACATGAAAGAAGGGAATATAAAATTTCAATTTCCATTAAAAAATGGTATGGAACATTTCCCTAGGAAGAAAATTAAAGCACCATATGAATCCATTATGAGGGCCACTTACGGAATCAACTTGAAAGATGATAATACTTGAAACTATGCATTATGCCTAGCTAGGGGCATAAAATAATGGCGCTTGTTGGGAGGCAACCCAATGAATAAAATAATTTTTTACTTTTTATTTATGTTATTATGTGTTTTCACAATTATGCTACTGTTATCATTGAGATTTTGTATTTTTAATTAGTGTTTGTGCCAAGTAAAGCCTTTAGTATGATTTGGAAGATAGTATAATTGATGTTGTTTGGAAAACAGAAAGTTTTCCGTCCAGTGCTGGAATTTTGGTTCTGTACTGGGGCTTCAGAAAAATCTGAAATTTTTACACAGTATTGGTATATGAATTTCCCACGTTTTCGTAATGTTTCAGAATTTTTGGAGTTACATAAGTATAGATTTTAAATATATTGCTACAGACTGTTCTGTTTTTGACAGATTCTGTTTTTGATGCTCTGCTTGCTTGTTTTGATGAAACTATGGATTGTATCAGGGGGTATAAGCCATGGAGAAGTTAGAATACAGTAGGTATAATGCAAAAATAAAATATGAATGGGTTTGCAACTGTACTTAAAGTGGTGATTTATTTTGTTATACTAACGGATCTCACGAAGGTTTTGTTGAGTTTTGTGTGATTGAAGTTTTCAAGTTTTGGGTGAGATCACGATGGATGAAGGAATAAGGAGTGGCAAGAGCCTAAGCTTGGGGATGCCCGAGGCACCCCAAGGTAATATTCAAGGAAGACTCAAGCGTCTAAGCTTGGGTATGCCCCGGAAGGCATCCGCTCTTTCTTCTACCAACCATCGGTAATTTTACTTGGAGCTATATTTTTATTCGTCACATGATATGTGTTTTACTTGGAGCGTCTTGTATTATATGAGTCTTTGCTTTGTTTGCTTTTTAGTTTGTCACAATCATCCTTGCTGAACACACCTACTTTGAGAGAGCCACACATTCATCATAATTTATTAGAATACTCTATGTGCTTCACTTAAATTTTTTGAGCTAGGCAGTTGCTCTAGTGCTTCACTTAAATCTTTTTTAGCACGGTGGTGGCTATATTTTGAAGAAATAAACTCTCATGCTTCACTTATTTTATTTTGAGAGTTGACAAGATTAAATTTTTGAAGAAATAAACTCTCATGCTTCACTTATATTATTTTGAGACTTTATAAGATGAAAATTTTGAAGAAATATTTGCACTCTCATGCTTCACTTAAATCTTTTTGAGAGTTGATGATAGTAATGGTAATTTGCACAAGATATGAATTTGGTCCCAAAGTAATGAATATTCAAGAGGGATATAATAAAAACTTTCATATAGATCATTGGATATGATAAGTGTGATTCCTTGCAATAGTTTTGCGATATGGAGAAGATGATATGTGAGTCAAGTTAGTGAATAATTGTGATTTAGTAAGAATATTCGTGTTAAGGTTTGTGATTCCCTATGCATGCACATTAAGTCAATAGTTATGCAACGAAATTATATCCTACTTATGGTGCATTATTCGGTGTTAGTCATGTTCAATGCATGTTTATGACCGTTTTCGTTTTTTTGGTTGGTTGCTTCTCAATCTATTTGCTAACCTTCATTTGTACTAAGCGGAAATACTGCTTGTGCATCCAAAATCCTTAAACCCAAGTTGTGCCAAATGAGTCCACTATATCTACCTATATGCGGTATTTCCGTGCCGTTCCAAGTAAATTTCCGTGTGCCAACTCTAATTTTCAAAATAATTTTCTGTTTTGTGTGCCCGTACAGCTCATGAAGCGGCAGGGGGTAGCCAATATTTTCCATGCTAGGTGTGTTATTCTCATGATGAGTGTTTATTCACTTGTCATTGCATGAGAGAGTGACTGGTAATAGGGATGCCCAGTCCCACAATGAATCAAAAATTAATAACAACAAAATTCCTTGGAAAGTGTTGGTATGGAGGGCACCCGTGGATACGGCTAGCCATGGATTGTGAAAGAATGGTGGAAAGGAAATAAACTTTACTTTCTGTTTGGGAACCGCCTATGATGTGTCTAGCATGGAAGATATTGGGAATTCTCGGTCGTTTTTCGTTGACAAGAAAAGCATGCCTCTCAAAATATTTTTATCTCTCTAATTTAAGCATTGAGCTCTGGCACATTAGAAAATCTCTGCTTCCCTCTGCGAAGGACCTTTCTATTTACTTTTATGCAATTTTTATTTTTATTTGAGTCTCCATCTTCTCTTATAAAGCACCAACTAGAGAGCACTATTGTCATACTTGTGCATTGGATGTAGCTAATATGGAGTGTGTTTAATGAATGGATCAATGATTGAGCATAATGGGCCAGGGATAACTTTCTTTAGCGTTTATATTTTGAAAGACATGATTGCTTGTTAGTATGCTTGAGTATTTATATCTTCATGTCAAATTATAAACTATTGCTTTGAATCATTCAAGTCCAATGTCCATGCTACAAAAGAAAAGAATATGTGATGAATATGATAGGCAGCATTCCACATCAAAAATTCTGTTTTTATCATTTACCTACTCGAGGATGAGTAGGAATTAATCTTGGGATTGCTGATACGTCTCCAACGTATCTATAATTTTTGATTGTTCCATGTTGTTATATTATCAATCTTGGATGTTTTTATATACATTTACAGCAATTATATATCATTTTTGGGACTAACCTATTAACTTAGTGCCCAGTGCCAGTTGCTGTTTTCTGCCTGTTTTTGGTTTTACAAAATATCAATACCAAACGAAGTCCAAATGCCACGAAACTTTTTGGAGATTTTTTTCTGGACATAACAAACACTACAAGCTTCGGGAGAAGGCCAGAAGCCCCAAGAGGTGGCCACGAGCCACTAGGGCGCGCTTGCCGCCCTGGTGCCTCGTGGGCCCACCTCTGCCTCTTTTGACCTAATTCCACCACTACAAATTCCCAAAAATCGGGAAACCAACAGGGGAGTCCACGAAATACTTTTTCTGCCGCCGCAAGTTTCTGTTCTTGAGAGATCCCATCTGGAGGCCTTTTCCGGTACTCCGCCGGAGGGGGAATGGATCATGGAGGGGCTCTGCATCAACCTTGCTGCCTTTCCGATGATGCGTGAGTAGTTTACCACAGACCTTCGGCTTCATAGTTAGTAGCTAGATGGCTTCTTCTCTCTTTTTGATCTTCAATACAATGTTCTCCTCGATGTACTTGGAGTTCTATCCGATGTAATCACTTTTTGTGGTGTATTTGTTGGGATCCGATGAATTGTGAGTTTATGATCAGATTATCCATGCATATTATTTGAGTCTTCTCTGATCTCTTTTATGCATGATTATTATAGCTTCGTATTTCTTCTCCGATCTATTGATTTGGTTTGGCCAACTAGATTGATTTATCTTGCCATGGGAAGAGGTGCTTTGTAATGGGTTCAATCTTGCGGTGCTCAATCCCAGTGATAGAAAGGGACATGACACGTATGTATCTTTGCTATTAAGGGTAAAAAGATGGGGTTTATTCATGTGTGAGTTTACTTTGTCTACATTATGTCATCTTGCTTAAGGCGTTACTCCGTTCTTTATGGACTTAATACACTAGATGCATGCTGGATAGCGGTCGATGTTTGGAGTAATAGTAGTAGATGCAGGCAGGAGTCGGTCTACTTGTCTCGGACGTGATGCCTATATACATGATCATTTCCTTGGATAACATCATGATTATTTGTTTTTCTATCAATTGCCCAACAGTAATTTGTCTACCCACCGTATGCTATTTTCTTGAGAGAAGCCTCTAGTGAAAACTATGGCCCCCGGGTCTATCTAAGTCATATATTAAAAACCCTAAAAATACCTTGCTGCAATTTTACTTTATTTATTTTATTTTGTATTTTTGTTTCAATCTATCTATCTATCACATACAATTTAATGTTGCAACTTACCGCCGAGGGGTTGACAACCCCTCGTTTGCGTTGTTGCAAGGATTTGTTGTTTTGTGTGCAGGTGCAGCTAACGAGGTGTTGCGTGATTCTCCTACTGGATTGATAACCTTGGTTTCATAACTGAGGGAAATACTTACCTTTACTGTGCTGCATCCTCCCTTCCTCTTCGAGGAAAATACCAACGCAAGCTACAAGTAGCAGGCGTGCAGTTCATCCTAGCGCCTGCCGTAGCGGTCTTGCACATCCTTGAGGTCACTAGCCATCGTCGTCAGGAAGGCAAGATCTGCAGCGTTGTCATCAGAACCATCTGACACTACGACACTGCTGGAGAGGGGTGCCAAGATCTCCGCGATGGCTTTGTCAAAAGTAGGCTCCCCAGCACCAGATGAGCTGGGGGCCTCAAACTCGTGCTGTAGACGAACAGACTCCGGGAGGCTGATCAGGGCCTGCGCCTTGGATGCGCTAGGATGGGAGACAACACTTGACTTGTTGGTGCCAGCCTCTCCCATCTCAGCGTCCGTAATGGCATGCCCAGATATGCCACCAAGGGGCTGGGCTGTTTCTTCAGGAGTTCTCCTAGCCTCCTCGGCGGCAGATGCAGCGGCCTCCATGCCGGAAATCCTGGCGGCCTCATCGGCGGCACTCTTGGCATGTCTCTCTACGGATGCCTCCTCCCTCTCCGGAGGAGTTGGCTCTGTAGGGTGAACAAGGAAGAAGGAGCAAAGGGAAGAAAAATTCGAATTTCAGATCAAGTTCAAGAAAACAAAAAGAAGAAGCATTAGAAAGAGTCAAGTATACTTGGAAAGAAGATTACCTTGACGAGCATGTGGGGGGACGCCATTCTTCCTCCGGCAACCTCGGTTGTCGGCGCCTGGTCCCCGGGAACATCGGTTGTCGGAGGGGCCTCCGCGCGGGTGAGCACTTCTTGGGGCTCCTCTGGAGGAGGGCTGCCCCTTGCCGGTGAAAGTCTTGGTGACGGCCTAGGAGTCGAGGGCACCGTCAAGAGGTCTATCCCTTGACGCCCTCCTTCCGGCTGGCTAGTTTCCAGCCCCTTGTCGGTCTCCATTGCAGAAGGTCCGACGGTGGTGCCCGCCAGCGGAAACTGCGCATATGCCTTGTGCGGGGGGCTCGAGCCGGCAACTTCAAGAGAAATTGCACCTTGGTTGGTGCCAGTTGCCGTCCCACCCTCCCGGGTAATCCTGAGCCTCTTTGTCAGTGGCACTTCGTCCCTACAAGATTAGGACAAAGAAGAAGATCGGCTCAAGCAACAGAGTCTGGACATTTAAGAAACACATGGGGATGGAGATGCTTACTCTTCGTCCTCATCAGGGTCACTCAGGACTGACAGGTCGTAATGAACTGTCTCCTCGGTCCCCGCAGTTGTGGATGACGGCAGTGGACTCCTGGGATGCTTCAGGTGGGCTGGGAGTTGCGAAGTACCCACCTCCTGCATGGTCGGCAGGATGGGTCGACGGGGGACACCAACGCGAGAAGGCAGTTGCCGGGAAGGCTGCGCCCGCGGGATTGCGGCTGCCACCTTGACGCCGGCAAGCCTTTGGCTCGCTGACTCGGTGTGCGCCTCCCCCTTCGGGTAGTCCTCTTGGCGACAGTCATTTTTCCCTTGGCAGGAGGAGGGCAAGGTGGTTCTTCTTCCTCTTCTGACTCCTCCTCACCCGAGGACCCCTTGGGTTGCTCCTCTTCTTCCTCCCCTCCTTCGGATTCCTCAGCCCGCTCCTCCTCCCCAACATGCTCTTCAGCATGCTATTGGGAGCGGCTTCCTCCACTGGCCTCTGGAGCTGCGGCCCGCTTTTTGGACTGGTCCTTGCCTGGCCAAGGACGAGTTACCTTCGTCTTCTTGGACTCGTTAGCCCTTGCCGCAAGAAACTCTTTCCGGTCATCCTTCGTCGGGTGCATCATGCCAGCCTTAGCCCCGATAGCCTCCTCTACCAAGCCGGCAAACCAGTAATCCACATCCTTCTGCTCAGGTTCCTTCCATGTGCTCAGAACCGTCTGAGCGTCATAGTTCGGCATCCATGCCAGGATAGAGGCCTTGGCGGTGTTGTTGCACAAAGGGATCACCTTCGCCGGCAAGTCGAAGTCGCAACCCTTGTTGAAAATCCGGCAGATGAGCAGATAGTGTCCCATCATCGTCAAGTTGTTGTCAGGGCCCTGGTGCAGCCGCATTGGGTCAGCAAGGCCCTGGTAATCCCACGCTTGCCGGCCTTTTCTGAGCTGCAGTGGGGCCATCCGGCGGTGAAGGAAATCTGCTCTCACCTTCTCAATCGTCAAGCCGACCCCTTTCAGAGCAAGGATTCGGCGCAGCACCACCTCCAGTTTGGCATCATTGGGGTCAACTTGGTTCCAGCTATCAGGCTTTGCAACCATCTCGGTCCTGAGATGGCAAAAGGCTGGGAAATCTTGCTGCTTCACCCAGCACCAATCAGCCCGCCACTCATCCTATCCGGAGTGAAACTCGCTGTCCAAGTAGTACTTTTTCGAATTTCCCCTTGGGGCCCAAGTGACGCTACCGGAAAGAGCGCCCTTCTGGACCCGAGGGATGAAGAAATGCTGGAACAGGGCTACATTTGGGGCTATCCCCACAAAATTCTCGCACAAGTGTGCAAAAGTTGCCAGGCAGGTGACCGCATTGGGTGTAAAATCGAGCAGCCTGAGCCCGAAGGCGTTCATCACCTCAACAAAGAAAGCAGAAAAGGGCGGACACAGACCGTAGTAGAAGTACCCGGCGAAGAAGTGGAATTGGTCACCGGTAGGAGGGAGAGATCCAGGAAGTACCACAGTGGCTTCATGATCTCGCGTCTCGCCCGCGTATACATACGCATAATCCTTCGCCAGATCATCCGCCGTAAGCGCCGGCGGGAAAGTAGCGTAGTCCTGCCGCTGTGCCGCCTTGGCAGCTTTCTTCTCACCCACCGCCAAACTTGGGGCCTTTTCGCCTCTCTTCGGCGCCATAGCGAGATGTGTGGGGGGGGGGGGAAGCTGTGTTGCCCACCGGCGGAGGCAAAAGGCGTGCTCTGCTCTTGTGCGGCGGCGGAAGCGGGGAGGCATGCTCTGTTTCTTCGCCAGATTGAAGACGACGGCGAACTGGCTAGATTGGAAAGAGCGGGGGGAGGGGTAAATGAGCAGCGCCCCTCGCGGTTTCCCTTTTTATGGGGAAGGCGCGGGGGCTGGCTCTTTCCCGTCCTACGTGGCTGCGCTTTTTCAGGCGCACCACCTCCCGCCACCGTTCTGGTCCACCTTTCCCACACCCGCATTTAATACGCATCGTGGGTGGGTATGGTAAAAGAAAAGATTATGACAGTTATCCTCTGCCACACGCCGCCTGTGCACTGTTTGGACCTAGCCCAACGACGCCTTGCATGTGCACGTGGTCCAGGCCCAGGGGGTCTTGTCGGTGTACTAAGATATGGGTGCCCTCGTACCCAGACTTGTGCACAGGCAGTTGTAGCCCCCCTTCCGACAAGGGCTTGATAGAGGATAACTACAACCCAAGACTCAACACCAAGACCGTGAAGAAGACCTCAAGGCAGGTCATCGAGAAGTACTATTCTAAGTACTGAAGATCGACGCTGTTCTTGCCAGCAAGCTTCTCCCCGGCAAGGTGAAGACTAAGGCTATGGTTGCCGGAAGTCCCCTTGTCGGCAAGCAAGGCCCGGCAAGCTCCGTGCTAGCATGCTTATTCTGTCCCGTTACCGCTCCACCTTACCATCGACCAGATAGGCTCGTGGGCTAGGTGTCAAGCAGGCAGGCAGTCAACATGGCCAGCCAAGGCATGTGTCAGCACGCCACACCAAGATTAACTTTAATGACACCCGTCCCTGGGACATGTCGAGATTACAGGAGGGCGCCAGGACCGGTGGTACAGATCTTTTGCCCAAGGCCTCACCTCCCCGACGTAGCACCTTACGGTGCATTAAATGCGTTTGTCTTACCCCGTTGGAAGATAAATGTGATGACGGTGCAAGTCACTGTTCACACTCTATAATGACCGTCTTAGCCATTGTGGTGACCCCTTGGCCTATAAAAGGAAGCCCACGGCTACAGGTAGAACGGTCGACACCCAATTCAATTACACGCTGTAGCTGCATTTTCCCGAGCACCTTGCCGGAAAACTGCGCTCCCTGTAACCAGAGTTCATATTCGATCAACCACAGAGCAGGAGTAGGGTTTTACGCTCATAGCGGCCCGAACCTGGATAAATCCCCCGTGTGTTCTTGCACTTACTAAAGACCTGCTCTTTGTCCCATGCACGTCCCCTGAGCCAAATCGCAAAGGGACTCGTTCGGTCCCATAGATAGTCGTTTTCCACGACACCTGCCAACATGGATCCAGTACAGGAATGACAAAGACGAAACCCAGTTTAACACCTTCCTTGTCCATTTATCCATAAGTAATGTTATTCATCGCAATTTGTAATATTGTCTTGCTCTGTCCCATACTTTCTAGGTTGCTCCTAATGAGACTCCCATTCTTTTTTCAACAGATGAGGTTCAAGTTGGATCCAAAAGATGATGCAACCAAACAAGCATGCACTCATGTTTTTCAGTCTGCTCTGCGACAGTATCGATCTCACCTTAGAAAAACTCACTTTGAAGGCAAGGCTAACAATGAAATCGCCCAAACATCTCCAATAGAATATATTACGGATGAAGACTGGACAACCCTTGTTAAACACTGGTCTGATCCGAAGTATCAGGTAGGGTATATGTATCTGGTCAGATCACATATTGAACTTGTATTTACGTATGTGCCTTACAAGTCTATCTTCTTCTAGGCTAACTGTTTGAAGAACAAGACCAATCGTTCTAAAGTGAAATTCCAACAGACAACAGGATCTCGTAGCTATATTGCACACTGCGAGGCTCTTGTAAATAGCTGCTATTTCCTCCTTTGTAATGCCATACTATCTTATCTATATTGACTTGTTTCGAAATACATAGGAAAGCCCGTGCGGACCAAAAAGAACCTGAACCGAATGCAGTGCAAATCTTCAAGGATTGTCACACCAGCAAGATGAAGGGCATGACTACACCAGTCCAAGCCGCTGTCGTAAGTCCTTACTCCTCATGCCTTTGAACTGCTTGTTACTGTGATGTGTTCATTTAACTGCTTGGTTTGCAGCCAATGTTAGTTACTCTGTTCACTTTTATACATAGTTGTCTTAACGTATCATTTCACCTTACACGGTTTAAAAGAAAGGAAGGATATTCTTTTGGTCTTAATCTGTAATCTAGTTGTGATGTTCATGTGTCCACACAATGATATAATAGCCTGTTTGTTTGATATCTGTTTGCCCGTGATATGAATGATGTCATACTATGTTCATCGTATTTTACACCGTGTCTCTTTATCCTTAGATAGATGTCAATAAATGTGAGGAAATAGAAAATACATTAGGCATGCTACATGCACATATGTTTCGAACATGATTTTATTATGTACTTACCACTAAAATACATGCTAAAGTATTACAGTGGTTCACCAAAATAAGTTATGTATGTCTCATTAGTAACTTCTTATCTGATACACTAATCTACAAAATTCAAACTTTCGGCAAGCTATGGAACAAATGATTGAACAGCCACAACCTCCTGAAGGTGACGAGGCTACCACAGGCACAATGTCACCTCTTGCTGCAGTGCGTCAGTATCTCTCCACTAACAGTGCAAAAAGCACCTTCCTGAGTAATTCGGGGTTGGTTGTTAAGGTAACCTCGTCTAAACCGCCTACTGAACAAAATCGTCCGGCTAGACAGAGTGATATATCTGTGCTCCAGACACAAGTCCAATCCCTAATGGAGGTCATTTCTAAAACAAGAATAGTGGTTGACAAATGTCGTCAAGATATGAATGGTTTTGAAACCAGACTATCGGACATTTGCTTCATTGTTCAAGAGGAATGGCGCAAAAAAAGGGGAAGGTCATGCTGCTCCATCAGATTCTACAGCCAAAAACATTACCACTCTGCTAAAATGATCTCTACTTCTATACATCTCATGGTGCATTTATCTGCAAGGACTGTAGACTTTTATGCCAATAGGCCTTTTGTTGTATGGCTGTAATTTATTTTGTTGTGATACAACATTTATCCTGCTGCCAAAGGCCGTAGAGATTAGCAAGCTATTTTTGTATAGTGTAGGTTTATTTTTAGTAGTGTATTCAGCATCATCGGTCTCCTTTAGGCCGAAAGCATCATAGGAGCCCAAAGGGCCAGTATTCCTCCGGCCCACAATTAGAATGGAGCTAAAAACAATTACGGGCCGTATTCCGTATTTAGCCCAGAGAAAATAACTCGGCCGAAATCAGCGTAACCTCTTCTTATTTCTGATCATTCCATTGGTAGGCCCGTGACCATAGTGGGCCATTAACAGGCCTAAACATAATATGGGCCCATTGTATTAACGGGCCGTAAACATGTCTGAATATCACCGCAGGCCTAATTTGGCCCATAAACGACACGGGCCGTTAACAGGCCAAATCACAGATTGGGCCTTAATTGGGCCAGTATATACCTAGGGCTTGTAGCAGGCCGAAAGATGATTGGGCCCAAAATGTGCCAAATAGCCCACTGGTCATTAGCAGGCCGAAATTTAGCTCAGCCCAAGGTGGCACATTTACATGGCGGATCGTTAACAGGCCGAAAGTCAGCACGGGCCGTAATTGCACTGACCTACTACACGGGCCTTAAGCAAGCCGAAAGTGCTGGCGGGCTGGATTTGTGTCATCGAGAATATGGGTCATTAAGAGGCCCGATGTGACGTCGGGCTACATATGGCCCATGGGTTGCGTCGGCCGTTAACAGGCCGAAAGTTAGCACGGGCCGAAATTGTACCAACCTACTACACGGGCCTTTAACAGGCCGAAAGTGCTGGCGGGTTGGATTTGTGTCATCGAGGATATGGGCCGTTAAGAGACCCGAAGTGACGTCGGGTTACATATGGCCCATTGGTTGCGTCGGCCGTTAACAAGCCGAAAGTTAGACCGGCCGAAAATGGCCCAGTTCCATCACGGTCTGTTTATGGGCCGAAAGTTTCATAGGGCCACTTATGGGCCCAAATGTAGTAGGACCTTAAACATGCCGGAAACACACCGGGCCGTAATTCGGCCCAAATACAAAGCGGACTGTTAACGGGCCAGAAGTAACCATGGGCCGCAATGATGAGAAATTCACAACGGGCCGGTGACGGGCCGATTTGACACTATTCAAACGGGCCTTACCTGCAAATTGGACGTGAGCAACCAGGCCGTTAATGGGCCAGCCCGCTAACTTTGACTGGGCCGGCCCTTTTAAGCTAAATGGGCCACTGTTGGGCCGTGCCACATGTCGACGTATCATAGGCATGTCTCGCCCAATGAATGCATGACATCTGTCGTAACGCCGAGCTGACATGTGGATCCGCCAGCGAATGAGAAATTTACACGTGGAAAATCGCCATTGGTCAGGGCTGTTAACGGGTTATCGAATCCAAACACGCACTCTATAGCTTAACGGCAACCCGTTACGGTGGATGCCACATGTCGGTCACCCTTGATGAAAAAACTTCTATGACGTGACATTTATCATCATGGAAGTGGACACTTCCGTGATGATAATTTCAGTATTGTCATGGAACACTTCTACGACAGCACAGGTATGACTATCTTGATTCTGTCATAAAATTGTCATGGATGTACATGCATGACAGAAAACTTGACCTACTGTGACAAAGATGTATCATCACGAAAGTGTTTTTTGTAGTGATGATTGTTATAGCTTTGTATTTCTCTCTGATCTATCGATTTGGTTTGGCCTACTAGATTGATTTATCTTGCAATGGGAGAGGTGCTTTGTGATGGGTTCAATCTTGCGGCGCTCAATCCTAGTGACAGAAAGGGACATGATACGTATTTGTATTGCTGCCATTAAGGATAAAAACATGGGGTTTAATCATATTGCTTGAGTTTACTTTGTCTACATCATGTCATCTTGCTTAAGGCGTTACTCTATTTTTATTAACTTACTACCCAAGATGCATGCTGGATAGCGGTCGATGGGTGGAGTAATAGTAGTAGATGCAGGCAGGAGTCGGTCTACTTGTCTCGGACATGATGCCTATATACATGATCATTGCCATGAATCCGTCATAATTATATGATTTTCTATCAATTGCCCAACAGTAATTTGTTTACCCACCGTATGCTATGTGTTCGAGAGAGAAGGCTCTCATGAAAACTATGGCCCCGGGGTCTACTTTTATCACATATTAAAATCCAAAAATACCTTGCTGCAATTTATTTACTTTTATTTTATTTAGTATTTTACTTTATCTATCTACAACTATCATAATTAATCCTTGCAAATAACAGCTAAGAGGATTGACAACCCTCTTATTTGCGTTGGGTGCAATTGTTTGCTTTTGTGTGTGCAGGTGCTGCTAAAGGGGTTTTGTGTGTTTCTCCTATTGGATTGATAACCTTGGTTCTTAACTGAGGGAAATACTTATCTCTACTATACTGCATCATCCTCTCCTCTTCGGGGAAATACCAACGCAGTCTACAAGTAGCAGGAAGAATTTCTAGCGTCGTTGCCGGGGAGACATCACCAAAATCTATCAAGTACCTTCACACAAACTATCATCCACTTGCATTTATTTTATTTGCCTTTTATTTGCATTTGTCTCTCGTTTTCATCTCCCCCACTTCTAAAACAATTTTAGAAAAATAAGAAATATTTCCGTTTGCTTGTTTGCTTGTTTGTTTGCTTCACCACTATGGATAGTCCTTCGCTCGTTACTATTACTGTTGAAAATGAAGTGCTTAATTTTAAGCAAAGGGGAGGGGAAAATTTAAAAGATGCCTGGTATAGGATTTGTGATGCTCAGAATAGATCAACTCGTAAGCAATCCACCACCGTTCTT
Source organism: Elymus sibiricus (assembly GCA_039707655.1). NCBI lineage: Eukaryota > Viridiplantae > Streptophyta > Magnoliopsida > Poales > Poaceae > Elymus > Elymus sibiricus. The sequence continues at coordinate 312,552,789 of CM077666.1, forward strand.
CTTCGCAATTTTTATGTGGGAATTACTACTTGGTATAGATTTGTGCTTGATACTATTACTGGAGGGAATTTCTTGATGTGTCCCTCTATGGATGCTTTCAATGCTATGGGCAATTTAGTGGGATCACCAGCTATCATTATTAATGAAACAGCATTGACTTTGGAACATGTTATGCAAAGGTTAGAAGCTATTGAAAATAAAATGCCAACTATTGAACATCTTGAGAATTTAGACAAAAAGGTCCATAATCATATCACTCAATTTGGTTCTAAGGTAGGAATTACATTGAAAACCTTGAATGAAAAGGAACCAATAATTAACGAAAGAATAGAACAAAGTCTCGCTACAATCAATAAGTTAGAGGAAGTTATTAATAATTTGGGTTCCACTTTTTCCTCCGTTAAAACTATTGATAGGACTCCTCCCAATAAAAATTGCAAGTTTATGTATGTTCCTAAGACTAAGGGTGCCACTTCTAGCAAGGTAAATGAGGATCTTAAAATGATTAGCGTGCACCCCAATTTCATTGATGTAATAAAGGAACCTATCTATAAATGTAAGATTCTTAATTTTGTGCCTAGGAGTGTTATGATAAAAAATTCCTATGTTAAATATCCTAGAAAGAGTGGGTGTGTAATTGAGGATTTGGAAACCAAGGATGCCAATACTTGAAACTATGTATTATGCCTAGCTAGGGGCATAAAACAATAGCGCTTGTTGGGAGGCAACCCAATGAATAAAATAAATTTTTGTTTTACTTTCTGTTTTTGTGTGTTTACATATTTATAGCCTCTGTTATGATTGTGTTTTTATATTATAATTAGTTTTCGTGCCAAGTAAAGCCTTTGGGATGATTTGGAAGATAGTATGATTGATGCTGTTTGAAAACAGAAATTTTTGCGTCCAGTGCTGGAATTTTGATTTTTTGCTGGAGAGTCAGACCTTCTAAATTTTTAACACAATATTGATATATGAATTGTCCACGTTGTATTAAGTTTTTAGAATTTTTGGAGTTACAGAAGGATGACGTTAATTCAGATCTTTACAGACTGTTCTGTTTTAGACAGATTCTGTTTTTGTTGCATAGTTTGCTTATTTTGATGAATCTATGGATTGTATCGGGGGGTATGAGTCATGGAGAACTTGGAGTACAGTAGCATTATGCCAATATTAAATATAAATCAATTTACAATAGTACCTAATGTTTAAGATTTATTTGTTATACTAACGGATCTCACGAGGTTTCTGTTGAGTTTTGTGTGCTGAAGTTTTCAAGTTTTGGGTGAGACTACGATGGATAAAGGAATAAGGAGTGGCAAGAGCCTAAGCTTGGGGATGCCCAAGGCACCCCAAGGTAATATTCAAGGAATACTCAAGCATTTAAGCTTGGGGATGCCCCGGATGGCATCCCCTCTTTCGTCTACAATCTATCGGTACATCACTTGGAGCTATGTTTTTATTCATCACATGATATGTGTTTTACTTGGAGCGTCTTGTGCTATAGTTTGTTTGCTTTTTTTTATTTTTAGTTTGTCACAATCATCTTTGCTGAACACACCTTTTTGAGAGGGACACACATTATTCGTGATTTGCTAGAATACTCTATGTGCTTCACTTATATCTTTTGAGCTAGGCAGTTGCTCTAGTGCTTCACTTATATCTTTTAGAGCACGGTGGTGGTTATATTTTAAAGAAATAGTTGTACTCTCATGCTTCACTTATATCTTTTTGAGAGTCTAATAAATAGCAATGGTAATATGCAAGGGTTATTAATTTGGTCCTAATATGATAGGTATTCAAGAGGGATATAATAAAAACTTTCATGTAGATCACTGAATATGATAAGTTTGATTCCTTGCAATAGTTTTGCGATATTAAGATGGTAATATGTGGGAGGTACTAGTGGATAATTATGGTTTAGTAAGAATATTGGTGTTAAGGTTTGTGATTCCCGAAGCATGCACATATGGTCTGTCGTTATGCTAAGAAGTTGGAGCATGATTTATTATTGATTGTCTACCTTATGAGTGGCAGTCGGGGACGAGCGATGGTCTTTTCCTACCAATCTAGCCCCCTAGGGGCATGCGTAGTAGTACTTTGCTTCGAGGGCTAATAAACTTTCGCAATAAGTATGTGGGTTCTTTATGACTAATGTGAGTCCATGGATGATACGCACTCTCACCTTTCCGCAATTTCCTAGCCTTTTCGATGTCGTGCATTGCCCTTTCTCACATCGAGAGTTGGTGCAAACTTCGCCGGTGCATCCAAACCCCGTGATATGATACGTTCTGTCACACATAAGCCTCCTTATATCTTCCTCAAAACAGCCACCATACCTACCTATCATGGCATTTCCATAGCCATTCCGAGATATATTGCCATGCAACTTCCACCGTTCCGTTTATATGACACACATCGTCATTGTCATATTGCTTTGCATGATCATATAGCTGACACAGTATTTGTGGCTCAGCCACCGTTCATCATTTTTTATACATGTTACGCTAGTATCATTGCACATTCTGGTACACCACCAGACGCATTCATATAGAGTCATATTTTTGTTCTAGTTTTGAGTTGTAATTTTCTTTTGAGTTGTAAGTAAATAGAAGTATGATGATCATCATTATTAGAGCATCGTCCCAGTGAGGAAAAAAAGAAAGAAAAAAGAGCCCACGAAAAAAAAGAGAAAAGAAAAAAAAAAGAGAAAAAAAGAAAGAAAAAAATTGAGCGAAAAAGAGAGAAGGGGCAGTGTTACTATCCTTTTCCATACCTGTGCTTCAAAGTAGCACCATGTTTTTCATATAGAGAGTCTCATATGTTGTCACTTTCATATACTAGTGAGAATTTTTCATTATAGAACTTGGCATGTATATTCTGATGATGGGCTTCCTCAAAGAGGTCTTCATGAGCAAGCAAGTTGGATGCACACCCACTTAGTTTTCATGTTGAGCTTTCATACACTTATAGCTCTTAGTGCATTCGTTGCATGGTAATCCCTACTCCTCGCATTGACATCAATTGATGGTCATCTCCATAGCCCGTTGATTAGCCACGTTGATGTGAGACTATCTTCTTATTTTTTGACTTCCCACCATATTCTATTCCACCCATAGTGCTATATCCATGGCTTGCGCTCATGTATTGCGTGGGGGTTGAAAAAGTTGAAGCGCGTTAAAAAGTATGAACCAATTGCTCGGCTTGTCATCGGGGTTGTGCATGATAAATATTTTGTGTTAAGAAGATGGAGCATGACAGGATTATATGATTTTTTAGGGATAACTTTCTTTAGCATTTTTATTTTGAAAGGCATGATTGTTTGTTAGTATGCCTGAGTATTGATGTCTCTATATCAAACTATAGACTATTGCTTTGAATCATCCGGATCTTATTATTCATACCGTAAGAGAGATTACATGATGAAACATGTTAGGTAGCATTCCACATCAAAAACTCTGTTTTTTATCATTTACCTACTCGAGGACGAGCAGGAATTAAGCTTGGAGATGCTTGATACGTCTCCAACGTATCTATAATTTTTTATTGTTCCATGCTATTATAGTATCAATCTTGGATGTTTATTATGTAATTATATGCCATTATATATCGTTTTTTGGGACTAACCTGTCAACCCAGTGCCCAGTGCCAGTTGATGTTTTTTGCTTGTTTTTGCCTTTTCAGAAAATCATTATCAAACAGAGTCCAAATGAAGAAAAAAATTTGGATTAATTTTTTTTTGGACCAGAAGGGACCCTTGAAGCTTCGGGAGAAGACCAGACGAGCCACGAGGGAGCGACAAGCTCGGGAGGCGCGCCCTGGGGGGTAGGGCGCGCCCCCAGGCTTGTGGGCCCCTCGTGGCATATCCTGACCTAATTCCAATGCTATAAATTCCCAAATATTACCAATATTCCAGAGAGACAGAAGAGAAAACATTTTCGCCGCCGCAAGTCTCTGTTCCTCCGCGATCCCATCTGGAGGCCTTTTTCGGTACTCTTCCGGAGGGGGAATCGATCACGGAGGGCTTCTTCATCAACCTTGCTGCCCTTCCGATGATGTGTGAGTAGTTTACCATAGACCTACGGGTCCATAGCTAGTAGCTAGATAGCTTCTTCTCTCTCTTTGATCTTTAATACCATGTTCTCCTCGATGTTCTTGGAGTTCTATCCGGTGTAATCTTCTTTTGCTGTGTGTTTGTTGGGATCCGATGACTTGTGAGTTTATGATCCGATTATTCATGAGAAATATTTGAGTCTTCTCTGAACTTTTTTATGAATGATTGTTATAGCTTTGTATTTCTCTCCGATCTATCGATTTGGTTTGGCCTTCTAGATTGATTTATCTTGCAATGGGAGAGGTGCTTTGTGATGGGTTCAATCTTGCGGTGCTCAATCCCGGTGACAGAAAGGGACATGACACGTATTTGTATTGTTGCCATTAAGGATAAAAAGATGGGGTTTAATCATATTGCTTGAGTTTACTTTGTCTACATCATGTCATCCTGCTTAAGGCGTTACTCTGTTTTTATTAACTTAATACCCTAGATGCATGCTGGATAGCGGTCGATGGGTGGAGTAATAGTAGTAGATGCAAGCAGGAGTTCGTCTACTTGTCTTGGACGTGATGCCTATATACATGATCATTGCCATGAATCCGTCATAATTATTTGCTTTTCTATCAATTGCCCAACAGTAATTTGTTGACCCACCGTATGCTATGTGTTCGAGAGAGAAGCCTCTAGTGAAAACTATGGCCCCCGGGTCTAGTTTTATCATATAATTAAATCCAAAAATACCTTGCTGCAATTTATTTACTTTTATTTTATTTAGTATTTTACTTTATCTATCTACCACTATCAGAATTAATCCTTGCAAATAACCGCTAAGAGGATTGACAACCCTCTTATTTGTGTTGGGTGCAAGTGTTTGCTTTTGTGTGTGCAGGTGCCGCTAAAGGGGTTTTGTGTGGTTCTCCTACTGGATTGATAACCTTGGTTCTTAACTGAGGGAAATACTTATCTCTACTATACTTCATCATCCTCTCCTCTTCGGGGAAATACCAACGCAGTCTACAAGTAGCACCCCCCAGGCTTGTCGCTACCTTGTGCACTTTTCGGATAGTTTATTATTTTCCTAATTTTTCATATATTCCAAAACGAACAAAAAGTGCTTTTATGGAATTTTTGGAGTCGGTTTATGATACGTCTCCATCGTATCTATAATTTTTGATTGTTTCATGTCAATATTCTCCAAGTTTCATAGACTTTTGGTAACATTTTATATTATTTTTGGAACTAACATATTGATCCAGTGCCCAGTGACAGTTCCTATTTTCTACTTGTTTTTTGTTTCGCAGAAAATCCATATCAAATTGAGTCCAAATGCGACAAAATTTTACGAAGAATTATTTTGGAATATATGTGATTTTTGGGAGGTGTAATCAACGCAAACGGAGGCCCACGGCCTTCACAAGGCAACAGGGCGCCACTGCCCCCCAAGCCGCGTGGGGTTGCCTTGTGGGCACCTCGTAAGTCGGCTGGGGTCCTTATTCGGCTGCAAGGAAGCTTATATCGAGAAAAAAATAGTGTTAAAATTTCAGCCCAATCGTAGTTACGGATCTCCGGGAATATAAGAAACAGTTTTCGGCCAGAAAACAGAGAACACGAAACAGAAGAGAAACAGAGAGAGACATCCAAGCTCGGAGGGGCTCCTGCCCTCCGAGAGCCATGGCAGCCATGGACCAGAGGGGAAACTCTCCTCCCATCTAGGGGGGAGGCCAAGGAAGAAGAAGAAGGAGTGGGGCTCTCTCCTCCTCTCTTCCGGTGGCGCCGGAGCGACGCCGGGGGAACCATCGTGACGGCGATCTACACCAACAACTTTGCCCCCGTCATCACCAACTATCTCCCCCTCTATGCAGCGGTGTAACACCTCTTCTCCCCGCTGTAATCTCTACTTAAACATGGTGCTTAATGCTACATATTATTATCCAATGATGTGTTGCCATCCTATGATGTTTGAGTAGATTCTTTTTGTCCTATGGGTTAATTGTGGTATGGTGTGATTGATATGAGTTTTATGTTGATATGGTGCTGTCCTATGGTGCCCTCCGTGTCGCCTAAGCGTCTGGGATTACCGCTGCAGGGTTTGCAATATGTTCATAATTCGCTTATAGTGGGCGGCTAGAGTGACAGAAGCTTACACCCGAGTAAGGGGGTTGTTGCGTATGGGAGTAAAGGGGACTTGTTACTTAATGCTATGGTTGGGTTTTACCTTAATGATCTTTAATAGTTACGGATGCTTGCTAGAGTTCCAATCATAAGAACATGTGATCCAAGTACGAAAAGTATGTTAGTGTATGCCTCTCCCTCATTGCATATAACAATTATCACACATGTCATATTCAATTGCCTATAGACAATCTTTCTCTTCTCGTTCTACAAAAATCTTTCTACTAAACAACTAACTTTTATTATCTTGCAAATTACTCCTAGTTTTATTACCGCTAAGTACTTCTAGTTTTATTCTTGCAAACGTATCCTTACACCTACAAAGTAGTTTTATTCTTGTTCTAGGTAAATCGAACGTTTAGTGTGCGTAGAGTTGTATCGGTGGTCGATAGAACTTGATGGGAATATTAATTCTACCTTTAGCTCCTCGTTGGCTTCGACACTCTTATTTATCAAAAAAGCTACAATTGATCCCCTATACTTATGGGTTATCAAGTCCTTTTTCTGGCGCCGTTGCCGGGGAGCAATAGCGTGGGGTTGATATTCTCGTGTGTGCTTGTTTGCTTTATCACTAAGTCGTTTTTATTTTCTGTTTTACGTTGTTTTATATTTTTAGTTATGGATATGGAACACGAAATACCAAAAAAATTAGTTGTACTTGCTACTCATGGAGATGCGGAACCTCCTAAAACCCTCGATGCTGGTTATGTGAAAAATATTAAACACTACTTTGATAATCCTGATAAATCCCCATTCAACTTGATAATGGGAGATACTTTGGATCAACGGGAATACTTTAGGGATTATCGCTTGTCTCAAAAAGGGAAACTCTTATGGGATCAAATTGATTATTTGCAATGGTATGCTTGGAATTTATGCTTAAGATATGATTATACTTGTTGCTCTAAGATGAAGGCTCCACACCTTCCCTTTTCATGTGAATTTAATGATAATGAAACCTTGGCTTCTTATGCTAATGGTGTATATGATTACTATGATGTGGAACAAATAGAAGAATTTGTTGCTTTTAAGGGTGCTTATGAAATTGAATCTTTGTTTGAAAAGTATGAAAATTATGATGATGTTGTTTATAGATCTGAAAATTATGCTATACTTAAATATTGTTATGAGAATTATAAGTACAATGCCGATATTGATGAATTTATTGAGGAAGTATCTGCTGTCCAGGAAGAGACTAATATTTTGTAGGAATCTATTGAAGAAGAAATTACTGAAACTGTGAGCTCATTAGATGAAAAAGATGACGAGGAGAGCGAAGAACAAAAGGAGGAAGAGCAGATTAGCTACCCGTGCCCACCTTCTAATGAGAGTAACTCTACAACTCATACATTGTTTAATTTCCCTTCGTGCTTACCGAAGGATGAATGCTATGATCCCTTTGATTCGTTTGAAATATCCCTTTTTGATGAAATTGATGCTTGCTTTGCTTGTGGCCATGATGACAATTTGAATGATGCTTATGGAGATGAACTTGCTATAGTTCCTTATGTTAAGAATGAAATTGTTGCTATTGCACCCACACATGATAGTCCTATTATCTTTTTGAATTTTCCTAACTACACTATATCGGAGAAGTTTGCACTTATTAAGGATTATATTGATGGGTTGCGTTTTACTATTGCACATGATGATTTTGATGGATATAATATGCATGTGCTTGCTGCTCCTAATTGCAATTATTATGAGAGAGGAACTATATCTCCACCTCTCTATGTTTCCAATACGATAAAATTGCAAGAAACTGTTTATACTATGCATTGGCCTTTACTTGATGTGCATGAATTGTTCTTTTGTGACATGCCGATGCATAGGAAGAGAGTTAGACTCCGTGGTTATGTGAAATATGTTGCATTGTGCTTACTACTATATTATAAATCATTGTTAATTAAAATTGTCTATGATATACCTTGGGATCCGGGTGGATCAATTACTTGAGCACTTTATGCCTAGCTTAATGGATTTAAAGAAAGTGCTGCCTGGGAGACAACTCGGAAGTTTTAGAGAGTCATTTTATTCTGTTGTATGCTTTTAAAAAATTTTAAAAACAAAAAAAATATAGAGGGGAATCTAAAACTTTTTCAAAAGAAAAGTGAAAGTGAGAAAGACGAGCACCGTTGAAGTGGGGGATATCCTTGAACTTTGTTCATGCCCATGGAAACTTTGTGAATCTAGAATTACAGAAACTTTTCAACAAAAATAATTATCCCCTTGTACAAATCCATTGCATTATAAAAATAATGTGCCAAGATTTACCTTTAGGGTGTTTAAATTGCTTGTTTGGTGTGTGCTATGCAAAAACAGAAACTTTGGCTGTAGTATTTGAATTTACATATTTTACTTGAGCATGAAAAAATTCTGAAATTTTTACACAGTACTGAAATGCAAATCTTTTATTTTTTCCTAACTTTTCAGAATTTTTGGAGTTACATAAGTATATGTTTCATCTGCATCTTTACAGATTGTCCTGTTTTCACAGATTGCTGTTATAGTTTCTTTATTTGCGTATGTTTGAAATCTTGTTGAGCCCCATTGACTTGGGAGCCATAGAATTGTGATAGAATACATTGGGCAATGTTTGATTATAATTATAAAATAATGTTACAGCAGGACATGATGGGATTTGATGTTATATGTACTAACCCCTCTAATAAAAAGTTCAGTTAAGTTTTGTGTGGATGAAGTGGTCGAAGATCGAGGAGGTAACGATATGAGAAGGATAAGTAGAGACAAGATTTCAAGCTTGGGGATTCCCAAGGCACCCCAAGTAAATATTCAAGGAAACTCAAGCGTCTAAGCTTGGGGATGCCCCGGAAGGCATCCCATCTTTCTTCTTCAACAATTATCGGTATGTCTCGGTTTTTGTTTTGTTCACATGATATGCATAAATTCTTGGAGCGTCTTTTGTGTTTATTTTTCCTTTTTATTTTATGCACCATGCTGGTATGATATTGCCCTTGATTTATTTATAGAATGCTCTTTGCACTTCACTTTTATCTTTTGAGTATGGCTTTATAGAGTGCTTCATGTGCTTCAATTATATCATTTGACGTTTGGATGCCTATTTCTCTACATAGGAAAATTGTTATTTATAGAATGCTCTTTTGCTTCACTTATATTTGTTAGAGCGTGGTCTTTTGTAGAAAGAATTAAACTCTCATGCTTCACTTATATCTATTTAGAGAGTCAACAGGAATTGGTCATTCACATGGTTAGTCATAAAATCCTACATAAAACTTGTAGATCACTGAATATGATATGTTTGATTCCTTGCAATAGTTTTGCGATATTGTGGTGGTAATATTGGGGCATGCTTGTAAAAGAATTAAAGGTGAGTATTAATAATGGTGTTAAGGGAAGTGAGTCTTTACGCAAGTAAATCCTCACGCATGTAAAGTGGTGGCCGCTGACATTAGTAGTGAGGTCGGAGCATGACTTATCATAGATTGAGTCTTTGTGTTGTTCGGATCGGGGGCGCGCGATGGTTAACTCCTCCCAATCTCCCCCCTAGGGGCATGCGAGTAGTACTTTACTTCGAGGGCAAGTAGGCTTTACAATAAGTATGTGAGTTCTTTATGACTAATGTGAGTCCATGGATTATACGCATGCTCACCCTTCCGCAATTTGCTAGCCTCTTCGGTACCGTGCATTGCCCTTTCTCACCTCGAGAGTTGGTGCAAACTTCGCCGGTGCATCCAAACCCCGTGATATGATGCGCTCTATCACACATAAGCCTCCTTATATCTTCCTCAAAACAGCCACCATACCTACCTATCATGGCATTTCCATAGCCATTCCGAGATATATTGCCATGCAACTTCCATCATCATCATATACATGACTTGAGCATTCATTGTCATATTGCTTTGCATGATCGTAAGATATCTAGCATGATATTTTCATGGCTTGTCCATTTTTTGATATCTTTGCTACGCTAGATCATTGCACATCCTGGTACACTGCCAGAGGCATTCATATAGAGTCATCTTGTATAGTTTTTATCGAGTTGTAATATCGAGTTCTAAGTAAATAAAAGTGTGATTATCATCATTATTAGAGCATTGTCCTAGTGAGGAAAGGATGATGGAGACCATGATTCCCCCACAAGTCGGGATGAGACTCCGGACGAAAAATAAAAAGAAAAAAAAAAGAGGCAAAAAAAAGAGCCCATCAAAAAAATTAAAAAAATGAAAACAAAATGAAGACAAAAAAATGAGAGAAAAAGAGAGAAGGGGCAATGTTAATATCCTTTTACCACACTTGTGCTTCAGAGTAGCACCATGTTTTTCATTTAGAGAGTCTCCTATTTTGTCACTTTCATATACTAGTGGGAATTTTTCATTATATAACTTGGCTTATATATTCTAATGATGGGCTTCCTCAAATGCCCGAGGTCTTCATGAGCAAGAAAGTTGGATGCACACCCACTTAGTTTTAGTTTGAGCTTTCATACACTTATAGCTCTTAGTGCATCCGTTGCATGGCAATCCCTACTCCTCACATTGATATCAAATGATGGGCATCTCCATAGCTCGTTGATTAGCCGCGTCGATGCGAGACTGTCTTCCTTTTTGACTTCCCCTTATTGATCTCTATCACCGCATTCTATTCCACCCATAGTGCTATATCCATGGCTCGCGCTCATGTATTGAGTGAAGTTGAAAATGCTGAAGCGCGTTGATACGTCTCCAACGTATCTATAATTTATGAAGTATTCATGCCATGTTTACAACAATTTTATATGGTTTTGGTATGATTTTATTAGACCTACCCGGACTAACGCTGTTTTCAACAGAACTACCATGGTGTTGTTTTTTGTGTAGAAATAAAAGTTCTCGGAATTGGCAAAAACTTTTTGGTGAATTTTTTTGGAACATAAGAGACCCCCGAAGCTTCGTGGAAGAACCAGAAGAGTCACGAGGAAGCGAAAAGCCTGCTAGGCACGCCCTGGGGGGTACGAAGGGCCTAGCGAGCTTGTTGCTCCCTCGTGGGCCCCCTTGACGTGAAACCTACGCCAAAAATTCCTATAAATACCAAAAAACCCTGAAAGAAACCTAGAACTTCCACACCGCCGCCACAAGCCTCTGTACCGAAGCGCTCTCATCCGGAGCCCTGTTCCGGTACCCTGTCGGAGGGGAAAATCATCGTCGGAGGCCATCTTCATCATCCCAGCGGTCTCCATGACAAGGAGGGAGTAGTTCACCATCGGGGCTGAGGCTATGTACCATTAGCTATGTGTTTGATCTCTCTCTCTCTCTCTCTCGTGTTCTTGATTTGGCACGATCTTGATGTACCATGAGCTTTGTTAATATAGTTGGATCATATGGCGTTTCTTCCCTCTCTATCTTCTTGTGATGAATTGAGTCTTTCCCTTTGAGGTTTCATTATTATCGGATTGAATACTTTGGATTTGAGAACACTTGATGTATGTCTTGCATGTGGATACCCGTGGTGACAATGGGGTATTCTATTGAGTCACTTGATGTATGTTTTGGTAATCAACTTGCGGATTCCCGTGACCTTGGGGTAATCTAGGCATATGGGTTGGTACACGTTTTCGTCTTATTTTCTCCGATAGAAACTTTGGGGTACTCTTTGAAGTTCTTTGTGTCGATTGAATATTATGAGTCTGAAGTTGTTTGATGCATATCGAATAATCAACTCACAGATACTTGTGGTGACATTGGAGTATCTAGGTGACATTAGAGTTGGTTGATGCGTATCATATGGTGTTATTTTAGTACGAACTCTAGGGCTGTTTGTGACACTTATAGGGATGGCTCAATAGATTGATCGGAAAAGGTAACTTTGAGGTGGTTTTGTACCCTACAACAATTTCATCTTATGTTCTCCACTAGATAAGAACTTTGGAGTGATTCTTTGTCGCACGTTGAGGGATTGTTATATGATTCAATTATGTTAGCATTGTTGAGAGATTGCACTAGTGAAAGTATAAACCCTAGGCCTTGTTTCTAAGCATTGCAATACCGTTTGTGCTCCATTTTATCACTTGCTACCTTGCTGTTTTTATATTTTCAGATTACAAAAACCTATATCTACTATCCATACTACACTTGTATCACCATCTCTTTGCCGAACTAGTGCACCTATACAATTTACCATTGTATTGGGTGTGTTGGGGACACAAGAGATTTCTTGTATTTGATTGCAGGGTTGTTTGAGAGAGACCATCTTCATCCTATGCCTCCCATGGATTGATAAACCTTAGGTCATCCACTTGAGGGAAATTTGATACTGTCCTACAAAACTCTGCACTCGGAGGCCCAACAACGTCTACAAGAATAAAGTTGCGTAGTAGACATCAAGCTCTTTTCTGGCGCCGTTGCCGGGGAGGTGAGTGCTTGAAGGTATATCTTTAGATCTTCTAATTGAATCTTTTAGTTTCTTGTTTTATCACTAGTTTGGTTTATAAAGGAAAACTACAAAAAAATGGAGTTGAGGTTGCCTCAAATGCTTTATATTTATAATGTCTTTCTTGAAAATAAGGATTCCGATAATTGTGCTCAATTGTTAGAGGAATAATTTAATAAAATGTTTAATGTGAGTCCTTTGAATGATGAGCATGATTGCAATGTTGTTAGTATGCTTTCTATTAATACCCATGATGCTAATGATATGCAAAGCCATAAGCTTGGGGATGCTATGTTTGATGAATATGATATTTTTAGCCCCCCAAGTTTTGATGAGCAAATTTATTATGATGATTGCATGCCTCCTATTTATGATGATTATATTAATGAAAGTGGGTTTGGAAGAGTGTCAACTCTAGGTACTAATGATCCCACTATTTTGGAGGGTGTTGAATCTTATGGCAATAATTATAAAAGTGGATTTGGAGAGGTCATGACTTTATTTAATGATGATTCCACTATTTTGGAAGAGGTTTCAATTGATTATGACAACAAAGTTGCTATCTATGATGATTATTGTGATGACATGTATGCTAAAAGAATAATGATAGCTATGAAACTTGTCATTATGATTTTAATTTTCAATTGGATTATGCCAATCAAGTATCTCATGATAGTTATTTTGTTGAGTTTGCTCCCACTATTACGAATGAGAAGAAAATTGCTTATGTGGAGAGTAATAAAAATTCTATGATTGTGGATCATGAAAATAATGATTTGTGTGATGGATATATTGTTGAATTTCTTCATGATGCTACTGAAAATTATTTTGAGAGAGGAATATATGCTTCTACATATCTCAATAATATCAAGTTTCCTCTCTATGTGTTGAAAGTTTTGAAGTTATACTTGTTTTGCCTTCCTATGCTAGTTAATTCTTGCTCCCTTAAATTGTTTGCTCACAAAATCCCTATGCATAGGAAGTGGGTTAGGCTTAAATGTGCTTGTCATATGCTTCATGATGCTCCCATTATGTTTCAATTCTTCACTTTTATGTGAGCATCATTGAAATCATCATGCCTAGCAAAAACGCATTAAAGAAAAGCGCTTGTTGGGAGACAACCCAATATTTACCCCTAATGTTTTTGTGTGTCCACATGATTAATCTACTGTAATAATCATGTTTTATATGTTTTCTTTAAATAATGTGCCAAGTAAAGACTTTGTGATAGTGTGGGTACTTTTTGATTTGATTCTGTGCAAAAACAGAAACTTCTGCGTCCAGTGCTGGAATTTCTATTCTGTAATGGAGCCTGAGAAAATTCTGAAATTTTTACAGTGTATTTTTTTACAAATTATTTACGTTTTCATAATTTTTCAGAATTTTTGGAGGTACATAAGTATGGTTCTTAAATCGCTCACTACATGCTGTTCTGTTTTTGATAGATTCTGTTTTCAATGCATAGTTTGCTTGTTTTATAGTTTCTATGGCTTATATTGGTCAATATAAATTGTGGAAATTATGTAATAAAGTAGGAATTATGTTATAACAATTATGAATCTTGTCTTGACAGTACCTAAGTGGATGATTTATTTTTATCATACTAACCTATCTCACAAGTTCCGTTAAGTTTTGTGTGATTGGAGTTTTCAAGCTTTGGGTGAGATATCGATATGAGGAGAATAAGAAGGTGCAAGACCTTAATCTTGGGTATTACCAAGGCACCCCAATGTAATATTCAAGGAATAATCAAGCGTCTAAGCTTGGGGATGCCCCGGAAGGCATCCCCTCTTTCGTCTTCAACATTATCGGTAACCTCACTTGGAGCTATATTTTTATTCGTCATATAATATGAGTTTTGCTTGGAGCGTCATTTTATTTTGTTGATATTTGCTTTCTGTTATCAATAATCATGTTTTGTATCTTTTAGTTCAATAAAATTCCAATTATAGCCTTTACCATGCTCAATTTGCAAGTTCATGTATTGCTGTTTGAAAACAGAAAGTTTTCTGTTATGTCCAGAATATTTCTGAATAGTCAGAACGTGATAAAAATCTGAAATTTTTACACAGTGAGAAAGCATGATTTATCTATCACGTGGTAATTTTTCAGAATTTTTGGAGTTAGGTAAGTATGAATTCTTATTCACCCTTTACAGATTGTTCTGCTTAGACAGATTTCGGTTATAGTTGCATTGTTTGCATATGTTGCTTGTTTAATGTTCCTATTTTTGGAAAGGAGTATTAAATATGCAGAGGCATTTAGTATGCAATGTTTAATTATAATTTTAGTGATTTGGTACAGTAGATAATGTTAAGGTTTTGAGTTGATTTATACTAACTCATCTCACGAGTTCTTGTTGAGTTTTGTGTGGATGAAGTTTTAAGATTTAGGAAAAGCCATGATATGAGAGGAATTAAGGAGACACAAGATCTCAAGCTTGGGGATGCCCAAGGCACCCCAAGATAACATTCCAAGAAGTCTCAAGCAACTAAGCTTGGGGATGCCCCGGTAGGTATCCCACCTTTCTTCATCAACACCTATCGGGTAGCCTAAGTTTTTACTTGTTCACATGATATGTGCTATTCTTGGAGTGTACTTTTATTTTTGTTTTGTTTGATGTTTGAATAAAATTATCAATATCTGAAATATTTATTTTGAGAGAGTCTTCACATAGCTACTTAATTGTTTAACTACTCATTGATCTTCACTTAAATCTTTTGGAGTAGTTTGTCATTTACTCTCGTGCTTCACTTATATCCTAAGAGTAAATTGTTGAATGAATTGCATATCATAAAGTTGAAATTATATGTGCTTCATATGCTTGTCCCATGGGGAGTAGTTACTTCACAAATAAGAAGTATAAGTGGTAAAATTTATTGAAAGTTAGCAAACACAGCATTGGTCACTTGAACAATTCATGAAAGAATATTGAAGGAAGAGAGATTTCACATATAAATATACTATCTTGGTCGTCTTCTATGATTGTGAGCCCCCATTAATTATTTTCAACCTTGATCAAGTAGTTGATGTTGGACAAGGAAGACAATGTAATGAGTTATGTTTGTTTATATTCACATAGAAGTTATATGTTCTTGGATCCTCTAACATGTGGTGCTTGCCCCCTATCCTTTGCTAGAAAAAAATCCGCACTAAGTAGAGATACTACTTGTGCATCCAAAAACCCTTGAACCCAGTTTCATGTCATGAGAGTCCACCATATCTACCTATGGATTGAATAAGATCCTTCAAGTAAGTTGTCATCGGTGCAAATGCAATAAAAATTGCTCCTAAATATGTATGATCTTTTATTGTAAGGGAAAATAAGCTTTGTATGAACTTGTGATGGTGAAGAAATAAAAGCGACGGACTGCATAATAAAGGTTGCTATCACAAGGGGCAATATAAAGCGACGTTCCTTTGCATTAAGAGCTTGCACATCCAAAAATAAAAAGTGCATGACAACCTCTTCTTCCCTCTGCGAATGGCCTATGTTTTACTTTATGTATTCACTTTTATGCAAGAGTCAATAGTGTTCTTCTCTATTCCGTTTTGATTTTCTCTCTTGGCAAGCATCATGTGGTGGGGAAAGATCCAGGCACATATATCCAGTTGAATATAGGTGATCGTGAGTTATTATTGTTGACATTATCCATGAGATAAATAAGTTGGGAGGCAAAACATTAAGCCCCTATCTTCCTATATGTTTGACTTAAACGGTTTGTTCAAAAAATATGCTTTGAGTGTCAGCAATCATGGAAGACTATATGATAGTTGAGTTTGTGGAATTTGCTAAATCAAAGCTCTTACATAGACCCTTCCTGAAAACAAGATGAATTGCAATTGTATGATGACTGAGGACATAGTTTGTTAGTTTTCAACAAAGTTTATGATCTATACTTTAGCATGTGAATAGCTTGCTACTTGATCATGAGAAGTTTTATGAGATGAGCTACTTTTTATGATATATAATGATGCTAGAAAAGTGATTGAAATTATCATTGATCAAACTAATGCACTATGCTAGCATTCACACTTCATAAATTATTTCTTTTATCATTTAACTACTCGAGCACGAGCAGGAATTAAGCTTGGGGATGCTGTTACATCTCCAATGTATCTATAATTTATGAAGTATTCATGCCATGTTTACAACAATTTTATATGGTTTTGGTATGATTTGATTAGAACTAACCCGGACTGACGCGTTTTCAGCAGAACTACCGTGGTGTTGTTTTTTGTGCAGAAATAAAAGTTCTCGGTATTGGCTGAAACTCTTTGGTAATTTTTTTGGAACATAAGAGACCCCCGAAGCTTCGTGGAAGGACCAGAAGAGTCGCGAGGAAGCAACAAGCCTGCTAGGCGCGCCCTGGGGGTAGGGAGGGCCTAGCAAGCTTGTCGCTCCCTCGTGGGCCCCCTTGACGAGAAACCTACGCCAAAAATTCCTATAAACCAAAAACCCCAGAAAGAAACCTAGAACTTCCACGCCGCTGCCGCAAGCCTCTGTACCGAAGCGATCTCATCCGAAGCCCTGTTCCGGCACCCTGCCGGAGGGGGAAATCATCGCCGCAGGCCATCTTCATCATCCCGACGGACTCCATGATGAGGAGGGAGTAGTTCACCCTCGGGGCTAAGGGTATGTACCAGTAGCTATGTGTTTGATCTCTCTCTCTCTCTCTCTCATGTTCTTGATTTGGCACGATCTTGATGTACTGCGAGCCTTGTTAATATAGTTGGATCATATGGTGTTTCTTCCGTGTATATCTTCTTGTGATGAATTGAGTCTTTCCCTTTGAGGTTTCATTATTATCGGATTGAATACTTTGGATTTGAGAACACTTGATGTATGTCTTGCATGTGAATACTCGTGGTGACAATGGGGTATTCTATTGAGTCACTTGATGTATGTTTTGGTAATCAACTTGCAGATTCCCGTGACCTTGGGGTAATCTAGGCATATGGGTTGGTACACGTTTTCATCTTGTTTTCTCCGATAGAAACTTTGGGGTACTCTTTGAAGTTCTTTGTGTGGATTGAATATTATGAATCTGAAGTTTTTTGATGCATATCGAATAATCAACTCACGGATACTTGTGGTGACATTGGAGTATCTAGGTGACATTAGAGTTGGTTGATGCGTATCATATGGTGTTATTTTAGTACGAACTCTAGGGTTGTTTGTGACACTTATAGGGATGGCTCAATAGATTGATCGGAAAAGATAACTTTGAGGTGGTTTCGTACCCTACAACAATTTCATCTTATGTTCTCCGCTAGATAAGAACTTTGGAGTGATTCTTTGTCGCACGTTGAGGGTTTGCTATATGATTCAATTATGTTAGCATTGTTGAGAGATTGCACTAGTGAAAGTATGAACCCTAGGCCTTGTTTCTAAGCATTGCAATACCGTTTGTGCTCCGTTTTATCACTTGCTACCTTGCTGTTTTTACATTTTCAGAATACAAAAACCTATATCTACTATCCATACAACACTTGTATCACCATCTCTTCGCCGAACTAGTGCACCTTTACAATTTACCATTGTATTGGGTGTGTTGGGGACACAAGAGATTTCTTGTATTTGATTGCAGGGTTGTTTGAGAGAGACCATCTTCATCCTTCGCCTCCCACGGATTGATAAACCTTATGTCATCCACTTGAGGGAAATTTGCTACTGTCCTACAAAACCCTGCACTTGGAGGCCCAACAACGTCTACAAGAATAAAGTTGTGTAGTAGACATCACGCGTTAAAAAGTATGATCCAATTGCTTGGTTTGGCACAGGGGTATAATACGCCTCCAATGTATCTATAATTTTTGATTGCTCCATGCTATTATAGTATCAATCTTGGATGTTTTATATGCAATTATATATCATTTTTTGGGACTAACCTATTAACCTAGTGCCCAGTGCCAGTTGTTGTTTTCTGCTTGTTTTTGATTTTTCAGGAAATCAGTACCAAACGAAGTCCAAATGGCATGAAACTTTTTGACGATTTTTTCTGGACAAAAGAGACCCTGGAAGCTTCGGGAGGATGCCAGAAGCCTCACAAGGAGGCCACAAGGCAACAGGGCGCGGCCCTAGGGGGCATGCCCTAATGCCTTGTGGGCCCCTCGTGGCTCCTTTTGACCTAATTCCACTTCTATAAATTCTCAAATATTTGAAAACCAATAGAGAGCTAGACGAGAAAACCCTACCGCCGCCGCCAGCCTCTGTTCTTCCGCGATCCCATCTGGAGGCCTTTTCCGGAACTCTGCCGGAGGGGGAATCGATCACGGAGGGCTTCTACATCAAACTTGCTGCCCTTCCGATGATGTGTGTGTAGTTTACCATAGACCTACGGGTCCATAGCTAGTAGCTTGATGGCTTCTTCTCTTTCTTTGATCTTCAATACCATGTTCTCCTCGATGTTCTTGGAGTTCTATCCGATGTAATCTTCTTTTGCGGTGTGTTTGTTGGGATCCGATGAATTGTGGGTTTATGATCAGATTATTCATGAGAAATATTTGAGTCTTTTCTAAACTCTTTGATGCATGATTGTTATAGCTTTGTATTTCTCTCCGATCTATCCGTTTGGTTTGGCCAACTAGATTGATTTATCTTGCAATGGGACAGGTGCTTTGTGATGGGTTCAATCTTGCGGTGCTCAATCCCAGTGATAGAAAGAGAATGACACGTATTTGTATTGTTGCCATTAAGGATAAAAAGATGGGGTTTAATCATATTGCTTGAGTTTACTTTGTCTACATCATGTCATCTTGCTTAAGGCGTTACTCTGTTTTATACTTAATACCCTAGATGCATGCTGGATAGCGGTCGATGGGTGGAGTAATAGTAGTAGATGCTGGCAGGAGTCGGTCTACTTGTCTCGGACGTGATTCCTATATGCATGATCATTGCCATGAATCCGTCATAACTATGCGCTTTTCTATCAATTGCCCAACAGTAATTTGTTTACCCACCGTATGTTCTGTGCTCGAGAGAGAAGTCTCTAGTAAAAACTATGGCCCCCGGGTCTACCTTTATCATATATTAAAATTCAAAAATACCTTGCTGCAATTTATTTACTTTTATTTTCTTTTGCAATTTATCTTTTTATCTATCACTATCAGAATTAAGCCTTGGAAATAACCGCTAAGGGGATTGACAACCTTCTTATTTGCGTTGGGTGCAAGTGTTTGCTTTTGTGTGTGTAGGTGCTGCTAACGAGGTTTTTTGTGGTTCTCCTACTGGATTGATAACCTTGGTTCTTAACTGAGGGAAATACTTATCTCTACTGTACTGCATCATCCTCTCCTCTTCGGGGAAATCCCAACGCAGTTCACAAGTAGCAGGAAGAATTTCTAGCGCCGTTGTCGGGGAGACATCACCAAAACTTATCAAGTACCTTCGCATAAACTATCATCCACTTGCATTTATTTTATTTGCCTTTTTATTTGCATTTGCCTCTCGTTTTCATCTCCCCCACTTCTAAAACAATTTTACAAAAACACAAAAATATTTCCGTTTGCTTGTTTGCCAGTTTGCTTGCTCGTTAGTTTGCTTGACCACTATGTCTAGCTCTTAGCTTGTTACTATTACCCTTGAAAATTAAGTGCTTAATTTTAAACAAAGGGGAGGAGAGAATTTAAAAGATGCTTGGTATAGTATTTGCGATGCTCAAAATAGATCAACTCGTAAGCAATCCACTACCGTTCTTCTTCGCAATTTTTATGTGGGAATTACTACTTGGTATAGATTTGTGCTTGATACTATTACCGGAGAGAATTTCTTGATGTGTCCCTCTATGGATGCTTTTAATGCTATGGGAAATCTAGTAGGATCACCACCTATCACTATTAATGAAACCGCTTTGACTTTGGAACATTTTATGCAAAGGTTAGAAGCTATTGAAAATGTCTACTGTTGAACATCTTGAGAATTTAGACAAAAAGGTCCATAATCACATTACTCAATTTGGTTCTAAGGTGGGAATTACATTGAAAACCTTAAAGGAAAAGGAGTCGATAATTAACGAAAGGATAGAACAAGGTCCCGCTAGAATCGATAAACTAGAGGAAATTATTAATAATTTGGGTTCCTCTTTTTCGTCCATTAAAACTATTGAT
Source organism: Elymus sibiricus (assembly GCA_039707655.1). NCBI lineage: Eukaryota > Viridiplantae > Streptophyta > Magnoliopsida > Poales > Poaceae > Elymus > Elymus sibiricus. The sequence goes on from CM077666.1 coordinate 312,573,511, forward strand.
AGGACTCCTCCCAATAAAAATTGCAAGTTCATGTGTGTTCCTAGGACTAAGGGTGCCACTTCTAGCAAGGGAAATGAGGATGTTAAAATGATTAGCGTGCACCCCAGTTTCATTGATATAATAATGGAACCTATCTACAAAAGAAAAATTCTTAATTTTGCACCTAGGAGCGTGACGATAAGAAACCCCCATGTTAGAAAGAATGGGTGTGTAATTGAGGATTTGGAAACCAAGGATGACAACACTTGAAACTATGCATTATGCCTAGCTAGGGGCATAAAACAATAGCGCTTTGTCGGTGTATAAAACATGGGTATTTTGTACCCTGACTTATGCACAGACGGTAGCAGCCTCCTTGCCGGCCAAGGCTTGCCGGAACTTGCCAAATAACAAGATTCAAGACCCAGTTGTAGAGGCTACTGAAGAGAAGTTCGAGACAAAGCATCAACAAGCACTCAACTAGTATTAAAGGTGAAGACATCTCTTGCCGGCAAGGCAGAGCCGCCAAGGCGAAGACCCAGCAAGCTCTGTGCCGGCAAGCTTTCGCCAGCTCGTCAGCGCTCCACCTCATCGGGCAGCTAGTCGCTAATCGGTGAGGTGTCAACCGCGCAGGCTGGTTGGTGAGATTTGTCGGGCACATGTCATCACATAGGGAGAAGATTTGCCTTTAATGACACCCGTCCAGAAGGCGTGTCAAACTAATAGGAGGTAGCTGGGCGAGCGGTGCATGAACCTTGCCAGAGCTCCTCCTCCACATGACACCTAACGGTGCATTTATTGTTTTTGTCCTAAACTGGCAGAGTTAGGTATGATAGCACTGTTTGCTATCTAATCAACCTGTAATTACTGTTTTGCCACTGTGGTAACACCTTGAGCTATAAAAGGAGGGCCAGGGCAACGTTTAAAGGGGGATCGCTTGATCGAAACCCTAGCACAACCTGCATGCGTAGCTGCTCCTCCCGCACTTTGCCGGAGAAAGCGCTCCTTGTACTCGTGCTCACAGCCATCCAATATATCAAAGCAGGAGTAGGGTTTTCCACCTCACGGTGGCCCGAACCTGGGTAAAATCCTCTGCGCTCTCCATTGATTCTGCTCTTTGTGCTTGCGCATTCCCTCAACTGAACCACAAAGGGGCTAGATGGCCCCATAGTTGGTCATACCCACGACATCTTTGGCGCGCCAGGTAGGGGGATCGCTTGCGCGAACCTGAATTAGTGGATTGCGCGTCAACTTCATCAACTTCATCACCGTCCTCGTCGTCATCGATGGCCCCCAAGAAGAAGGGCATCATGATGACGGCCCCTTCACACGTATCCATAGGCGGCGCAGGCGGTGCGGATACCGCGGTTGGCACGACCAGCGCAGGTGGCGCGGTCGCCATGCCCACCGTGGTCGGTGCAGGAGACGAACACACTGGAGGCGCTCGACTTCCTCGACCCTCTGGCGAACAAAGCCGAGACGGCGCGGGCGGAGCAGATGGACGTCCTCCTCCTCCTCTTTGCCGCGCCGACGGACGTAGCCACCGGAGCAGCGATGCCCGGGTCAGCGCAAGCCAAGATCCCGCCGCAGCGGCGTCCAGAGATGCTGCTTCAGGACGGACGCCGCGTCCTTCGCACATTGGGCGCAGCACGACTCCAAGCGGCGTTAATGACTCAGGGCGGCGGCGACCTCATGGCAAGACCCCTGTTGATCAAGCTCCAGATCCTCAGGCACCACCTCTGCCACGGCAGCCCGCTGTTGATCATGTGCTTCGGCAGCAAGACTGCAATGGCGCTCCTACTGGCTCTGCCAGGAGTAGAGCGACATCGCGTTCTTGGCTTCCGGCCATTCCAGCCACAGCAGCTGAGGCTATGGCACGAGCCCAGATGCTGCTGAACTTCCCTCCGGCAGCAGAGAAGATGGATGAGTGGAGAGCCACCATCCAGAGCCTGATTGGATTTGCCGAGATGAGCAAGTCACAGCAAGCAGAGCCCTCACGGCGTCCGCAAATAGCGCCAGTAGCTCCAACTGGTGGCCGCGTTGACGGCGCTGCACCAACGGTGCAATCACCTCCGCGGCAACAGTCTCAACAGCAACAATGTCGACAACCGCGGCAAGCTTAGCGATCTTTCGAGCCCGACGAGATGACGATGGTCTCTTCGGATCCATGAGCGCAGCGAGATCAGCAGCAAGTGCTACAAGACAGGTGGGTAGAGGATGCCCGTACCACCATTGAACGGCGCCGAGAGGCGCGCCGTCAATCCGACGCGCGCAACGGCCCAGTCGTTGATGAGCCTACGCCCGAGGTTGCTGGATATCTGCCTTATGAGTTTGGATGTCTAGCCTTCACTCGCGAGCTGCGGCAAGTCCGTTGGCCGTCCGTCTGAGCCTTCAAGCCAGAAGTACCAGAAAAGTACGACGACAAGCTGAACCCGGCAGAGTTTCTGGGCATCTATACGATTGCCGTGCAAGTTGCCGGGGGAAGGGATGAGAAGATTCTCGCCAACTACTTTCCATTGGTGCTAAAGCCCAACGTGAGATCTTGGCTAATGAACTTGCCGGAGAACTCCATTTCTTCATGGGTAGATCTCTGCAATGAGTTTGTTGGTGCCTTTACCGGAGGCCATAGGGCCCCTGGGCAGCCCAGCGACCTGCAAGTAATCCCACAAAGAGATGGTGAAACTTTACGCAAGTACAACCAGAGGTTCAGCCGTGTACACCGTAATATACCAGATGTGCATCCCACAGCCGTGATTGCTGCCTTTCACATGAATGTGCGCAATCGAAGGATGCGGGAGAAGATGAACGTCAAGTTGCCCAAGACCGTCAATGAGCTCTATACGTTGGCGGATAAGTGCGCACGTGATGAAGAAGGAAGGAGGCTTCCCAGGGAGGACGCTGGTGCCGAGGTAGATTCTGAGGACGATGATGCTGCCACCCCGAAGAAGAAGGGCCGAAAGCGCAACAGGAAGCGCAAGGGCAAGACTATTATGGCTGTTGAGGGCTCCGGCAACTCTGAGTCTGCCAAGAAAGCTAAGACTGAGAACTCCGGTAAGGAGGCTGCTGTATGCGCCGCTTGCCAGGAGGCGGCGGCAAATGAGAAGGCCGGCAAGTCTGGTGGGCCGTACTGCAAGATTCACTGCACCAAGGGCCATGATCTCCAAGAGTGCCGACAAGTCGAGCACCTTGTTGAGAAACAGAAGGCTGAATATGAGAAACGCGACAAAGAGAAGGGTCAAGATGGTGCCAGTGGATCCGACAAAAAGGGCCGTGGTGGTCGAGGAGGCCGTCGCGGTAAGGCCAAGCAACAGAAAGAGAAACCTGCTAGAGGCCGTGAAAAGAAAGAGGAAGATGATGGAAGTGAAGAGGAAGAGGATGACGGAGAATCCAGTGAATAGGAATTCCAGAAGGCAACTGAGGCCATGTGCGTCGATGGAGGAGCATCTTTGCACTCCTCTCGCCGCCAACTTAAGCAGTGGGCATGTGAGGTTAATGCGGCAGAACCGGCAATGGGCTCTCAGAAGCCACTCAAGTGGTCGCACACGCCTATCATTTTCGATGCCGACGATCACCCTGATCGCACAACCGCAGTCGGGTGTTTACTGTTGTTGGTTTCACCAACAATTCGCAACCTCCAAGTCACGAAAATGTTAGTTGACGATGGGGCCGGCCTAAACTTGATTTCTCCAGAAGTAATCAAAAGGCTGCAGATTCCCGACGAGGAACTCAAGAAAACAGGCACGTTTCAAGGAGTAAACCCGGGAAGAAGCCAGCCCAAGGGAAAGATCACATTGCCGGTGACGTTTGGCGGGGAATTGAACTTTGGAACGGAAAAGATTGTGTTTGACGTTGTCAAGATCCCCTTGCCGTACAATGGAATTCTTGGCTGCCCAGCCTTGGCAAAATTCATGGCAGCGTCTCACTATGCTTACAACACGTTGAAGATGCCAGGGCCAATGGGTGTTATTTCCATCAATTCTGACAAGCAAGATGCGGTTATTCGCGTCGATAAGATCTACAGAGATGCGGTTGCAGCAGAGGCCGCCAAGGCGCCAGCTCCCGCCAAGAAGAAGGAAAGGAAGCAGTCCGGCAAGACCTCTGACAAGGATTCCGGGAAGCGCACCTCTTCAGAGTGCTGCGCGCCTGTTGAAGACTTGCCGGAGTGCTCTACCGGTAAGAAATCCAAAGCTACTTCACCTGCAACCAAAAAGGTGCCGGCAAGGGAGGACGGCGCTGACGGTACCTTTACCATCAGTGCCACCCTTGACAACAAATAGGAAAGTGCGCTCATTGCCATCCTGCGGGCGAATGTCAATGTGTTCGCATGGCGACCATCTGAAATCCCCGGTGTTCCTAGGGAGGTAATTGAGCACCACCTTGCCGTCTGTCCCCACGCTCGGCCCGTCAAGCAAAAGATCAGGAAGCAAGCTTTGGAGTGGCAATAGTTCATTACCGAGGAAATCAAGAAACTTGAAGCAGCAGGCTTGGTTAGAGGTGTACTACATCCAACTTGGTTGGCAAATCCAGTTGTGGTGCGCAAAGCAAACGGAAAGTGGAGACTTTGTATTAACTACACCAATATTAACAAAGCATGTTCGAAGGATCCTTTCCCTTTGCCGCGCATTGATCAAATCGTGGACTCTACTTTGGGCTGTGATTTACTCTCCTTCCTTGATGCATATTCTGGGTACCATCAGATATTCATGGCCAAGGAGGATGAGGAGAAAACCGCATTCATTACTCCATGTGGCACATACTGCTTCGTGCGTATAACTTTCGGATTAAAGAGTGCTGGTTCAACATTTGCAAGAGTAGTCCAGATTGGTTTTGAGCCCCAGCTGCACAGAAATGTGGAAGCATATATGGATGATATAGTGGTCAAAACCAAGGACAAATCAACCCTCATTCCAGATTTAGAAGAAACATTTGCGAACTTGCGCAAGATCAATTTGAAGCTCAATCCTGAGAAGTGTGTGTTTGGCATTCCATTCGGCAAGCTTCTTGGATTCTTTGTATCTCAACGTGGAATAGAAGCAAATCCCGACAAGATCAAAGCAATTGAGCAGATTCAAGCACCAAAAAGCGTCGAGGATGTACGGCGTCTTGCCGGCTGTGTCGCTGCTTTGAGTTGGTTCGTTTCAAGGTCTGCTGAGCACGCCCTGCCGTTTTTCAAGATTTTGAAAAAGGCAGGTCCAATGAAATGGACTCCGGAAGCGGAGGCTGTGCTCCAGGATTTGAAAAGATACCTCTCCTCCGCGCCAACACTAGTTGCGCCTAAACCACAAGAGCCATTGCTGCTATATATAGAGGCAACAAATCAAGTGGCTAGTGCTGCATTAGTGGCGCGGAGGGAAGTCAATGACGAGGAAGCAGCCGTGGCAAGCCCGTCTAGCGACAAACCGGAGTCTTCTCCGGCAAGGTCTAGCGCCGACAAGTCAGAAACAGTACAAGCAAACAAGGCTAGTCAGCAAATAGTCCCGAAGAAGAAGGTGGTACAGCGGCCCGTGTATTTTGTCAGTTCCCTTCTGCAGGGGGCTAGATCAAGATACCCTGGGGTGCAGAAGTTGCTTTTTGGCCATCTTATGGCCTCAAGAAAGCTGCGTCACTATTTCCAAGCACGTGAGATCACCGTCGTCACTCGTTTTCCGTTGCAACGAATTTTGAGAAACCCGGAGGCAACTGGCATGATAGTGGAGTGGGCGTTGGAACTGTCAAGCTTTGCACTCAAGTTTGAAAGCACTTCAACCATTCAGAGCAAGGCCTTGGCGGAGTTCATTGCAGAATGGACACCAATGCAAGACGAAGAAATTCAAGAAACAGCTCTCCCCGGCAAAGAGACAGCCAAAGAATGGATCATGTACTTTGACGGTGCCTTCTCGCTGCAAGGCGCCGGTGCCGGAGTGCTACTTATCGCACCCACCGGAGAGCACCTCAAGTATGTAGTTCAAATGCACTTTCCCAGGGAGCAAGCTACAAACAACATTGTTGAGTACGAAGGGCTCCTTGCCGGTCTTAGGATCGCAGTGGACCTTGGAATCAGAAAGTTGATCATCCGTGGTGACTCACAGCTTGTTGTAAAGCAAGTGAACAAAGATTACCAGAGCCCGTTGGTGCAAGCATATGTGGAAGAAGTGAGGAAATTGGAGGAACACTTTGACGGGTTGCAAACAGAGCACATCCCTCGTGCGGAAAACAGCATTGATGATCACCTGTCAAAGTGTGCTGCTCAAAAGCTACCTGTGGAACCGGGGACTTTTGTGCTCCATTTGAATCAACTAACAGTCACTCCGTCAACGCAGGCCAGCAAAAGAAGGAAGTTGAACTCCGGCAAGTACCTTCCGGCAGAGCTCCCACAAGCCGCCGGCAAGAAGGTTGCCGGGGACAATGACACGGTTGTCAGTGAGCGGCCGCTTCGCGTAGAACCTCAGGTTCTTGCCGTTGAGGCAAGCGCTCCCGCGGCCGAAGAAATGCCTTGAGTTATTGTCGTCGAGCCGCAGGCTCCGACATGGGCACAACAGATAGTTCATTTCCTTCAAACAGGGGAACTTCCCGATAAGCAAGAAGAAGCTGAGAAAGTAGCCCGTCAGTCAAGTATGTATCAGTTTGTGGATAACACACTATACAGAAAGAGACCAAACGGTGTGAAATTGAAGTGTATTTGCCGGGAAGATGGACTAAAGCTGTTGGCAGAGATACATGGAGGCGTATGTGGCTCTCACATAGGATCAAGGGCACTTGCCGGCAAAGCTTTCTGGCAAGGCTTCTATTGGCCCACTGCCCTCCAGGATGCAACTGAGCTAGTAATAAAATGTGAAGCATGCCAGTTCCATTCAAAGAACACACATCAGCCAGCTCAAGCCCTTCAAACAATCCCTCTCTCTTGGCCTTTTTCGGTCTGGGGGCTCGATATCTTGGGCCCCTTCCCCCGTGCTACCGGGGGCTTTGAGTTCTTGTACGTCACCATCGACAAGTTCATAAAGTGACCTAAAGTGGAGCTGGTGAGGAAGTGACAGCGCAATCAGCCGTCTAGTTCTTCAAAGGATTAGTTTGTCGTTTTGGGGTCCCTAACAGGATCATCACCGATAAAGGCACACAATTCACGAGCCGCACCTTCATGCAGTATATCCAGGACCTTGGCGGCAAAATCTGTTTTGCATCTGTTGCTCACCCGAGAAGCAACGGCCAAGCGGAAGGGATGAACGCTGAAGTGCTATGTGGCCTCAAGACAAGAACCTTTGAAAGGCTGCTCAAATGTGGAAGACGCTGGATTGATGAGTTGCCGGCAGTTCTTTGGTCACTCAGGACGACACAAATCAAGCTACCGGCCAAACACCCTTCACCCTAATCTATGGTGCAGAAGCGGTGCTCCCCACAGAACTCATATACGGGTCACCTCAAGTGCTCGCTTACGATGAAACTAAGCACGAGCAGTTGTGGCAAGATGACGCAACGCTCCTTGAGGAGGATCATCTTCGGGCGGCTGTGCGAGCTGCACGCTACCAGCAAGCCTTGCGCCACTATCATAGCCGCAAAGTGCATGCCCGAAGCCTTGAGGAAGGCGACCTTGTTCTTCGGCGCGTTCAATCCGCCAAGAGATCAAACAAGTTGACGCCAAGGTGGGAAGGCCCTTATCGGGTAGTGTGAGTTACCAGACCTGGCGCAGTCCATCTGGAGAATGAAGATGGCATTCAAGTGCAAAACTCATGGAATATTGAGCATCTTCGCAAGTTCTACCCATAAGGAGCAGTTGTCGGGCCTCCCGGCAACCCCTTTTGTACAAGCTTTGTCGGCAAGACTTGTAACCCTTTGTACAAAGCCAGGCACAGATCCTGAGCATAAGTGAAATAAAGCTAAGTGTTTCGCAACTCTTCGTATATATTCATTTGTATATAGATGCATGTAATGTTGTGATTGCACTTTAGTTTGTATGATTGGCTGATGAACCGTCAAGGTTCCCAAACCACTCTTTTCTCTTCTTTCTTTTTCTTAAAGGACAGAAGAATCCCTCACGTGCAAGTTTCCCGGAGGGAGTGACGTGGGGTACCATTTAACGACGTTCAAGTATTCATTTCATGCGACAAGAGAGAAACAGTACAAGGAAAAGCTAAGTTGAAAAACTTTGAAACAATCTCCTTGTTACATTTGCAGTATCCCTTGAACGATTTTGTGTTTGTATGAAAAACCTGCACGCGAAGGAACCTTGTCATGATCATCCGCGCTCTTATTTTGTTTCGAGTCCGCTCAACAATTTAAGTAGCTGCGTTGAGAACGTCAAAGGAAAACTTGCCGGCGGCAACACTACCAGCGGGCTGCTAAGGATCCGTTCCTCAAGCGCTCGCGGCAAGTGCTGGTACCGGCAAGCTTCCGGCAAGCGTAGGGTATATAATCATGCAAGGACAAAATAATACAGGGAAAGCGACATACATTCATCCATCGGCACAAGTTATATTACATCACAAAAGCAGTGCAGATCTAACATAAGAGCAAATGTCTCTTTTACATGATAGCGCAGTGATGGATATAACGACAAGCTCAGTCCCGGCGATCTCCCTGGACCCTGGGAATTTGGAGAACCTTGTCGGCAAGAGGAGCCGCAATCTTGTCGGTAGCGGTAACGTCGGTGTTCGCCGGCAGCCTCATGAAGACCCCGGAGAGATCAAGGCTGGGATTGCGATGAGCGATTTTGAGCAGCACCCTGTATACAATTTCACCCGCAAACTTCCGGGATTCATCAGCAAATGCAGCAGACATGTCCTCGTGATACGTCTTCATGGCGTCAATAAGGCCCTCGAAGAACTTGGTCAGTCTGACGCTGGTGGCCTCCTTGTTGTTGACGGTGAAACCCCAGCTCTTCATGTCCATCACGGCGATCTAGGAAGTGATGCGATCGGCAGCATTAACAAGCCTGCCGGTCCAGAGGGAAAGGTTTTCATGCAATTGGGAATAGTTGTACTCAGCATCCTTCTTCAAGGCCTCTTCCTTCTCCAGTTTCTCCTTCAAGACTCTCTCCCTTTTCTTGGCAGATTCTGAAGTTGTTACCAAGGCGGCCAGTTGGGATTTCAGATCTCCAATTGTCTTGGCGGCGGCATCAAGATCTTGGTTCTTGGACGACAGCTACGTTTGCAAGTCCCCTAGAGTGCGAGCTGCCTTCAGCGCTTCGTCCTTGAGAGCCTCGAATTCTTTGCCGTTGCCGGCAAGGTCTTCCGTTAATTTGGCCATTTGGGACTCCAGTTCTGTCTGGGCGGAGGCGGCTGCAGCAGCTTTTTCGGAAGCCTCCTTGAGCTTGGCGGCATTCTCCAATGCCTGGGTTTCAATGGATTTCTTGTATCCATCTTCCAGCTCTTGAGTCCGTTGCTTAAGGTGTGCTTCAATTTCCTCATCCTTGCCGCGGAGTGTGGCGGCAAGGGCCTCTTCGCGGGCAGCGAGTTCCTTATCTTTGGCATCAACCTGCGCTGCGCGCTCTGTCAGCTTACCATCCAAGGTTGCCACTTCTTTCTTAGAAGCGGCAAGCTCTTCTTCCTGATCTCCGAGGACGCGAGACTGCTGGTTGTACCATGCACGCAGCTCGTTTGCCTTCCCTTTTAGCTTCTGGTCAACCAGATCCGCAGCCTTGCGCTCTTCCTGGACCCTGCTCCACCTCTGGTTGTACCTTTCTTGAACTCCTTTGAATCCGACGGCCATGATTTCCATAAAGGCAAGATCTTCGGCATTGTCAGTTGCATCAGTGGCCTCGCCAGTTCTTTGGGTCAGTGGGAGCAGAATCCGGGCTATTTCTTCATCAAAGCTTAGCCCCGCGATGCCAGATGAGCTGGGGGCTCCAGACTCATGTTGAGAAGTGATCAGCGCCAAGCTACTTGGCGGGATCTGCAAGGTTGATGCTGCTGGTTGGTTGTCGGGGTTCGGCGTGTTAGTGTAGACAAGCGCCTTATCCACATCCGTCCTGGTGGGGGCAAACGGGTTGCCGGAGGACCTCTCGAATTCTTCAGGGAGTACTCTGGTCTCCTCGGCAACTTGTACAAGATCCTCTTCAGCGGTAATCTTGGCGGCTTCATCAGCGGCGTCCTATGCGATATTGGCTACCTCCACAAGGACCTCGCCTTCTTCGGGAGAGATTGGAGTTGTGGTTGGAAGCAGGTACAAGGGCGAAATGAGATTCGAAATTGCAAGTCAAGTTCAAGAAAACAAAAAAAATTCCGTGAGAGGTATTTAAAGACAAGAGGATTACCCGTTGGCGTTTGTCGAGGAGGGACATCCCCTTACCCGGCAACTTGCGTTGCCGGCGCACGGTCATTAGCGGCTCCGCTTGTCGGGGTAGCCTCCGTGCGGGCAGGCTCGTCGATGGAGGCCCTTGTCGGGGAAGCGCTCTCCGGAATGATGGTCGACGGGGGAGCCACAGCAGGGTCCGCCTCTTGGCTTTCTTTTTCTTGGCGGGCCTCTCCCATCTCTTTGTCAGGCTCAGGGGAGGAACTTCAGTGCCGGCGCCAGTGGGCGGGATCTGCGCCACATCCTCACGCAGGGGACTGGGCTGGGGGCTGATAACAATGGTTTTAGTCGTTGCAACCCCCTGCCCAGCACTCGTCGCAGGATCTTATGCTGGTGCAAACTTGGCCCACTTCGACCGGTGCACAAGTTGTTCTGGGTCTCTGTCAAGACAGAAGGAATCAAGTAAAAATGGCAATCAGATAGAATCAAAACTTGATGGAAATAAGCGAAATTACTTACTCCTCCTCCTCCTCAGACTCGCCAAGGACGTTGAAATCATATCTCACTGGCGGAGGCGATTCTCTGGCCCTCTTGAGTGCCGGAGGAGGTGAACCCGTCGGCTGAGGGGATTCAATTTCCTCGGCAACTTCTTGTCGGGGAGACGTAGGTTGAGTTCGGGGACGCCGAGCTGATTGCCGGCGCACTTCTTCTTGGTGGCCGGACTTTGTGGTCGTCTTCTTCACCGAAGGACCAGCCCCTGGCGAAGAAATGCGCACCGGCTCTTGACTGACCGCCCTTCGAAGACGGCGTTTCTTCTTCGGGGCTTGAGGGCCTTCTTCTTCTTCAGGCTCTCCGGCAACCTCGGTCCCGGCAACCTCAGCTCCGGCAGCCTCGTCCCCGGCAGGCTCTTCTTGTTGCTCTTCGGCAACTTCTTCTTCTTGATGCTCTTCGTCATCATCTTCAGTTGCCGCGGCGCCAGAACCGCCTGCCGCACTAATTCTTGCGGCTTCCGCGGCTATACTGGCGATATACGCCAGTTCCTCCTCCTTGGTGGCTTGGACAAGATCTCTTTCTTTCCGGGTGGCCTTTTCTGTTAAATTGGAGGCCCAGTCCATTTCATTCACCAGGCTAGGCATCAGCCAATCTGCATTGACTCCGTGGGCGTTGCAATCCGGCATCATCGCCAAGGTGGAATACTTGGCGGAATTGATGTGCAGCGGGACGATCTGGCTCGGCAAGTGAAATGTGCCAGTCTTTCTGAACAACTGCTCGCAAAGTGCGGCATGCTCAAGAGTCGTCAGATTGTTGCCGGTCCCGGGATACAGCCGCATGATATCAGCGGCACTCTGATAATCCCAAGCAAATCTCTCTCTCTCTCTCTCTTCTGCAGTGGCGTGATGCGTCACCGGAGGAAATCAGCGTCAACCATTTCTACAGTCAGCTTGGCGGCCTTGAGGCGAGCGATCCTGTTCAACGCCGGGTGAAGCTTCTCGTCAGTGGCGCCAAGATCACTCCAATTCTTGCCGCGTTAAACCCTCACTGTCCACGGCAAGCAAAATTGGGGGAAATCCTTCTCCTGGATCCAACACCATTCTGCCCTCCATTCATCCCACTTGAGATGAAGCTGCCCGACAAGATACCGACCCTTGGTTTTTGCCCTGGGGATCCATGTCACGCTGCCGGAGAGCGACTTGTCTTCAATCCGAGGGACGAAGAAGTGGCGGAACAGGTCGACGTTGGGGGCAACTTCGACAAAGTACTCGCATAGATGGGCAAAAACTGCCATGCAAGTCATCGCATTTGGAGTAAAATCCAGCAGTCTGAACCCATAACTAAACATCATGGTGCTAAAGAATTCCGAGAATGGAGGAACTAGACCGCAGTAAGAATAAGCGTAGAAGAACGGATATGAATCTGATGGGATTTTGTCGCCTTCAGGAAGAACGACTGGGGCCTTGTGGTCTTTTGTGTCTCTTCCCCACATATAGGCGTACCTTTCAATCAAGGTACTGCCATCCATGGCCGACGGCAAGAAAACCAGGTTCTCTCTCCGCCACCTCTCCAGCTCCTCCAATTCCTTCTTCTTCTTCTCGACCTTGGGCTCGAGCGGCTTGGCGGGCTTCTTCCCCGCTGCGTCGGCTCTCTTGGGCGCCATCAAGGCTCGGGGAAAGGAAAGGGGTCGAGTTGAGATGCGAATCAGTGGCGGCGGTGGCGGAAGCAGTTCCGGTGAGAGGAAGAAGATGAAGCGGGGGAAAGCAGGGGTGAATGAGCAGTGGCTCCTCGCGGTTGCCTTTTTATGGGGAAGGCGCGAGGGGGCTGGCTCCTCACTGTTTACCCCAGCAATGCTTTTTACAGGCGCATCACCACGGAATAACCTCAACAGTCCACGTTCCCACATCTCGCATTTAATGCGTGGACTACACGTGCGTCAGGATAACCATCATGACGAAAATTACAGCGGCAGTTTTCCCACCGCGTGTCTGTGCATTGTTTGGGCCTAGCCCAACGACGCTTCGGACACGCGTATGGCCCAGGCCCGGGGTCTCCTGTCGGTGTATAAAACATGGGTATTTTATACCTTGACTTATGCACAGACGGTAGCAGCCTCCTTGCCGGCCAAGGCTTGCCGGAACTTGCCAAATAACAAGATTCAAGACCAAGTTGTAGAGGCTACTGGAAAGAAGTTCGAGATGAAGCATCAACAAGCACTCAACTAGTATTAAAGGTGAAGACATCTCTTGTCAGCAAGGCAGAGCCAGCAAGGCGAAGACCCGACAAGCTCTGTGCCGGCTCGTCAGCGCTCCACCTCACCGGGTAGCTAGTCGCTAATCGGTGAGGTGTCGACCGCGCAGGCTGGTTGGTGAGATTTGTCGGGCACATGTCCACACGAAGGGAGAAGATTTGCCTTTAATGACACCCGCCCAGAAGGCGTGTCAAGCTAATAGGAGGTAGCTGGGCGAGCGGTGCAGGAACCTTGTCGGAGCTCCTCCTCCACATGACACCTAACGGTGCATTTATTGTTTTTGTCCTAAACTGGCAGAGTTAGGTATGATAGCACTGTTTGCTATCTAATCAACCTGTAATTACTGTTTTCCCACTGTGGTAACCCCTTGAGCTATAAAAGGAGGGCCAGGGCAACGTTTAAAGGGGGATCGCTCGATCGAAATCCTAGCACAACCTACATGCGTAGCTGCTCCTTCCACACTTTGCCAGAGAAAGCGCTCCTTTAAAGGTCGAGCGGCTTGGCATATGCTAGATATTGCTTGTCTTGATAATTTGTTTGCTTATAAAATGCCTATGCATAGGAAGTATGTTAGACTTAAATGTGTTTTTCACATGTTTCATGATACTCTGTTCATGCTTCAATCACTATCTTTCATGTGAGCATCATTGAAATCTCAAGCCTATCTTAATGGCTACAAAGAAAGAGCTTGTTGGGAGGCAACCCAATGAATAAAATAAATTTTTGCTTTTTGTTTCTGTTCTTGTGTGTTCACACAATTTTAGCCTCTTTTATGATTGTGTTTTTATGTTTTAATTAGTCTTTATGCCAAGTAATGCCTTTTGGATTATTTGGAAGATAGTATAATTAATGCTGTTTGGAAACCAAAAGTTTTGCGTCCAGTGCTGGAATTTTAATTTTGTACTGGAGCGTCATAAAAATCTGAAATTTTTAAACAGTATTGGTATATGAATTTCCCATATTGTCCTAATTTTTCAGAATTTTTGGAGTTACATAAGTATGGCATTTAAATAGATCTTTACAGACTGTTCTGTTTTAGACAGATTCTGTTTTTGTTACATAGTTTGCTTATTTTGATGAATCTATGGTTCGTATCTGTAACATCCCGAAATTCTAAATTTTGGAATGTTATATTAATTAAATAAATATGATTGATTGTTTGTTTGATTGATTGACTGAAAGTGAGTGAAAATTGAAACTTTTTGAAAATTTAAAGAGAGGGAATGAAATGAATTTCCCAAAACTTTCACCTTGCATTTTTGAACTCAGTGAATTTAAATTCATTTCAATACAAAACCCTGGAGTGAAGATGACATGACTTCTTCCATTTAAGTGAAAAGGGTTTTGAAATAATTTGAATTCCATTTGAAAATATTTCAAATTCAGAAACTTTATGCAACTCAATGATTTTCTTGAGAGAGGATAAAATGACTTCTTCAAATTATATGAAATAAGAGTTGGAAGTTTGAAAGAAGGATTTGAAAGTGGTTTGAAATTCAAGTTCAAACCCAATTTGGAGTTATTTGGTTTTTATTCAAATTATTTTTCTCCTAAAAACAAATATATGGAAATAAGGGTAAAATGATTCCCTGCAACAGAAAAATGGAGAAAAATAAATTTGAAATTATTTTGGGTATTTTAAAATAATTGTTATTGCATTTTAAATAAAACAGTAGCACTGTTTGAATTTTGAGATTTCGTGTGAAATTTATTTAAACTTGAAAAATAGTTCATGTGTTAGGAAATCTTTTTCTGAACATTTTGGTATATAATATGCATGTGGAAATTTTTAGTTTTATTTTCCTTTCATTCCTTTTTGTTCTCTGTCTTACAAAAAAAAGAGGCCCAGCCACCAGGCCAGGCGCTAGCAGCCCGCCCAGCCGGCCATTTCGGCCCACAGCCCATCCCAGCGCTGTGCGAGCGCCGAAGCGCTACACACCGGTCGCCCGACCCTCTCACCTCTCCCTCGCACCGACTGACCGCCGGGCCCCACCCCTTCTATTACCTCTCGTGCATGCCATGCCGTGCCGGAGCACGCTCGGAGCGAGTCGAATCCTGGATCTCTCGGGATCGCGATCCCTGCCTTTCCCCTTGCACACGACCATGTCCTATAAATACCTAACACTCCCCTCGTTCGATCCCCTCCAAAAAAACCCGCAAAAACTCTCGCGCGTGCACGCACTCGCAGTTCGGATCTCCGCCACCGAAACTTCGGAGCGCCGTCGTCTCCGTCACCGGTGAGCCGCCCGAGGCCTTTCCCTTTCGCCATCCACTTCTCCTGATGCCTTGATTCTTTTTGACATGTCCGAGACTCTCCTCCTCTTCGACAGACGCCGCCACGACCTCGCGTGTCCTCGCCGGAGTGCGTCGGCCACAGGAGCTCCGACGAGCTCGCCCCGCTCTCCACCGACACCCCCAAGCCCCACCAAGACTACCTCCGGACTCTCCGCTCTCCACCGCGTCCGCCTGACCCATCCGCCACCGCCGGCGATCACCGGAGGAGCCCCACCGTCGCCACCCGACGCCGTCACCGTCGACCGCCGCCGCGGTAAGCCCAGCTCTTTCCTCCTCCATCTGATCCATATCCGACGCTCTAGATTAGATAGCGTTTTTTTTCGCACGCACACCCGCAGCCACTAGGGCACTGCCACGTGGCCGTAGCCGGCCCATAGGGTTTCTGTTTTTTTTAGTTTCTGTTTTAAAAACAGATTTAGTTCTGATTTTACGAATTCAATATCTTTTATTTTATAGATCCATATTGAGTGATTCTTTTTGCTATAGTTTCAAAATTTTGTAAAGTTTCTGATTGTGCACTTGGATTTCAAATTTGAGTATTTTAAATTTGAATTTGCTGAATTTTGTTCAAATCACTATTTTGGCCATATTTTGAGTTTTATAAAATATTTTTGATTGATTCTTTTTGCCACTGTTTTCTTATTGCTTGGCCTATCCAGTAACATTGAGTTATTTATTTTTTAGTTTATTTTAAATTAGGTTTTTAGCTAAAACAGTACTGTTTTGCTTATATGGTTGTTTTAGTCATTTAATTATTGTTCTTAATTATTTTTAGTTAGTTCTTTTTGTAGATTTTTACATGTTGTTATATGTCTCTGTTAGACTACAGTAGATAATTTTTTTATAGTAGTTAGCTACTGTTTTTGTATTTGTTTGCTTTGCTCATAGTTTTAGTTAATAGAAATAGTTTTAGTAGTTTTCAAAGTAATTCTTTTTGCCTCTTTATTATAGTTAGTTTTTGTTTCTGTCAAATAGCAATAATTTAGTTTTTATAGTTATTTAGTATTGTTTTAATGTATGCTTGGTTGTTATAGTTGTTTTAGTGTTAACTATATAGTTATGATAGTCGTTAAATTAGTTATTTTTGCTAGTTAATAATTTAGTAAATTATTTTCTGTTGTTTTATTAGAATTGCATTTTTTTACTGTAGAAAAGTTATTTAGTGTAATTTAGTGCTGTTATGAGAGTTATTGGTTGATAATGTGTGAGTTGGCTTCTCCCTTGTTTTCTTTGAAGTTTTCTTTGGAGTTCTATTTGGTTTTCTTTGACTTCCTTATTGTTTTCTTTATTGCTTTTTAATTGTTAGTATTGCTTGTTAGATGTGAGTGCTTATGTGAATACTATGATTTGATTATATAGATTTTCTCGGAGTGTCGAATAGTTTATCAAGTTTCCGAGAGCGTTGTCATCTTCTACAAGTAATACCAGGCAAGTTCACTTTGATCATATTTTCATACCTATGTTTTTATTGCCTTTAGTGTCACCATTTCACCATTTCCTCCAGTAGTATATTGAATCTTGTAGTTGAGTAGAAGCATGAGGTAGGAACCCACACCCCTGTTACCAAGCCCGGGAACGTCATTTATTTTTAATGCTACGCTTCAGTAGACGGGGATTGGTATGAGAGTTCGTGAGTGGTGTGAGAAGGAGGACTCTACGTCAATGACGACAACTTCAAGATGGCATCTTCTAGGCCTGCATCTACAAGACTTCAAGACTCGAGACAAGAATTCAATATACCTCTGGGTGGAGAATGGTTAAGAAGGGTACATATGGTGCGTCCAGTACTCAGTGATTCCGGAGAAGCGCCGTGATATCATGCGGAAAGCTCCACCCAGACTCAAAGAGACGAGAATACTTCATGCCCGGAAGCTTACCTGTACAACCGCAAGTCATTATGGGCTCTGGCTTGGTTGACCTTAGTGGTGACTCTGGCTGGGACGGTGCTAGCAGATGTAGAACTACGGTAGGATTGGATGAGCACTGGACAGTGGTCAGAGGAATTCTTCGGAAGACCATGTTTCGGTCGTCTTGTTCTCAAACACCCTGAAGTGCGAGAACGTAAAAAAAGAGGGATCGAATCTTGTGGGTAAAGTGCCCAACACTCTACAGAGTTAAAACCTAATCGATTAGCCGTGTCCCTGATTACGGATAATTTGAGCCTCTGGACTTGGATCTATCTCTGAACTCTCAACACCAGACTGATAATTTAATTGTGGGCAACTTCTAATTATTTGGGCTATCAGACATCGGTTGGCGGAACCATGTCATAGTAGATAACTCTGTAGTGAAGACTTCTGATATTCCTTTGATGTAGGAAAAATAGAACCAGCTTTTACGCAAACTCAGACATACAGCCACAAAGCCATGTTGCATATAGAATAGTTTTATCATCTGTTTCTCTTATTTGTGATCTTGCAGGTACATTCAATGTACTGACCTATACGGCTGCAACGTATCATGTTGCAGGATTATTCTACGACGAGTGAGTTTCATTGTAGGGTTACGGTCTACACTCAACTTGCCGATTGCGTTGATGGGACTCCTCACCCGTTTGTTTGTTTCCGCTGAGACTTATGAGGTATATATCAGTATTACATTATTTATACATGTGATTGCACTTTGATATATACATTGATGTACTGTGTGTGCCAGCATACTGATCCAGGGATGGCACAGATACATAGAGGCTTGACCGTTTGAGGTCGGGTCGCTACAAACTGGAAAGACCTAGGACAGGATATATCTAAAAACTTTATTTTCAAAAGGATCCTTTACTTCTCATCCTTTTCTGATTTTATCAACTAATCCCTCTTACGTCAAATAGTTAGAATACACCCCTTTCCCTTTTGACCACATGGAGAAATCAACTGAGGACCACCTCAGAGTACAAGGATTGAAGCTACAACGGTTGAAGATTCCGAAGACCCGAAGAATTTGAAGACCCTGAAGAATCCCAATATTATTATGATCTTTAGAAGACCAAACCCCTGTTGTATACTCACGTTAGATGCGATGAATTGTGAGCTGTCATTTGTGTGTGTTTTTCCAACAACCACAAATAAAACCTATTTTCAAAACTATTGTTTGTATTGTGTGAATCTCCCTCTATCCCTCTCTTGTATCTCATCCCAAAACCCTTGGACCCAATAGATGATGAATGAAGATGGACTTCTATTCTCTGGACTGATGACACAGCCGGAGGCAGAGCTATGGATTCAGAACATGGAGAATCATCTCGGAAACAACTTGGTTACAAGGAAGTATGAGGTTCAATACGCTCTTCAGTACTTTACAAAAAGTGCTGCAACATGGTGGAAAATGCATCAAGCCATACAAGGAAGTAACGGAGCAAAAACTTGGGAGGAATTAAAGGAGACTCTGTTAAGATCCCGTCTCATCCGGAAACCTTATGATAGTAAGATGAAGAAACCCGGTGCATGCAAGGCTTGCGGAGAAATAGAACACACCCATGAAGAGCACCAGGATGGATGCCCTTTTTGTGAAGAAAATCACCCAGCTGGGGAATGCCCAATTGGGCAGGTGACTTGTTTCTTGTGTGAAGGAACTGACCACTATCCGGCTCAGTTTCACATTTACCCCATGGTGCAACAAACTATCCGGAAGCAGAAAGAAGGAATGAAAGAAGCCCTCCAAGAAGGTATGGAAGTACCTGTGGTGAAGGATGTTGTGATGGACCCTAATGGAGGAAACCCAATCAAAGTTTGCACCCAGTCATGCTATGCATGTGGAGAAGAAGGACACATATCTCAGTATTGCACGAAGAAGGGAACTGAGTATCTAGGTGAGTTCCTGACAACAGAAGTGGAGTATGACCCACGGGAAATAGAGGATCTGATTGGTACGAAGAAGACCAAGAAGAGGAAAGAAAGACCTCCCCAGAACAGCCCATTTTCTGCAGAAAAGGACCTGAGTCATATCATATGTTTCAAGTGCAAGAAGTCAGGTCACTATTTCGATAGATGTCCAGAAAAGAAGCTAAAAATCCAAGGAGTCTACATAATCACAAAGAAGCCCCGAGACATGTCAGAAGTCATTTGTTTTCGCTGCAAGGAGACAGGACATTTTACCAGGGAATGTTCAGATCAGAAGAAAGCTGGAGCTAAGTACTTGAGATTTTGATATTGGTAATAAGTGTTGTAGGAAGCAATTCTATTTTCATAAGTATGATGAGTTGAGTTATGTAATGGAAGTCTCGGAGATTGTAATAATTCATGAATCAATAAAGTTGATATGTCATATGCTGAAAGGCTTTATGAAGTTGTTATGTTGTTAACATTTATCTTGGAACTGATTATGTGAGTAAACATGGATCAAAATGAGTTGTTGATGCATAAACTGGGATTTTGATAAAGTACAAGGATACAATAGAATATGGTCAATGGATAACTGATGACCCACAAGTATAGGGGATCAATCATAGTCCTTTTGATAAGTAAGAGTGTCGAACCCAACAAGGAGCAGAAGGAAATGACAAGCGATTTTCAGCAAGGTATTTTCTGCAAGCACTGAAATTATCGGTAACGAGTAGTTTGATAGAAAGATAATTTGTAACAAGTGACAAGTAGCAATAGTAACAAAGAGTGCAGCAAGGTGGCCCAATCCTTTTTATAGCAAAGGACAAGCCGGAAGGATCTCTTATAGTAAGTAAAGCGTTCTCGAGGACACATGGGAATTTCATCTAGTCACTTTCATCATGTTTGTTTGATTCGCGTTTGCTACTTTGATAATTTGATATGTGGGTGGACCGGTGCTTGGGTGTTGTTCTTACTTGAACAAGCCTCCCACTTATGATTACCCCCTCTCGCAAGCATCCGCAACTACGAAAGAAGAATTAAGATAACTCTAACCATAGCATTAAACATATGGATCCAAATCAGCCCCTTACGGAATAGCGCATAAACTAGGGTTTAAGCTTCTGTCACTCTAACAACCCATCATCTAATTACTACTCCACAATGCCTTCCCTTAGGCCCAAATATGGTGAAGTGTCATGTAGTCGACGTTCACACGACACCACTAAGGGAATCAACAACATACATATCATCAAAATATCGAACGAATACCAAATTCACATGATTACTTATGACAAGACTTCTCCCATGTCCTCAAGAACAAAAGTAACTACTCACAAATCATAATCATGTCCAAGATTAGAGGGGTATTGAATAGCATAATAGATCTGAACATATAATCTTCCACCAAATAAACCAACTAGCATCAACTACAAGATGTAATCAACACTACTAGCAGCCCACATGTACTAATCTGAGGTTTTGCGAAAAAGATTGAATACAAGAGATGAACTAGGGTTTGAGATGAGATGGTGCTGGTGAAGATTTTGATGAAGATTAGTCCTCCCACGATGAGAGGATCACTGGTGATGTCGATGGCGACGATTTCCCCCTCCCGGAGGCAAGTATCCCCGGCAGAATCTCTCCGCCGGAGAGCAAAAGTGCTCTTGCCCAAGTTCCACCTCGAGACGGCGGCGCACCGTCCCGAAAGTCTTCTCTATATTTTTTTTCTAGGGCAAATGCACTTATATACAAGAAAATGGGGGCCAGAGGCTGTCCAGGGGCCCCACGAGGTACCAGGGTGCGCCTGGGGGGGTGGCGCGCCCTGGTACCTCGTGGGCACCTGGTTGGCCCCCTCTGGTACTTCTTGCTTTCAGTATTTTTTATTTATTCCAAAATAATTCTCCGTGAAATTTCAGCTCATTTGGAGATGTGCAGAATAGGTATCTCTGACATAGCTTTTTCAGGTCCAGAATTCCAGCTGCCGGCATTCTCCCTCCTTGTGTAGATCTTGCAAATTAAGAGAGAAAAGGCAGTATAATTGCTCCAAAAAGTGTTATATTGATTAAAAACACTATAAATAACAGTAACAAAACATGATGCAAAATGGACGTATCAACTCCCCCAAGCTTAGACCTCGCTTGTCCTCAAGCGAAAGCCGATATCGATAATCTTGTCCACATGTTTAGAGAGAGATGTGTCGAGAATAACAAAATACGGACATAGTAGCATCATGATCATTATTATAACAACAATATTTATTATCATAAACTTCTCATGAGCAAGTAACAATTCATCACAACAATGGAGTATAAGGCATAAACTTTCTTGAAAACTAACAAACTATCTTAGTCAACAATGCAATTGCAATTCATCACATTTTCAGGAAGGGTCTCATGTAGGAGCTTTTCAGCAAGTCCACATACTCAACCATCATTTAGTCTTCTATGATTGCTAACACTCACGACATATATATGGAGCAAAAAGTTTCAGCCATACACATAGAAAGATAGGGGCTTGTGAGTTCGCCTCCCAACTTATTCACCTCAAGGGTGATGTCAACAATAATAATTCATGATCACTCATATCCAACTGGATATATATGCTTAGATCTTTCCCCACCACATGATGCTTACAAAAGAGAAAATAAAAAGGAAATAGAGGAGAACACTATTGACTCTTGCATAAAAAGTAAATACATAAAAGTAAAGGATAGGCCCTTCGCAGAGGGAAGCAGAGGTTGTCATGCGCTTTTTGTTGTTGGATGCAACAGCTCTTAATGCAAAGGAACGTCACTTTATATTGCCCCTTGTGATAGCAACCTTTATTATGCAGTCTGTCGCTTTTATTTCTTTACCATCACAAGTTCGTACAAAGCTTATTTCCCTTACAATAAAAGTTCAGACATATTTAGAGGCAATTTTTATTGCTTTTTGCACCGATGACAACTTACTTGAAGGATCTTATTCAATCCATAGGTAGATATAGTGGACTCTCATGACATGAAACTGGGTTTAAGGGTTTTGGATGCACAAGTAGTATCTCTACTTGGTGCGGATTTTTGGGCTAGCAAAGATATTAGGGGCTCACAATCATAAAAGATGTCCAAGATAGTATATTTGCATGTGAATCTTCTCTTCCCTATTAATTTTTTCATGAATTGCATCATTGACTAATGCTATGTTTGTTAACTTCCAATAAATTTTACCACTTATACTTTTCTTTATGTAATGTCATTACTTTCCATTGGATTAGCATATGATCTTTTTCATTATTTTTATTACTAGAATTGGAACATGAAAGTAAAGAAGCAAAAACTCAAACTACTCTTTATTATATAACTCTCAACTCTATTACATAGATAGGTAGATCACGAAGCTAACACTCAAAAATAGATCATACTAAACTTTCATTCAACTAGATCATGAAATAACTAAGGATCCAACTAAAAATAGGTAAAGATAATAAAAGTGATGGTGATACGATACCGGGGCACCTCCCCCAAGCTTGGCATAAGCCAAGGGGAGTGCCCATACCCATGTGCTCAAGTCTCCTTCTTCGGTGATGGTGGTGATGATGTGGTGAGGATGAAATTTTCCTCCCTCAAATCATCGACTTCTTGCTCCAGCTTCAATACCTTTTTACATATTGCCTCCTTGCTTTCCTGCAGAAAATGGGCCGGGATAAATTGGATCTTAGACTTGTTTACTGTGTTTGGGAGGCTCGACTTCTTGAACTCCACATGCATATCTCCAGGTTGAGGTAGAGGGGCATCTTCTTCATCCGAGCTCGCGTCTTCCGTCCCCTTTATGTTGGCATCTTGTTCCTCCTCCTCGGACCATCCATAGGGGTCTATATCCCCATAGGTCTTTGGATTTGCAACATAGTGTGATACAAAGCTCTCTCCATCCGAGTCTTGAGACGACATACTTTCGGATCTGTCAGAAAAATAGCACGAAACAACAACAGAGGAGATTTCTGTGATACGGTGGTCAAAACGTCCGGGAGTATATATAAAGATTTTTTATCTTGCAAAACAAGTAATCCAGAAGAAAACGGAGTTGGGAAGGCTCACGTGGGGCCCACGAGCCACCAGGGCGCGCCTGGGGGGGTGGCGCGCCCTGGTGCCTCGTGGGCACCAGGTGGGTCCCCTCGGTTATTTCTTATTTTTGTATTTTTTCTAATATTCCAAAACTGACAGAAAATATTTTTATGGAATTTTTGGAGTCGGTTTACTTACCGTATCACATACCTGTGCCTTTTCAGGGTTCTGGAGCGTTCCGGGAGGTCTCTCTTATGTATTCCTCCGGTGTAATTGTTTCAATAATATTAGTTTCAACATTAATGGGAGTACCTGAAATATAGTGCTTAATTCTTTGCCCATTCACCACTCTCGGATTAGTGCTTTCGGAGTTATTTATTTTGATGGCTCCGGAGCGATAAACTTCTTCGATGATATACGGTCCTTCCCATTTAGAGAGAAGTTTTCCTGCAAAGAATCTCAAACGAGAATTATACAATAGAACTTGCTCACCTACTTTAAATTCCCATTTTTGAATTCTTCTATCATGCCATCTTTTAACTTTTTCTTTAAATAATTTGGCATTTTCATAAGCTTGGGTTCTCCATTCATCTAATGAGCTAATATCAAACAACCTCTTTTCACCAGCAAGTTTAAAATCATAATTTAGTTCTTTAATTGCCCAATATGATTTATGTTCTAACTCAAGAGGTAAATGACATGCTTTTCCATAAACCATTTTATAAGGAGACATACCCATAGGATTTTTATAAGCAATTATATATGCCCATAATGCATCGTCAAGTTTCTTAGACCAATTCTTTCTAGATCTATTGACGGTTTTTTGCAAAATTAATTTTATTTCTCTATTGCTCAATTCAACTTGACCACTAGTTTGAGGGTGATAGGGAGATGCAATTCTATGGTTGACATCATATTTAGCAAAAAATTTATGGAATTCACCATGAATAAAATGTGAACCACCATGAGTCATCAAATATCTAGGGACTCCAAACCTCGGGAAAATAACTTCTTTAAGCATTTTAATAGAAGTGTTATGATCAGCACTACTGGTTGGAATAGATTTACCCACTTAGTAACGTAATCAACAGCAACTAAAATATGAGTATACCCATTGGATTTAGGAAAGGGTCCCATATAATCAAATCCCCAAACATCAAATGGTTCAACAGCAAGTGAATAATTCATAGGCATTTCCTGACGTCTACCAACATTACCAATTCTTTGACATTCATCACAAGATAAGACAAACTTACGAGCATCCTTGAAAAGAGTAGGCCAATAAAAACCAGATTGCAATACCTTGTGTGCAGTTCTGTCTCCCGCATGGTGTCCTCCGTAAGCCTCGGAATGACACTTCCGTAGGATTTGTTCCTGTTCATGCTCAGGTATACAACGTCTAATAATACCATCTACCCCTTCTTAATAAAGATGTGGGTCATCCCAGAAGTAATGTCTTAAATCAAAGAAGAACTTTTTCTTTTGTTGG
Organism: Elymus sibiricus; assembly: GCA_039707655.1. Taxonomy (NCBI): domain Eukaryota; kingdom Viridiplantae; phylum Streptophyta; class Magnoliopsida; order Poales; family Poaceae; genus Elymus; species Elymus sibiricus. The sequence continues at coordinate 312,598,077 of CM077666.1, forward strand.
TACGTGAAACTAGGTGGTATGTATTTAGCAACAATGTAATTAGCATAGTCCGCATAACATGGAGTAGTACGAGAAGCATTTATGACAGCTAATTGTTCATCAGGAAAATCATCATTAATAGGAAGTGGGTCATCAAGAACATTTTCCATCCTAGACAAATTATCTACTACAGGATTCTCAGCCCCCTTTCTATCAATAATATGCAAGTCAAATTCTTGTAGCAATAGAACCCACCTAATGAGTCTAGGTTTAGCATCTTTCTTTTCCATAAGATATTTAATAGCAGCATGATTGGTGTGCACAGTTACTTTAGAATCAACTATGTAAGATCTGAATTTGTCACATGCAAACACAATTGCTAGAAATTATTTTTCAGTAGTAGCATAATTTCTTTGGGCACTGTCTATAGTTTTACTAGCATAATGGATAAAATTTAATTTCTTATCGACTCTCTGTCCTAGAACAGCACCAACAGCATAATCACTAGCATCACACATAATTTTAAAAGGAAAGTTCCAATCAGGTGGTTGGACAATAGGTGCAGTGGTTAAGGCTTTCTTAAGTGTTTCAAAGGCTTCTAGACAATCATCATCAAAAACAAATGGAACATCTTTTTGCAAAAGATTGGTAAGAGGCCTAGAAATTTTAGGGAAGTCTTTAATAAATCTCCTATAGAAACCAGCATGACCAAGGAAACTTCTTATACCTTTAATATCTTTAGGACAAGGAATTTTCTCAATAGCATCAACCTTAGCTTTATCAACTTCAATACCTCTTTCAGAAATTTTATGCCCCAAGACAATGCCTTCATTCACCATAAAGTGGCACTTCTCCCAATTCAAGACAAGATTAGTTTCTTCACATATCTGCAAAACTCGATCAAGGTTGCTTAAACAATCATCAAAAGAAGTTCCATAAATGGAGAAATCAGCCATGAACACCTCAACAAGCTTTTCACAAAAGTCAGAGAATATAGCAGTCGTACATGTTTGAAAGGTAGCAGGTGCATTGCATAAACCAAAAGGCATACGTCTATAAGCATAAGTTCCAAAAGGACAAGTGAAGGTGGTTTTCTCTTGATCGGGTTGTGATACAGGTATTTGAGAAAAACCAAAATAACCATCTAGAAAACAAAAGTGTGTATGCTTAGACAATCTTTCTAACATTTGATCAATAAAAGGTAAAGGGTAACGATCTTTTCTAGTAGCTTTGTTTAATTTTCTAAAATCAATTACCATCCTATAATCAGTTACAATTCTTTGTGGAATGAGTTCATTTTTATCATTAGGGACAACGGTAATACCTCCTTTCTTAGGGACACAATGAACAGGACTTACCCATCTACTATCAGCTATGGGATAGATTATACCTGCTTCTAGAAGTTTTAATATTTCAGTTCTTACCACCACTTTCATCTTAGGATTTAATCGCCGTTGGTGGTCGACAACTGGTTTAGCATCAGGCTCCATATTAATTTTGTGCTGACATAGAGTGGGACTAATGCCCTTAAGATCATCAAGAGTATATCCAATAGCAGCACGGTGCTTCCTTAGAGTTTTTAGTAATCTCTTTTCTTCATGAGCTGAAAGGTTAGCACTAATAATAACAGGATATATCTTCTTTTCAGCAAGATAAGCATATTTCAATGTATCGGGCAGTTGCTTCAATTCAAATACAGGATCACCTTTAGGCAAAGGAGGGCCTCCAAGAGTTTCAATATGCAAATTATGTTTAAGGATAGGTGGTTGATCAAAGAACATCCTATCTATTTCATTTCTTTCATTCATATGCATATCGTTTTCATGGTCTAGCAAATATTGTTCTAATGGATCAGTAGGAGGTACGGCAATAGAAGCAAGACCAATAATTTTATCTTTACTAGGCAATTCTTTATCATGAGGTTGTCTACGAAACTTGGAGAAATTAAACTCATGAGATATATCACCAAACTTAACTCGAACCTTTTCTTTAACACAATCAATTTCAGCATTAATGGTATTCAAGAAAGGTCTACCAAATATAATGGGACAAAAATTATCTTGTTGTGAACCAAGTACTAAGAAATCAGTAGGGTATTTGATTTTGCCACACAAGACTTCAACATCTCTAGCAATCCCAAGTGTTGTAATAGTATCTCTATTCACAAGCTTAATAGTAACATCAATATCTTCAATCTCAACAGGTGCAATTTCATGCATTACTTCTTGATATAAAGAAAATGTAATAGCACTCACACTAGCACCCATATCACACAAACCATGATAGCAATGATCTCCAATCTTAACAGAAACAATAGGCATGCCAACTACGGGCTTGTTCTTGTCTAACTTATCTCGTTCATTTCTAACAGGCTTAGCAATTCTAGCAGCCTCCTCACAAAAGTAAATAACATGCCCATCTATATTATCGACTAAGAGATCTTTAACCATAGCAACATCAGGTTCAACTTTAATTTGTTCAGAGGGTCTAGGTGCTCTAATATTACTTTTGTTAACCACAGTTGAAGCTTTAGCATGTTCCTTAATCCTAACAGGAAAAGGTGGTTTCTCAATATAAGCAGTAGGCACAACTGGATCAACATGGTAAACATTTGTTTCTTCTTTAACACTAATAGGTTCCTCAATCTTTTCTTTAGAAGGGGGATGATATTTAAACCACTTCTCCTTAGGGAGATCAACATGAGTAGCAAATGATTCACAAAAGGAAGCTACTATCTCAGAGTCATGTCCATATTTAGTGCTAAACTTATGAAAAGCATCGGTGGCCATAAAAGATTTAACACAATCGAACTCAAGTATTATACCTGACTCATTACCTTTGTCGAGTTCCCAATCTTCAGAGTTGCGTTTAATTCTTTCCAGAAGATCCCATCTAAATTCAATAGTTTTCTTCATAAAGGAGCCAGTCGAAGAAGAATCGAGCATAGTTTGATTATCATGAGAAAGCCGAGCATAAAAATTCTGTAAGATAATTTCTTTTGAGAGCTCATGATTGGGGCATGTGTACATCATGTACTTAAGCCTCCCCCAAGCTTGAGCGATGCTTTCTCCTTCATGAGGCCAAACATTATATATATAATTCCGATCACGATGAACCAAATGCATAGGATAAAATTTCTGATGAAATTCTAGTTTCAATTGGTTCCAGTCCCATGTATCAGTATCATCACATAGCCTATACCACATTAATGTCTTTCCCTCCAAAGATAAAGGGAATACTTTCTTCTTAACTCCATCTCCGGATAAACCTGCAAGCTTAAACAATCCAACAAATTTCATCTACATAGATCAAGTGCATATCAGGATGTACCGTTCCATCTCCTGCATAAGGATTAGCTAGCCGTTTCTCTATCATACCCGGAGGAATCTCATAATAAATATTTTCAGTAGGTGCAGTAGGTTGAGGAGCAACTATTTGTGTTTCCGGTCAAGGTGAAGATACCCCGAACAAAACCCTCAAAGGATTACTTTCCATAGTGACAAGTGACAGTAAATTTCAGCACGTAATATAAATGTTTCCTTACCAAATTCCACTCACCAAAGGCGCTTCACTCCCCGGCAACGGCGCCAGAAAAGAGTCTTGATGACCCACAAGTATAGGGGATCAATCATAGTCCTTTCGATAAGTAAGAATGTCAAACCCAACGAGGAGCAGAAGGAAATGACAAGCGGTTTTCAGCAAGGTATTTTCTGCAAGCACTGAAATTATCGGTAACGAGTAGTTTGATAGCAAGATAATTTGTAACAAGTTACAAGTAGCAATAGTAACAAAGAGTGCAGCAAGGTGGCCCAATCCTTTTTATAGCAAAGGACAAGCCGGAAGGATCTCTTATAGTAAGTAAAGCGTTCTCGAGGACACATGGGAATTTCATCTAGTCACTTTCATCATGTTTGTTTGATTCGCGTTCGCTACTTTGATAATTTGATATGTGGGTGGACCGGTGCTTGGGTGCTGTTCTTACTTGAACAAGCCTCCCACTTATGATTACCCCCTCTTGCAAGCATCCGCAACTACGAAAGAAGAATTAAGATAACTCTAACCATAGCATTAAACATATGGATCCAAATCAGCCCCTTACGGAATAGCGCATAAACTAGGGTTTAAGCTTCTGTCACTCTAGCAACCCATCATCTAATTACTACTCCACAATGCATTCCCTTAGGCCCAAAGATGGTGAAGTGTCATGTAGTCGACGTTCACACGACACCACTAAGGGAATCAACAACATACATATCATCAAAATATCGAACGAATACCAAATTCACATGATTACTTATGACAAGACTTCTCCCATGTCCTCAAGAACAAAAGTAACTACTCACAAATCATAATCATGTCCAAGATCAGAGGGGTATTGAATAGCATAATAGATCTGAACATATAATCTTCCACCAAATAAACCAACTAGCATCAACTACAAGATGTAATCAACACTACTAGCAACCCACAGGTACCAATCTGAGGTTTTGCGACAAAGATTGAATACAAGAGATGAACTAGGGTTTGAGATGAGATGGTGCTGGTGAAGATGTTGATGAATATTAGTCCTCCCACAATGAGAGGATCGCTGGTGATGTCGATGGCGACGATTTCCCCCTCCCGGTGGGAAGTATCCCCGGCAGAATCTCTCCGCCGGAGAGCAAAAGTGCTCCTGCCCAAGTTCCACCTCGAGACGGCGGCGCACCATCCCGAAAGTCTTCTCTATATTTTTTCTAGGGAAAATGCACTTATATACCAGAAAATGGGGGCCAGAGGCTGGCCAGGGGCCCCACGAGGTACTAGGGCGCGCCTGGGGGGTGGCGCGCCCTGGTGCCTCGTGGGCACCTTGGTGGCCCCCTCTGGTACTTCTTGCTTCCAGTATTTTTTATTTATTCTAAAATAATTCTCCGTGAAATTTCAGTTCATTTGGAGATGTGCAGAATAGGTATCTCTGACATAGCATTTTCAGATCCAGAATTCCAGCTGCAGGCATTCTCCCTCCTTGTGTAGATCTTGCATATTAAGAGAGAAAAGGCATTAGAATTGCTCCAAAAAGTGTTATATTGATTAAAAACAGTATAAATAACAGTAGCAAAACATGATGCAAAATGGACGTATCAATAACCCAGTACATTTTGTTTTAAGGATGACAATACCCTGTAAGATGTTGGGAATTGAATTTGAAGCTTTGTTTGGATGATATGAATGCTTACCCAAGGAGATGCATACATTATTCTGAATACCCCTTCTATCTTACAACTGTAGATGACAACCCTTTATGAGTCTTTCCTCAAGGGCCCGGAAACCATCATGACCCTGACTAGTGATCATGATTACCCAAAGATCCTGAAGGACATGATGAAGCATATTCACCTTGAAGGAGATGTAGTTTACAAAGGCTATCCTTTCATGGAAAATGGAGTGGAACTTTGGTACGTGGAAGTACACCTCCACCGGTTGAAAGGAGTTTGCCCGAAGACGATGGGTCAATACTTTTACATATCACGTGTACCCCGAGCAACTTTCTTTGACTCTGTTCATGAAGCTGCCATGGAAGACATACGTCAGATTGGAGAAATACTGGAGGCAAGGCTCTGTCACACTCAGGAATACCTGAGAGAGGTACATGTAGAGATGATGGAGATGAAGCTCATTGCCACCATGATGAAACAAAAGGTGGATGATTTCAAGGAGCACCTCGCTCAATTCCAGTGGGACTAAATAATCCTCAAGGAGGACCCATAAATAAAGTTGGAAGTAATGCTTGACCATACCAACTATGTGGATGGCAGCATTTGTAATAAAGTACTTTTGATTGGAGTTTTGAGAAATGATTAATGATGTAATAAAGTATTTGATATGAAAAGAATACAATTTATGGATGACTTTGTGCATTTCATGGTGATATTTCTCTGTGTGAACACCAGACCAATGGAAAGGAAAATGCATTCCACTAAGTGGAGTTTGGACGAAATAAGTTTGATTTCGTGGTTACCCCGAGAGTATGACAAAATGAAGTACTATTGCATTTAGAGGAAGTGTAATGGTGGAATATGGAACAGTTGTAACTCCATGGATGAGTTAAAACTATACAAGTGCTGAAGTGGACCCATAACCCACAGGCCCAGGATATGACCAAGGTACAAGCACATTCTTGTTAAAGGAAAAATTCTGGAAGAAGCTGTGATTTGACCAACAGACATTTCATAGGGGGTTACGCAAAAACCCGAGAGTTGTGAAGAAACAATAGATGTTATATTTGGCTTGTAGAACCAATGGATTTACCCGAATCCAGTTCGAGGACAAGAGAAATTCTGCAATGCTTGTGAGAATGCCCGAGTGTTAGAAATGCGAGATTCGCTAAACCTTATACAGGGTAATGATTTGGGTGCGGAATGGATTGATCACCATACCGACTTACTCATATCATACGCTCTTGCTATTTGGAATGGCAAATCTGGAGTGACTTACCTATAGTAGAGAGACGACGATTGTTGAAAACTTTGCTTAAGACTTAGAATGGTATGATAAGAAGCCCTCGTACATGGCAGTTGTAGCCACATCATAGGTTAAACGGTGAGATTTAGCCCAGACCCAATTCCTGCAGAAACCCGTAATTGTTGACCACCAGGAGATTTCCGATAGTTGCTTAGAATTGGTGACAGCCCTGTCAGCTAGAAGACCCAGTCTCGGGAACAGTCTTAATTTGATGAAAGGACCCGGGATTTTGAGAAAAGAGGTTATGCCCTTACCGGAAGAGCACCAGTGAAGGAATTATTCTGAAGGATATGAGCAGACAGACACCGTCAACCCAAAGGAAAGAAATACCGGAGTTTGATGGACCCATGACCATGATTTTAAGTGTGGTAGCACCCCAGACTTTCCGATCAATGGATTTGCTGGAAGACCCCAACCCTAACCTTTTCTTGCTAGCCACTCCGAATCTCGAGGACGAGATTCATATTAAGTGTGGTAGGTTTGTAACATCCCAAAATTCTAAATTTTGGAATGTTATATTAATTAAATAAATATGATTGATTGTTTGATTGTTTGTTTGATTGATTGACTGAAAGAGAGTGAAAAATTAAACTTTTTGAAAATTTAAAGAGAGGGAATGAAATGACTTTCCCAAAACTTTCACCTTGCATTTTTGAACTCAGTGAATTTAAATTCATTTTAATACAAAAACCTGGAGTGAAGATGACATGACTTCTTCCATTTAAGTGAAAAGGATTTTGAAAGAATTTGAATTCCATTTGAAAATATTTCAAATTCAGAAACTTTATGCAACTCAATTATTTTCATGAGAGAGGATAAAATGACTTCTTCAAATTATATGAAATAACAGTTGGAAGTTTGAAAGAAGGATTTGAAAGTGGTTTGAAATTCAAGTTCAAACCCAATTTGGAGTTATTTGGTTTTTATTCAAATTATTTTTCTCCTAAAAAAATATATGGAAATAAGGGTAAAATGATTCCCTGCAACAGAAAAATGGAGAAAAATAAATTTGAAATCATTTTTGGTATTTTAAAATAATTTTTATTGCATTTTAAATGCAACAGTAGCACTGTTTGAATTTTGAGATTTCGTGTGAAATTTATTTAAATTTGAAAAATAGTTCATGTTTTAGGAAATCTTTTTTTGAACATTTTGGTATATAATATGCTTATGGAAAATTTTAGTTTTATTTTGCTTTTATTCGTTTTTTTCTCTATCTTACAAAAAAAGAGGCCCAGGCGCCAGGCCAAGCGCTAGCCGCCAGCCCAGCCAGCCATTTCGGCCAACAGATCATGCCAGTGCCGTGCGAGCGCCAAAGCGCTACACACCGGTTGCCCGACCCTCTCAACTCTCCCTCGCACCGGCTGACCGCGGGGCCCCACCCCTTCTCTTACCTCTCGCGCACGCCATGCCGTGCCGGAGCACGCTCGGAGCGCGCCGAATCCGGGATCTCTCGGGATCGTGATCCCTGCCTTTCCCCTTGCGCACGACCATGTCCTATAAATACCTAACACTCCCCTCGTTCGATCCCCTCGCGTGTGCACGCACTCGCAGTTTGGATCTCGGCCACCGAAGCTTCAGAGCGCCGTCGTCTCCGTCACCGGTGAGCCGCCCGAGGCCTTTTCCTTCCGCCATCGACTTCTCCTGATGCCTTGATTCTTTTTGACATGTCTGAGACTCTCCTCCTCTTCGACAGATGCCACCTCGACCTCGCGTGTCCTCGCTGACGAGGGCATGTACTAGGGATAGGGTAATAGGCCTGACTTATGGACCCTACCCTAGGACGCCACACGTCTTACATTGGGCCCCAGGGCCAGATCAACAACCCAGAATTCCGCAGACTGACATTCACTCGGAGTTCTACAAACCACTCGGGAGGCAAGAGTTCACTCGACAGACTCGTTTCACTCGGAACACCCGAAAGTCACTCGGCCAGAGAAGACCAGGAGTCTCCAGGAGTGCAACGGTCGGGACGCACGTTCTCCTGTATTAATTGTCATCAATACGCCCGTTACCTGGCGCACTTATACCCCTCTTAACCCCCTGTAATGGCTGGCGTTGAGGGGAGGGCTGGCGAGACTATATAAGCTGCCCCCCTGCTCCATTCCAAGGGTTCGCAACCTGTTGTAATCATACACTCAAGCAATACAGCTCCAGAGCACCGAGACATAGGGCTATTACCTCCACCGCTGAGGGGCCTGAACTCGTAAATCCGAGTGTAACACCTGCGCCGTAGCTAGGCTCTGCCCTCTCATCCGTACCCCTACACACTACTGTCAGACTTGCACCCACGACAGTTGGCGCCCACCGTGGGGCAGGCGTCTAGCGACTTCCGGCATAGTTGCATTTTTCCGATCATCACCATGGTTACCGGCGGCGGACTGACTCTGGGCGGCGAGATCCGTTTCGGCAGCCTCAGCTTCATCGCCGACGATTCGACGTGGCTCCAGGAAGCCCCGCTGGATGTCGAGGAGTTGCCCGTCCGCGGCACGGCGCACTTCCGTGCGAGTTCCTTCGGCGTCCTTCTTCGGCAACCGTCGACTCCCTATCAGTCGACTTCTTCGCTCCCCACCAACCGTCGTCGCAAGCGCTCTGGATGCTCGCGGCTTCAGCGGTGGATCACGCACGTGGTGGCCCTTCGGGTCACGGCCCCGCAAATCGCGGCGATCGAGCCCGATGAACCTATCTTTGATCTGTTCGCCTCCGAGTATGAGCACTCGGAAAGCGTATCCGAGTGCTAGATCAGCGATCCTGCTGCAGAGGTGCTGATGGCCGATTCCCCGCCCAGTCCGCCAGGGTATGGCCGCGGCGGCGCGGAGAACGACGACCCGTTGCACACTGATCTTGGCGGCGGCAGGGACCGGCGGGACGGCGAGTACTCCGAGTACGTCCCCCGACCTCTCACTCGGCAGCAGAGGGAGGAACAGCAGCGCAGGACCGAGCAGGCCCTCCAGACGCCCATCGTTGGGACGACCCCCGAGGCTCAGGCTTTGGAGGCCGTGCGCCAGGCCAACTTGGCTGAACGCAATCGTCTGGAAGCGCTCCAGAAGTCACTCGACGATCGCGCGCGCAGACAGCACCAGCCCAGTTCCAGTCGGCGGCAGCGGCAGTTGTTCTCGAATGACCAGCAGCAGAATTTCTAGGTATTCCGCACTCCCGTCCAGAATCTGGCGGGGGCCACTCGGATAGCAGATTCCATCGAGCCATCCCGGCCCGAGGCGGGGGAGGGTGTTTGGCAGATCCGGGCCCTGCTCAAGGCGGCAGAGGAGCAAAATTCGGCGGTTTCCCAGTCGCACAACAGGATACACAGCAGATCCATTCGGGCTGACACCGTTCAGTCGGCCCACAGCCCAGTGTCTCCAAGGAGAAACAGACACTCGCCTCCACGGCGAAATGACCAAGACCACCACCGAGACCAGTACTCGGGGCAGGGTCGCAGTCGGAATACGCCTCCGCGGCGTCAGGATGATCGTCACTGCATGCAGTCGCCCCCTCCGTGGGATGGCTCGTACGCACCCCGGCCGTACGACGCCAGGCGTCCTTACGGAAACGATCGGGGGGCCAGCCCTCCCCGTCATGGTGACGGTTATCGCCAGAGAGAGCCAGTCGACCACCGTGACCCGCAGTTCAACGTGAGATCCGTTCTCGCTCAGAACCTGGTCAACAGAGGCAGAGCTCAGAGAGAGAACTTGGATAGATATCGTCCGAGTGGAAGTGGAGCATTTATCTCCGGGCCCGAGTGTTTCAGTAGGGCCATCCGGGCTGCTGAGATTCCGCCAAACTTTAGATTGGCGGCTGGAGTGAGCAAGTTCACCGGTGAGTCCAAGCCAGAGACTTGGTTAGAGGATTACCGAGTGGCTGTGCAGATTGGAGGAGGAAACGATTACGTGGCTATGAAGCATTTGCCATTGATGCTTGAAGGGTCCGCCCGCGCCTGGCTCAATCAGCTCGCTCCGGCCAGCATATACTGCTGGGAGGATTTGACCCGAGTGTTCATCAAGACATTCGAGGGCACATGCAAACGCCCGGCTGGATTGTCTGAGTTGCAGCACTGCGTGCAGAAACCGAATGAAACGCTGAGGGAGTACATCCAGCGGTGGACAACCTTGCATCACGTGGTGGAAAACATCACAGAACATCAAGCCGTCTGCGCCTTTAAGGCAGGAGTCAGATATCGGGAGCTCATCCTGAAATTCGGTCGGTCAGGAGCTTTGACCATGAGCCGAATGATGGAGATAGCCACTCGGTACGCGAATGGAGAAGAGGAAGACCGTCTCCGTAACGGCAAAGGGAAAACCAGCAAGCCCAACCGCGGAAATAGTAATCCCAGTCGGAAGCCGAAGCGCAAGGCTGATGGTTCGGCTCAGGCCGAGGCTGCCCCTCTGGCCGGTCAAGCCAAGAACAAGGGGAAAGCCAAAGATAAATGGGTCCCGAAGAAAAAGAAAGATCAGTCGGGCAAAGAAGTCCTCGATTTACCGTGTCACGTCCACACCAGAAAGGATGAAGATGGCAATGTGGTATTGCCCAAACATACCACTCGACAGTGCAGACTGTTGATCCAGCAGTTCCGAGAGGACCCGTCGAGTGAGAAGAGCCCAGAAGACGCTGATGACGGAGACAAAGATGAACCCTTCCCCAGTGTCAACGCAACCCTGATGATCTTTGCAGATGTAGAGAGAAGGAGCCGATTGAAAGTCATCAATCGAGAAGTGAACATGGCAGCACCGGCGACGACAAAGTTTCTGAACTGGTCGAAGACTCCGATCACCTTTGATCAGTCGGATCATCCAGCCTATATTGCCACCCCTAGGCGGCAGGCACTGGTGGTCGACCCAGTCGTGGGAGGCGTCCGACTGCGCAGGGTCCTCATGGACGGAGGGAGCGGCCTGAACATACTGTACGCTGACACTCTGCAAGCAATGGGCATTCCGATGTCCTGACTCAGCGAGAGCAGCATGCAGTTCCACGGAGTGATCCCCGGCAAGAAAGCAAAGTCACTCGGGCAAATCGCCCTGGATGTGGCCTTTGGAGACGACAGGAACTTTCGGAAGGAAAGGTTGACCTTCGAAGTGGTCGACTTCCGCAGCGCATATCACGCCATCCTCGGTCGGCCAGCGTATGCACGTTTCATGGCCCGTCCATGTTATGTGTATCTCAAGCTGAAGATGTCGGGCCCCAAAGGTGTAATCACAGTGACTGGCAGTCGACAGCGCGCGGAAGAGTGTTTGCAGCAAGGGTCCAAGATAGCCGATGAGCAGATGACCATGGTGGAGCTGGAAGAGTACAAGAAGAACGCCGATCCAAGTGATCTGTTGCGCTCGAAGAAGCCGGCTGCAGAATCTGCATTTCAGTCGGCAGGCGACACGAAGCCTGTGCACATCCACCCGGAAGATCCCAATGCTGTGCCCACCAACATATCAACAACACTCGACAGCAAATAGGAAGAAGCACTCGTCCATTTCCTCCGTGAGAACTGGTACATCTTCGCATGGAAACCATCTGACATGCCGGGTGTACCCAGGGAGCTGGCTAAGCACCGTTTGCGAGTCGACCCAAAGGCGAAACCGGTGAAGGAGCATCCCCGTCGCTCTGCTACACAGAAGAGGAAGGCCATTGGCGAAGAAGTTGCTCGGCTCCTCGCAGCCGAGTTCATCCGTGAGGTGTACCACTCCGAGTGGCTCGCCAACGTCGTCATGGTCCCTAAGAAGGACAAGTCTCTCCGAATGTGCATTGATTTCAAGCACATCAATCGGGTCTGCCCCAAGGATCACTTCCCACTCCCCCGCATAGGTCAAATCATAGATTCCACTACGGGTTGTGAGCGTCTGTCTTTTCTGGATGCGTACTCCGGGTACCACCAGATCCGACTGTATGGGCCGGACGAAATAAAAACTGCCTTCATCACCCCATTCGGGTGTTTCTACTATATCACCATGCCATTCGGCCTCAAAAATGCCGGTGCCACTTTCATGCGCATGATCCAGAAGTGTTTGCAAAAACAGATCAGTCGGAATATTGAAGCGTACATGGATGATATCGTGGTCAAGTCCAGAAAAGGTTCCGACCTGCTGGCTGACTTAGCTGAAACTTTCGCAAATCTGCGGAAGTATGACATCAAATTGAATCCAGCAAAGTGCACTTTCAGAGTTCCTGGAGGTAAACTACTCGGTTTCCTCGTTTCCGGACGAGGGATAGATGCCAATCCTGAGAAGATCGGGGCGATTGTATGGATGAAACGTCCAGAGCATCTTCATGATGTGCAGAAGCTCACGGGTTGCCTTGTAGCTCTGAGCCGATTCATCTCCCATCTCGGCGAGAAGGCACTGCCCCTGTACCGATTAATGAAGAAATCTAATTCGTTCGAGTGGACTGCTGAAGCACAAGCAACGTTTGTCGAGCTCAAAGCCCTGCTTTCCACCCAGCCGGTGCTTGCCGCTCCGAATGAAAAGGAGCCGTTGCTCTTGTACATCGCGGCCACTGGTCAAGTTGTCAGCACTGTCCTCACAGTCGAGCGAGAAGAACAGGGCAAGGCTTACAAAATGCAGCGCCCAGTTTATTATATTTCTGAAGTTCTGACTCCGTCCAAGCAGAGGTATCCTCATTACCAGAAGCTCAACTACGGCATTTATCTGACTGCGAAGAAAGTAGCCCATTACTTCCAGGAGCACTCTGTGTCAGTCGTCAGCGATGCCCCACTGTCTGAGATCATGAACAATCGGGATGCGACTGGTCGAGTGGCGAAGTGGGCTATCGAGCTCCTGCCCCTGGACATCAAGTTCGAGGCAAAGAAGGCGATCAAATCCCAAGCATTAGTCGAGTTCCTAGCCGAGTGGACTGAACAGCAGCAACCGACTCATAGTCACCCGGAACACTGGACCATGTTCTTTGACGGTTCCAAGATGCTGAATGGTTCAGGAGCTGGAGTTGTGTTAATATCCCCGAAGGGCGATTGTCTCAGATATGTTCTGCAGATTCACTTTGATTCCTCCAACAACGAAGCCGAGTACGAAGCGCTCCTCTATGGTCTACGTATGGCCATCTTACTCGGCGTCCGGCGCCTGATGGTCTACGGAGACTCGGATCTAGTTGTGAACCAAGTGATGAAGGAGTGGGACATCAGAATCCCCGCTATGACAGGATAATGCAACGCAGTGAGAAAGTTGGAAAAGAAATTTGAAGGTCTGGAGCTGCATCACGTTCCCCGAGCCAAGAATCAGGAAGCAGACGATCTGGCAAAAATCGGGTCCACTCGGAAATCCATACCCAGCAATGTTTGCCTCGAGCATTTACGTTCCCCGACTGTAAAAGAAGATCCCTTCACGGAAGAGCCCCCGCAGGCGGTCAGTCCGTCCGATCCGACTGAGGTTGAAGTCCTGGCAGTCATTGATTTGGTAATGGAGGTCCAAGCAATCACACCCGAGTGGACGGTGCCTTACATCGTATACCTGCTCAGGCAGGAACATCCAGAAGACGAAGCTGACGCCCGCCAGATTGTTCGCAGGTCCAAAGCCTTTGAAGTGGTCGGTGATTGGTTATACAGAAAGAGCGTCACCGTTGTGACTCTGCGCTGCATTTCTCCGGAAGAAGGTTGACTGCTCCTGGAGGAGATTCACTCAGGAACTTGTGGGCACCATGCGTCCTCTCGGACAATCACGGCTAAAGCTTACTGAGCCGGTTTCTTCTGGCCCCGTTCCAATGAAGCTGCGCAGGAGATAGTACAGCACTGTGCCGGGTGCCAGTTCTATGCGAACTTATCCCACAAGCCTACGTCTGCTCTAAAGACCATTCCACTCGTCTGGCCATTTGCAGTCTGGGGACTCGACATGGTAGGACCCCTCCGGACGGGGGCGAGTGGATTCACTCACTTGCTGGTTGCAGTCGACAAGTTCACTAAGTGGATCGAAGCCAAACCCATGAAGAAACTAGACTCTCGTACAGCGATCAAGTTCATGAAGGAGATAGTATTCAGATACGGCGTGCCCCACAACATCATCACTGAGAACGGTTCAAACTTTGACTCGGAAGAGTTCAGGACATTTTGTGCCGGCCAGGGTACCCGAGTCGATTATGCATCTGTGGCACACCCACAGTTGAATGGACAAGCGAAGAGAGCAAATGGACTGATACTTCAGGGGTTAAAGCCGCGACTCATGCGCGATTTGGATCATGCAGCTGGAGCCTGGGTCACCGAGTTGCCATCGGTTCTTTGGGGCTTGAGGACGACCCCCAACCGGTCCACCAATCGTACTCCCTTCTTCATGGTGTACGGAGCTGAAGCCGTCCTGCCAAGTGACTTGCTCCATAAATCACCCCGAATGGAACTGTACTCTGAAGCTGAAGCTGAGCAAGCACGGCAAGACGCCGTTGATCACTTGGAGGAGGAAAGGGAGATCGCTCTGATCCGTTCAACTATTTATCAGCAAGATCTACGACGTTTTCACAGCAGGCACGTCCGAAGTCGGACCTTGCAGGAAGGAGATCTTGTCCTCCGAGTGGATCAACAGCGACCACAGAAGCTTGCTCCCGCGTGGGAAGGACCCTTCCTCGTGTCAAAAGTTCTGCACAACGGAGCATACCGCCTGTACAACCTTCAGAAGCAAGCGGACGAGCCCCGTGCTTGGAATGCAGATTTGCTGCGACGATTTTATACTTGATGATGAGATGTAATAAAAAGTACTCGAGTGACATTTGATGAATAAAATCATGACTTTTCCAGTTCTACGTTGAAGTTCGCTCGTACGCATTCTCTGGCTTACGACCCCCAGTGGGTGTATGCCGTTCAACTTAGCTGCAAACCAGTTTTTGCGCCTAAGTTAAAACCTACTCCGAGTGAAGAGCAACCCTCTCACTCGGGGGCTTGGCTGCGAACCAGCTTCTGTCCAAGTTAAAAACTACTCTGAGTGACGAGCAACCCTCTCACTCGGAGGCTTGGCTGCGGACCAGCTTCCGCGCAAGTTAAACGCTACTCCGAGTGAAGAGCAACCCTCTCACTCGGGGGCTTGGCTGCGGACCAGCTTCCGCCCAAGTTAAACGCTACTCCGAGTGAAGAGCAACCCTCTCACTCGGGGGCTTGGCTGTGGACCAGCTTCCGCCCAAGTTAAAAACTACTCCGAGTGACGAGCAACCCTCTCACTCGGAGGCTTGGCTGCGGACCTGCTTCTGCCCAAGTTAAACGCTACTCTGAGTGAAGAGCAACCCTCTCACTCGGGGGCTTGGCTGCGGACCAGCATCCGCCCAAGTTAAACGCTACTCCGAGTGAAGAGCAACCCTCTCACTCGGGGGCTTGGCTGCGGACCATCTTCCGCCCAAGTTAAAAACTACTCCGAGTGACGAGCAACCCTCTCACTCGGAAGCTTGGCTGCGGACCAGCTTCCGTTCAAGTTAAAAACTACTCCAAGTTAAGAGCAACCCTCTCACTCGGAGGATTGGCTGCGGACCAGCTTTCGCCCAAGTCTAAAACGCTACTCCGAGTGAAGAGCAACCCACTCACTCGGGGGCTTGACTGCAGACCAGCTTCCGCCCAAGTTAAACGCTACTCCGAGTGAAGAGCAACCCTCTCACTCGGGGGCTTGGCTGCGGACCAGCTTCCGCCCAAGTTAAAAACTACTCCGAGTGACGAGCAACCCTCTCACTCGGAGGCTTGGCTGCGGACCAGCTTCCGTCCAAGTTAAAAACTACTCCGAGTGAAGAGCAACCCTCTCACTCGGAGGCTTGGCTGCGGACCAGCTTTCGCCCAAGTCTAAAACGCTACTCCGAGTGAAGAGCAACCCTCTCACTCGGGGGCTTGGCTGCGGACCAGTTTCCGCCCAAGTTAAACGCTACTCCGAGTGAAGAGCAACCCTCTCACTTGGGGGCTTGGCTGCGGACCCGCTTCCGCCCATGTTAAGAACTACTCCGAGTGAAGAACAACCCTCTCACTCGGGGGCTTGGCTGCGTTCCAGCTTTCGCCCAAGCCTAAAAACTACTCCGAGTGAAGAACAACCCTCTCACTCGGGGGGCTTGGCTGCGGACCAGCTTCCGCCCAAGTTAAAAATTACTCCGAGGGAAGAGCATCCCTCTCACTCGGAGGCTTAGCTGCGAACCAGTCTTCGCCTAAGTCAAAACCCAGTTCAAAGATGCGAAAAACTCGAAGGATAGCATTAGATTAACTCCGGAAGTTCAAAAGCGAATACGAGTACGCGGGCCCAAAGCCCGAAAGAGTTTAACGATTACAATTCCACTCGGCATACCAAGGTTAATGGATGAGACTTAAAGTTTTTTCACGCCCCTGTAGGGCTGGCTGGCTCGACAAAGACATCCAAGTCGATTCCGTCTGCAATCCGAGTGGCCGCCTCGATGAACGTCTCCATGAAGTCCTCAAACTGGAGTTTCTTCATGTTGGCAACTTGGAGAGCCTTCAATTTCTCCTCCTTGGCCTCCTTGCAATGCACTCGGACCAGGGAGAGCGCCATGTCGGCCCCGCAGCGAGCAGCCGACTTCTTCCATGCTTGCACTCGGCTGGGAATGTCGTTGAGGCGAGTCATCATGGCCTATAGATCGGTGTCGAGGGTGTCTTCTGGCCACAGCTCCTTGTCGATTCTGCCGAGTGCACCCCGCAGACGGATGATATACCCTTGGACGTCTTTGATGCGGGTTTCCACCCGCAGGATGCCCATAGCAGCCTTATCACCGACGAGTGAAACGGAAGGATCCAGATCCTTCTCGATTCTGTCAGTTTCCAGATCGAAGTCTCGGCAGTACTCTGCGAAGAAGAAAAGACGAGAGTTGAACATCAGCATGCAAGAAGTTCACTCGGAGAAAAGTTGAAATGCGCTCGGTCGATATAAGTTACCTGCAAGCTTGGTGTACATCTCCTTCGTGAACTCCTCTATGTACTTCTCCAGGGCGTCCTTCTTCTCGATCAACTGAGTGACCTTCTCATTCAGAGTCTCCTTTTCTTTCGCGAAGGCTTCCGCCTGGATCTTGAGCTTGCTCTCCCACTCGATTTGCTGCTTCTTGAGCTCCAGTACCTCTTTCTTCAGCGATGCGTTATCTACTTCGAGCTTCCCGAATGAGGCCACCTTCTCTTCAGCGGCCTTAGTCTTCTCCTTCGCGATTTGCTGCGCTCCAGCCAGTTCGTTGTCCTTGTTCTCGAGTGCCTGCTTCATGGTATCTAAAGAGATAGAAGTTCTGAGCCGCACTTGGAGTCGGTGGTTTTCAGTACGCACATCTGTTCGAGTGAAGTCACTCGGTTCAAAGAATGAAAAAAGGTGAAGGCAGAATGCTCGGCAATTGAAGCTTACCTCCCATAGTCTTGAGCTCTGCTTGAGCACGCGCAGTATTCCTCCTCTCCACCTCCAAATTCACTCGAAGCTGGGCCGTTTCCATCTCCAGTGCCACGTACTGAGTCCCAAGCTCACAAGTTTTCTGAAATACAAGAGAGAACAGTTAACGTCAAGAAATATCCTGAAGTACCATTCGACAAGGGAAGAACAAGCTTGATCAGTATCAGATCCTAAGTTCTAAGACTCCCGCCGACTGCCCGCAGTCGACGGCAGTCTCGGGGACTACACCCAGTTGGGGCACTCAGCGTGTCCCCACTGGAATGGTATCCGCTCGGAACGGTCCGCCCGATCCGAGTGATGGCCAAACACAAAAAAAAATAGGTGCCCAGAGATCGACACTCCTGGAAGGAACAAGCTTGACCAGCATCAGATCCTAAGTTCTAAGACTTCCGCCGACTGCCCGCAGTCGACGGTAGTCTCGGGGACTACACCCAGTGGGTGCACTCAGCGTGCCCCCACTGGAATGGTATCCACTCGGAACGGTCCGCCCGATCCGAGTGATGGCCGAAAGCAAAAAAAAAACAACAACAAAACAAGTTCTAAGCTCTAAGACTCCCGCCGACTACCCGCAGTCGACGGCAGTCTCGGGGACTACACCCAGTGGGTGCACTCAGCGTGCCCCCACTGGAATGGTATCCACTCGGAACCGGTCCGCCCGGTCCGAGTGACGGCCAAACACAAAAACACCCAGTGGGTGTACCAGATACTTTCCAACTGGAATTCCTACCAAAGAAAAAAGACTTGGAGGTCAACTTACAAGAGCACTTACTCGGACATTCTCCTGGAGAGTGGCACTGGCATCATAAGCTAGCTTCCCGACCGCGCACATCTCCCTGAGCCGTTGGGTCATCAATTCCGCCTGGATCATCGCCTCCTTGCTGGCCCCGGTTTGGTCCTCCGGCGTCTTGTACAGAGTGAAGATGTTGACGGGAGCAGTCGGAACCGAGGCCAGGGCAGTCGACGGAATCGCAGCAGAACCAGCCCCAGCCTGAGAACCTTGCCCCAGAGGCACGGTCAAAGCGAGCGCATGTGGAGCTCGAGGCACTTCGTTCGGCAGCGTCTTTCGTGTAGTGGTATGAGGAGCAGTCAGAACTGGGGTCACCTTCTCAGTGGCCCTCCACGTAGGCTATCCATCATCATCTCCGACGTGGATGACCTCTGCAAACATTACGTTCACTCGGCGCAATCAGTCGCAATTCACGATTCAATAAAACGAGGACATTTCAGTCGAATGACAAGTTACAGTAAAGATGAAGTTATTGTTACCTCTCTAAGAAGTGGCCGCGTCTGCCGTCTCAGCTTCGGTGCGATCCCCATCAATCTGCATGGGAGACGTCGTCGAGGTTGCAGCACTAGTTCATAAGATGCACTCGGTTAGAAGAATCACAAAAGTTAGCAAAGACAGAAAAGAAAAGCTGAGAAGAATACTCACGTTGAGGCGACAGGCACAACGACCTTGATTTGGGGCAGAGCCTTCCGAGGCTTGGGGAAGTGACCTTGGGCTGCTTGGCGGCCATCTCAGTCGGCGCAGGCGTCGGCGTCCGAGCGCGCTTCGGAGCCTTAGCACTCGGAACCGCCTCCTTCTCCGAGCCTTCACTCGGATCCTGGGCTCGTTTGGAGCCGTGCTCGTAACCCAGCTCCGGAGAAAGAGAAGACTCGTCATCGTCGCTGCCATCCGAGTCTTCACTTTCCTCCTCGCTGTCCTCCACGTAGCTGCCCCCGGCGCAGCCATGCTCGCTCTCCGCACCTCCGACAAGTTATTCTCCATTCGGCACAGGCGATAACATCTTTTGGAATTCCTGCAAGACACAAAGATCAGAGACAGTTGGTTCAGTCAGATTACTCAGTTCATTCGGAACATTTGCACATAAGTGATTCACTCGGAAATGCATGTCATACCTCCAGCGGCAGGTTGTTGACGTCGAAGGGCGGGACCCGTCTCGACCCTCGCGGATTGTCACGTGCGCTAGTGATGCAATTGATCCATTGTTCCACGTCTTTCGCCTCGACGTCTTCCGGATGCACTCGGGTCGGATCGGTGGTCCCAGCGTAGAGCCACATGGGGTGAGCCCGCTCCTGCAGCGGCTGGATTCTCCGACTGAGAAATACCTCCAGAAGGTCTAGGCCAGTCAATCAACCCTGAATCAGACTAACCACGGCAGTCATCAAGATCGATACGTCCGTCTTCTCCTTTTTATCAACTGTCAGCGAGGGAGGAGGCTGAATTCTCTCGGTCGTGTAACGAGGAAGACCAGTCGACGAGCCCGAGCACGGCAGGTCATTGCAGTAGAACCAGGACGACTGCCAGCCCCTCACCGAGTCAGGAAAAGACATGGATGGGAATGCACTCTTGCCCCTCATCTGAATACCTAGGCCACCACACATCTGGATCACGTGCGTCCTCTCTCCATTCGGGTCAACCTTCTTAACCGATTGAGATCGGCACGTGAAGATATGTTTGAACAAACCCCAGTGCGGCGGACAACCCAGAAAGTTTTCGCACAAAGAAACAAATGCGGCGAGATACATAATAGCGTTTGGAGGTAGATGGTGGAGCTAAGCACCGAAGAAGTTCAAGAATCCGCAGAAAAAAGGATGGGGTGGCATGGAGAAACCTCGCTCCACGTGCGTGGTGAGAAGCACTCGCTCCCCGGGGCGCGGCGCGGGCTCGATCTCCCCCTCCTCCGGCAGCCTCCACGTCCCATCGCGGATCAGCCCGTCCACGACGAGCCCGTTGACGTCATCGTGCGTGGTGGTCGGCGGGATCCAGTCGCCCTGGATCCACCCGGGCGGGAGCACGGCTCGCAAACTCGAAGCCTTCCTCCCCTTCGCCGCCTTCTTCGCCTTCTCGAGCTTAGCGGTCTTGTCCTTCACCATCGCCGCTGAACTCGCCAGCACCGAGGAAGATTTGCGTGGAGTGGGTCGCGGGAGAAGGGATCGGGCAGATTGAGGAAGTTGAGAAAAGGGGATCTGTCTCTCTCACTCCCTCTCCGCCACGACCGCCTCTTATATCGCCGCCCGCACCGCTCCCCAATCCACGCCGCTGAACCGCGGGCCCGCAGATCTCCTCAAATCGTGCCGCCGAAGATCCAGCGGTACGTGGCGAAAAGTGGGGCAAAAATCGAGGCGTCACGCCCCACTTTCCCCACTCATTGCGCTGCAACCGTTTACGCGCGCTCAACTATGGTTTCAAATCCCGCAAAATCCGGAGTCCGGCAACCGGATTGCCTTCACTCCAAAGACGTGCCGCGTTCACTCGGATCCGCTCCGGTGCACGGCATATGGCTACTCATTTCACTCGGATGGGAAACTACTCACTCGGATGGAAGCTACTCACTCGGACAGAAACTACTCATCCGGATGAAGACCACTCATTTCACTCGGACATCGTACGGTCCAGAATCCGTCAAGGTGCGATGCGAAAACAAGGGCATCCAATGACCAGTTAGAGTTCTTGAGCGCTCCCGTAGCACTCAACTCATCTGGAAATTCGCCTTGACTCGACCCACCTAACCTCGACCGATTCGGGGGCTAATGACGAGGGCATGTACTAGGGATAGGATAATAGGCCTGACTTATGGACCCTACCCTAGGACGCCACACGTCTTACACTGGGCCCCAGGGCCAGATCAACAGCCTAGAATTCCGCAGACTTACATTCACTCGGAGTTCTACAAACCACTCGGGAGGCAAGAGTTCACTCGACAGACTCGTTTCACTCGGAACACCCGAAAGTCACTCGGCCAGAGAAGACCAGGAGTCTCCAGGAGTGCAACGGTCGGGACGCACGTTCTCCTGTATTAATTGTCATCAACACGCCCGTTACCTGGCGCACTTATACCCCTCTTAACCCCCTGTAATGGCTGGCGTTGAGGGGAGGGCTGGCGAGACTATATAAGCCGCCCCCCTGCTCCATTCCAAGGGTTCGCAACCTGTTGTAATCATACACTCAAGCAATACAGCTCCAGAGCACCGAGACATAGCGCTATTACCTCCACCGCTGAGGGGCCTGAACTCGTAAATCCGAGTGTAACACCTGCGCCGTAGCTAGGCTCTGTCCTCTCATCCGTACCCCTACACACTACTGTCAGACTTGCACCCACGACACTCGCCGGAGCACGTCGGCCAGAGGAGCTCCGACGAGCTCGCCCCGCTCTCCACCAACGCCCCCGACCCCCGCCAAGACTACCTCCGGACTCGCCGCTCTCCGCCGCGTCCGCCTGACCCATCCGCCACCGCCGGCGATCACCGGAGGAGCCCCACCATCGCCACCCGACGCCGTCACCGTCGACCGCCGCCGCGGTAAGCCCAACTCTTTCCTCCTCCATCCGATCCAGATCCGACGCTCTAGATTAGATAGCGTTTCTTTCGCAGCAAATTGTTTTCTGTTAAGATTCAGTTGCGCCCGTTTACTTTAGCGCACGCACACCCGCAGCCACTAGGGCACTGGCACGTGGCCGTAGCCGGCCCGTAGGGTTTCTGTTTTTTTTTTAGTTTCTGTTTTAAAAACATATTTGGTTCTGATTTTAGAAATTCAATATCTTTTATTTTATAGATCCAAATTGAGTGATTCTTTTTGCTATAGTTTCAAAATTTTGTAAAGTTTCTGATGGCGCACTTGCATTTCAAATTTGAGTACTTTAAATTTGAATTTTCTGAAATTTGTTCAAATCACTATTTTGGCCATATTTTGAGTTTTATAAAATATTTTTGATTGATTCTTTTTGCCACTGTTTTCTTATTGTTTGGCCTATCCAGTAGCATTGAGTTATTTATTTTACGTTTATTTTAAATTAGGTTTTTAGCTAAAACAGTACTGTTTTGTTTATATGGTTGTTTTAGTCATTTAATTATTGTTCTTAATTATTTTTAGTTAGTTCTTTTTGTAGATTTTTACATGTTTATATGCTACTGTTTTTGTATTTGTTTGATTAGCTCATAGTTTTAGTTAATAGAAATAGTTTTAGTAGTTTTAAAAGTAATTCTTTTTGCCGCTTTATTATAGTTAGTTTTTGTTTCTGTCAAATAGCAATAATTTAGTTTTTATAGTTATTTAGTATTGTTTTAATGTATGCTTGGTTGTTATAGTTGTTTTAGTGTTAACTATATAGTTATGATAGTCGTTAAATTAGTTCTTTTTGCTAGTTAATAATTTATTAAATTATTTTCTGTTGTTTTATTAGAATTGCTTTTTTTACTGTAGAAAAGTTATTTCATGTAATTTAGTGCTGTTATGAGAGTTATTGGTTGATAATGTGTGAGTTGGCTTCTCCCTTGTTTTCTTTGAAGTTTTCTTAGGAATTCTATTTGGTTTTCTTTGACTTCCTTATTGTTTTCTTTATTGCTTTTTAATTGTTAATTTGATTGTTAGTATTGCTTGTTAGATGTGAGTGCTTATGTGAATACTATGATTTGATTATATAGATTTTCTCGGAGTGACGAATAGTTTATCAAGTTTTCGAGAGCGTTATCATCTTCTACAAGTAATACCAGGCAAGTTCACTTTGATCATATTTTCATACCTATGTTTTTATTGCATTTAGTGTCACCATTTCACCATTTCCTCCAGTAGTATATTGAATCTTGTAGTTGAGTAGAAGCATGAGGTAGGAACCCACACCCCTGTTACCAAGCCCGGGAACCTCATTTATTTTTAATGCTACACTTCAGTAGACGGGGATTGGTATGAGAGTTCGTGAGTGGTGTGAGAAGGAGGACTCTACGTCAATGACGATAACTTCAAGATGGCTTCTTCAAGGCCTGCATCTACAAGACTTCAAGACTCGAGACAAGAATTCAATATACCTCTGGGTGGAGAATGGTTAAGAAGGGTACAAATGGTGCGTCTAGTACTCAGTGATTTCGGAGAAGCGCCGTGATATCATGTGGAAAGCTCCACCTACACTCAAAGAGACGGAAGAATACTTCATGCCCAGAAGCTTACCTGTGCAACCGCAAGTCATTATAGGCTCTGCCTTGGTTGACCTTAGTGGTGACTCTGGCTGGGACGGTGCTAGCAGATGTAGAACTATGGTAGGATTGGATGAGCACTGGACAGTGGTCAGAGGAACTCTTCGGAATGTAGGGTAACGCAGCAGAAAACAAAAATTTCCGGAACTGTGAGCATGCCCAGGACCACTATGAAGACTGCATACAAGGTTTCGATCCGATCGTTACCGACTCATAGCGCAGCAGAAGTAGAGTCGATGTAGATCGTCGGTGCAGATCCCCGCTGCTAGGATTTACAACCTCCCAACCGCGAGGATGTACTCCCTCATCTGCCCCTCGGACAGCCCTCTGGGAGGCGGTCGGACAGTCCCCCGGACGGTGTTACGGACAGCCCTTCGGGAGGCACTCACGAACTCGGATAGCCCTTCGGGAGGACCCTCGAATAGCCCCTCGGGCCAAAGATCGAACCTACGACCTCTCTACGGGGTTGCACACATACGGTGTCATCTATCCGGCAGGGCTTCGCCGTCCAGAACAAGTTCCCACCGGAACCCTGACAGCCTTTCGGCTCTACGAAACTCTTTTCGTTGGAGGGAGAGAAGAAGCCAGATCATTGCATGGCATTGTGTATGAGAGAGTGGAGTGTGTTTGGGCAGCCCCCTCCACCCCTATTTATAGGCCAAGCCCAAGGGTGGCTTCTCCAAGAAGCCACTAGGGGAAAAATACCAAAAAGGCCCTCAAGGTGGCTTCTCCAAGAAGCCACCCAAAAAGCACTTTCACTATTCACGGAAACATTTTTCTGCGACCGTTAAATCTGAAAATGTTTCTGTGGGTCTTATAATAATTCTAGTACCCACTAAAATGATTTTGGACGTGTTCCGAAACAATTCCGGATTAGTGATTTTCATCTGCGAAAAGCAACCAAACCGGTTCCGGCAGCTCCGGAACATTTCTGGTTTTTATCCCGGAAAAATCCCAGAAGTTTCCAGAACAATTATGGCACCCTCCAAGAATTTCCAGGCGTGTGCCGAAACCAATTTGACTTAATGGTATACTCTGAAACAAATTTTCGGTTTTACCAAAACTATTCCGGTGTTCTCTCTCCGGAACTTTTCCGTTGTCTCCGAAACTTTTCCGGTGACTTTCTCTCAGACTCCCTGTCTAGTATTCAGCAGATAGATGACCCTTAAACATGTGACCCTATAGGTTCGACGAAGTATAGACATGACCGGAACACTTTCCGATCAATGATCAACATCAGAGCCGTGGACACCCATATTGACCCCTATACCCACACGAATAAATGTTCGAGTGAACCTCCAGTAGCCGTGTGCTATTCCTGTTGCTTTGCAATATGTTACAAACACCCGAGGTGAGACATATCGGCATTCCCATGGATCAACAACTTGTCCACTATGCCAGTTACCTCGTTACCGGTTTTGTTCTCTTTTCTCGTTCCCGTGTTCCAGCATCCGCGTGATCAAATCACAATGTGTCTGGCCAGACGATGATGGATACCGTAACACCAAGAGGGCCTAGAGATATCTCTCCATAGTCAGAGGAGCAAATCCCAATCTTGAGCTATCAAGTTACTGGTCATACTTTTCCATGAACCCGTAAGCCGCCGTAATAGCCGCCCATTTACGGATGACGTTTAACAAACCCCAAAGTTCATGAAGCAAGCATGAAGAAACTCGATACTCTCATGGTCTAAGGAATTATGCAAATGTTAACTTTCTTTGTGTTATTAACCATTAACTTGTGATAAATGTATCTCATAGCATAACATCAATTCGGGTCGATTCAAGCACAAGTGTTCTACTAACATTGTGCCCTCAAAGTTGCCGGCATAGTCATGCCCATGATAAGGAAAACAGAACCATCATGCAACACTTGAGCTAGTCTTAGAGGCCAGACTAGGAATACATTTTACCGTTTATTGTTCCACACGTGCATATGAGTCTTCCTCCGAGCCTCATGGTTATTGTAGACTCGAGAACCATAGCAGTTATAGCATGGAACATAAACATAATTATGAACATGGAGATAAACAATAACATTTATTATTTCCTCTAGGGCATATCTCCTACTGACTCCCACCTGCACTAGAGTCAATAATCTAGTCAATGTGCACTTTACACCTATGACATATCGGTGTAAAAAAATGCTTCGCTTGTGGTATAGCCTGATGTCCAACGGAGCTGACAACTTCAGATCCGTGTGTAGCTTTGCATATCCTCACGTTTTCACGCTTTCACAAAATTCATATTTTGTGTGGACTTGGCTTTGTATATATGTGAATCACAGGTCGAACCTTGATTCCTCAGACTGAGCTATGGAGCAACTATCTGCAATAGTGTCCCATTGACCAAAGCCATCTTGGAATCATACTAAGTTCATGAATGAACTATATGATTCAACATCTTCTTTGTCGCTTCCAAAGCATCAACATACTTAGCCTTTGTTATAGAATTTGCCACAGTAACCTGTTTGGAACAATTTCCAACTACCGTGCCACCATATTGTGTATTACACAAAACCCTTAACTTAAATCGAAAATCACATGGAGCATTGATGAAGACTGTATCGATGTAACCCTTTTACAACGCACTCTTCATAATCTACACTTTGCGAGAAAACATGTCATCAGTGCTACTCTAGTACTCAATGACATCTTTCACTGTTGTCCCATGATCAGTACTTTGATCACTTTGGTATCTATACTCGCAACAGCTTGGGAGTATCGGACATATCTGGTTGTTTTACATACCAAGGAATATATGATTAATCCAAACACAAGAGTGTGTGGAATCTCCATCATGTATATTGCTCATCAGTGTTTTCGGACACCGAGTCTTGCAAAACACTTTCCATGTGACTTCGGCAAGAATCACTCCTTGGCGTTCTTATGCTAAACTGTTTTAGCATCTTGTCAATATGTATTTTTGGCTTTAGCCTATTAGGCAATTCTATCTCATAGATAATTATGCCTAATATCGAGGCTACCTAGCCCAAGCACTTCATCGAAAAACTATTTCCAATGAAGTCCTAATTTGTGTCAAGAAATATATATTATTTCCAATCAACAATGTGTCAAGCACACAAGGTTTTCAGAAATATTATGATGCTCCCACTTACTTTCTTGTAGCCACAAGCATCTTCGTTATCCATTGATGAAATCAAACTCTTTTGACTATTTCATCAAAAATGAAGATTCCAACTCCATTTTGCTCTCTTCTGTCCATTGCTGGAACTCTGAAGTTTGCATACTCACTAGCATCTTCTGGATCGACAAAACACTTTGGACTGTATCACATACAAGTCCTAGTTTGTATTTCCATTTCATGGAAATCCTTTTGGCATCCATGTTTCATATCTCATGACTGAAATATGTATTAATTGCTAGTTTAACCCGATCTGACTTTAAGCATCGCTACGGTGAGACAATCTCATCGTAGTCAACTCTTTGAACTTGTTATTGCAACAAGTCGAGCTTTATGGATAAAACATTTTATCCACATCAGTTTATAGTTCCATTAATGTTCGTTAGACTTCAAGTCTTCCGAAGGGTTTATCAAGATATAATCTTGGATCATTCATATGGAAACTATCTCGGATTATATTGGCATTTAGCCAATTCCGGAGTCAGGGCCCATCAACGCTTCCATGTGTATCATAGGTATACTATTGTCCAACAACAACATCTCGTTAGCGCACTTGAGAGGTTTGCACGAGTCTTGCCTATGTGGTTCAGCTGCAAGTTTGGCCGAAGTCCATACATTTTATTGTAGAGACTTCCGTATCAGTCGCAGTAGGATAATCTGGAATTACTTCCAAGGTTTCTTTCCTTTGACTTGATGATGAAGATATTGTTATCTCGTCAAGTTGCACTGTCCTCCCACTCACCTTTTTGCAAGAAACGTTTTCCTTAAAATCACACCGTTCTTTGTGGCAAACATTTTTGCCTCGGTACAGTGAGGGAGGAATACCCAATAAATTAGGATGACCTACAAAGTAGCACTTGTCTGATTTGGAATAGGTTTGTAAATGTTTTACACAAGACCCATATTCCAAATGTTAAGAAAAGATATAACATGGTTGGATGTACCATACCATGGCGTCATTTCAACAGATCTGATGGCGCTCTTTTCAGTGTAAAAGCCGCAGTCTCTAAAGCATTACTTTAAAAGGGATAATGGCAAATTGATTTATGTCATCTTTGATCTTACCATGTCATAAATGGTTTGATTACATCTTCACGGACATTCCACTCACAGTGGTGTTCCGGGAGGTGTAAGTTATGAAACCTTTTTGACAACTCATCAGACATTCGCTAAACTTGTAACTCAAATATTCCTTTCCGCAATCAAATTGCAGAAACATAATTTTCCTGTTACAATAATTTCTACTTCATTTTGAAAACCTTTTGAATGATTTCAAAAGATCCAGACTTACATCTCATCAAGCAAATATCCATATATCTACTTGAGTCATTTTTGAAGATAGACAAATCCACTGCTAGCAATAACCTTTATTGGACTACATACATCAAAATGTATGATTACCAATAAGTTTGTTGCTCATTCCTTATGGTCTGTGAATGGTATTTCAGTCATTTCACTTTTCAGAGGAAAGTTGCAAGTGTCAGATGATTCATAATCAAACGACTTCAAAATCCATCATTATGGAATTTCTCCATGCGGGTTTCTCCAATGTGACCAAATGCAGTGCCACACATGTGTGGTATTCTTTTAGTCTTGCGACATTTAGCATCAGTGTTATGGATGTATCATATTACCATCAATATTCATAACATACATCCCATCCATGATGGAAGTATGGCCCTTATGTTATGCATAATACTGAACAACAATTGTTCTTTTATGAAAAACACTCTTGCAACAAACATTATGCAAATGGGCTAGAGTGTATAAAACTCTAAAATGAATTATGAAAGTAAATACAGAGGTAATGTTTTATTATCAATATTCATAACATACATCTCATTCATAATAAAAGTATGGCCCTTATGTTATTCATAACACCGAACATCAAAAGTTCTCTTATGAACAACCTTCTTGCAAGATACCTTATGCAATGGGCTAGAGTGTATGAAACTCCAAAAATGAATTATGAAAATAAATACATAGGTAATACACCGATGGATGGTATAGTAACATTTACTATGTTCCCAGCGCGTATCTAAACCTCATTTCCGGCAAGTCTTTTAGGCCATAGTAGTTCTTGCATCGAGTCGCAACAGAATGCAATCGAGCAGGTATCTCTGATCAACTCACAATACCTAAGAATTAGTGATTAACATGTTTAATCATAATTCCCAAGAACTATTTATTTGACCAGCCTTCCATACATTAATAACTTGTATGACTTTCATACATGAGCTGGACATTCCAGTCTTCTTTCTTTTTACCTTTATACTTCTAACAGTTTAACTTTTAGTATTTCTCCTACTCTCAGAAGAAGCACCCAACTTAAGAGTGGCGTTAGCCCCGGACTTCCTAGGCGTGTAAGTCACACTAACACCCTTTGGACATTTCCTTTCTCTTTAAGTTGTTGTTTTATTCACCATCATCATATGACCGGCGTTCTTCTGGATCCCTCTCTCAACAGTCAAATGCATAGTAAACACTTTACTAATAATTTTCAAAACAAACATTGCTTTGGATATCCCATATCTTCTAGCCTTTGTTTGTATCTAAAACTAATTTTCAGTTCCATGAATATCACATAGCTATCCCAAACTTTTGAAGTTCGGGTCTCATGGAAGCAAACATATTGCACTTGACCGTAACGGAATTCTAGCTTTTGGATCGAAGGACGAGAGTCACATTATCCATAGCATTAGCGGGAGAATACCAAAAGCATGCGATAGGACAAAGTCCTTCTCGGTACTTTTGAGGACAATCCTCACATTACGTTACCAACCGTAAAGTTTTAACCAGATACTAAACTGCTATTCAATTTTAATAGGGAAGGTGGAAACGCGAGCCATTATTCTACAACTATAATGCAAATTTCACTTTAGACAAAGTTCATAATTAATTGCACTGAGAATTAAACAAGTTAATTCTAAAGTGCAGTCCCACTCAAATCAATATCTCTCATAATTGATTGTGAGTGATACAAGACCCGCATTTCCATTCAACGCCATTGATGTGGACATCACAGATGACGAGAATTTCAATCGGTAGGCAAACTTGCCGATCACATTTCTATGTGACTCTTATTCATCTTTCGATGCGTGTGTTCCGAGCTCAAGACGATCCTGCCATGAACATCAAGAAAACCAAGTGATCTCGCTGCGAGGTCTGACATCACCCGCCTTACACCCGTACAATCGTTCGTACCCATGTGGACATGGTGCACCCCGAAAGAAAAGATGCTGTGACGGGCTACACTTGGCAGAACACTAACTACTTGATATTTTAAGTGAGAGATCACCCTAATAAAAAGCGACTACCGCGCAATCAAAAGGGTGCACCACAAGGGATAAACATCTCTGGCAATTCATAATAGCATGATATGGTATAGCCCTTTTTCACGGAGAAGTCTTTAATTTCTTCGTCTTTGGCATTCGCGTCGGTGTTCACCTTTGCGAAGATTGCCACCACCTTGTCGATGCACCAGATAATATTGCGATCTCTATAGCTAATAAAATAAGTGCATTACTTAAGGTTGACACGCAGGTCATTAAAGTGAAAATCATATGGCTCCAGCCATCATGCCGAATCATGACTCGCAGGTCATGTTAATTTACATTATATAGTCATCTCATACAAAATCAAATTAATATGAGAACTGCTATACCACATCACATGCACATCTTGCAAAACCAAGTTAGATGCCTCTAATCAGTTTATGCAAAATTTTATTTTACGTGGCTTCTAAGGTTTCGAAACAAACCGAAGCTACCAACGTCCATCATCAAGAATGATTATTCAAGTCGCTAGATGAACTTTGCGGGGTGTATGAAACACGAGATAATAAAATGTCAAGCCCCATACTAAACTTCGTCATACGCATGACCCCCATGCAGATCATATCTGCATTGCCCATTTGTCTGCAAAATTTCATCTTTCTTTTTACTATGGTGGAATTCAACGAACTGTTAGCACTTCGTTGATCAATCAGGATCGCAGATTGCCAGAACTTTGAAAATCCACCATGTCATTATCAAGATCAGAAATATGCAAATTTCAGGGAAGCAACAAGAACATCGAGTAACAGATCTCATCTGCTATCCGCATAAATAATTTTCAGCAATAGATCTCATTTACTCCAAAATTATATTATGCAACACCCATACATCTCTATGTATTCCAGATCGTAACCTGCATCTACGCATAGCACGGCTCATGATGCCACTATAGGGTAACGCAACAGAAAACAAAAATTTCCGGAAATGCGAGCACGCCCAGGACCACTATGAAGACTACATTCAAGGTTTCGATCCGATCGTTACCGACTTGTAGCGCAACGGAAGTAGAGTCGATGTAGATCGTCGGTGCAGATCCCCGCAGCTAGGATTTACAACCTCCCAACCATGAGGATGTACTCCCTCATCTGCCCCTCGGATAGTCCCTCAGACAGCCCTCCGGGAGGTAGTCGGATAGTCCCCCGGACGGTGTTACAGACAGCCATTCGGGAGGCACTCTCGAACTCGGACAGCCCTTCGGGAGGACCCTCGAACAGCCCCTCGGGCAAAAGATCGAACCTACGACCTCTCTACGGGGTTGCACACATACGGTGTCATCTATCCGGCAGGGCTTCGCCGTCCAGAACTAGTTCCCACCGGAACCCAGACAGCCTTTCGGCTCTACGAAACTCTTTTCGTGGGAGGGAGAGAAGAAGCCAGATCATTGCATGGCATTGTGTATGAGATAGTGGAGTGTGTTTGGGCAACCCCCTCCACCCCTATTTATAGGCCAAGCCCAAGGGTGGCTTCTCCAAGATGCCACTAGGGGAAAAATACCAAAAAGGCCCTCAAGGTGGCTTCTCCAAGAAGCCACCCAAAAGCACTTTCACTATTCACGGAAACATTTTTCCGCGACCGTTAAATCCAAAAATATTTCTATGGATCTTAGAATAATTCCAGTACCCACTAAAATGATTTTGGACGCGTTCCGAAACAATTCCGGATTAGTGATTTTCATCTGCGAAAAGCAACCAAACCGGTTCCGGCAGCTCCGGAACATTTCCGGTTTTTATCCCGGAAAAATCCCAGAAGTTTCCAGAACAACTCTGGCACCCTCCAAGAATTTCCAAGTGTGTGCCGAAACCAATTTGACTTAATGGTATACTCCAAAACAACTTTTCGGTTTTACCGAAACTATTCCGGTGTTCTCTCTCCGGAACTTTTCCGTTGTCTCCGAAACTTTTCCGGTGACTTTCTCTCAGACTCCCTGTCTAGTATTCAGCAGATAGATGACCCTTAAGCGTGTGACCCTATAGGTTCAGTGAAGTATAGACATGACCGGAACACTTTCCGATCAATGATCAACATCGGAGCCGTGGACACTCATATTGACCCCTATACCCACACGAATAAATATTCGAGTGAACCTCCAGTTGTCGTGTGCTATTCATGTTGCTTTGCGATATGTTACAAACACCCGAGGTGAGACTTATCGGCATCCCCGTGGATCAACAACTTGTCCACTATGACAGTTACCTCGTTACTGGTTTTGTTCTCTTTTCTCGTTCCCGTGTTCTGGCATCCCCGTGATCAAATCACAATGTGTCTGGCCAGACGATGATGGATACTGTAACACCGAGAGAGCCCAGAGATATCTCTCCATCGTCGGAGGAGCAAATCCCAATCTTGAGCTATCAAGTTACTTGTCATACTTTTCCATGAACCCGTAAGCCGCCGTAATAGCCACCCATTTACGGATGACGTTTAACAAACCCCAAAGTTCATGAAGCAAGCATGAAGAAACTCGATACTCTCATGGTCTAAGGAATTATGCAAATGTTAACTTTCTCTGTGTTATTAACCATTAACTTGTGACGAATGTATCTCATAGCATAACATCAATTCGGGTCGATTCAACCACAAGTGTTCTACTAACATTGTGCCCTCAAAGTTGCCGGCATAGTCATGCCGATGATCAGGAAAACAGAACCATCATGCAACACTTGAGCTAGTCTTAGAGGCCAGACTAGGAATACATTTTACCGTTTATTATTCCACACGTGCATATGAGTCTTCCTCCGAGCCTCGTGGTTATTATAGACTCGAGAACCATAGCAGTTATAGCATGGAACATAAACATAATTATGAACATGGAGATAAACAATAACATTTATTACCATGTTTCGGTCGTCTTGTTCTCAAACACCCTGAACTGCGAGAATGTAAAAAAAGAGGGATCGAATCTTGTGGGTAAAGTGCACAACACTCTGCAGAGTTAAAACCAGTAATTTGAGCCTCTGGACTTGGATCTATCTCTGAACTCTCAACACCGGACTGATAATTTAATGTTGGGCAACTTATGATTATTTGGGCTATGAGACATCGGTTGGCGGAACCATGTCATAGTAGATAACTCTGTAGTGAAGACTTCTGATATTCCGTTGATGTACGAAAAATAAAACCAGCTTTTACGCAAACTCAGACATACAGCCACAAAGCCATGTTGCATATAGAATATTTTTATCATCTGTTTCTCTTATTTGTGATCTTGCCGGTACATTCAATGTACTGACCTACATGGCTGCAATGTATCATGTTGCTGGATTATTCTACGACGAGTGAGTTTCGTTGTAGGGTTACGGTCTACACTCAACCTGCTGATGGCGTTGATGGGACTCCTCACCCATTTGTTTGTTTCCGCTGAGACTTATGAGGTATATATCAGTATTACGTTATTTATACATGTGATTGCACTTTGATATATACATTGATGTACTGTGTGTGCCAGCATACAGATCCAGGGATGGCACGGATACACAGAGGCTCGACCGTTTGAGGTCGGGTCGCTACAGTATCGGGGGGTATGAGTCATGGAGAAGTTGGAGTACAGTAGCATTATTCCAATATTAAATATGAATCAATTTACAACAGTACCTAAATTTTAAGATTTATTTGTTATACTAACCGATCTCACGAGGTTTCTGTTGAGTTTTGTGTGCTGAAGTTTTCAAGTTTTGGGTGAGACTACGATGGATAAAGGAATAATGAGCGGCAAGAGGCTAAGCTTGGGGATGCCCAAGGCACCCCAAGGTAATATTCCAGGAAGACTCAAGCGTCTAAGCTTGGGGTTGCCCCGGATGGCATCCCCTCTTTCGTCTACAATCTATCGGTATATCACTTGGAGCTATATTTTTATTCATCACATGATATGTGTTTTACTTGGAGTGTCTTGTGCTATAGTTTGCTTGCTTTTGTTTGCTTTTTAGTTTGCCACAATCATCTTTGCTGAACACACCTTTTTGAGAGGGACACACATTATTCGTGATTTGTTAGAATACTCTATGTGCTTCACTAATATCTTTTGAGCTATGTAGTTGCTCTAGTGCTTCACTTATATCTTGTAGAGCACGGCGGTGGTTATATTTTAAATAAATAGTTGCACTCTCATGTTTCACTTATATCTTTTTGAGAGTCTAATAACTAGCAATGGTAATATCCACAGGTTATGAATTTGGTCCTAATATGATAGGTATTCAAGAGGGATATAATAAAAACTTTGATGTACATCATCGAATATGATAAGTTTGATTCCTTGCAATAGTTTTGCGATATTAAGATGGTAATATGGGGGAGGTACTAGTAGATAATTGTGGTTTAGTAAGAATATTGGTGTTAAGGTTTATGATTCCCGAAGCATGCACGTATGGTCTGTCGTTATGCTAAGAAGTTGCAGCATGATTTATTATTGATTGTCTACCTTATGAGTGGCGGTCGGGGACGAGCGATGGTCTTTTCCTACCAATCTATCCCCATAGGGGCATGCATAGTAGTACTTTGCTTCGAGGGCTAATAAACTTTCGCAATAAGTATGTGAGTTCTTTATGACTAATGTGAGTCCATGGATTATACGCACTCTCACCTTTCCGCAATTTGCTAGCCTCTTCGGTACCGTGCATTGCTCTTTCTCACATCGAGAGTTGGTGCAAACTTCACCGGTGCATCCAAACCCCATGATATGATACGCTCTATCACACATAAGCCTCCTTATATCTTCCTCAAAACAGCCACCATACCTACCTATTATGTCATTTCCATAGCCATTCCGAGATATATTGCCATGCAACTTCCACCGTTCTTTTTATATGACACACATCATCATTGTCATATTACTTTGCATGATCATATAGCTAACATAGTATTTATGGCTCAGCCACCGTTCATCATTTTTCATACATGTTACGCTAGTATCATTGCACATCATGGTACGCTGCCAAAGGCATTCATATAGAGTCATATTTGTTCTAGTTTCGAGTTGTAAATTTTGAGTTGTAAGTAAATAGAAGTATGATGATCATCATTATTAGAGCATTGTCCCAGTGAGGAAAATAAAAAAAGAGAAAAAAAGGCCAAAAATAGCCCACTAAAAAGAAAAGAAAAAGGAGAAAGAAAAAAAGAAAAAAAAAGAAGAAAAAAAAGAAAAAAGAAAAAGAGAGAAGGGGCAGTGTTACTATCCTTTTCCATAATTGTGCTTCAAAGTAGCACCATGTTTTCATATAGAGAGTCTCCTATTTTGTCACTTTCATATACTAGTGGGAATTTTTTATTATAGAACTTGGCTTGTATATTCCGATGATGGGCTTCCTAAAATGCTCGAGGTCTTCATGAGCAAGCAAGTTGGATGCACACCCACTTAGTTTTCAGGTTGAGCTTTCATACACTTATAGCTCTTAGTGCATCCGTTGCATGGCAATCCCTACTCCTTGCATTGACATCAATTGACGGGCATCTCCATAGCCCGTTGATTAGCCGCATCGATGTGAGACTATCTTCTTATTTTTTGACTTCCCCTTATTAATCTCTACCACCACATTCTATTCCACCCATAGTGCTATATCCATGGCTTGCGCTCATGTATTGCGTGGGGGTTGAAAAAGCTGAAGCGCGTTAAAAAGTATGAACCAATTGCTCAGCTTGTCATCAGGGTAGTGCATGATAAATACTTTGTGTTAAGAAGATGGAGCATGACATGATTATATGATTTTGTAGCGATAACTTTCTTTAGCATTTTTATTTTGAAAGGCATGATTGTTTATTACTATGCCTGAGTGTTGATGTCTTTATATCAAATTATAGACTATTGCTTTGAATCATTCGGATCTTAATATTCATACCATAAAGAGATTACATGATGAAACATGTTAGGTAGCATTCCACATCAAAAATTCTGTTTTTATCATTTACCTACTCGAGGACGAGCAGGAATTAAGCTTGGGGATGCTTGATACGTCTCCAACGTATCATAATTTTTGATTGTTCCATGCTATTATAGTAGTAATCTTGGATGTTTTATATGCAATTATATATCATTTTTCGGGACTAACCTATTAACCTAGTGCCCAGTGCCAGTTGTTGTTTTCTGCTTATTTTTGGTTTTTCAGGAAATCAGTACCAAATGAAGTCCAAATGCCACGAAACTTTTTGACGATTTATTTTCTGGACAAAAGAGACCCTGGAAGCTTCGGGGGGAAGCCAGAAGCCTCACGAGGAGGCCACAAGGCAACAGGGCGGCCGGCTTATGCGCGGTTCATGGCGCGGCCATGTTACGTATACCTAAAGATGAAGATGCCAGGACCAAGGGGAACCATCACAGTGGAAGGAAACCGGAAAATTGCACTCGAGTGCGAGGAAGGAGATGCAGCTTATGCTGAGACGGCTTGCGCCGCGGAGGAGTTGCGGTATTACAAGGATAATGTTGACCCAGCTGACAGGACGTCTCTTAAGAAGCCCACTACAGAGTCTGACCCCCTGCTCAAGTTTAAGTCGGCCAGAGATACGAAGCAAGTTGATTTTACCCCAGGCAATTCTTCGGAGCAGTTCACCATCGGGGCAAATATGGATCCCAAATAGGAAAGCGCGCTCATCGAGTTCATCCGTGAGAATCGGGACATGTTTGCATGGAAACCTTCTGACATGCCAGGTGTACCGAGAGAACTCGTTGAGCACTCCCTTAACGTGGATCCCAAGTTTAAACCAGTTCGCCAGTACCTCCGTCGCTTCAATGAGGAAAGGCGGAAAGCTATTGGTGAAGAAGTGGCTCGGCTCCTAGCTGCCAGGTTCATCGTCGAAGTCTTCCATCCTGAGTGGTTGGCTAACCCAGTACTTGTTCTGAAGAAAAACGGGACTTGGCGGATGTGTGTTGATTACACAGACCTGAATAAGGCTTGTCCTAGTGACCCCTTTGCCTTGCCACGTATTGACCAGATCATCGATGCTACGGCTGGTTGTGAGAGTTTATGTTTCCTGGATGCTTACTCTAGTTATCATCAGATCAAGCTAAGGCCGGAAGACCAGGCAAAGACGGCTTTCATCACACCCTTTGGGGCCTTCTGTTATACAACCATGTCATTTGGTCTGAAGAACGCCCAGGCGAGTTACCAGCGTTGTGTCCAGAACTGTTTCCACAATCAGATCGGGCGGAATGTTCATGCTTATGTGGATGACATTGTGGTTAAATCTCGGAAAAAAAGAGACTCTATAGGAGGATCTCAAGGAAACATTTGACAATCTCCGTGTCTACAAGATGAAGCCTAACCCGGAGAAGTGTGTTTTTGGTGTCCCCGCTGGAAAGCTTCTGGGGTTCCTTGTCTCTGAGCGTGGCATCGAAGCTAACCCAGAGAAAATCAAGGCAATCACGACCCTGGCTAAGCCGGCCAAGCTAAATGACGTGCAGAAGCTGGCTGGGTGGGTTGCGGCTTTAAGCCGGTTCATAAGCCGGCTTGGCGAAAAAGCAATTCCGTTATATCAGTTGCACAAGAAATCAGATGACTTCGTCTGGAGTAAGGAGGCAGATCAGGCTTTTGAAGCCCTTAAGAAACAGCTATCTGAGCCGCCAGTACTTGTTGCTCCTCGCGAGAAAGAGCCGATGATGTTGTATATTGCTGCCAATAACAGAGCTGTAAGTGTGGCGGTCATCGTCGAGAGCAAGGAAGATGGCAAGGAATATCCTGTCCAGCATCCTGTGTATTATGTCAGCGAGGTGTTAAGCGAGTCTAAGCAGCGATACCCACATTGGCAGAAGCTGGTCTACGGAGTATTCATGGCTAGCCGCAAACTGAAGCATTACTTCCACGAGCATCCGATCACGGTGGTTAGTTCAGCGCCTCTTGGGGATATAATCCAGAACCGGGAGGCTACAGGCCGGGTTGCTAAGTGGGCCATTGAGCTCGGTCCACATAATCTAAAATATCTGCCTCGTACCGCAATTAAATCTCAGGCGTTGGTGGATTTCCTTAATGACTGGACGGAGTTGCAGGCTCCCGAGGAGAAGCCCGACACAACGTACTGGTCCATCCACTTTGACGGCTCACGGCAGCTCGAAGGCTTGGGGGCTGGAGTTGTGATCACTTCCCCCCGAGGAGACAAGTTCTGTTATGTCTTAAGACTCATGTTTACTTGCACTAATAATGCAGCTGAGTACGAGGCGCTGCTTCATGGGCTTAGGATGGCCAAGGAGATGAATCTGAGCCGGGTCAGGTGCCTGGGCGACTCAGACCTGGTGGCTCAGCAAGTTTCAGGTACATGGGACTCCATGGATCCGCTTATGGCGGCTTACCGATAGGCAGTCACAAATATTGCTGGACACTTCAAGGGTTATCAGGTCGACCATATTGATCGCCGGGAGAACGAGGCGGCAGACGCACTCTCTCGTTTGGGTTCTCAGCGTAAGCCGGTGCCACCCAATGTGTTCCTGGACGTCTTGCACAACCCGTCTGTCAAGTTGCCAACAGAGGAGGATTTGGCTATTCCTGACCCGGAGGCAGCTCTAGTGGCTGCTATCCGTGCTATCCCTGATTGGACGGTCCCCTATTTGGCTTACCTAAGCCGGGGTGAACTGCCAACAGAGGAAATCCTCGCTCGGCAGATCATCAGATGATCTAAGTCTATGACTATTGTCAATGGCGAGTTACACCGACGAAGCGTCACTGGTGTTTTTCAGCATTGCGTCTCACCGGAAGAGGGTCGCGCAATCCTCAATGAGATTCACTCTGGCGACTGTGGGCATCATGCTGGCTCAAGATCGCTGGTCGCAAAGGCTTTTCGGCACGGGTTCTATTGGCTCATAGCTCATGCTGATGCAGAGGACATTGTCCGTAAGTGTGATGGTTGCCAGAAATATGCTCGCCAGGCCCATGTCCCGGCTCAGGAGTTGAGGATGATCCCAATTACTTGGCCGTTCGCGGTCTGGGGGCTTGACATGGTGGGACCCTTCAAACGTTCCAAGAACAGGCATACACACCTCCTGGTGGCTGTGGATAAGTTTACCAAGTGGGTGGAAGCAGAGCCCGTCAGCAACTGTGATGCAGCAATGGCTGTCAAGTTTCTGAAAAAGCTGATATTCCGATTTGGCTACCCGCACAGCATCATTACAGACAATGGAACCAATCTCTCCAAGGGGGCTATGGAACAGTTCTGTCAACAGGAGCACATCCGGCTTGATCTGGCATCGGTTGCGCATCCTTAGTCCAACGGACAGGTGGAAAGGGCCAATCAGGAATTGCTGCGTGGTATCAAACCACGGCTCATGGTGCCCTTGCAGCGCACGCCAGGCTGCTGGGAAGCAGAGTTACCTTCAGTGCTTTGGAGCATACGGACTACTCCCAACAGGTCGACATGCTATACGCTGTTTTTCCTGGTCTATGGTGCAGAAGCTGTGCTTCCAGGAGATATTCGTCAGGACTCCCCTCGAGTGGCGGCTAATGTGGAGTTAGATATTGAGCTGGCTCGCCAAGACGCCCTTGATCCTCTCGAAGAGGAGCGCGACCTTGCCGCATCCAGATCAGCAATCTATCAGCAAGACCTACGCCGCTATCACAGCCGTCGAGTTCGAAGCCGCACTTTCCAGGAAGGTGACTTAGTGCTCCGTCTGATTCAAGACCAGACAAGCATGCATAAGCTTTCACCGCCTTGGGAAGGGCCCTTTGTGGTCAGCAAAAATCTCAACAACGGGTCATATTACCTGATTGATGTCCGGGAAGGAGACGAGTCACGTCCTTCGGAAGAGGAAACAAGCCGGCCCTGGAACATTGCCCAGCTCCGGCCATATTACACCTAAGTCATTGACTAGCTTACACCTTTGTACATATCCTCTATCATGTATATACTTCTTTTTGATCAAATATAATAACGACCAGCAACACTGTGTGAAGGTGTTGTTTTACTTCAAAACTTGTGTACTGGATCTTTATTTGTTGATCTTGGTTACTTGGGGGCTTCCGACTCAATTGAATTTAGCTTACAAAACCCTTTTAACCTGGCGAGATGCCACAACGTTGGTTAAACCTGCCTGTTGCAAGATGCTACTCCCTATAAAAAACGACCCAGCGCACGTCTGGTGAGTCAATCACTTCTGTGACCCTGAACTCATCAGAGTTAAAGCGTTCGATTGGTTGTGTGAGAGCCAGCTTTCAGAAAGCAAGGACAAACCAACAGGCCAAAGTGCCAGCTTCATGAAAGTGTATTCCGGCTTGCGTTTCTTAAGCCGGCCGCTTCAAGCATATTCCGACTTGCAATTATTCCACACACATACATTCACGCATACATACTTACATTCAAGTATATCATCTCTGCATACATACATACATCCATGCATGTCATTTATTTAGGTCCATTTGAATTACTTGATTCATTGCAAACAGTAACAAAGATTACTCGTTCAAGGTGGCATCGTCACTAACCATCGCATACAGTTACACTGTTTCGGCAGAGTCGTTCTATTGCAAACCGGCTCTCAAGGCCAAAAGGAGGATTCACAGAAGCGCAAGTATTTACACTGGCATTAGAAGTTTTATGCGACCCTATTACAAGCCGCCCATCAGCTGCGGCCATGGCAAAACATTTTTACAAGGTTCGGCCTGCTTGGATAAGCCGGCGTTTACATCGCCGGGTCAGGGCTGGCACCAGCGCCCGATGGATCATCATGAGCCGGTTCTTCGCGACCGTCGTCATCCTCCCCTTCTTCGCTTGAGTCGCCGGTCGACCACTGAATTGTGCGCAACGCTTCAAACAGAGCATCGGTGGATATCAGAGAAAAAGGGTTGACTTCAGGAGCGAAGGATGTCTTACATGTCCGGGTTAGAGCCACCGGCTCATGATTTGGCGGCTCTATCCGCTCATTCACTTTCGAATAGGGCGCCTGGTACCGGGTCAGATCGGTTTCTTCTGCAATGGCGGTGGCTGCAACCCGGGTTTCTCTGATGCAGCGATGGAAATCCTTCTTGGTAAAGGGCGTGTCGTCTACATTGAACTCCGGGTAGCCGCCCACAATTTGAGCCGGGTCGAGCTCTGGTACATATGTCCTTGCTCGGGCTAGTGCTGTTAGCGCGCCAGAGCGGCAGCACGCTCTCTTCCAGTCTTCAAACCACCTTGGCACCACAGACAGCTCCTTCAACATGTCCGCGAGTAGCTGTGGAGGTGACTTGGTATTTTTGGCTGCCATAATGCATCGAGAGCCGCCTATATACAGTTGTTCCACGAAAGTGTATACTGCCTTCAACTTCAACACTGGTTGCTGCAGCAGCAGCTGATTCTTGCGACCTGCAAAGAAAATTATGCACGATCAGTTAAGCCGCCTAAGTCTGGTAAGCCGGTCCAGTCGAGTCATTCTTATAGCTTTGCTTACCAAAGATGGCCCGGGTCATGGCTGTAATCTGGTTCTTCAAAGTGGTCAGCTCTTGTGTCACTGGCTCTACTTTCGCTTCGGCTGCTTCAGCTCGTGTGGCTAGGGCGGCTCTGGCAGCCTTTGTCTCTTGCAAGGTGGCCCTTACAATCGCCAAAGCTTTCTTTGCCTCAGCGGTGGCTTCTTTATATTCTTGTCGCAATTTCTTCTCTTTCTTGGCCTCCTTTCGAAAGCCGGCGGCCTGGGTTTCTACTTGGTCCAGCAATTCCTGCAGGGCAGATTGTTATACACGACATGCATATGACCCGGACCGCCCTGAAGGACAACCCGGGGCATGGGAGCTACACGTTCTCGAGCTTGAAAATAAACAAGGAAGTTCCATGCAGTTGCAGGCAATCTACATGGCACTTGGGGGCTAATGCATAAATCGACCTATACTGCTCGCTTATGAAGACCCGCCTGTCATAGTCGATGAGCCGGCCTCGGGAGGTGCTGGATGAGATTCTAAACTTAAGCTACAATGTTGAAGTCCCGGGTCATTATTCCATTATAACCCGGCCCTTGGGGGCTACATGTTTGGGAGCTTCAAGCTGTTCAGTACGGTTATGGAGACCCGCCTGTCCTGAACGACGAGCCGGCCTTTGGGGTTGCCAGCGGAAGTGCTGCTTTCACGATTAAAATTTTGAAGTCCCGGATTGTCATTTCATGATGACCCGGCCCTTGGGGACTACATATATATATGTTACAAGATGAAGGGTGCAACTTACCTCATATTTCCGCTTCAATTGAGTGACCATGGCGATCTCTGTGTCCCGGCTTTCAAACAGCCGGGTCAACACAGCCCGATGTAGGGCATTGGCGCCTTGGTCTTCAAACGTAGAAAACTCAAGAGCCGTCTTCCCTTTGTCCTTCGGTGCCGGTTCAGGCTTGGTCGGGACTTTGGTAAGGGCGGTGGAGGATTCTGGTACGGCAGTCTGACGCTCACTTGTCACCGCTATCTCTTCTTGAGCCGGTGCTTCTTCTTGAGCCGGCGCCTCGGGCTGCGGAACGGGTTGATATTCAGCTATATTCTCCCTCTCCTGAGCTGGAGGGGAGGCGCGAGCCAGACTTGTCATGTCCAAAGGTGGCGGGCTGTTTCGGATGGCCGGCTCGTCCTGGGCAGCCAAGGTGGTTTCCTCTGCTTGAGGGCTTGTATGAATGGCCGGGTCAGATGACCCGGCAGCTGCTTTCTTCTTAATGGCTTTGGTGCTGTACAAGGAGTGGGGGAGTTACTTATTTACAGGGATGAAAAATAAGAAGTCAATATACATTAAAGGAATGTCTGCTTACCCAGGATTGATGTTGAAAGCCGGCGCCTGTGTGGCACTTGACTCGCCTGAGGAGTGCGACGTCTGATATGCCGAGTCGTTAAAGGGTATGGGTTCTTTAAAATGGCCGGCTAGAGGAAAAGAATAAGTTGGTCTAAGAGGCACCTCAGCTCGAGCTTTGCGTGATGGCGGCTCATATGGAAGCCCGCTTCTTAATTCGCCTTCACTGCTCCGGGTCTTCCTTTTGGAGGTCCCGGCTCGACGAGTTTTCTTCAAAATAAATTTGGGATCCAAATGAGCATCCTGATGGGAAAAGGGCACCTTACGGACGACAACCCGGGGCTTCCTTCGAACCTTGCGGATCACAGCCCAGGTTTTCTTCCGAATAGGTATAGGAGAGTCAGAATCAGAAGAGATCAATGTTACCTCCGGCTCGTCGGTATAGCTAATTTTGGTTTCATCCTGAAGAGAAGAGGCGTCAGCAAGTTGAATGAAAAGACGGCCAAGTGAGTCAAGTTCTACCTCAGCCTCGTCCTCTGCAGCCGGCTTATCAGTATCAACCGGCTTTTCCTGCTGTTCCGCTGGAGTGGGGGCGGGTTATTGGGGCTTCTTCTTCCAAAATTTGTCGTTTGCCTGCATTAAGACGAGTTGGCAGTTAAGAATGAGATGAGGAGGGCGAGTTAAGAGCAGAGTAAGAAGGTGCAAACACTTACTGAAGGCACCGGGTTGGTTAAGCAGAAGTGGGCCAGCCCGGTTTTGTTGCATTTCTCCTGAGGCTCTCCCAATAGCCTCTTGATGGTTTTGTTGATATCACTCACGGATAGATTGACTTGACTGAACCGTTGAGCGTCTGCCGGCTCACCAGTATAATTGCACATCAGGTCGCCTCTGTGGCTAAGAGGCTAGATTCGCCAGCTTACCCAGCACCGGGTCAGATCAATCCCAGTAAGGCCGTTAGCAACCAAGGCCCTTAGTTTGGAGTAAATAGGGGCGAATTGCTTGCGTTCTTCTGTTGATGGCCAACCCGGAAAGGCCACTGTGGCATTGAGCCGGTCCGGTCTGTAACCCGGCAGGGGGCTTTCACCTTGAGGGGCAGTGTTCTTGCAGTAAAACCAAGTCTTGTTCCAGCCCTTGGGATGACTTGCCAGCTTGGCTTCAGGAAAGGGAGTGTTTCTTCGCCTTTGGATAGAGACGCCGCCAAGTTCTATACTGGGGCCGTCAGTGAACTCCGTCTGATGGTTGATATAGAAAAACTCTCGGAAAAGGAGGACAGTTGGAGCTGTTTGAAGATATACTTCGCAGAAAACTTGAAATTGGCATAGATTTGTGATGGAGTTGGGGCCAAGATCCTGCAGTCAGAGGTCGAAAAAGTTAAGGACGTCACGGAAGAATCTTGACCCGGGTGGCCGAAACCCCTTATGCAGATGATCTACGAAGACCACCACTTCGTCTTGTTGGGGCTGGGGGTGCTTTCTTCTTCAGGTGCCCGCCAGTTGATTGTGGTTTGAGCCGGCAAGAGGCCTTGCCCTACAAGCTCGTTCAGCATCAAGGTTGACACTTGAGATCCGACCCAGTTGCAGGATTTGTCGGTCTTGGGGGCCATGGCGACTTAAACATTTAACTGCAAAGACAAAAATGACAAGCCGTCGTGTTAAGCTTAAGAAGGACAAGCCGCCAGAGTGAAGACCCGAAAAAATGAAAAAAATCAGGACGGCTAAAATCATAACCCGGATTCATATAAGCCATCGAAGGCAATGATGAGCCGGTGTTCACGAGCCAGGGGTGTTTTGAATTTCTCCTAAGTGTTGAAGCTGACTATAAACAGGAATCTAACAGAGC
The DNA here is from genome assembly GCA_039707655.1 of Elymus sibiricus. Taxonomy (NCBI): domain Eukaryota; kingdom Viridiplantae; phylum Streptophyta; class Magnoliopsida; order Poales; family Poaceae; genus Elymus; species Elymus sibiricus. The sequence goes on from CM077666.1 coordinate 312,642,804, forward strand.
AGTCACTACGACAGATCTGAAAATACTGCGGAAACGAAAACTTAAAAGGCCTAGGTGAGGATGGATCTGGCGGCACCATGTATAATGAGGTCTATGGAAGGTAGTACAAGGATTAGAATGGAGAAAAACGGTATTACCGCAGTATGAAAAATGCTTTTTCGGATCATTTCGATAGATATGGATCTACCGGCAGAAGGAACCGGTGAACTCTGTTACACAATGACGAACACCGACGAATGGCAAGAAAACGAATGAGGCGCTGCAGATCCAGAAAAAGGGATTGGGGTGTACCTGGCCGCGGCGGATGTGGTCGGAGTATTTTTTGAGGAGCTCTGGCGACGATGGGGCGGCGGAGAAGAATGCTGTCGAGGTCGACGGAGAACTTGGGGGCGGCGATGCTTCGGGTGTGCGAGGAGACAGTCGCGAGGAAGAAGAAGAGTATAGGGTAAAAAGTAAAAGTGGGGATGAGGTGGCCTCTTTATAGGCCCAGTAAAGTTAAAAACGGCAAGGGTGGGACCCCAGGCGGCGCAGTAATTTTCGGAGGCGTGGCTCCTCGATTTTCGCGCCTAACAAGACGATACGTACCCACTCAAAGATTTGAGCTGATGTCATCCCGGATTTCGCGGAAGTGGGTTGTGATGTCATAAGGGACAAGAGTTGAAAATGCTAAGTTTGAATCTGAAGGGGTGAAGCTGACGATCACCTTAACCCGGCAACTTGAGCCGGTCCAAGATGGCGACTTAAAAGAGCGGCTTGGGGTGCGCTTGGAAATGTATTACTAATGCTTTCCTTTTTCAGGATGGAGTTTAACGTGAATAAATTCAAGTCAAACTGAGGGCTAATGTTGGGGATATTTACCAGCGCGAAGACCCGGCAGGGTGTTAACCCGGCCATAAGGCGAGCTTAGCGGGTCAACTCACCACGGGCCAAAGACTCTGTGTGGGCCGGCTTAACAAGGCCTGTCAAGTACAAGGCGGCTTAAGCAGTGGGCCGGCTTGACGAGAAGATAGAAGGCAAGATGGCCACCTTGGAGAACAAGTAGGGAAGAATAGGAGGCGGGTCAGAGTATGATCCGGACTCTCATGTAATCTAGGGTTCCACCTGTATATATAAAGGGGAGCACCTATACGAAAAGACTAAGTTGCAATCCCTCGAAAGCTAGGTTAGCGAATCCGCATCCTTGTAATCAAGATCCGCAGCAATACAGACAAGCAGGACGTAGGCTTTTACCTCCACCGTGAGGGGCCGAACCTGGGTAACCCGGCGTCTTCTCGTTCCTATTCAACCCCGCTAAGCTTCCACGTTAGTGCGATGGCTTCATCTCTAAGTCCTTTTACTAGGACATATGTCGTGACAAAACCACGACAAACACCAAACGAATTGCTTTGCATCAACAATTTTTGAGGGGTCACTCCTGTCGTCATAATCTTCGGTGATAACCTTCACTGCTACGCAGGGGATATTGTTCGGAGTTTGAATCCAAACTCCTCTTGACTCTAGGGACCTGTTACTCTGTGTGCACTAGCAAACACATTAGTCCCTCACTGTTTGTCAACAATCTCCAAAACATAAGAAGGCAAATTATTGCACCAACAATCTCCCCCTTTTTGGACGATTGATGACAAAATAGATAATCATCGAAGTGAAGATAGATAAGTGAAAGGTAATTCCAACAAGAGTGAGTGAGTGTTACTTTGCTCGAAGATGAAATAGACTCCCCCTAAATGTATGCAGGGAAGAAAGATATGAGATAAATTCTCCTGCAAGTACTGAATAATGTGGAGGAAATTTCAATCATTCGAGACATTGATTCGCACTGATGAGATATAATCCATCGTGATCGTAGTGCAATCATTTATAACTTCTGATAATAATTCCACCTGCAAGACAAATGCTTCGAGAGAAATGGTGTAGCAGCAGGGGTTGTAGACATTACAGCACAGAAGTTATTGAGTTTTACCAACAAAGTACAGATAAACTTAAACCAGAAGTTGCAAACTGGCACGAAACCGAAACCAAATGAAACACTGAAAGCAAATCTATCGAGATTCGATGTAATTCTTCCCCTTTTTGTCAACAAGTGTCAAAAAGGTAACGAATAGCATTAGTGCAAAAACGCAGAGCAGGGTTCAGTCAGTGGCATCTCCCGAAGAACTGTCTGAGGAGAGTTCTTCTTCGGAAGTGACAGGATTGTCTTCGTCTTCAGCAGCATCAGATTTTCCTTCAGGAATAATGGCTTGGGGCTGAGCAGATGAGGGAACAAGTGGAGTGGCCACAGGAGGAACACGGGAGTGCACATTGCCTTCGGTAGGTTTCTCGGTCGGTGAGGTGGCTTCAGATTCGTCAAGCAATTTGTGAAGCTTGAGATGAAGTAGATCAGTGGTTGGCTCATGAATAGGTAGAGGAGGGGTACTCCGATCTTGAAAATCTTCAACACTGAAGCCTTTGTCAATGTAGTCATAGAGCTCTTGGAGATTGACATTCAGGAGTTGTTTCTCGGTGAAGAATTTGCGAAGCAATTTCCAGAGCCTCTTCTTGTTTTCATCAGCTATCAGATGCATTATCCTCGTGCGATTGTTAAGTGCATTCAGCTCGGAGGCGAGATGTTCTTTCTCGCGTCGATCCTTAGTGATATGCTGCAACTGCAGTTGTTGTGTACGCAAACTGACTTCGAGTTGCGATGGAGGTTGAGGCGAAATCTTTCGGTCGCGCTGAGGCAGACGTGGCCCATCAAATTGCTTGTGATAGTCTTGGGGGCTTGATGCAGGCGATTTGCCCGAAGTAATATCTTCCATGACTTGCAAGGTATCGTGAACAGGAGGAATGAAGCTTTTATGGTTTTCTTTCGCAAGATACACTGTGCGCATTGCATGATCAACAACTTTCTGGATCCAGGGCGCGAACACTTTGATGCAGAAGGGATATTGAGCAGAATCTTTCAGAATGCACAGGAACATGTCTTCCACGTCGAAGATGTATCGCTCAGAGATTGCATAGATAGCATTCCAAAGAACATCTGAGATGGATTTGTCTGGATTCATGCCCGCCAGAGGACAAATGGTGTAAGAGAGCATGTGGAATAGCGTCTGATTCTCTAACGTTAAGTGCTCAGGACGAGGAGGACCAGTGTAGTCACGAATCTTTTCATGATCCATAGTGCACCAGAAATTCTCATCCGATATGACATCAATGTTATGGACCCGAATTTCAGTGTTACCATGCTCAAAGCGAGGGAAATGAAAGTGCGAGACAAAATCTGTTGAAGTGCATTTAATGCATTTTCCTTCGGTCATCCACTCCATAATCCACTTTGAGCTATCATATTCATCGCCAGAGATGTACAAAGTAGGATAGAACTGAAGAATAATCTCTCTGTTCCAAGGATGCTCGAATTCAAATAACTTGGTGAGACAGAAATCATCCAGATCCTGAAGCAATTGAGTGAAACAGCCAATATTGCACATAGCAGGAATATCGAGATATTTGTGAGGAAATTTCTTTCTGCTCTCATAGAGGACCCGAGAGTAATAGATAGCCTGTTCCTTAGTCCAGAAGCGAGGCGATTCCGAAGTGCGCGGCCCATCATACGGACTAGCTTGAAAGAATTTGGGATGCGCATTTCGATTGAAAAGAGGTCCTTTGGCGCCTGCTCCTGACGAGAACAAGGGCAGTTCTTCACGAGGGTATGGGTATTTGAGTTCTTCTTCAGGTGAGAGATATTCATCACCACATACAACCGAGTCAGTACGGCGAGCAGAGACAGATTTTCGTTCGGAAGGACCAACATCTGGTATTCGAGTCATTGTGTCGATGGATAACTTGAGTGGAGACGGAGCATGAGGCACAACAGAGGGTGCTGTAGAGACAGTGGGAAGTAGAACAGGTTCATCCACTTTAGGCACAGAGGCCAAATCATGCACTGGAGGTGGTTGCGGTTGTGCCACTGGAATCTGTTGTTGCTCGATATAGGAGGTGCCGAGACTTTTGGAGCTTCGTGAGCCGGAGAAGCATGGGGCTCGGTTCGAGGTATTTCACCTTCCTCAGAAGCAGATTGTTGCGAGGGAATATCAGCCCGAGCAGGGGATGTCACAGGCACTAATTCAGTTGGCCTTGGCGAGGGAGGAGCATCCGAGTCTTTGACTGGTGGGTTCGAAGGAATAACTGGCTCAGGAAATTTTTCTTGCGGAGCAGGAGACTGAGCAACTTGGGGAATAGGCGACGGTTCCTTCGGAGCAGGAGGTACATTTTTCTTCTCCATTCGCTTTCGTTGCTTTTTCTTTTGCTGAGCAACTGGATCAATGTGACCCTTGAGCAAATCATTGTACCCAGTGACTTTGGCTTGATGTTCATCGCAGATCTTGCGAACAATTTCATCTAGATCCGTGTGAAAGCGTAACCTTTAGTGACGAAGGAGAGTCATGGCACGATTGATGTCCTTGTAGGAATCTTCGAGTGCTTTAATGACAAATTTCGAAGAGGCAGTTTTCATTCGATTGTCAAGGTCCATTAGCTCGGCAGATAGAGAGTTGATCTCAACTGCATCTTCCCTCAGTTCTTGAACTACGGAAGTGGCCTGAGTAATAACTTCAGCAAGAATAGGTAGAGATGCTACTTCTCCATCGAACGGATTGTCCACAAATTTATCGAGCTGTTCCATGATAAATATGTGATCATAGTAATGAGGAGCATCGAACATGACATTAGGAACAGTCTGGATAGGAACTTGCTCGGAAGGAGGCTTAGAAGCCAATGGTTGAGTCAAGGTAGACGCAAACTTAGCAGCCTTCACCTTCGGAGTGGTAGCTTGTGGAGCATCTTTCTCGGTAGGCGCCTTGATTTTCTTCAAGTCAGGCTTGGGAATACTTTCGCCTGGCATTGCAGAACTCACAAGAGTGTCAACTACCAAATCGTTCAAATTGATCGCATCGAGATGAGGAGTTGTGTTCACATGCTGTTTCAAAGTGACGGTAGTAGCAGGGGTTTTTCGAGCTGGGATCTACTGCGGTGGTGCTTCTGGAACCAAATTAACCCGTAGATCAGGCAGCACAGTTGACGTGGTAATATTGACTTCCTCGCTGAGAGTAGCAGCAACTTCTTCCTTGGTGAGCGGAGGGTCATCATCATCAGCCGAAGAATCATTCATTTGAAACTCATCTGAGGGTTCAGCCTTTTTCTTCTTTGGTGCATACTTTCTCTTCGTAACAACGCTGGGATCATGCTTGCGTATAGAACGACCTTCTGATTTTCCTTCGGCCTTTTTCTTTTCCACATCATCTTTGAGAAGGCGAAGGTTTTCCTCTTCACGAGCCTTTTGCTTTTCAGCCCTCTGAGCTCGCTTGATGGCATTGCGCTGAAGCTTAGCAAGCTCATCAGGGTAAGATTTGGGTGTTCGAAGGGAGGACTCATGAGCATTTGGTGGTGGAGGTGGTCTCTCTTGAGGACCATTTTGCTTAATGAGAGAAATTTCCCGGCAGTCACCCCATGGAAGATGAAATGCAAAGTTTTGAGCAAACCGAGGATGAACAATTTCATAGTTGAACCATTTGCGCACCCAGGGACGGCGAATCCATTGTTGACGCGTATCTCTCTAGTGTTTTGTTTCTCCTAGAACAGTATCATACCGGTCATGAGAGATGTACTCATCTGTGTTTGTGTATGCCTGTCTGCCACCCCTCTTCTTCTTCGGAGCATTCTCTTCTTGATCATTAGCATTTTTCTTGGTTCTTTTCCGCTTGCTGGTTGATGGGCCTACCGTTAGGCCCGTAGCATTCGGAGCCTTGGATTCATCAGCAGTACCCAGAATAGCGTCATCTCTGTCAGCCAGGCTCACTGGTTGAGCCGAATCCTCTACTGACTGCATTTACCTGTAAGCAGAGATAGATGCGAGGGAAAATGGGGACAGGGTTACGAATGCACACTGCGAAGATTTTGAAAAAGAAGTTTTTGATGAAGAGGTAGATGCAGACTTTGAGAAATGTTTCGTCCGAAAGAAATGTGTAGACCTCTTTCCGGCAGCGAAGCAGCGAAGATGGTCGACGTCGTCGAGCTCGAGGAGGAGCAGTGCGGTAGGGCTTCGGAAGGTGACAAGGGCGGAGATGCGAAGTGAAACGAGGAGGGTGGCAGCACAGAATTTATATGCGAGGAGGAAATAACCGCCCCGGGTGAATCTGATCGGACGGCTACAGACAGAGGACTTTTGCGATTCAATGGACTAGATGAACTGGCAGTTGATGAAGAGCACGTGGCAACCGTCACCAAAGAACGTGGTCACGACTAGGGCGGGAAACCCCAAATTTTGGACGGCTTCCGCCAAAACAGATTAAGTTCGGACTGAAACTTTAACGTGGTCACACCAGATAAAGTTTCGTTTCCAGATGAATTTTGTGCATTCATAACGGAACATCATAGACTGGAAGAGATAGAATAGAGGGAAAACAGGGTCCTAGGTATTTCACTCAGACGAAGAAACACAAACACCCGAGAGAAAAACTATGAGTGAAATACATTTGGACTAACACAAAAACTTCAAATACAACTCAACGAGAAGAAATTGTGGTGGCGTTACCCACCGTATAAGAACTGTATGACCCCGAGCATCGCACAATTATCGTGGCACCCGGTTAGTCTAGTTCTTCATTAATGTATTCACTCTTAGAAAGAAAATTTCACTTTGTCGAAATTTTCAAACTCTTCGAGTGTTATGCACCCATTCCTTCTAAGATGTGGAAGTGATGGTACGGGTGCCGAGTCCAACTTACTGCACGTTTGTGGAATCTAGGATATTTAGCTCACACCGTAACGCACAGAATCTTTTCTCATCGAGAGGCTTGGTGAAGATATCGGCGAGATTCTCTTCGGTATTGACGTGACTGATGACAATATCCTCTCGAGCAACATGATCGCGTAGGAAATGATGTCTGATCTCAATATGCTTGGTGCGAGAGTGCTGCACTGGATTGTGTGCAATTTTGATTGCACTCTCATTTTCGCATAATAGAGGAATCTTCTTGACTTTGATGCCATAATCCTTCAGAGTCTGCTTCATCCATAATAACTGAGTGCAACAAGCGCCTGCAGCAATATATTCGGCCTCAGCCGTAGAGAGCGAGACACAATTCTGCTTCCTTGACGACCAACATACCAATGATCTACCAAGGAAGTGACATGTCCCCGAAGTAGATGTCCTGTCAACCCGGTCACCTGCATAATCTGAGTCCGAATATCCAACGAGGTCAAACTGTGCTCCCTTAGGATACCATAAACCTAAGGTGGGGGTGTGAGCCAAATATCTCAGAATACGCTTGACCTCTTGGTGATGCGATTCTTTTGGTGCAGCTTGAAAACGAGCACACATACAAACACTCAACATGATGTCAGGTCTGGATACACATAAGTAGAGCAAAGAACCAATCATCGAACGATAAGCTTTCTGATCGTAATATTTACCATACACGTCTGCGTCCAGCTGGCCATTCGTGCGCATAGGTGTTTTGTAGCCCTTCTGTTTGCAGTCTTGCATTTTGAACTTCTTCAGACAATCTCTCAGATATTTCTCCTGAGATATGAAAATTCCATTGTCATGTTAACGAATTTGCAGTCCGAGAAAGAACTTGAGTTCACCCATCATAGACATTTGATATTTCTCGGACATCATTCGCCCGAATTCCATGCTGCAAGCATTGTTAGTACAGCCGAAAATAATATCATCCACATAAATTTGACATAAGAATAGATCGCCATCAATAGCACGAGTGAAAAGAGTGGAATCAATGAATCCTGGCTTGAACCCTTTGTCGAGCAGAAACCTCTTCAGAGTGTCATACCAAGCTCGAGGGGCTTGCTTCAGCCCATACAAAGCCTTTTTCAACCTAAAAACTTTGTTAGGAAACTGAGGGTTTTCAAAGCCAGGTGGCTGCTTAACATATACACCATTAAGGAATGCACTTTTCACATCCATTTGATAAAGAAGAATATCATTGTAATTTGCATAAGCGAGAAGAATACGAATTGCCTCAAGGCGAGCAACAGGAGCATATGTTCCACCGAAATCAATACCTTCTACCTGTGTATACCCTTGAGCGACAAGATGCGCTTTGTTTCTCACAACAATGCCATTTTCATCTAGCTTGTTCCAGAAGATCCATTTTGTGCCGATGATATTGTGCTTCTTAGGATTTGGTTTGTCAACCAATTCCCACATATCATTCAATTTGAATTGCACCAACTCTTCTTTCATAGCATTCATCCAATCGGGATCATTCATAGCTTCTTCATACTTGGTAGGTTTTGTCAATGAGACAAAGGAGAAGCTGCCACAGTAGTTAGCCAAACGGGTGCGAGAGCGAGTTGTGGGTCGGTAACCTGGATTCTCGAGATCCTCGAGGATTAATGTAGGGTCAACTCGATTTGCCACTCATGGGAGAGGATTTCCTTCTTGATGATCATTTTCATTTTCCTCAGTATCAGCATCAGGACTGGCATTAGTATCGCCATTTTCATCTTGATTGCCATTTTGATCGGCATGTGCATTTGTATTTGGGTTGCGATTTGGGTTCGGTGCGGCATTTTCTTTGGCAGTAGATTGGCGTGTTCGTCGAGATATAGGGGCATCATCATCGGAAGAGTCAGGTGTATTTCCTTCGATTGGCCAGACGTCCCCAATGGCCATTTGTCGAATGGCATCCGAAATCGGAGGTTCATCTATCACATTAGGCAGGTGCTCCTTTTGAGAGCCGTTAGATTCATCAAACCGCACATTTACCGTTTCCATAACTTTCCCATGGTGAGAGTTATAGACACGATAAGTATGTGAGTTTGAGCCATAACCAAGAAGAAAACCTTCATGTGCCTTGGGTGCAAACTTGGAGTTATGATTCATGTCACGAATATAGCAGGGTGCACCAAAAACACGTAAATAAGAAACATTTGGTTTCTTGCCAGTGATAAGCTCGTATGAAGTTTTCTTAAGGAATTTGTGAAGATAAACACGATTCACAACATGGCAAGCAGTGTTAATAGCATCAGCCCAGAAACGAATGGTAGTTTTATACTCACTGAGCATTGTTCTCGCCATTTCAATGAGAGTTCTATTCTTTTGCTCAACAACTCCATTCTGTTGGGGAGTGTATGCGGCAGAAAATTCATGAGTGATACCATTTTCATCAAGAAAGTCTTCGATATGAGTATTCTTGAACTCAGTACCATTGTCGCTTCTGACATGCTTAATTCGCACATCGTATTCATTTTGAGCCTTCTTGGCGAATCTTTTGAAGATGTCTTGGGTGCAGGTTTTGTCTTCGAGAAAGAATACCCAAGTGTATTGAGATAAATCATCAACAATTACCAGACCATAATGACTGCCTCCGAAACTTGCATAGTTTTGAGGTCCGAATAAATCCATATGAAGAATTTCCAGTGGTCTTGTTGTTGTCATGACAGTTTTTGACGAATGATGCTTCTTGGCCAATTTACCGGCTTCACACGCAGCTCAAAGACGATCCTTGTCGAATTTCACATTAGGAATACCACGCAGATGATTTTTCTTCACGAGAGTCTGCAAATTTCTCATACCTGCATGACCAAGTCTTCGGTGCCACAGCCATCCTTCGGTTGCTTTTGCAAGCAAACAAGTTTGGACTGAGGGACCCTTAGAGAAATCCACAATATATAAATCACCTTTTCTATTTCCCTCGAAGATGAAGGAATTGTCAGAGGCCATAAAGACGATGCATTTGGAAGATGAAAATAGAACTAGCATGCCTAGATCACAAAGCTTGCCTACTGACATGAGATTGAATCCAAGAGACTGAACAAGTAAAACGTCATCAATGTTATTGTCCTTGGATATAGCAATTTTACCTAACCCAATTACCTTTCCTTTGTTGTTGTCGCCAAAAGTAATATACTTCTGAGATGAAGCAGTTAAGTTGGGATCGACAAACAACGACTTGTCTCTGGTCATATGACTAGTGCATCGACTATCCATTTTCCATTCGGTACATCCGGAGACATAGTCCTTTTCTTTCGAAGCTTTGGCCATGAAGCAGTACGCAGGAGACTCATTGTCGCTCGAGTGATTCTCGAAGAAGTTCGATGCAGGAGTAGAGGCACATCCTATGCCAGCCATGCCGGAATTAGAATCCTCATCGGATTCATCAACTTCTTCGGAGTCAGATGATGCTTCTTCATCGGAATCCATCTCCTTGCCGATGTATGCCTTGGCCTTGCGAGAAGTGTTTTTGTGGTTGGATGAGGACTTGGAGGGATTCCTTGAGGACGATCTTGACGATGACTTGGAGGAGCTATCCTTCTTCTTGAAGAACTTCTTCGTTTTCTTCTCATCATCGGAGTCGTAGCTTTTGCTCTTGCCTTTGCCATGGTTATGTCATGAATCAAATCTTCCACTGGCACGGATTTCCGCTTCCCAGATAGGGCAGTCCGAGATGAAATGTCCTGGCTTTTTGCACTTGAAGCAGGTGTAATCTCCAGTAGGTTTTGATGAAGATTTGGAGCCGCCAGAGTTGTTGGATCCTTTCTTCTGAAACTGATTTTTCCTTTGAAGGCGCTGGAATCTTTTCGTGATCAATGCGAGATCCTTGCTGATCCTTTCGGGGTCATCTGAATCTTCATCGGCGTTTCCTTCTGAGGAAGAATCAGCCGCGGCCTTGAGAGCATGACTTTTTCGGTGACTTGAGCCATAGAGATCTCTCTTTTCTTCTTCTTGTTCTTCGTGGGTGTTTAGCCTTTCCATGATATCAGCAGAGTCGAGAACTTTGAAATCAGCTCGTTCCCGAATCATCAGAACTAGAGTGTCGAACAAACTGTCAAGGGATCAGAGCAGCTTCTTCACAACTTCGTGATCAGTGATGTCTTTGGCACCGAGACCTTGTAGCTCATTTGCAATGTCACTCAGACGATCGAAGGTTTGCTAGCAGCTTTCATTTCCAATTTGCTTGAACCGATTGAACTTGGCCCAAAGAGTATCAATGCGAGCTTCTTTCTGAGTTGAAACACCCTCGTTTATCTTTTCGAGAATGTCCCACAATTCCTTTGCTGTTTCACACTGACGATAGCGAAGAAATTGAGCACGAGAGAGATGGCCACCAATTTCATCTTTGGCTTGAGCATCCATCTGAATGAGTTTCTTCTCGTGGTCAGTGGGGACCTGGGGCACTTCAACCACAAATCCATTCTGCACCACGTTCCACATATCATCATCAATAGCTCGAAGACGGATCTTCATCTTCTCCTTCCAGAAGGGATAGTCCGTCCCATCGAAGATGGGAATCTTGAGGTGCGACTTGTAGCTCACTGAAGACATACTTAAACTCCAAGGTGGTTAGACCAAAATGAGCAGAATCAAGGAGTACCTTGCTCTGATACCAATTGTAGGAACGAAGTATGTCTACCAGAGGGGGGGTGAATGGGAGTTTTAAATTTTCTTTCGGAAATGTCAAAACTCTCGAAACCCAGCAGCGGAACGAATGAAATCAGTATACAGTGAGCGAAAACAAACTATCGAATGGAAACTAAGAGCATGCATCGAGGCAAATCACATGATTGAAAAATATCGTACTGCATAGTTCGAATGTAAAGGGAAGCAGCAAGCGTGACCAGTGATGCTCGATGGCGACGAGGTATTTGGTAGACCAGTTCGCCCTTCTGCAAAAGGACTACGTCTGTTTGGAGGGGCTGTGAACACAGAAGATAAACTCTCTTCGCCCTATTCTCCTTGACAATTGGTTCGTCAACCAATGCCGATTACTCATGGTAGATGCTTGAGGCGATCTCCGAACCTTTACAGACTTCTTCTTCGAGAACCACAATGACTCTTGGTCTCTGAAGAAATTGACACCTAACCGTCTAGAGAGTTCGCAGCTCTCAAGAGTAATAGGCGGAGCGTACTGGACTTAGATTCGAGTGATGCTGAACCACTATCTAATTTTTCGGCTCTGGGGTTTTTCTCTCGGTGGATTTTAAGCTCAAATCTATCGGAGAGGGGGTTGCTCAACAATCTTCTCAGAATCAAACGGAGCAGCCACCGGACAACGCCGGTGCGGGGTGGCTATTTATAGCCGCAGCCTTCCCTGGTGGGAAATGATCATTTTGGACACGCGGTCCAGCCAATGGCCAACCGACACGTTCACAACGGTCGGAAATCAAGAGCAACAGTAACATTACTTGGGGGGCAAGTAATGCTAACTCCTCAGTCAGAGACAAATCTCTCGCAGCGAAGAAGATCACAGTCTCTTGCTGGCAAGTATTTGCTCGGAACACAAAGAGATTTCTCTCGCAGCTTTCATAGGATTTGGGTTTAGCATCAGCGAATCAAATCTTCGAACTCTACACCCCTCTTAATAGTACGGTGGTCCTACGACTCAATAAGGAGAAGAGAAACAACGAAATGAATGCTACGTCTTCGCTTCGTCTTCAATCTTCTCGGCAGCAGTCATATTCTTCGGACGAACACCGAACGAAATGCTTTGCATCAACAATTTTTGAGGGGTCACTCTTGTCGTCATAATCTTCGGTGATAACCTTCACTGCTACGCAGGGGATATTCTTCGGAGTTTGAATCCAAACTCCTCTTGACTCTAGGGACCTGTTACTCTGTGTGCACTAGCAAACACATTAGTCCCTCACTGTTTGTCAACAATCTCCAAAACATAAGGAGGCAAATTATTGCATCAACAGACATTCATCACAAGAGAGGACAAACTTATGTGCATCTTTGAAAAGAGTAGGCCAATAAAATCTAGATTGTAATACCTTATGTGCAGTTCTGTCTCCCGCATGGTGTCCTCCGTATGCCTCAGAGTGACACTTCCATAGGATTTGTTCCTGTTCATGCTCAGGTACACAACGTCTAATAAAACCATCTACTCCTTCTTTATATAAATGTGGGTCATCCCAAAATTAATGTCTTAAATCAAAGAAGAATTTTTTTTCTTTTGTTGGTATGTAAAACTAGGTGGTATATATTTAGCAATGATATAATTACCATAGTCTGCATACCAAGGAGTATTATGAGAAGCATTTATAACAGCTAATTGTTCATCAGGAAAACTATCATCAATAGGCAGTGCATCATCAAGAACATTTTCCATTCGAGACAAATTATCATCTACGGGATTCTCAGCTCACTTTCTATCAACAATATGCAAATCAAATTGTTGTAGCAAAAGAACCCACCTAATAAGTCTAGGTTTAGCATCCTTCTTTTCAATAAGGCATTTGATAGCAGCATGATCGGTGTGAATAGTTACTTTATAATCAACAATATAAGATCTAAATTTGTCACATGCAAACACATCTGCTAAAAATTATTTTTCAGTAGTAGCATAGTTTCTTTGAGCACTCTCTAGAGTTTTACTAGCATAATGAATACCATTTAATTTCTTATCAACTCTTTGTCCTAGAACAACACCAACAGCATAATCACTAGCATCACACATAATTTCAAAGGGTAAGTTCCAATCAGGTGGCTGAACAATGGGTGCAGAAATTAAGGCTTTCTTAAGTATTTCAAAGGCTTCTACGCAATCATCATCAAAAACAAATGGCACATCTTTTTGCAAGAGATTAGTAAGAGGCCTAGAAATTTTAGAGAAGTCTTTTATAAACCTTCTATAGAAACCAGCATGACCAAGGAAACTTCTTATACATTTGATATCTTTAGGACATGGCATTTTCTCACTTGCATCAACTTTAGCTTTATCAACTTCAATACCTGTTTCAGAAATTTTATGCCCAAGGACTATACCTTCATTCACCATAAAGTGGCACTTCTCCCAATTCAAGACAAGATTAGTTTCTTCACATCTCTACAAAACTCGATCAAGGTTGCTTAAGCATTCATCAAAAGAAGTTCCGTAAACGGAAAAATCATCCATGAATACCTCAACAATCTTTTCACAAAAGTCAGAGAATATAGCAGTCATACATCTTTGAAAGGTAGCAGGTGCATTACATAAACCAAAAGGCATACGACGATAAGCATAAGTTCCAAAAGGACAAGTAAATGTGGTTTTCTCTTGATCTTCTTTTGATACAGGTATTTGAAAGAAACCAGAATATCCATCAAGGAAGCTAAAGTGTGTATGTTTAGATAATCTTTCTAACATTTTATCAATAAAAGGCAAGGGGTAATGATCTTTCCTAGTAGCTTTATTTAATTTCCTGAAATCAATTACCATCCTATAGCCAGTTACAATTCTTTGTGGGATAAGTTCATTTTTATCATTAGGAACAACAATGATACCTCCTTTCTTAGGAACACAATGAACAGGACTTACCCATCTACTATCAGCTATAGGATAAATTATACCTGCTTCGAAAAGCTTTAATATTTCAGTTCTTACCACATCCTTCATTTTAGGATTTAATCTTCTTTGATGATCAACGACTAGCTTAGCATCAGGATCCATATTAATCTTGTGCTGACATAGAGTGGGACTAATGCCCTTAAGATCATCAAGAGTATATCCAATAGCAGCACGGTGCTTCCTCAGAGTTTTAAGTAATCTCTTTTCTTCATGCTCTGAAAGGTTAGCACTGATAATAATAGGATATATCTTCTTTTCATCAAGATAAGCATATTTAAGTGTATCAGGTAGTTGCTTTAATTCAAACACAGGATCACTCTTAGGTGGAAGAGGGTCTCCAAGAGTTTCAACAGGCAAATTATGTTTAAGGATAGGTGCTTGTTTAAAAAATATCTCATCTATTTCATTTCTTTCATGCAAGACCAATAATTTCATCTTTATTAGACAATTCTTTCTCATGTGGTTGTCAACGAAACTATGACAAATTAAATTCATGAGATACATCGCCAAACTTAACTCTAACCTTTTCTTTAACACAATCAATTTCAGCATTAACGGTATTTAAGAAAGGTCTACCAAATATAATGGGACAAAAACTATCTTGTTGTGAACCAAGTACTAAGAAATCAGTAGGGTATTTGATTTTACCACACAAGACTTCAACATCTCTATCAATCCCAAGTGGTGTAATAGTATCTCTATTTGCAAGCTTAATAGTAACATCAATATCTTCAATCTCAACAGGTGCAATATCATTCATTACTTCTTGATATAAAGAGAAAGGGATAGCACTCACACTAGCACCCATATCACATAAACCATGATAGCAATGGTCGCCAATTTTAACAGAAACAATAAGCATGCCAACTATGGGCTTGTTCTTATCAAACATGTCTCGTTCATTTCAAACGGGTTTAGCAATTCTAGCAGCCTCTTCGCAAAAGTAAATAACATGCCCATCAATATTATCAACTAATAAATCTTTTACCATTGCAATATTAAGTTCAACTTTAATTTGTTCAGAAGGTCTAGGTGTTCTAATATTACTTTTATTAATCACAGTCGTAGCTTTAGCATGTTCTTTTATTCTAATAGGAAAATGATGTTTCTCAATATAAGCAGTAGGCACAACTGGGTCAATATTGTAAACAATTGTTTCTTATTTAACACTAATAGGCTCTTTATTTAATTCAATAGGTGGATGGAACTTAAACCATTTATCCTTAGGGAGATCAACGTGAGCAGCAAATGATTCACAAAACGTGGCTACTATCTCAGAGTCAAGTCCATATTTAGTACTAAACTTATGAAAAGCATCAGTTTCCATGAAAGATTTAACACAATCAAACTTAAGATTTATACCTGGCTCTTTACCTTTGTCGATTTCCCAATCTTCAGAGTTGCATTTAATTCTTTCCAGAAGATCCCATTTGAATTCAATAGTCATTTTCATAAAGGAACCAGTAGAAGAAGTATCGAGCATGGATTGATCATTATGAGAAAGCCGAGAAAAAAAAATTGTAGAATTATTTCTTTTGAGAGCTCATGATTGGGGCATGTGTGCAACATATACATAATCCTCCCACAAGCTTGAGCAATACTTTCTCCTTCACGAGGCCAAAAATTATATATATAATTCCGATCATGATGAACCAAATGCATAGGATAAAATTTCTGGTGAAATTCCAGCTTCAACCGGTTCCAATCCCATGTTCCAGTATCATCCAATAGCCTATACCATGTCAATGCCTTTCCCTCCAAAGATAAAGGGAATTCCTTCTTCTTAAATCCATCCTCGGATAGACCTGCAAGCTTAAACAATCCACAAATTTCATCTATATATATCAAGTGCATATCAGGATGTACCTTTCCATCTCCTGCATTAGGATTAGCCAGCAGTTTCTCTATCATACCCGAAGGAACTTCATAATAAATATTTTCAGTAGGTTCAGTAGGTTGAGGGGCAACTCTTAATGCTTCCGGTCGAGGTGAAGATACCCCGAATAAACCCCTCAAAGGATTACTTTCCATAGTGACAAGTGACAGTAAATTTCAGCACGTAATATAAATGTTTCCTTACCAATTTCCACTTACCAAAGGCGCTTCACTCCTCGGCAACGGCGCCAGAAAAGAGTCTTGATGACCCACAAGTATAGGGGATCAATCGTAGTTCTTTCGATGAGTGAGAGTGTCGAACCCAACGAGGAGCAGAAGGAAATGACAAGCGGTTTTCAGCAAGGTATTCTCTGCAAGTACTGAAAGTAGCGGTAACAGATAGTTTTGATAGCAAGATAATTCATAACAAGTAACAAGTAACAAGTATAATAAAGTGCAGCAAGGTGGCCCAATCCTTTTTGTAGAAAAGGACAAGACGGAACGAACTCGTATAATAAGCAAAGCGTTTTCGAGGACACATGGGAATTTCATCTAGTCACTTTCATCATGTTTGTTTGATACGCGTTCGCTACTTTGATAATTTGATATGTGGGTGGACCGGTGCTTGGGTACTGTTCTTGCTTGAACAAGCCTCCCACATACGATTACCCCCTCTCGCAAGCATCCGCAACTACGAAAGAAGAATTAAGATAAATCTAACCATAGCATGAAACATATGGATCCAAATCAGCCACTTACGGAATAACGCATAAACTAGGGTTTAAGCTTCTGTCACTCTAGCAACCCATCATCTACTTATTACTCCACAATGCCTTCCCTTAGGCCCAAGTATGGTGAAGTGTCATGTAGTCGACGTTCACATGACACCAGTAAAGGAAGCAACAACATACATATCATCAAAATATCGAACGAATACCAAATTCACATGATTACTTAAGACAAGACTTCTCCCATGTCCTCAAGAACAAAAGTAACTACTCACAAATCATATTCATGTTCAAGATCAGAGGGGTATTGAATATCATTAAGGATCTGAACATATAATCTTCCACCAAATAAACCAACTAGCACCAACTACAAGATGTAATCAACACTACTAGCAACCAACAGGTACCAATCTGAGGTTTTGAGATAAAGATTGAATACAAGAGATGAACTAGGGTTTGAGATGAGATGGTGCTGGTGAAGATGTTGATGAAGATTGGTCCTCCCACGATGAGGGGATCGTTGGTGATGTCGATGGCTTTGATTTCCCCCTCCCGGAGGGAAGTATCCCCGACGGAATCGCTCCGCCGTAGAGCCTCCTGCCCAGGTTCTGCCTTGAGGCAGTGGCGCTTCGTCCCAAATGTCTTCTCTTTATTTTTTCTAGGGCAAATGGCTTCATATAGCAGAAGGAGGGGGCCAGAGGCCAGCCAGGGGCCCCACAAGCTCGGGGGGCGCGCCCAGGGGGGTAGGGTGCACCCCCCAGGCTTGTGGCTTCCTGGTGGGTCCCCTTCTGGTATTTCTTTCGCCAATATTTTTTATATATTCCAAAATAATTCTTCGTAAATTTTCAGGTCATTTGGAGTTGTGCAGAATAGCTATCTCTGTTGTAGCCCTTTCCGGTCCAGAATTCCAGCTGCCGGCAATCTCTCTCTTCATGTGAAACTTGCAAAATAAGAGAGAAAAGGCATAAGAATTGTATCATAAAGTGAAATAATGACCCAAAACATAATAAATAACAGTAGGAAAACATGTTGCAAAATGGACATATCACGCTGCCACTAGCCTCACCCAAATCAGAAGGGGGAAAGAAAGCACCGTGGCCCACTGACGGAGCAAATTCCCGTCAGATCCCTTGGTAGGGGTCCAAGCGCAGCTAGAAGTCATGGATCGGAGGTCACACGAGGGGTTTATCCAGGTTCGGGCCTCCGGAGAGTAATACCCTACGTCCTGCTGGTTTTCCTGATTCATAGTGGAGGGATACCTCGTGCGAGGGGTTACAATGGTGTATGAGTATTGCTACTGAGAGTTCTCCTATTTGAGGATAGATGATGAATGGAACCCTAGACCTCCCCTTATATAGGCAGGAGAGGTCTAGGGTTTTACAAGGTAGATGCGATCTATGCGCTGCCGCCCTCCAGTCTTGGGCATCAAGATGGTCGTCCTGTCTTCTAGGGTTTCCCCTCCGTCTTGGGCCTTGCGGGCCCCTGTAGTCAATGAGGTCGGGCTCCTGTCATTAGGTACCCCTGGTACAGGACCCCGTCAGTAGCCCCCGAGCGTGGCGGAGGTCGCAGTGAGGGTCGCGAGATCTCCGGCGGGACCTCGTATCCTTCTGTCTTCGGGGAGCCCGGATTGTCTCCTTGGCTCGTTGGACAGGTCAGGCGTTTGCTCGCCAGGTGCAGTTTAGTGAATCCACCATGGATTTTGAGGAGACAATGCTGCCGTGACCGCCATTCATGCCTTCTAAAAAGAAAAAACCACCTCCAGAGGTGAAGGGGGAAGGAACGCCCGTTCCGCCCTGGACGGCGGACGCTTCGGGTCAGGTCATCTATAAGAGAGGGAAACGGAAGGGTTCAAGACCCTTCCCCATCCTGGCGCATTCCCCTCTATCGTCTTTTCTCCAAAATCCTACCATGCCGCCACCTGGCGCATCTCGCCTTCGCGCCCTCGCCGTCAATGGCCAAGACGAGGAGCGAGAAAAGGAGACAATCCTCTCATACGGAGGCTCCGTCAAGCTCAGCCGGCGGGAAGCGGAAGCGAGCTGCCCCAAAAGGGATACTCCGGGGCGCGCCGCTCCCAAGTCCACCGGGAAGTGGTTCCCTTCCGCGACCACGGAGGGCGAGATCAAAGGATATAAGGATGATTTCTCCATGCCCGCGGATCTGAAGGTTCGCCTTCCGGCCAGGGAAGTTCCCCCGGAGCCCCGCACTGGTGAGCATGTCATGTGCTTGGGTTACTTTGGGCGAGGGCTCGGTTTCCCGGTCCATTCCTTCGTTCGTGGCCTCTTGCGTTTCTTTAGCTGCCAACTCCACCATATCCCGCCCAACGGGGTGCTTCATATCGCCAATTTCATTACCTTTTGCGAGTGCTATCTTGGGATAGCTTCGCACTTCGATCTGTTTCGCTATCTCTTTTGGGTCTGTGTTCAATCAAATGAAGTTGTGGTCTGTGAGCTTGGGGGCGCCATTCTGCAGCTCTGCCTCAATTCCACTTTCTTTTCCTTTGACCTCCCGATGTCTGTTCGGGAGTGCCACAAGTCCTGGTTCTATGTGGAGGGGCTCCGCTCACCAAGCCAACCCCAGAGGTCAAGGTCTTGGCAGAGGCCACTGCTCGTCTGAAGAAGGGCGGACAGACCGGAGGTGACATAGTGCACACCTAGGTGGCGCATCACGTCTTGCCGCTGCAGGCCCGGGGATCTCTGATGTCCCAATTATGGGCCCGGAGGACCCCACGCGGGTTTCTCGGGAGGAGTTGAGCTCCAAGGCCATCGACGACCACCTCAGCTTCCTGGTGGGTCCAGACACCATCATGGGTGTCGGTACCAAAACCAGCAGATCTCGGGTAGGGGATCCGAACTGTGGGTCTAGGAATCAATGATTAACAGGGAACGTAGAGACAGCGATTTACCCAGGTTCGGGCCCTCTCGAACAGGTAAAACCCTACGTCCTGCTGGATTGTATTGATGTGATTTTATGAGGGTTACAGAGTTGATCTACCTCGAGATCGGATGGACTAAACCCTAGATGGTTATCATGGTTTTGTGTCTCTATGGACTAAACCCTCTGGCTTATATAGACACCAAAGGGACCTAGGGTTACATATGGTCGGTTGCCATCAGGGGATAAACATGCCGGTTACACTAATTATTCCTTGGAGGAGACTCCAAGTCTTCGGAGGTTTCCTTCTGGTGCACGGGGTCGCCTACCATCCGGGCTTCTTGACGAGCAAAGATCGGCCCATTAGTCCGGCCTAAAAGAGATAGGCCGGCAGCCCAAGTACCCCCTAATCTGGGACACCCTCAGTAGCCCCCGAACTAGTCTTCGAAGCCGAGGTAGACGCCGAACATCATCGGCTTTGTGGACCAGTTCCCTTCCTTCCGTGACACCGGTAACAGGCCTGCATTTCCTCTGAATCAGGTTCTCAAGTGTTGCCCAGCCGCACACGCGCCGAACTATACTTCGGTCGCCGAGGTGTACTGATAACTTAGCCCCAAAGGCTAATCACTTCGGTGTGAATAGTACCATCATCTAACAGCTTTTGCCGAAGGGTCACACCCTGCCATGACCGTGCGTTGGTTTATGAAAAACTCGATTCGTGGTTCGAGGTGGTTTTCATTGGCACGTCCCATCGATATGGAGATCGTGCCCTGTTTTTAAGGGATATGATCAATAATTCGCTCTATCCCATGTGCGCATAATGGCGTGATTTATACGGGGAAATGGCGAAGCCTGCAGCGCAGTAAAGGGACCCTAGGTTTTTACAGCCCATAAAAGGGGAACGGCCTCCATTTCCTCTGCATGCTCTCGCTTCTTTCTTCGCCATTGCCTTCCCCATCTCCTGAGCTCCAGCGCCCAGATCCGCTCTCCCTCCCAAGAGCCTCTCCAGCCATCTACTCATCCTAGCAATGGCGGGATCCGGGTCCAAGGGCAAGTGGGAGGCGTCCGTCATCACTGAAAGCGCCATCTTGGAGCTGAGGAGCGCGGGCTATCTCCCCGCCGACGTCGCCTACCGCGCTCCAGAGGCGGGCCAAGTCGTCCCCACACCACGGCAGGGCGAGAGGGTGGTGTTCCTCCCTCATTCAATTCGATGTTTGGGTTTTCCCCTTCACCCCTTCGTCAGGGGCCTCATGTTCTTCTATGGGCTCGACTTCCACGACCTCGCCCCCAATTCCTTCCTGCATATCTCGGCCTTCATCATCATCTGCGAGGCCTTTCTTCGGGTCCGGCCACACTTCGGCCTGTGGCTGAAGATCTTCAACGGCAAGCCGAAGATTGTTGACGGCCAACAAGTGGACTATGGGGGAGCGATGGTTAGCAAGCTTCCCCGGGTGGAGTGGCCAGAAGGCACCTTCATCGAGACCGTCAAGATCTGGCAGAAGGAATGGTTCTACATCACAGAGCCAAGGAGTGCGGATTGGGGGGGCGACTCCGGCTTTCCGATCCAGGCCCCCCACGAGGCTGGTCTCATGGACCAAGAAAGGCCTTGACTGGGGGTCGAACAAGGAGGTGGCGCTGCTACAGAGCCGGATCGCCAAGATGATAGAGCAGGGCGTCGAGCTGCCCAACGTGATCCAAATCATGCTCTGCCGCCGAATCCTCCCATTCCAGGACTGGGCTTCCTCCATGTGGGCCTACAAGCCCGAAGACCCGGCCACCGTACGCAGCTTCTTCCGCACCTCCCACGCTCAACTGTGGAAGGTGATGTTCAAGCCACAGAAGGACTGGCCGGCCGAGGTGGAAGACATCGGTCTCGACGCCGCAAACCCCCCGCGGGAGGTATGACTAATTTTGTTCTTATGTTCGGATTGTTCCCGCGGGAGGTAAGAACTGGCTGAAGAAGGCGGAGTGGATCGACAGTCCGGCCCCGTTGCCAAAGGGGCCCAAGACGCCCCTGCTGATGGCCATGCTGGCCGTGGAGCCATACGAGGCGCCGGAGAGGAAGGAGAAGAAGAAGGACAAGAAGAGGGAGGCCAGAGAGGGCCTCCGTTCCCGAGGACCCCCGGACACTAGATCCGGGGACACCCATGCTCCATCCGCACAAGAGGAGGAGAAGGAGCAGGGGGAGGAGGGGGAGGAAGGTGACTCCCCACGATCAAAGAAGAGGGCGGCGTCCGAGGATGCCGAGGAGGAGCCGCTTCGTCCTTCCCCCAAGAGACCATGCAGGGCCGAGGTGGCCCTGTCTGACAACAGCTCGGCTTCTACCGAGGACTCCGAGGCCTCCGAAGAGGTTCCTCAGAGGATCCCCAGGGCCAAGCCGCAGGCTCAAAGGTACGCGTTCTAATATCCGCTTGAGTGTCTTCGGCCCAACTGGGCTTGATATTGATCGCCTTTTTACTTCTAACATCGCAGCCCGCTGCGCGACCTCCCCGTCGACCGGGTCTCGGAGGGAGATTCTCCACCGGCCGCGCTGGCGGAGAGCGGGACTGAATCGCACGCCTCGCCTCCCCCAATTGTCGAGGAGGCCGAGGAGGTCCTCTCAAGGAGGACCCCTCCCGTGCCGCACACAAGGGGAGGGGGCGACGCCATCATGGCCGAGGTAAATACATCGGCCGCCGAAGACCTGGAGGGGAGGGCCCCTCTGGTAAGTGAAGAGGAGGAGCCCGGACAATCCGAGCTCTCTCCGAGGGCGGCTCCGGAGTCATCAAGGCGTCCGGAGTTGGGCACTCCGGTCTTTGAGAGGGAAGATGCCGAAGTGCCCCCGCCACCCCCGCCTGCCCCGGAGCGGGTGTCGACTGGGTGGCCGGATGAGATGGAGGATTCTTTAATCAGCTCCTCTATCTCCAAAGACCACCGTGCCCTTATGGGCGCGGTGTTGCAAAGCCTTCGGTCCGTGGATAACGGACTGAAGGAGGCCTTCAGTGGCCTTCTCACGGGCTTCAAGGTGAGCGAAGTAATGCTTTTCCCTTAGAAAAGTTCTTTTCTATAAATGTATAGCCTAATACACAGTAGCCCCCAAGACTCTGACTGGCTTGAACAAAGCCGGTCAGAGGATCGAAAATCAATATCTCGGATACTAATGTGCGTAGGGTGATGCGCAGGCGTCATCTTCGGCAGCAGCCGCCAACGCCGAGGAGTTGGCCGAGCTGAATCGGAAGCTCAAAAGCTCCGAAGATGACCTCAGCCTGGTGAGTAAGAGGTTCGACGAAGCGTAAGGCAGGTCTGAACTGTAGTGATTATTGCAGCTATTTCCTTTTTGTTAAGTAAGGTTTTAGAGAAGTCTGAAACGGGGTCAACCGATGTTAATACAGCTGCCGCCGCAGAGGTGGAGAACCTCAAGGCCGCGCTGAGGAAGGCTCAGCTGGAGACGGCAGAGCAGAAGTCGGCAGCCGAACAAGCAGCTGACGAACTGGCTGCGGTGAGGACCGCTAGCCAGAAGCACGAGGCCAGAGTGCTGGAAGTGCAACAAGAGCTCAAAGATGCCGTCACGAAATGTGAGGCTCTTGAGCAAAAGAATAAAGAGCAAGCCACCGAGCTATCCTCATTGGGGACGGTGGCGAAGGAAGCGCGGACGGAGGCGTGCGGCTGTCAAGAAGAACTCCCCCAAGTCAAGCTCATTGCGGATGGTAAGCCGTACTTGCTGCAAAGTGTCTTTGGTGGTAACAGGTTCGCTTTGCTCACGCGAGTGTGGCGTTCCCCAGGCGCCCTTGCGGACCTCCCGAGGAGTGCGGCTGATGCGGCTAGGTTCTTCGCAGCCCAGGAAGGTCGGGCCGAGCAGAGGCTGTTTTGGGCGCAATTTCAAGCACCCGAACACCCTCCCCTCCTTAACAACCAGACGAAGCAGCTGATGGAGCTGCATCGGATGGCGGAGAACACGATGAAGGACCTCTGCGTCAAGCTGTGGCCTTCCGAGCCGCTGCTGAGCAGCTATTTTGGGTTGGTGCAAAGGCTGTACGACGCCACGCCCTGAATTGATGCCTGGAAGCGCTCCGCGTGCATTGAGGGAGCTCGGATGGCCTTCGGCAAGACCATGGTGCACTGGCCGAAGATCAAGCCAGCCGAGATGGCCACCGGACCTCCACCCCCTGGGAAGGAGCACAGGCGCCCCGAGCAATATTTCCCCATCGTGATGGATGGTGCTCGGGCAGTAGAGGCCCAGTGCTCGAAAGATGTAATTTATGAGTAGATTTATTTTCCTTGTATCCGAGGAGTGTAAAACCTTTTGCTTTGATTGGAATGCAATGTGGTGGCTGTTCATATAATGTTTGCCATGTTAATTTTGACTCCTGTGCGGCCGTTCTGAACTGAAAGTTACCAGTCGTCGGCTTTAGCCCCGTGTGCAGATACTGCATGGAGTGTTTCTTTGTCATACCTTAACCCTTAGCCGACGTCTCGGTGCCCGAAGGCGGTTGTATGTACGGAAAACAAGGCAATCAGACTATGCGGTTTTAGTGCTTTCACTTAGCCATAGGAGCTTGACGGCGGGGGCGGGGTGACTAGCCCCCAGTGTATGTGATATCCGGGTATACCGAGGTCGATACCATTATCACATGGTTCCTACGACAGAGAACCCTTCGTTTAACACGGACTAACCTCCAACGATTTTAGGTTTGACACTAGTCATCGGATCGCCAACCAGTTCTCGCATATTATGACAGTCAGTTTTCGGCTTTCTCCACTGAGGTATTTAACCAGGCTAGCTAGAAGCACAATCGCAGTGGTTCTCCCTTTACCCTCCTAGCCGAACAATGCGGAACGTAAGAGGGGAAACACAGGACCCGGGCAACCCAACTATGGACCAAAGACACAATTCGGAACTGATTCATATAATGCAATATCCGTGACGCCGAGCACATGCAATAAAAGTTGGTGCCGGAATAAAGTTTGAGGCAAGATTTATGTTCGAGCCCCCGGTCTATTAGCCGGTCACTAAAAAAAAGGAACGTATAGCAAATGGTTTACTTTGGCCCGAAAAGCGGAAAGGAATATGCAGCACGAATGCACAATTACCGTAGAAAAGCTTGGTATTTATTTCCTTTGAATTTGTAACCTCTATCCGTATAATCCGAACTGCCGAAGTAACTTTTACAGATACTTTAAAGAATAATATATAAGAGGAAAGGTTTACACAGGGCCTTCATGAGTGGTTTGACATCCCTACTACGCCCTGCTGCACGTCTGCGCCTTCGCTCTTTATGAAGCTTCCGTATGACTGAAGTTGTCGTCTGTGTGCTCGGCGGAAGTAGTAATGTTCGGCAGGTGAGCCCTTGAGAAAGGGTTTTGAGGAATCGCCGCACTGTGTCAGCTTAACGCTGATCAGGCCCTAGATGGTACCTGTAGTTGATGTTAATCCAAGAACATCTATCGGCCATGGCTCGGTCGAGCTGAGATCTTGGCCTTTGAGTCACGTGTCCCCACAACTGCCCATGGGATCTTGAGCGCGAAGTTGTGCACTCGAGGCACGTATTTCACGGCTGGGTGGGTCATGCTGTGGGGCGCGTATCCCTATTTAGGGTGAGCACGGGAGTGCTCCGGGGCCGAGGCCATAGCTCGGGCGCGTTTGTGTGCGTCCAGTGCCTTGAGGGTAGATTGGGCCTGCGACGCTTCTTCGGCGGCTTGGATTTCGGCAACTAGAGCCGCCGTGTGTTCCTCTATTCTGAGCGAGCGTTCAGTATTGCCATTAATGGTAATAACGCCCCTTGGTCCTGGCATCTTGAGCTTCAAGTACGCGTAGTGTGGGACGGCGTTAAAGTGGGCGAACGTTGTCCGGCCGAGGAGTGCGTGATAACCGCTACGGAAAGGGACAATATCGAAGATCAAGTCCTCGATGCGGAAGTTATCGGGCGAACCGAAGACTACTTCCAATGTTATGGATCCCGAGCAGCATGCTTCGACGCCTGGGATTACACCTTTAAAGGTGGTGTTACTGGGTTTAATCCTTGACGGGTCGATCCCCATTTTCCTCACTGTGTCTGAGTAAATCAGGTTGAGGCTACTGCCTCCATCCATAAGGACTCTGGTGAGGTGAAATCCGTCAACGATGGGGTCGAGCACCAGAGCCGCTGTTCCTCCATGACGGATACTGGTCAGATGGTCTCGACGGTCGAACGTGATCGGGCAAGCCGACCACGGGTTGAATTTCGGGGCTACAGGCTCTCAGGCGTAGACATCCCGAAGTGCGCGTTTCTGTTCCTTCTTCGGTATGTGCGTGACGTAAATCATGTTCACGGTTATTACCTCTGGAGGGAACTGCTTTTGGCCTCCATTGTTCGGCCCGCGAGGTTCATTGTCATCCTCGCTGTGGGGACCCTTGCTCTGCCCCTCGTCTGTGATCTTGCCGGCTTGTTTGATTACCCAACAGTTGCGGTTGGTGTGGTTGGCGGGCTTATCCGAGGTACCGTGGATCTGGCAGGGCCTGTCCAAGATTTTGTCTAATGCGGTCGGACCGTCCCGGTTTCCTTTAGAAGTTTTCTTCCGCGGTCCTGACATGGAGCCACTGAACCCAGCGTTTACCGCTGCATCATCGGCTTCACTGCCGTTGTTAGTGTGCCGGCGCTTGTTATTCTTGTTGCGCCGGGGTTTCCCGTTCCCGTCTCGGGCCTCTGAGGTGCCAGGGTCTTCGGGGTGGTTGCTTCGACGAGCTAACCAGCTATCCTCACCCGTGCAAAAGCGGGTCATTAGGGAGGTAAGGGCTGACATTGTTCTTGGCTTATCCTGGCCGAGCTGGCGGGCGAGCCACTCGTCCCGAATACTGTGTTTGAATGCGGCGATTGCTTCGGCGTCCGGACAGTCAAAAATTTGGTTCTTCTTAGTCAAGAACCGGTTCCAGAACTGCCGAACTGACTCCCCGGGCTGTTGAATTACGTGGCTCAGGTCGTCGGCGTCCGGTGGCCGAACATAGGTGCCTTGAAAGTTAGCTCAGAATGCATCCTCGAGCTCTTCCCAGCTCCCAATGGAGTTTTTGGGTAGGCTATTTAGCCAATGCCGTGCTGGTCCTTTGAGTTTCAACGGTAAGTATTTAATGGTGTGGAGATCATCTCCTCGGGCCATATGAATGTGCAGAAGAAAGTCTTCAATCCACACGGCTGGGTCAGTTGTCCCATCGTACGGTTCTATATTCATGGGTTTAAACCCTTCGGGGAACTGATGCTGCATCACCTCGTCAGTGAAGCACATTGGGTGTGCGGCGCCCCTGACCCAGGCCATGTCGTGCCGGAGATCGGTTGTCATCCGGGCACGGTGCTGCTCCCGACCTCTGTCGTTCCTGTTGCGCCAGGCTTGGTATCCGTCCCGTCCAGCGGGCGCGTGTCCTATGGATCCGTAGATGGATCTTGACTGGATTCCTCTAGCGTTCAGGTCGCGGCGCAGATCATATTGGTCATCCGGTTGAACCGGGTCTTTGCCTTCTCGGCGAGGAGGCGCGGGTCGGTATTCGGTTTCTCCGGCCGCCCTATCCCGTCCTCGAGGGGGCGTGGGTGGGAGTTCGGTTTCCCCAGCCGTCCTATCCCATCCTCGAGGGGGGCGGTCGGGCTGGCTTGCGTAAGTTCGTCTGGGAGGCATGGGCTCAAGGGCCTCATCCTCAAATTCTGGGAGCAGGCGCCGCCATGGGTAACTCTTGTATTGACCCTGACGTTGATCGTCAAGGCCTTCTTCAGCAGCTAAGACCATCATCCATCTGTCGTTGAGTGTATCCTGTTCGGCTTTTAGCTGTTGTTGCTTCCTCTTCAAGCTTCGGGCAGTGGCGATGAGTTGCCGCTTGAATCTCTCTTGCTCCAGGGGGTCCTCTGGGACGACGAAGTCCTCGGGTCCGAGGCTATCCTCCTCTTCGGACGGAGGGAGGTAATTGCTGTACTCGGAGTCCTCGGGGTCCTCAGGGCTGCCTTGGTCCTCGTGCCCTTCAGGAGCATCATGGCGTTGTTCGGGGGTGTTGTCGCCGAGCTCACCCATGTCATCCGGAGTGTCGTCCTCTCTGGTGTCGTTTGTGTCTGTGTTATTTTCCCTGCCCTTTCCTCGCCCTCTGGCTTGCCGTCGTTAGCGTTTGGGTGGTTCCTCGGCGGGGCCGTCGCCATCCTTCATGGTCGTGTCGCCGTCCTTCTTGGGGGTGTCGACCATGTAAACGTCGTAGGTGGAGGTGGCGGTCCACTTTCCGGTGTTGGAGGTGGCAAGGGAGGGAGCTGTATAAGGCGGGGCATCGATATCCTCATCCATGTCGTCAGCCTCATCGGAGGCGTAGTCCAGCATGTCGGTTAAATCCTCGACAGTGGCTACCAAGTGGGTGGTGGGCGGGACACAAAATTCCCCGCAGTTGGCCACCTGTCCGACCTGCTCCTGGTCTGAGGACGGTCCATCTGCGATACTCATCGTCTGGATCCGATCTAACATCTCACTTAAAAGCGAGAGGTCCACCGGACCCATCCTTGGGCATAGTTCGGAGTCTAACTCTGGTGCGCTGGCGTCGGAAGTGTGCTCGGCCAAGGGTGGCCCTTGGTTTTCTGGCGCCGGAGTTGGATCCGAGCTCAATCCCAGATCCGAACTGCGGATCGGCCCAGAAACGGGGCCGAGGAGAGGATCTGAGGTTAAGTCCTCGGGGTTATTAGGCTCCTCAGGTAAAGCTGAGAATCTAGTAAGGACCAGATCGCCCTGAGAATCGGCGACGTACTCTAGGTTGCCGAATCTGATTTCCTGCTCAGGGGTGAAGCTGTCGACCTGGCCAAGGTGACCAGTCGGATCGACGTGCAGCACAATGCTGTCGAACGTGAAGAACTGTCCGGGGACGAAGATGTCCCCACTGCGGATGCCATCGCTGATGAGAACGCGAGCCATTGATCCATGGTGACCCACGGCGGAACTCTCAATGAAAGTACCAATGCCGGTACCAAAACCGGCAGATCTCGGGTAGGGGATCCGAACTGTGGGTCTAGGAATCAATGATTAACAGGGAACGTAGAGACAGCGATTTACCCAGGTTCGCGCCCTCTCGAAGAGGTAAAACCCTACGTCCTGCTGGATTGTATTGATGTGATTTTATGAGGGTTACAGAGTTGATCTACCTCGAGATCGGATGAACTAAACCCTAGATGGTTATGATGGTTCTGTGTCTCTACGGACTAAACCCTCTGGCTTATATAGACACCAGAGGGACCTAGGGTTACATATGGTCGGTTGCCATCAGGGGATAAACATGCCGGTTACACTAATTATTCCATGGAGGAGACGCCAAGTCTTCGGAGGTTTCCTTCTGGTGCACGGGGTCGCCTACCATCCGGTCTTCTTGACGAGCAAAGATCGGCCCATTAGTCCGGCCTATTAGAGATAGGTCGGCAGCCCGAGTACCCCCTAATCCGGGACACCCTCAACGGGGTCTCACAAGGAGACCGTGAGGCCCTTTGTAGCCAATCTTCCGCCTGGCAGCGTAAGCCCCTCTTCGTAAGTCCCTTCCGTCGAGGATTGGGAGACCGCATCTTGATCTCTCTTTATTTCTTTCGTCGGAAATTTGCCACCTTCCAAGCCTTTCACTCCGAGCCCCCGCCTCCGGGGCAGCAAGTGAGCCCCACTTTGGCCTCCCTTATGGCGGTGGCACCTTCCGGGCTCCCTCGCGAGGAGGCCGGTGCCGCCCGGGGCCAGGAGAGAGCTCCGAAGGAGGCCCGTGCGGAGACTCCTACTTGTGAGCTGCGTTGGTCATTCCCTAAAGCGGAAGGGAGATGCAGTACAGTGGAGATAAGTATTTCCCTTAGTTAAGAACCAAGGTTATCAATCCAGTACGAGAACCAAGCAAAATTCCATTAAAGCGCACCTGCACACGCAAGAGCAAACACTTGCACCCAACGCGAATAAGAGGGTTGTCAATCCTCTTAGCGGTTATTTGCAAGGATTAAATCTTATAGAGGTAAATAGATAAACTAAACTACTAATTAAAATAAAAGTAAATAAATTACAGCAAGGTTTTTTTAGGTTTTTTATATAATAAAAAAAGACCCGGGGACCATTGTTTTCACTAGAGGCTTCTCTCTTGAGCACATAAGCATACGGTGGGTAAACAAATTACTGTTGGGCAATTGATAGAAAAGCAAATAATTATGACGGATTCATGGCAATGATCATGTATATAGGCATCACGTCCGAGACAAGTAGACCGACTCCTTCCTGCATCTACTACTATTACTCCACCCATCGACCGCTATCCAGCATACATCTAGGGTATTAAGTATGAAACAGAGTAACGCCTTAAGTAAGATGACATGATGTAGAGAAGCAAATTCAAGCAATATGAATAAACCCCATCTTTTTATCCTTAATGGCAACAATACATATACGTGTCATGTCCCTTTCTGTCACTGGGATTGAGCACCGCAAGATTGAACCCATCACAAAGCACCTCTCCCATTGCAAGATAAATCAATCTAGTGGGCCAAACTAAACCGATAGATCGGAGAGAAATACAAAGCTATAACAATCATGCATAAAAGAGTTCAGAGAGGACTCGAATATTTCTCATGAATAATCTGATCATAAACTCACAATTCATCGGATCCCAACAAATACACCTCAAAAGAAGATTACATCGGATAGAACTCCAAGAACATCGAGGAGAACATTGTATTGAAGATCAAAGAGAGAGAAGAAGCCATCTAGCTACTAGAGATGGACCCGTAGGTCTGTGGTAAACTACTCATACATCATCGGAAGGGCAGCAAGGTTGATGTAGAAGCCCTCTGTGATCGATTCCCCCTCCGGCAGAGTACCAGAAAAGGCCTCCAGATGGGATCATGGAAGAACAGAGGCTTGCGGTGGTGGAAAGGTTTTTTCTTCTGGCTCTCTGGGGGTTTCCCAATATTTGTGAATTTATAGAAGTGGAATTAGGTCAAACGGAGTCACGTGGGCCCCACAAGGTACCAACGTGCGCCCCCTGTTGGGGATATTTACGAGCGCGGAGACCCGGCAGGGCGTTAACCCGGCCATAAGGCGAGCTTAGCTGGTCAACTCACTGCGGGCCGAAGACTCTGTGTGGGCCGTCTTAACGAGGCCTGGCAAGGTTAAGGCGGCTTAATCAGTGGGCCGGCTTGACGAGAAGACAGAAGGCAAGATGGCCATCTTGGAGAACAAGTAGGGAAGAATAGGAGGCGGGTCAAAGTACGATCCGGACTCACATGTAATCTAGGGTTCCACCTGTATATATAAAGGGGAACACCTATATGAAAAGACTTAAGTGGCAATCCCCTCGAGAGCTAGGTTAGCGAATCCGCATCCTTGTAATCAAGATCTACATCAATATAGACAAGCAGGACGTAGACTTTTACCTCCACCGCGAGGGGCCGAACCTGGGTAACCCGGCGTCTTCTCTTTCCCGCTCAACCCCGCTAAGCTTCCACGTTAGTGCGATGGCTTCATTTCTAAGTCCTTTTACTAGGACATCTGTCGTGACAAAACCACGATAGTTGGCGCCCACCATGGGGCTCACGCACGGTGGAGTTGAGTTCTTAGCGGGATCCCTTCCAGGGTTCGGGAAGTACACGGTTGGCATGATGTCCAAGAGCCGCCGCGGGAAGTTCTACATCGACGATTCATACTGGGGCCCCGACGCCAACTCAATCGAGTACGGGTACCGGGTCCCCTTTGGCAAGATCCATACCTTCATCGGCGTGATCGGCGAGCCGGCCGCCGGGTTGGAGAACGTCGCTGGCGTCGAGTCGGCGCGCCGGGTTGGTCAGCTCCCGGCGAGACCCGGCCCGCGTCAAGCCGGCCCAGATCACGTCTTCGTGGGCTTCACCCAAGGGGTGGCCCTGTCAGAGAACTCCCTGTCTCAGGACGACACGCTTGTCCAATCTGACGGCGAATCCTCGATGGGGAAACTGAGTCAATTCTTCCACTGTATGATGGAGGGCTGGGGCGCATGGACAACGTCTTCCCAGAGAGCCCTGATCCGCCTTGCTTCGCGGCGGTATACATGGCGGGTAGGCAGGATCCAGCGCGAGACCCGGCCAATACGATGGCGGGACAGAACAACCTCCTGGCCGGCTCAGGAGGAGCCGGGGACTCGGCCTCCCGCTCTCAGAAGACCGGGGTTCAGGAACTCGCGGACTTGATGACTACGCTGGTGACCCTGTTGGCCGAGCCGGTCACTGCTGAGAACGGAGCGGCGTGCAGCACGGAGATCATGAAGTGTCGCGAGGAGATGGCCAAGATCTAGGAGGACATCAGTGCAGAGAACGCCCGCATGATACAGGAGCAGGCACAGATCGTCGTGGAGAGGCAGCGCCTTGACGAGGAAGCACAGTACCTGAGCCGCCGACAGGCTGAGTCCGAGCTTCTTCACCGGAGGCGTCGCCAGAGCCGGCTTCCGGCTAATCTCGAGCCGACTCAGCTGTTCACCACGCCGACGGCTCCGACGAACCAGGGGGCTGGAGTCATCCCCCCGAGAGAGCCACTACAGCAGCTTATTCCGCAACGAGAGCCGGCCCGACTTCATACACCAGATCAGCAGCAACAGCCGCCGTCTCACCGGTTCCAAACCCCAATTGGACACTACTCCAACTCGGTGGATAACGTGCTGGCAGCAACCCACAACTTGGCACCTATTCCGATTGAGGGGGACGGCCCGATTCAGACAGAGGCCAGGAATGCCATTGCGATGCTCAAGACGGCAGTGGTGTAGCAAGCCAACTACTCGCATAGCCAGCATCGGCTTCACTCCACCCCTCATCAGAGCCGCTCCAGGAGTTAGCGCCCTGAGTCGCCCGCGGTCTCCAGCAGCGTGCACCGCCGGAGGGCTGCCCAACCGCTGGCGGAGCAGCAGCCGCCCAGGATCCCGCAGGACGTGGCAGACGCGGCTCGGATTCTGCGAGCATGGGAGGAGGAAAACGCGCGCGCAGGGAATAACCCGCCGGCGCCGTTAACCTGCCGCCAAATACTAACCCGCCTGAAGCGCATCGTTCGCCCGAGGTAGCCCGGCTTGACGGTCGGCCTGAGAGTGCTTCGAGCCGCCTAGTCGGGACTCCCTGCTTGGTACCAGTGCTGCGAGAGGCGCGCATACCCCCAGATTTGAAGGGACCTCGCAAAGTTCCTAACTACACGGCAAATTTAGAGCCTACGGAGTGGGTCGAGAGCTATCAGCTAGCAATGGACTTGTTGGGTGCAAGCGACTCAGTCCTGGCGCGTTACTTACCGCTGATGTTGGAGGGCCCTGCACGCACCTGGATGAAAAACTTACCGGCGAATTCTATCAATACCTGGCAGGAGCTGAAGGAGCGTTTCATCAAGAACTTCCAGGGGACCTGCAAGAGGCCAACCACAATTGTTGATCTTGAGCATTGTGTCCAGCGCGAGGACGAGTCGGCGCACCATTGGGCTCGCTGGGTTGCAGAAGTTATGCACAGTTCCGACAGCATCACGGCAGCTCAGGCAGTGCTTGTTCTGGAACGAACATGTAAGTTCCAGCCGCTGGTTCAGAAGCTTGGGCGGCTCAAGCGAAAGGTCCAGGATATGGGAGACCACATGGATGTCTTAACCCGGACGCGGAGTCAGATAACACCAAGGATCCACTGTCAGACGAGGAGAAATCTGAGAAGGGAAAGAAGGCTAGCGGTAAGGGTCAGCAGCCGAACAACGGCAACGGTCAGGGCAACAACGGTGGAAAGCGCAAGGGCTATGAAGGTAACTTGGATTTGGTGGCAAACACAAACACGGAAAACAAAAGTCAGCGTCAGAATGATGGTTCCAAGAAGCCGCCTTCCGGCAGTTGCCCTCTTACTTACGAGGAGGCCTTCAAGGCTCCTTGTCCGAAGCACAGTTATAATGGTAAACCGTCCACTCATTCCTAGGAAAATTGCTATGTCATGCAAGAGTTCGCCAAGCGTATCTTCCAGAATCATCACCATGGGGGTGGCAATGGCGGACAACCCGCCAACCCAGGACCCGGCTTCTCAGGGGCCGGCTTGCAGGGGCCTTTTGCCGGACCCGGCTTCCAGGGAAATAGTGGCCAAGGCGGCCGGTTCCAGGGGCTGGAAATCCGGGAGGTGGCAACCAGAGAGGCAACCAGGGAAACCAGCATCAGGCTGGCGTAGCAGGATTTCAGAGTAACCCGAAGCAGTTGAATAGCGGACAGTATCACGTCTTCACCACCAACACCTGTAAGCGGGATCGGAAATTGCAGCGAAGAGCCGCCCACGTGGTTGAGCAGGCAACCCCTTACTACCTCAACTGGTCTGAGCAGCCGGTTACCTGGAGCAGGGCGGATCATCCTGTCATACTCGATCACCCCGGCCACTTGGCTCTGGTGGTTGCGCCACAAGTCGGTGGTTATACCCTGACAAAGGTGCTCATGGACGGGGGCAGCGGCATCAACATCCTGTATTATGACACGTTTAGGTGGATGAATCTGTCTGATAAGCAGCTAACTCCGTCTTCTACAGTCTTTCATGGCATTGTTCCTGGCAAGTCGGCATATCTCATGGGAAGAATTTCCCTTGAGGTGGCCTTTGGCTCAGAAGATAACTGGCGTTCTGAGTTCCTGTCCTTCGAGGTGGTCAAGCTCAAGAGCCCATACCACGCCCTGTTTGGCCGGCCGGCTTACGCGCGGTTCATGGCGCGCCCATGTTATGTCTACCTGAAAATGAAGATGCCAGGACCAAGGGGAACCATCACAGTGGAAGGAAACCGGAAAATCGCACTCGAGTGCGAGGAAGGAGATGCAGCTTACGCGGAGACGGCTTGCGCCGTGGAGGAGTTGCGGTATTACAAGGATAATGTTGACCCGACTGACAGGACATCTCTAAAGAAGCCCACTACAGAGTCTGACCCCCTGCTCAAGTTTAAGTCGGCCAGAGATACAAAGCAAGTGGACTTCACCCCAGGCAATTCTTCAGAGCAGTTCACCATCGGGGCAAATATGGATCCCAAATAGGAAAGCGCGCTCATCGAGTTCATCCGTGAGAATTGGGACATGTTCGCATGGAAGCCTTCTGACATGCCAGGTGTACCGAGAGAACTCGCTGAGCACTCCCTTAATGTGGATCCCAAGTTTAAGCCAGTTCGTCAGTATCTCCGTCGCTTCAACGAGGAGAGGCGGAAAGCTATTGGAGAAGAAGTGGCCCGGCTCCTAGCTGCCGGGTTCATCGTCGAAGTCTTTCATCCTGAGTGGTTGGCTAACCCAGTACTTGTTCTGAAGAAAAACGGGACTTGGCGGATGTGTGTTGATTACACAGACCTGAATAAGGCTTGTCCTAGTGACCCCGTTGCCTTGCCCCGTATTGACCAGATCATCGATGCTACGGCTAGTTGCGAGAGTCTATGTTTCCTGGATGCTTATTCTGGTTATCATCAGATCAAGCTGAAGCCAGAAGACCAGGCAAAGACGGATTTCATCACACCTTTTGGGGCCTTCTGTTATACAACCATGTCATTTGGTCTGAAGAGCGCCCAAGCGACTTACCAGCGTTGTGTCCAGAACTGTTTCCACAAGCAGATCGGGCGGAATGTTCATGCTTATGTGGATGACATCGTGGTTAAATCTCGGAAGAAAGAGACTCTATTGGAGGATCTCAAGAAAACATTTGACAATCTCCGTGTCTACAAGATGAAGCTTAATCCGGAGAAGTGTGTTTTTGGTGTCCCTGCAGGAAAGCTTCTGGGGTTCCTTGTCTCTGACCGTGGCATTGAAGCTAACCCGGAGAAAATCAAAGCAATCACGACCCTGGCTAAGCCGGCCAAGCTAAATGATGTGCAGAAGCTGGCTGGGCGGGTTGCGGCTTTAAGCCGGTTCATAAGCCGGCTTGGCGAAAAAGCAATTCCGTTATATCAGTTGCTCAAGAAATCAGATGACTTCGTCTGGAGTAAGGAGGCAGATCAGGCTTTTGAGGCCCTTAAGAAGCAGCTATCTGAGCCGCCTGTCCTTGCTGCCCCTCGCGAGAAGGAGCCGATGTTGTTGTACATTGCTGCCAATAACAGGGCTATAAGTGTGGCGGTCATTGTCGAGTGCAAAGAGGATGGCAAAGAATGTCCTGTCCAGCATCCTGTGTATGACATCAGCGAGGTGTTAAGCGAGTCTAAGCAGCGATACCCACATTGGCAGAAGCTGGTCTACGAAGTGTTCATGGCTAGCCAAAAATTGAAGCACTACTTCCACGAGCATCCAATCACGGTGGTTAGTTCAGCGCCCCTTGGGGATATAATCCAGAACCGGGAGGCTACAGGCCGGGTTGCTAAGTGGGCTATTGAGCTCGGTCCACATAATCTAAAATATCTGCCTCGTACAGCAATCAAATCTCAGGCGTTGGTTGACTTCATCAATGATTGGACAGAGTTGCAGGCTCCCGAGGAGAAACCCGACACAACATATTGGTCTATACACTTTGACGGCTCGAGGCAGCTCGAAGGCTCGGGGGCTGGAGTTGTGATTACTTCCCCACGAGGAGACAAGTTATGTTATGTTTTGAGGCTTCTGTTTACCTGTACTAACAACGCGGCAGAATACGAGGCGCTGCTTCAAGGGCTTAGGATGGCCAAGGAGATGAGTCTGAGCCGGGTCAGATGCCTCGGCGACTCAGACCTGGTGGCTCAGCAAGTTTCAGGTACATGGGACTCCAAGGATCTGCTTATGGCGGCTTACCGACAGGCAGTCACCAATATTGCTGGACACTTCAAAGGTTATCAGGTCGACCATATTGATCGCCGGCAAAATGAGGCGGCAGACGCGCTCTCTCGCTTGGGTTCTCAACGCAAGCCAGTGCCACCCAACGTGTTCCTGGATGTTTTGCACAACCCGTCTGTTAAATTGCCAACAGAGGAGGATTTGGCTATTCCAGACCCAGAGGCGGCTCTGGTGGCTGCTATCCATGCTATCCCTGATTGGACGGTCCCCTACTTGGCTTACTTAAGCCGGGGAGAACTGTCAACAGAGGAACTTATCGCTCGATAGATCATCAGACGATGTAAGTCTATGACTATTGTCAATGGCGAGTTACACAGACGAAGCGTCACTGGAGTCTTTCAACGTTGTGTTTCACCTGAAGAAGGCCACGCAATTCTCAATGAGATTCACTCTGGCGATTGCGGGCACCACGCCGGGTCAAGATCACAGGTCGCAAAAGCTTTCCGTTATGGGTTCTACTGGCTTACAGCTCATGCTGATGCAGAGGACATTGTCCGAAAGTGCGATGGTTGCCAGAAATACGCTCGCCAGGCCCATGTACCGGCTCAAGAGTTGAGGATGATCCCAATCACTTGGCCGTTCGCGGTCTGGGGGCTCGACATGGTGGGACCCTTCAAACGTTCCAAGAACAAGCATACGCACATCCTGGTGGCTGTGGATAAGTTTACCAAGTGGGTGGAAGCAGAGCCGGTCAGCAACTGCGATGCAACAACGGCTGTCAAGTTTCTGAAAAAGCTGATATTCCGATTTGGCTACCCGCATAGCATCATTACAGACAATGGAACCAATCTCTCCAAGGGGGCTATGGAACAGTTCTGTCAACAGGAGCACATCCGGCTTGATCTGGCATCGGTTGCGCATCCTCAGTCCAACGGACAGGCAGAAAGAGCGAACCAGGAATTACTACGTGGTATCAAACCCCGGCTCATGGTGCCTCTGCAGCGCATGCCGGGTTGCTGGGAAGAAGAGTTACCTTCAGTACTTTGGAGCATACGGACTGCTCCCAACAGGTCGACAGGCTATACGCCGTTTTTCCTGGTCTATGGTGCAGAAGCCGTGCTTCCAAGCGATATTCGTCACGACTCCCCTCGAGTGGTGGCTTATGTGGAGGCAGATAATGAGCTGGCATGCCAAGACACTCTTGATGCTTTGGAGGAGGAGCGCGACCTTGCCGCGTCCAGATCAGCAATCTATCAGCAAGACCTACGCCGCTATCACAGCCGTCGAGTTCGAAGCCGTACCTTTCAGGAAGGTGACTTGGTGCTCCGTCTGATTCAAGACCAGACAGGCATGCATAAGCTTTCCCCGCCTTGGGAAGGGCCCTTTGTGGTCAGCAAGAATCTCAACAACGGGTCATATTACCTGATTGATATCCGGGAAGGAGACAAGTCACGCACTTCGGAGGAGGAAACAAGCCAGCCCTGGAAAGTTGCCCAGCTCCGGCCATATTTCACCTAAGTCATTGACTAGGTTACACCTTTGTACATATCTTCTATCATGTATATACCTCCTTTTGATCAATTATAATAACGACCAGCAACACTGTGTGAAGGTGTGGTTTTGCCTCAAAACTTGTGTACTGGATCTTTATTTGTTGATCTTGGTTACTTGGGGGCTTCCAACTCAATTGAGTTTAGCTTACAAAACCCTCTTAACCCGGCGAGATGCCAAAAACGTTGGTTAAACCTGCCTGTTAGCAAGATGCTACTCCCTATAAAAAATGACCCAGCGTACGTCTGATGAGTCAATCACGTATGTGACCCTGCACTCATCCGAGTTAAAACGTTCGATTGGTTGTGGAGAGCCGGCTTTCAGAAAGCGAGGATAAGCCAGCAGGCCAAGTGCCAACTTCTTGAAAGCGTATTCCGGGTTGCGTTTCTTAATCCGGCCGCTTCAAGGATATTCCGACTTGAAATTATACAACACATATACATTCATGCATACATACTTCCATTCAGGCATATCATCTCTGCATACATCCATCCTTGCATGTCATTTATTTAGGTCCATATGAACTACTTGGTTTATTGCAAACAGTAACAAAGATTACTCGTTCAGGGCGGCCCTCGTCACTAGCCATCACATACAGTTGCTTTGTTTCGGCAGGATCACTCTATTGCAGACCGGCTCTCAAGGCCGAAAGGAGGATTCACAGAAGAGCAAAGTATTTACATTGGCATCAGAAGTTTTATGCTACCCTATTACAAGCCGCCCATCAGCTGCAGCCATGGCAAAAAAAAATTATAAGGTTCGGCCTACTTCGATAAGCCGGCGTTTACGTCGCCGGGTCAGAGCTGGCACCAGTGCCTGATGGATCACCATGAGCCGGCTCTTCGTGGCCGTCGTCACCTTCCGCTTCTTCGCTTGAGTCGCCGATCGACCACTAAATTGTGTGCAATGCTTCAAACAGGGCGTCGGTGGATATCAAAGAAGAAGGGTCGACTTCAGGGGCAAAGGATGTCTTACGTGTCCGAGTTAGGGCCACCGGCTCATGATTTGGCGGCTCTATCCGCTCATTAACTTTCGAATAAGGCGCCTGGTACCGGGTCAGATCGGTTTCTTCTGCAATGGCGGTGGCTGCAACCCGAGTCTCTCTGATGCAGCGTTGGAAATCCTTCTTGGTAAAGGGCGTGTCATCTACATTGAACTCCGGGTAGCCGCCCACAATTTGAGCCGAGTCGAGCTCTGGTACGTATGCCCTTTCTCGAGCTAGTGCTGTTAGAGCCCCCGAGCGGCAGCACGCCTTCTTCCAGTCATTAGACCATATTGGCACAACAGACAGCTCCTTCAACATGTCAGTGAGTAGCTGTGGAGGCGACTTGGTGTTTTTGGCTGCCATAATGCATCGACAGCCGCCTATATACAGTTGTTCCACGAAAGTGTACACTGCCTTCAGCTTCACTACTGGTTGTTGCAGCAACAATTGGTTCTTGCGACCTGCAAAGAGAAGTATGCACGATCGGTTAAGCCGGCTATGTCTGGTAAGCCGGCCCAGTTGATTCATTCTTATAGCTTTGCTTACAAAAGATGGCCCGGGTCATGGCTGTAATCTGGGTCTTCAAAGTGGTCAGCTCTTGTGTCACCGACTCTACTTGCTTTTCGGCTTCTTCAGCTCGCGTGACTAGGGCGGCTCTGGTGGCCTCCATCTCTTGCAAGGTGGCCCTTACAATCTCCAAAGCTTTCTTTGCTTCAGCGGCGGCTTCTTCATATTCTTGGCGCAATTTCTTCTCTTTCTTGGCTTCCTTTCGAAACTCGGCGGCCTGGGTTTCTACTTGGTCCAGCTTCTCCTGCAGGGCAGACTGTTATACACGACATGCATATGACCCGGACCGCCCTGAAGGACAGCCCGGCTCATGGGGGCTACATATTATCGAGCTTCAAAATAAGCAAGGAAGTCCCATGCAGCTGCGGGCAATCTACATGGCACTTGGGGGCTAATGCATGAGTTGATTTTTTTCTGCTCAGTTATGAAGACCCGCCCATCATATATGATGAGCCGGCCTTTGGGGTTACCGATTGAAGATGAGCTTACAAATTATCATATTTAGGAAGTCCCGGATCATTATTTCATATTAACCCGGCCCTTGGGGGCTAATGCATCCGTTGATTTATTCTGTAAGTTATGGAGACCCGCCCGTCATCAATGACGAGCCGGCTTTTGAGGACGCCAGTGGACGGTTCTACTTACAAATTTCAATTGGAAAGTCCCTGGTCGTTGTTGCATAATGACCCGGCCCTTGGGGGCTACATATATATATGGTACAAGATGAAGGGTGCAGCTTACCTCATATTTTTGCTTCAGTGAAGTGATCATGGCGATCTCTGTGTCCCGGCTCTCCGATAGCCGGGTCAGCACGGCCTGGTGCAAGGTACTGGCGTCCTGGTCTTCAAATGAAGAGAAGTTCAGAGCCGTCTTTCCTTTGTCCTTTGCGGCCGGCTCAGGCTTGGCAGGGATTTTAGCAAGAGTGGTGGAAGCCTCTGGAGGTGTTTGCCGTTCTCCAGTCACCACTGTGTCTTCTTGAGCCGGTGCCATGGGCGACTCTTTGGGTTGTTCTTCAGCTGGGTTTTCACTTTCCTGGATAACAGATGAAGGCAGATGAGCTGGGCTGATGGGGTCTTGAGCCGGCGGGCTGTTCGGGACTGCTTGCTCGTCTTGGCCATCCAAGGTGGCCTCTTTATCCCCTTGGGTGCTGAG
Organism: Elymus sibiricus; assembly: GCA_039707655.1. NCBI lineage: Eukaryota > Viridiplantae > Streptophyta > Magnoliopsida > Poales > Poaceae > Elymus > Elymus sibiricus. The sequence goes on from CM077666.1 coordinate 312,683,502, forward strand.
TTGAACGGCCGGGTCAGATGACCCGGCAAGTGTTTTCTTCTTGATAGCCTTCGTACTGTGCAAAACAACAAAGGAGTTATTCATTTGAAGGAGGGAAGGATTAATGAATTGCTATGCCAGTATGTACTTACCCAATGTTAATATTAAAAGCCGGTGCCTGCGTCGCGCTTGACTCGCCCGAGGAATGGGATGTCTAATATGCCGAGTCATTTAAATGTAAGGGCTCCTTAAAACAGCCAGCTAGAGGAAAAGAAGAAGTTGGACTAAGAAGCACCTCAGCTCGCGCCTTACGAGATGGCGGCTCATATGGAAGCCCGCTGCTTAAGTCGCCTTCACTGCTCCGGGTCTTCCGTTTGGAGGTCCCGGGTTGACGAGTCTTCTTCAAAATAAATTTGGGATCTAAATGAGCATCACGGTGTGAAAAAGAGACCTTGCGGATGGCAACCCGGGGTTTCCTTCGAACCTTGCGGATCACAGCCCGGGTTTTCTTCCGAATAGGAATTGGGGAATCAGAATCAGAAGAGATCAAGGTTACCTCCGGCTCGTTGGTATGGCTAACTTCGGCTTCGTCCTGAAGAGAAGGGGCGTCAGCAAGTTGAATGAAAAGACGGCCAAGTGAGTCAAGTTCTACCTCAGCCTCGCCTTCTGCGGCCGGCTCATCAGCACCAGCCGGCTCATCTTGTTGCTCCGCTGGAGCGAGGGCGGGTTGTTGAGGTTTCTTCTTCTACCAAAATTTATCGTTCGCCTGTTTGAGACGAGTTGGCAGTTGAAAATGAGCAAAAGAGGGCGAGTTAAAAGAACAGAGTAAGAAGGGGCAAACACTTACTGAAGGCACCGGGTTGGTTAAGCAGAAGGGGGCCAGCCCGGTTTTATTGCATTTCTCCTGAGGCTCTCCCAATAGCCTCTTGATGGTCTTGTTGATATCACTCACGGATAGATTGACTTGACTGAACCGTTGCGCATCTGCCGGCTCACCAGTATAATTGCACATCAGGTCGCCTCTATGGCTAAGAGGCTGGATCCGCCAGCTTACCCAGCACCGGGTCAGATCAATCCCAGTAAGGCCGTTAGCAACCAAGGCCCTTAGTTTGGAGTAAACAGGGGCGAATTGCTTGCGTTCTTCTGTTGATGGCCAACCCGGAAAGGCTATTGTGGCATTGAGCCGATCTGGTCTGTAACCTGGCAGGGGATTTTCACCTTGAGGGGCAGTGCTCTTGTAGTAAAACCAAGTCTTATTCCAGCCCTTGGGGTGACTCGCCAGCTTGGCCTCAGGAAAGGGAGTGTTCCTTCGCCTTTGAATGGAGATGCTGCCAAGTTCTATGCTGGGGCCATCGGTGAACTCAGTCTGATGGTTAATATAGAAGAATTAGCGAAAAAGCAGGACAGTTGGTGCCATTTGGAGGTACACTTCGCAGAAGACTTGAAATTGGCAGAGGTTGGTGATTGAGTTCGGTCCAAGATCTTGCGGTCGGAGGTCGAAAAAATGAAGAACGTCACGGAAAAATTTTGACCCGGGCGGCCGAAACCCCTTATGCAGATGATCAGCGAAGACCACCACCTCATCATGTTGGGGCTGGGGGTGCTTTCCTCTTCAGGCGCCCGCCAGTTGATTGCGGTTTGAGCCGGCAAGAGGCCTTGTCCTACAAGCTCGTTCAGCATCAAGGTTGAGACTTGCCATCTAAACCAGTTGCAGGATTTGTCGGTCTTGGGGGCCATGGCGACTTAACAGTTTAACTGCAAGGACAAAAATCACAAGCCGGCGTGTTAAGCTTGAGAAGGACAAGCCGTCAGAGTACAAGACCCGGTCAAATGATAAAAATCAAGATGGCTAAATTCATAACCCAGATTCATGCAAGCCGTCGAAGGCAATTATAAGCCGGGGTTGACGATGGTGGTGCTTTGGATTTCTCCTAAGTGTTGAGCTAGTGGCAAACAAGAATTTGATGGAGCAACTACTTTTACGGATCCAAAAATATCGCGGAAAGAAAAGTTTAAAAGACCTAAGTGGGGATGAACAAGATGGCCTGTCATCAATGCGAGTCTGTGATGGCCGATACAGAGAGCCAGTTGCGAAAATGAGTATTACCACAGTGAATAGGGTGCCAACACGGATCATTTCGTTGATCTTGGATCTACTAAACAAGGGGAGAAGGACGACCACGAAGAACACGAGGAACACTAATGAACTACAGAGAATGGGCGCCGTAGATCCAGAGGAGTAAGGGTTGGGGTGTACCTGATTGCGGCGAATACGGCGGCGGTGTCTCGTTGAGCTCCGGCGATGATGGGCGTCGGAGAAGGCGCGGTCGAGGTCGTCGGAGAGCTCTAGGGCGGCGGCGCTTCGGGTCTGATGAGCAGGTGCGAGGAGGAAGAAGAGTATAGGGTAAAAAAGTGAAAGTGGAAATGAGCTGGCATATTTATAGCCGCGGTAAGGGTTAAAGCGGCAAGGGCGGAACCCCAGGCGGCGCAATAATTTTCGCTGGTTTGGCGCCTCGATTCTCGTGCCTGGCAAGATGGGACGTACCCACTCAAGGATTTGAGATGATATCATCCCGGATTTTGCGGAAGTGGATTGTGACGTCATCAGGGACAAGAGTTGGAAATGCTAAGTTTGAATCTGAAGTGGTGAACCTGACGATCACCTTAACCCGGCAGCTTGAGCTGGTTCAAGATGGCGACTTAAAAGAGCGGTTTGGGGCGCGCTTGGAAATGTATTACTAATGCTTGCTTTTTCAGGATGGAGTTTAACATGAATAAATTCAGGTCAAACTGAGGGCTAATGTTGGGGATGTTTACCAGCGCGGAGACCCGGCAGGGCGTTAACCTGGCCATAAGGCGAGCTTAGCGGGTCAACTCACTGCGGGCCGAAGACTCTGTGTGGGCCGGCTTAACAAGGCCTGGCAAGGTTAAGGCGGCTTAAGCAGTGGGCCGGCTTGACGAGAAGACAGAAGGCAAGGTGTCCATCTTGGAGAACAAGTAGGGAAGAATAGGAGGCGGGTCAAAGTACGATCCGGACTCTCATGTAATCTAGGGTTCCACCTGTATATATAAAGGGGAACACCTATACGAAAAGACTTAAGTGGCAATCCCCTCGAGAGCTAGGTTAGCGAATCCACATCCTTGTAATCGAGATCTACAGCAATATAGACAAGCAGGACGTAGGCTTTTACCTCCACCGCGAGGGGCCGAACCTGGGTAACCCGGCGTCTTCTCTTTCCCGCTAAGCTTCCACATTAGTGCGATGGCTTCATCTCTAAGTCCTTTTATTAGGACATCTGTCGCGACAAAACCACGACACCCTCCCTGGGGCGCGCCCTTGTGACACCCTCGTTTTTGGCAACTTGTTCTTTTCGAAATCTTTCTGGCTTTATTTGCAATTTGGATGGATTTTGAACCTTTTCAGTTGACTTTGGACTTATGAATTCCTCTCAGTGATCCAAAGCCCTCAGCATCTTGCCAAAATCTTGTCACTCATCATCTGGATCAATTTCCAATTCTTTATCTTTCCCAAATATTCATTTTCTTCCTTTGGGAAAATCTGTCATCACTATGGGTTACAAAGCAACCTATAGTTCTGGTGATCAGAAAAATCCCAAATTAATCCCAGACCTTCTTGACATCATCTACACCCACAATCTTCAAAACCATCTCATGGTCCAGTACAAAGTTTATTCCAGAAAACTCCATTTGCTCTCTGGACAGTACTAGTCATTTGTGAAGGAGCTCATATTTTCCCTACTCAGTTAATTCCCAGAAAATTCCCTGAGATATTAGGGAACCTATCTTTCCACAATATCCAAAAATATCATCTTGTCCAGTACAAATTTTCATCACCAATATTCTGCCAAGTTTCTGTTCAGTTGGAACCTCTGTGAGGGAAGTACCAGCTAGAGGTATCCAATTGAGCTGAAATTTTTATGGCATCTTCTCCTCACCAAATAACCCTGCCACACCAAATTTCAGCCCCAGGAGATCAACCAGTTGAGTGCATCAAGCTCATCTCTATTTCTGGTTCAGTACAACACTTGTACATGAACTATATTCAATTCTTGATGAAATCTTTTCAAACTTGGTCAGTTTGGAGTCCTTCCAACATAGATCCTCCCAGACATCTCCACTGGCTCCATCCCCAGCTCACCTCTCCTCTAGATCTCTCTCAAGTTTCCTGTCAGAAACTATAGCTGAAGCTACACTTCACAGCAGAGTGAACCTAGCCACACCAAGCATGCAGATGCACTAAGTGACCAAAGGAGAACACCCTAGACATGGTGCGCTGGACTTGGACGGCCTGCAGACATCAACTCCCGTGGTGAGCACGACAATGGCATGCCATTGCGCGCGCTCTGCACCGCGCCCGTGTCTGTGGCGTCGCGTCCGACTGCCTCGCGTGCTTGTAGCTTGTCCCCGTGCGCCGACATCCTCTCCTTCCTCCACCTGGCCGCCCTGGACCCTTCCCCTCGCCGGAGAAGCCCTCGCCGGCCACCACCGCATCCGAGCACTGTGGCGCCCGTGCGGCCACAGTGGCTTAGCGGCGCGTCCTCTTCCTCCGCTAGCTGCCGCCGCGCCTTAACTCCTCCCTGCCCTCTCCAGTCTCGTCGCCCGCTCCCGGCCAGCCAGCTCAACGTCGCGACGCCGGCGACGTGTCCTGAATCCCGCCGCTTCCAGAGAGCTCGCCTCCTCCTATAAATACTCCTCCCCGGTCTCTCCCGAGCTCATCATCCACCTTCTCCACCTCCTAATCGACCTCCCCGAGCCCGAGCCACGGCCGAGAGGCCCTCTGGCACCGCCGCCACCCGAGCTCTGCCTCCCTGCCGTTCTACTCCTCCCCGAGCTCCACCGACTGCACCCGCGAGTTCACCTCGCTCCACTGACCCTGCCCAAGCCCTTGCCCGGTCGAATTGCTACCGGAGTCGCCGTCTCCGACGACACCCAAGCGCCGCCGCCGTCGGAGAGGAAGGGGACGACGTCGTCCGGCCGTCTCTCGCGAAGCCACGGGTACGTGCGTGTTCATCTCGGAGTACTCGATCCATTCCCTCTCTCTCCCGACCTCGCCGCCATCTGTATCGCCGGCGAGCATCGCCGGAGCTCCGCCGTCTCTGTTTCCCTCCCCTCCCCCTTTTAAATCTGACGCTGGGGCCCGCCAGTCAGCGACACGCCGAAGCGGTAAGTGGAGGCGCCCCTCCACTTTACGCCTTCGACGTGGCCCCCTGAGGTTTTTCTGATTTTTCTGTTTAATCCAGATTTTGACCAGAACTTTGACCATCAATAACTTTTAAAACATAAGTCCAAATCAATTGATTCTTTTTGCATCTGGTTTGTCTTGAGCTCCTCTATTTTATGGCCAAATTTGGTATTTTCCCATGTTCACAGAATTTCTGGTGCCCAAAACAGTAGCATGTGACATTTTCATTTGCATTTCAAAAATATTTTCAGAGGGAAATAACTTTGGATTTGAAGCCCAGGAGTTTGTGGACAACCCAACAGAGCAAGGCAAGCCATGTCATCCATTGCATGAAGCATTTCAATAGTGTTGGTTATTTAATTGAATTTCATGCATTATTTTTAATATGTGCTAATTCCTAGTAAATTATTTAATTGCCTAGCTACTGCCACATTAAATTATTCTTGATAAATACCCATACTGGTTAAATTCTTGACAACACTAAACTTAGTTGGTTAATCAAGAGCCACCTACCCGGACTTTTCCGTGCAGCCACATTTGCCGGTATGGGACGGCCTTGACTTGGTCTGGCTTTGTGCTCTTTTATCGGTACCACCAAACTAGGGAGGGTTATGCGTGTGTGTGCTGCCCTGATCAGGTAGACGACCATAATCCTGTGAGCCCAGTTGAGTTATTCTGCCGGCGTCCCCGTTTGGGACAGTTTGTTTGGCCACGACGGTGGCAGGTGTCACGGGGTGACACAGGGGCCACCCAGGACATGACCCTGGGAGGGTACGATTGTCGGTGGTACGATAGAGGGGTCACGGGTCAGGCAGGTTTCGTTGGAGCACCACCGGTCCACCCGAATGGGATCACGAGGCCAGGTACTCCATGGTGTGGGTAAAGTGCGCAACCTCTACAGAGTGTAAAAACCTATTCGAATAGCCGCGTCCACGGTATTGGACAGTCCGTTTAGGCCTCTCTAGGATGGTCAACCGTAATAATGATGGAAGAACTTGTCTTATGTTCGGAAGTGCTCGGTGGACTGTGAGCATTCCGAGGGTTGTGGGACAACCCAGATGAGAGTAAGATGGTACTGGGTACCAGTAAGTGAGCAACCTAATCTCTTAACCTGTAATTGCCATGCTATTGTTTGCTGCATTGTTTTGGTTGCCATGAGCTTGCGAGTACATTCCAAGTACTCACCTGGCGTATCATGCCAAATGCAGGAGAAGCCGAGGATGGAGGTCCCGAAGGTTCGTGCTACGCTAACTAGGCCGTGTCCACAGCAGTGTCCCTGTGGATGGAGTTTCCCGCGCTATGTTCCGCTACGCCGTAGTCTACCCAGTAGAATCGAGGCCCTGCTATGTTCCATAAATAATGTAGATATTGTCATAGCACGTGCAGTGCTTCTGGCCTCGCTATCATGTAAATTATGAGCTTGTATTCGAGATATTTTAATAAAGTTCAGTTCTGTTCTGTTCCAAGTTGTTGTGTGTTTCCAGAAGACATGATCTCTGGGTTGGAAACACTGGTAAACCGGTTCTCTGAGCCGGGGTGCCACAGCCCTAGTGCCTTGTGAAGCCCCTGTGGGGCTTCTGGCCTCCTCCCGAAGCTTCCCAGGTTTCTTTTGTCCAGAAAAAAAATCTCCAAAACGTTTCGTGGCATTTGGACTTCATTTGGTACTGTTTCTCTGAAAAGCCAAAAACAAGCAGAAAACAGCAACTGGCACTTGGCACTAAATTAATAGGTTAGTCCCAAAAAATGATATATAATTGCTTGTAAATGTATATAAAACATCCAAGATTGATACTATAACAGCATGGAACAATCAAAAATTATAGATACATTGGAGACGTATCAAGCATCCCCAAGCTTAATTCCTTCTCGTCCTCGAGTAGGTAAATGATAAAAACAGAATTTTTGATGTGGAATGCTGCCTATCATTGTAAGTGCATCAAGTGCCCCCTTAGTGGTTTTGGAGTATTGAAGACAAATAGGTTGAGGAACTAATGTGTTTCTGAGTATACACAGGAGACAGAGTCCCTGAGGATTTGGTTTAACACATGGAAGACGACCCCTAAAAATAGATTTCTTCAAGTGAAGAATTTGATGATGAAATTGGTACGGCCTTTGAAGAAATTGATGTGAAGACTTTGAAGCTTGAAGACTTTGGTTTTCGTAGTTTCTTTTCTTCTTATTTGAGTCATAGGAAAAACCGTACTATTAAAGGGGGTCTAGGTGAAACATATTTCACATTTCCAAAGTGATGCTCAAACTTACTGAAACCCATACACAAGCCGCTTCGAGTGAAGCCTTTGGAAATCTCCAGTACAGCTGACGCATTTGCTAGCGACAGTGACGAAGTTCATCTGGTCGCTGACGAATTAGGTCAGGCTGAGGAGTTAGGAGTTCGCCAGTGCGAGCTGCCTATCGTGAGGAAATTGAGTGCCCTGACGAATTTGAGAGTACAACTTTCCGACCGTTGCTGCGCCGCGTGCCAGCTGTCGAGGGGATCCTTATCCTGACAACGATCGAATCAGACAAGGGCATTTATGACAATTTATGTCGGGTTGCCCCCTCGCTATAAATAGCCCCCCCCCCAACCACTTGTTGGTTGGCTGCTCCGAGAGAACTAGACACTTGTCATTTGAGAGCCACCCATCCTCTGACGACTTTGTGAGAACCCAAGTGAGGAAAAACCCAACTAGAGCCTAAGTGACTGAGCATCACTGAAGAGATTGATCTGTGTGATCCGATGCTTGTTACCTTTCAGGACTGTCATTCCTCCAGACGGTTAGGCGTCATGTTCTGAGCACCCAAGAGTAATCGTGGCGTGCCGGTGAACAAGTCTGTGAAGGTTTTCGAAGTCTACCTTGAAGACTTACCATGAGTGATTGGGCGAGGTCTAAGTGACCTTAGCTCAAGAGGAATACGGTGAGAACTAAGTGTTCTCTGAGTTGTGACTCAGCCGCCTCAACCAGACGTATAGTTGATGCAGCAACTGGAACTGGTCTACCAAATTTCATTGTCTTCACCGAGCCAACCTGGTTTCAAATTCCTCACCCTCCCTTACTTTATTCCGCTGCTGAAGAATTTGTGATCTGTCCTCTGACGAATTTGAACTAAAGTATTTGATCATGTTATCTTTTATTTCCTCAGTTCGTATTCTTCATGCCTGTATGATTGTATGATTGCATGTTCTTCACTCTTATGTATCCAGTTCGCATGTACTCTGTTTCTGTGATGACTAAGTTTCCTTTGCGTTTCTATTTCTTCACTCTGTTCTTCGTCAAATTCTTCAGAGTTTGACGAATTTCTAATAATCTCCCATTCACTCCCCCCCCCCTCTGGGAGATAACCTGCGCTTTCAATCATATTCATCATATACTCTTTTCTTTGTAGCATGGACATTTGGACTTGAATGATTCAAAGCAATAGTCTATAGTTTGACATGAAGACATAAATACTCAAGCATACTAACAAGCAACCATGTATTTCAAAATATCAATGCTAAAGAAAGTTATCCCTAGCCCATTATGCTCAATCATTGATCCATTCGTGAAACACACTCAATATTAGCTACACCCAATGCACAAGTATGACAATAGTGCTCTCTAGTTGGTGCTTTGTAAGAGAAGATGGAGACTCAAAATAAAAATAAAAATTGCATAAAAGTAAATAGATAGGCCCTTCGCAGAGGGAAGCAGAGATTTGCAGATGTGCCAGAGCTCAAAGCTTAAATTAGAGAGATAAAATTATTTTGAGAGGCATGCTTTTCCTGTCAACGAAAACGACCGAGAATTCCCAATATCTTCCATGCTAGATACATTATAGGCGGTTCCCAAACAGAAAATAAAGTTTATTTTCTTTCCACCATTCTTTCACAATCCATGGCTAGCCGTATCCACGGGTGCCCTCCATACCAACACTTTCCAAGGAATTTATTATTATCATCATATTTAAAAAAATCATTTCGGGACTGGGCATCCCTAATACCTGCGACTCTCTCATGCAATGACAAGTGAATAAACACTCATCGTGAGAATAACACACCTAGCATGGAAAATATTGGCTACCCCCTGCCGCTTCATGAGCGGTACAGGCACACAAAATGGAAAATTATTTTGAAAAATTAGAGTTGGCACATGTAAATTTACTTGGAACGGCATGGAAATACCGCATATAGGTAGATATGGTGAACTCATTTGGCACAACTTGGGTTTAAGGAGTTGGATGCACAAGTAGTATTCCCGCTTAGTACAAATGAAGACTAGCAAATAGATTGAGAAGCGACCAGCCAAAAAGCGAAAACGGTCATAAACATGCATTGAACATAACTAACACCGAATAATGCACCATAAGTAGGATATAATTTCGTTGCATAACTATTGACTTTATGTGCATGCATAGGGAATCACAAACCTTAACACCAATATTCTTACTAAATCACAATTACTCACTAACATGACTCACATATTATCATCTCCATATCGCAAAACTATTGCAAGGAATCAAACTTATCATATCCAATGATCTTTCATGAAAGTTTTTATTATATCCCTCTTGAATATTCATCACTTTGGGACCAAATTCATATCTTGTGCAAATTACCATTACTATTATCAACTCTCAAAAAGATATAAGTGAAGCATGAGAGTGCAAATATTTCTTCAAAATTTTAATCTTATCAAATCTCAAAATAATATAAGTGAAGCATGAGAGTTCAAATATTTCTTCAAAATTTTAATCTTATCAACTCTCAAAATAATATAAGTGAAGCATGAGAGTTCAAATATTTCTTCAAAATATAGCCACCGCCGTGCTCAAAAAGATTTAAGTGAAGCACTAGAGCAACTGCCTAGCTCAAAAGCTTTAAGTGAAGCACATAGAGTATTCTAACAAATCACGAATAATGTATGTCCCTCTCAAATAGGTGTGTCCAGCAAAGATGATTGTGACAAACTAAAAAGCAAACAAAGCAAAGACTCATATAATACACGACGCTCCAAGTAAAACACATATCATGTGATGAATAAAAATATAGCTCCAAGTAAAATTACCGATAGTTGGTAGAAGAAAGAGGGGATGCCTTCCGGGGCATCCCGAAGCTTAGACGCTTGAGTCTTCCTTGAATATTACCTTAGGGTGCCTTGGGCATACCCAAGCTTAGGCTCTTGCCACTCCTTATTCCTTCATCTATCGTGATCTCACCCAAAACTTGAAAACTTCAATCACACAAAACTCAACAAAACCTTCGTGAGATCCGTTAGTATAACAAACAAATCTTAAACTTTAGGTACTGTTGTAAATTGATTCATATTTAATATTGGCATAATGCTACTGTACTCCAACTTCTCCATGACTCATACCCCCCGATACGATCCATAGATTCATCAAAATAAGCAAACTATGCAATAAAAACAGAATCTGTCTAAAACAGAACAGTCTGTAAAGATCTATTTAAAAGCCATACTTCTGTAACTCCAAAAATTCTGAAAAATTAGGACAACGTGGGAAATTCATATACCAATACTGTTTAAAAATTTCAGATTTTTATGACGCTCCAGTACAGAATTAAAATTCCAGCACTAGAGGCAAAACTTTTGGTTTCCAAACAGCATCAATTATACTGTCTTCCAAATCATCCCAAAGGCATTACTTGGCACAAACACAAATTAAAACATAAAAACACAATCATAACAGAGGCTAAAATTGTGTAAACACACAAGAACAGAAACAAAAAGCAAAAATTTATTTTATTCATTGGGTTGCCTCCCAACAAGCTCTTTCTTTATAGCCATTAAGATAGGCTTGAGATTTCAATGATGCTCACATGAAAGATAGTGATTGAAACACGAAGAGAGTATCATGAAACATGTGAAAAACACATTTAAGTCTAACATACTTCCTATGCATAGGCATTTTATAAGCAAACAAATTATCAAGACAAGAAATATCTAGCATATGCCAATAGGAAGAATGGAGCATTAATAATTTCAACATAACGAGAGGCAATTTACTAACATGAAGATTTCTACAACCATATTTTCCTCTCTCATGATAATTACATATAGGATCATAATCAAACTCAACAATATAGCCATCATAAACAATATTCTCTCTATGATCCACATGCATAAAAAATTATAATCTTCCAAGATAGTGGGATTAACATCAACTAAAGTCATGACCTCTCCAAACCCACTTTCATCAAAAATTTCATAAGATTGAACACTCTCCGAATATGTGTGATTCTTTTTTCCTAAAGTTGACACTCTTCCAAACCCACTTTCAATATTATTGCAAACATTATTATCAATATCATATTCATCATGAGGCTTAAATAAATTTTCAAGATCATAAGAAGCATCACCCTAATCATGATCATTACAATGAGTAGTGGATGTAACAAAATCATCATCCCCAAGCTTCTAGTTTTGCATATAATTAACACAATTGACATTAATAGAATTTGTAATAAAATCATTGCAATCATGCTTTTCATTCACGGAGCTATCATGAATTACTTTATAAATTTCTTCATTTAACACTTCATCACAATTTTTAGATTCATGATTTTCAAGCAAAACTTCATAGAGATAATCAAGTGCACTCAACTCACTAGCAATTGGCTCATCATAATTGGTTTTTTGAAAAGATTAGCAAGTGGATGAGGATCCATATCAATAATTTTTTAGCAAGCGAAGATGCAAGCAAATAGAAGGCACATGGCAACACAAGCAAACTAGCAAACAAAATATTTTTGTGTTTTTGTAAAATATTTTAGAAGTGGGGGAGATGAAACGAGAGGCAAAGGAAAATAAAAGGTAAATAAAGTAAATGCAAGTGAATGATAATTTGTGCGAAGGTACTAGGTAATTTTGATGATGTCTCCCCGGCAACGGCGCCAGAAATTCTTCCTGCTACTTGTGAGCTGCATTGGTAATTCCCTGAAGAGGAAGGGAGATGCAGTACAGTAGAGATAAGTATGTCCTTCAGTTAAGAACCAAGGTTATCAATCTAGTAGGAGAACCAAGCAAAATTCCGTTAAAGCGCACCTGCACACACAAGAGCAAACACTTGCACCCAACGCGAATAAGAGGGTTGTCAATCCTCTTAGCGGTTATTTGCAAGGATTAAATCTTATCGAGGTAAATAGATAAACTAAACTACTAATTAAAATAAAAGTAAATAAATTGCAACAAGGTATTTTTATGTTTTTTATATAATAAAGATAGACCCGGGGACCATAGTTTTCACTAGAGGCTTCTCTCTTGAGCACATAAGCATACGGTGGGTAAACAAATTACTGTTGGGCAATTGATAGAAAAGCAAATAATTATGACGAATTCATGGCAATGATCATGTATATAGGCATCACGTCCGAGACAAGTAAACCGACTCCTGCCTGCATCTACTACTATTACTCCACCCATCGACTGCTATCCAGCATGCATCTAGCGTATTAAGTATGAAACAGAGTAACGCCTTAAGCAAGATGACATGACGTAGAGAAGCAAATTCAAGAAATATGAATAAACCCCATATTTTTATCCTTAATGGCAACAATACAAATACGTGTCATGTCCCTTTCTGTCACTGGGATTGAGCACCGCAAGATTTAACCCATCACAAAGCACCTCTCCCATTGCAAGATAAATCAATCTAGTGGGCCAAACTAAACCGATAGATCGGAGAGAAATACAAAGCTATAACAATCATGCATAAAAGAGTTCAGAGAAGACTCAAATATTTCTCATGAATAATCTGATCATAAACTCACAATTCATCGGATCCCAACAAACACACCGCAAAAGAAGATTACATCGGATAGAACTCCAAGAACATCAAGGAGAACATTGTATTGAAGATCAAAGAGAGAGAAGAAGCCATCTAGCTACTAGCTATGGACCCGTAGGTCTGTGGTAAACTACTCACACATCATCGAAAGGGCAGCAAGGTTGATGTAGAAGCCCTCCGTGATCGATTCCCCCTCCGGCAGAGTACCGAAAAAGGCCTCTAGATGGGATCGTGGAAGAACAGAGGCTTGCGGTGGCGGAAAGGTTTTCTCTTCTGGCTCTCTGGGGGTTTCCCAATATTTTTGAATGTATAGAAGTGTAATTAGGTCAAACGGAGTCACGTGGGCCCCATAAGGTACCACAGCACCCCCCTGGGGAACGCCCTAGTGCCTTGTGAAGCCCCTGTGGGGCTTCTGGCCTCCTCCCGAAGCTTCCCATGTTTATTTTGTCTAGAAAAAAATCTCGAAAAAGTTTCGTGGCATTTGGACTTCATTTGGTACTGTTTCTCTGAAAACCAAAAACAAGCAGAAAACAGCAACTGGCACTGGGCACTAAGTTAATAGGTTAGTCCCAAAAAATGATATATAATTGCTTGTAAATGTATATAAAACATCCAAGATTGATACTATAACAGCATTGTAACACCCCGATTTTTGGCCCTTTCTTTTTCTTTTGGATTTCTTCGAAGTTTTATTTGGAGTTCTTTTTCCGTGGCTATGTGGTCTTGAAACCTGGGAAAATCTTCTCTCCTGCCACTTCCTAGTGGCTTGTCATTCTCAAATCTATCCCAAGGCCATGTCATTTCCATCTTAGCCCAACCCCAATATTTATTTATTGGGAATATTCCTTTTCCTGTTAAAGGAATAACCCTGTTTGCCCTAGGTTGTGAAGCAACCTATATTTCTGGCTTCCACAAAATTCCCACAAAATTCTCATAAATTCTTTGGATCATATCTTCCACCAATATGTCAAAACCCATCATTGCCTAGTTCAAAAATAATCCAGGAATATTCATTTTCCATTCTGTCCAGAATGGCACTTTGTGAAGGAAGTGCTATTTATATTTTCTTGATTGCCCTCAAAATTTTTGGGCACTCTCTCATATCCAAATAATTTCCACATGCCAAAATTCAGCTTCATTTGCCTAGTAAATCTTCCTCATCAAATTCCCAAAGTTTCTGACCAGAGAGAAGCTTTGTGAAGGAAGTACTAGCTAGGCTTATCCAAATGAGTTTAAATTTTGGTAGAGCATTTATATGGTCAAGTAATTGCTCTCCACCAAATTTTATCTTCATCAAACAATCTATGTGAACACACCTTCAAATCTTGGTTTCTGCTCACAATTTCAGTTTGTGAAGCAACTATACTTTATATTGCTTCAAAAATTCTGACATTAATCCAGGACCTAAATATCCCTAAATAATGTGAGCATGCCAAAACTCACATTATTTTTCCAAGCCATTTTCTCTGAAAAATTCCCCCAAGTTTCTGTCCAGTGAGGAGCATTGTGAAGGAAGTACCATTTCTACTTATCCAAATGGGATAAATTTCTTATGGTATCTCCAGATTCACAAATGATAATTCTCCACCAATTTTTAGCTCAATCCAACACCCTATGTGAGTGCTACTTCCTGATCTAGATTCTGGCCTACTTTTTGCAGTTGCAAAGCAACTAGGTTAAATACTTGTCCTAATGACCTCAAAATTCACAGGATGGTAGTCCATCCTACTCTAAGACTCTGTGACATCTTGCTTAGTTCTTATGCCCTCTAAGTTGATCACTACTTCCTGCTTAAGTTTGCAACAGCAAAGTTCAGTCGACCTCTCCCATCCACCCACAGTGCCTTTCTTCGATCTATGACCTCAGGTAGGACCCACTTAGGAGAGACAACACGCTAGACATCGTTTGATTGACCAGAGTGCAATGCGTGCGCCTGTGCACGCGGTGACCACGCGGTCTGGCACGCCGAAAGCGTGCTCTGGCCGTCGGGACCCTCTGTCGCCGCCCAAACGCCGAGCTCCCGCCACCGCACCATGTCCACAGCATCGCCACCACTCTCCTGCGTCCGCGTATACTCTCTGGACCCCTCCCCCTCCCCTCTTTCCACTCCGGCGAGCACGCCGTCCCGGGATGCCCGTGGCCGTCGTCGCTTAGCCATTGTCCTCTTCCTCCCCGCGATAACTTTGCACCGTATGCACCTCCCCTAGACCCCTCTCCCCCTCCGCGCGTGCGCTCGTGCACGCGGACGTGCCAGAGAGCATCAACCGGGAGCGTCCGTCGTCGTCCGGCCACGGCATCAACGCCGGGCTATATATAGTCGTTCCCGAGCTCGTTCGACCTCATCAACCTCCTCAACCCCCACCTACAAGCCTCCCTGGCCACCCAATCGACCTCTCGGAGCTCTCCTCACCCTCCCTGGCCGCCATGGCCGCCGCGGGCTTCAGCTCGAATTCGAGCTCCACGACCCCCTCCGCTCCACCTAGCCTGTTATGGAGTCCACCATAGCCATCCGGGAGCCGCCCCCTACCTTCTCCCCTCCTTTCCTCGGCCATAGCGCCATGATCACCGCCGCCCGGAGTCGCCGTCCGCCGCGGCCGAAGTCTCTCTCTCTCCCTTCATCCCCGGCGCCCGTGTGGCAGTCCATCCGACGCGGCTCAGCCCCACGAGCTCAACGGTATATCGGGCGCCGCCGGAGACGGCCGGTAGCTCCGGCTATCACCGTCGGGGCCGGCCTCTGTCTCGGCCAGGCGCGCGCCGCGCGGGAGGAAGAAGAGAGCCAGGCCGGGCGGGCCCCACCACCAGAGACCCCACCTGTCATCCAAAGAGGCCCCGGGCCCGCGTTTTTTAAGTGGAAGCGGTTTTGAGAAAGTACGTCTTCAGTAAACAAAAGTGTATTATGTGTTTCTTCGGACTAGAATACGTTTCTTCCGTTTGAAAGCGTATTTTCCCAAAGGCGCCTTCTGTTTTAACCCAGCCGGCCGAAACCTCTAAATAGCGGGCGTTCGTTGGTTAAGCACAGAAAAGCTCAGTTTTTTTTTGTTTTTCTGACTAACGAACGAACGTCCGTAACTTTTCAACCGAGACTCCGATTCAGGTGATTCAAAATCCCACGTTCTCTGTTCGTCGAGCCCGTTCCGTTGGTACAATTTTCATGCTGTTGTCACACTCTGAAAATGACCATTTTGCCCCTGCCCTTATTCAGCCCCCTCCGAGAGGGAAACTTTTCTGGCGATTTTTCCGCGAGTGTCTCCGCACTTCTCCCCGGTGTATCCTCCATCCCCAGGCAAGCCACAACAGCCACTTGCATGATGGCATTGCAGTAGCCATGGTTTCCACTTGAATATTTAATAATTGTTTGCACATTTAATTATTTTGTGAATGCTTCGAATATGCTTGTGAATCCATGTCTATGCTTATGCCCTGTTCATTTTCGTCTAGTAAGTGATATGATTAATTGCTAAGGATATTCTTATCATGTTTTATTCTTGTAATCATTTCAGCTACTAGTGATAATGACATGCTCATATGAATCATTATGGATTGATATGAAAATACTTGTGATATTCGTCATCGTCATTATGTCATGCTCATTTGCATCCCGTAGATTAAATGGATTATCATTGTTGATATTATGATATTAAATGGTTATGTTGCCCATCCATGGTTACATTGATATCATGCTCATCTGCATTGTCATTTCATTATGTATTTTATTATGACTCAGCTCATCACCATTCAAGTTGAACATGACATTAATCGAACTTGAACAAATCTGTTGGCTGAGTCATGGTGCCACCGAATCGAGCTCACCAGTGCAACCACACTTGCCTGGATGGGGAGGCCCTAATGCGGTCTATTGTCATGCCTCTCGCCGGTGCCTCATACTAGGGAAGGTTATGTGCGCGTGCTACCCTGATCAGGTAGGCGGCCATAAGCCTTGAGTACCCAGTTTTGGTTTTGAGCTCAGGTCCCCGTTTGGGACAATTTTGGTTTGGCCACGACGGTGGCAGCCACAGAGGTGGGAGGATGTCACATGTTGACATCAGGGTAACCCAGGACATAGCCCAAAGGCGAGTTTTTCGGAGTGGCCGGGAGAGTGTCATGCAATAGATTGCTTTTGTCGGAATGTCGTTGGTCCACCCGAATGGGAGCACGAGGCCATGAGTTCCGTGGTGTGGGTACAGTGTACTAACCTCTATAGAGTGTATAATCTATCGATAGCCGCGTCCTCGGATATGGACACAGTTCGTAGTAGGTCACACTATGGGTCAACAGTTATAATAATCTGTATAATAAACAACCCCGGTTCGATGAGAAAAGAGGTTGGTTGATCTTTATGTGGTCATGCGATGATCACAGGTAGAGATCAAGCTCCGTGTGGTCATGTGATCATCACGATGGTATAGTTGATACCGAGCTTGGTTGATCCTGAGGTGATCCTGAGATTATCACGATGGTAAGTTTGTGGTTACGAGACAACCTCCGAGCAGAGTAAGTTGGTCCATGAGACCTTAAATGTCGACCCCTGTGCATGCTAGTGCTAGTATCATCCTGTTCATATCATGAATTATCTGTACATGCCATGCTCATGTTGTTGCCATGCTCATGTTGTTGTCAGGCTCATGTTGTTCTTGTAGTATCGTGTTCATCTTTGCTGATTAACCTATAAATGCCATGATGTTGTTTGGCTTGATTGCTTTGGTTGCTGTGAGCTTGCGAGTACATTCAAAGTACTCACCTGGCGTGTCATGCCAGATTGCAGGTGATGCCGTGTTTGTTTGTTGAGGATCCCGAGGTTGCGCTCTAGGATACGTCCCAGCCAGAGTCCCTGCGGAGTGGAGTTCATCACCGTCGCCGTTGTTCCACTGAGAGCCAGGCTGGGCGGGCCCCACCACCAGAGACCCCACCTGTCATCCAAAGAGGCCCCGGGCCCGCGTTTTTTTAGTGGAAGCGGTTTTGAGAAAGTACGTCTTCAGTAAACGAAAGCGTATTCTGTGTTTCTTCGGACTAGAATACGTTTCTTCTATTTGAAAGCGTATTTTCCCAAAGGCGCCTTCTGTTTTTACCCAGCCGGCCGAAACCTCTAAATAGCGGGCGTTCGTTGGTTATGCACAGAAAAGCTCAGTTTTTATTTGTTTTTCTGACTAACGAACGAACGTCCGTAACTTTTCAACCGAGACTCCGATTCAGGTGATTCAAAATCCCACGTTCTCTGTTCGTCGAGCCCGTTCCGTTGGTACAAATTTCATGCTGTTGTCACACTCTAAAAATGACCATTTTGCCCCTGCCCTTATTCAGCCCCCTCCGAGAGGGAAACTTTTCCGGCGATTTTTCCGCGAGTGTCTCCGCACTTCTCCCCGGTGTATCCTCCATCCCCAGGCAAGCCACAACAGCCACTTGCATGATGGCATTGCAGTAGCCATGGTTTCCACTTGAATATTTAATAATTGTTTGCACATTTAATTATTTTGTGAATTCTTCGAATATGCTTGTGAATCCATGTCTATGCTTATGCCCTGTTCATTTTCGTCTAGTAAGTGATATGATTAATTGCTAAGGATATTCTTATCATGTTTTATTCTTGTAATCATTTCAGCTGCTAGTGATAATGACATGCTCATATGAATCATTATGGATTGATATGAAAATATTTGTGATATTCGTCATCGTCATTATGTCATGCTCATTTGCATCCCGTAGATTAAATGGATTATCATTGTTGATATTATGATATTAAATGGTTATGTTGCCCATCCATGGTTACACTGATATCATGCTCATCTGCATTGTCATTTCATTATGTATTTTATTATGACCCAGCTCATCACCATTCAAGTTGAACCTGACATTAATCGAACTTGAACTAATCTGTTGGCTGAGTCATGGTGCCACCGAATCGAGCTCACAAGTGCAACCACACTTGCCTGGATGGGGAGGCCCTAATGCGGTCTATTGTCATGCCTCTCGCCAGTGCCTCATACTAGGGAAGGTTATGTGCGCGCGCTACCCAGATCAGGTAGGCGGCCATAAGCCTTGAGTACCCAGTTTTGGTTTTGAGCTCAGGTCCCCGTTTGGGACAGTTTTGGTTTGGCCACGACGGTGGCAGCCACAGAGGTGGCAGGATGTCACATGTTGACATCGGGGTAACCCAGGACATAGCCCAAAGGGGAGTTTGTCGGAGTGGCCGGGAGAGTGTCATGCAATAGATTGGTTTTGTCGGAATGTCGTTGGTCCACCCGAATGGGAGCACGAGGCCATGAGTTCCGTGGTGTGGGTACAGTGTACTAACCTCTGCAGAGTGTATAATCTATCGATAGCCGCGTCCTCGGATATGGACACAGTTCGTAGTAGGTCACACTATGGGTCAACAGTAATAATAATCTGTATAATAAACAACCCCGGTTCGATGAGAAAAGAGGTTGGTTGATCTTTATGTGGTCATGCGATGATCACAGGTAGAGATCAAGCTCCGTGTGGTCATGTGATGATCACGATGGTATAGTTGATACTGAGCTTGGTTGATCCTGAGGTGATCGTGAGATGATCACGTTGGTAAGTTTGTGGTTACGAGACAACCTCCGAGCAGAGTAAGTTGGTCCATGAGACCTTAAATGTCGACCCCCATGCATGCTAGTGCTAGTATCATCCTGTTCATATCATGATTTATCTGTACATGCCATGCTCATGTTGGTGCCATGCTCATGTTGTTGTCATGCTCATGTTGTTCTAGTCGTATCGTGTTCATCTTTGCTGATTAACCTATAAATGCCATGCTGTTGTTTGTCTTGATTGCTTTGGTTGCTGTGAGCTTGCGAGTACATTCAAAGTACTCACCTGGCGTGTCATGCCAGATTGCAGGTGATGCCGTGATTGCTTGTTTGTCGAGGATCCCGAGGTTGCGCTCTAGGATACGTCCCAGCCAGAGTCCCTGCGGAGTGGAGTTCATCACCGTCGCCGTTGTTCCGCTGCTAGAATTTATTCCGCTAGGAGATGTTCCGCTGCTAGCATAGAACTACCTTAGCAGGCGAAGTGTCGCCGTACCGATGTAATCCTTTGTGCCTTCAGAACCTTTGTACCCGTTATATTTGTAATAAAGAGCCGATTTGTTCTATGCCAAGCAGTGCCGTATTCCAGAAGACTTGATCTCTGGGCTGGAATACGGGGTGTTCCGGTTCCTCTGAGCCGGGGTGCCACAAGGCTTGGTATCAGAGCAGGTCTGGCTGTAGGACGCCCTAGTCCACGTGAGTGTTAGAAACCGGTAGTTCAGAGTCTGGCTTGCTTGTTGCATTTGGTTGTTGCATTTGTTTGTTGCATAGCATGCATATAGACTTATTATCTTGTCTCTAACGGTTGATCTTGTGAGTGTAGGTGTCATCGGTTTCGATCCACTACCTGCACCCTCCTGTTTTGCATTCTTGCTCGTTGGTGTTTGGTGTCATCGCTGTCCCAGCGGAGTGATGCCGAGGTACCTAGTGGTGTCGGTCACTTGCAGGATTGATTCATAGGTATCGCACAAATATTTTCTCTTCAGCCACACCTATCGTTTCGGTGGTAGACATGTTTCTACCCCGGATCTGTCCATCCAACCCGCCGCTTTGGCAACCCTTACTGGTCTTTGTTACCAAAAGAAAGGACAATGCCAGCAGACCCTATTTTCCACCGCTAGCCTACCCTATCACCCATTCTCTGGACGAGTACGGTCTCCTTCCGTACTCTTGATGATGATGTGATCGTGACATCCGTGTCACGCTACATGATCACTGAGTCCGTCCTCACCGCTAAGCCGGTCCAGATGCAACCGGTGCAGAGCCAGCTCTTGGTGTAGCTCTGCTTACACCAACCCCTCCACACGTTGATTCACTTTCGTGCACACCGCCATAGCATATTAGCTCGTAGTACCAGAGTTCCCTCGAGAATTGTGTGCTTAAGTAGGCATGCATAGTGAGGTGAATAGCTGTAATATGTGATGTTGGTTGTATGTAATCTTGATGCTGTGTTTGCTTTTGTTTTAGTCGTTTCTTTTGGCTTCTTTCTTTGGGCCCTCGGTGTTACCATATTTCTCCTTATGAAAAGTTGCTCACCAACCAACACCGGACTCGAAGAAGCAGTGAGGAGTTCTATTTGGAAAACTCAGCTAAGCATTATGAAACTCTCAGCCGACTACATTATATTGGGAATATCTGATCTGAATACAAATGATATTCTGGAATGACTATCAGCATCAAGTTTACATCAGTGTGCAACCATCACAATCGTAATGATTAAACCAGCTGGAAGACAATTTGTGCAAGACAACAACACATTTCCAGTCAAAGGAATATCAAGGGTATATACATATATATGGTATTCAGTCTGCATATCACACAGAGAAGCTTCTGGTGTAAGCAACCTAGTCTTCCTCCGCACGCTACCAGAGAAGCTTACGATGCAAGGTTCCGCAGTCTTCCTTGGTACGATGTATGGATAACTTCCTGTGTAAGATACTCAGTCTTCTTCGGTAAGCCACCGCAGACAGCTTTCGGCATAAGTTACCGAATCTTCCTCAGCAAGCAACCAAGGGAAAAACTTCTGAAGTACGGTACCCAGCCTTCTTCAGCACGTTATCCCGGCAAAAGCTTCGAGCACAAGCTATTCCGCCTTCTTCAGCACGATATACTCAGATAGCTTCCAACACAAGCTATCCAGCCTTCGTCATTGCGGCACTACAAACAATCATCGACAGTGGGACAAGATATTATACAGTGAGTTGGCAGTATATGGCAGTGCCTCTCAAGAATCAGATCCACAACAGTTTTGTCAGAAGCAAGAATCAGTCCGCACCCAAGTCTGCCTCAGGAATTAAATGCTTAGATACACATGCTTTCATATATATTGTGAGCATGCTGCCAAGGTCATGGAAGTCACTCGTACGATGATGCCAGCAAGGTCAGAATCCGACAACCCCATGAGTTATGTAAGAGGAAGAAACCAGTATACACCTCAGTGTGTCGCAAGGTCTGACAAGCCATGAAGCAAGACAATGTTGGGACAACAATATTGACAATGGATATCAAGGCCAGCTTCCTCACACCCGACTAAGTAATATCATTAACCCCTGTCACTGTCATGTATGATTGACCACAACAGTGAGCTCTATACAAGAACGGTGAATCTGGTATATGATCATGATGAACCCTTGCTTACCTTTCTCTGGTAACGGCACCACGCCTGTGTTCTGGGCTGCTTTCGGCCGTTCAGGGTGGATGCCGCCTTTATATTTCTCTTTTCAACAACTGGCCCGTGTTCTGAGCTGCTTTTTGGATGTCTCGGGCAGCTGTTGAGTTTCCTTTCGTAGCAGTGACCCTATGCTCTGAGCTGTTCTTCGGCTGCCTTATGGAACTACTACATTCTTCTTATCAACACGGCCTCATGCTCTAAGCTGCTTGTCAGCTGCCGTGGGCCATGGTTGAGTTATTTCAGTAATGTCCCAGATCTGAGTTGTAAAGACCGTTCTGGTGGCTACTGATTTATTTGCCGATTTCAAGCAAAGGTTCGGAGGATCATTGCCATACAGTTAGAGCTTGTGAACTTGCCAGTTAAACGTTGTTGCACTGCCTGAGGATAAGGATGAGGTATGACTGCCAGAATATTGCACTTGACAGCACCTATGGTCACACGAAGAATTAAGGATATATATGGCCAAGCTCTTTCAGCAAAAGATCCGGACAAAAGGCAACAATAATGGAGGAGCAAGACCAGCAATACCGGTATGATAATGGTGGCATGAACAACATGGTACGGATACCCAAGACAGTCTGAATCCGTATTGATCACCATGAACACACACCCAAGGGGTCTACTCTGTTCGTAAGGACCTCATATCAGGGTGACAGTTGAATCGTCAGTACGGATCTGAGACAAAGAAGTCAGCCAAGATAATTCAGAACTCCCTACCAGTAGTCAGATTCTGCCAAAAAGAACGGCCATGATTCTCAGCATTGTTTTGAACCCGGAGGATATGCATCTACTTGAGTAATCCAATGTTTCATGTCCACCGAGGAAATTTGTTCACGACTCCATTGATACTATCAGTGCTGGATAGAAGAATGTCACGTCAAATGGAAGTCACTCCCGGACTTATGGAAATCCCGGTCATGATAATATCAGATAAGCCAGCAGACATAAAAGAATTGAAGTCAGAGCAAGGATGAACATATGAAGGAAGACCTGTCAGAATGTTGGATACAATGAAACAAACCACCCCAGAGCAAGTCAGTCAGCCAGATGCAATTCAGTGGGAACAATTTATAAAGGAAAAGGATACCAGAGTTGGAAACGGTTTCCTTAAGTCAGAATATTCATACTTGTTCCCTGAGCAACCAAATCTCGAGGACGAGATTTATCGTAAGGGGGGTAGGTTTGTAACACCCCGATTTTTGGCCCTTTCTTTTTCTTTTGGATTTCTTCGAAGTTTTATTTGGAGTTCTTTTTCCGTGGCTATGTGGTCTTGAAACCTAGGAAAATCTTCTCTCCTGCCACTTCCTAGTGGCTTGTTATTCTCAAATCTATCCCAAGGCCATGTTATTTCCATCTTAGCCCAACCCCAATATTTATTTATTGGCAATATTCATTTTCCTATTAAAGGAATAACCCTGTTTGCCCTAGGTTGTGAAGCAACCTATATTTCTGGCTTCCACAAAATTCCCACAAAATTCTTATCAATTCTTTTGATCATATCTTCCACCAATATGTCAAAACCCATCATTGCCTAGTTCGAAAATAATCCAGGAATATTCATTTTCCATTCTGTCCAGAATGGCACTTTGTGAAGGAAGTGCTATTTATATTTTCTTGATTGCCCTCAAAATTTTTGGGCACTCTCTCATATCCAAATAATTTCCACATGCCAAAATTCAGCTTCATTTGCCTAGTAAATCTTCCTCATCAAATTCCCAAAGTTTCTGACCAGAGAGAAGCTTTGTGAAGGAAGTACTAGCTAGGCTTATCCAAATGAGTTTAAATTTTGGTAGAGCATTTATATGGTCAAGTCATTGCTCTCCACCAAATTTTATCTTCATACAACAATCTATGTGAGCACACCTTCAAATCTTGGTTTCTGGTCACAATTTCAGTTTGTGAAGCAACTATACTTTATATTGCTTCAAAAATTCTGAAATTAATCCAGGACCTAAATATCCCTAAATAATGTGAGCATGCCAAAAATCACATTATTTTTCCAAGCCATTTTCTCTGAAAAATCCCCCCAAGTTTCTGTCCAGTGAGGAGCATTGTGAAGGAAGTACCATTTCTACTTATCCAAATGGGATAAAAAAATTATGGTATCTCCAGATTCACAAATGATAATTCTCCACTAATTTTCAGCTCAATCCAACACCCTATGTGAGTGCTACTTCCTGATCTAGATTCTGGCCTACTTTTTGCAGCTGCAAAGCAACTAGGTTAAATACTTGTCCTAATGACCTCAAAATTCACAGGATGGTAGTCCTTCCTACTCTAAGACTCTGTGACATCTTGCTTAGTTCTTATGCCCTCTAAGTTGATCTCTACTTCCTGCTTAAGTTTGCAACAGCAAAGTTGAGTCGACCTCTCCCATCCACCCACAGTGCCTTTCTTCGATCTATCACCTCAGGTAGGACCCACTTAGGAGAGACAACATGCTAGACATCGTTTGATTGGCCAGAGTGCACCGCGTGCGCCTGTCCACGCGGTGACCACGCGGTCTGGCACGCCGAAAGCGTGCTCTGGCCGTTGGGACCCTCTGCCGCCGCCCAAACGCCGAGCTCCCGCCACCGCACCATGTCCACAGCATCGCCACCACTCTCCTGCGTCCGCGTATACTCTCTGGACCCCTCCCCCTCCCCTCTTTCCGCTCCGGCGAGCACGCCGTCCCGGGATGCCCGTGGCCGTCGTCGCTTAGCCATTGTCCTCTTCCTCCCCGCGATAACTTTGCACCGTATGCACCTCCCCTAGACCCCTCTCCCCCTCCGCGCGTGCGCTCGTGCACGCGGACGTGCCAGAGAGCATCAACCGCGAGCGTCCATCGTCGTCCGGCCACGGCATCAACGCCGGGCTATATATAGCCGTTCCCGAGCTCGTTCGACCTCATCAACCTCCTCAACCCCCTCCTACAAGCCTCCCTGGCCACCCAATCGACCTCTCGGAGCTCTCCTCACCCTCCCTGGCCGCCATGGCCGCCGCGGGCTTCAGCTCAAATTCGAGCTCCACGACCCCCTCCGCTCCACCTAGCCTATTATGGAGTCCACCATAGCCATCCGGGAGCCGCCCCCTACCTTCTCCCCTCCTTTCCTCGACCATAGCGCCATGACCACCGCCGCCCGGAGTCGCCGTCCGCCGCGGACGAAGTCTCTCTCTCTCCCGTCATCCCCGGCGCCCGTGTGGCAGTCCATCCGACGCGGCTCAGCCCCACGAGCTCAACGGTATGCCGGGAACCGCCGGAGACGGCCGGTAGCTCCGGCTATCACCATCGAGGCCGGCCTCTGTCTCGGCCAGGCGCGCGCCGCGCGGGAGGAAGAAGAGAGCCAGGCCGGGCGGGCCCCACCACCAGAGACCCCACCTGTCATCCAAAGAGGCCCCGGGCCCGCATTTTTTTAGTGGAAGCGGTTTTGAGAAAGTACGTCTTCAGTAAACGAAAGCGTATTCTGTGTTTCTTCGGACTAGAATACGTTTCTTCTGTTTGAAAGCATATTTTCCCAAAGGCGCCTTCTGTTTTAACCCAGCCGGCCGAAACCTCTAAATAGCGGGCGTTCGTTGGTTAAGCACAGAAAAGCTCAGTTTTTATTTGTTTTTCTGACTAACGAACGAACGTCCGTAACTTTTCAACCGAGACTCCGATTCAGGTGATTCAAAATCCCACGTTCTCTGTTTGTCGAGCCCGTTCCGTTGGTACAATTTTCATGCTGTTGTCACACTCTGAAAATGACCATTTTGCCCCTGCCCTTATTCAGCCCCCTCCGAGAGGGAAACTTTTCCGGCGATTTTTCCGCGAGTGTCTCCGCACTTCTCCCCGGTGTATCCTCCATCCCCAGGCAAGCCACAACAGCCACTTGCATGATGGCATTGCAGTAGCCATGGTTTCCACTTGAATATTTAATAATTGTTTGCACATTTAATTATTTTGTGAATGCTTCGAATATGCTTGTGAATCCATGTCTATGCTTATGCCCTGTTCATTTTCGTCTAGTAAGTGATATGATTAATTGCTAAGGATATTCTTATCATGTTTTATTCTTGTAATCATTTCAGCTGCTAGTGATAATGACATGCTCATATGAATCATTATGGATTGATATGAAAATACTTGTGATGTTCGTCATCGTCATTATGTCATGCTCATTTGCATCCCGTAGATTAAATGGATTATCATTGTTGATATTATGATATTAAATGGTTATGTTGCCCATCCATGGTTACACTGATATCATGCTCATCTGCATTGTCATTTCATTATGTATTTTATTATGACCCAGCTCATCACCATTCAAGTTGAACCTGACATTAATCGAACTTGAACAAATCTGTTGGCTGAGTCATGGTGCCACCGAATCGAGCTCACCAGTGCAACCACACTTGCCTGGATGGGGAGGCCCTAATGCGGTCTATTGTCATGCCTCTCGCCGGTTCCTCATACTAGGGAAGGTTATGTGCGCGCGCTACCCTGATCTGGTAGGCGGCCATAAGCCTTGAGTACCCAGTTTTGGTTTTGAGCTCAGGTCCCCGTTTGGGACAGTTTTGGTTTGGCCACGACGGTGGCAGCCACAGAGGTGGCAGGATGTCACATGTTGACATCAGGGTAACCCAGGACATAGCCCAAAGGGGAGTTTGTCGGAGTGGCCGGGAGAGTGTCATGCAATAGATTGGTTTTGTCGGAATGTCGTTGGTCCACCCGAATGGGAGCACGAGGCCATGAGTTCCGTGGTGTGGGTACAGTGTACTAACCTCTGCAGAGTGTATAATCTATCGATTGCCGCGTCCTCGGATATGGACACAGTTCGTAGTAGGTCACACTATGGGTCAACAGTAATAATAATCTGTATAATAAACAACCCCGGTTCGATGAGAAAAGAGGTTGGTTGATCTTTATATGGTCATGCGATGATCACAGGTAGAGATCAAGCTCCGTGTGGTCATGTGATGATCACGATGGTATAGTTGATACCGAGCTTGGTTGATCCTGAGGTGATCATGAGATGATCACGATGGTAAGTTTGTGGTTACGAGACAACCTCCGAGCAGAGTAAGTTGGTCCATGAGACCTTAAATGTCGACCCCCGTGCATGCTAGTGCTAGTATCATCCTGTTCATATCATGAATTATCTGTACATGCCATGCTCATGTTGTTGCCATGCTCATGTTGTTGTCATGCTCATGTTGTTCTAGTAGTATCGTGTTCATCTTTGCTGATTAACCTGTAAATGCCATGCTGTTGTTTGTCTTGATTGCTTTGGTTACTGTGAGCTTGCGAGTACATTCAAAGTACTCACCTGGCGTGTCATGCCAGATTGCAGGTGATGCCGTGATTGCTTGTTTGTCGAGGATCCTGAGGTTGCGCTCTAGGATACGTCCCAGCCAGAGTCCCTGCGGAGTGGAGTTCATCACCGTCACCGTTGTTCCGCTGCTAGAATTTATTCCGCTACGAGATGTTCCGCTGCTAGCATAGAACTACCTTAGCAGGCGAAGTGTCGCCGTACCGATGTAATCCTTTGTGCCTTCAGAACCTTAGTACCCGTTATATTTGTAATAAAGAGCCGATTTGTTCTATGCCAAGCAGTGTTATGTTCCAGAAGACTTGATCTCTGGGCTGGAATACGGGGTGTTCCGGTTCCTCTGAGCCGGGGTGCCACAAGCATGGAACAATCAAAAATTATAGATACGTTGGAGACATATCAGAGACCCTTGAGGGTCATGAAGAAGAAGGGGATGTGGTTTCGCCTTCAAGTGCAAGCGGAGGCTGGGAGGATGATGGTGACGACGACGGCGAGGATGACACCGAGAACAATGAGGGTGACGAAGAGGTCAAGGATGCCGAGGAGGGAGAGGACGAGGACGCCGACGAGGAGGCGATGGAGACGGAGGTCGAGGTGTCGCGCCAGCCTCTCAAGAGGCTCCGTCTCGACGTCCGGGAGGAGTCCCCCGCCAGCTGCGGGCCTCGCGAGTCCCGCGGGAGCTCGGTGAAGTCTACGGGGATGCAGATTCCTCTGATCGCCCTGACGCCGGTGCGACGTCGGCACGTGTCGTTTGGTTCCCCGTGAGTTGTCTCAGTGGCTCGTAGATTTGTGTCAGCAATCTCTTGGCTCCATTACTGGCCCTTCAGGTTTACGTCCAAGGCCACCTCCCATGATCCGGCAGGACCGTCGGCCATTGATACCATCACGGCGAGCACGATTCCCGCCATGCCTCTGATGGCGATCCCGCCGACGCAGCCGTCCATGGAGGTCCCTGGTCCTGCGACGGGTGCTACTTGTGAGCTGCGTTGGGATTTTCCCCGAAGAGGAGAGGAGATGCAGCACAATAGAGATAAGTATTTCCCTCAGTGAGAAACAAGGTATCAATCCAGTAGGAGAATCACGCAAAGCCTCGTGAAAAGCACCTGCAGACACAAAAGCAAATACTTCCACCCAACGCGGGCAAGAGGGTCGTCAATCCCCTTGAACTCATTACTTGCAAGGATTAAATCTTGTAGTGGTAGATAGATAAATTGCAAAATAAAATAAAAGAAAGAAAATTGCAGCAAGTAAATTTAGGTTTTCTTTTTATGATTAAAGTAGACCCGGGGGCCATAGTTTTCACTAGAGGCTTCTGTCTTGAACACATAGCATACGGTGGGTAGACAAATTACTGTTGGGCAATTGATAGAAAAGCGCATAATTATGACGGATTCATGGCAATGATCATGTATATAGACATCACGTCTAAGACAAGTAGACCGACTCCTGCCTGCATCTACTACTATTACTCCACCCATCGACTGCTATCCAGCATGCATCTAGGGTATTAAGTTAACAAAAACGGAGTAACGCCTTAAGCAAGATGACATGATGTAGACAAAGTAAACCCAATCAATATGAATAAACCCCATTGTTTTACCCTTAATGGCAACAATACAAATACGTGTATTGTCCCTTTCTGTCACTGGGATATACAGCACCGCAAGATTGAACCCATTACAAAGCACCTCTCCCGCTGAAGATAAATCAATCTAGTTGGCCAAACCAAACGGATAGATCGGAGAGAAATACAAAGATATCAAAATCATGCATAATAAAGTTCAGAAAAGACTCAATTACTTCTCATGAATAATCTGATCATAAACCCACAATTCATTGGATCCCAACAAATACACCGCAAAAGAAGATTACATCGAATAGAACTCTAAGAAGATCGAGGAGAACATTGTATTGAAGATCAAAGAGAGAGAAGAAGCCATATAGCTGCTAGCTATGGACCCGTAGGTCTATGGTAAACTACTCACACATCATCGGAAGGGCAGAAAGGTTGATATAGATGCCCTCCGTGATCGATTCCACCTCCGGCAGGGTGCCGGAATAGGCCTCCAGATGGGATCGCGGAAGAACAGAAGCTTGCGGTGGCGAAAAAGTTATTCGAGGTGGTTCTCTGTTGGTTTCCCAATATTTGAGAATTTATAAAAGTGGAATTAGGTCAAAAGGAGCCACGAGGGGCCCACAAGGCATCAGGGCGCGGCCACCCCCCTGGGCGCGCCCTGTTGCCTTGTCACCTCCTCGTGAGGCTTCTGGTCTCCTCCCGAAGCTTCCAGGGTCTATTTTGTCTAGAAAAAAATCATCAAAAAGTTTCGTAGCGTTTGGACTCCGTTTGGTACTGATTTTCTAAAAAACCAAAAACAAGCAGAAAACAGCAACTAGCACTGGGCACTAGGTTAATAGGTTAGTTCCCAAAAATGATATAAAATGACATATAATTGCATATAAAACATCCAAGATTTATACTATAATAGCATGGAACAATAAAAAATTATAGATACGTTGGAGATGTATCAGCGGGGATCGAGCCCCAAGGTACGCAATCTTTGTCCTCGGTTGTCTGTTTTAAAGGCGTTTCGCAAGGAAAATTCTTACGAGGGCCATTGTTGGCAGAGGCCTCATCCGCCGAGGCTGCGCTGATCTCCGAGGTCGCGGGCATTGGCAAAGAGCGGGCGGACTTGGAATCCTCCCAAGTTCCGGCCTCCACGCCTGCCCGGACGTGCCGGCCTTTCCTCTGGCGAGCGTGGCTGCCTTGGCGGCTGATACGTCTCCATCGTATCTATAATTTTTTATTGTTCATGTCAATATTCTACAAATTTCATATACTTTTGGCAACATTTTATATTATTTTTGGGACTAACATATTGATCCAGTGCCCAGTGCCAGTTCCTGTTTGTTGCATGTTTTTTGTTTCACAGAAAATTCATATCAAAAAAAGTTCAAATTTGACAAAAATTTACGGAGATTTTTTTTGGAATATATGTGATTTTTTGGAAAAAGAATCAACGCGAGACGATGCTCGAGGGGCCCACAAACTCGAGGGGTGCGGCCCCCTACCCTGGGCGCAGCGGGCAGGCTTGTGGCGCCCCTGTAAGGCGGTTGGGGCCCTTCTTCTGCCGCAGGAAAGATAATATCCGGAAGAAAACCCCTCAAAATTTCAGCCTAATCGGAGTTACGGATCTCCGGGAATATAAGAAACGGTTTTCGGCCAGAAAACAGGAGCGCGAAACAGAAGAGAACAGAGAGAGAGATCCAATCTCGGAGGGGCTTCTGCACTCCGGGAGCCGTGGCGACCATGGACCAGAGGGGGAACTCTCCTCCCATCTAGGGGGGAGGCCAAGGAAGAAGAAGAAGGAGGGGGGCTCTCTCCCCATCTCTCCCGATGGTGCCAGAACGCCGTCGGGGCAACCATCGTGACGGCGATCTACACCAACAACTTCGCTGCCGTCAACACCAACTCTCTCCCCCTCTGTGCAGCGGTGTAACACGTCTTCTCCCCGCTGTAATCTCTACTTAAACATGGTGCTTAACGCTATATATTATTATCCAATGATATGTGGCAATCCTATGATGTTTGAGTAGATTCGTTTTGTCCTATGTGTTGATTGATTATCGTGATTGGTTTGAGTTGCATGTTTTATTTTGGTGTTGTCCTATGGTGTCCTCCGTGTCGCACAAGCGTGTGGGATTACCGCTGTAGGGTGTTGCAATACGTTCATAATTCGCTTATAGTGGGTTGCGTGAGTGACTGAAACACAAACCCGAGTAAGGGGGTTGTTGCGTATGGGAGTAAAGAGGACTTGTTACTTAATGCTATGGTTGGGTTTTACCTTAATGATCTTTGGTAGTTGCGGATGCTTGCGAGAGTTCCAATCATAAGTGCATATGATCCAAGTACGAAAAGTATGTTAGCTCATGCCTCTCCCTCATATAAAATTGCAATAATGATTACCGGTTTAGTTATCGATTGCCTAGGGACAAATCCTTCTCTTGTGTTACAAAAGCTTTCTACTAAACAACTAACTTTTATTATCTCGCAAAGTAATCCTAGCTTTATTATCTTGCAAAGTACTTCTAGTTTCATACTTGTTCTAGGTAAAGCAAACGTTAAGTGTGCGTAGAGTTGTATTGGTGGTCGATAGAACTTGAAGGGAATACTAATTCTACCTTATAGCTTCTCGTTGGGTTTGACACTCTTATTTATCGAAAAAGTTACAATTGATCCCCTACACTTGTGGGTTATCAGCGGCGACTGTTAAGGTCTCCGTTGGCGGGCCGGACCGTTCGGCGGCTTCGCCCTGTGGTGCGACGCCTGGGGTGCGTTCCTTCCTACCCGATGACTTTGGGCCTGATATCCCGTGGGAGGTCGCGGTGCCCTTGAGTAGTGCGGATAAGGCGCTGCGGCCGGAGGCTCTGAGGGAGGTCGGGCAGGCTATGGAGCCCGGTTTCAAGGTATGATGCCCTTGGTGTGGATAGTGGTAGTAGCCCCCGGGGCCAAGTGCGGCACTGCTATGTTAGCCGTGCTTGGTTCCTTGAAGTGGGAGATCTGACCTGCATTTTCAGATAATCAGGACATGTCCGAGGCGAACAGCCGTCGCGAGGCGAGGGTCGTGGACTTGGAGTCGCAGAATGCGGTGTTGCAGCACCATGTAATGGCCTTTCTGGCCTGTGCTTCGTATGGCTTCCCTTGGGTTAGTGTTGTCTAACTTTTGGTCTCGCCTTCTGCGTAGCTGTCGAGACCGCGGTGGCCTTGAAGAAGGAGGCCGAGGAGGCGGCTTTGGCTCGCCAATGTGCGGAAGACGCCCAATGGTTTGTCGAGGCTGAGTTGGAGACCGCTCTCACCACGAAGCGGGAGCTTGAAGCCACTCTTCAACAGGAGCAGGAGGCATGCCGCGTTCCCCGCGCCGATCTCGATGAGAGCAAGGACCGGCGGAGACTTCTCCAACGGCAATTGGAGGCCAATGAGAAGGACGCTGCCGCGCATGAGCGGGCTGCCCGGGAGGCTGAGCAGAGGATCGCGCAGCTGGAGAGGGAGGGCAAGGAGGTTGCGGTGCAACTTGCCGAGGCCCAACGGTGCTGCGAAGATCTGGAGGCTGTCGCTCGAGGTTTCCGCGGGGAGATTGTTTTCGTCCTTGTGGTCAATGATTGTCTTCTTACATGCTTGGTTTTGTACTTGTTGCAGGTCCTCTGCCGGCCATCCAGATAGATGATGCGGAGTAACGGCTGTGAGAAGTTGCCTTTGTTGCAGAGCGGATGACCGACGCGCTGGAAGTTGCTGCTGGCACTCTGTTTGCCAGGCATCCTGACTTGACCTCTGACTTGGAGGTCGTCCTGAAGCTGCTGACGGATTCCTCCAATCAACTTGATGATTGGACGTATTCTGCTGCCTTTGAAGGAGCTCGTCGGGTGCTTGCTGGTGTTCGAGCTCTTTACCCCAACGCCAATTTATGGGCAATTGTGAGGCCTCCTTCTCGGAGCCCTAACCCACAAGCATTCCTGCAAGAAGTTGTCAAGGAGGCCGAGTATGCTGCCTGGGCCTGCCCACTTCAGGGTATTACAAAAAGGCGTCCCAATGCAGATAGCTCGTAGGTTGTGAGTTTGTAGTAAACTTTAAAAGGGGAGGGGTACTTTCTTAGTACTATATTGAAACAAGTTGTTTTTGTTGTTTAAACCTGTCATTTGCTGTGTTGTATGACTTCTTAATATCCGCTGGGAGAACGCCCGTGTCCGACCAAATATGTGCATGTTAGCGTTGGCCATACGGACAGGGGCCCCTTTATGAGCTTGGCTTGCTGGTCTGTGACGCTATGCACAGACGTTGGTTGCGAGCTCCGGGTCTGTCCTCTGCATTCGTTAAGATTTGTCTGAACTCTAGCGACTAGGTTAGGCTGTAGGCCTGTTTGACCTCCTGCCTTTGTGGCAGGAGGTCTGTGTACCTTGAATGCAGCCTCCCGTACTTGTACTTTGAAGGGTCACTGGATGCAGCCCTTATTGTTGAGCTGCGCAGGGGGGGGTCCAAAAAACGATGCAGCCCCCGAGTCGCTAACAAGGAGATCACTTGTACCATCAGCAAAGAGTTCCATGGGGGTTTCAGTACTTAGTGCTTTGTGTTCTTCATTTAGTGATCATATTGTGTAACAAAACAGAAGTATTTGCGTAACAAATCACTTTATTACCTGTCTGGTACATGATCAAACTAACTATGATTATTCCACGAAGTCTTAGTGGAAAGGAAATTTAAACGACGGGAATGGAAAATTACTAGTGGCAGACGTGCTGCGGAGGCCTCGTTTGTTGTCCGTGCCTCTCCGTCCTCCCGTCCTTTGATGGGGGAGATCTTACCAATAGGTTGTTCTCCTCCGGCGTGGCGGTTCCTCCTGGCAGTCCACTTGATCCAGGTAGATCGCCTCCGTTGGGCTTACGAGAGGTCGCCGCTCCCAATCATATTTTGGGAATTTTCGACCGCGAGGTCTCTACCGGGTCTCCGAGATATTTGTTCTCTGCCTGGTGACCTCCTTGAGGTTGGCATGTTCCGACCTGATTGCCTGTAAGGGACAGCTATGGATTGTGATGACGCCATGGGGGCCCGGCATCTTCATTTGCATGTATGTGTAGTGTGGGACGGCCATGAACTTAGTGAAGGCCGGCCTCCCCAGGACGGCGTCGTATCCTGCGACGAATGGGACCACCTCGAAGCTGAGGATCTCACACCTGCGATTTATTCCATTGGCGAAGATGACTTCTAGCGTGATCTCCCCTAGGGGCTCTGCCTTGCGTCCTGGGATGATGCCTCGGAACTCTGCGTTGGAGGGGCGGAGTGCGTCCAGTGGTTTGTCCATTCGTTCCAGTGTCTTTGTGTATATTATGTTGATACCAGAGCCCCCGTCCATAAGGACGGCGGGGATGCAGAGGCCTCCCATGATGGTAACGATGACGAGAGGAAGGCTTCCCCATCCGTCAGAAAGGAAAGGATGGTCATCTTGACCGAAGGAGATGGTTTGCTTTGACCATGTGCGTTACTTGGAGCTCCTGTGGGTCCTGGTATGGTGGTGCTGGCACCTAACTTTATGAGGTCGTTGCGTCTCGGAGATCATGTTCACTCTCCGGACGTCTTTGGGGAAGCCCCTCTGGTTCTGTCCCTATTGATCAGGGACTGCTGCGGATGTAGGGGGTGCTGCGTTGTTGCCGCCCTCGTTAGCTGCGGCTGCTGGGTTACCCTTTTCGCGGAGGAGTTGCTCGTTGAGGCCGCAGTCCCGTGTTGAGTGATGGGCTCTATGATTCGCATAGCTGTGATAGACTCGGGGCCCGTTCATAATTTCCTCATACGTTCTTGGGTTGTGTCTGGGTTTGCCGTTCCAATGCTGCCTTTTTCCTCCGGCCTCGTCTGCCTCGTTGACCGCTGCGACGAGCTCTGAATCTTGCTCTCCTTTGTGTTTGTGATCTTCTTTGTTCTTTGAGCTTCTGCTTTTTGGGACCTCTACCGCTACGGGTTATGTGGTCTTTTGTGCCTAGCATAGGCCGGCGCCCGACCCGAGCTGTTTCCTCTCCCGTGGCGAAGTCGTTCGCGACCTTCATTAGTGCCGCCAGGGATGTTAGCTTGCCTTCTCCCCTCTTCTTTCTGAGCTTGTGCCGGAAGAGATGGTCTTGTGCGCCGCTGAAGAATGCTTCGATGGCCGTCTCGTCGGAGATACTGGATAGTGTGTTTTCTTCTTGAGCCAGCGTGCGACGTAGTCATAGACTGACTCCCTATCCTCCTGCACGATGTTGTGGAGGTCGGCGCCACTCCCTGGCCGGTGGTAGGCTCCCTCGAAGTTATTAAGGAAAACGTGCTCGAAGTCCGCCCAATTGTAGATGGAATTGGGAGGTAGCCCACTCAGCCAGGAGCGCGCGTGTCCTGTCAGGCATAGAGGTATATGCCGGAGGGCATTGCCGATATCCCCATTGGCCATCTCCCGTTAGGTAGTCGTTGAGCCAGTGCTCGGGCTTTGTGTCACCCGAATATTTTTGACACCTCTGACGACGAAGGGCTGGGGGAAAGGGGGGGATATCACTTCTTGCCCGAAGCATGCCGGTGCAATGCTCGAGGTGAGGGAAGGGAACCTCGGTGGAGGAGCCCCCGAGTGTAGCCCGCTCGCTACTGCTCCTGTCCACCCTACTTGTTGATGGTAAGGTCGCCCTGTTGGCGCGGCGGCTGTAGGTGGCAGATCCGCGCGCTGTTGCAAGGCGACGGCTGAGATTGGCTGTCGTAGGTGCATGCCCGCGACCACTGGGGTGACCTCCGGCCGCTAGATGGACCCTTGGCGCTGTTCGCGGGCTGGGTGGTTGGCGGCGGACATGACGCTTTCAATGCCCGCCAGCTTGTCTCTTGATCGCGAAATGTTATCCTGTAGTTCCACCGTCCTGTGGAGTACGTGGGTGAGGTCAGCTAGGAGTTTGGGGTCTCCTGGGGTGGCCTGCAGCCGATCTGCCAGCGTCGCCGCTGCTTGGAGGCCGCGGGCGGGGGTCGGCGGAGGTGGTGTCGCGGCTTCCGCAGCTGGCTCGTTGAAGTTGATCCCCTGCTTTCGGCCTCGGTTGGCGAGGTCGTTGAGGAGATGTCGTGGCTGGCGGTGTGGACGGCACAGGCGTTCGCGCGTCATCGTCTCGTTCCATCGGGCCTCGCGGACCGAAGCCTCCAGCGCTTGTTGCTAGAGCGCTATCTGTGAGTTTAGTTGAGATACGCGTGTGCCCTCCAACGTTCTTGACGCCGGATCGGTCCCGGCGATGGGTGTAGTCAGGTAATTCAAGGCGTACCCCGTCACCGGCGGCAGCATAGACGTCGCCCTTTGGAGGGCTACTGCAGCCGTGGTAGGGCCCGCCGTGGGGCTCAAGGAGAGGCTCGTGCTTATCTGCCATTGAGGTGTCAGCACAGGGTTGATTTGTGGCTGCGTGGTAGCAGCTACTGGCCCTGACGCCGGGGGTTCGAAGGCCGCGGCCTCCGCCGCGTTCGTCATTACCTCCCACAAAGTCTCTGGATCCCATTATTTAGCAGGTCCACGAACAACTGCAAAACGGGTTTGGAGCACTCCAAATGCCCTCTCCACATCATTTCTAGCTCCTTGTCTTTGGGCAAAGTGAGATCTTCTCTGACCTATTGGCTCAGAGATGGTCTTGACGAATGTAGCCCACGAAGGATAAATACCGTTAACCAGATATTAGCCCATCTTGTACTGATGCCCATTGACAGTATAGTTGCAAGGAGAAATTTATTTTTCAGTCAACCTAGGAAACAATGGAGACTGTTGTAGCACACTGATGTTATTGTGAGATCCAAACATGTCAAAGAAAGCATGCCAAATCCAGAGGTCATGTGATGCAACTGCCTCAAGAATGATGTTGGACTTCTTAACATGCCCTGATATTGTCCCTGTAGAGTTTTTGGGAAGTTCCTTCATCTCCAGTGCATGCTCATGAGATCCGTCCAAACCAGGCCACCCTCTTGCATAGGACATTGCCAAGAGTCTTTCGGTGTCTGTGAAAGTTGCTTCTCTCAAGTACTGAGATCCAAACACCTTGACCACCACAGTAGAAATCTGACCATAACGTCTCCGTAAGTGCTCTCAGACATCCGAAGGTATTTGTCCCACGAATCTGCGGTCCTGCCATATGCAAGCATGCCCAATGCAATCATGCATTTCTGTTAACCAGAAAATCCAATTCTTCCTACAACATCGTTTTTTAAGATGAAATAATCATCGTACGACGGACGCCATTGTAGAGACGATCCAAGAAATTTTTAGCATCCGAAAGCACGGAGCCAACAATTTTTATAGCATCCAAAAGCACCGAGCGAACGACGTAAATGAACCAGAGACCTCTAATGACGTTGGAGCTGACAAGGGCAGTGCGTGCAGGAAGCCATAGAACCGTAGCTAGAACGCTTAGGTTTCAGGATCCAATCATACCGGACTGACAAAATGCACCAGTAGAACCAGGGCCGGCCCGGGGGGGGTGGGGGGGAGGGGCCGCCGCCCCGGGCCCCCCAAATCAAGGGGCCCCCATCCAGGTGTGCAGTAGCCCATGGCCCAGGTAGGCATGTCCAGGTCCAAGCAGGCGACGCTGGGTCGCTAGTCGCTACGCACGCACTTCCTTCTTCTGCTAAAAAAACCGGTATGTAGATAGGCCACGACTCTAGGAAATCGTCCTTTACTTCCGATTGTAACGATCTTTTTTAGCACAAGATCTCTATGATCCCTAATTCTCTAGTTAACTATTCCATCGGAGCCCATCAATCCAATCGTGAATTCGTGAATCGGGCGCGACGCCGACGCCGACGAACTCCTTTCTTTGGACTCTGGGCGTTGGACGCACACGCGCATGCATGGCTAGACCGCGAGAGCCTCCCACCAGAGGCCACGCACTCCGCATCGCATCATCGCCCAGCGACGGATCACCGATGACTGAGGTCAATCCAAGGTATTCCGAATTTCAACCATTTTCCGAGGTATACATGCCGTACTCACAAATTCAACCACTTATGTTATAATAATTAATTGTGATTGGCTACCAGTTTATGGTACCACTACCATGGTATAGATTATAAAGCCGAAGGCTTCTTAGATTACATTGAAATATTTTTATAGGAATTTTTGCATTGCCACATTTTATCTTCATTTGAGTTTAGAGCTCTTACGGATTGTCTTATGTGAGTACGCTCGTATACTCACATCATTGCAAATTCAAAATCTTAGGATTCCTATGAAATTAAGAAAATCATGGTATGTATTATATACTTCCTACTTTTAGATATGATATTAACGCCATTATTATCAACAAGATTAAAGAGGAGGTGTCCCTTTCGGCGTTAGCGGGCGCAAAGCATTTGGGTATTGTAATGCCGCGAGAGTGGACCTTTTACTTTTCCACCTTGTTGCTCTTGTTCGAAACCTTCTTCTTAATCAATGAAATGACAAATCTTTTGCCGTGTTTCAGAAAAAAATTATATACTTCCTACTTTTCTTTGTGCATTTTAGAATCCATCCTTAAAAAAACTACGTTTATTTTGGAAAGAGATAAACGCATCAGAAGTCACAGAACTCTCACGAGATGAGCACTTTGGGCACCCTTCTCCTAAAATGTGATGAACCGGTCACAAGACTTAATTTTATGAGCAACCAGGTCACATACTGGTTCGAGGAGCTGAGGTGTCCTGCTGACTGGGCTTTTTTTTGCAAAAAGAACCCTGGCTAAAAAATATTCCATCGTCTTCTGTGAGATGCCAGGTTCACAGGGATTACCTTGGTGTGGCATTTCCTCAAGCACCTTATGTTCATGGACAGGCCACGATTTGCAGCACTGCTGGCACGCCGTGACGTTGTTGAAGAGCACCTTGCTAAGCACTGTTGTCCGCGTCTCGTGCCAGGTCGATTATAGGTTGCCGTACACGCGTATACTCCTCGTCGACGAAGGCCTCACAGCCGACGCCATAGCGACCAGGGCAGTCAGCCTGGAGGTGCCCAAGGACAAGAGCGACGACTCGTCCGCCGGCTAGGTGCGCCGTTCGCCGACGTGCTGCGCGAGCGTTTCCTCGTCATCGACTTCCACGCGGCCGGTGTGCTGGTTGCTCCCACCGACGAGCACCCGCTCGTGCCCGACGGTGGTCGGACGTCATCGCTCCTGGGGCGAGCATCCTGTTCTGCCGGACAAGCAGCAGCAGCAGCGAGCCAGCGATTGCCTCTTCGCCTGCACGGCGTGCACACTCCTTTCCCAGTCCTCCTCCTCATTCGCTCCCTCTCCCACCTATTAGCCCTGGCTCCACACACACACACACCCCAAATCTAGCACGATTCTGGTATACGTAGCTGACTTGAGTTACTTCCGGTAAGAATCGATCAACCAAAGATCAATTGGGTTGCTGCTATATATATACGTTCACATATCACCGGAGCTAGTCAACTTTATGCACATGCTGTGTTCCTCGGTGTAAAATATTTCGGCGAACTACACAGGCAAGCCTCCCGCATGCATTGCAGCAGCGGCTTGCCGGACATCAGCAGGAGCCTCTCCCATGACGCTGTGGCCCCGACGCCAGCGTGGGACGAGAAGACCCAGAGCGCCATGGCGGGGATGCAGTAGATGCAGTGGACGCCGGCTCTGGTCGCCTCGCCGCAGACGACCTTGCCGCGGTGTCACCTGTCGGAGTCGGACGTACTGTTGTTGTTCCGCCTCACCACGAGGCTGCACCAGCCACCGGGTGGCGCTGCTCGGCGTCGGCGGTGGCAAGGCTGTGGGGGAGGCGCTGCACTTCCTCCTCCTGCTGTTGGCAATGCGAGAGCTTGCCGGCCGTACGGAACGCGTGCGCGTAGCAATGGGGTTCACGGCGCCCGTGGCGTGCATCACCCTTGTTGTCTTCTTCTTGCCGGTGGCCACGCTGGCGCCTGCGCTGGTCGAGGGGAGTTGTCGGAGTCATGCCCGAACCCGGTGAGCAGCATGTCGCGAGGCCAGCGACGTGTTGGACACGCACCACAAAGTGGACTACAACCACTACGTGCGTGTCCTCTTGTCCGACCAGCGTAGCGCCGGGGTCCATGGATTGACTGTGCTCGCCACCAGGCTCGCCGCTGATCACACCGCCAGCATCGAGGCCAAGATCGGCGACCTTGCCGACCTCGAGACCGAGGATGACGACCCGGCGAGGGGCCACACGGCACGCACGGGCGGCGTCCAAGCGGCGACGGCTGAGTGCGGAACGAGAGCTGCATGGAGGTCACCTTCGACGGGGCTGCAATGTCGTGTCAAAGGACGCGACGACGATGGACGTCAAGGTGATACCGGCGGCGAGTCGCAGCGGCAGGGGAGTGGAAGACATGACCCTAAGGTGTTTGAGAGAATGCCACTCTAAGGTAAACCGTGTTGACCCAACGTCTCGCAAAAGACACCTCCAAACAATTAGTCAGGGTTCTTTTTGCGAAAAAAATGCCCAGTCAGCAGGACACCTCGGCTCCTCGAACCGGTAGGTGACCTGTTTGCTCATAAAATGGAGTGCTGTGACCGGTTCATCACATTTTAAGAGAAGAGTGACCAAAGTGCTCATCTCGTGAGAGTTCTGTGACTTCTGGTGTGTTTATCTCTTTTGAAAATTAACTCATGAATTGAATGCAGAGAAGTGATTGTATAGTTCTTTGTAACAACGCACGCATCAGTAAGGGCCCTGAGTTTTAGCTTCGCCCCGGGCACCCAAAATCCCAGGGCCGGCCCTGAGTAGAACAGACAGCAAAACACATTTTTTATGGGAAAAATCTTGGCCATGCGGGAGCTATTGTCTGTACACTCATTGCAACCATGAAACAAAAACGAACTAACGGACCTAATGTTTTCCAATTAAAGGTAAAAGAGTTCATCAAATAGCTCTCTATGTTTTCACAAGGTAAATGTGCTTAAAATTTCCCCCTATTTTAGAGGAACCGGAGCCCGACGAAAGCCGGCTCCGCCGCGGTCCGGACGCTCAGGTGACATCCGGCCGGCCGTGCTGTGACGGGAGCGAATCCAAGCGTGAGCTCGAGCCCCAGTTCTTCGTCCTCCTTTTCGACCTCCTCCGCGTGCTCTGCGGCCGGCTCTGTGCTCTGCTCCTGCTCCTGCTCCGCTTGGCTGACGTGCGACCCCGCCTCGGCCTCCGTGTCCGCGGACGCCTCTTGCTGGCAGTGCGGTTCCACGGGGTCCTCGTGTCGGCTGTCGGAGGATTCGTGGCTCGGGGCACGCTGGAACGCGCCCTCCTCCATCTCCTTGCGGTGTTGACGATCCAGCTCCTCCTCAGCCGTGGGCGCCCGCGGCTGCGGCTTGGGCTTGTTGTTGGAGTCGCTGGACGGGTTGTGGTGGGACGAGGCGGAGGAGGCGCGCTTGAAGCGGGTGCGGCCGGGCTTGGCGACCTTGTGGAGCCTCCCGTCGGCGGCTGGCGAGGTGGAGACGTGGCGGGTGTCGTACGCCTTGAGTGGCGGGGTCCGGTCGGCGGCGGCATCCTCGGAGGAGACCTGGACGATGGGCTTGCCGCTGAGGACGGCCTCGACGGCGGCCTGGCACATCTGCCAGTTGTTGGACCAGAGAAGGCCGACGGAGCCGTAGATGGGGTTGACGATTCGGCCGCAGGCCTCGTAGAGGAGCGAGCGGAAGATGCCGGGGCGGAGGCTGTCGTCCGCCCCGGCGTTGATGAGGTTCATGAGCCCCGCGCGGCCGTAGAACTTGGCGAGGAAGACGGTGGCGTTGGCCTGCGCCTCGGGGCTCTTGATCCACTGCAGGCAGGGGCGGATGCTGCAGTTCTCGCTGCAGCCCTTCCGCAGCACGCGGCAGCCGTTGCAGCTAAGCCGCATCGTCGTCGTCGGTCCTTGAGCGTACGTGCTGGAGCCTGGCGCTCGATCTACACAAGCAAGGAAACCTAGAAGGAGAAGGCGTCTACGAGGAGGGAGGGAGAGGAGAGGGGAGGGTGGTGGTGGTGATGTATTGATGTGATGTGAGCTATGCAATCCAGGAGCGATTGATTGTGATGATATAAAGAAGAAGGGAGAGCGGGGAGGGCGCCAGTGGTTTTGCGAAAACTGGAAACGGGCTGGTGCTGGTATTAGGCTATTGGCCGCGTCGCGAGTCCGAGGAGGCAATTTAATGACTGGTACGTGTACTTGACTGTCTTTGTTTACTTCCACTGGTTGCGGGGGTGCATCCCCCTAGCGAAACATCCCTCCCATTACCGTGGGTGCTCTCTCCGTTCTCCGGGTTTGCCCGGCTTCTGGTTTTCCAGGTGGACTTTCTTGCTTAATCCAACCAACCAACTATTCAACCGCCCTTTTGATTTATCTATATACGGATCACTGCGTAAACTATTTCGGTTTTTGCTAGATCTCAGGTGCATGAATTTTTTTCATCACGGCGGTTGATTCTGCTATGCACGAGGCTGAAGGTGGGGACGACGTGAGGAGCGGCAGCGATGAGCGTGAGCCACACCGACGCCGAGCCAGGACCTTGCTGGAACCGGGGATCACACAGCAAGGTGCAGCGTCTCAGGTGGAGGTGAGGAAGAAACTTAACCGGGAGGCATTCGAGGGGGGCGGAGGAGGGTCGTCGGGGTTCCTCCAGATGGGTGGGGGTAGAGGGATGGTCGGGGCGGTGGCTAGCAACGGCGGTAGGGGGCGAGGTGGCGCGAGGTGGCGCGCGGTAGCGCTCGCCGACCGCGGGTGGTGGAGGCCGACGATTGGGGCGGGAAAGCTGAAGGCGTGCATGAGGAAGAAGAGATAGTGAGGTTGAGGCCGCGCTTGGATTCAATGTATTCTAATGCGGGGGTGTCAAATTTACAAGTGTATTATACCGGGCACGAGTGATTTCCGGCCAGACACAAAATAGACGGGCGGAGGCGTGTATTTTTTATGGGTGTATTCCAAAGAAACACGACAATCCAAACAGGCTTGAAGATGAACATTGTTGATCTGTTTTAAGTCATTGGATAAATATCTAGCGGTTCCTCAAAAAAGTGATTGATGGCTGAAACGTTTTCACGTACTTGACATATAGATGGTCCCAAACTATTTTAGAGCATCTACAACCGGACGCCCCATACCCGTCCAAAACGTCTGGGCGGCCTCCCGATCACTGTCCGGTCAGAAATTTGTCACCCAACCGGACCAGCAAACGCGGCCCAAACATCTGGGTTGTTCGGCACCCTCAAACCCGGCCCATATGGGGGCGGATATGGGAGGTCCGGACGCGTCCGCCACGTAGACTATGCCCCGTCACAACCTCACAAATACCCGATCACCGCACGAAGCCTTAGTCAAAGTCCACACTCGACCGCTCCGCTTCACTCTCGGCCTCCTCCCCTTCATTCACATCCCCTCCCCTCCACCATGGCCTGCTCCGGCAGCCACTTTGGCAGCTCCATCGGCAAAAAGTCTGATCCCATCTACTAGGACGAGCTCTTGAAAGGGGACGGCTCCGGCAGCGAGGCTCCGAACGACGAGGAGCTCGCGCTTCGCATTGCCATCAAGCGGTCTCGGGTGGACACTAGCGGGAGCTCGAGCTCTGCATCGTCCGCGCCACCCCTGGTGACCCAGCGACGCATTGCGGCCGAGCGCGGTGGCCCGTTGTGCTCTGCGCCGCTCCGGATCCACCGTCGGGCGCGCCACTCCCTTCCCCTCTGGCTCGCAGCTCCTCTCGAGAAGTGCTGGGTGCTCGTGCACATGCCGAGCCATCGGATG
Source organism: Elymus sibiricus (assembly GCA_039707655.1). Lineage (NCBI taxonomy): Eukaryota > Viridiplantae > Streptophyta > Magnoliopsida > Poales > Poaceae > Elymus > Elymus sibiricus. Next base: position 312,727,196 of record CM077666.1, read on the forward strand.
AGGATGCCGGAGGCCAAAGCCGCCAACCGTGAGAGGCAGCAGGCCATGCAGAGGGCAACGGGGGCAGGGTCCTCCCGCACACTCACGAGATCCGCGCTTGCCGACTTGGAGGAGCAGCTCCATTGCGATGTCCTCCGCCGATCATTGACCACGACGCAGACAAACGCGTGGTGCCTCCCCGCAAGAACACGAAGGCGCTCCGGCTCGGCATTGAAGAGTTAGAGCACCTCGCGATGCAAAAGGACACCGCTATGGCCAAGGCGGCACACCACGCGAAGGAGCAAGCCCACGCCGTCTGACGTCTCGCCGACCTCATCTCATCGTCTTTGGATAGCAGCATGACGAGCACGGACGACGATGACACACCTCCCCCCGCGGATGCCTATATGGAGGATTGCTACCACCGCTCCGGTGACTGCAAGGGGAAGGGCCCAGTGATGAAATGGTGATGTGCGCCGTGGACGACGCAACACTCCAGGGGTGGCCCATCAGATAGGAAGCCTGGCAGTGGGCTGGCCTCGGGACCCAGGAATTCCAGCCGCAGTACCAAGGGAGACCTTCATCCTCTCCGTCAGCATCGCCAGGTGGCGGAGCCGCTCCTCAGCATCCTCGATGGCGATCTCCAGAAGAGGAACTAGAAGCAAAACGCCTATGAGATTTCGGGCTGCCACAAGCCCACTGAAAGAACAAGCCAGAACCAGGGGTTGAAGACTTACATTTTGCGGCGGAAGATGCGTGTAATGCTCCTGCACCTGCCAAAGCTAGGTGGCTGTATCAGACTGAGATTGTCTTGGTTGTACAACCTCTTCCTCCATCTTCTTGCAAAATTCATTCCAGCTAAGCAGCTCTATCTCGAGGGCGCCGACCTTGTTATGGAGGCGACCCTGCGCATCCTTGCTTAGCTCGGCCTCGGCCCGCAGGTCTTCCATGACCTTCCGTTCCGACGCCACAACGGCTTCAAGCACGCGGACGGCCTCCCTCATCTTCTGGGCCTCCTCCTCTGCCACATGCGACGCTTCACAGGCCTCATCATGTGCGTGCTGGGCGTCGCTCAAAGACTGTTGAAGCCGGGCGGCTTCCTCGAAGGCTGCAGGATACAACACACAAGGCGTCAGGAGCAGGAGCTAAGTACGTGAAAAGAGCAAGACAACGTGGGACAGGAGACTTACGAAAAAAATTAGCACGCACGCGCTCCAGGTTTTCATTAACCCGTCGTTGAGCTTCTAGCTGTTTCCGCGGCTCAACATTCTTGGAGGCCAGCTCCCGGTTCCGACCAGCAAGTTCCAAAGAATAAAGCAAAGGCATAAGTTGTAGGCAACGGTGCTAACAGCAAGATCACAAGCCCTAAGACCGATTCCCAGAGGCTACCGCACTCAGTCCCGGGGCTACAGCTACCATAAGCAATATATTCGACGAATCACAATGTAATCAAACATGAGTAAAAATGCTTACGGTAAACCCCGGTCTACCGAGAGGCCAAACCTCCAGATGGATGAGTAGAAGGCCTTCATACCCACCGAGGCCTCGTCCATTTTGGACTTGGTATCTTCCGACACGTTTGGACCCAGCTCATACTGGAAGGTGGACGGTGACGATGTGACAATAGAATCAGTCACCACCCTCCTCTTCTTCCTCCGTCGCGCGTCCTGCCCGTCGGCATCGGACCCCGCGACAACAACGACGGGCTCTAGCGAAGATGCTAGAGTAACTGGTGGGGCAGCCGGCCTCGTCCTCGCCAAAGCCACGGCAGTACGAAAAGCATCAGGGGCGCTAGCCCTGGACGTTCAGGTACCGGCCCCGGATGCGACGTCTGCCGAGCCAGCCAAAGAAGCTTCGGTCCTGTCCTCGCCAAGAATGCGGGTCTGGGGCTTGCGCTTCCGGGAGAGGCACTACCATGGCCTCCGGGTCGATGGGTGGAGGCGGGACAGCTGCACGCCACAAGAATATCAAGAACCGCGGCTACTTGCTACAACACTTAAACACTAAAGGAGGTACAAACTCTACACTTACCGACCTCTGAGGTACCGGCTTCGGGCGTCAAACCCTGACCGCCTCTCAAGGCTCCCTGCGAGCCGGTCGTGGGGGTATCCTTCACTGGTGGAGGCGGAGTGGAGGTCCCGATTGAGGTGACCTCCTTGATGGAGCAAGCAGGCCTGAAATTGTGAGGCCTAAAAGGTTAGCACACAAGGCAAGGCAATCGTCTGAGGGAAGTGCCTGAGTGATCCATTATCTGCAGTATCTGAGCTTGATTGCACATCTTTTCCGGCTCATACATGTGTTTTTGCATGCTTGAGACCTCCTCTTTCGCTTGGTTATCCGAGGAAAGATGTCTTATGAGGAGGGTTGGACAACGTACGTAGTGAGCCTACTGCGTTTGCCTTTATCAAGTTAGATACGGAATTATCCATCTTTGAAACAGGTATTAAGGTCGTCGATCTTTTAGCTCCTTATCGACGTGGAGGGAAAATAGGACTATTTTGGGGGGGGGGGGGGGGGGGGGGGGCTGGAGTAGGTAAAGTCACGAACAGGAGACTTACCGGCCCTATGCAAGAGTATTGTGCTTCCTCAGGGGCTTCACCACCGTGAGGGGAACCGCCAGCACCGGAGGCACATTCACCCCTTCGATGGGCTCGTGGATCCTCGAGGAACCTAGGCGAGCCCCCCCCCCCCCACCCCCACCCCCCGTGTCTGGCGAGGCCGCACATGTAGAAGTTTCCTCTCCGCGGCCCCTCTTCAGACCCCATGGCGGTGAAGCCGCGGGAACTTCTTTCTCAGGGTTACCTTCCTCTATGGAGGGCCCTTCGTCGCCCTCCTCCTTGTCATCTCCGTCCTCCTTGTCGCCAGCTTCATCGTTGCCCTCTTTCTCCTTTGGGGGCGCCACAGTCTTCCTCTTCCTGGATGGCGCGCGGCGGGCTACTGGGGCCCTTTCTGGCTCCGGCTCCAGTAGCTCTGCCATCGTCGGGTCGAAGACCTTCCCCGGCAACGGGGGCCCTCTCTGGCTCTGGCTCCAGTAGTTTCGCCATTGTCGGGTCCAAGACCTGCCCCGGCAAAGGAGGCTCCAACATGAAAGCGGCGAGGCTTGCAAACTCCTAAGAGGTCTTGAGAATCCGAAGGGGGCGGGAAGTATAGACACTTAGCTACGGAAGGAAAGGCGATTGGAAACTTTCATTGGCACACACGTTGTCGGAGTGGAGGGCTCCACGATGACATCGAAGGGGAACTTATCTAGCACCAACTCCGTCAAAGCGTGGATACGGGCCCGCACTTCATCTTCGCTGAGCTCCTCCGTGGTGACCCACATGGAATCCTCGAGCCCCGTGTATGCAAACATCAGGCTGGCCCGGGCAGCTAATGGGAGAACTTGCCTTTCCAACCAGGTTCGCAGGACGTGCTCCGCCTCTAGCCCGTGGTCCTATGAGGTGCTGATAATGTTGATGAACCTCTGGGTGCTCTCCGACGGCTTGTCCACCGCCAATTATACGCCCGAATTAAACGCCGCACCTGTGAGGATTAAAATCAGAAAAGACATCCTTCCCTATCCCTTGTGGGCTAGGGCCTACTCTTCCCTCCGGACTTCGGCAGCCAACCAGAAAGTTTTTAAAAAAAAATTGGCTTTGCCTTAGAATTTGTTGTCTTGTGTGGATTGGTTACTTTTCTTCCCCCAAAATCCTGTGGGAAGAGCAGAAAAACAAGGCGCCAGTTTACTGTAACAGTGGGCCACGCCCTCGCAGTTGTTCGATGATGATAACGCGGTGCAGTAGATTCGGCGCGTGGCGCAGCGTCTCGGCGATGACCACGTAAAAGGCAGGAATGGAAACAGGTGCGGGCTGCGGCGAGAGGTCGCTGGAAACAAACGGCCGAACCCTGCGCCAGGGCCCCACGACCACGAGGGTGGGAGGGCTTTCGTTGGCTCCGCTCCCGGTTTTGTGGAAACCCTCCGCTTTCCAGGAATCCAGCCAGCGCTGCCCCGGTTTTGCCTTTGCCCAAACCATGGGCGGCCATGGCCCTTGCTGCTTTCTTTACTCCCTTCCATCCCCACGCTGCTTCTCCCCGTGGTACCACGTTTCGTCCTCTCGAGCCTCTTGTCGCCGTCGCCGTGCTTATCCTGCTTGCCCTGGGGTCAATTAGTCGGTCGTTGTTTAATCATACGCCGTGTCATTGTATTCACAGCGATACAGTATAGTAGTACGTATGGTACCTCGCTAGGCTCTCCTTGAGCTTCTTGCCCTCTATGACGAGGGCATGTATTAGGGATAGGGTAATAGGCCTGACCAATGGACCCTACCCTAGGACACCACACGTCTTACACTGGGCCTCAGGGCCAGATCAACAACCCAGAATTTCGCAGACTGACATACACTCAGAGTTCTACAAATCACTCGGGAGGCAAGAGTTCACTCGACAGACTCGTTTCACTCAGAACACCCGAAAGTCACTCGGCCAGAGAAGACCAGAAGTCTCCAGGAGCACAACGGTCGGGACGCACGTTCTCCTGTATTAATTGTCATCAATACGCCCGTTACCTGGCGCACTTATACCCCTCTTAACCCTCTGTAATGGCTGGCGTTGATGGGAGGGCTGGCGAGACTATATAAGCCGCCTTCCTGCTCCATTCCAAGGGTTTGCAACCTGTTGTAATCATACACTCAAGCAATACAGCTCCAGAGCACCGAGACGTAGGGCTATTACCTCCATCGCTGAGGGGCCTGAACTCGTAAATCCGAGTGTAACACCTGCGCCGTAGCTAGGCTCTGCCCTCTCATCCGTACCCCTACACACTACTGTCAGACTTGCACCCACGACAGTTGGCGCCCACCGTGGGGCAGGCGTCTAGCGACTTCCGGCGTAGTTGCATTTTTCCGATCATCACCATGGTTTCCGGCGGCGAACTGACTCTGGGCGGCGAGATCCGTTTCGGCGTCCTCAGCTTCATCGCCGACGATTCGGCGTGGCTTCAGGAAGCCCCGCTGGATGTCGAGGCGTTGCCCGTCCGCGGCGCGGCGCATTTCTGCGCGAGTTCCTTCGGCGTCCTTCTTCGGCAACCGTCGACTCCCTACCAGTCGACTTCTTCGCTCCCCACCAGCCGTCGTCGCAAGCGCTCCGGACGCTCGCGGCTTCAGCGGTGGATCAGGCACGCGGTGACCCTTCAGGCCGCGGCCCCGCAAATCGCGGCGATCGAGCCCGATGAGCCTGTCTTCGATCTGTTCGCCTCCGTGTATGAGCACTCGGAAAGCGTATCCGAGTGCGAGAGCAGCGATCCCACTGCGGAGGTTCTGATGGCCGATTCCCCGCCCAGTCCGCCTGGGTACGGCCGCGGTGACGCGGAGAACGGCGACCCGTCGCGCGCCGATCTTGGCGGCGGCAGGGACCAGCGTAACGACGAGTACATCCCCCAACCTCTCACTCGACACTAGAGGGAGGAACAGCAGCGCAGGACCGAGCAGGCCCTCCAGACGCCCATCATTGGGACGACCCCCGAGGCTCAGGCTTTGGAGGCCGTGCGCCAGGCCAACTTGGCTGAACGCAATCGTCTGGAAGCGCTCCAGAAAGCACTCGACGATCGCGCCCGCAGACAGCTGCAGCCCAGTTCCAGTCGACGACAGCGGCAGTTGTTTCCGAATGACCAGCAGCAGAGTTTCCAGGTATTCCGCACTCCCGTCCAGAATCTGGCGGCGGTCACTCGGATAGCAGATTCCATCGAGCCATCCCGATCCGAGGCGGGAGAGGGTCTTCGACAGATCCGAGCCCTGCTCAAGGCGGCTAAAGAGCAAAATTCAGCAGTATCTCAGTCGCGCAACAGGATACACAGCAGATCCATTCGGGCTGACACCGTCCAGTCGGCACACAGCCCAGTGTCTCCAAGGAGAAACAGGCACTCGCCTCCGCGGCGAAACGACCAAGACCACCACCGAGACCAGTACTCGGGGCAGGGTCGCAGTCGGAATACGCCTCCGTGGCGTCAGGATGATCGTCACCGCATGCAGTCGCCCCCTCCGCGGGATGGCTCGTACGCGCCCCGGCCGTACGACGCCAGGCGTCCTTACGGTAACGATCGGAGGGCCAACCCTCCCCGTCATGGTGACGGTTATCGCCAGAGAGAGCCAGTCGACCACCGTGACCCGCAGTTCAACGCGAGATCCGTTCTCGCTCAGAACCTGGTCAACAGAGGCAGAGCTCAGAGAGAGAACTTGGATAGAGATCGTCCGAGTGGAAGTGGAGCATTTATCTCCGGGCCCGAGTGTTTCAGTAGGGCCATCTGGGCTGCTGAGATTGGCGGCTGGAGTGAGCAAGTTCACCGGTGAATCCAAGCCAGAGACTTGGTTAGAGGATTACCGAGTGGCTGTGCAGGTTGGAGGAGGAAACGACTACGTGGCTATGAAGCATTTGCCATTGATGCTTGAAGGGTCCGCCCGCGCCTGGCTCAATCAGCTCGCTCCGGCCAACATATACTGCTGGGAGGATTTGACCCGAGTGTTCATCAAGACATTCGAGGGCACATGCAAACGCCCCGCTGGATTGTCTGAGTTGCAGCACTGCGTGCAGAAACCGAAACACTGAGGGAGTTCATCCAGCGGTGGACAACCTTGCATCACATGGTGGAAAACGTCACAGAACATCAAGCCGTCTGCACCTTTAAGGCAGGAGTCAGATATTGGGAGCTCATCCTGAAATTCGGTCGGTCAGGAGCTTTGACCATGAGCCGAATGATGGAGATAGCCACTCGGTACGCAAATGGAGAAGAGGAAGACCGTCTCTGTAACGGCAAAGGGAAAACCAGCGAGCCCAACCCCGGAAACAGTAACCCCAGTCGGAAGTCGAAGCGCAAGGCTGATGGTTCGGCTCAGGCCGAGGCTGCCGCTCTGGCCGGTCAAGCCAAGAACAAGGGGAAGGCCAAGGATAAATGGGTCCCGAAGAAAAAGAAAGATCAGTCGGGCAAAGATGTCCTCGATTTACCGTGTCACATCCACACCAGAAAGGATGAGGATGGCAATCTGATATTGCCCAAACATACCACTCGACAGTGCAGACTGTTGATCTAGCAATTCCGAGAGGACCCGTCGAGTGAGAAGAGCCCAGAAGACGCTGATGATGGAGACAAAGATGAACCCTTCCCCAGTGTCAACGCAACCCTGATGATCTTTGCAGATGTAGAGAGCAGGAGCCGATTGAAAGTCATCAATCGAGAAGTGAACATGGCAGCGCCGGCGACGACCAAGTTTCTGAACTGGTCGAAGACTCCGATCACCTTTGATCAGTCGGATTACCCAGCCTATATTGCCACCCCTGGGCGGCAGGCGCTGGTGGTCGACCCAGTCGTGGGAGGCGTCCGACTGCGCAAGGTTCTCATGGATGGTGGAAGCGGACTGAACATACTGTACGCTGACACCCTGCAAGCGATGGGCATTCCGATGTCCCGACTCAGCGAGAGCAGCATGCAGTTCCACGGAGTGATCCCCGGCAAGAAAGCAAAGTCACTCGGGCAAATCGCCCTGGATGTGGTTTTTGGAGATGACAAGAATTTTCAGAAGGAAAGGCTGACCTTCGAAGTGGTCGACTTCCGTAGCGCCTACCATGCCATCCTTGGTCGGCCGGCTTACGCACGTTTCATGGCCCGTCCATGTTATGTGTATCTCAAGCTGAAGATGCCAGGCTCGAAAGGCGTGATCACAGTCACTGGCAGTCGACAGCGCGCGGAAGAGTGTTTGCAGCAAGGGTCCAAGATAGCTGATGAGCAGATGGCCATGGTGGAGCTGGAAGAGTACAAGAAGAACGCCGATCCGAGTGATCTGCTGCGCTCGAAGAAGCCGGCTGCAGAATCTGCATTTCAGTCGGTCGGCGACACGAAGCCTCTGCACATCCACCCGGAAGATCCCAATGCAGTTCCCACCAACATATCAACAACACTCGACAGCAAATAGGAAGAAGCGCTCATCCAGTTCCTCCATGAGAACTGGGACATCTTCGCATGGAAACCATCTGACATGCCGGGTGTACCCAGGGAGCTGGCTGAGCACCGTTTGCAAATCGACCCAAAGGCGAAGCCTGTGAAGGAGCATCTCCGTCGCTCTGCTACACAGAAGAGGAAGGCCATTGGCGAAGAAGTTGCTCGGCTCTTGGCAACCGAGTTCAGCCGTGAGGTGTACCACTCCGAGTGGCTCGCCAACGTCGTCATGGTCCCTAAGAAGGACAAGTCTCTCCGAATGTGCATTGATTTCAAGCACATCAATCGGGTCTGCCCCAAGGATCACTTCCCACTCCCCCGCATAGATCAAATTGTAGATTCCACTGCGGGTTGTGAGCGTCTGTCTTTTCTGGATGCGTACTACGGGTACCACCAGATCCGACTGTATGGGCCGGACGAAATAAAAACTGCCTTCATCACCCCATTCGGGTGTTTCTGCTATATCACCATGCCATTCGGCCTAAAAAATGCCGGTGCCACTTTCATGCGCATGATCCAGAAGTGTTTGCAAAAACAGATCAGTTGGAATATTGAGGCGTACATGGATGATATCGTGGTCAAGTCCAGAAAAGGTTCCGACCTACTGGCTGACTTAGCTAAAACTTTCGCAAATCTGCGGAAGTATGACATCAAACTGAATCCAGCAAAGTGCACTTTCAGAGTTCCTGGGGGCAAACTACTCGGTTTCCTCGTTTCCGAACGAGGGATAGATGCCAATCCTGAGAAGATCGGGGCGATTGTACGAATGAAACGTCCAGAGCGTCTTCATGATGTACAGAAGCTCACGGGTTGCCTTGCAGCTCTGAGCCGATTCATCTCCCGTCTTGGTGAGAAGGCACTGCCCCTGTACCGATTGATGAAGAAATCTGATTCGTTCGAGTGGACTGCTGAAGCACAAGCAGCGTTTGTCGAGCTCAAAGCCCTGCTTTCCACCCAGCCGGTGCTTGCCGCTCCGAATGAAAAGGAGTCGTTGCTCTTGTACATCGCGGCCACTGGTCAAGTTGTCAGCACTGTCCTCACAGTCGAGCGAGAAGAACAGGGCAAGGCTCACAAAATGCAGCGCCCAGTCTATTATATTTCTGAAGTTCTGACTCCGTCCAAACAGAGGTATCCTCATTACCAGAAGCTTGTCTACGGCATTTATCTGACTGTGAAGAAAGTAGCCCATTACTTCCAGGAGCACTCTGTGTCAGTCGTCAGCAATGCCCCACTGTCTGAGATCATGAACAATCGGGACGCGACTGGTCGAGTGGCAAGGTGGGCTATCGAGCTCCTACCCCTGGACATCAAGTTCGAGGCAAAGAAGGCGATCAAATCCCAAGCATTAGCCGATTTCCTAGCCGAGTGGACTGAACAGCAGCAACCGACTCAGAGTCACCCGGAACACTGGACCATGTTCTTTGACGGTTCTAAGATGCTGAATGGTTCAGGAGCTGGAGTTGTGTTAATATCCCCGAAGGGCGATCGTCTCAGATATGTTCTGCAGATTCACTTTGATTCCTCCAACAACGAAGCCGAGTACGAAGCGCTCCTCTATGGTCTACGTATGGCCATCTCACTCGGCGTCCGGCGCCTGATGGTCTATGGAGACTCGGATCTAGTTGTGAACCAAGTGATGAAGGAGTGGGACATCAGAAGCCCCGCTATGACAGGATACTGCAACGCAGTGAGAAAGTTGGAAAAGAAATTTGAAGGTCTGGAGCTGCATCACGTTCCCCGAGCCAAGAATCAGGAAGCAGACGATCTGGCAAAAATCGGGTCCACTCGGAAATCCATACCCAGCAATGTTTGCCTCGAGCATTTACGTTCCCCGACTGTAAAAGAAGATCCCTTCATGGAAGAGCCCCCGCAAGCGGTCAGTCCGTCCGATCCGACTGAGGTTGAAGTCCCGGCAGTCATTGATTTGGTAATGGAGGTCCTAGCAATCACACCCGAGTGGACGGTACCTTACATCGCATACCTGCTCAGGCAGGAACTTCCAGAAGACGAAGCTGAGGCCCGCCAGATTGTTCGCAGGTCCAAAGCCTTTGAAGTGGTCGGTGATCAGTTATACAGAAAGAGCGTTACCGGTGTGACTCAGCGCTGCATTTCTCCGAAAGAAGGCCGACTGCTCCTGGAGGAGATACACTCGAGAACCTGTGGGCACAAAGCGTCCTCTCGGACAATCGTGGCTAAAGCTTACCGAGCCGGTTTCTTCTGGCCCCGTGCCAATGAAGCTGCGCAGGAGATAGTCCAACACTGTGCCGGGTGCCAGTTCTATGCGAACTTATCCCACAAGCCTGCGTCTGCTCTGAAGACCATTCCACTCGTCTGGCCGTTTGCAGTCTGGGGACTCGACATGGTAGGACCCCTCCGGACGGGGGCGAGTGGATTCACTCACTTGCTGGTTGCAGTCGACAAGTGCACTAAGTGGATCGAAGCCAAACCCATCAAGAAACTAGACTCTCGTACAGCGATCAAGTTCATGAAGGAGATAGTATTTAGATACGGCGTGCCCCACAACATCATCACTGACAACGGTTCAAACTTTGACTCGGAAGAGTTCAGGACATTCTGTGCCGGCCAGGGTACCCGAGTCGATTATGCATCTGTGGCACACCCGCAGTCGAATGGACAAGCAGAGAGAGCAAATGGACTGATACTTCAGGGGTTAAAGCCGCGACTCATGCGCGATTTGGATCATGCAGCTGGAGCCTGGGTCACCGAGTTGCCATCGGTTCTTTGGGGCTTGAGGACGACCCCCAACCGGTCCACCAATCGTACTCCCTTCTTCATGGTGTACGGAGCTGAAGCCGTCCTGCCGAGTGACTTGCTCCATAATTCGCCCCGAGTGGAACTGCACTCTGAAGCTAAAGCAGAGCAAGCACGGCAAGACGCCGTTGATCTCTTGGAGGAGGAAAGGGAGATGGCTCTGATCCGTTCGACCATTTATCAGCAGGATCTACGACGTTTTTATAGCAGGCACGTCCGAAGTCGGACCTTTCAGGAAGGAGATCTTGTCCTCCGAGTGGATCAACAGTGACCTCACAAGCTTGCTCCCGCGTGGGAAGGCCCCTTTATCGTGTCAAAGGTTCTGCACAACGGAGCATACCGCCTGTACAACCTTCAGAAGCAAGCAGACGAGCCCCGTGCTTGGAATGCAGATTTGCTGCGACGATTTTATACTTGATGATGAGATGTAATAAAAAGTACTCGAGTGACATTTGATGAATAAAAGCATGACTTTTCCAGTTCTACGTTGAAGTTCGCTCGTACGCATTCTCTGGCTTACAACCCCCAGTGGGTGTGTGCCGTTCAACTTAGCTGCAAACCAGTTTTTGCCTAAGTTAAAACCTACTCCGAGTGACGAGCAACCCTCTCACTCGGAGGCTTGGCTGCGGACCTGCTTCCGCCCAAGTTAAAAACTACTCCGAGTGACGAGCAACCCTCTCACTCGGAGGCTTGGCTGCGGACCAGCTTCCGCCCAAGTAAAACGCTACTCCGAGTGAAGAGCAACCCTCTCACTCGGGGGCTTGGCTGCGGACCAGCTTTCGCCCAAGTTAAACGCTACTCCGAGTGAAGAGCTACCCTCTCACTCGGGGGCTTGGCTGCGGACCAGCTTCCGCCCAAGTTAAAACCTACTCCGAGTGACGAGCAACCCTCTCACTTGGGGGCTTGACTGCGGACCAGCTTCCGCCCAAGTAAAACGCTACTCCGAGTGAAGAGCAACCCTCTCACTCGGGGGCTTGGCTGCGGACCAGCTTCCGCCCAAGTTAAACACTACTCCGAGTGAAGAGCTACCCTCTCACTCGGGGGCTTGGCTGCGGACCAGCTTCCGCCCAAGTTAAAACCTACTCCGAGTGACGAGCAACCCTCTCACTCGGGGGCTTGGCTGCGAACCAGTTTTCGCCCAAGTCTAAAAACTACTCCGAGTGACGAGCAACCCTCTCACTCGGGGGCTTGGCTGCGGACCAGCTTCCGCCCAAGTAAAACGCTACTCCGAGTGAAGAGCAACCCTCTCACTCGGGGGCTTGGTTGCGGACCAGCTTCCGCCCAAGTTAAACGCTACTCCGAGTGAAGAGCTACCCTCTCACTCGGGGGCTTGGCTGCGGACCAGCTTCTGCCCAAGTTAAAACCTACTCCGAGTGACGAGCAACCCTCTCACTCGGGGGCTTGGCTGCGAACCAGTTTTCGCCCAAGTCTAAAACGCTACTCCGAGTGAAGAACAATCCTCTCACTCGGGGGCTTGGCTGCGGACCAGCTTCCGCCCAAGTTAAAACCTACTCCGAGTGACGAGCAACCCTCTCACTCGGAGGCTTGGCTGCGAACCAGTTTTCGCCCAAGTCTAAAACGCTACTCCGAGTGAAGAGCAACCCTCTCACTCGGGGGCTTGGCTGCGGACCAGCTTCCGCCCAAGTTAAAACCTACTCCGAGTGACGAGCAACCCTCTCACTCGGGGGCTTGGCTGCGAACCAGTTTTCGCCCAAGTCTAAAACACTACTCCGAGTGGCGAGCTATCCTCTCGCTCGGAGGCTTGGCTGCGAACCAGCTTCCGCTCAAGCCAAAACACAGTTCAAAGATACGAAAGACTCAAAGGAAAGCATTCGATTAACTCTAGCATTTCAAAAGCGAATACGAGTACTCGGGCCCAAAGCTCGAAAGAGTTTTAACGATTACAATTCCACTCGGCATACCGAGGTTAATGGATAAGACTTGAAGTTTTTTCACGCCCCTGAAGGGCTGGCCGGTTCAACGAAGACATCCAAGTCGATGCCATCTGCAATCCGAGTGGCAGCTTCGATGAATGTCTCCATGAAGTCCTTGAACCGGAGTTTCTTCGTGTTGGCAACTGGGAGAGTCTTCAGTTTCTCCTCCTTGGCCTCCTTGCAATGCACTCGGACCAGGGAGAGCGCCACGTCAGCCCCGCAGCGAGCAGCCGACTTCTTCCACGCTTGCACTCGGCTGGGAATGTCGTTGAGACGAGTCATCATGGCTTCCAGGTCGGTGTCGAGGGTATCTTCTGGCCACAACTCCTTGTCGATTCTCCCAAGTGCACCCCGCAGACGGATGATGTACGCTTGGACGTCCTCGATGCGGGTTTCCACCCGCAGGATGCCCAGTGCAGCCTTGTCACTGACGAGTGATCTGGAAGGATCTAGATCCCTCTCGATTCTGTCAGTTTCCAGATCGAAGTCTCGACAGTACTCTGTGAAGAAGGAAAGAAGAGAGTCGAACATTAGCATGCAAGAAATTCACTTGGAGATAAGTTGAAATGCACTCGGACACGATAAGTTACCTGCAAGCTTGGTGTACATCTCCTCCGTGAACTCCTCTATATGCTTCTCCAGGGTGTTCTTCTTCTCGACCATCTGGGCGACCTTCTCATTCAGAGTCTCCTTCTCTTTCCCGAAGGCTTCCGCCTGGGCCTTGAGTTTGCCATCCCACTCGGTCTGCTGCTTCTTGAGCTCGAGCACCTCTTTCTTCAGCGATACGTTCTCCGCTTCGAGCTTTCCGAGTGAGGCCAGCTTCTCTTCGGCGGCCTTAGTCTTCTCCTTCGCCACTTGCTACGCTCCCGCCAGCTCATTGTCCTTGTTCTCGAGTGCCTGCTTCATAGTTTCTAAAGAAAGAGAGGTTCTGAGCCGAACTTGGAGTCGATGGTTTTCACTACGCACATTTATTCGAGTGAAGTCACTCGGTTCAAAGAATGCAAAAAGGTGAAAACAGAGTGCTCAGTAATGGAACCTTACCTCCCATGGTCTTGAGCTCCACTTGAGCACGCTCTGTGTTCCTCCTCTCCACCTCTAAGTTCACCCGAAGCTGGGCCGTTTCCTTCTCCAGTGCCGCGTACTGAGTCCCAAACTCCCAAGTTTTCTGAAACACAAGAAAAAGCAGATCAGTTAACGTTAAGAGATCTTCCAAGTGACCACAGACTGGCGCTCCCGGAAGAAGCAAGCTCGATTAGTATCAGATCCTGAAGACTCCTTGGAGAGGGAGGAGCAAGCTTGACCAGTATTAGATCCTAAGTTCTAAGACTTCCGCCGACTGCCCGCAGTCGACGGTAGTCTCGGGGACTACACCCAGTGGGTGCACTCAGCGTGCCCCCACTGGAATGGTATCCACTCAGAACCGGTCCGCCCGGTCCGAGTGACGGCCAAACACAAAGCAACAAGACAAAAAAAACTCCGAGTGCCCAGAGATCGACACTCCTGGAAGGAACAAGCTTGACCAGTATCAGATCCTAAGTTCTAAGACTTCCGCCGACTGCCCGCAGTCGACGGTAGTCTCGGGGACTACACCCAGTGGGTGCACTCAGCGTGCCCCCACTGGAGCGGTATCCACTCGGAACGGTCCGCCCGATCCGAGTGATGGCCGAAAGCAAAACAACAACAACAACAACAACAACAAAACAAGTTCTAAGCTCTAAGACTCCCGCCGACTACCCGTAGTCGACGGCAGTCTCGGGGACTACACCCAGTGGGTGCACTCAGCGTGCCCCCACTGGAATGGTATCCACTCGGAACGGTCCGCCCGATCCGAGTGATGGCCGAAAGCAAAAACACCCAGTGGGTGTACCAGATATTTTCCAACTGGAAGTCCTACTGAAGAAAAAAGACTTGGACGTCAACTTACAAGAGCACTTACTCGGACATTCTCCTGGAGAGCGGCACTGGCATCATAAGCTAGCTTCCCAACCGCGCACACCTTCCTGAGCCGTTGGGTCATCAATTCCGCCTGGATCATCGCCTCCTTGCTGGCCCCGGTTTGGTCCCCCGGCGTCTTGTACAGAGTGAAGATGTTTACGGGAGCAGTCGGAACCGAGGCCAGGGCAGTCGACGGAACCGCAGCAGGACCAGCCCCAGCCTGAGAACCTTGCCCCAGCGGCACGGTCAAAGCGGGCGCAGGTGGAGCTCGAGGCACTTCGTTCGGCGGCGTCTTTCGTGTGGTGGTCTGAGGAGCAGTCGGAACTGGGGTCTCCTTCTCAATGGCCCTCCGCGGCGGCTCTTCATCATCATCTCCGACGTGGATGACCTCTGCAAGCATTACGTTCACTCGGCGCAATCAGTTGCAATGCACGATTCAATCGAACGAAGACATTTCAGTCGAATGACAAGTTACAGTAAAGATGAAGTTATTGTTACCTCTCTGAGAAGTGGCCGCGTCTGCCGTCTCAGCTTCGGTGCGATCCCCATCAATCTGCATGGGAGACGTCGTCGAGGTTGCAACACTGGTTCATAAGATGCACTCGGTCAGAAGAATCACAAAAGTTAGCAAAGACAGAAAAGAAAAGCTGAGAAGAATACTCATGTTGAGGCGACAGGCACAACGACCTTGATTCGGGGTAGAGCCTTCCGAGGCTTGGGGGAAGCGACCTTGGGCTGCTTGGCGGCCTTCTCAGTCGGCGCAGGCGTCGGCGTCCGAGCGCGCTTCGGAGCCTTAGCACTCGGAACCGCCTCCTTCTCCGAGCCTGCACTCGGATCCTGGGCTCGTTTGGAGCCGTGCTCGTAACCCAGCTCCGGAGAAAGAGAAGACTCGTCATCGTCGCTGCCGTCCAAGTCCTCACTTTCCTCCTCGCTGTCCTCCGCATAGCTGCCCCCGGCGCTGTCATGCTCGCTCTCCGCACCTCCGGCAAGTTGTTCTCCATTCGGCACAGGCGATAACATCTTTTGGAATTCCTGCAAGACACAAAGATCAGAGACAGTCGGTTCAGTCAGATTACTCAGTTCATTCGGAACATTTGCGCATAAGTGATTCACTCAGAAATGCATGTCATACCTCCAGCGGCAGGTTGTTGGCGTCGAAGGGCGGGACCCGTCTCGACCCTCGCGGATTGTCACGTGCGCCAGTGATGCACTTGATCCACTGTTCCACGTCTTTCGCCTCGACGTCTTCCGGATGCACTCGGGTCGGATCACTGGACCCAGTGTAGAGCCACATGGGGTGAGCCCGCTCCTGCAGCGGCTGGATTCTCCGACTGAGAAATACCTCCAGAAGGTCTAGGCCAGTCAATCCACCCTGAATCAGACTAACCACGGCAGTCATCAAGATCGATACGTCCGTCTTCTCCTTTTTATCAACTGTCAGCGAGGGAGGAGACTGAATCCTCTCGGTCGTGTAAGGAGGAAGACCAGTCGACGAGCCCGAGCATGGCAGGTCATTACAGTAGAACCAGGACGACTGCCAGCCCCTCACCGAGTCAGGAAAAGACATGGATGGGAATGCACTCTTACCCCTCATCTGAATACCTAGGCCACCGCACATCTGGATCACGTCCGTCCTCCCTCCATTCGGGTCAACCTTCTTGACCGATTGGGATTGGCACGTGAAGATATGTTTGAACAAACCCCAGTGCGGTGGACAACCCAAAAAGTTTTCGCACAAAGAAACAAATGCGGCGAGATACATAATAGCATTTGGAGGCAGGTGGTGGAGTTGAGCGCCGAAGAAGTTCAAGAATCCGCGGAAAAAAGGATGGGGTGGCATAGAGAAACCTCGCTCCACGTGCGTTGTGAGAAGCACTCGCTCCCCGGGGCGCGGTGCGGGCTCGATCTCCCCCTCCTCCGGCAGCCTCCACGTCCCGTCGCGGATCAGCCCGTCCACGACGAGCCCGTTGATGTCGTCGAGCGTGGTGGTTGGCGGGATCCAGTCGCCCTGGATCCACCCGGGCGGGAGCACGGCTCGCGAGCTCGAAGCCTTCCTTCCCCTCGCCGCCTTCTTCGCCTTCTCGAGCTTAGCGGTCTTGTCCTTTGCCATCGCCGCTAAACTCGCCAGCACCGAAGAAGATTTGCGCGGAGTGGGTCGCGGGAGAAGGGATCGGGCAGATTGGGGGAGTTGAGAAAAGGGGATCTGTCTCTCTTTCTCCCTCTCCGCCACGTCCACCTCTTATATCGCCGCCCGCACCGCTCCCCAATCCACGCCGCTGAACCGCGGGCCCGCAGATCTCCTCAAATCGTGCCGCCGAAGATCCAGCGGTATGTGGTGAAAAGTGGAGCGAAAATCGAGGCGTCACACCCCACTTTCCCCACTCATTGCGCTGCAACCGTTTACGCGCGCTCAAATATGGTTTCAAATCCCACAAAATCCGGAGTCCGGCAACCCGATTGCTCTCACTCCAAAGACGTGCTGCGTTCGCTCGGATCCGCTCCGGTGCACGGCATATGGCTACTCATTTCACTCGGATGGAAACTACTCACTCGGATGGAAGCTACTCACTCGGACAGAAACTACTCATCCGGGTGAAGACCACTCATTTCACTCGGACGTCGTATGGTCCAGAATCCGTATAGGTGCGATGCGAAGACAAGGGCGTCTAATGACCAGTTAGAGTTCTTGAGCGCCCCCGTAGCACTCAACTCATCTGGAAATTCGCCTTGACTCGACCCGCCTAACCTCGACCGATTTGGGGGCTAATGACGAGGGCATGTACTAAGGATAGGGTAATAGGCCTGACCAATGGACCCTACCCTAGGACACCACACGTCTTACACTGGGCCCCAGGGCCAGATCAACAACCCAGAATTCAGCAGACTGACATACACTCGGAGTTCTACAAACCATTCGGGAGGCAAGAGTTCACTCGACAGACTCGTTTCACTCGGAACACCCGAAAGTCACTCGGCCAGAGAAGACCAGGAGTCTCCAGGAGCACAACGGTCGGGACGCACGTTCTCCTGTTATTAATTGTCATCAATACGCCCGTTACCTGGTGCACTTATACCCCTCTTAACCCCCTGTAATGGCTGGCGTTGATGGGAGGGCTGGCGAGACTATATAAGCCGCCCTCCTGCTCCATTCCAAGGGTTCGCAACCTGTTGTAATCATACACTCAAGCAATACAGCTCCAGAGCACCGAGACGTAGGGCTATTACCTCCACCGCTGAGGGGCCTGAACTCGTAAATCCGAGTGTAACACATGCGCCGTAGCTAGGCTCTACCCTCTTATCCGTACCCCTACACACTACTGTCAGACTTGCACCCACGACACTGTACGTATACTAGAGCCCTGAAACAAAAGGTATAGGGATGGGTGATATATTGGACGGCATCATGGGTTCAGTACACCGATCGCATACATTGTTTCTAGCCTAGGTACAGAAATGTGCGAGGAAGGTGTGCTTTGTACTCCATCTATTGATAAAGCCCAGCCCTGTACGTCCAGATTAAAGTAATGCAATTTGCATGTACCCGACGGCTTGATTAGCCACCCCGTTGGGATCGATCGATCGAATATTTGGTGTGGAGGGTTTTGTCAGAGCTGGCCACTTCCGGGTCCACGATCAGATTCCTGGTTAGCATGCACGTTCATACTGATGGACGAATCCACGGTTTTGGGAAGTTGGTTTTCCGGTTTCCTTGGAGTGGTACCTGCCTCTCCTGCTTTCCAGCTCCTCCTTCCTTCCCATGCTGTCCTGCCTCCTGGTATTCTCTTTCTCAACGGGAATATTATATTTTTTTCACAGATGGACGGTGGATCTTCTCTTCTCAGGTTAATCTATTTCACACGTATGTACGGTGGGCTTCTCTTATTAATTCTGCCTATTTTTTCTTTCGAATTTGCTATTATTTATTTTACATATATTTAAAGATTTCTACGAATGGTTTATTTCAATCCTATCAAGGGTAAAGAAAACAATAATGGGGGACTGTTTAAACATGAGGCGAACTTGGGCGTAGCTCAGATGGCTAGGTTCCGTGTGGTGGAACCAAACCATCAGGGTTCAAGCCCTAAACTTAGGACAAACTTATCATTGATGGTCGTATTTTTCTGAATTTATTTCCGGCCTTCTCACATGTGCATTCAGTAGGAGGAGACGTTTCCGTCGACTACGAAGGCGTCTTAGTGAATCTCAAAATGATGTGCCGGCTCAGTCTCTCGAGGTCCTCATAGGGGTTGGGTGTGCGTGCGTGTGTTCATAGGAGTGAGTGTATGTGCGTTTGTATGAATGCCTGCATCTGTGCCGTGTTTTAAAAAGACTGTTGAAACATGAGTCACCGGAAATTTTAATAACGCGTCTGTGGTAGTAGATTTCTTTTCCGCACCTTTGACACAGAGCCAGGCACATACACACTGGGCTTTAGAACTTAAATGAAACGACAAATCTATTTGGCAAACCACAGGTTTTTTGCAATAGATCCCGAACGATCTCAGATCCGTTCGATGCGCATCTCGCGGCCACAGTTTGTCTCGATAGTTATAGTACATGCGAGCGTCTATGGTGGGCATGGACAGTGGGCTGCCACTTTAATTTTGACCGCGATAACCTCCCAAAAAAATTGGACGTGATTGCCACTTGAATCTTTACCGCATGCATGCGAGTGTTGCTGATTGATTTTAAACGTATGCATGCAAAAAAATTAAGTATGCGTGTGGTTACCTGCATAACCCCAAACAGGCTCACTGGGTACAAGAAAATTGCGTTTGGTACCATACTAGGGGCCTGGCTCGCACGCACACGGACCTTAAGGCAACCCACAGCCTTGCTCGCTAGGAACGCTCGAAACGACCGTGTCTAGCGAACTAGGCTGAGTCGAGCACGGCAGTGCGGGGGGGGGGGGGGGGGGGGGGGGCGGAGATGGTGGGATGCAGAAATGTGCCGGCGCGGGATGGCAGAAAATCTAGCCTCACCCCCACCATTACTCGCTCACCTCTTGCTCTAGGGCTAGCCCTCCTTGACGGTGTCCTGGACTAAGGGGTATCAACCTAGTTGGCTCACAGTCCATGGGCCTAGCTTATGGCCCGCCGGTTTCACAAGGAGGGACTCCGGAAGCCTCATGCTCAAACGTGATCAAGACGGACATCGCCGAAGACTTGGCGTGCACTTCAAGGACTACTTCGGCCATTGGCATGTATCTTCTTAGATGGTAACCGACCATGTGTAACCCTAGATACCCCCGGTGCCTATATAAACCGTGGGGTTAGTCCATAGAGACACAAGTACAATCACCTCCATTAGGGTTTAGTACACAACATACGATCTCGAGGTAGATCAGCCTGTACTCGATACTTCATCATCAATATAATCAAGCAGGACGTAGGGTTTTACCTCTTCGAGAGGGCCCGAACCTGGGTAAAACACCGCGCCCTTTGTCTCCTGTTCACCATCGATCTTAGATCCATAGCTTGGGACCCCCTACCCGAGATCCACCGGTTTCAGTACCGACATTGGTGGCCCATGCAGGTCCCGCTGTGTGGTCAACAAGGACCAATGGCTCGACTGCAGATCAACTGCGACATCGGCTGCGGCGACATCTTCGTCCCCGGCCAGCCTTTTGCTTTTGGCAGCGTTGTCCTGCACGCCAACTCGACCGGCCGCCTGGACCGCGTCGAAAGCTTTGCCCAGAACTAGGTCGTTATGTTCGGGAGTTTGGAATACACCGCTGACTCTCGCGGTGATCTCGCTCTCTCCGGTTGGACGCCAAACCGGCTAGAGAACCCTTCGGACACCGTGGCCTTGACCCCGGATCCGATCTCTGATCGGGGCGTTAGATCAGATTCAGCATCGGAGCCAACCTTGAGTATGGACCTGATCATTGTCACGTCGGACCCAACCCCAAGCACGGGTCCGACTACTGTCTTGTCGGATCCCAACCTTGAGTCGAGTCCGAGCTCGGAACCAACGTTAAGCTTGGATTCCACCGTTTCATCAGCGGACCAGGGGTCAACCCTGGCCAGCCAAGACGCTGAAGCTGCGTCAAGCAAACCACAGAGTATATTCCATATCAATCCGGCTTGCATTCAGGCCATGGACATCGAGGATATCTCGCAGATAAACGAGATACTGGATCGGATCCAGGATCTGGCAATCTCATCCTCGGTTTATGACCAAATCGGATGTAAAGCCGACGATAGGGAAATTCACGTCCCACCCACCACCCACCTAGTCGCTACGGTCGAAGACTTAACCGACGTATTAGACTACACCTCTGAAGAGGCAACTGACATGGATGAGGATGGCAATGGCGCATCAGGAGCGGCGTCGCCTATGGCTGTACCCCATACAGGCAATTGGGCCGCAACGTCTACCTATGACGTCTACATGGTCAACACGCCCAAAGATCCCCCCAAGCGCCGACGCCCTCGCCGGCGACCAAAAGGCACTGGCGGGGGCAAGAAACAGACAAACAATACGGGAGCCACCGAGGACGGCTCCACTCCAGATAACGCTGACGAACAGGGCAACGACAACAACGTCACGCCGGCTCAGGTTAATGGCCCAACAGGGATGCCGGATAATGAGAATCATGAAGACCTCGAAGATGGGGAGGACAGTAACTACCTCCCTGAGTTCGAGGAGGATGTCAGCCTCGGATCCGAGGACTTTATAGTCCCCGAGGACCCATACGAACAAGAAAGATTTCAGCGGCGCCTTGTTGCAACTGCTCGGAGCATAAAGAAAAAGCAGCAGCAGCTTCACGCTGACCAGAATACGCTAAATGACAAGTGGGTAGAGATCCTCGCAGTCGAGCAGGAGCTCGAAGCACGACGTGAGGGACAAGCTAAATCTTACCCACGTCGGCGTCTACTCCCAGAATTCGATGACAAAGTCACCGAGAACGTGCCTTTTAAGCACGATCGAGCTGACCAACCTGACCGCGCTCCTCGGGGACGGGATAGGCCAGCGGGAGAGAATAGGAATCCCCCACTATACCCCGCCATGAAGGCAAGGACTCGGTCCAATATCCCGAGCCGTATGATTTGCGACAAAAGCTGGGCGCAAATCCGGTCCCGTCACGGTCCATTTACGGATCACGAGGACACGCGCCTGCTGGACAGGTAGGCTACGAGGCCTGGTTGGACAGACATGGGAGAGCTCGCGAGCAAGCTTATGCTCGGATGCCAACCGATATTCGGCACGAGGCGGCTCGTTTTTGAGGACCCGCGCACCTGATATGCTTTACAGATGAGGTCATGGAATATCAGTTCCTCGAAGGGTTTAAACCCGTAAATATCGAAGCTTACGATGGAACGGCTGACCGGGCTGTGTGGATTGAAGACTTTCTTCTCCACATTCATATGGCTCGAGGAGACGATCTCCATGCCATTAAGTACCTTCCACGGAAACTTAAGGGATTGGCGAGGCACTGGCTCAATAGCCTACCCGAGAACTCTATCAGGAGTTGGGAGCAGCTCGAAGAGGCTTTTCTGGCGAACTTCCATGGCACGTACGTCCGGCCTCCGGACGCTGATGACCTTAGCCATATTATTCAGCAGCCCGGCGAGTCCGCTACTACTATTGCTATTGTTACTGCTTTTGGGAATTGGCATCTTTCTTCATAGGGGCCTAGCCAAGGAAAGCCAATATGAGTTTACCCGGCACTAGCAGCTTTATCGGGTGGAAGAGCCAGGGGAAGCCGGGTCATAATCGATTCTTAACTAAAAAGAACTAGATAGTTGACTGCCTTGACGCCGAAGCGACTGCTGCTTTCCGGCATAGCATCCAGGACGAATGGCTAGCGCGACAGCTCAGACAGGATAAGCCGAGAAACATGGCGGCCCTTACCTCTCTGAGGACTCGCTTTTGTGCGGGCGAGGACAGCTGGTTGGCTCGTCGCACTCACGGCGGCGAGGCCAGAACCTCGGAGGTACGCGATGGCAATGGCAAGCCCAGGCGCAACAAGAACAAGCGCCGGCATAAAAATAGCGGTAGTGACGCCGAGGACTCAGCAGTCAACGTTGGGTTCAGTAATCCAAGGACCAGCTAGAAAAAGAAACCCTTTAAAGGGAACAAGGATGGTCCTGCCTTACTCGACAAGATCCTCGATAGGCCTTGCCAGATTCATGGCACTTCGGACAAACCCGCCAATCACACTAACAGGAACTGTTGGGTCATCAAGCAGGTAGGGAAGGTTGCGGTCAAAGGCCAAGGCAAGAGCCAGTCTCGTAGCGAGGACGAGGACGAACCTCGGAGGCCCAACAACGGGGGCCAAAAGCAGTTCCCTTCCAAAATAAAAGATGTGAACATGATGTACGTTACTCACATCCCAAAGAAGGAGAGGAAACGCGCACTTCGGGATGTCTACGCCTTAGAGCCTGTAGCCCCGAAGTACAATCCATGGTCGGGTTGCCCGATCACCTTCGACAAGCGCGACCATCCGACCAGCATCCGTCATGGAGGGCTAGCGGCTCTGGTCCTCGATCCCATTATCGATGGGTTTCACCTAACACGGGTCCTTATGGACGGTGGCAGCAGCCTAAACTTAGGGCTCGAGGGCTACTGCACATCGGCAGTTTATCTATTATAGTCTTCGGACAACACATTTCAGAGACATCCGTTCACTACAAAATTTTGTCTATTCAGTGACAAAAACCCTGGTGACGAACCATGAAACGTCGCCAAAAATCATTTTCTGTGACGGCCAATCGTCACCAGCTTTTTCCCTCCCGGGGTAGTCCCCTTAGGTGCGTTGGTGACGTTATGTCCTTGTTTTAGGCAACACATTTGACCGTCACTACGTATGTCCATATTCTGCAACGATTTGTGGCGTCACAGAAAATGATCGACGTGCTGGGAAAGGATAAAAAATGTTTGGTGGGCTTCAAAACAAAGTTTTGGGTTTTATCTAATGGACATTAGTGGACATGGTCGTAATGAAATCCATTATTTTTTCCGTGCATGCTATCATTTTACTAAACTATGTCACCTAAAAAAAACTAAACTATGAGATGAAATATTAATTCCCAAATAAAGCATTAACAGAAAAATATGATCACAGAGAATAGTATAGCATTAACAGTTCAGACATGGAACAAACATTTCGTACATCAACAACGGCCATTCCCAAGCAGTCCAGACATGGAACAAGTAGTTCAGACATGGCCATTTTTCAGAAACACCTATTTTCAGGAGAACGTCTGTAAAGATCACGTAGCCATGTGTCTTTGTAGCCAAAATGGCATACAGTTAATATTTCTGAAACGTGCGTGATTGACATCAGTAGAAATATATTGTCAGAAGGTAGTTTGACTCGCAAAAAAAGAGACATTCAGTAGGAAAATAAGATACAAAATCATCATATAATATTCCACACGATCCAGTTCATTACATAATATTTATATATATCATCACACACATATACGTGTGATGATAATCGTTACTACAAATATATATATATATATATATATATATATGTGTGTGTGTGTGTGTGTGATTATTATGTCTTTGCCACCCGTGGGCATTGCCACCCCTCTGGTTTCCGTCTGATCTGGCTTTGAGATCCGTGTAACATTTTTTAGGTCTGCCATTGATTACTCTTCCATTTGTCTAATTGCACTTAGACGAGTTCATAGCACTAAGTATTAACAAGGTTAAATGTTGATACATGTGTATACTCATGACTCTTTTTTGGGGAATCTTTTTTGAGTTCATAGGGAACTTCCTTTAGGAATATAAGTCTTAATCACCAACCAATTTTATTGTACTATTATAGAAAGTTAGTAAGCTATACTACTTTTTATACTATTAGGGAATCTTTTTGGTTAAGTATTCATGACCTGATATTTTGATACCCCTAGTCTAACACATACTCTACTGGAACTGTATTAGTGTGATCATTAGCATGCTTCATTAACTGAATCTCGATGAAGAAATGACGATAGCATAGTGTTTACACGGATCACGAGGCATGCATTGAACGAGGATAACATGGGGTGGCACTACCACCTAGAGGGGTGGCATAGTCCCCAGGTGTTAAAAAATCCACACTAATATATATATATATATATATAATTTAAAGATAAATTGAGTGAAATTCAATAATATCTCCTGAGGTCCCTTTCCCTTCTTCTGGCCACGGACTTCCTAGTGCACACCGGCTTCCGAGCGCGGAGGGAGTTGGCCTCCTCCTCTGCCTCGCACTCCACGACGTGCTTTGCGGCGGCTTCCCGGCGGGCATAGGCCTCTGACGAGGCGAGTGAAGATGGCGCATGCAGCCACTCCTTCTCGGTGGCATCCTCGATGCGATCCTGCCACCACCATGCCGCTTTGAGGTGGCTCCCACCGGTGGCCCTCATGGCGACGCAGCGGCAGTATTCGTCGACCTCCTTCACGCGCACGCGCGCCTCCCGCCACAGCTCCAGCTCTTTCACCTTCCAGGCGGCCTCAGCCGCCTCCTCAGCTGCCTCTCTCTCCTTGCGCCTCTTCTCGTCCTCCTTCATGACCGCCACACACCTAGCTTTTTCCTCCGGCGCCAAGGCCTTCCACTCACAGAGGTCAAACTGACTCCAAAACCACTCATATGTGGGTGGATCAGGCGCGACCAAGTCTGGTGGTGCGTAGGGGTCCTCCTCGTCATTACTTGGCACACCGTCGTCATTGCGGAGCGGCGCCTTAAGCTTCTCTTGGGTGCGTGGGCTCACCTGTGACGCCATTTGCACGATCGATCGAGAGAGAGAGAGAGGGCCGGGGGCGGCCAGGGAAGTTGGAATGCTCAGATGAGAATACTGGTGGGACGAGCGGTGCGGTACTTATAGGCAGCCGAAATCTGGATGGCCGCGAGGGGGAGAGGGAAGCGATTGTCTTGGGAGACGAGATGCACGGCGGTCGTTGGAATTCATGGCATTGTTTACATTTGTAGACGATTCCCAATAGGAAGACATGGGTGAATGCCCTAGAACCGCGTGAGATTGATAACCCGGGTGTGCTCACACCTTCCCGCCTTGATGCTTGCATGACACCAAGCGTGCACCGTGGTGTCCAGATCTGACGGCA
The DNA here is from genome assembly GCA_039707655.1 of Elymus sibiricus. NCBI lineage: Eukaryota > Viridiplantae > Streptophyta > Magnoliopsida > Poales > Poaceae > Elymus > Elymus sibiricus. The sequence continues at coordinate 312,752,843 of CM077666.1, forward strand.
GCACGAAGATGTGACTGTACATTGCTTCAATTTTCTTTTTTCTTCTATACTTTTCAAAAATAACTACAACATGCTTGTGTTAATCTTCTAAAGGCGGTCATGAATTTTTTGAAAGCCCTCACACTCTTTCTGAAAATCCTTCATGATATTTCTGAAAGTATTCACCCCATTCATGAAAAGCATTTTGACAAAGTTAACAAGGATACACGCACATATTTTTACATAAAGTACCATGCATTTGTACATCACCGCACCACTATGTCCAACGTAAATAAGTAATACAATACACACGACATCTTTGACCTACTACAATCATAGTTAGAACATATGTTCGCTCAATCTAAATGAACATACTACTAGTTGAATGTACACAACCAAGTTCTTGCAATTCACCACCTGTTGTTTCTCTTCCGGCGCTTCCAGCCGCTCGAAGATCCCTCGTCTTTGTTCTTACGGGGGCGGAGTCATTCACTCAATGGTGGTTGGAGAAGGTGACATAGCCCATCCTTAATGATTAGGATCCTACGGTACAACTCATAGCTAATGTACCCGTCTTTTGCTGCGTACTCCAGGTGCAGCAGGGAAAGCGGCTTCCACTCCCAGTACTAATGCTTGTCCCTTGGGAATGATTTCTTCATGTTCTTGTACAACGGGTCGATGATGGTCGCTGCAAGGTCACCCATGGAGTCCCTTTCTCCACCACCTTTGATGCAGAACTGCTCTTGGATGTCGACATGGTGTTCGTCTGGAATCGTTATCCATGCACGGGCAAGCATGATCTTGTCGCCCCTCATGTCCACTCTTGTGAAAGTTATCGATTTGCGTTGCTGGAATTGAGTCAACACCTGGCACCACTTGGACCTGAAGTAGTGGTACATGAGGACATGCTCGCGCATTGCGAGTTGCACGACGGTGACCCCTTGTTGTTTGTAACTGCTCGAACGGGTGTAATCGAGGTCAAGTCCAACGAACTTCTTCTTCTCCTCCTGGAGCCATTGCTCATACATGGCGATGACTCACTCCACAGTCCTAGGCTCGTTGGTGTACACCACCTCCGGCACGGTTGTGCCATGGGCAGTGATGTGGTGGGTCTCCGTTGTTAGTTCCTTGTCATCCATGGCTGTATGAAGGCGGTGGGGGGTTGTGGAGGACGAGGAACGGCCGAGGAAGAAGATGCAAATGGATGCGGTAAAAGGAATGCGATCATTAATTTCTTGTGCAAAAAAGGTAACCGACCAAAGCAGTTTCGACGTCGCCCGGCGGTTCCAGGATGCACGGGCATCAGGCGTCTGCTCGAGCAATTTTTTATATTTTTTTAGTTGAAGCAATCACATCCCCTACCATAAAACGAGCTGTCTCCTGCTTTACCTACCTCTCTCTCTCTCTCTCTCTCTCTCTCCGCCTCCAGATCCACCCCCTCCCTGCCGGTGCTACTCGCTAGCTATGGCCACAAATCATTTGGTCAGGGAGCCGCTCCCGACGGACGGCGTGCTGCTGCGTCCCATTTGCTATGATGGTAAAAGTACCCCAAGATCTCAAGCAAATCGATGAGTTCTCTTTGCGTTCTTGTGTTTAAACTGCTCCCTCAGATGCATATTACTTCTCGCTCAAATGGATGATCTACCACTAAAATACGTCGAGGTACATCCGTTGGGGCGACAAGTAGTATGGATCAATCGGATGGAGTAAAAACTTTGGGTTCTTATTCGGGTTTACGATTAGGGTTCTTATTGTGCCCCGGCTAAACACTGCATGTCATTCTATCTACGGCTCATTGATTAGCAAATCATTGATGTAATCTATGAGTATATCTTCTTCTAATTAAGTCGGTATGTTTTCTCAAGATGCTTTTGGTCTCAACTAATTCATGTTGACAATACGCCGATTGCTAGTTCATTTCCTGGATCGTAGAACATGTACATGCTGAAACCCACCAAATACCACCACTTATTTATTCAACAGTCACGCCCCCTTCAAGAAACAAGATGTCCTCTCGTCTCTCTCAATTATTCTCCTTGTAACCCACCAAATTTTCATGTGTGTTCATGATACGTCTCCAACGTATCTATAATTTTTGATTGTTCCATGCTATTATAGTATCAATCTTGGATGTTTTATATGCAATTATATGCCATTATACATCACTTTTTGGGACTAACCTATTAACCCAGTGCCCAGTGCCAGTTGCTGTTTTTTTGCTTGTTTTTGCCTTTTCAGAAAATCATTATCAAAAAGAGTCCAAACGAGAAAAAAAACTTTGGATTAATTTTTTCTGGACTAGAAGAGACCCACGAAACTTCGGGAGAAGACCAGAAGAGCCACGAGGAGGCGACAAGCCTGGAGGGCGGGCCCAGGGGGGTAGGCGCGCCCCCAGGCTTGTGGGCCCCTCGTAGCCCCTCCTGACCTAATTCCAGTGCTATAAATTCCCAAATATTCCCAATATACCAGAGAGACAGAAGAGAAAACCTTTCTGCCGCCGCAAGCCTCTGTTCTTCCGTGATCCCATCTGGAGGCCTTTTTCGGTACTCTGCCGGAGGGGGAATCGATCACGGAGGGCTTCTTCATCAACCTTGTTGCCCTTCCGATGATGTGTGAGTAGTTTACCATAGACCTACGGGTCCATAGCTAGTATCTGGATGGCTTCTTCTCTCTCTTTGATCTTTAATACCATGTTCTCCTCGATGTTCTTGGAGTTCTATCCAATGTAATCTTCTTTTGCGGTGTGTTTGTTGGGATCCGATGAATTGTGAGTTTATTATCAGATTATTCATGAGAAATATTTGAGTCTTCTCAGAACTCTTTTATACATGATTGTTATAGCTTTGTATTTCTCTCCGATCTATCGATTTGGTTTGGCCAACTAGATTGGTTTATGTTGCAATGGGAGAGGTGCTTTATGATGGGTTCAATCTTGCGGTGCTCAATCCCAGTGACAGAAAGGGACATGCCACGTATTTGTATTGTTGCCATTAAGGATAAAAAGATGGGGTTTAATCATATTGCTTGAGCTTACTTTGTCTACATCATGTCATCTTGCTTAAGGCGTTACTCTGTTTCATACTTAATACCCTAGATGCATGCTGGATAGCGGTCGATGGGTGGAGTAATAGTAGTAGTTGCAGGCAGGAGTCGGTCTACTTGTCTCGGACGTGATGCCTATATACATGATCATTGCCATGAATCCGTCATAATTATTTGCTTTTCTATCAATTGCCCAACAGTAATTTGTTTACCCACCGTATGCTTTGTGTTCGAGAGAGAAGCCTCTAGTGAAAACTATGGCCCCCGGGTCTACTTTTATCATATATTAAAATCAAAAATACTTTGCTGCAATTTATTTACTTTTATTTTATTTTATCTATCTATCACTATCAGAATTAATCCTTGCAAATAACCGCTATGAGGATTGACAACCCTCTTATTTGCGTTGGGTGCAAGTGTTTGCTTTTGTGTGTGCAGGTGCGTTTAACGGGATTTTGCTTGGTTGTCCTACTGGATTGATAACCTTGGTTCTTAACTGAGGGAAATACTTATCTCTACTATACTGCATCATCCTCTCCTCTTCGGGGAAATACCAAGGCAGTCTACAAGTAGCAGTTCACATTACCAAATCTAGTCAGTTTCCCATATGAATGTTGTTGCTGTGTTTACAAGATATGAAATTGAGGGTTCTTAATCGGGTTAAGATTGCTGGTGAATCCAGCTAGGGTTCTTATTGGTACCTCATTACCTTGATCTAAGAGTAATTAAGCACGTGTTTACTCATTTTGGCATCAATATTTGAAATTATCGTCGCCTCGTTTTGGCAATTAAGATGATAGATTACCCATCTTTGTCAGATCTACGAGCACGTGGTCCTTCACTTAGATGTACACACCATGAAGAACTGAATGAATGTGGCAATGATAGTGAACAAAAAGACGCGCATCCGGTCAGTAGTAAAGATGTACAGGTCAGTGCTATAGGAAATTCTTCATCTATGGTTAGAATATGCCTACTTTCTATGTCATGTGTCACGGGATGTAAATTGTGCACTACAATCTAATGTCTTTAAGTACATTATGGCAGCAATATTATCGTCATCAACTGGACTCGGTGACTAAGGGTCTACATGTGCTGCTTCAACAGTTCAAACAGCTCATGTCTCTGAATGCATATGTGTTAACCAGCTCAAGCAAATCAAAGAGAAAGCAGGTTCACCTGGTGAGTAGGCCAACTCTTTTGTGTAAACACTTCCTTACTTTTGACCTTTGTTCACCCATGTAACTGTATATTGCGGCAGATGCATCTATAGCTTCTGGAATTGTCCCATATGATGTAACCTGCATGTTTTTTTCTGTAGGGAAAGTTAGGATGCTCAAATGATGGCCTTACTGCTGGTCATTTGCTCGAGAAACAACAATCTGAACCAGTCATCAGTCCACTGGCAGTGCAGCAGGAAGAACCAGTAGCACTCGAGCACGGCATGACAAACCAGCATGACGAACTAGATGCTATGAAGAAGGCCCTGGCATGGTAGCAGCTAGAACTTCAAGCTGTCAAGAAGGCCCTGGCAGAGTAGCAACAAGAACGTGAAGCTGTGAAGGGTCTCCTGCTATATGCGCAACGTCAACTTGAATCTGTCAACAATACCATTCTAGAGTAGCAAAAAGTACTTGAAAATGTCAAGAATGCCCTGCCAGAGCAACAAGATGACATTGAGGACCTGAAATTGGGGGTGTTTAACCAGTACAACCGTATTCGATCTATCAACAATGGCCTCCAAGAGCAGCAGGAAAAACTTGCAGTTGTCAAGAATGTGAACGAAGAGAAAACTACGTCTATCGAAAAGAGACTTGATGAACTTGATGCCCTGGTTAGGTACATCGTCAGGGTTGCGGTGCCAGGATGCCGTGATACTTAGTCATGTGTCTAATTTTATACTGCGGTTTTTTACCATGGCTGGTTATTGTAATGTCTAAGAGAGCGTGTTTGACAATTGTCAAGTTTGCGTTTTAATAAAAGCAGCGACATCTCAATTTGCATTGAAATTCAAATTTTACACAAATTCATATCAAAATTTTCAAATATGCCCGCCAATTTTTGCAATATAAAACAAATTGACCGCGCGTACAAACTGTGACGGTTATGGACGCCGTCACCGGCGTATGGTCCCACATGTAAGAAACCACGTCACCCACGTATGGACCCGCCCGCCAGCATCCACGTCAGCACAACAATGGGCCCACATGTCAGAACCGTTGACTGGTCAGATGACACATCGTCACCGAAAAAACGATGCCTGGTCCCACATGTAAGCAGCCACGTCAGCATCTTCTGGGCCCATATGTCAGCAACATTGACCGGTCAAAACTGATGCCGATTTATTACTGACAGGACCGTTGGCGATAAAGCCCATGCCGAACGCACATGGAAGAAGCCACCTCGGCAACGGCTGGCCCCACCTGTCTGAAACTTTGACCGGTCAACCCCCCCGGACTGATCACCGATGACGGGATTATCGTTGCCAAAAAGATATTAGGCGACAGATTGGGCCATCATAGGTGACATTTTGGGCCATCGCCGAACACGACCACTGGTGACATTTTTTGGTCCGTCACCTAATATGCGAACTTGCGTGACGAAAAAAGTGGTACCGCCAAAAATTTATTTTCTATGACGACGCTTCGGTGACAGTGGGCGCGACCACCAGAAAACGTCGCCAGTGCATTTTCCATGACAAAAACGGGTTATACATGACACAAGTGAAGCGTCGCAAAATAGAGCAAAGTTTGTAGTGGTTAAGGGCTACTGGGTAGGATGAGTGTCAAACTAAAATGCCCATAAAAATGGTAAACAGGTCTTATAGAATGTACCTTAAAACCTTTAAAAAGGCCTTTGAAGGCCTCTCGGATTCCGGTCTCTGCGGACCGGAAGCTGCTCAGTGCTGTGCCAAGAAGGACACGATGCTCTTCGATAATGGAGGAGCTTGTCAAAGACACCTCCATCTCCTCGGGCCACCCCACGAAGACCTGCCATTGGGCAGGAGGGGTTAGCAGGGTCACCTCAGCTCCACCCCCCATAGAGGTGGGGACGGAGGTCGCCGACCGCTGTGATGGTTCTGGGGCAGCCGGGGCCGAGGACTCGGGTCGTCCGAGCCCATTTCCTTCTTTGACCAAGGGGATTCCCTCCCTTTGGTCCTCGACAATCAAGGTATGAGCCTCGTCCGTAGTGGCACCAACACTACAAAAAAAGACACATCCGTGACATTATGGCCCGAACGAAAACTTTTTCTGTCATGGTTGTGACACTTCTATGACAATAATTGTGACAAAAACACGTATCATCATAGATGTGGTGGGCTCCTACTTCTATGACAAAAAATTATGGCAGAAAATGGGCTTTTTGTCCTGGGCGGGCCGAAGACGCACCCGCATGACATTCTTTGGGCCGTCCATGACATAAGAAATCATGGTAGAAGTGAGGGCGAGGAAATTTTCGGGGAGTTCCCGGTTACGGTGGGTTGTCGGGCCGAGCGATGCAGTGTGGTTTGCGCATTTCTCTCTCGTACGCGCGCGTGTGTGCGAGGCACTCGCTAACTGAACCCAAGCGAGGCGTACGTTCGCTTACTAAACCCGAGCGATCGATCTCCCTCGCACTACGTACTGAACACGAGCGATCGATCCCTCGCACTACGTACGGAACCCGATCGATCCCTTCGCTGCTAACTGAAGCTGATCGATCCCTTCGCCTGCCAACTGAACCCGAGCGATTCCTTCGCTGCTAACTGAACCCAACAGATTCCTTTGCTGCTAACTGAACCCGAGCGATCGATCGCTGCTGCTGCTTACTGAAGCCGATCGATCGATGCGTTGCATTGAGCCCCCGTGCGAGATGTAGCCGGTTGGGTTTGCCTCTCGATGAACAGTGCCCGTTGCTGCCGCGCGCACGATACACGTAGACACGAGTCAAGATGCATCGATCGAGCCGGGTGGTTGGCTGTGGATGAACAGTTCTTGTTACTGCCGCCCGCTCGTACGCCCCACCCCAGCCGGTGGGGGTTGGATGAACAGGACCCCGGTCGTGTAGGCGGTTGGCGCTGGATGAACAGGACCGCGAGAAGGCCGTGCTGCGGTACGCCATACCCCAGCCGGTTGCGGGTGGATGAACAGGACCCCGTGGAGGCTAGATGAATAGTAGTCGGTGGAGGTTGGATGAACAGGACCCCGTGGAGGCTGGATGAACAGTAGCCGGTGGAGGCTGGCGGAAGTCGACGGTGGATGAACAGTAGACTGTGGAGTCCCGTTTTGCGGTATGCCACACCCCTCCCAATGAACAGGACTCCGTTTCAACCGTAGGCAGTTGGGTAGAAGTCTGTTTCCTCCGTTTTGCGGTACGCCAGACCCCTCTCGATCAACAGGACCCGTTTCGACCATAGGCGGTGGGAGAGAAGTCCATTTCCTCTGTTTTGCAGTACGCCAGACCCCGAGCCGATGAACAGGACCCCGTTTCGATCGTAGGTGGTCGAACAGAAGGCCGTTTCCTCTGTTTTGAGGTACGCCAGACCCCGAGTCGATGAACAGGACCCGGTTTCGGCTGTTCCGTCCAAACAGGTTGGCTCCCGATGAACAGGATGTGTTCCGACCCAGTCCCTTGGCTCCCGATGAACACGACACTGTTTCCTCCGTTCCGACCCAGCCAGTTGGCTGCCGATGAACAGGAGGCCGTTGCTGCCATCCGTTGCCTCTCTCCATGTACACGAGCCCTGGTCGTATGTCTGCGCGAGTACGCGTTCGAGACCCCGCCCGTATATGTACGTACGTGGCCGTATTTTTTGCCGTGTGGCTCTACGTACGTATACATGATTTAGATGGGGCTGCCTGAATTGCTACGTCGGGGGCTCTACTACAACACGTGCTACTCCTTACACGGCCACAGTTCATCGTGGCAGAGAGACCGATCGACCAATATGTACGTACACGCTTGCGACCGGACAGATACGATACGTACGCTTCAACCTGGTGGGTCCCAGCTGTCTGGGGGAATAAGGAGGCACTTCCTTGCGTGCGAAGATATAGCTGGTGGCTCCCAGCTGTCATGGGGAGGAATCATTTTTTTTCGCGTAATAAGGAGGCATTTCCTTGCGTGCGAAGATGTAGCTGGTGGGTCCCAGCTATCAGGGGGAGTAAACTTTTTTCCAGCGTAATAAGGAGGCACTTTCCTTGTGTGCGACCATGGACCTCGTGGGTCCCAGCTGTCAGCCTCTCCACGTACAGTCCTCTTCCGATGACTCTCGTCTGTTGACCACGCCGCACCGAGCGCACGAAGGCGGTGGACGATGGCGAGGCCCCGGACGGGAACGACCAGGAGATGGGGAAGATGCGGCAGTGGAGTCGCAGACAGAGAGGAGTACGACGTATGAGGGTTGACTGGTTCGGTGCGACCTGGGGCTGCAGTCGACGAAGAATAACAGGAGGGGTGGACGGGTGGAGGGATGGCCTGGCCGGCGGTGGGGTAGCGCTTCGCAGTGAGGCGTGCGAAGCAGCGCCGCTGGCCGCTGGTGGTGGGAACAGGAGGTCCCGCCGGCGCTGGAGGAAGAAGACGAGAGATTAAAGATGCATGCCGGCCGTTGGATGTACATCCAATGACTACAGATGTCAGAATCATTTGTTGACTAAGTTGAGAACGCCTTCCGTAGGCTTCGACCTATTGGCCCACAAGTCAGCCTCCTTACGTGCGAAGATATAGCTGGTGGGTCTTAGCTGTCAGGAGGAGGAATAAAAGTGTTTTTGCCCGTAATAAGGAGGCACTTCCTTGCGTGCGAAGATGTAGCTGCTGGGTCAGCTGTCAGGGGGATGAAACATTTTTTCCGCGTAATAAGGAGGCACTTCCTTGCGTGCGAAAATGTAGCTGGTGGGTCCCAGCAGTCAGGGGGAGGAATATTTTTTTTCACGTAATAAGGAGGCAGTTGCATGCGTGCGTCCAAGGACCTGGTGCGTCCCCACTATCTGCCTCTCCACGTACAGTCCTCTTCCGATGACTCTCATTTGTTGACCACGTTGACCACGCCGCGCCGAGCGCACCAAGGCGGTGGACGATGGCGAGGCCCCGGACGGGAACGACCAGGAGATGGGGAAGACGCGGTAGTGGAGTCGCAGACGGAGAGGACTACGAGGTTTAACTGGTTCTGGTGCGGCGTGGGGCTGCAGTCGGCGGAGAATAACAGGAGGTGTGGAGGGTTGGAGGGATGGGCTGGCCGGCGGTGGGGTAGCGCTTCGCAGCGAGGCGTGCTAAGCAGAACCGCTAGCCGCCGGAGGCGGGAGCAGGTGGTCTCGGCGGCCCTGGATGAAGAAGACGAGAGATTGAAGATGCATGCCGGCCATTGGATGTAAATCCAATGGCTATGGATGTCAGAATGATTTGTTGACCAAGTTGACAACGCCTTGCGTAGGCTTCGACCAATTGGCCCACATGTCAGCCTGCAAAAATGTGGCACATATTCAACCCATGTTTTTTAGAATTTACAGTCCATTTGCTGGGATGGGTGAACAAATAATGTAGCATCTATGCGGTCCATTTAATTTTTTTCTACGAAATCACAGCCCATTTGCACTTTCTCGAAATACACGAATTTGCTGGGCTTGTTGTAAATATAATGTTGGGTCGGACGGAGCAATGTTATCAAAAAATAAACCGGGGTTGGGCATTTTATTATATATAAACTTAGATAAATAGTGTGTTATTGCTCAAAAAAATGAGCGCGTTATTTTACATTGGTCATTAAATCTGAGCAAGCTTTTGTACGCAATCACCAGGATTTTCGTTGTAAAAAAACCCAGGATTTTCCTTGTGAACTTCTGTTAAACATTTATTTTTTATAAGTTAATAAGACGTGGGATTTTTTTAATATATATATATATGTATCTATTAAATATATGATAATAATAATAATATATAATAACATAAAATAATTTAAATATATATAATATAGTTAGAAGGAAAAACATAAGTTGGACCTGGCGTTCTTGTTCTTATATATAGAAAAATAGAAAAGAGTTCTGCGTTTTCTTCAAAAAAACATAAGTTGGGCTGCGGATGTTTAAGACAAAATAAAACCTAGGCTGGGAGGCCCATGGGCTAGTAGATACATGCTGGAGCTCAAAACAATAAGTTTGAAACACTGTGTCGGCATCTCGTGGGCTGCGCCCTGCGCATATTAAAAAACAAAACCTAGGCTGGGTAGGCCACAACCCAGCTGATACTTGTTCGCCCTCTGAAAAAATTATACCTGCTAGCTCCCCGATGACAGTATTCGTTGTAAATTTATCTCGTTTATTGACTACGTTGACAAACCCGTGGGCCCCAACGTCAGTATACCATTAGGAGAAACGAATATCCATTTCTGAGAGAAAGCTTTTTTTTCCAATGAGGCAGTTGCTTGCGTAGGGCCATGGACCTTGTGGGTCCCGACTGTCAGCCTCTCCACGTACAGGATGGGAACAAACCGGAGCCGGGGAAGACGGGGTAGTGTAGTAGTAGGTTGCGCGCTTTCTTTCTGTCGAGTACGCCGTAGTAGCCCAGTAGCTACACCCCCTTCCCCGCACCTGCTTGGCCCGGATTCGATTACCCCTGGTGCAGTTGCAATATTCCCAAATTTTTTTGCCTCTGCTATTACTGACATGTGAGTCTCCCCTTGTCATCCACACACAACAACTCCAACACTAGCCGGAATTTCGTCCCTAGTTTTCTCTGTTTTTCGCACTCTCAACATTGTCTGGGCATTTTGAAAATAGCATATCTTTTTGACTGTGCATCATATGAAGATGTGTTATACATGAATGTTGATCAGCATGATGTTAGCTTGCTGTTAGTTCCATTTTTGACCATGAATAAAATTTGGAACATGCTGTTATCCCTGTTTGAAAAGGGCATGTTGATATAAATGCTCTGCCTCTCAAACTTGCAGTTTCTTATCTGAAACTGAAACTTGCAGTTTCTTCTCTGAAAATCACATGGTCTGCACTTTTATATGAAACTACATTTTTGAAAGTACTAAAAATAGATCTCTGGAATTCAGAAAATACTTCATATGCTGCAAAGATCTGAAATTCAAAAGACATTCATATCTGAAAGTACCCAAAATACACAACACAAAACACAATTCACAACCTGCAAATACTGATAACCCTAAGCTCCTCCTATGATTATTCGTCGGGGCACTCCCCTCCTATTCCTCGGTGGCAGACCACCACCCCGTGAGATGAGGTGAACGACGAGCGAGCCTTGGAAAACAGCGGGGAAGCATCATCGCGCCAACTGCTTTCCTTCTCTTGCGGTTGGGTACGGTCGACGAAGACTCCACCGGCTCTCTCTTGACACGGCACCCTCACAAATGGCACCGTGTGGATGCTCGATCCTTGATCCTCTGGATGCTCGATCTTGGATTGATACTCCCACCACCTCCGCCTCACGACCGGATTCGGCGAATCTGTCTGCTCCATGGCCCAGAGGAGCCCGCGCAACTCCATCCGAGCGGATCACCGCCTTTTCGCTCTTTTTCAGATATTTGGCCATCGCCATCACCGTCGCCGCTAATTGCCACTGGTTGTGAAACCAAGATTGTATCTCCACCATCCTGGCTAGCTTCACAGGGTCGCCGTCTGCGATCGTCACGTATCGGTTGTACTCCTCCATCGATCTACTTCTCCACAGCACCTTCACTCGCCGGCGGTGGTTTTGGAATGGAAGAGGAGCGGCGGCGGTTTTGGAATGGAAGATGAGACGAGCGGCGGTGGTCTAGGAATGCAAGAGGAGCGGCAGGCGGTGGTTTTGGATTGGACGAGAACGGCGGCGCGCTGTGAGTGGATCCATCCTAATAACTAATTTACCCCTCACTTACGAAGCGACCCCACATAAACTTGATTACTGACCCCACGTTACCTAGTACTACCCTTATCTACTATTAGATCTAGACCAACGGAAGGCTTACAAAAATGCCTACCACCCTAAAACTTTCTTTTTAGTTTGCATATATAATTTGGTCAAAGTCAAACTTTGTAATGTTGGACTAACTTGATAGGAAAAAATACCAACATTCACAATATGAAATCAATATTATTAGATGCATCACGAACTTAACTTTCATATACCATATAACTTTGGTATTGTAGATGTTGATTTTTTAATATAAATTTGGTCAAAGTGAAAAGAAACGGGGGGAGTATTGAAGAGCTTGATAGGGTTGTTGTCGCCTGCATCATCATGCCATGTTTCACAGCTTCCAAGATTCACAACCAACTCATAATATTCCCATAATAAGTACAACAAAGATGCCTATGCATCTCAATGATTCACAGATCAGAGCCAATATTAACTTTAAAACTAAAACAAAGTTGTGAGAATGTGTACAGGTAAAGAAAAATCGATTGATGCTTCTCTGAGAAAAGAGTAATCCCTGGAAAAGTGCTAATATATCCAGCAAACCATAAACCTAATTCATGTAAGCTATTTGATTCAAGGATTTGCTGCAATACTGAAACCAGTCCAGTTTATGGGCACACATGTCAAACACTGGCAGATTAACATGTTCTGCATAAGCGGGTCGCCAAGAACTTGTGGAACCATCTGAACATCTGTGCCGTTCGAAGCCACGTTATTTTAGATGGTGGCACTCACACTGCATATGCGGGTTCCATCCGAACATTTGTGCAGTTCCACTAAAATGGAGCTGAATAACCCTGTTTGCACAGATAATGAAAAAGCATGATTAATAAGTGGACTCAACGGTAGGCCTAAGAAGGCACATCGACTCAATTCTCCCGGATACACCTTCTACAAGTGATGAACCAGGAAGGGCCTTGCGTCATTCCAATCACTTTTTTGTGCAGGTCAACTAAATTTAAGCATCCCTGTTTGCAAAAATAATTAAATGTGTCATTACTTCAAGAATGGGACTATTTAATGAAATGTATACTAACAAAGAGAAGCACTTTCATTATCTACATTGGAAATGAAATGATAGCGAAGACAGTAGCTCTATTTTAACTATATTATTACTTCATTTTATCAGTGGCACTAGCGGTGCCAAACATTGCCTCAAATTATTAGTGGCATTAGATTAAGGTGCGAAATAATAACATTATTGCTTTCTCATGGCAGTGCCAAAACATTAGGACAAGATCACTAGCTGCATGTAGAGTCAACATGCAGGATCATTCTGGCAAAGGGTAGTACCAAAAAGGAACATACCTCATCATGGGAACCATATCTGCAGTCAACGCCATAGTAGATGGGTTGACACCAGTCACCAACATGGAAGATTATATTCATGCGACCTTTTTGTGCAGTTCACCTAAAATGAAGCAATGTTTGCATCATGCAGTTAGCAAGAAGTACTTGGTCCCATGAGCTGGCAGCTTCTTCAATAGTTGCACTAAAAATGAGCAACATCAAGGTTGGTCGTCAAGCTCGTGGAATGTGCAACTATAATTTGGATATGCTTTTGTGTAGTTCATCTAAAATCAAGCGTCCATGTTCGTTACACAAATATGTGCAAAGTGACATTGTGGTGACGGTGACGGCTAATCTTGCAAAGGCTAATTAATTGTTGGAAGAGATTAACCGCAGAGTTCCACGAGAAGGTTAGGAACTCCAATCACCCTTTGTGCGGTTCCACTAAAATCAAGAGACGTTGCCCGTGTGACATTTTAGTAGAACTGCAGAAGACACTCTTTCCAAAAAAGAAGTGTTTTGTGCAATTCGCCAGAAGGTCGCAATAGCAACGAGGTGAAATGTATATCTCTGTTTGCACAAATAGGTAGAAAGGCGGGTGAATAACAAGTGATGAAACATATGTCAAATGAAAAGAAGCATCGTCCTTATCTTAATGGCAATCATAGAAGTACAGTAGCAATTTCTAAAGCTGCAGCATTCCTTCGTATTACCAGCGGCATTAAGATTAACAATGACAACTGTTAAATTTGACATTACTTTAATGGTGCCATTGCTTGATTTTACCAGCTACATTAGCTTAACAGGTGCTAAAGAGTTGGTATAAGGGCATGTTACAGTAGGCTGACCAAGACAGTTGCATTTCTAACAAAAAGAAGCAACTTACTTATCTTAACGGGAAATATAGAAGGACATTAAAACCGTTCCATTGCTTCATATTACTGGGGGCATTACATTAAAAACAACATTGGTTAAACATGTCCTTACTTTAACAGCGAGATTGCTGCATTTTACCAGCGGCATTAGATTAACAAAAGCTAAAAATTGCCATAAGGGCATCGGACAGTGGGCGCACCAGCACCATGTACCTCCACCGATGCATAAAGTGGTGATGCAAACAAACATCCAAACAAGATATCTGGGTTGGTCCCATTTTTGTACACTATAGCCACCTTTTACTATGTGAGGGCAACAAATCTAGTGCTGGAAATAATCTGTTGACTTGTCCACCAGTCCCCACTTTCTTTCCTTTTTGAACTAGTAGATCGGTTCTATATCCAGTTTGTACTGTGTTTTCCCTTTATTTCCCTTTTCAACCAAGAGACCGGTTGGGTAGCCAGTCTCTACTACCCCCACCCCCCAGTCTCCTTCTTCGGAGATGGTGAGGTGGGTTTGTCCTTCAGCTTCAGTAAGTACTCCAGATTACGATTGATCCTTCGAAGGGCATGATTGTGCTCTTCTAACACAATAATTTCACGAGTAAGTGAAGTATTTTGGGCACAAATTGCTTCAACACCCTTTAATGCATTAATTTCAGACAAAGAGAGGTTGTGATGAAGAGTTTGTAATATGTCTCCCTTTTCTGTAGGTTCCTTCTTGTGCATGGTTTGATCTTCTTCACCTTGAATCCGGTCCTCCACGACCTTTCCGGGTTCCTACTCCATAGCTGTGTCCTCCTCTCCGGACGACCACTCATAATATGCTTCGCTGAAAGGACGTTTGCCGGGTGAAGGTTGAAAAATCTGGTGCTTGGTGCGGAGTCTTCGGGGAGCCATGGCGACCTCGATCTGTCAGAAAAATAGCCAGAAACAAGGACAGAGGAGAAATTCGCGATGCGGTGGTCAAAACATACGGGAGTATATATAAAGAATTTTTATCTTGCAAAACAAGCATACGGGAAGAAAACGGAGTCGGGAAGGCACATGTGGGGCCCACAAGGCAGCACGGCGCGCCCTAGGGGGGGTCGCGCCCTTCTGCCTTGTGGGCGACACATGGGTCCCCTCGGCTGTTTCTTATTTTTGTAATTTTTCTAATATTCCAAGACAGACAGAAATAATTTTTATGGAATTTTTGGAATCGGTTTACTTACCGTATCACATACCTACCCCTTTTCAGGGTTCTGGAGCGTTCCGGAAGGAATCTTTGATGTGCTCTTTCGGTGTAATTGTTTCAATAATATTAGTTTCAACATTAATGGGAGTACCTGAAATATAGTTCTTAATTCTTTGCCCATTCACCACTCTCGGATTATTGCCTTCGGAGGTGTTTATTTTGATGGCTCCGGAGCGATAAACTTCTTCGATGATATACGGTCCTTCCCATTTAGAGAGAAGTTTTCCTGCAAAGAATCTCAAACGAGAATTGTATAATAGAACACGATCACCTACTTTGAATTCCCGTTTTTGAATTCTTTTGTCATGCCACCTTTTAACTTTTTCTTTAAACAACTTAGCATTATCATAGGCTTGGGTTCTCCATTCATCTAAGGAGTTAATATCAAATAACCTCTTCTCACCGGCAAGTTTAAAATCATAATTAAGTTCTTTAATTGCCCAATAAGCTTTATGTTCTAATTCAAGAGGTAAATGACATGCTTTTTCATAGACCATTTTATACGGAGACATACCCATAGGATTTTTATATGCAGTTCTGTAAGCCCATAATGCATCATCAAGTTTCTTAGACCAATTCTTTCTAGATCTATTAACGGTCATTTGCAAAATCAATTTTATTTCCCTATTAGTTAATTCAACTTCACCACTAGACTGAGGATGGTAAGGAGATGCAATTCTATGGTTAACATCATATTTAACAAGCAACTTACGGAAAGCACCATGAATAAAATGTGAACCACCATCAATCATTAAACATCTAGGGACTCCAAACCTCGGGAAAATGACTTCTTTAAGCATTTTAATAGAAGTCTTGTGATCAGCACTACTAGTTGGAATAGCTTCTACCCACTTAGTAACGTAGTCAACAGCAACTAAAATATGAGTATACCCATTGGATTTAGGAAAAGGTCCCATATAATCAAAACCCCAAACATCAAATGGTTCAATAACAAGTGAATAATTCATAGGCATTTCCTGACGTCTACCAACATTACCAATTCTTTGACATTCATCACAAGAAAGGACAAACTTACGTGCATCCTTGAAAAGAGTAGGCCAATAAAAACCAGATTGTAATACCTTGTGTGCAGTTCGGTCTCCCGCATGATGTCCTCCATATGCCTCGGAGTGACACTTACGTAGGATTTGTTCCTGTTCATGCTCAGGTACACAACATCTAATAATACAATCTACTCCTTCTTTATATAGATGTGGGTCATCTCAAAAGTAATGTCTTAAATCAAAGAAAAACTTTTTCTTTTGTTGGTATGTAAAGCTAGGTGGTATGTTTTTAGCTACAATGTAATTAGCATAGTCGGCATACCAAGGAGTATTACGAGAAGCATTTATCACAGCTAATTGTTCATCAGGAAAATCATCATTAATAGGAAGTGGGTCATCAAGAACATTTTCCATTCTAGACAAATTATCTGCTACGGGATTCTCAGCTCCCTTTCTATCAACAATATGCAAATCAAATTCTTGTAGCAGAAGAACCCATCTAATAAGTCTAGCTTAGCATCTTTCTTTTCCATAAGGTATTTAATAGCAGCATGATCAGTGTGAACAGTAACCATGGAATCAACAATGTAAGATCTAAATTTATCACATGCAAACACAACTGCTAAAAATTCTTTCTCAGTACTAGCATAATTTCTTTGAGCGCTGTCTAGAGTCTTACTAGCATAATGGATAACATTTAATTTCTTATCAACTCTTTGTCCTAGAACAGCACCAATAGCATAATCACTAGCATCACACATAATTTCAAAAGGTAGGTTCCAATCAGGTGGTTGAACAATAGGTGCAGAGATTAAGGCTTTCTTAAGTATTCCAAAGGCTTCTACATAATCATCATAAAAAACAAACGGAACATCTTTTTGTAAGAGATTGGTAAGAGGTCTAGAAATTTTAGAGAAGTCTTTTATAAACCTTCTATAGAAACCAGCATGACCAAGGAAACTTCTTATACCTTTGATATCTTTAGGACATGGCATTTTCTCAATAGCGCCAACCTTAGCTTTATCAACTTCAATACCTCTTTCAGAAATTTTATGCCCAAGGACTATACCTTCATTAACCATAAAGTGGCACTTCTCCCAATTCAAGACAAGATTAGTTTCTTCACATCTCTGCAAAACTAGATCAAGATTGCTTAAGCAATCATCAAAAGAAGTTCCGTAAACGGAGAAATCGTCCATGAAAACCTCAACAATCTTTTCACAAAAGTCAGAGAATATAGCAGTCATACATCTTTGAAAGGTAGCAGGTGCATTACATAAACGAAACGGCATACGACGATAAGCATAAGTTCCAAAAGGAAAAGTAAAGGTGGTTTTCTCTTGATCTTCAGGTGATACAGGTATTTGAGAGAAACCAGAATAACCATCTAGGAAACAAAAGTGTGTATGCTTAGACAATCTTTCTAACATTTGATCAATAAAAGGCAAGGGGTAATGATCTTTTCTAGTGGCTTTATTTAATTTCCTAAAATCAATTGCCATCCTATAACCAATTACAATTCTTTGTGGATGAGTTCATTTTTATCATTAGGAACAACGGTAATACCTCCCTTTTTAGGAACACATTGAAAAAGACTTACCCATCTACTATCAGCTATGGGATAAATTATACCTGCTTCCAGAAGCTTTAATATTTCAGTTCTTACCACATCCTTCATTCTAGGATCCAGCCTTCTTTGATGATAAACAACGGGTTTAGCATCTGGCTCCATGTGAATTTTGTGCTGACATAAAGTGGGACTAAAGCCCTTAAGATCATCAAGAGTATATCCAATAGTGCATGGTGCTTCCTCAGAGTTTTAAGTAATCTCTTTTCTTCATGCTCTGAAAGGTTAGCACTAATAATAACAGGATATATCTTCTTTTCATCAAGATAAGCATATTTAAGAGTATCAGGTAATTGCTTCAATTCAAACACAGGATCACCCTTGGGTGGAGGTGGAGCTCCCAAGGTTTCAACAGGCAGATTATGTTTAAGGATAGGTGCTTGTTTAAAGAATAATTCATTTATTTCATTTCTTTCACTCATATGCATGTCATTCTCATGCTCAAGCAAATATTGTTCTAGCGGATCAGTAGGAGGCACATCAATAGAGGCAAGGCCAATAATTTCATCTTTACTAGGCAATTCATTATCATGAGGTTGTCTACGAAACTTAGAGAAATTAAACTCATGAGACATCTCACCAAAATTAACACTGACAATTTCTTTAGTGCAATCAATCTTAGCATTAACCGTATTCAAGAAGGGTCTACCAAATATAATGGGACAAAAATCATCTTGTGGTGATCCAAGAACGAGAAAATTAGTAGGGTATTTGATCTTACCACACAAGACTTCAACATCTCTAACAATCCCAAGCGGTGAAATAGTGTCTCTATTTGCAAGCTTAATAGTAACATCAATATCTTCAATCTCAACGGGTGCAATATCATTCATGACTTCTTGATAGAGAGTAAACGGAATAGCACTCACACTAGCACCAATATCACATAAACCATGATAGCAATGATCTCCAATTTTAACAAAAATAACAGGCATGCCAACTACAGGTTTATTTTTATCTTTAGGGTCTGGCTTAGCAATTCTAGTTGCTTCATCATAGAAATATATGACATGTCCATCAATGTTATCAACCAAAAGATCTTTAACCATTGCAACACTAGGTTCAACTTTAATTTGCTCAGAAGGTCTAGGTGCTCTAATTTTACTCTTATTGGCTACAGTTGAAGCTTTAGCATGTTCCTTAATCCTAACAGGGAAAGGAGGTTTCTCAATATAAGCAGTAGGCACAACTGGATCAACATGGTAAACAATTGTTTCTTCTTTAACACTAACAGGTTCTTCTTTCAATTCAATAGGTGGATGATATTTAAACCATTTCTCCTTAGGGAGATCAACATGAGCAACAAAAGATTCACAAAAGGTAGCTACTATCTCAGAGTCAAGTCCATATTTAGTACTAAACTTACGAAAAGCATCAGTTTCCATAAAAGATTTAACACAATCAAACTCAAGATTTATACCTGACTCATTACCTTTGTCGATTTCCCAATCTTCATAATTGTGTTTAATTCTTTCAAGGAGGTCCCATCTGGATTCAATAGTTCTCTTCATAAAGGAACCAACAGAAGAAGTATCGAGCATGGATTGATCATTATGAGAAAGCCGAGCATAAAAGTTTTGAAGGATTATTTCTCTTGAGAGATCATGATTGGGGCATGTATGCAACATATACTTAGGCCTCCCCCAAGCTTGAGCGATACTTTCTCCTTCACGAGGCCAAAAATTATATATATAATTCCGATCACGATGAACCAAATGCATAGGATAAAATTTCTGATGGAATTCCGTTTCAACCGGTTCCAGTCCCATGTATCACTATCATCACATAGCCTATACCATGTCAATGCCTTTCCCTCCAAAGATAAAGGGAATACTTTCTTCTTAACTCCATCTCCAGATAAACCTGCAAGCTTAAACAATCCACAAATTTCATCCACATAGATCAAGTGCATATCAGGATGTACCGTTCCATCTCCTGCATAAGGATTATCTAGCAATTTCTCTATCATACCCGAAGGAATTTCATAATAAATATTTTCAGTAGGTTCAATAGGTGGAGGAGAAACTCTAATTGCTTCCGGTCGAGGTGAAGATACCCCTAACAAGCCCCTCAAAGGATTACTTTCCATAGTGACAAGTGACAATAAATTTCAGCACGTAATATAAATGTTTCCTTACCAAATTACACTCACCAAAGGCGCTTCACTCCCCGGCAATGGCACCAGAAAAGAGTCTTGATGACCCACAAGTAAAGGGGATCAATCATAGTCCTTTCGATAAGTAAGTGTGTCGAACCCAACGAGGAGCAGAAGGAAATTACAAGCGGTTTTCAGCAAGGTATTCTCTGCAAGTACTGAAAGTAGCGGTAACAGATAGTTTTGATAGCAAAATAATTCGTAACAAGTAACAAGTAACAACGGTAACAAAGGGTGCAGCAAGGTGGCCCAATTCTTTTTATAGCAAAGGACAAGCCGGAATGAACTCGTATAATAAGCAAAGCGTTCTCGAGGACACATGGGAATTTCATCTAGTCACTTTCATCATATTTGTTTGATTCGCGTTCGCTACTTTGATAATTTGATATGTGGGTGGACCGGTGCTTGGGTGCTGTTCTTACTTGAACAAGCCTCCCACTTATGATTACCCCCTCTCGCAAGCATCCGCAACTACGAAAGAACAATTAAGATAACTCTAATCATAGCATGAAACGTATGGATCCAAATCAGCCCCATACGGAATAGCGCATAAACTAGGGTTTAAGCTTCTGTCACTCTAGCAACCCATCATCTAATTACTACTCCACAATGCCTTCCCTTAGGCCCAAAGATGGTGAAGTGTCATGTAGTCGACGTTCACACGACACCACTAAAGGAAGCAACAACGTACAT
The DNA here is from genome assembly GCA_039707655.1 of Elymus sibiricus. Taxonomy (NCBI): domain Eukaryota; kingdom Viridiplantae; phylum Streptophyta; class Magnoliopsida; order Poales; family Poaceae; genus Elymus; species Elymus sibiricus. Next base: position 312,773,643 of record CM077666.1, read on the forward strand.
ATCATAAAAATATCAAACGAATACCAAATTCACATGATTACTTATGACAAGACTTCTTCCATGTCCCCAAGAACAAAAGTAACTACTCACAAATCATGTTCATGTTCAAGATCAGAGGGGTATGGAATAGCATTAAGGATCGGAACATTTAATCTTCCACCAAATAAACCAAATAGCATCAACTACAAGATGTAATCAAGACTACTAGCAACCCACAGGTACCAATCTGAGGTTTTGAGACAAAGATTGAATACAAGAGATGAACTAGGGTTTGAGATGAGATGGTGTGTAACAGCCCGAGACCGATTCCTTCCGTAATTATTATTATTTTATTGTTTGAGCTATTTTATTTTATTTTGCATTGCATCATGTCATCATGCCATCAATATTACCAACCTAAATGTTTTCTCATAAATAAATTGCATGGATCTTTGATCCATTTAAATTGAGGGAAATGCACATGGTGATTTCTCTTTAAAACATATTAAAAGTCTCCTACTATTATTAAGGAGCTATATTAAACATTCCGCTAATTTTGGAATCACCCATAAACACACTTGCAATTAAATTCCCATGCCTTCTCTACTTCAAGTTTGGTCCTCAAATTTTGCCCATAAATTCTTTCATCATTTTCCCGAGCTCCACCTAAAATCTCAACATTTTGGGGCACTTCGAAAACCTAGTCCTAGTTCAAACCATTTGAATTAAATTCAAATGAATTTGAATTTGAATCTTGCAATCCTTCCACCTCTAATTTTCTTGAGACAAGCTCATTTTTGTAAGTCCGGGAAAATTAACCCTATGCCCAAATTCCTTTGCTAACCTTTTTTCTTTTCTCTCTTTCCTTTCTTTCTATGTTTTTGCTAATGGAGAATAGGGAGAGAAACAAGAGAGTGAGAGAGAGTAGCCCAGCCGCAACTACCACCTAGCCAGCCCATTTGGCCCAGAGCCCAGCCAGTGCCCTTAACCTAGCCTCCTCCCGATTTCACCCTCTCCCTCGATCCCCCTCGCTCGCGCCGCCAGGGAGAGCCTCGGCTCGATCCCCATCTCTCCCGATCCCCTCGCTCCCTCTGCCTCCTCCCGATTCCCCTTCTCCCAGCGCCGCCCGTATCCGACCTCGGCCTCGAGCCGCTACTCCGGCCGTGTCTGCCGTGGCCAGCGCGGCTGCTCGCCATCAGCACGCTTGGCCTCCAAGGCCGCAAGCCCAGCCCGCGCCACCACCTTGCCTCGCGCCGCCGCGACCAGGAGCTCGAGCTCCTCACCTCCGGCCGCCCGCCTTCCTTCGGTTCCCTCCCTCCCCTGGTTCCTCCCTTCGTCTTCTCTCTCTTTTCTCTGTCTCTGGTCCTCACCCTCTGCCGTTGCCCCGCTGTCTGTCTCACGCAGGAGCTCACAGCCATGGACGCCCAACCGAGGTTCGTGCCTCCCTGCCTCGGGACCTCGCAACCCATGCCGCCCTGCTCGCCTTGCTCTGGCCACGCCTCGCGTCGTCGGGACGTCAAGCCAACGCACGATGTCCCCGTGCTCCTCCTGCAGCCCTGCATCGACTCGTGGCCATGACCACGCACCGCTGGACCTTGGCCGTTCCAGCACGCCTACGCAACGGTGCAGCCATGGACTATACCACTATTGTCGCCGTGGTTTTCGTCAAGTTCAACTACTACCTCGAAGGCCTCGGACTCGTCAAGTTCCTCTTCGACCATGAACGACTACGCGGATTCGCCAAGTACCCCACCGGCAAGACCGACGCCCAAACAAGCACACCGCCGCTGTGGATTTCGGCAAGTACCACGACGACCGACGCATAGTACCACTACGATTGTCGTGTACAACTACCATCGCCATCGAGAACCACTACTTCCACAACGTCCATGACGAACCCATGTACATCTACACCACACCGAACTCGAGCCGCCCCGAAAATGCTTGCTTCGAAGGTATAACCGCCGAGACGACCGCCCGTGTTCGCATCGTGTCCGAATTGTTCCGTGCACGTTCATCTTTTCCATGCCACCGATACGTGGGAACCCGGTAACCGGGATCACCCCACCATCTCTTGCGTGTTCCGCACATCCTCACACTTGTTCTTTTGCACTGGTATCTCAACGAGTTACCGGAACCGGAATGTTGCCGTGGCATCATTTCCGTTATCGCCGTCGTGGCACCCATTTCTTTACGCCATGGTGACCAAATGCCTCATATCATGATATATGCCTATGTTTTCATAAAATTGCATACAACTTGAATATGTCATTCTCATGCATGTTAAAAACATTTAAATTGTTGTTTGCATTAAAATTGTTAAATGCTAGGCTAAAATGGTTTATTTCATAGCTATTTAACCGTAGCTCTGAATTAATTAAACTTTATATGTAAATGGGGTAGAAAAATGTGTAGGTTATCATGGTGCATTTTCTTCTGCTGTTTAACAACATTAAAATTGTGTTTTAGGCAGAACAGTACCAAATTCGAAATTTACATATGGGGATTTTCCGGAATTGTTTTGTGTTGTTTCCGGCCTCATTTAAATTGCCTAGATAGGTAGATTAACTATGCTTCACATCTTGCCATGTTTAACAACATTTAATCTTGTTGACTACATAAACAGGAGTGAATTAAGTAATTGATTGTGGAGTTTCGTCAATATGCAACTCGTTGCATATTGAGCTTCACTTAGTGTGTAGTAGTTGTTTGTTGCATCTTTGCCATGCCATGCATCTTTAAACTTGACATGCATCATATTTGGTTGTGCATCATGCCATGTTTGTGCTTGTGTATTTACCATGTTGTTTCCTTCTTTCCGTTTGTGCTTCTTCTCGATAGTCCCGGTTATGTTACGAAATGTGAGGATTCGTTCGACTACGCGTGTTCGTCTTCTTCATGGATTCGGTCTTCTTCCTAGCGGGATTTCAGGCAAGATGATCATGACCTTGGATATCTTTACTATCTTTGCTTGCTAGTTGTCTCGTTGCTATCGCTATGTCGCGCTTCCTACCACATATATGTCAGCCTCCCATATGCCATGATACAGCCTCTAACCACCCTTACCCAGCAAACCGTTGTTTGGCTATGTTACCGCTTTTCTCAGCCCTTTCTTATAGCGTTCCTAGTTGCAGGTGCTCTTGCAGGTTGTTCCATGTTGGGACATGGATATCATGGGATATCACAATATCTCTTATTTAATTAATGCATCTATATACTTGGTATTGGGTGGAAGGCTCGGCCTTTTGCCTAGTGTTTTGTTCCACTCAAGCCGCCCTAGTTTCCGTAATGCTGGTGTCATGATCCATGTTTAGCGTTCCTAACATGCTCAGGGGAATGGGACCCTCTTGACAGTTCGCTTTGAATAACCGCTTCCAGCAAGGCCCAACTTTGGTTTTAACATTTGCCAACATAATAATACTGAATCAATTAATTAATTTTCCATAGGGGGTCGCGTCCCCGGGGATTCTTAATTGAACATAATACAGGTGGGCCAGTGCCGATGCTGTTGGTCCAAAACTAGAGCACCGTGCGGGGCCGCCCCTTGGCAACTTGGGGTATTTGGCACCTGTACGCTTCGCTTATCCGCCGTGTCGTGAGAACGAGATACGCGGCTCCTATCGGGATTGTCGACACGTCGGAAGGTCTTGCTGGAATTGTGTTACCAGTGTCGAAATGTCTTGTGCACCGGGATTCCGAGGATACTTTGGGCTATCTCGAGGTTGAGGTATTTCCACCGTAGCTTGTGTAGGCTTATGATGGGCCAGGTTGGAACACCCCTGCAGGGTTAAATCTTACGCGAAGCTGTCCCCGCGGTTATGTGGCACTTGGATATTTATAACCTCCGGTTGTAGAGAACGTGACACTAAATCCTAACTAAAATACACCAACCGTGTGCGTAACCGTGACTGTCTCTTTTCGAGGAAGTTCGAGAAGAGAACACGGTGGGGTTATGTTTGACTCGTAAGTAGGTGTTCAGGATCACTTAGTGATCATTTGTAGTTTGCGACCGTTTTGCGTAGATGCTCTTCTTGTTCTTGTACTCGTAAGTTAGCCACCATATAATGCTTAGTGCTTGCTGCAACCTCACCACCTTACCCTTCCATACCCATTTAAGCTTTGATAGTCTTGCTACCCATTGTTATGGGATTGCTGAGTCCTCGTGGCTCACAGTTTACTACAACAACAGATGCAGGTACAGGTAATGCGATGATCTGACGTGAGAGCGATGCTTGTTTGCTTTTGGAGTTCTTCTTCTTCTTCTTCGTCGATTTGGGGTTAGGTTCCTGGTCGGCAGCCGGGGCTAGCAGGGTGGATGTCGTTCTTCTTTTTCGTTTGATTTCATCCGTAGTCGGATGCTGCCCTTCTGTATGATGTTTGTTATGTATTGATGTATTCATGTGATGTTTGTATGTATTTATCTGTATCCCCATCTATTATGTATGTGGTACGATGTAATGATATCCACCTTGCAAGCGTCTCCAATATGCGTTTCTACTCTTGGTGGGGCCTCCGAGTTCCTCGAGAATAGGATCGCATGTTGGGCGTGACAAGTTGGTATCAGAGCCTCGACCGACCATAGGAGCCCCCTTGATTGATCGAATCGTTGGCGAGTCTGTTGGGGAACGTTGCATGGAAAACAAAAAAATTTCTACGCACATGCAAGATCTATCCATGGAGATGCATAGCTACGAGAGGGGGAGTAAGTCTACGTACCCTCGTAGACCGTAAGCGGAAGCATTAGAACAACGCGGTTGATGTCGTCGAACAACTTCATGATCCAACCGACCGACCACCGAACGTACGGCACCTCCGCTTTCAGCACACGTTCAGCTCGGTGACGTCCTCGACTTCTTGATCCAGCAAGACGGCGAGGTAGTGGATGTGTTCCGGCAGCACGACGGCGTGGTGACGGTGATGGTGATGCTATCTCCGCAGGGCTTCGCCCAAGCACTGCAAAAATATGACCGAGGGACGGAACTGTGGAGGGGGGCGCCGCACACGGCTAAGACAATGTTGTGTACTTTGGGGCGCCCCCTCTCCTCTATTTATATATGTGTAGGGGCTTGGAGTAGAAGGAATAGTGCCACGTGAACAGTAACCGTGAATAGTAAACACGTGGACTTGGACTCCAAAGTCCAATCCTATTCCTACTAGGACTCTCCCTTTTTTCCTTCCCTAGCTGCGTGGGCTTTTGAGGACTTGGTGCGCCTGGCCCAATAAGGCCAGGGCGCCTCCCCTTAGCCCATGCCAGCCCTTTGGGACGTGGTGGACCCACTTGTGGACTTCCGGACCCCTCCGGAATCCTCCGGAACCTTCTGGAAGCTTCCCAGTACAATACCGAATAAACTGCACCTTTTTCCGGAACCCAAAATATGACTTCCCATATATAAATCTTTACCTCTCGACCATTCCGAGACTCCTCGTGACGTCTGGGATCTCATTCGGGACTCCGAACAATATTCGGTTACCAATTCACATAACTCATATAACACTATATCGTCAACGAACGTTAAGCAATAGCGGAACCTGGATGCTCATATTGGTTCCTACATATTCCACGAAGATCTTATCGGTCGAACCGCAATGACAACATACGTAATTCCCTTTGTCCGTCGGTATGTTACTTGCCCGAGATTCGATCGTCGGTATCTCCATACCTAGTTCAATCTCGTTACCGGCAAGTCTCTTTACTCGTTCCGTAATACATCATCCCGTAACTTAACTCCTTAGTCACTTTGCTTGCAAGCTTCTTATGATGTGCATTACCGAGAGGGCCCAGAGATACCTCTCTGAAACACGGAGTGACAAATCCCAGTCTCGATCCATGCCAACTCAGCGGACACCTTCGGAGATACCTGTAGAGCATCTTTATGATCACCCAGTTACGTTGTGACGTTTGATAGCACACAAGGTATTCCTCCGATATCCGGGAGTTGCATGATCTCATGGTCTGAGGAACATGTATTTGACATTCAAGAAAGCAGTAGCAATAAACAGAACGATTATATGCTAAGATAACGGATGGGTCTTGTCCATCACATCATTCTCCTAATGATGTGATCCCGTTATCAAATGACAACTCATGTCTATGGTTAGGAAACCTTAACCATCTTTGATCAACGAGCTAGTCTAGTAGAGGCTCACTAGGGACACGGTATTTGTTTATGTATTCACACATGTATTTAAGTTTCCGGTCAATACAATTCTAGCATGAATAATAAACCTTTATCATGAACAAGGAAATATAAAATAATAACTACTTTATTATTGCCTCTAGGGCATATTTCCATCAGTCTCCCACTTGCACTAGAGTCAATAATCTAGATTACATTGTAATGAATCTAACTCCCATGGAGTCTTGGTGCTGATCATGTTTTGCTCGTGGAAGAGGCTTAGTCAACGGGTCTGCCACATTCAGATCCGTGTGTACTTTGCAAATTTCTATGTCTCCATCCTTGACATATTCACGAATGGAGTTGAAGTGTCTCTTGATGTGTTTGGTCTTCTTGTGAAACCTGGGCTCCTTGGCTATGGCAATTGCTCCAGTGTTGTTACAAAAGATTGTCATTGGACCCGATGCACTAGGTATTACACCTAGATCGGATATGAACTCCTTCATCCAGACTCCTTCATGTGCTGCTTCCGAAGCAGCTATGTATTCCGCTTCACACGTAGATCCCGCCACGACGCTCTGCTTGGAACTGCACCAACTGACAGCTCCACCATTTAATATAAATACGTATCCGGTTTGTGACTTAGAGTCATCCGGATCAGTGTCGAAGCTTGCATCGACGTAACCCTTTACGACGAGCTCTTCGTCACCTCCATAAACGAGAAACATGTCCTTGGTCCTTTTCAGGTACTTCAGGATATTCTTGATCGCTGTCCAGTGATCCACTCCTGGATTACTCTGGTACCTCCCTGCCAAACTTATGGCAAGGCACACATCAGGTCTGGTACACAGCATGGCATACATAATAGAACCTATGGCTGAGGCATAGGGAATGACTTTCATTTTCTCTATATGTTCTGCCCTGGTCGGGCATTGAGTCTGACTCAACTTCACACCTTGCAAGACAGGCAAGAACCCTTTGTTTGACTGATCCATTTTGAACTTCTTCAAAACTTTGTCAAGGTATGTGCTTTGTGAAAGTCCTATCAAGCGTCTTGATCTATCCCTATAGATCTTGATGCCCAATATATAAGCAGCTTCACCGAGGTCTTTCATTGAAAAATTCTTATTCAAGTATCCCTTTATGCCATCCAGAAATTCTATATCATTTCCAATCAACAATATGTCATCCACATATAATATTAGAAATGCTATAGAGCTCCCACTCACTTTCTTGTAAATACAGGCTTCACCGTAAGTCTGTACAAAACCATATGCTTTGATCACCTCATCAAAGCGTATATTCCAACTCCGAGATGCTTGCACCAGTCCATAGATGGATCGCTGGAGCTTGCACACTTTGTTAGCACCCTTAGGATCGACAAAACCTTTTGGTTGCATCATATACAACTCTTCTTTGAGAAAACCATTCAGGAATGCAGTTTTGACATCCATTTGCCAGATTTCATAATCATAAAATGCGGCAATTGCTAACATGATTCAGACAGACTTAAGCATCGCTACGGGTGAGAAAGTCTCATCGTAGTCAACCCCTTGAACTTGTCGAAAACCTTTCGTGACAAGTCAAGCTTTGTAGACAGTGATATTACCATCAGCATCTCTCTTCCTCTTAAAAATCCATTTATTCTCAATGGCTTGCCGATCATCGGGCAAGTCCACCAAAGTCCACACTTTGTTCTCATACATGGATCCTATCTCAGATTTCATGGCCTCAAGCCATTTGTCGGAATCTGGGCTTATCATAGCTTCTTCATAGTTTGTAGGTTCGCTGTTGTCTAACAACATAACTTCCAGAATAGGATTACCGTACCACTCTGGTGCGGAACGTACTCTGGTCGACCTACGAAGTTCAGTAGTAACTTGATCTGAAGTTTCATGATCTTTATCATTATCTTCCTCTCTTATTGGTGTAGGCATCACGGGAACGGTTTTCTCTGATGAGCTACTTTCCAATTCGAGAGAAGGTACAATTACCTCATCAAGTTCTACTTTCCTCCCACTCACTTCTTTCGAGAGAAACTCCTTCTCTAGAAAGGACCCATTCTTGGCAACAAAGACCTTGCCTTCGGATCTGTGGTAGAAGGTGTACCCAATTGTTTCTTTAGGGTATCCTATGAAGACGCACTTCTCCGCTTTGGGTTCGAGCTTATCAGGTTGAAGCTTTTTCACATAAGCATCGCATCCCCAAACTTTAAGAAATGACAGCTTAGGTTTCTTGCCAAACCATAGTTCATATGGTGTCGTCTCAACGGATTTAGACGGTGCCCTATTTAATGTGAATGCAGCTGTCTCTAATGCATAACCCCAAAACGATAGTGGCAAATCGGTAAGAGACATCATAGAACGCATCATATCCAATAAAGTACGGTTACAACGTTCGGACACACCATTACGCTGTGGTGTTCCAGGTGGCGTGAGTTGTGAAACAATTCCACATTTTCTTAAATGAAGGCCAAACTCGTAACTCAAATATTCGCCTCCGCGATCAGATCGTAGAAACGTTATTTTCTTGTTACGATGATTCTCTACTTCACTCTGAAATTCTTTGAACTTTTCAAATGTTTCAGACTTGTGTTTCATCAAGTAGATATACCCATATCTACTCAAATCATCTGTGAAGGTTAGAAAATAACGATACCTGCCGCGTGCTTCAACATTCATCGGACCGCATACATTGGTATGTATTATTTCCAACAAATTAGTAGCTCGCTCCATTGTTCCAGAGAACGGAGTTTTAGTCATCTTGCCCATGAGGCATGGTTCGCAAGTATCAAATGATTCATAATCAAGAGATTCCAAAAGTCCATCCGCATGGAGTTTCTTCATGCGTTTTACACCAATATGACCTAAACGGCAGTGCCACAAGTATGTTGCACTATCATTATCAACTTTGCATCTTTTGGCATCAATATTATGAATATGTGTATCACTACGATCGAGATTCAACAAGAATAGACCATTCACAAAAGGTGCATGACCATAAAAGATGTTACTCATATAAATAGAACAACCATTATTCTCTGACTTAAATGAATAACCGTCTCGCAATAAACAAGATCCAGATATAATGTTCATGCTCAACGCTGGCACCAAATAACAATTATTGAGGTCTAAAACTAATCCCGAAGGTAGATGTAGAGGTAGCGTGCCGACGGCGATCACATCAACCTTGGAACCATTCCCGACGCGCATCGTCACCTCGTCCTTAGCCAATCTTCGCTTATTCCGTAGCTCCTGTTTCGAGTTACAAATATGAGCAACCGAACCAGTATCAAATACCCAGGCGCTACTGCGAGCATTAGTGAGGAACACATCAATAACATGTATATCAAATATACCTTTGCTCACTTTGCCATCCTTCTTATCCGCCAAATACTTGGGGCAGTTCCGCTTCCAGTGACCAGTCCCTTTGCAGTAAAAGCACTCTGTTTCAGGCCTGGGTCCAGCTTTGGGTGTCTTCGTGGGAGCGGCAACTTGCTTGCCGTTCTTCTTGAAGTTCCCCTTCTTTCCCTTGCCCTTTTTCTTGAAACTAGTGGTTTTGTTAACCATCAACACTTGATGCTCCTTCTTGATTTCTACCTCCGCTGATTTCAGCATCGTGAAGAGCTCGGGAATTGTCTTCTCCATCCCTTGCATATTATAGTTCATCACGAAGCCTTTATAGCTTGGTGGCAGTGACTGAAGAACTCTGTCAATAACACTCTCAACCGGAAGATCAATTCCCAGCTGAGTCAAGTGGTTGTGGTACCCAGACATTCTGAGTATGCGTTCACTGACAGAACTGTTCTCCTCCATCTTATAGCTAAAGAACTTGTTGGAGACTTCATATCTCTCAACCCGGGCATTAGCTTGAAATATCAATTTCAGCTCTTGGAACATCTCATATGCTCCATGGCGTTCAAAACGCTTTTGCAGTCCCGGTTCTAAGCCGTAGAGCATGGCACACTGAACTATCGAGTAGTCATCAGATCGAGCCTGCCAGGCGTTCACAACGTCTGCAGCAGCTCATGCAGTAGGTCTATCACCTAGCGGTGCATCAAGGACATAATTCTTCTGTGCAACAATGAGGATAATCCTCAAGTTATGGACCCAGTCCGTGTAGTTGCTACCATCATCTTTCAACTTAGCTTTCTCTAGGAACGCATTAAAATTCAACGGAACAGTAGCACGGGCCATTTATCTACAACATAGATATGCAAAGAAACTATCAAGACTAAGTTCATGATAAATTAAGTTCAATTAATCAAATTACTAATGAACTCTCACTTAAATTAACATCCCTTAAGTTAACTAAGTGATACATGATCCAAATCAACTAGCCCATGTCCGATCTTCACGTGAGATGGGATAGTCATCAATGGTGAACATCTCCATGTTGATCATATCTACTATATGACTCATGTTCGACCTTTCGGTCTCCAGTGTTCCAAGACCATGTCTGTACATGCTAGGCTCATCAAGTTTAACCTAAGTATTCTGCTTGTGTAAAACTGGCTTACACCCGTTGTATGTGAACGTAGAAGCTATCACACCCGATCATCACGAGGTGCTTCGAAACGACGAACTTTATCAACGGTGCATGCTCGGGGAGAACACTTTTATCTTGAAATTTAGTGAAGGGATCATCTTATAATGCTACCATCGTTCTAAGCAAAATAAGATGCATAAAGGATAAACATCACATGCAATCAAAATATGTGACATGATATGGCCATCATCTTGTGCTTTTGATCTCCATCTCCAAAGCATCGTCATGATCTCCATCGTCACCGGCTCGACACCTTGATCTCCATCGTTGTGTCGTGGTTGTCTCACCAACTATTGCTTCTACAACTATTGCTAACGCATAGCGATAAAGTAAAGCAATTACATGGCGCTTGCATTTCATACAATAAAGAGACAACCATAAGGCTCCTGCCGGTTGCCGATAAATTACAAAACATGATCATCTCATACAATAACGTATATCACATCATGTCTTGACCATATCACATCACAACATACCCTGCAAAAACAAGTTAGACATCCTCTACTTTGTTGTTGCAAGTTTTACGTGGCTGCTACGGGCTTCTAGCAAGAACCGTTCTTACCTACGGCACAAAACCACAACGGTGATTTATCAAGTTTGTTGTTTTAACCTTCAACAAGGACCGGCCGCAATCAAATTCGATTCAACTAAAGTAGGAGAAACAGACACCCGCCAGCCACCTTTATGCAAAACAATTTGCATGTCTGTCGGTGGAACCGGTCTCATGTACGTCGACATGTAAGGTTGGTTCGGGCCGCTTCATCTTACAATACCGCCGAATCAAAATAAGACGTTGGTGGTAAGCAGTATGACGATCACCGCCCACAACTCTTTGTGTTCTACTCGTGCATATCATCTACGCATAGACCTGGCTCTGATACCACTGTTGGGGAACGTTGCATGGAAAACAAAAAAAAATTCTACGCACACGCAAGATCTATCCATGGAGATGCATAGCTACGAGAGGGGGAGTATGTCTACGTACCCTCGTAGACCATAAGCGGAAGCGTTAGAACAACGCGGTTGATGTCGTCGAACAACTTCACGATCCAACCGACCGACCACCGAACGTACGGCACCTCCGCGTTCAGCACATGTTCAGCTCGGTGACGTCCTCGACTTCTTGATCTAGCAAGACGGCGAGGTAGTGGATGAGTTCCGGCAGCACGACGGCGTGGTGACGGTGATGGTGATGCTATCTCCGCAGGGCTTCGCCCAAGCACTGCGAAAATATGACCGAGGGACGGAACTGTGGAGGGGGGCGCCGCACACGGCTAAGACAATGTTGTGTACTTTGGGGCGCCCCCTCTCCTCTATTTATATATGTGTAGGGGCTTGTAGTAGAAGGAATAGTGCCACGTGAACAGTAACCATGAATAGTAAACACGTGGACTTGGACTCCAAAGTCCAATCCTATTCCTACTAGGACTCTCCCTTTTTTCCTTCCCTAGCTGCGTGGGCTTTTGAGGACTTGGTGCGCCTGGCCCAATAAGGCCAGGATGCCTCCCCTTAGCCCATGCCAGCCCTTTGGGACGTGGTGGACCCACTTGTGGACTTTCGGACCCCTCCGGAATCCTCCGGAACCTTCTGGAAGCTTCCCGGTACAATACCGAAAAAACTGCACCTTTTTCCGGAACCCAAAATATGACTTCCCATATATAAATCTTTACCTCTCGACCATTTCGAGACTCCTCGTGACGTCCTGGATCTTATCCGGGACTCCGAACAATATTCGGTTACCAATTCACATAACTCATATAACACTATATCGTCAATGAACGTTAAGCGTGCGGACCTTACGGGTTCGGGAATGATGTAGACATGACTGAGACGCCTCTCCGGTCAATAACCAATAGCGGAACCTGGATGCTCATATTGGTTCCTAAATATTCCACGAAGATCTTATCGGTCGAACCGCAGTGACAACATACGTAATTCCTTTTGTCCGTCGGTATGTTACTTGCCCGAGATTCGATCGTTGGTATCTCCATACCTAGTTCAATCTCGTTACCGGCAAGTCTCTTTACTCGTTCCGTAATACATCATCCCGTAACTTAACTCCTTAGTCACTTTGCTTGCAAGCTTCTTATGATGTGCATTACCGAGAGGGCCTAGAGATACCTCTCCGAAACACGGAGTGACAAATCCCACTCTCGATCCATGCCAACTCAATGGACACCTTCGGAGATACCTGTAGAGCATCTTTATGATCACCCAGTTACGTTGTGATGTTTGATAGCACACAAGGTATTCCTCCGATATCCGGGAGTTGCATGATCTCATGGTCTGAGGAACATGTATTTGACATTCAAGAAAGCAGTAGCAATAAACAGAACGATCATATGCTAAGCTAACGGATGGGTCTTGTCCATCACATCATTCTCCTAATGATGTGATCCCGTTATCAAATGACAACTCATGTCTATGGTTAGGAAACCTTAACCATCTTTGATCAACGAGCTAGTCTAGTAGAGGCTCACTAGGGACACGGTATTTGTTTATGTATTCACACATGTATTTAAGTTTCCGGTCAATACAATTCTAGCATGAATAATAAACCTTTATCATGAACAAGGAAATATAAAATAATAACTACTTTATTATTGCCTCTAGGGCATATTTCCATCAGAGTCTAGAAGAAAAACTATTTTGAGTCTAGTTATATATCGGAGAGTAGGAATTCTTTTTACTCCTTATCCCCTTCGTCGCTCTGGTGAGGAATTGTGACGTAGGTGTTTTGATTCTACTATTCTTCTCACTCAAATTTTTTTTTGGATCACGTGGGTATTGTTGGAATGGTTACGATATCGGTGTGACGTGACTCTGTTCTTGGTGCCTCCTGACCGTATGGATTGGACCCGGGGAGTTGAGCTCCAAGGGGTTTTGTCACACTCGCTATCATTTCAGTTCCGAGAATACCAGAGGACGCCGACATCGAAACGCTTCTATACTTTTTGTGGTGGCAAATAGTGCCGTGACTTTTCCCCAGTACTGGTGGAGATAGCGCGGATGATCCACTATGACTAGTATCGCTGTGTTTTCGAAGGTCTGAGGTAGACGAATTTGCAAAGTTTCTTGGTCGTGTGTGAAGGTTGCGGATTGGTTGCAGCTGATTAGGATATTATTGTTGTTGTGTGCTGAGTAGGTTCCCATATCCGCAACCTGATCTTATAACCAAGATGTTTCGGGAGTTCTTAGGTGGGAATTCAAGTATTACCTAGAATATCTTTTCCAATAGACACATGATACGATATGGGGTCTATCATATGTTTGTTCCGGCTTATTCCGCAAGCCAAATCCTTGTGTTGTTTTTGTTGTGGTATTTGAGTTGCTTCGAAGTCAACAAGTATTGATTCCATACCTTTCCTAAGCAGTGTTCTCATATTTCTATGGGATTGCTAATCCTTCATGTAAATTCTTTTCACCCGGTGTGCTTCTCTTCAGTTAGTCCGATCATTTCAATATTTGCAAGATCCATTCTCAGTTTTCTCTACGGTGTTCGTTTCATCCATCTAAGTTGTCTTTATTTTCCCCACCCTCCCACCCTTTTTATTTGCAGAGTCAAAATTCTCAAATCAAGTATCCATTTTATTTGTGTGAAGTCTGTTCATTCTTTTCCTTCATGTTCTTCTTCGGTGATTCTCATGAAGATGCTCAGGAGCTACAAGTTCATCATTCTTCGTTCTTGTTTTCTTCTCCGGAGTGCTGAAGATATCTTAGAAGATTCGTGTTCTCATTCAAGGCCCGTTCATTCTATTTTGAGGTTTTTATTTCATGCAAGCCATTTAAATCAACCGGTGCGATCTCTCTTTCCAGCAATCATTTCCAACAGTGTTTCTTTTGAGTGGCCCCTAACCCACAGGTCTTTTCCCAGGATCTTACCTGGCTCTTCTAATTTTCCCCGAGTTATTCTCAAATTCTTTCAAGTGTGACGTAAGAACGAATTTTCATCAGTCAATTGTCTTCTTCGAGTTTTCCTTCAAATCATTTCATTTTGATCCCAATCTTACTCTTTTCATTGTTCCGGAGTGTCTCAATAATTTTGGTGATTCTCATCATAATTCTCAGCATTTGAAGACCGAAGAAGAGTTCCTCTTAAATCATATCCGTTCTCTTGATGATCCGTGGTTCAAGCTTGATGTTATCCTGTTAAATCATTTCTGATCGTGAGAAATTCTTTCATACCCATCCGGAGCATTTCAGGATTTCTTTCCATTTTGATTCTCCGGAGGCCATCATTTCGGAAGATATATTCGTTCTCCATGTTTCACCTCTCGTTCTCCAATTCTTCCGGTGCATCGTTAAAGTATCCTCTAATTAGCTCGGGATCTATTCGTTCTCTTGTATCTAATTCCCTCAAGTATCGTCGTTCGTTTATCTAATTCTTCTCGGCAATTCGTTCTCTTCTCTTCGTTCGTTTTCAATTCTTACGGTGGTTCGTTCAAAATTCCTCTGCCTTTGTTATCGTATCAATTCATTCATTCTTTCCAAATCCTACCGGTGGTCCATTGAAGATTTTTCCCAAGTTTGCGCTATATCTCTCTTCAATCTTTTCAAGAAGAATAAGTGGCATGCCAAATCCATTGCTTGTCATCGAGTTAAGTTGATGAAGGATAGGCATAACATAATTCTTATTCTTATTCCATCAAGGTGATTTAATTCTTTCTTCCGGAGTTCGTACATGATATCAAGTCTCGATTCAATTCGCTTCATCTTTTCTTTTCCAGAAATTCAAGTTTTCTAAGTTATCTCTTCTCAAAGCTCCATCTAAATCATTTCAATACTTCATCTTGTTCTTTTCAACCTTCGTTTTCTATCATCCTTTTGTTTACTGGAGTTCTTCATGGTGGTTCGTCAAGGATTTAATTCATTCTCGAAGGGTTCTTCGATGAGCTCAAGCATTTTTCGTATTGCATTCCGAAGTGCAAATCCTTTCTACCTTGTCTTGAGCAGGTGTTATGTCTTTCTTGAGAATGTCCCTTCGTGTTTCATGATTCACAAGTTGTCAGGTATGAGATATTTTAAAACCATCGTTTTCTCTCCGTTCACCAGTTCTCTCAACCCAACAATTTCTTTCTTGGAGGTATCTTGGTATAGATTTCACCTAAATCCTTTTCGAAGGATTGTTGCTATTTGTGGTGATCATCCATGATCCAAGCTTGCTCTTTATCCTCTCGATGGAAGAAGTTTTTCATCTCCATGTTGCTCTCAAATAATCAATTGTTTCCGTTAGTGGCAGGTTGAACCTCAAATTTTTGATGTTTTTCATAAGACCACGACAAGCTTATTCTTTTCGTTGTTGATTTTCCAACAACTCCGTTCATTCTTTCTTTGTAAGGATGCTTTTCAAATTCAATTGTGGGAGAAGTTGTCATTTTCTTCCCCATTCTTTCTTTCCAATGATTTAGCTTCTATTCTTTTGTTCCGGAGGCATTGTGATGTTGCTCTCTTCGAACCATTATCTTTTTTTCGCCAAGATCATGTTCTTTCCTTGCTTATCCATTTTACCGGAGTGTTGTGCCCTCTTTTCAAGTCCTTTTCTTCTTATAAAGCTTTGCTTATCTTTTCTACCGGAGTGCAACCCGAATTCTTCCTTTCTCATCTCGTTTCAACCGGAGTGGTTACATTTTCTTCTTTGTCCCTTGAGATCTTAATTCATGTCTTTGCAACCTCGAAGGTTCTCATAGTGTTCCTTGTGCCTCCTTTTCCTACCGGAGTGCTTTCACCTTCGTTCATCTCCGTTGTATTCTTTCTTTCAAGTTGTTCAACATTCAAGGTTATTTGGTTTCACTCGTTTTTCCCAGAAGCAACTTTGTTTTACCTCTTCCTTTTTCCTCTTCCTCTTCTCATGCTTAGATCTCGGGGCAAGATCTCTTGTTAGTGGGGGAGAGTTGTTACAGCCCGAGACCGATTCCTTCCGTAATTATTATTATTTTATTGTTTGAGCTATTTTATTTTATTTTGCATTGCATCATGTCATCATGCCATCAATATTACCAACCTAAATGTTTTCTCATAAATAAATTGCATGGATCTTTGATCCATTTAAATTGAGGGAAATGCACATGGTGATTTCTCTTTAAAACATATTCAAAGTCTCCTACTATTATTAAGGAGCTATATTAAACATTCCGCTAATTTTGGAATCACCCATAAACACACTTGCAATTAAATTCCCATGCCTTCTCTACTTCAAGTTTGGTCCTCAAATTTTGCCCATAAATTCTTTCATCATTTTCCCGAGCTCCACCTAAAATCTCAACATTTTGGGGCACTTCAAAAACCTAGTCCTAGTTCAAACCATTTGAGTTAAATTCAAATGAATTTGAATTTGAATCTTGCAATCCTTCCACCTCTAATTTTCTTGAGACAAGCTCATTTTTGTGAGTCCGGGAAAATTAACCCTATGCCCAAATTCCTTTGCTAACCTTTTTTCTTTTCTCTCTTTCCTTTCTTTCTATGTTTCTGCTAATGGAGAATATGGAGAGAAATAAGAGAGTGAGAGAGAGTAGCCCAGCCGCAACTACCACCTAGCCAGCCCATTTGGCCCAGAGCCCAGCCGGCGCCCTTAACCTAGCCTCCTCCCGATCTCACCCTCTCCCTCGATCCCCCTCGCTCGCGCCGCCAGGGAGAGCCTCGGCTCGATCCCCATCTCTCCCGATCCCCTCGCTCCCTCTGCCTCCTCCCGATTCCCCTTCTCCCAGCGCCGCCCGTATCCGACCTCGGCCTCGAGCCGCTACTCCGGCCGCGTCTGCCGTGGCCAGGGCGGCTGCTCGCCGTCAGCACGCTTGGCCTCCAAGGCCGCAAGCCCAGCCCGCGCCACCGCCTTGCCTCGCGCCGCCGCGACCAGGAGCTCGAGCTCCTCACCTCCGGCTGTCCGCCTTCCTTTGGTTCTGTCCCTCCCCTGGTTCCTCCCTTCGTCTTCTCTCTCTTTTCTCTGTCTCTGGTCCTCACCCTCTGCAGTTGCCCCGCTGTCTGTCTCACGCAGGAGCTCACAGCCATGGACGCCCAACCGAGGTTCGCGCCTCCCTGCCTCGGGACCTCGCAACCCATGCCGCCCTGCTCGCCTTGCTCTGGCCACGCCTCGCGTCGTCGGGACCTCAAGCCAACGCACGATCTCCCCGTGCTCCTCCTGCAGCCCTGCATCGACTCGCGGCCATGACCACGCACCGCTGGACCTTGGCCGTTCCAGCACGTCGCCGTCGAACCCTCCTCCACCTGCGCCCTGCACGTCGCTGCCCCGAGCTTTCCCTGTCCTCGAGCAACCACCGGCTCGGGAGCAACTCCGTTAGCCATCGCGTGTCGCCCGCAGCCGGTCCTCCTCAAGACCACCTCTGCCTGCTTCATCCGTCAACCAGAACCTGCCCCGCCTTGGCCTCCTGTACACGTTGACCGCAAGACCGACGCCTCCCAGAGGACCCCATGTACGCCTACGCAACGGTGCAGCCATGGACTATACCACTATTGTCGCCGTGGTTTTCGCCAAGTTCAACTACTACCTCGAAGGCCTTGGACTCGTCAAGTTCCTCTTCGACCATGAACGACTACGCGGATTCGCCAAGTACCCCACCGGCAAGACCGACGCCCAAACAAGCACACCGCCGCTGTGGATTTCGGCAAGTACCACGACGACCGACGCATAGTACCACTACGATTGTCGTGTACAACTACCATCGCCATCGAGAACCACTACTTCCACAACGTCCATGACGAACCCGTGTACATCTACACCACACCGAACTCGAGCCGCCCCGAAAACGCTTGCTTCGAAGGTATAACCGCCGAGACGACCGCCCGTGTTCGCATCGTGCACGTTCATCTTTTCCATGCCACCGATACGTGGGAACCCGGTAACCGGGATCACCCCACCATCTCTTGCGTGTTCCGCACATCCTCACACTTGTTCTTTTGTACTGGTATCTCAACGAGTTACCGGAACCGGAATGTTGCCGTGGCATCATTTCCGTTATCGCCGTCGTGGCACCCATTTCTTTACGCCATGGTGACCAAATGCCTCATATCATGATATATGCCTATGTTTTCATAAAATTGCATACAACTTGAATATGTCATTCTCATGCATGTTAAAAACATTTAAATTGTTGTTTGCATTAAAATTGTTAAATGCTAGGCTAAAATGGTTTATTTCATAGCTATTTAACCGTAGCTCTGAATTAATTAAACTTTATATGTAAATGGGGTAGAAAAATGTGTAGGTTATCATGGTGCATTTTCTTCTACTGTTTAACAACATTAAAATTGTGTTTTAGGCAGAACAGTACCAAATTCGAAATTTACATATGGGGATTTTCCGGGATTGTTTTGTGTTGTTTCCGGCCTTATTTAAATTGCCTAGATAGGTAGATTAACCATGCTTCACATCTTGCCATGTTTAACAACATTTAATCTTGTTGACTACATAAACAGGAGTGAATTAAGTAATTGATTGTGGAGTTTCGTCAATATGCAACTCGTTGCATATTGAACTTCACTTAATGTGTAATAGTTGTTTGTTGCATCTTTGCCATGCCATGCATCTTTAAACTTGACATGCATCATATTTGGTTGTGCATCATGCCATGTTTGTACTTGTGTATTTACCATGTTGTTTCCTTCTTTCCGGTTGTGCTTCTTCTCAATAGTCCCGGTTATGTTACGAAGTGTGAGGATTCGTTCGACTACGCGTGTTCGTCTTCTTCATGGATTCGTTCTTTTTCCTAGCGGGATTTCAGGCAAGATGATCATGACCTTGGATATCTTTACTATCTTTGCTTACTAGTTGTCTCGTTGCTATCGCTATGTCGCGCTTCCTACCACATATATGTTAGCCTCCCATATGCCATGATACAACCTCTAACCACCCTTACCCAGCAAACCGTTGTTTGGCTATGTTATCGCTTTGCTCAGCCCTTTCTTATAGCGTTGCTAGTTGCAGGTGCTCTTGCAGGTTGTTCCATGTTGGGACATGGATATCATGGGATATCACAATATCTCTTATTTAATTAATGCATCTATATACTTGGTATTGGGTGGAAGGCTCGGCCTTTTGCCTAGTGTTTTGTTCCACTCAAGCCGCCCTAGTTTCCGTAATGCTGGTGTTATGATCCATGTTTAGTGTTCCTAACATGCTCAGGGGAATGGGACCCTCTTGACAGTTCGATTTGAATAACCGCTTCCAGCAAGGCCCAACTTTGGTTTTAACATTTGCCAACATAATAGTAATGAATCAATTAATTAATTTTGCATAGGGGGTCGCGTCCCCGGGGATTCTTAATTCAACATAATACAGGTGGGCCAGTGCCGATGGTGTTGGTCCAAAACTAGAGCACCGTGCGGGGCCGCCCCTTGGCAACTTGGGGTATTTGGCACCTGTACGCTTTGCTTATCCGCCGTGTCGTGAGAACGAGATACGCGGCTCCTATCGGGATTGTCAACACGTCGGAAGGTCTTGCTGGAATTGTGTTACCATTGTCGAAATGTCTTGTGCACCGGGATTCCGAGGATACTTTGGGCTATCTCGAGGTTGAGGTATTTCCACCGCAGCTTGTGTAGGCTTATGATGGGCCAGGTTGGAACACCCCTGCAGGGTTAAATCTTACGCGAAGCCGTGCCCGCGGTTATGTGGCACTTGGATATTTATAACCTTCGGTTGTAGAGAACATGACACTAAATCCTAACTAAAATACACCAACCGTGTGCGTAACCGTGACTGTCTCTTTTCGAGGAAGTTCGAGAAGAGAACACGGTGGGGTTATGTTTGACTCGTAAGTAGGTGTTCAGGATCACTTAGTGATCATTCGTCGATCTGGGGATAGGTTCCTGGTCGGCAGCCTGGGCTAGCAGGGTGGATGTCGTTCTTCTTTTTCGTTTGATTTCATCCGTAGTCGGATGCTGCCCTTCTGTATGATGTTTGTTATGTATTGATGTATTCATGTGATGTTTGTATGTATTTATCTGTATCCCCATCTATTATGTATGTGGTACGATGTAATGATATCCACCTTGCAAGCGTCTCCAATATGCGTTTCTACTCTTGGTGGGGCCTCCGAGTTCCTTGAGAATAGGATCGCATGTTGGGCGTGACATGGTGCTGGTGAAGATGTTGATGAAGATTGGTCCTCCCACGATGAGAGGATCGTTGGTGATGTCGATGGCTTCGATTTCCCCCTCCCAGAGGGAAGTATCCCCGGTGGAATCGCTCCGCTGGAGAGCAAAATAACTCCTGCCCTGGTTCCGCCTCGAGACGGTGGCGCTTCGTCCCAAAAGCCAGAGAGAGGGGGCCAGACGCCAGCTGTGGGCCCCACAAGGCACTAGGGCGCGCCCGGGGGGGGGGGGGGGGGGCACGCCCTGCTGCCTTGTGGGCAGCTGGTGCGTCCCCTCTGGTATTTCTTCTCTCCAGTATTTTTTATATATTCAATAAAAAATGTCCATGAAATTTTAGGTTAATTGGAGCTCTGTAGATTAGGTATCTCTGATGTGGCTATTTCAGGTCCAGAATTCCAGCTGCCGGCATTCTCTCGCTTCATGTAAATCTTGCAAATTAAGAGAGAAAAGGCATAAGAATTATATCATAAGGTGAAATAATGATCAAAAACATAATAAATAACAGTAGGAAATTATGATGCAAATTGGACGTATCAACTACCCCAAGCTTAGACCTCGCTTGCCCTCAAGCGAAAAGTCGAAATCGATAATCATGACCACATGTTTAGAGAGAGAGAGACGTCGATAAAAATAAAATACGGACATGAAGCATCATGATCTTTATTGTAACAGCAATATATCATCATAGAACTTCTCTTGAAAAAGTAACAATTCATCCACAAGTTAAAGTATGAACCATAAACCAAATTGAAAACTAACAAACTATGATCTCAGTCACAGAAGCAATTGCCATTCATCATATTATCAGGAAGAGGCTAGGTAAGAGCTTTGTTTAGCAAGTTCACATGCTCAACTATCATTTAGTCTTCTATGATTGCTGACACTGACGTCATACTTATGGAGCAAAAGTTTCAGTCGAACACATAGAAAGATAGGGGCTTATAATTTCGCTTCCCAACGTATTTACCTCAAGGGTAATGTCATCAATAATAACTCATGATCACCTACATTCAACTGGATATATATGCATGGATCAATCCCCACCACATGATGTTTGCCAAAAGAGAAAATAAAATCGGAATAGAGAAGAATACTATTGACTCTTGCATGAAAGTAAATACATAAAGTAAAAGATAGGCCCTTCGCAGAGGGAAGCAGAGGTTGTCATGCGCTTTTGTTTTTGGATGTGCAAGCTCTTAATGTAAAGGAATGTCACTTTATATTGCCCCTTGTGATAGCGACCTTTATTATGCAGTCTGTCGCTTTTATTGCTCCACCATCACAAGATCGCACAAAACTTATTTTCCCTTACAATAAAAGTTCATACATATTTAGGAGCAATTTTTATTGCTTTTGCACCGATGACAACTTACTTGAAGGATCTTATTCAATCCATAGGTAGATATGGTGGACTCTCATGGCATGAAACTGGGTTTAAGGTTTTGGATGCACAAGTAGTATCTCTACTTGGTGCGGATTTTTGGCTAGCAAAGGTAGGGACAAACACCACATGTTAGAGGATCCAAAACAATATAACTTCTATGTGAATATAAGCAAGCATAACCCATTACGTTGTCTTCCTTGTCCAACGTCAACTAATTAACATAGAATATTTGATGGGGGCTCACTATCATAAAAGATGTCCAAGATAGTATATTTATATGTGAGACCTCTCTTCCTTTATTACTTTTTTCATGAATTGCTACAATGACTAATGCTATGTTTGTCAACTTCCAACAAGTTTTATAAGTTATACTTCTTTTATGTGAAGTCATCACTCCCCATGGTATTAGCATATGATTTTATTCTTTCTTTATTTCTAAGATTGGATCATCAAAAGCAAAACACTCAACTCAAATTACTCTTTATTATATAACTTTCACACATGATTACATAGATAGATAGATAGATCACAAAGCAAGCACTCGAAACTAAATCATACTAAGACTTTATTCCTCCAAATCACGAAATAACTAAGGATCGAACTAAAATAGGTAATGATGATGAGAAAGTGATGGTGATATGATACCGGGGCACCTCCCCCAAGCTTGGCACAAGCCAAGGGGTGTGCCCATACCCATGTACTCAAGTCTCCTTCGGTGATGGTGAGGTGGGCTTGTCCTTCAGCTTCAGTAAGTACTCCAGATTACGATTGATCCTTCGAAGGGCATGATTCTGCTCTTCTAACACAATAACTTCACGAGTAAGCAAAGTATTTTGGGAACAAATTGCTTCAACAGCCTTTAATGCATTAATTTCAGACAAGAGAGGTTGTGATGACGAGTTTCAATATGTTTCCCTTTTCTGTAGGTTCCTTCTTGTGCATGGTTTGATCTTCTTCTCCTTGAATCCGGTCCTCCACGACCTTTCCAGGTTCCTCCTCCATAGCTGTGTCCTCCTCTCCGAACGACCACTCATAATATGCTTCGCTGAAAGGACATTTTCTGGGTGAAGGTTGAACAATCTGGTGCTTGGTGCGGAGTCTTCGGGGAGCCATGGCGACCTAGATCTGTCAGAAAAATAGCCCGAAAGAAGGACAGAGGAGAAACTTGCGATGCGGCGGTCAAAACATACGGGAGTATATATAAAGAATTTTTATCTTGCAAAACAAGCATACGGGAAGAAAACGGAGTCGGGAAGGCACACGTGGGGTCCACAAGGCACCACAGCGCGCCCTTCTGCCTTATGGGTGACACGTGGGTCCCCTCGGCTGTTTCTTATTTTTGTAATTTTTCTAATATTCCAAAACTGACAGAAATAATTTTTATGGAATTTTTGGAGTCGGTTTACTTATCGTTTCACATAACTACCCCTTTTCAGGGTTCTGGAGCGTTCCGGAAGGACTCTTTGATGTGCTCTTCTGGTGTAATTGTTTCAATAATTTTAGTTTCAACATTAATTGGAGTACTTGAAATATAGTGCTTAATTCTTTGCCAATTCACCACTCTCGGATTATTGCCTTCGGAGTTGTTTATTTTGATGGCTCCGAAGCGATAAACTTCTTCGATGATATACGGTCCTTCCCATTTAGAGAGAAGTTTTCCTGCAAAGAATCTCAAACGAGAATTGTATAATAGAACACGATCACCTACTTTGAATTCCCGTTTTTGAATTCTTTTGTCATGAGACCTTTTAAATTTTTCTTTAAACAACTTAGCATTAGCATAGGCTTGGGTTCTCCATTCATCTAAGGAGCTAATATCAAATAACCTCTTCTCACCGGAAGTTTAAAATCATAATTATGTTCTTTAATTGCCCAATAAGCTTTATGTTCTAATTCAAGAGGTAAATGACATGCTTTTCCATATACCATTTTATATGGAGACATACCCATATGATTTTTATACGCAGTTCTGTAAGCCCATAAAGCATCATCAAGTTTCTTAGACCAATTCTTTCTGGATCTATTAACGCTCTTTTGCAAAATCAATTTTATTTCCCTATTAGTTAATTCAACTTGACCACTAGACTGAGGATGGTAAGGAGATGCAATTCTATGGTTAACATCATATTTAGCAAGCAACTTACGGAAAGCACCATGAATAAAATGTGAACCACCATCAGTCATTAAATATCTAGGGACTCCAAACCTCGGCAAAATGACTTCTTTAAGCATTTTAATAGAAGTGTTGTGATCAGCACTACTAGTTGGAATAGCTTCTACACACTTAGTAACATAGTCAACAGCAACTAAAATATGAGTATACCCATTGGATTTAGGAAAAGGTCCCATATAATCAAAACCCCAAACATCAAATGGTTCAATAACAAGTGAATAATTCATAGGCATTTCCTGACATATGATGACCCACAAGTATAGGGGATCAATCGTAGTCCTTTCGATAAGTAAGAGTGTCGAACCCAACGAGGAGCAGAAGGAAATGACAAGCAGTTTTCAGCAAGGTATTTTCTGCAAGCACTAAAATTATCGGTAACGAGTAGTTTGATAGCAAGGTAATTTGTAACAAGTGACAAATAGCAATACTAACAAAGAGTGCAGCAAGGTGGCCCAATCCTTTTTGTAGCAAAGGACAAGCCTGAACGATCTCTTATAATAAGCAAAGCGTTCTCGAGGACACATGGGAATTTCATCTAGTCACTTTCATCATGTTGGTTTGATTCGCGTTCGCTACTTTGATAGTTTGATATGTGGGTGGACCGGTGCTTGGGTGCTGTTCTTACTTGAACAAGCCTCCCACTTATGATTACCCCCTGTCGCAAGCATCCGCAACTACGAAAGAAAAATTAAGATAACTCTAACCATAGCATTAAACATATGGATCCAAATCAGCCCCTTACGGAATAGCGCATAAACTAGGGTTTAAGCTTCTGTCACTCTAGCAACCCATCATCTAATTACTACTCCACAATTCATTCCCTTAGGCCCAAAGATGGTGAAGTGTCATGTAGTCGACGTTCACATGACACCACTAAGAGAATCAACAACATACATATCATCAAAATATCGAACGAATACCAAATTCACATGATTACTTATGACAAGACTTCTCCCATGTCCTCGAGAACAAAAGTAACTACTCACAAATCATCTTCATGTCCAAGATCAGAGGGGTATTAAATAGCATAATGGATCTGAACGTATAATCTTCCACCAAATAAACCAACTAGCATCAACTACAAGATGTAATCAACACTACTAGCAACCCACAGGTACCAATCTGAGGTTTTGAGACAAAGATTGAATACACGAGATGAACTAGGGTTTGAGATGAGATGGTGCTGTTGAAGATGTTGATGAAGATTGGTCCTCCCACGATGAGAGGATCGTTGGTGATGTCAATGGCTTCGATTTCCCCCTCCAGGAGGGAAGTATCCCCGGCGGAATCGCTCCGCCAAAGAGCAAAAGTGCTCCTGCCCAAGTTCCGCCTCGAGACAGCGGCGCAACATCCCAAAAGTCTTCTCTTTATTTTTTCTAGGGCAAATGAGCTTATATACCAGAAAATGGGCACCAGAGGCTGGCTAGGGGCCCCATGAGCCACCAGGGCGTGCCTGGGGGGGGGGGGGGGGGGTGGCGCGCCCTGGTGCCTCGTGGGCACCTGGGTGGCCCCCTCTGGTACTTCTTTCTTCCAGTATTTTTTATTTATTCCAAAATAAATCTCCATGAAATTTCAGCTCATTTGGAGATGTGCAGAATAGGTATCTCTGACATAGCTTTTTCAGGTCCAGAATTCCAGCTGCCGGCAATCTCCCTCCTTGTGTAGATCTTGCATATTAAGAGAGAAAAGGCATTAGAATTGCTCCACAAAGTGTTATAATGATTAAAAACACTATAAATAACAGTAGGAAAACATGATGCTAAATGGACGTATCAACTCCCCCAAGCTTAGACCTCGCTTGTCCTCAAGTGAGCCGATATCGATAATCATGTCCACATGTTTAGAGAGAGAGGTGTCGATAAAAATAAAATACGGACATAGTAGCATCATGATAATTATTATAACAGTAATATTTAATATCATAAAACTTCTCATGAGCAAGTAACAATTCATCACAACAATGAAGTATAAGTCATAAACTTTCTTGAAAACTAACAAACTATGTTCTCAATCGACAATGCAATTACAATTCATCATATTTTCAGGAAGGGTCTCATGTAGGAGCTTTTTAGCAAGTCCACATACTCAACCATCATATAGTCTTCTATGATTGCTAACACTCACAACATATATATGGAGCAAAAAGTTTCAGCCAGACACATAGAAAGATAGGGGCTTATAATTTCGCCTCCCAACTTATTCACCTCAAGGGTGATGTCAATAATAATAACTCATGATCACTCATATCCAACTGGATATATATGCCTAGATCTTTCCCCACCACATGATGCTTGCAAAAGAGAAAAATAAAAAGGAATAGAGGAGAACACTATTGACTATTGCATAAAAAGTAAATACATAAAAGTAAAAGATAGGCCCTTCGCAGAGGGAAGCAGAGGTTGTCATGCGCTTTTTGTTGTTGGATGCACAAGCTCTTAATGCAAAGGAACGTCACTTTATATTGCCCCTTGTGATAGCAACCTTTATTATGCAGTTCATCGCTTTTATTTCTTTGCCATCACAAGTTCGTACAAAGCTTATTTTCCCTTACAATAAAAGTTCATACACATTTAGAGGCAATTTTTATTGCTTTTTGCACCGATGACAACTTACTTGAAGGATCTTATTCAATCCATCGGTAGATATAGTGGACTCTCATGACATGAAACTAGGTTTAGGGGTTTTTGATGCACAAGTAGTATCTCTACTTGGTGCGGATTTTTGGCTAGCAAAGATATTGAGCAAGCACCACATGTTGAAGGATCTATGACAATATAACTTCTATGTGAATATAAGCAAACATAATTCATTACGTTGTCTTCCTTGTCCAACGTCAACAATTTGACAGAAAATACTTAATGGGGGCTCACAATCATAAATGATGTCCAAGATAGTATATTTGCATGTGAATCTTCTCTTCCCTATTAATTTTTTGGGAGTTTTACATTTCAGCCCTTAACTCGAACCCACTACTCAGATTTACCCCTAATTTCAAAGTGTGCTCAAATTTGCCCCTCTGCTGTCATGTGTTATTATAGAAATACCCCTAAACGTTGTTTTTGTCAGGTCTTCTCTACTTTATAAGCTTCACAACGTCCCTTTGTAGCTGCTGGTGCTTTCCGTTCTTTTGTAGCATTCCCAAGCATCTCCATGGATGATAGTTCCTGTTTTTGGGTGTTTATGTTTTCAGGGAAAATAAATATTTTCAGGGATGCTACAAAAGAACAGAAAGCACCAGCAGCTACAGAGGGACGTTGCGAAGCTTATAAAGTAGAGAAGACCTCACAAAAACATCGTTTAGGTGTATTTCTATAATACCACATAACGGTAGAGGGGCAAATTTGAGCACACTTTGAAATTAGGGGTAAATCTGAGTAGTGGGTTCGAGTTAAGGGATGAAATGTAAAAGTCCCTAATTTTTTCATGAATTGCATCATTGACCAATGCTATGTTTGTTAACTTTGAATAAATTTTACCACTTATACTTTTCTTTATGTAATGTCATTACTTTCCATAAGATTAGCATATGATCTTTTTCATTATTTTCATTGCTAGGATTGAAACATAAAAGTAAAAAAAGCAAAAACTCAAACTACTCTTTATTATATAACTCTCAACTCAATTACATAGATAGATAGATCACGAAACTAGCACTCGAAAATAGATCATACTAAACTTTTATTCAACTAAATCACAAAATCACTATGGATCAAACTAAAAATAGGTAAAGATAATAAAAGTGATGGTGATACGATACCGGGGCACCTCTCCCAAGCTTGGCACAAGCCAAGGGGAGTGCCCATACCCATGCACTCAAGTTTCCTTCTTCGGTGATGGTGGTGGTGATGAAGTGGTGGGCTTGTCCTTCATAACATTAATTAGGATCTCCTTTAAGCTTTGAATTTCTCGGAGCACATGCTGTATCATCTCTGTATTCTTTTGGACTTCGGCCATGATATGCTTATTCTCTGGCCCCCAAGCATTCTTTCTTGCATCACTTTCACTTGGACGAGAGATGTCCCAATTGGAAGGTATGTGCATACGAGGAGTGTTTTCAACCCCATAATTGTGAACCAAATTATGAAAGTTGTTCCGATGTAACCTGTGTAAGGGCCTCCTAGGGGGAAACCCTTCTTGTACCTCTAGACTCCCATGGCTTGTAATGCTTATCACAGCTTGATGTGGGTTTGGAATTGTGGAGATGCCGGCAAGGGTGCCCCTCTCGGTGGCCGAAGGGTGGACCTCAAGCGAATCTCCATCATCTTCTTTCATGGTAACCTCTCCTTCCCCCTCTCGCCTGAGCTCCATCTGCATCAACCAAGAATTATCCCCCACATTGTTTGAGGAAGAGGAAGACATGATGCCAGGCTTCGAGATCTGACAGAAAACAGCACGAAACAAGAACAGAGGAGATTTCTGCGATACGGTGGTCAAAACGTCCTAGAGTATATATAAAGAATTTTTATCTTGCAAAACAAGTATTCCAGGAGAAAACGGAGTCGGGAAGGCTCACGAGGGGCCCACGAGCCACCAGGGCACGCCTGGGGGGGTGGCGTGCCCTGGTGCCTCGTGTGCACCTCGTGGGTCCCCTCGGCTGTTTCTTATTTTTGTATTTTTTCTAATATTCCAAAACTGAAAAAAAGTATTTTTATGGATTTTTTTGGAGTCGGTTTACTTACCGTATCACGTACCTCTTCCTTTTCAGGGTTCTGGAAGGTCTCTCTTATGAATTCCTCCGGTGTAATTGTTTCAATAATATTAGTTCAACATTAATGGGAGTACCTGAAATATAGTGCTTAATTCTTTGCCCATTCACCACTCTCGGATTAGTACCTTCGGAGTTGTTTATTTTGATGGCTCCGGAACGATAGACTTCTTCGATGATATACGGTCCTTCCCATTTAGAGAAAATTTTCCTGCAAAGAGTCTCAAAAGAGAATTGTACAATAGAACTTGCTCACCCACTTTGAATTCCCGTTTTTGAATTCTTCTATCATGCCATCTTTTAACTTTTTCTTTAAACAATTTGGCATTTTCATAAGCTTGGGTTCTCAATTCATCTAATGAGCTAATATCAAATAACCTCTTTTCACCGGCAAGTTTAAAATCATAATTGAGTTCTTTAATTGCCCAATATGCTTTATGTTCTAACTCAAGAGGTAAATGACATGCTTTTCCATAAACCATTTTATGCATCGTCAAGTTTCTTAGACCAATTCTTTCTAGATCTATTGACGATTTTTTGCAAAATTAATTTTATTTCTCTATTGCTCAATTCTACTTGACCACTAGATTGAGGGTGATAGGGAGATGCAATTCTATGGTTGACATCATATTTAGCAAGCAGTTTATGGAATGCACCATGAATAAAATGTGAACCACCATCAGTCATTAAATATCTAGGGACTCCAAACCTTGGGAAAATAACTTATTTAAGCATGTTAATAGAAGTGTTATGATCAGCACTACGAGTTGGAATAGCTTCTACCCACTTAGTAACGTAATCAACAGCAACTAAAATATGAGTATACCCATTGGCTTTAGGAAAAGGTCCCATATAATCAAATCCCCAAACATCAAATGGTTCAATAGCAAGTGAATAATTCATAGGCATTTCCTGACATCTACCAACATTACCAATTCTTTGACATTCATCACAAGATAAGAAAAACTTACGAGCATCCTTGAAAAGAGTAGGCCAATAAAAACCAGATTGTAATACCTTATGTGCAGTTCTGTCTCCCGCATGGTGTCCTCCGTAAGCCTTGGAATGACACTTCCGTAGGATTTGTTCCTGTTCATGCTCAGGTATACAACGTCTAATAATACCATCTACTCCTTCTTTATAAAGATGTGGGTCATCCCAAAAGTAATGTCTTAAATCATAGAAGAACTTTTTCTTTTGTTGGTATGGGAAACTAGGTGGTATAAATTTAGCAACAATATAATTAGCATAGTCTGCATACCAAGGAGTATTACAAGAAGCATTTATGACAGCTAATTGTTCATCAGGAAAATCATCATTAATAGGAAGTGGGTCATCAAGAACATTTTCCATTCTAGACAAATTATCTGCTATGGGATTCCCAGCTCCCTTTCTATCAATAATATGCAAGTCAAATTCCTGTAGCAATAGAACCCACCTAATGAGTCTAGGTTTAGCATCTTTCTTTTCCATAAGGTATTTAATAGCAGCATGATCGGTGTGAACAGTTACTTTAGAATCAACTATGTAAGATCTAAATTTAGCACATGCAAACACAACTGCTAGAAATTCTTTCTCGGTAGTAGCATAATTTCTTTGGGCACTGTCTAGAGTTTTACTAGCATAATGGATAACATTTAATTTCTTATCAACTCTCTGTCCTAGAACAACACCAACAGCATAATCACTAGCATCACACATAATTTCAAAAGGCAAGTTCCAATCAGGTGGTTGAACAATAGGTGCAGTGGTTAAGGCTTTCTTAAGTGTTTCAAAGGCTTCTAGACAATCATCATCAAAAACAAATGGAACATCTTTTTGCAAAAGATTGGTAAGAGGCCTAGAAATTTTAGAGAAGTCTTTAATAAATCTTTTATAGAAACCAGCATGACCTAGGAAACTTCTTATACCTTTAATATCTTTAGGACATGGCATTTTCTCAATAGCATCAACCTTAGCCTTATCAACTTCAATACCTCTTTCAGAAATTTTATGCCCCAAGACAATACCTTCATTCACCATAAAGTGGCACTTCTCCCAATTCAAGACAAGATTAGTTTCTTCACATCTCTGCAAAACTTGATCAAGGTTGCTTAAGCAATCATCAAAAGAAGTTCCGTAAACGGAAAAACCATCCATGAAAACCTCAACAATCTTTTCACAAAAGTCAGAGAATATAGCAGTCATACATCTTTGAAAGGTAGCAGGTGCATTGCATAAACCAAAAGGCATACGTCTATAAGCATAAGTTCCAAAAGGA
Source organism: Elymus sibiricus (assembly GCA_039707655.1). NCBI lineage: Eukaryota > Viridiplantae > Streptophyta > Magnoliopsida > Poales > Poaceae > Elymus > Elymus sibiricus. The sequence continues at coordinate 312,804,912 of CM077666.1, forward strand.
CAAGTAAAGCTGGTTTTCTCTTGGTCGGATTGTGATACTGGTATTTGAGACAAACCAGAATATCCATCAAGGAAACAAAAGTGTGTATGCTTAGACAATCTTTCTAACATTTGATCAATAAAAGGTAAGGGGTAATGATCTTTTCTAGTGGCTTTGTTTAATTTTCTAAAATCAATAACCATCCTATAACCAGTTACAATTCTTTGTGGAATGAGTTCATTTTTATCATTAGGAACAACGGTAATACCTCCTTTCTTAGGGACACAATGAACGAGACTTACCCATCTACTATCAGCTATGGGATAGATTATACCTGCTTCCAGGAGTTTTAATATTTCGGTTCTTACCACCTCTTTCATCTTAGGAGTTAATCGTCGTTGGTGGTCGACAACTAGTTTAGCATCAGGCTCCATATTAATTTTGTGCTGACATAGAGTGGGACTAACGCCCTTAAGATCATCAAGAGTATATCCAATAGCAGCGCGGTGCTTCCTCAGAGTTTTCAATAATCTCTTTTCTTCATGCTCTGAAAGGGTAGCACTAATAATAACATGATATATCTTCTTTTCATCAAGATAAGCATATTTCAATGTATCAGGTAATTGCTTCAATTCAAATACAGGATCACCCTTAGGTGGAGGAGGGCCTCCAAGAGTTTCAACAGGCAAATTGTGTTTAAGGATAGGTGGTTGATCAAAGAACATCCTATCCATTTCATTTCTTTCATTCATATGCATATCATTTTCATGGTCTAGCAAATATTGTTCTAACGGATCAATATGAGGTATGGCAATAGAAGCAAGACCAATAATTTCATCTTTACTAGGCAATTCTTTATCATAAGTTGTCTACAAAACTTGGAGAAATTAAACTCATGAGACATACCACCAAAATTAACACTGACAGTTTCTTTAGCGCAATCAATCTTGGCATTAACAGTGTTCAAGAAAGGTCTACCAAATATAATGGGACAAAAATTGTCTTGTGGAGAACCGAGGACTAGAAAACCAGTAGGGTATTTTATTTTTCCACACAAGACTTCAACATCTCTTAGAATCCCAAGTGGTGTAATGGTATCTCTGTTTGCAAGCTTAATAGTAACATCAATGTCCTCTATTTCAACACGTGCAATATCATTCATAATTTCTTAATATAAGGTAAACGGAATAGCACTCACACTAGCACCCAAATCACATAAGCCATGATAACAATGATCTCCTATTTTAACAGAGACAACAGGCATGCCTACTACAGGTCTATTTTTATGTTTAGGGTCTGGTTTAGCAATTCTAGCTGCTTCATCACAGAAGTAAATAACATGCCCATCTATATTATCGACCTAGAGATCTTTAACCATAGCAACATTAGATTCAACTTTAATTTGATCAGAGGGTCTAGGTGCTCTAATATTACTTTTGTTAACCACAGTTGAAACTTTAGCATGTTCCTTAATCCTAACAGGAAAAGGTGGTTTCTCAATATAAGCAGTAGGCACAACTGGATCAACATGGTAAACAATTATTTCTTCTTTAACACTAACGGGTTCCTCAATCTTTTATTTAACAGGGGGATAATATTTAAATCACTTCTCCTTAGGGAGATCAACATGAGTAGCAAATGATTCACAAAAGGAAGCTACTATCTCAGAGTCAAGTCCATATTTAGTGCTAAACTTATGAAAAGCATCGGTAGCCATAAAAGATTTAACACAATCGAACTCAAGTATTATACCTGACTCATTACCTTTGTCGAGTTCCCAATCTTCAGAGTTGCATTTAATTCTTTCAGAATATCCCATCTGAATTCAATAATTTTCTTCATAAAGGAGCCAGTCGAAGAAGAATCGAGCATGGTTTGATCATCATGAGAAAGCCGAGCATAAAAATTCAGTAAGATAATTTCTCTTGAGAGCTCATGATTGGGGTATGTGTACATCATGTACTTAAGCCTCCCCCAAGCTTGAGCGATGCTTTCTACTTCATGAGGCCAAAAATTATATATATAATTCCGATCACGATGAACCAAATGCATAGGATAAAATTTCTGATGGAATTCCAGTTTCAATCGGTTCCAGTCCCATATATCAGTATCATCACATAGCCTATACCATGTCAATGCCTTTCCCTCCAAAGATAAAGGGAATACTTTCTTCTTAACTCCATCTCCGTATAAACCTGCAAGCTTAAACAATCCACAAATTTCATCCACATATATCAAGTGCATATCAGGATGTACCGTTCCATCTCCTGCATAAGGATTAGCTAGCAGTTTCTCTATCATACCCGAAGGAATCTCATAATAAATATTTTCAGTAGGTGCAGTAGGTGGAGGGGCAACTATTGTTGTTTTCGGTCGAGGTGAAGATACCCCGAACAAACCCCTCAAAGGATTACTTTCCATAGTGACAAGTGACAGTAAATTTCAGCACGTAATATAAATGTTTCCTTACCAAATTCCACTCACCAAAGGTGCTTCACTCCCCGGCAATGGCGCCAGAAAATAGTCTTGATGACCCACAAGTATAGGGGATCAATCGTAGTCCTTTCGATAAGTAAGAGTGTCGAACCCAACGAGGAGCAGAAGGATATGACAAGCGGTTCTCAGCAAGGTATTTTCTGCAAGCACTGAAATTATCGGTAACGAGTAGTTTGATAGCAAAGTAATTTGTAACAAGTGAGAAATAGCAATAGTAACAAAGAGTGCAGCAAGGTGGCCCAATCCTTTTTGTAGCAAAGGACAAGCCTGAACGATCTCTTATAATAAGCAAAGCGTTCTCGAGGACACATGGGAATTTCATCTAGTCACTTTCATCATGTTGGTTTGATTCGCGTTCGCTACTTTGATAGTTTGATATGTGGGTGGACCGGTGCTTGGGTGCTGTTCTTACTTGAACAAGACTCCCACTTATGATTACCCCCTCTCGCAAGAATCCGCATCTACGAAAGAAAAATTAAGATAACTCTAACCATAGCATTAAACATATGGATCCAAATCAGCCCCTTACGGAATAGCGCATAAACTAGGGTTTAAGCTTCTGTCACTCTAGCAACCCATCATCTAATTACTACTCCACAATTCATTCCCTTAGGCCCAAAGATGGTGAGGTGTCATGTAGTCGACGTTCACATGACACCACTAAGAGAATCAACAACATACATATCATCAAAATATCGAACGAATACCAAATTCACATGATTACTTATGACAAGACTTCTCCCATGTCCTCGAGAACAAAAGTAACTACTCACAAATCATCTTCATGTCCAAGATCAGAGGGGTATTAAATAGCATAATGGATCTGAACATATAATCTTCCACCAAAAAAACCAACTAGCATCAACTACAAGATGTAATCAACACTACTAGCAACCCACAGGTACCAATCTGAGGTTTTGAGACAAAGGTTGAATACAAGAGATGAACTAGGGTTTAAGATGAGATGGTGCTCTTGAAGATGTTGATGAAGATTTGTCCTCCCACGATGAGAGGATCGTTGGTGATGTTGATTGATCCGATTTCCCCCTCCCGGAGGGAAGTATCCCCGGCGGAATCGCTCCGCCCGAGAGCAAAAGTGCTCCTGCCCAAGGTCTGCCTCGAGACGGCGGCACACCATCCCAAAAGTCTTCTCTTTATTTTTTCTTGGGCAAATGGGCTTATATACCAGAAAATGGGCACCGGAGGCTGGCCAGGGGCCCCACGAGCCACCAGGGCGCGCCTGGGGGGGGGGGGGGGTGGCGCGCCCTGGTGCCTCGTGGGCACCTGGGTGGCCCCCTCTGGTACTTCTTTCTTCCAGTATTTTTTATTTATTCCAAAATAAATCTCCAGGAAGTTTCAGCTCATGTGGATATGTGCAGAATAGGCATCTCTGACATAGCTTTTTCAGGTCCATAATTCCAGCTGCCGGCAATCTCCCTCCTTGTGTAGATCTTGCATATTAAGAGAGAAAAGGCATTAGAATTGCTCCACAAAGTGTTATATTGTTTAAAAACACTATAAATAACAGTAGGAAAACATGATGCAAAATGGACGTATCAACATCTACCAACATTACCAATTCTTTGACATTCATCACAAGAAAGGACAAACTTACGTGCATCCTTGAAAAGAGTAGGCCAATAAAAACCAGATTGTAATACCTTGTTTGCAGTTCGGTCTCCCGCATGATGTCCTCCATATGCCTCGGAGTGATACTTACGTAGGATTTGTTCCTGTTCATGCTCAGGTACACAACGTCTAATAATACCATCTACTCCTTTATATAGATGTGGGTCATCCCAAAAGTAATGTCTTAAATCAAACAAAAAACTTTTTCTTTTGTTGGTAGGTAAAGCTAGGTGGTATGTTTTTAGCAACAATATAATTAGCATAGTCGGCATACCAAGGAGTATTACGAGAAGCATTTATCACAGCTAATTGTTCATCAGGAAAATCATCATTAATAGGAAGTGGGTCATCAAGAACATTTTCCATTCTAGACAAATTATCTGCTACGGGATTCTCAGCTCCCTTTCTATCAACAATATGCAAATCAAATTCTTGTGGCAGAAGAACCCATCTAATAAGTCTAGGCTTAGCATCTTTCTTTTCCATAAGGTATTTAATAGCAGCATGATCAGTGTGAACAGTAACCTTGGAATCAACAATGTAAGAACTAAATTTATCACATGCAAACACAACTGCTAAAAGTTCTTTCTCAGTAGTCGCATAATTTCTTTGAGCGCTGTCTAGAGTCTTACTAGCATAATGGATAACATTTAATTTCTTATCAACTCTTTATCCTAGAACAGCACCAATAGCATAATCACTAGCATCACACATAATTTCAAAAGGTAGGTTCCAATCAGGAGGTTGAACAAAAGGTGCAGAGATTAAGGCTTTCTTAAGTATTTCAAAGGCTTCTACACAATCATCATCAAAAACAAACGGAACATCTTTTTGCAAGAGATTGGTAAGAGGTCTAGAAATTTTAGAGAAGTCTTTTATAAACCTTCTATAGAAACCAGCATGACCAAGGAAACTTCTTATACCTTTAATATCCTTAGGACATGGCATTTTCTCAATAGCGTCAACCTTAGCTTTATCAACTTCAATACCACTTTCAGAAATTTTATGCCCAAGGACTATACCTTCATTAACCATAAAGTGGCACTTCTCCCAATTCATGACAAGATTAGTTTCTTCACATCTCTGCAAAACTCGATCAAGGTTTCTTAAGCAATCATCAAAAGAAGTTTCATAAACGGAGAAATCATCCATGAAAACCTCAACAATCTTTTCACAAAAGTCAGAGAATATAGCAGTCATACATCTTTGAAAGGTAGCAGGTGCATTACACAAACCAAAAGGCATACGACGATAAGCATAAGTTCCAAAAGGACAAGTAAAGGTGGTTTTCTCTTGATCTTTAGGTGATACAGGTATTTGAGAGAAACCAGAATATCCATCTAGGAAACAAAAGTGTGTATGCTTAGACAATCTTTCTAACATTTGATCAATAAAAGGCAAGGGGTAATGATCTTTTATTGTGGCTTTATTTAATTTCCTGAAATCAATTACCATCGTATAACCAGTTACAATTCTTTGTGGGATGAGTTCATTTTTATCATTAGGAACAACGGTAATACCTCCCTTTTTAGGAACACAATGAACATGACTTACCCATCTACTATCAGCTATGAGATAAATTATACCTACTTCCAGAAGCTTTAATATTTCAGTTCTTACCACATCCTTCATTCTTGGATTCAGCCTTCTTTGATGATCAACAACGGGTTTAGCATCTGGCTCCATGTGAATTTTGTGCTGACTTAAAGTGGGACTAGTGCCCTTAAGATCATCAAGAGTATATCCAATAGCGGCACGGTGCTTCCTCAGAGTTTTAAGTAATCTCTTTTCTTCATGCTCTGAAAGGTTAGCACTAATAATAATAGGATATATCTTCTTTTTATCAAGATAAGCATATTTAAGAGTATCCGGTAATTGCTTCAATTCAAACACAGGTCACCCTTGGGTGGAGGTGGAGCTCCCAAGGTTTCAACAGGCAGATTATGTTTAAGGATAGGTGCTTGTTTAAAGAATAATTCATCTATTTCATTTCTTTCACTCATATGCATGTCATTCTCATGCTCAAGCAAATATTGTTCTAGCGGATCAGTAGGAGGCACAACAATAGAGGCATGGCCAATAATTTCATCTTTACTAGGAAATTCCTTATCATGAGGTTGTCTACGAAACTTAGAGAAATTAAACTCATGAGACATCTCACCAAAATTAACACTGACAATTTCTTTAGTGCAATCAATCTTAGCATTAACCGTATTCAAGAAGGGTCCACCAAATATAATGGGACAAAAATCATATTGTGGTGATCCAAGAACGAGAAAAGCAGTAGGGTATTTGATCTTACCACACAAGACTTCCACATCTCTAACAATCCCAAGCGGTGAAATAGTGTCTCTATTTGCAAGCTTAATAGTAACATCAATATCTTCAATCTCAACGGGTGCAATATCATTCATGACTTCTTGATAGAGAGTAAACGGAATAGCACTCACACTAGCACCAATATCACATAAACCATGATAGCAATGATCTCCAATTTTAACAAAAATAACAGGCATGCCAACTACAGGTTTATTTTTATCTTTAGGGTCTGGCTTAGCAATTCTAGTTGCTTCATCACAGAAATATATGACATGTCCATCAATGTTATCAACCAAAAGATCTTTAACCATTGCAACACTAGGTTCAACTTTAATTTGCTCAAAATGTCTAGGTGCTCTAATTTTACTCTTATTGACTACAGTTGAAGCTTTAGCATGTTCCTTAATCCTAACAGGGAAGGGATGTTTCTCAATATAAGCAGTAGGCACAACTGGATCAACATGGTAAACAATTGTTTCTTCTTTAACACTAATAGGTTCTTCTTTCAATTCAATAGGTGGATGATATTTAAACCATTTCTCCTTAGGGAGATCAACATGAGCAGCCAAAGATTCACAAAAGGTAGCTACTATCTCAGAGTCAAGTCCATATTTAGTACTAAACTTACGAAAAGCATCAGTTTCCATAAAAGATTTAACACAATCAAACTCAAGATTTATACCTGACTCATTACCTTTGTCGATTTCCCAATCTTCATAATTGCATTTAATTCTTTGAAGGAGGTCCCATCTGGATTCAATAGTTCTCTTCATAAAGGAACCAACAGAAGAAGTATCGAACATGGATTGATCATTATGAGAAAGCCGAGCATAAAAGTTTTGAAGGATTATTTCTCTTGAGAGCTCATGATTGGGGCATGTATGCAACATATACTTAAGCCTCCCCTAGCTTGAGCGATACTTTCTCCTTCACGAGGCCAAAAATTATATATATAATTCCGATCACGATGAACCAAATGCATAGGATAAAATTTCTGGTGGAATTCCAGCTTCAACCGGTTCCAGTCCCATGTATCAGTATCATCACATAGCCTATACCATGTCAATGCCTTTCCCTCCAAAGATAAAGGGAATACTTTCTTCTTAACTCCATCTCCGGATAAACCTGCAAGCTTAAACAATCCACAAATTTCATCCACATAGATCAAGTGCATATCAGGATGTACCGTTCCATCTCCTGCATAAGGATTAGCTAGCGATTTCTCTATCATACCCGATGGAATTTCATAATAAATATTTTCAGTAGGTTCAATAGGTGGAGGAGCAACTCTTATTGCTTCCAGTCGAGGTGAAGATACCCCGAACAAGCCCCTCAAAGGATTACTTTCCATATTGACAAGTGACAAAAAATTTCAGCACGTAATATAAATGTTTCCTTACCAAATTCCACTCACCAAAGGCGATTCACTCCCCGGCAACGGCGCTAGAAAAGAGTCTTGATGACCCACAAGTATAGGGGATCAATCGTAGTCCTTTCGATAAGTAAAAGTGCCGAACCCAACGAGGAGCAGAAGGAAATGACAAGCGGTTTTCAGCAAGGTATTCTCTGCAAGTACTGAAAGTAGTGGTAACAGATAGTTTTGATAGCAAGATAATTCGTAATAAGTAACAAGTAACAACGGTAACAAAGGGTGCAGCAAGGTGGCCCAATCCTTTTTATAGCAAATGACAAGCCGGAACGAACTCGTATAATAAGCAAAGCGTTCTCGAGGACACATGGGAATTTCATCTAGTCACTTTCATCATGTTGGTTTGATTCGCGTTCGCTACTTTGATAATTTGATATGTGGGTGGACCGGTGCTTTGGTGCTGTTCTTACTTGAACAAGCCTCCCACTTATGATTACCCCCTCTCGCAAGCATCCACTAATACGAAAGAAGAATTAAGATAACTCTAACCATAGCATGAAACGTATGGATCCAAATCAGCCCCTTACGGAATAGCGCATAAACTAGGGTTTAAGCTTCTGTCACTCTAGCAACCCATCATCTAATTTCTACTACACAATGCCTTCCCTTAGGCCCAAAGATGGTGAAGTGTCATGTAGTCGACGTTCACACGACACCACTAAAGGAAGCAACAACATACATATCATCAAAATATCGAACGAATACCAAATTCACATGATTACTTATGACAAGACTTCTCCCATGTCCTCAAGAACAAAAGTAACTACTCATAAATCATGTTCTTGTTCAAGATCAAAGGGCTATGGAATAGCATTAAGGATCTGAACATTTAATCTTCCACCAAATAAACCAACAAGCATCAACTACAAGATGTAATCAACACTACTAGCAACCCACATGTACCAATCTGAGGTTTTGAGACAAAGATTGAATACAAGAGATGAACTAGGGTTTGAGATGAGATGGTGCTGGTGAAGATGTTGATGAAGATTGGTCCTCCCACGATGAGAGGATCGTTGGTGATGTCGATGGCTTCGATTTCCCCCTCCCGGAGGGAAGTATCCCTGACGGAATCGCTCCGCCGGAGAGCAAAATAGCTCCTGCCCAGGTTCCGCCTCGAGACGGCGGCGCTTCATCCCAAAAGCTTTCTCTATATTTTTTCTAGGGCAAATGTCTTCATATAGCAGAGGGAGGGGGCTAGACGCCAGTTGTGGGCCCTAGAAGGCACTAGGGCGGGCCCAGGGGGGCCGCGCCCTGCTGCCTTGTGGGCAGCTGGTGGGTCCCCTCTGGTATTTCTTCTCTCCAGTATTTTTTATATATTCAATAAAAATCTCCGTGAAATTTCAGGTCAATTGGACCTCTGTAGATTAGGTATCTCTGATGTAGCTATTTCAGGTCCAGAATTCCAGCTGCCGGCATTCTCCCTCTTCATGTAAATCTTGCAAATTAAGAGAGAAAAGGCATAATAATTGTATCATAAGGTGAAATAATGATCAAAAACATAATAAATAACAGTAGGAAATCATGATGCAAATTGGACATATTATATACTTAGTGCTCCTACTTTTTTTTTAGATTTATCAACAGAACTACAGCTGTATGTTAGTACGACACAGCCTGCACAATATGTAGACGATAGCCAATCCAGCCGTCTGCTGGACTCTGGTCACATGCATGGACGAACTGATCTCCCCTGTCGTGCAGGGATCGTCCAGGCAACGATGTGTGTACAACACTACTCTAGTACTATCGCTGGTGTCTCTCTTCTAGTACAACTCAGCCGACGCATGGGGACGGGGGAGAGTGTGCCTATGGTCGGCTACTCAATTGCGGTCCCACATGTGAGTGCAAACGCAAGATGACGTGCGTTCCATTCCGTGAGCGGCATGCCGGACCGACCGACCGTGTGGGGTGCGACGCGAACGTGACGTGCGTGCTGTATACATGTAGTACCACCATTTTCTTTTGGTTTTGCTCCATGGCGCAATCCATCGATACAAAATTATATTTAAAAGTGGAGGGCGGGGCTTTTCTCGTGTGTTAGGCGGGGCAGTTTCGCCTAGTCGGTTCGATAGAGAGGCGATGAGGACGAGGGAGTAGCGGATTCAAGTTGCTGGAAAGGTGGGGCTGTGTGATTTGACAGCTCGTTACTGCTGGAAAGGTGGAGCCTTGTGATTTGACTGCTCATTATAGTCATTATTACTGCGGCGCTACGACCGGGGTGAGTCTCCCCTCCATGGTGTACAGGTGCTAAGCATGCCACATATGCAAAAAAATCTGATGTGACAAGGTAAAGAGAAGAGAGAGGAGTTTGGTGACCCCAGGAAGAAACAATGCGAAGCACGCGGACCTATGCAAAACACTTAAATGAGAGAAGTTTACGGAAAGCATGAAGGAGTTTAGTTGTCAAAGAAAGACTTTAGCACCCCATCTAAGCACATAGTACTATGCATAATTTGGTGCATGAAACGTCGATCCTGATGCCGGCTGTCCCACATCCAGCATCATACTAGTAGTGGAGTAGTATGTTAGTATAGTAGTACATACGTACTGTACTAGTATCGATGTTCTCTCTTTTCTACTCAGCCGACGCGCGGGGCCGGGGGAGTGTGCCTATGGTCAGTTGCTCAATTGCGGTCCCACGTGTGAAGTGCAAACACAAGATGATGCGCGTTCCATTCCGTGAGCGGCGTGCCGGACCGACCATGTAGGTGCGACGCGAATGCGACGAGCGTGCTGTATATGTACATCCATTGATACTTACAAAACTACATTTAAAAGGCGAGGGCGGGGGCAGTTTCACCTGGTTGGTTTGACAGAGAGGCGAGGAGGACGAGTGAGTAGCGGATTCAACTTACTGCGGGAAAGGTGGGGCTTTGTGATTTGACGACTCATTACTGCTGGAAGGTGGGGCCTTGTGATTTGACTACTCGTTTTAGTCATTATTACTGCGAGGGGTAAGTCTCCCCTTCCGTTCCCCACTCTAATCTGGTGCTTGACATGTCGACCGGTGATGCTGGCTGTCCCACATATCGGCCAAAGGAGGTATAATTGTTGCCGACGACCTAAGGAGGAGCAAAGAACCATGTGGTATACTCTAGTTTTCCACTGGAGTACTAGCCCGACGCGGAGGAGTGTGAAACACGGCAGTCCAGTGCGATATGGCGATAAAAAACGATCTTGTTTGCTTGTGATCCCACGACATCGCTCATCGTTAGCACTATTTTATTCGTGTCTCGTAGCCTAGTACAAACGAAATAATATGATGACAATGGCAACGGATAATAATTGTCTTACCTATTCAGGATAATTTAGAAGGACACATGCGGAAACGCCCGAAAGACACAGTGGCAAAAGAAGAAGACACAGGGGCAAAAGAAGAAGGAAGATTACCCGCAAAAGAAAAGAAGGAAGACGTAGACAACGGTCTGGGTGCTGGTCTCTACTTCATGAAGGGTTTCTGGGCGTGGAGTTCTAACTGCTTCTTCATCGCCTCCACGATCTTTATCTCCTCTCGTCTCTCGTCCGCCATCTTCATTCCTTCCATGGCACGGGATTTCTCGAGGCGGGCATTGCTCTCCTTTAGCATCTTCAACAAGCCGACGATCAACTCCTTCTGCTTGTTGAGCTGAGCGGGCATGTCGTCACGGGCTAACGACTTCAGCATTGCCCGCTTGGCATGTTCGCCTCCACGGCGAATGCGCTTCTGAGAGCCCTCTCCTGAACATGAGAGATCTTTCGAGGCCTCCGCGGTGCGGCGGGCCCTCACTTTTTTTTCCGCAGCCTTGGTCGTCGCTCCGTTGTTATTTCTCGGCCCAGAGCTCTTCCTACCGGCCATGGCAGATGCAAGGAACGACGAACAGGAAAGGCTTATGAGGAGGAATGTGCAGTAATATTCAAGTAGTTAGTTTCCCTTTTTATAACCTAGTACTAATATGCTGCAAAGTGGAAACACGTTTAGGTATGATCGGTGTGAGCAGGTTTGCAATTAATTATAGCATGGTACTTCGGAATGTGACGGGAAACAAGCTCGAAATTTATTGATGGTTTTGGTTTCGAAGCCCGGAACGGCTCCCGATGAGTTCTCACGACCAAGCATTCAAAAACTCGTGATAAATCAATGACTATCTTTTTCCAAACGACCAACTATTTTCATAGAAATACAACACATATAGATGGAGTATTTTTATAGAAATACAATACATAGATGGAGTGATTGTCACGGTTGCAAACCGCCATGGCGCCGCGTGTTCACTGCAGCAGCAACTGAGCAGGTCACTGCATCGTTGGCGGGGAAGGAGGGCAGGTCACCTCGCCTACGATGCATCCCCAGCGCCGCCGCCGCCACTGGTTGAGCGATTTGGCTTCTCCTACCGCCCATTTGAACAATTGCACCGGCTTCTCATGCCATTGCGCAGGCATGCGCGTTCTCTCCTCCACAGTCAACTCCGTGAATATGATCTCTGCCATTAGCCCCAGCTCGAAATCAACGCGACACTGCCAGATGCTGACATCCCAAAGCATCTCACCCCTGAGATCGACATGCGCCTCCGCCTTGTGCTTCGCCAGGCGCAGCTCCTTCGAACTTGTCTCCAATCGATGTGACGTTTCCTCGATCCGATTTTCCCTTGCTGCCCACCACCTGAAACGCAGCCCCGACATGTCCTCCGGCGCCACCGATCTGTGATTCCAGAGCAATGGATCCCCTGTGAAACACATGAGGTTTTCTCTCAAAGGAGGCAGTGCCGTGGCCGCAGGGAGAGGGAAGCCCGAGGGAGGCTGGGATCTAAGGGATTATCCATGTCGGAATCCGATGGTCCAGGCGGGGAGGCGAGCGTAGGCGGTGGGAGAGCCCTAGTAGGCTAAGATAAAGATACTACTCCACTCCGTCCATTTTTAAATACAAAGGCTACCAACAGTAACCGAGGCAAAAATTGATGATGTTGCCTCGTAGTACTAGCAACCCATGATTTAACTACTCGCATGCATGCAGTGGATGATAGTAATGTCATTTTCAACTAGTACTTCCTCCCTCACATCCACTCAATTTGCATGCACTGTATTAATTGACCATCCATTAAGTGAACGACTCTACACGCGTCAAATTATCCCGTGGGGTGGCTCTTCGTACAAAAATGCATTCCACCATGTACCCGCGTGTGTGTGTGAGGGAATGAGTGCATGCGTGCACATCTTCTCTTCGTGCATGTACTTCACCAGTGTGTGGGGGGGAGAGAGAGTGGTATACATAGACCTAGAGAGAGATGGTGTGTCCCCGCAAAAAAGAGAGAGAGATGGTGTATGTTAGAAAGAGTACCCGTGCGTGTGTGTGAGAGAGGACGAGTGCATGCGTGCACCTCTCCTCTTTGTGTACGTACTAAACCTAGAGTACAAGTGTATGTGTGTGACATCGACCTATAGAGAGATGGTGTGTGCCAGAAGTCCTGAGAGAGTCGTCAGTGTAGGTGTGTGCGTGGGGAGGAGGGAGAGAGATGATACTTATGTGTCAACGCAGTGCGTGTGATAAAGAGGTTAGTCAATAGTTCGCCACGATACTATTCTTGGCGAACGCCCTAATAATCGTAAGATCTACATCCGACGGTGGAAGTTATTGGACGAAAACAATAGTAAAATAAATAAATGCCATGGCATTTGCTTTTACTGCCACACCATGCCCCTCCCCTACACACGAAACTGCCACGCGATCGTTCGCAACTGCCGGTTTGCTAGAAATCCCGATAGGCCGGGCTTTTGGCGGTAGGCAGGGAGCTTGAACTGTCGGTTTGCTCACATGCGGTCGCACATGTCAGTGATGTACCAAGCCGATGCGCGTCCCTTCGGTGAGCGGCGGGCCGGGCCGACCGGTTGTTGGTGCGACGCGAAGGCCACAGGCTGTAAGTTTACCGCCTACTCCTTGATGAGATTGGTCGATACAAATCCCGATTAAGAAAGGATAGGGTGGCATTTTTGCCACGCGGGAGGCATGGTAGTATTTTTACAATGGGATGGACCCGGCACTGCAAAAGTCAAAGCGGTGGGCAGTACTACTACGCTTGTCGGAGGCGTACGTGGGCCCGCGTTCTCGGATGCGTACGTGGCGGAGCTAGACGCCCGCCAACCTCTCGTAGCGATAGCGAGGAGCCAGCTGCTGGATATTTTCTATATAGTCTTTTTTTTGCGAATATATTTTCTATATAACCAGCTTTGAAATTTTCAATCGTTCAAGTGTGACGTGATATCAGCCGTTGATTGCTGTTGATCCAATGGTCTAGGTGGCTGGCATTCACATCTATCAAAACCTAATTGTACACTGTTGTGTCTACAACATTCTTCTGGAACCAGCAGCACGTCACTGTGATCAATCCACACAAGAAGCTCGCAACAACCCCTTCCCCATGTGCCACGTGGCCTCATGGGTGCACCCACATCATTTTAATCATAATATATTGATTGAAAAAGAGAGACATTTTGTAGCGTGCTATTGGAATTCTAACTTACGTGCTTTTGCACATACTGGAAGTACTAGTGCCACATCATCTAAAGCCATTCTACATGCATATTTCTTATACAAATGTGCTCCACCATGTACCCGTGTGTTTGTATGTGGGAACGAGTGCGTGCGTGCACCTCTTCTCTTTCGTACACATAGTGTGTGTGTCTGAGAGAGAGAGATGGTATGTGCAAGAAATCACGGGAGATTCTTGAATTTGTGTGTGGGCAGGGAGGGGGGAGGGAAGTATAGAGGGAGTATGTGTCAATGATGCAATTTGTGTGAAAGAGAGGCCTATATACATATATGTATGCGCATGGGGGTGATATACGAGAAGGGCGGGGAAGGGTCGTCTACGCGATATATCGATAGAGACAGATAGAGGGAAGAACTCTACGAGCCTACTAGCACTAGGAGAGGGGGGTGTTGAGAGATGGTGCGAGAGGCCAACTGGACGGAGACTCGGAAGGAGTGTACAAGTGCGAGATTGATATTTTAAGAGAGGGGGCGAGAACGTGCGCGGTTGCGCGCGTCTGAGAGATGAAGCGGAAGGCATGGATGATGAGAGGTGAGACGATGGATAGACAATGTGTGTGTGGTAGCTAGGCAGTCCTATCTAGAGAGGTAGATTGATCGATGTGTACGTGGGAAAAAGGGCGAGACCTGACTAGATATAGATCGATCGCTTTGTGTGGAAAACAGGGAAAGACCTAGCTATATATATACAGAGAGGAATATCGACCGGTGCGCATGCATGTGAGAGATAATTAAAGAAGGCCCGAAGTGATGAAGTGGGGGAGGTGTGTGTGTGTGGGTGGGTGCAAGAGTCCTACTAGTTAGAGGTACTGTACGAGTGCGAGATTGATAATAGGAGATGAGGGAGCGAGAGAGCACTCGCGCGCGCGCGCACGTGTGTGTGTGTGTGCGTGCATGCCTCATAGCTGGGGCATGAGGGATGGATGGTGAGAGGGGGAAGGGACTGTGTGTACATGTGTGTGTGGTAGGCAGACCTGCTAGCTAGAGGGGTATATCGATCGGTGTGTGTGTGGGAAAGAGAGGGCGATGGAGAGATCTACCTAGCTTGAGAGATCGTGGGAGACAGACCTGAAGAAAGATATTGTGTGTATGTGTGCGCGATGGATAATGCCGAGTGGGAGTATGTGTGCATGCATGCACGAGAGAAAGTTAGTGGTACAACTATAAAGAGAAGACGACTGTGTGGGTGTAAAAGACTTGGTGAGATCATAATCAATATAAAAGTGAATTCAAATATTTGAATAAGAGATCATGATGTTTGAAACCCATGAATGCATGATATAATGGAGATATGTGTGGTGTGGTTTTGAATCGAGCATGCTATACTATATACACATCGAACAAGGCCAAATTGATTTGAATTTGATATACCATTGGTAGGCATCGTTTGACCACATTTCATCCATGCATGGACATAACTATTCAAATTGTAGATAATGGGTGGCTTTGGCAGCTAACATCTAAATGTTGTGTGTGTGTGTGTGTGTGTGTGTGTGTGTGTTGTGTGTTAAACACATTATACATATCAAACATTGTTTAGATTCCAAACATCTAGCTAGAGCATACATGTACTATGATTTGAATTCAACATAAAATGGATACACATATTTGAATTCGAGATCATATGGTACATGTAGTTCATATTTAAATGGAAATTTACTACTATATTCATGTCGTGTGTTGTGAAGATAATATTTAGATGATGGTATAACGAACCTGACAACAATCCCATTCAAATACGGAAAATGGACTCAATTTTAGTCCATATGGTAGACAATACAAACTGTTTTTTTTGTTGTTGAGGGAAGTACGAATTGATTTGGTATCGTACACGGTAAGCTTGTTCTCCCGAATTTTTAAGTTGTTCATTGTTGTTTTTGAATGGCATTTGTAGTAATTCATATAGTAAAACGGGACATGACTCTCTCTTGTGTGGTGCGGATTGTTTTTTGTTTTTGTTTTTTTGTACACGTTAAGCTTGTTCTCCCGAAATTTCAAGTCGCGCCTTGTTATCCCGAAATTTCGAGCTATCTCTTTGTCTCTTGTGCTGCAAAACTCCCGCCCCTTCAACCCGCGCCTTGTTATCCCAAAATTTCAACACGCGTGAAAACTCCCCCCTCCTCCAAAATCGGTCGTGCCACCCCGAGACGCGAAATCCCCCTTCTATCCCTCAGCTGAAAATACCGCCTCGACGTCCCATGGTCCAAATGGGTAGGGGTACTTTCGTAACTTACCCCACATTTCGGACAAGTGCGTCCCTAAGCCATGGTTCCCCCTCCCACCCCTCCACCCCCCATTCGTACACCGAGGCCGCCAAAACCCGCGAAACCCCACGCTCCTCCGTCCGCCACCCGACCGCCGCCCAGCCGGAGCCTCTTCCCCGACGACATCGTCCGCCGCAACAGCTCGATGTCCCTCATCCAGCGCACCGGATGAGGATCCGTTGTCGATCTCATCGTCCCGTCGGTTCAGCCGCCCCGTCCTCCACCTCCAAGGAGCTGCCCCGACGTTCGCCTCGTCTATCGTGCCACCTCCATTCCCACAGCGCCGTCTTCACCTGCACCATCGGAACTGCAGCTCCATCACCGATTCCTCGAATGAAGCTGAGGCCTAGTCGGCACCACCAAAGAGGTTCTACATTAATCGCTGCATTTTCTCCTTTATTTGATCTCACGGTGCTGCCGCTGCTCGATCCCGAGCCGCCATGGCGCAGCTCCATCGATGGCGGCGTCACCGGCCACTTCCTCTATGGCGTCTCTCCACCATGGTGTTGCTCCCTCGGCGGCGACGTCCACATCAGCAGGAGCTGCTGCTCCGGCTATCGCTGGCCGTGCTGCTACTGCTCTGCTCTTGCTCTTGCTCGCGCTGCTACTCTACTCTTGCTCGCACTGCTGCTGCATGAGCAGTAGCTCCAGCACTCGCTCGCGCTCCTGCTGCTGCTACGGCTCTCGCACGCACTGATGCTCCGGGCGCTGCTACTGCTGCGCGACCAGCTGCCCTGGCTGCTCTCTGGTAGTACGTTCCCTGCTGGAGCGGCTGCCGATTTGGATCACTGCTTCTCTGCCACTAGTGCTCGAGCGGCCAAAACTACTAGTGCAATGCTTCTCTGCTACTACTGTGTTTAGTTCCGACAGTAAAATTCAATTTCGACAGCAAAATTCAGTTTCGAGAGTACATTTCAGTTTCGACAGTAAAATTCAGTTTCGACAGTTAAATTCAGTTTCGACAGTTAAGTTCAGAGACAAGCGGCTGATGTATTTTACATCTAGCACTTTTTGGTGATGTATTTTACATCATCTATTGGAGATGCTATTAGAATCCCACTTCAGGTTAATGTTGTCCCTCTTGTCCTGCTTCAGCCTCGCCGTCGTACACCTCACCGGAGCTGCTCCAACGACAAAACCGTCCATCACAGCGGAGCAATACCCTCGGCTCCATCTCCAGATGCCTAAGATCTTCCTCCCCGCCTCCGACAGCCACATCGGCCGCTGCATCCTCAGCAACCAACCCAATGATGCTGAGATCGACATGGCTTCACCAAAGAGGTTGTACACTTGTCGCATCGCTTTTTTACTCTACATGTAATATATATTGTCCACTGAGCACACGTAGTAATGAGAAATACAAATAGTTTCTCCTATATGACAAGCAGTGAGGTACTAGGCAAGTTAGCTATCTGTCGTGGTTTTGTCGCGGCAGATGTCCTAGAAAAAGGACTTAGAGATGAAGCCATCGCACTAACGTGGAAGCTTAGCGGGGTTGAGTGGGAACGGAAAGACGCCGGGTTACCCAGGTTCGGCCCCTCACGGTGGAGGTAAAAGCCTACGTCCTGCTTGTCTATATTGCTGTAGATCTCGATTACAAGGATGCGGATTCGCTAACCTAGCTCTCGAATAGATTGCAACTTAGTCTTTCTCGTACAGGTGCCCCCCTTTATATATACAGGTGGAACCCTAGATTACATGAGAGTCCGGGTCGTGGTCTAACCCGTCTCCTACTTGTCCTCCAAGGCGGCCTCCGCGCCACCCATCATCTCCGTGAGCCGGCCCATTGCCTAAGCCGGCCTGTCCTCACCAGGACTTCTTAAGCCGGCCCACCTTGAATCCTCCGACCCTGCCATGAGTTGGCCCGCTGAGCCCGCTCTATTGCCGGGTTAATACCATGCCGGGTTTAAATGCTGGTATACATCCCCAACATTAGCCCTCAGTTTGACTTGAATTTATTCACGTTAAACTTATCCTGAAAAAACAAACATCAGTAATATACTCTCCAAATGCTTCCCAAGCCGGTCATTGAGAACACCGCCTTAGGCCGGCTCAACATGCCGGGTTAAACGGATCGACAGATCCCCCTTCAAGACTTGGCACTTTCAACTCTTTCTCCTCATGACATCACAATCCACCTCTGCAAAATCTGTGATGACGTCATACCGAATCTTGAGTGGGTACGTATCGTCTTGTCAAGCGCGAAAATCGAGGAGCCACGTCGCCAAAAATTACTACGCCGCCTGGGGTTCCGCCCCTGCTGTTTTAACTTTTACTGTGCCTATAAAGGCCAGCTCACCCCATTATCACCTTTTTAGCGCTTACTCGTCTTCCTCCTCACGTCCGTCGCCTCACGCCTCTGGAGCACCGCCACCTTCGAGCTCATCGGCCACCACGACCGTAGCCCCTTCGCCCCCACAGTCGGCACCAGAGCTCTTCAAACACTCCGGCATCCTCCGCCGTGCTCAACTACTCTGTAGTCTTTCCCCTTTTAGATCTGTATCGCTCCATTCCTTGCGCAGTTCATCCCAGTTCATCGTGTTCATCAGTGTTCGCCTCCCCTCTTTAATAGATCTGGAACCCGTCGAATGATTCATGCACGTACCCGTAATCAATGCGGCAATGCTATTTTTCCCATTCAGATCCACGTACCGCTCTCCATTGATCCGCATTGAGGAATAAACTCCTGCCTTCCTCCCTGTTTAGGTCTTTAAAATTTTCCTTTTTGAAGCATTTTCAGATCCGTAAGTATATCCGTCTAGTTAGTTTCCTGTTTGTAGCCAGCTCCACACTTAGCAAATATCCCAACGCCACTGAAACTCTGATACCGGCTTATAAGCTCCACCGGCTTATCACTGCCATCAATAGTTTGCGTAGATCCGAGTTATGAGCTTAACCATCATGGCTGCCTTACCATTTTGCCGGATCATACCCTCAGATATTCAGGCGGCTTGCCAAAATCCTGGTTATACCATCGCGGTCACCAGCGTTAACAACCATGATCGCCTCATTATTTTACCGGGTTACATCTTATGAGCTTAACACGCCGGCTTATGACACCTTTTTCCTTCTTTTTCAGAACATGCCTCCCAAGCCCAAGATCGTCAACTGGGCCAAGTCCAGTATGTCTGAACTGAGTCTGCAAGCTCTGATAGACACCGGGTTGCTCCCAGTCAAGGAGATAATTTCATGGCAAGCTCCTGAAGAAGAAATATACCCGCAACCCGGCGAAAACGAAGTAGTCATATTTGTTGATCATGTCTCAAGGGGTTTTCGTCCTCCCGGCTCAAAGTTTTTCAGGGACGTGTTACACTTGTTCAACATCAGGCCCCAGGACTTGGCCCCCAACTCCATCTTCAACCTGTGCCAATTCCAAGTATTTTGTGAAGTCTATTTACAGCTCGAGCCGTCTCTTATCTTGTTCCGAGAGCTCTTTTATCTAAACCGCCAAACGGAACACAAGGACGGCTCCAGCATTGAACTCGGCGGGATTTCTATCCAACGCCGAAAGAATATTATCTTCCCCAATGCCAAGCGGGCCAGTCATCCGAAAGGGTGGCAGAGGACTTGGTTCTATTGCAAAGACACTTCTCCCGCAGGTCAGAATCCCTTGCCGGGTTACAGGGTAACCCGGCTCGCCAACGCCACCTTCCCGGGTCCTCCTTCCCAAGAAGAGAGGGAGAATCTAGAGCCATTATATCCAAAGATGAACGCCTTACTTGCTCACGGCCTTACCGGTGCCGATTTGACCCGGACCTGGGTCGAATGGAGGATTCAGCCGCTGAGCTCCAGGACTCGGCTGATGCACACCTACACCGGCCATCGTGAAGATCCACTCCGGTTCAGCCGGGTCAACCTCAAAGAAAAGGAGGTTATAAAACTAGCCAAGAAACTGCTTGGTGAGATGATGGAAGACATCAAAACTGTGGGGCTTGCCCCATGTAGCGCCAATAAGTCGGCCCCTCCAGTAAGCCGCCTCCGCCCTTGATCATTATCAACACTATATTGCCCTTGCCTTCATCTCGCCATTCTGCCCTGGTGCAAGAAAACGACAATTGGTGGCGAGTCGAGCCTATAAACCCTACTCCTCAAGAGGACGACGAAGAGGAGTCAGATAACAATGAAGACAATGAGGTAGAACTTGACTCTCTTAAGACGCCTTTTTAATCAGACCACTGACGTTTACTCATTCCAGGAAGAAGCTGAAGTTAGCCATGTCGTTGAGCCAGAGGTAACTTTAATTTCTTCAGATTCGGACTCTCCAGTACCTATCCGGAAGAAAACCCGGGCTGTGATCCGCAAGGTTCGAAGGAAGCCCCGGGTTGCCGTCCGTAAGGTCCCTTTTTCCCATGAAGATGCTCATTTGGACCCCGAATTTGTTTTGAAGAAAACTCGTCAAGCCGGGACCACCAAAAGGAAGACTCGGAGCAGCGAAGGCGAGTTAAGTGGCGGGATTCCATATGAGCCGGCATCCCGTAAAGCATGAGCTGAGGTGCTTCTTAGTCCAACTCCCTCCTTTCCTCTAGCTGGTTGTTTTAAAGAGCCCTTACATTTAAATGACTCGGCATATCAGACGTCCCACTCCTCAGGCGAGTCAAGCGCTACACAAGCGTCGGCGTTCAACATCAACCCTGGGTAAAGAATCACTTATGACCTGTAGTAGCTCTTTACTATTTCACCCTTGCAAACGAATAACTCCCCTGCTCTTTAAACCACACCAAAGCCATTAAGAAGAAAACAGTTGCCGGGTCATCTGACCCGGCCATTCAAACAGGCCCTCGAGCAGAGGAGGCCCCCTTGGCTATTCAGGATGAGCCGGCCTTCCATAACAGCCCGCCGCTTTTGGACACGGCAAGCCCGGCTCGTGCCTCCCCTCCAGCTCAGGAGAGGGAAGATGTAATTGCAGATCAAACCGCCCCGCAGCCTGAAGCGCCGGCTCAAGACGAAACACCTGCTCAAGAAGAGGTAGTGGTGACAAGTGAGCGTCAGACTGCTGTACCAGAATCCTCCACGGCCCTTACCAAGGTCTCGGCCAAGTCTGAGCTGGCCCCGAAGGACAAGGGGAAGACGACTCTTGAATTTTCTACATTTGAAGATCAAGACGCCAGTAACCTGCACCGAACTGTGCTGACCCGGCTATCTGAAAGCCGGAACACAGAGATCGCCATGATAACATCTTTGAAGCGGAAATATGAGGTAACTTGCCCTTTAATTTGTACCATATATATATGTAGCCCCCAATGGCCGGGTCATGATGCAATATTGACTCGGGACTTCAAAATTAAGCTCGTAAGTGGAACCTCAACTGGCGTCCCAAGGGCCGGCTCGTCATTCCTGACAAGCGGGTCTTCATAACTTAGGAGGATAGGCCAACTCATGCATTAGCCCCCAAGTGCCATGTAGAGTGCTTGCAGCTGCATGGAACTTGCGGTACTGTATGCGTTAATCTCCAAACCTGTAACTCTCAAGGGCCAGGTTATGATGGAATGATGACCCGGGACTTAAAGAGTAAACTTGCATGAATAACACCGAAGGCGACCCCATAGGCCAGCTTGCCATTTACGTTGGGCGCGTCTCCGTAGCTTGAGTAGAGTAGACCAAATGATGCATTAGCCCCCATGCGCCGGGTCATCCTTTAGGGCGGCTCGGAACAGGCCGATGAAATATAACCGACTCTGGTGCAGGATATGCTGGATCAAGTAGAAACCCAAGCGTCCTTCTTCCAAAAGGAAGCAAGGAAGGAGAAAAAACTACGCAAAGCCGCCAAGGAAGCCGCTGCTGAGGCCAACAAATCGTTGGCTATTGTGCGTGACTCTTTGCAAGAGGCAGAAGCCGCAAGAACTGCCCTAGCCATACGTGCTGAAGAGGCGGAAGCCAAGCTTGAACCGGTAACCCAGGAGCTGACGACTCTCAAAGGACAAATTACCGCCATGTGCCGAGCCATCTTTGGTAAGTAAAACTGAGCATAATTCAATTTTACCGGCTTATCATCCGAAGCCGGATTAACTGATCGTGCATACTTGTTCTTTGCAGGCCGAAAAAATCAAACTCTTGTGCAGCTACCAGTGGTGAAACTGAAGGCGATCTATACCCTGGTAGAACAACTGTACATAGGCGGCTGCCGTTGCATAATGGCCACCAAGAACACCAAAGCGCCGCCTCAGCTGATTGCAGACACGCTGAAAGAACTATCAGTCGTGCCCAGGTGGTTCGAAGACTGGAAAAGGGCGTGCTGTCGCACGGGGGCTCTGACCGCACTTGCGCGGGCCAAGGCGTACGTGCCGGAACTTCACCTGGCTCAGGTGGCGGGCGGGTACCCAGAATTCAACATAGATGACTCGCCGTTTACCAAGAGGGACTTCCAACGCTGCATCAAGGAAACCCGGGTTGCCGCCACTGAAATCGCAGAGGAGGCAGACCTAACCCGGTACCAGGCGCCGTACTCCAAAGAGAATGAGCGGATAGAGCCACCCAACCATGAGCCAGTGGCCCTAACCCGTATGGGTAAGCCGTCCTTCGCTCCTGAAGTCGACCCTTCCTCCCTGATATCCAACGATGCTCTATTTGAAGCGTTGCGCTCCATTCAGTGGTCGACCGACGACTCAAGCCAAGAAGCAGAAGATGACGATGGTCGCGAAGAGCCGGCACAGGGTGCTTCCTCAGGCACTGGTGTCCGTACTGACCCGGCAGCATAGAGAGCCGGCTTAACCTTGCTTAGGACAGACTTGTAAATTTTGCCATGGCCGCCATTGGTGGGCGGCTTGTAATAGGATAGTATAAACACTTGGTGCCTGCTGATGCCAGTGCCATCGCGTACTGAACCTTTTAACACTTATGAATGCCTTGCCTCTTAAGTCCTCGTTGGGCTGTGAGAGCCGGCTTCTATAATAGCACGGTGCTGCTGAAACAAGAAAGGCATGTAATGGTTGCTGATGATATCATATGCACAAGTAATCTTTATCACTGTTGCAATGAATCAAGAATATGAAAAGGAACATAGGTAAATGCTATGCACGGATGTATGTATGTAAAGATGAGTGCAACATAGAACATAATCTTAAGCCAGAACAGGCATGAAACCGCCGGCTTGAACAACATAAGCCGTCCGCTGAACTGAACTGTAAATGGCCGGCTCATAAAGCGCAAGCCAGAATATGCTTTCGTGAAGCTGGCACTTTGGCCTGTTGGTTTGTCCTCGCTCTCTGAAAGCCGGCGCTCACACAACCAATCGAATGCTTTAACTCTGATGAGTTCAGAGTCACAGAAGTGATTGACTCACCAGACGTGCGCCGGGTCGTTTTTATAAGGAGTAGCATCTTGCTAACAGGCAGGTTTAACCAACGTTGTGGCATCTCGCCGGGTTAAAAGGGTTTTGTAAGCTAAACTCCATTTGAGTTGGAAGCCCCCAAGTAACCAAGATCAACAAATAAAGATCCAGTACACAAGTTTTGAGGCAGAACAACACCTTCACACAGTGTTGCTGGTCGTTATTATATTTGATCAAGAAGATGTATATACAGGGTAAAAGGTATGTACAAAGATATGACCCAGTCAAAGACTTAGGTGTAGTATGGCTGGAGCTGGGCAATATTCTAGGGCCGGCTTGTTTCTTCCTCAGAAGTGCGTGATTTTTCGGTTTCACGTATATCAATCAGGTAATATGACCCGTTGTTGAGATTCTTGCTGACCATAAAGGGCCCTTCCCAAGGTGGCGAGAGCTTATGCATGCCTGTCTGGTCTTGTATCAGGTGGAGCACTAAGTCACCTTCCTGAAAAGTGTGGCTTCGAACTCTACGGCTGTGATAGCGACGTAGGTCTTGCTGATAGAGTGCGAATCTGGATGCAGCAAGGTCTCGTTCTTCCTCCAGAGCATCAAGAGCGTCCTGGCGAGCTAACTCATTATCTGATTCCACATAAGCCGCCACGCGAGGGGAGTCATGATGAATATCGCTGGGAAGCACAGCTTCCGCACCATAGACTAGGAAAAACGACGTATAGCATGTTGACCTGTTAGGGGTAGTCCGTATGCTCCAAAGTACCGAAGGCAACTCTTCCTCCCAGCAACCCGGCATGCGCTGCAAAGGCACCAGGAGCCGGGGCTTGATACCGCGTAGCAATTCCTGATTAGCCCTTTCCGCCTGCCCGTTGGACTGAGGATGCGCCACCGACGCTAGATCAAGCCAGATATGCTCCTGTTGACAGAACTGCTCCATGGCTCCCTTGGATAGATTGGTCCCATTGTCTGTGATGATGCTGTGCGGGTAGCCAAATCAGAATATCAGCTTTTTCAGAAACTTGACAGCTGTAGCTGCGTCGCAGTTGCTGACCGGCTCTGCTTCTACCCACTTTGTAAACTTGTCCACAGCCATTAGTAGATGTGTATGTTTGTTCTTGGAACGTTTGAAGGGTCCCACCATGTCAAGCCCCCAGAACGCGAACGGCCAAGTAATCGGGATCATCCTCAACTCTGGAGTCGGCACATGGGCCTGGTGAGCGTATTTCTGGCAACCATCACATTTTCGGACAATGTCCTCTGCATCAGCATGAGCCGTGAGCTAGTAAAAACCGTGCCGGAAGGCCTTGGCGACCAGTGATCTTGAGCCGGCGTGGTGCCCGCAATCGCCAGAGTGAATCTCATTGAGAATTGCACGGCCTTCTTCAGGTGAAACACAACGTTGAAAGACACCAGTGACGCTTCGTCTGTGTAACTCGCCATTGACAATAGTCATAGACTTAGATCGTCTGAAGATCTGCCGAGCGAGAAGTTCCTCTGTTGGTAGTTCTCCCCGGCTTAAGTAAGCCAAGTAGGGGACCGTCCAATCAGGGATAGCATGGATAGCAGCCACCAGAGCTGCCTCTGGGTCAGGAATAGCCAAGTCCTCCTCTATTGGCAATTTGACAGACGGGTTGTGCAAAACGTCCAGGAACACATTGGGTGGCACTGGCTTGCGCTGAGAACCCAAGCGAGAGAGCGCGTCTGCCGCCTCGTTCTGCCGGCGATCAATATGGTTGACTTGATAACCCTTGAAGTGCCCAGCAATGTTTGTGACTGCTTGTCGATAAGCCGCCATAAGAGGGTCCTTAGAGTCCCATGTACCTGACACTTGCTGAGCCACTAGGTCTGAGTCGCCCAAACATCTAACCCGGCTCAGATTCATCTCCTTGGCCATCCAGAGCCCATGGAGCAAGGCCTCGTATTCTGCTGCATAGTTAGTACAGGTGAACATGATCCTCAGAACATAACAGAACTTGTCCCCTCGTGGGGAAGTAATCACCACTCCAGCCCCGAGCCTTCAAGCTGCCTTGAGCCGTCAAAGTGGATGGACCAGTACGTTGTGTCGGGCTTCTCTTCGGGAGCCTGCAACTCTGTCCAATCATTAATGAAATCCACCAACGCCTGAGATTTGATTGCTGTGCGAGGCACATATTTGAGATGATGCGGACCGAGCTCGATAGCCCACTTAGCCACCCGGCCTGTTGCTTCCCGATTCTGTATTATATCCCCGAGAGGTGCTGAACTGACCACCGTGATTGGATGTTCGTGGAAGTAATGTTTCAGCTTGCGGCTAGCCATAAATACTCCGTAGACCAGCTTCTGCCAATGTGGATATCGCTGCTTGGACTCGGCTAACACCTCGCTGACATAATACACAGGGCGCTGGACTGGATATTCCTTGCCATCTTCCTTGCGTTCGACGATAACTGCTACACTTACCGCCGTGTTATTGGCAGCAATATACAACAGCATCGACTCCTTCTCACGAGGGGCAGCAAGAACAGGCGGCTCAGACAACTGCTTCTTAAGGGCCTCGAAAGCCTGATCTGCCTCTTTACTCCAGACGAAGTCATCTGATTTCTTAAGCAACTGATACAACGGAATTGCCTTCTCTCCAAGCCAGCTGATAAACCTGCTCAGCGCCGCAACCCGCCCAGCCAGCCTCTGCACATCATTCAGCTTAGCCGGCTTAGCCAGGGTCGTAACTGCCTTGATTTTTTCCGGGTTTGCTTCAATGCCACGCTCAGAGACAAGAAATCCTAGAAGTTTGCCGGCTGGGACACCAAAGACGCACTTCTCCGGGTTATGCTTCATCTGGTAGACACGGAGATTGTCAAATGTTTCCCTGAGATCCTCCAACAGAGTTTCCTTTTTCCAAGATTTAAGCACAATGTCGTCCACATAGGCATGAACATTTCGCCCGATCTGATTGTGGAAACGACTCTGGACACAACGCTGATAAGTCGCCTGGGCGCTCTTCAGACCAAATGACATGGTTGTATAACAGAAGGCCCCGAAAGGCATGATGAAAGCCGTCTTTTCCTGGTCCTCCAGCTTCAGTTTGATCTGATGATAGCCAGAGTAAGCATCCAGGAAACATAAACTCTCACACCCAGCCGTGGCATCAATGATTTGGTCGATACGGGGCAAGGCAAAGGGGTCACTAGGACAAGCCTTATTCAGGTCTGTGTAGTCCACACACATCCGCCAAGTCCCGTTTTTCTTCAAAACAAGTACTGGGTTGGCTAGCCACTCAGGATGGAAAACTTCGACGATGAACCCGACAGCTAGGAGCTGGGCCACTTCTTCACCAATAGCCTTCCGCCTTTCCTGGTTGAAGCGTCAGAGGTATTTGCGGACTGGTTTAAACTTGGGATCCACATTGAGGGAGTGCTCAGCGCGTTCTCTCGGTACACCTGGCATGTCAGAAGGTTTCCATGCAAACATGTCCCGACTCTCACGGATGAACTCGATGAGCGCGCTTTCCTATTTGGGATCCATATTAGCCCCGATGGTGAACTGCTCAGAAGAATTGCCTGCAGTAAAATCGACTTGCTTCGTGTCTCTGGCCGACTTAAACTTTAGCAGAGGGTCAGATTCCATAGTGGGCTTCTTCAGGGATGTCCTGTCAGACGGGTCAACATTGTCCTAATAATATCGCAACTCCTCCGCAGCGCAAGCCGTCTCAGCATAAGCTGCGTCCCCTTCCTCACACTCAAGTGCAATCTTCCGGCTGCCTTCCACTGTGATGGTTCCCCTTGGTCCTGGAATCTTCATCTTCAGGTAGACGTAACATGGCCGCACCATGAACCGCGCATAAGCCGGCCGGCCAAACAAAGGGTGGTACGGGCTCTTAAGCTTAACCACCTCAAAGGACAGAAACTCGGAACACCAGTTATCCTCTGAGCCAAAGGCCACCTCAAGGGAGATTCTTCCCATGGGATATGCTGACTTGCCAGGAACAATGCCATGAAAGATTGTAGAAGACGGAGTTAGCTGCTTATCAGATAGATTCATCCGCCTGAACGTGTCATAATACATGATGTTGATGCTGCTGCCCCCGTCCATGAGCACCTTAGTCAGGGTATAACCGCCGACTTGTGGCGCAACCACCAGAGCTAAGTGGCCAGGGTGGTCGAGTAGGACTGGATGATCCGCCCTGCTCCAGGTAATCGGCTGCTCAGACCAGTTGAGATAGTAAGGGGTTGCCGGCTCAACCACGTGGGCGGCTCGTCGCTGCACCTTCCGATCCCGCTTACAGGTGCTGGTGGTGAAGACATGATACTGCCCGCTATTTAACTGCTTCGGGTTACTCTGAAACCCTGTTGCGCCAGCTTGATGCTGACTTCCCTGGTTGCCTCTTTGGTTGCCACCTCCCGGATTTCCAGCCCCCTGGAACCCGCCGCCTTGGCCACTATTTCCCTAGAAGCCGGGCCCGGCGAAGGGTCCCTACAAGCCGGCCCCTAAGAAGCCGGGTCCTGGGTTGGCGGGTTGTCCGCCGTTGCCTCCCCTGTGATGCTGATTCTGGAAGATACACTTGGTGAACTCTTGCATCACATAGCAATTTTCCCAGGAGTGAGTGGACGGTTTACCATTATAACTGTGTTTCGGACAAGGAGCTTTGAGGGCTTCCTCGTAAGTGAGAGGGCAAGTGCCGGAGGACTGCTTCCTGGAACCGTCATTCTGACGCTGACCTTTGTTTTCCGCGTTTGTGTTCGCCACCAAATCAGAGCCACCGTTGTAACCCTTGCGCTTTCCACCGTTGTTGCTCTGACCGTTGCCGTTGTTCTGCTGCTGACCCTTAACGCCAGCCTTCTTTCCCTTGTCGGATTTCTCCTCGTCTGATAGTGGATCCTTGGTGTTATCTGACTCCGCATACCGGGTTAAGACATCCATGAGGTCTCCCATGTCCTGGACCTTTCGCTTAAGTCGCCCAAGCTTCTGGACTAGTGGCTGGAACTTGCATGTTCGTTCCAGAACAAGCACTACTTGCGCGGACGAGATGCTTTCTGAGTTATGTATGACCTCCGCAACCCGGCGAGCCCAGTGATGCGCTGACTCATCCTCACGTTGGACACAACGCTCTAGATCAACAATCGTGGTCGGCCTTTTACAGGTTCCCTGGAAATTTTTGATGAAGCGCTCTTTTTGTTCCTGCCACGTGCTGATAGAATTCGCCGGTAGATTTTTCATCCAGGTGCGTGCAGGGCCCTCCAACATCAGCGGTAGGTAACGCGCCAGGACCGACTCGCTTGCACCCAACAAGTCCATTGCCAGCTCATAGCTCTCGACCCATTCCGTAGGCTCTAAATTCGCTGTGTAGTTAGGAACCTTACGAGGCCCCTTGAAATCTGGGGGTATGCGCGCCTCTCGCAGCGCTGGCACCAAGCAGGGAGTCCCGACCAGGCGGCTCGAAGCACTCTCAAGCCGACCGTCAAGCCAGGTTACCTTGGGAGAACGATGCGCTTCAGGCGGGTTAACATACGGCGGCGGGTTAACGCGCGCCGGCGTGCTAACGTGCGCCGGCGGGTTGTGCCCTGCACGCGCGTTTTCTTCCTCCCACGCTCACAGAGTCCGAGCTGCGTCTGCCACGTCCTGCGGGATCCTGGGCTGCTGCTGCTCCGCTAGCGGTTGGGCGGCCCTCCGGCGGTGCGCACCGCTGGAGACCGCAGGCGACTCAGAGCGCTGACTCTTGGAGCGGCTCTGATGAGGGGTTGAGTGAAGCCGATGCTGGCTATGCGAGTAGTTGGCTTGCTGTACCACTGCCGTTTTGAGCATTGCAATGGCATTCCTGGCCTCTGTCTGAATTGGGCCGTCCCCCTCTATCGGAATGGCAGCCAAGTTGTGGGTTCCTGCCAGTACGTTATCCACCGGGTTGGAGTAATGTCCAATTGGGGTTTGGAACCGCTGAGACGGTGGCTGCTACTACTGATCTGGCGTACGAAGTCGGGCCGGCTCTCGCTGCTGAACAGTCTACTGCAGCGGCGGCCCTCTCGTGGGGATAACTCCAGCCCCTGGGTTCGTCGGAGCCGGCGGCATGGTGAACAGCTGAGTCGGCTCGAGATTAGCCGGAAGCCGGCTCTGATGACGCCTCCTGTGAACAAGCTCTGACTCGGCCTGCCGGTGGCTCAGGTACTGTGTTTCCTTGTCAAGGCGATGCCTCTCCGCGGCGATCTGTGCCTGCTCCTGTACCATGCGGGCGTTCTCCGCGTTGATGTCCTCTTGGATCTTGGCCATCTCCTCGCGACACTTTGTGATCTCCGTGTTGCGCGCCACTGCGTTCTCTGCAGTGACCGGCTCGGCCAACAGGGCTGCCAGCGTAGTCATCAAGTCCGCGAGTGCCTGAACCCCGGTCTTCTGAGAGCCGGAGGCCGAGGCGCCGGCTCCTCCTGAGCTGGCCAGAAGGTTGTTCTGTCCCGCCGTCGGATTGGCCGTGTCTCGTGCTGGATCTTGCCTACCCGCCATGTACACCGCCGTGAAGCGAGGCGGATCAGGGCTCTCTCGGAAGACGTCATCCGTGTGCCCCAGCCCTCCATCATGCAGTGGAAGAATTGACTCAGTTTCCCCCATCGAGGACTCGCCGTCAGATTGGAAAAGCGTGTCGTCCTGGGACAGGGAGTTCTCCGACAGGGCCACCCCTTGGGTGAAGCCCACGAAGACGTGATTTGGGCTGGCTTGACGAGGGCCGGGTCTCGCTGGAAGTTGACCAACACGGCGTGCCGACTCGATGCCGGCGATGTTTTCCAACCCGGCGGCCGGCTGGCCGACCACGCCGATGAAGGTATGGATCTTGCGGAAGGGGACCCGGTACCCGTACTCGATTGAGTCGGCGTCGGGGCCCCAGTATGAATCGTCGTTGTAGGACTTCCCGTGGCGGCTCTTGGACATCATGCCCACCGCGTACTTGCCGAACCCTGGAAGAGATCCCGCTAAGAACTCAACTCCACCGTGCGTGAGCCCCACGGTGGGCTCCAACTATCATGGTTTTGTCGCGACAGATGTCCTAGAAAAAGGACTTAGAGATGAAGCCATCGCACTAACGTGGAAGCTTAGTGGGGTTGAGCGGGAATGGAAAGATGCCGGGTTACCCAGGTTCGGCCCCTCATGGTGGAGGTAAAAGCCTACGTCCTGCTTGTCTATATTACTGTAGATCTCGATTACAAGGATGCGGATTCGCTAACCTAGCTCTCGAATAGATTGCAACTTAGTCTTTCTCGTACAGGTGCTCCCCTTTATATATACAGGTGGAACCCTAGATTACATGAGAGGCCGGGTCGTGGTCTAACCCGTCTCCTAGTTGTCCTCCAAGGCGGCCTCCGCGCCACCCATCATCTCCGTGAGCCGGCCCATTGCCTAAGCCGGCCTGTCCTCACCAGGCCTCCTTAAGCCGGCCCACCTTGAATCCTCCGACCCTGCCATGAGTTGGCCCGCTGAGCCCACTCTATGGCCGGGTTAATACCATGCCGGGTTTAAATGCTGGTATACATCCCCAACACTATCCGTGATGGACTCTCTCGAAAGCCATCATTATTATTTCTGCGCGTTGGAGCTGTGCATGTGTAGATGGGCCTGGGTACAAAAACATTTTTGGAGTGTAGGCTTTTGCCTGTTCAAGCCTGCCTACTAGAATTGCCACTGGTTGAAAGGAAAAGTGAAGGAAGACATAGGAATTGGAAAGTTTCCTATGGTACTACTATTCATGCATTTGGTTCAAAGGAATGGAGCAAGGGAAAACTATAGGATTTTTTCCTTTAGTGTCTCTTTCAAAGAAAAACCATAGGAATTTTAATATCCAGTTGGCCCTCCTTTTCAAATTCCTATTCATGAAGAACAAGACTAAGTGATAGTAGCATAATAGCATTATAACTGTGCATTTTCATGTGGTTTGACTTTAATGTGACCTTCCAATTCCTTTGAACCAAACACCCAGATTGACAGAAATCATGTGTTAGCAAATGCTCTGTTTTGCATGTGCATTCCTATCCTATTCCTGTGTATTTCCTATCCCTGCGTTGTTAGAATCCTCCAATTCAAATGAGCCTTTACAGAATTACTTCTGATACAGATAGGTGTCAAAGAAAACTTTGTGTGGTTTGTCCCGCTCCTGCCGAGCTATCGTTCGCCCCAGCTGAGCTGCTCCAACGACGGAAGCGTCCACCGCAGCAGAGATCCCCCCTCCAGACCATCTTTTGCTGCCTCAAATCTTCTTCCCCGCTGCCGGCAGCCACCACCACTGCATTACCATCATCAACTGAGCAGATGACCTTGAGGACTACACGGGTCCGCAAGAGAGGTTGCACTCTTTCGTGTTGCTACTTGTAGACTGCGTTGGTATTTCCCCGAAGAGGAGAGGATGATGCAGTATAGTAGAGATAAGTATTTCCCTTAGTTAAGAACCAAGGTTATCAATCCAGTAGGAGAACCAAGCAAAATGCCTTTAAGCGCACCTGCACACACAAGAGCAAACACTTGCACCCAACCCAAATAAGAGGGTTGTCAATCCTCTTAGCGGTTATTTGCAAGGATTAAATCTTATAGAGATGAATAGATAAACTAAAATACTAAATAAAATAAAAGTAAATAAATTACAGCAAGGTATTTTTAGGTTTTTTATATATGATAAAGTAGACCCGGGGGCCATAGTTTTCACTAGAGGCTTCTCTCTCGAACACATAGCATACAGTGGGTAGACAAATTACTATTGGGTAATTGATAGAAAAGCAAATAATTATGATGGATTATGGCAATGATCATGTATATAGGCATCACGTCCAAGACAAGTAGACCGACTCCTGCCTGCATCTACTACTATTACTCCACCCATCGACCGCTATCCAGCATGCATCTAGGGTATTAAGTATGAAACAGAGTAACGCCTTAAGCAAGATGACATGATGTAGACAAAGTAAACTCAAGCAATATGATTAAACCCCATCTTTTTATCCTTAATGGCAACAATACAAATATGTGTCATGTCCCCTTCTGTCACTGGGATTGAGCACCGCAAGATTGAACCCATCACAAAGCACCTCTCTCATTGCAAGATAAATCAATCTAATAGGCCAAACCAAATCGATAGATCGGAGAGAAATACAAAGCTATAATAATCATGCATAAAAGAGTTCAGAGAAGAATCAAATATTTCTCATGAATAATCTGATCATAAACTCACAATTCATCGGATCCCAACAAACACATCGCAAAAGAAGATTACATCGGATAGAACTCCAAGAACATCGAGGAGAACATGGTATGGAGGATCAAAGAGAGATAAGAAGCCATCTAGCTACTAGCTATGGACCCGTAGTTCTGTGGTAAACTACTCACACATCATCGGAAGGGCAGCAAGGTTGATGAAGAAGCCCTCCGTGATCGATTCCCCCTCTGGCAGAGTACTGGAAAAGGCCTCCAGATGGGATCGCGGAAGAACAGAGGCTTGCGGTGACGGAAAGGTTTCTTCTGTCTCTCTGGTATATTGGGAATATTTGGGAATTTATAGCGCTGGAATTAGGTCAGGAGAGGCAATGAGGGGCCCACAAGCCTGGGGGCATGCCCTACCCCCCTGGGCACCCCTTCCAGGCTTGTCGCCTCCTCGTGGCTCTTCTGGTCTTCTCCTGAAGGTTCGTGGGTCTCTTCTGGTCCAGAAAAAATTAATCCAAAGTTTTTTTCTCGTTTGGACACTTTTTGATAATGATTTTCTAAAAAGGCAAAAACAAGCAGAAAACATCAACTGGCACTAGGCACTGGGTTAATTGGTTAGTCCCAAAAAATGATATATAATGGCATATATTTGCATATAAAACATCCAAGATTGATACTATAATAGCATGGAACAATTAAAAATTATAGATACGTTGGAGACGTATTAAGCATCCCCAAGCTTAATTCCTACTCGTCCTCGAGTAGGTAAATGATAAAAACAGAAATTTTGATGTGGAATGCTACCTATCATGTTTCATCATGTAATCTCTCTCTTACGGTATGAATAATAAGATCCGAATGATTCAAAGCAATAGTCTATAGTTTGATATAAAGACATCAATACTCAGGCATACTAATAAACAATCATGTCTTTCAAAATAAAAATGCTAAAGAACGTTATCCCTACAAAATCATATAATCCTGTCATGTTCTATCTTCTTAATACAAAATATTTATCATGCACTGCCCCGATGACAAGCCGAGCAATTGGTTCTTACTTTTTAACGTGCTTCAGCTTTTTCAACCCACACGCAATACTTGAGCGCAAGCCATGGATATAGCACTATGGGTGGAATAGAGTGTGGTGGTAGAGATAAATAAGGAGAAGTCAAAAAAATAAGAAGATAGTCTCACATCGACGAGGCTAATCAACGGGCTATGGAGATGCCCATCAATTGATGTCAATGCGAGGAGTAGGGATTGCCATGCAACGGATGCACTAAGAGCTATAAGTGTATGAAAGCTCAACAGGAAGCCTAAGTGGGTGTGCATCCAACTTGCTTGCTCATGAAGACCTCAGGCATTTGAGGAAGCCCATCATCGGAATATACAAGCCAAGTTCAATAATGAAAAATTCCCACTAGTATATGAAAGTGACAAAATAGGAGACTCTCTATATGAAAAACATGGTGCTACTCTGAAGCACAAGTGTGGAAAAAGGATAGTAACATTGCCTCTTCTCTCTTTTTCTCTCATTTAATTTTTTTTTCGTGGCTCTTTTTGGCCTCTTTTTTCTCTCTTTTTTAGAACGATCTCATGGACCTCATCCCCACTTTTTCGATGACTCATTAGTCTCCACCATTCTTTCCTCACTGGGACAACGGTCTAATAATGATGATCATCACACTTTTATTTACTTACAACTCAATATTACAACTCGATACTAGAACAAAAATATGACTCTATATGAATGCCTCTGGCAGTGTACCAGGATGTGCAATGATGCTAGCATGACATGTATAAAAATGATGAACAGTGGCTGAGCCACAAATACTATGTCAGCTATATGATCATGCAAAGCAATATGACAATGATGATGTGTGTCATAAAAAATAGAATGGTGGAAGTTGCATGGCAATATATCTCGGAATAGCTATGGAAATGCCAGGATAGGTAGATATGGTGGCTGTTTTGAGGAAGATATAAGGAGGCTTATGTGTGATAGAGCGTATCATATCACGGGGTTTGGATGCACCGGCGATGTTTGCACCAACTCTCGATGTGAGAAAGGGCAATGCACGGTACCGAAGAGGCTAGCAATTTGCGGAAAGGTGAGAGTGCGTATAATCCATGGACTCACATTAGTCATAAAGAACTCACATACTTATTGCGAAAGTTATTAGCCCTCGAAGCAAAGTACTACTATGCATGCCCCTAGGGGGATATATTGGTAGGACAAGTCCATCGCTCGTCCCCGACCGCCACTCATAAGGTAGACAATCAATAATAAATCATGCTCCAACTTCTTAGCATAACGACAGATCATACATGCATGTTTCAGGAATCACAAACCTTAACACAAATATTCTTACTAAACCACAGTTATCTACTCGCACCTCCCACATATTACCATCTTAATATTGCAAAACTATTGCAAGGAATCAAACTTATCATATTCAGTGATCTACATGAAGGTTTTATTATATCCCTCTTGAATACCTATCATATCAGGACCAAATTCATAACCCGTGCATATTACCATTGCTATTAATTAGACTCTCAAAAAGATATAAGTGAATCATGAGAGTGCAACTATTTCTTTAAAATATAACCACCATCGTGCTCTAAAAGATATAAGTGAAGCACTAGAGCAACTGCCTAGCTCAAAAGATATAAGTGAAGCATAGAGTATTCTAACAAATCACGAATAATGTGTGTCCCTCTCAAAAAGGTGTGTTCAGCAAAGATGATTGTGACAAACTAAAAGGCAAAAAAAAGGAAACAAACTATATCACAAAACGCTCCAAGTAAAACACAAATCATGTGATGAATAAAAATATAGCTCCAAGTGAGTTACCGATAGATTGTAGACGAAAGAGGGGATGCCTTCAGGGGCATCCCCAAGCTTAGACGCTTGAGTCTTCCTTGAATATTACCTTGGGGTGCCTTGGGCATCCCCAAGCTTAGACTCTTGCTGCTCCTTATTCCTTTATCCATCGTAGTCTCACCCAAAACTTGAAAACTTCAGCACACAAAACTCAACAGAAACCTCGTGAGATCCGTTAGTATAACAAACAAATCTTAAACTTTAGGTACTGTTGTAAATTGATTCATATTTAATATTAGCATAATGCTACTGTACTCCAACTTCTCCAAGACTCATACCCCCCAATACGATCCATAGATTCATCGAAATAAGCAAACTATGCAACAAAAACAGAATCTATCTGAAACAGAACAGTCTGTAAAGATCTATTTAAAAGCCATACTTATGTAACTCCAAAAATTCTGAAACATTTGGACAACGTAAACAATTCATATACCAATACTGTGTAAAAATTTCAGATTTTTCTAACGCTCGAGTACAGAATTAAAATTCCAGCACTGGACGCAAAACTTTCTGTTTTCCAGACAGCATCAATTATACTATCATCAACATCATCCCAAAGGCATTACTTGGCACATACACTAATTAAAAGATAAAAATACAATCATAACAGAGGCTATAATTGTGTAAACACACAAAACAGAAAACAAAATGATAACTATTGGGTTGTCTCCCAACAAGCTCTTTCTTTATAGCCATTAAGATAGGCTTGATATTTTATTGATGCTCACATGAAAAACAAGAATTGAAGCACAAAAAGAGCATCATGTAGCATGTGAAAAACACATTTAAGTCTAACATACTTCCTATGCATAGGCATTTTATAAGCAAACAAATTATCAAGACAAGAAATATCTAGCATATGCAAGGAAGAAGAATAAAACATTGACAATCTCAACACAACGAGAGGTAATTTAGTAACATGAAAAATTTCTACAACCATATTTTCCTCTCTCATAATAATTACATGTGGGATCATAATAAAATTCAACAATATAGCTATCATATAAAATACTATCTTCATGATCCACATGCATAAAAGTTTTATAATCTTCCAAGATAGTGGTGTTAACATCAACTAAAGTCATGACCTCTCCAAACCTACTTTTATCCAAAAATTCATAAGATTGATAATTCTCCAAAGTAGTGGGATCATTATTACCTAAAGTTGACACTCTTCTAAACCCACTTTCAATATTATTGTAAATATTATTATTAGTAACATATTCATCATGAGGCTTAAATAAATTTTCAAGATCATAAGAAGCATCACCCCAATCATGATCTTTACAATGAGTAGTGGACATAACAAAATCATCATCCCCAAGCTTGTAGTTTTGCATATTATTAGCACAATTGACATTAATAGAATTTATAATAACATTATTGCAATCATGCTTTTCATTCAAGGAGATATTATGAATCACTTTATAAGTTTCTTCTTTCAACACTTCATCACAATTTTTAGATTCATGATTTTCAAGCAAAACTTCAGAGAGATAATCAAGTGCACTCAACTCGCTAGCAATTTGTTCATCATAATTGGATCTTTTGAAAAGATTAGCTAGTGGATGAGGATCCATATCAATAGATTTTTAGCAAGCGAAGATGCAAGCAAATAGAAGGCACATGGCAACACAAGCAAAGCCAGCACACAAAATATTTTTGTATTTTTGTAAAATTATTTTAGAAGTGGGGGAGATGAAAACGAGAGGCAAATGCAAATAAAAGGCAAATAAAATAAATGCAAGTGGATGATAGTTTGTGCGAAGGTACTTGGTAATTTTGATGATGTCTCCCCGGCAACGGCGCTAGAAATTCTTCCTGCTACTTGTAGACTGCGTTTGGTATTTCTCCGAAGAGGAGAGGATGATGCAGTATAGTAGAGATAAGTATTTCCCTGAGTTAAGAACCAAGGTTATCAATCCAGTAGGAGAACGAAGCAAAATTCTATTAAGCGCACCTGCACACACAAGAGCAAACACTTGCACCCAACGCAAATAAGAGGGTTGTCAATCCTTTTAGCAGTTATTTGCAAGGATTAAATCTTATAGACATAAATAGATAAACTAAAATACTAAATAAAATAAAAGTAGATAAATTGCAGCAAGGTATTTTTAGGTTTTTTATATATAAAGTAGACCCGGGGGCCATAGTTTTCACTAGAGGCTTCTCTCTCGAACACATAGCATACGGTGGGTAGACAAATTACTGTTGGGCAATTGATAGAAAAGCAAATAATTATGATGTATTATGGCAATGATCATGTATATAGGCATCACGTCCGAGACAAGTAGACCGACTCCTGCCTGCATCTACTACTATTACTCCACCCATCGACCGCTATCCAGCATGCATCTACGGTATTAAGTATGAAACAGAGTAACGCCTTAAGCAAGATGACATGATATAGACAAAGTAAACTCAAGCAATATGATTAAACCCCATCTTTTTATCCTTAATGGCAACAATACAAAATACGTGTCATGTCCCCTTCTGTCACTGGGATTGAGCACCGCAAGATTGAACCCATCACAAAGCACCTCTCCCATTGCAACATAAATCAATCTAGTAGGCCAAACCAAACCGATAGATCGGAGAGAAATACAAAGCTATAATAATCATGCATAAAAGAGTTCAGAGAAGACTCACATATTTCTCATGAATAATCTGATCATAAACTCACAATTCATCAGATCGCAACAAACACATCGCAAAAGAAGATTACATTGGATAGAACTCCAAGAACATCGAGGAGAACATGGTATTGAGGATCATAGAGAGAGAAGAAGCCATCTAGATACTAGCTATCGACTCGTAGGTCTGTGGTAAACTACTCACACATCATCGGAAGGGCAGCAAGGTCGATGAAGAAGCCCTCCATGATCGATTCCCCCTCCGGTAGAGTACCAAAAAAGGCCTCCAGATGGGATTGCGGAAGAACAGAGGCTTGTGGCGGCGGAAAGGTTTTCTCTTCTATCTCTCTAGTATATCGGGAATATTTGGGAATTTATAGCGCTGGAATTAGGTCAGGAGGGCCAACGAGGGCCCACAAGCCCGGGGGCGTGCCCTACCCCCCTGGGTGCGCCCTCCAGGCTTGTCGCCTCCTCGTGGCTCTTCTGGTCTTCTCCTGAAGCTTCGTTGGTCCCTTCTGGTCCAGAAAAAATTAATCCAAAGTTTTTTTCTCGTTTGGACACTTTTTGATAATGATTTTCTGAAAAGGCAAAAAACAAGTAGAAAACAACAACTGGCACTAGGCACTGGGTTAATAGGTTAGTTCCAAAAAATGATATATAATGGCATATAAAACATCCAAGATTGGTACTATAATAGCATGGAACAATAAAAAATTATAGATACGTTGGAGACGTATCACGTGTCTGCTTATGTTATGCATCGCTTAATATTACCTGCTACTTTATCGTCCTGTTCACCTCTTAGACTCCGAGTCAGGTCCAAACTAATAATCAAACTTGAGTTTTTAAATGGTTGTGTGGTACATATCGGCGGAGCAATGAATTGTATCTCTGTCTACAATCTGCTTAATCTCGGGTGTCTACTATGTGTTTCATGTTGGGTGGGAAACAAACTGTAAAGGAGCCATTACCTGTATTTTTTAACTGAAGATATTATCTGCCTGCTATCATTGGTTTTGGGTCTATCCACTGGTTGCTACCATCACTCTGGATTTCTGCATGCATTCCTTACATAATCTCACTATATTTTATTCCTATGCATGTCAGTTATTGTACACAATGGTACTGAACATGTAGAGCAAAAGAGAAGAGCCTTGCGTGGCAATATAATGTCATGTGGACGTGGTGGCCGCAATGGCACCCCCCATTCTAGATTGTAATCATGAGGAAGATAACTGTTCAGATGGGGATTCAAAGGGAGCAGACCACTCCAATTTACCCCCTGAAGTCTTTGCTCTCACTTGGCATGCTGATGTTGGTCATATTATGCATATGGTGCCTTGCATTGCTTACTTTATACATCATATATGTCATCTGCTTAGTTTAGACATGTTTTGTGTGAATGCCATCTGTTTAGTTTCTATATCATATATGTGAATTATGCAATGCCATCTTGTTTAGCCAAGCATCATATATGGGAATTTTGCAATGCCATCCTTTTTAGCCAGTCATCATATATGTGAATTATATCATGCCATCCTTTTTTTCATTATGTATTACATTTGTCAACAATGTTAATACATTCAACTACTCTTCCTGTGCATCAGCCATTTGACACGGTGATGGAAAAATCTGGAGTGAAAACAAGGTCTTCAGAGCAGACAGTGCTATCTGACGAAGCGCATATCTTGCCGGTTACAGATAGCTCCTCAGAGGAGGATTCAGAGACAGATGACCAGTCATATTTCCCCCCAAGGTGTATGCTCTAACTTGGCAGGGTTATATTGCTCATATCATGCATATGGTGTCTTGCATTGCTATGTTGTAACACCCTGGTTTTCGCTCCTTCTTTTTTTCCTTCGCGGGATTTGACTCCCGTCTTTTTTTTGGTGTTATCGGATTTTCTCTCGCTCTTGGGTATATGAAGATGGTCATTTAGCCTTGCCTTTCCTGTCCAACCAGAGATTCCCTCCAGACTAACCTTGCCACCCAAAATTTATTCTCAGGATTTTGCCGCTGAAACCCTACCTTTCGAGTCACCGGAAGGGAAACCCTAATTCCTTCCATTCATAGGAACCCCAATTTCCTTTGATTTGTTGCCTCCCAAACTTTTCTCAGTGATCATACCATATCTAGAAATCCTGGATATGCAAAAATATTGCCAAGTCATTTGCAATATTTTTCATTCAAAATTAATTCCTTTTTCTGTCAGTTAAAGGAATTAAATCCAGGAAAATATCTGTCCATCTCCAAAGTTCATGAAAACTTGTGGAGATATTCTTTGTGATCATATTGAGCTCCCATAAAAATATTGGCAATAATTAAATAAGGAAAATTGCATTTTCCTATTTAAAGCCAATATTGCACCCTGGGCACTTTCCAAAGGAGCTACCATTTTAGTGGCCAGGAAAAATCCCAAATAATTCGTGGAGCTTCTCCTACCCATATCTTCACCATTTCCATCAAGAACCCAAGTTCCATAGTTCAAAGTTTGAGCACATCATTGAATTCTTGTTTCTGAACCTATTTTGAGGTTGTGAAGCAACTATATTTTATATTGCTTCAAAAATCTTGAAATTAATCCAGGACCTCACATTCCCTATGTGATGTGTGCATGCAAAAATTCACATCATTTTATCTAGCCAATTTCTTCCAAAAATTCCATCTAGTTTCTGTCCAAATGAGCTGAAATTTTTCCAGTATCTCCATATGCCCAAATCACCTCTCTACACAAAAATTCAGCTCATTCATTAAGCCATGTGAGCACAACATCCTAATCTAGTTTCTGGACCAAATGTTGCATTACAAAGGGAGTGCATGCAAACAATGTCCAAATGATTTCAAATTTTGCAAGCACCTACTCCTTCTTACCACATTGCATATGACAACATATCAGCTCTATTTGTCAAACCATTTCACCTCAGCAACTGCTCCAAGATCTTATCCAGAAACTGTTTTGACTCCCCTCGATCAACCTAGACTTTTCCTGGTTCATCCAGCGCCATATTCTATCTATATGATCAGTGAACATCCTGTTGGACAAGATGCGGCATCCGGAGGGGCACCAAAGCACGTGGTGTACGTGGTGACCCCACAGCCGCCGTGCAGAAACGGTGCTCCGCGGCACTGTCCTCGTCGGACAGATAGCTCCGGCCAGCCCGAGCTTGTCTGAGCATGCCGACTAGCCTCCCCTCGGCCGCGTGCCTCCTCTGGACCCTTCTCCCCCTCCGTTTGTGCCCTCGCCGGACGGCGACAAGCACGGCCATACTGGACCGTACGTGCACGTGGCCGTCCTCTTCCCCTTCGGCTTCTTCCTCGCACCGCGTTGCAGTAGTGGCGGTCAGGTCGGCACCGCTATCGGCCGAGCCGTCCCCTTCCCACACGGCCCAGCTCATCGCCGTGGCCACCACGTCGCCTCGGCCGAGCTCATCCACGGCCATCCTCATCCCACGCCCTCCCTCGGCTATAAATAGCCTTCCCGAGGCCCTCCCAGAGCACTCACAGCACCACAGCCCCTCTCCGCCCTCCTAGCCTCCTCCCCAAGCAGCCATTGGAGCTCGAGGAGCTCTCGTGCTCCACCACAACCGCCATGGCCGCCGCTGCACCTCGCCTAAATTCACCCTACCCCAAGCCCCTCCTCTCCATCTAGCCACCGCAGCCGACCACCACCACCATCACGGCGTCTCCCCGCTCTCCATTTCGCGCCAGAGAAGACCATGGCCGTGACCCCGAGCCCCACCAGTAGCCGTGCTCCGCCGCGAACACCGTCCGGCCACTACCAACCACCTCTGCCTCCGCCGTGGGTACCGGCGGGCTCACCGTCGAGCGCCACACCCATTCCACCCTTCGGCCAACCCTCCCGAGCACTCCGGCGGCCGGAACCACGGTGACCGGCCCGCCCCGTGCTGTCCAGAGGAAGAAGGAGAACGGGAGGAGAGAGAGAGCTGTAGGGGCCCACGCGTAAGTGACCCAGCGGCCGGGCTCAGCTTGTTAAGTGGAGGCGGTTTGGCTAGGGCCCGTCTTCCCGCAGCGGAAGCGCATTCTGAGAAAGGCGCTTTCTTCTTGGGCCGGCCCAATGCAGCAACAGCAGTAGCAGCGGCAGTCTCGGCCCAGGCCAGCCCAGTTGAACAGTGCTATTTCTCTTTTTCAGCCGAAAATCAGTCGGGGACTCGTTTGTGAATATCTCTTTTACAAATTAGTCCCTGGCATTCAAATACCCATATCTTTTCACTCACAACTCCGAATCAGGTGAATCCAACGCTCACTTTCTCAGTTCATCGAGCCCGTTCTGATGTCATACTTTTCACCATGTTGACACATTCTAAAAATGCCCATTTTGCCCCTGCCCTCTATTCAGCCCCTCTGAGAGGGAATCTTCCCCGACGAATTCTTCCGCGAGGTGATCGCACTTCTCCCGGAGTACTCCTTCACTCCCAGGCAAGCCGACCATCTGATATATGCCCTAAAGCATTGCTCTGTGTTATTCTTGCGTGTTTAATTAATAAATATGCCCGTGTTAGAAATAATTAAACTCCTGCTAGTTGAATTTGCTATTTATCTTACTTGCTAATGCTCACCATATTATCGCACTAGTGACTCGTAGGTGACAATATGGAGATAGGTTGTTATGTTTTCATCGTGCATTACTGT
Source organism: Elymus sibiricus (assembly GCA_039707655.1). Classification (NCBI taxonomy): domain Eukaryota; kingdom Viridiplantae; phylum Streptophyta; class Magnoliopsida; order Poales; family Poaceae; genus Elymus; species Elymus sibiricus. The sequence goes on from CM077666.1 coordinate 312,848,144, forward strand.
TGTTATTGCAATGCTTAAGAATGTGACTTAATGATGACAACCTCCTCCGTCGGCTGGATCGAGTCATAGTGCCACTGAACCGAGCTCATCAGTGCAACCACACTTGCCTTTATGGGAAGGCCCTGACTTGGTCTGTTGTCTTGCCTCTTGTCGGTACCACCAAAGAGGGAAGGTTATGCACGCGTGCTACCCTGGCCTGGCAAGCGGCGATAACCTTGTGAGCCCAGTTGTTTGTATAGCCCGGGGTCCCCGTTTGGGACAGTTTTGTTTAGCCACGACGGTGGCAGGTGTCAGGAGTGACACAGGGGCCACCCAGGACATGACCATGGGAGGGTATGATTGTCGGTGGGATCGTAAGAGTGCCGGGCAATAGACAAGTTTTGTTGGAGCAACACCGGTCCACCCGAATGGGAGCATGAGGCCAGGAGCTCCATAGTGTGGGAAAAGTGCGCAACCTCTGCAGAGTGTAAATCTATTCGAATAGCCACATCCTCGGTCATGGGACATAGTTCGTACTAGGTAACACTATTTGGTCTGTGTCGAGTCTGGAGGAACAAACTATATAATGTTATTGCTAAGACTGGACCAGAGAATGGTAAGGTTTGCCAGGCTTGTAGTACAGATGCAGGGACATCGGATGATGTCAGGTATATGAGATGTTAGCCATGGGATGGCTAAGAGAGAAACGGCCGTATGACCGAAAGATTTGGATCGGATTCGGACTCGGATTTGGATTTGGATCGGATTTGGATTTGGATTTGGATTTGGATTTGGATTTGGATTTGGATCGGATTTGGATTGGGTCATGAGAATATTCGGAGTATGGATTATTTACTTGATATGTTTTACTTTGGTAGTTATCATGCTGGATAATCCTGTTATGACATGATAATTAATATTGCTAGATAGGTATGCTATGACATGATGATTAATGCTGCTAGATGATTAATCTTGCTAGATAATCCTGCCATAACATGATAGTTAATACTATTAAGATAACGAATGCATGCTTGAATGCCATGGATTGCTTTGCTTGGTATATATGTTGGCTTGGTTTGCTTGCGAGTACATTCAAAAGTACTCAGCGGCCTTCAATGTGGCCAGGTTCACCTAAGGATTCGACGACCCCTAGCGAGGAGCCGGAGTGTTCGCGGGCTAGAAGAGTAACCCAGTCAGATCCCTTTGGATTGGAGCCGCACCAAGACCATGCTGCCTTAGATAGAGCTTTTCCGTTACCATTCCCCTTGTAATATACCATGTAAGACTTATATACCCATTAATAGAAATGCCTGTGTTCATGATACTTGTTGTAAACGCGCATGCCAGAGTGATTTTCCTGGGCTGGCGTGTGCGGCGACCGTCTGGCTACAGTGGTAATCAGGCGGGGCACCACATATGTCATTTGCTTAGTTTAGACATGCTTTGTGTGAATGCCACCTGTTTAGTGTCTAATTACCATATATGTGAATTATGCAATGCCATCTTGTTGCAAGGCATTATATATGTGAATTATGCAATGCCGTGCTATTTAGCCATGCATCATATGTGTGAATTATGTCATGCCATCCTTTTTTGTATTACACATTCCATTTGTCGACAATGTTTGTTTATTGATCTACTCTTCCTGTGCATCAGCCATTTGAATCGGTGATGGAAAAATCTGGAGTGAAAACAAGGTCTTTAGAGCAGACAATGCTACCTGCTGAAGCAGATATCTTGCTGGTTACAGATAGCTCCTCAGAGGAGGATTCAGAGACAGATGACCAGTCCTATTCTCCCCCTGAGGTGTATGCTCAAACTTGGCAGGGTTATATTACTCATATCATGCATATGTTATCTTGCATTACTTAGTTTAGACATCATATACATATTGAATGCCATCTGCTTAGTTTAGACATCATATATGCGATTGCCATCTACTAACTTGCTTAGTATATAAATTATATGTGTGAATTATATCATGCCATCATGTTTACATATATAGCATGTATGTGAATTATGGCATGCCAACCTATTTAATAAAGACATCATGTAGTTATATCATCTCATCCTATTTACATAGTCATCATATTTTGAATTATGTCATTCTATTCGTGAATTATATCATGCCATCATGTTTCCATAGACAGCATGTATGTCAATTATGGCATGCCAACCTATTTAATAAAGACATCATATTTGAATTATGTCATTCTATCCTGTTTAGTTAGCCATCATATATGTGAAATTGTGTCATGATATCCTATTTAGTTAGCCATCATATATGTGAAATTGTGTCATGCTATCCTGTTTGGTTAGATAACATATATGTGAATTATTTCATGCCCTCTTTTATTCCCCACTATCCATTGCACATGTCTATCATACAATGTCTGTACATTCAATTACTTTTCTTGTTTATCAGCCATTTGAATTGGAGGGGGTGATGGCAGTATCTAAGGGAGTAAAACACGGTCTTCAGAAAAGACAGTGCTACCCGTCGATGCAAATAGAACCACGGTTGTACTTGCCCAAGAACCAGCCCCACCACACATAACCCAGACTCTCGCAGATTGTACCCTACCCAGTTGGACAGAGAACCAGCTACACCCCATCTAACCCCAACCCCAGTAGATAGTAACACAGTTCCACTTGACACAGCACCATCTCCACCACAGAGCACCCGAACACGAGCAGTTAGTAAGGCAACTACAGTTCCCAAAGCACGAGGACCAGCACTGCGAATCCCAACTCAACGCTTAGAGCAGAAGAATAACTGTTCTCAGGTCAGATTCCGTAGCTATGGTGCATACTCCTTTGCTCTTGCATCACTGTATTTACTCATACCAACTAATTTCCAATTTGAAGGATCCAATTGAAACTCCAATGGCATAACAGGTATGTTTTAAACCTGTTTCTTTAACTGGTTTGCTGTTGTAACTTCTTGCTCTATGTTGATTTCAGTTTCAATTGTATAACAAGTTATGTTCTCATGTCATGCACATTACAAGTGTTGTTAGTGTTGTTAGTTTCCCACACTTATATTCAGTCTATTCCGCTTTGTCTTAAACATATATGATTTCAACTGCGTCTCTATCTAGATTTGGCAACATAAACTAGGATGATATAGACAATATAGTGACCATAGTACATAAATATATGTTTGTTTCATGCAGTTATCCTGTCAACATTACTACTGAGCTGGTTTACCAAAATGAGTTTCATATACTACATGCTAAACCAGTGATGTGTCTGCTTGTTCCTCTTTTAGAATGCCGGCAAAATATTGGAGAAGAGTACCCCATTATGCAATGGTAAATGAAGTAATGCAGACAAGGTTCAAGATAGTGAGACAACCCTGTTGGTCTCCAAGAAAGCTGATAAAAAATATCTTCAAGACAGTGAGACAGCCCCAAAGTCCTGGCTTGATGTAGTGTTCGAGTTACTGGCCACTACCCCTGGCACAAGCTCTTCAAACTCGCTGCCTGAATCAGTTCGGCTTCTTGAGTCTCAACTACAAGTTGAAAGACAACGATCAGCTGTGCTGTGATACGTCCATTTTGCATCATGTTTTCCTACTGTTATTTATTATGTTGTTGATCATTATTTCACTTTATGATACAATTCTTAAGCCTTTTCTCTCTTATTTTGCAAGTTTCACATGAAGAGGGAGATTGCCGGCAGCTGGAATTCTTGACCGGAAAGGGGTGAAACAGAGATAGCTATTCTGCACAACTCCAAATGACCTAAAAATTTATGGAGAATTATTTTTGAATATATAAAAAGTACTAGCGAAAGAATTACCAGGAGGGGGTCCACCAGGAAGCCACAAGCCCGAGGGGCGCGCCCCCCGAGCTTGTGGGCCCCCTGGCAGGCCTCCGGCCCCCTCCTTCTGCTATATGAAGCCATTTGCCCTAGAAAAAAAAATCAAAAGAAGACTTTCGGGATGAAGCGCCGCCGTCTCAAGGTGGAAACTGGGCAGGAGCTATTTTGCTCTTCGGCGGAGCGATTCCGCCAGGGAAACTTCCTTCCGGGAGGGGGAAATCGAAGCCATCGACATCACCAACGATCCTCTCATTGTGGGAGGACCAATCTTCATCAACATCTTCACCAGCACCATCTCATCTCAAATCCTAGTTAATCTCTTCTATTCAATCTTTGTCGCAAAACCTCAGATTGGTACCTATCGGTAGCTGATACGTCTCCAACGTATCTATAATTTTTGATTGTTCCCTGCTATTATAGTATAAATCTGGGATGTTTTTAGACACATTTACAGCAATTATATATCAGTTTTTGGGACTAACCTATTAACTTAGTGCCCCGTGCCAGTTGCTATTTTTTTGCCTGTTTTTGGTTTTCCAGAATATCAGTACCAAACGAAGTCCAAATGCCACGAAACTTTTTGGAGATTTTTTTCTGGACATAAGAGACACTAGAAGCTTCGGGAGAGGGCCAGAAGCGAGAGGAGGTGGCCACGAGCCACCAGGGCGCGCCCTAGGGGGGTGGCGCGCCCTGGTGCCTCGTGGGCCCACCTCTGCTCCGTTTGACCTAATTCCACTTCTATAAATTCTCTAAAATCGGGAAACCAACTGGGGAGTCCACGAAATACTTTTTCCGCTGCCGCAACTTCCTGTTCTCGAGAGATCCCATCTGGAGGCCTTTTTCGGCACTCCGCCGGAGGGGGAATCGATCACGGAGGGGCTCTACATCATCCTTCCTGCCCTTCTGATGATGCGTGAGTAGTTTAGCATAGACCTTTGGGTCCATAGTTAGTAGCTAGATGGCTTCTTCTCTCTTTTTGATCTTCAATACAATGTTCTCCTCGATGTTCTTGGAGTTCTATCCGATGTAATCACTTTTTGCGGTGTGTTTGTTGGGATCCGATGAATTGTGAGTTTATGATCAGATTATCCATGAATATTATTTGAGTTTTTGTCAGGCCCATTTCTGGGATAAATCACAGAAGAGCCTCAAGTCATACCAGCCCCAAGATCAACTGGTAGACTTCCTTGATATAGATAACCAGTACAATAATATTACACAGGGGTTGAGCCAGAGTGCTCAACAATTATTACAAGCTTGCCAATATACTACGGTGGTGGAATAATACAGTGGTGTGGTGGTAGACAACACTGATATAATAAAATAGAGTCACGCGTCAGTGTGAGGCTTGGCTATTTTATTGGTGTAGCGGAAACACAGCGGATGATACATGTGGCAGACTCCAAGATCACAGGTTGACTGACTGGGACTCCTCTAAGCGTCGGGCTCGCTAGCGCAATCTCCTTCCACAAGCTCGTCCTCCTCCGGGTCTGGCCAATGAAATAGCCAGGGACAAGCCAGTGAGTATGTTTGAATGTACTCGCAAACAATATGAACGAAAGATATACCGAATGCATATGATCATGATGGGTCAAATTATATGCGAATGCTGAATAAAATTAAAGCATGGTATGATGAATATTAATATGGGGCTGAACGCATATGCCCCTGATGGGTTAAATGATATGCTCATGCTGACTGATATTTAAAACATGGCATGGCAAATATTAGCATGTGCAGAAAAATTAAATTGTTAGTGATAAACCAAGAAAGTTAAAAGAAATGCCAAACGGGTGTCTAAAAGAGTATCGAGCGAGACAGACCGCCCGTGAACTCAAGGGACGCCACGAGAGGACTTGAAAGGAAATGCTAGTCGGGCGTCTAAAAGTGATGCCACGGTCGGTCTTGAAAAGAAATGCCAAACGGGTATCCACAAGAGAGTCAGGCGAGACAGGACCGCCCATGAACTCGAGGGACGGCACGATGAGGTCTTGAAAAGAAATACCAAACGGGTGTCCACAAGAGAATCGGACGAGACAGGACCATCCGAGAACTCGAGGGACGCCACGAGAGGTCTTGAAAATAAAACTGGGTGTCCGGGGTAGTCTATCCAGCCCCTGAGACACTCAGGAAAATAGAATAAGAGAAACGGGTTAGTCCACAATATTATGCATAGTAACAAAAATATTCACAACCATCATAATCCGGATGACAAAATATTCATGACAGTGTTAGTGATGAGATAATAATATTCTGCAAAATATCTGATGCTCAAATTAATTTATTTTCCTCCGAAGACCGACATCGGACCGACACTTGACCCTTCCCAGCTAATGTCCTTGACCGCGGACACGGCTATTCGAATAGTTATAACTCTGCAGAGGGTGTACTCTTTACCCACGTGCATGGGATTTCTTTAGTCAACACCGTGGCACTGACTAATTCCCACTACGGTTTTTGGGTTGAAAACATGCCTGACCATCACACACCAGATTAACCTTCCGGATGCCAGGAATCACCCAAAGCATCGTTCCAGAAAAACTCTAAGACGGGGAGACCACATCCTGCATGGGATCACTATTCATATGCGCGGATTACAAGGGGTGCCCCCCTCTCGGCCTAGCCGGATACACCCATGCCCCCTGACCTGATGACGGGATTTAGTCCACGATCGTTGGAAACCCTCATCATGGCCCTCTATGTGGTGTGTACACAGATAGGGGTTAGCAACTTACTAAACCGTACTTCCCTCGCGAGAAGACTCGTGGCAGCATGGTGTTTAGCTAGGCGTGACGGAACAAGACTCGATCTAGGTCGACTCAGGAGGTGTTATTATTAAGTCTGGCATGTCTCACATGCCACGGTGACACCGTCGTGTCACAACGGGACCGTGCTCACCAGCACGTCCAAGTCAGGAGCTGTACTCCTTGTGCTCACAGCCTTTCCTCATGTCAGATACTTGAGTGAAGTGCAAGTCATGCACAAGATATAATATGACCATGCATGCATGCACTTGCGATAACTACACATACGGTGCAATTCCTATCGATGCAACCATGCAATGCAAAATGCAATCACCATATCCCAAGTTCAAAATGCTTGCCTTGTCCATAGTAGTCAGAAGGAGAACACTCAAAATTCCCGGCAAAGTCCCCCTCTTCTTTTTCTAAAAAATTCAAATCGAATTCCAATTAAAAATTTGGCAACAGTACCAAAACTTGTCTCCAAATATTTTTAAATAAATACTAAAAAAACCTAGGGAGAAAAATAAGAATTTCAAAAAAAAAAGAATCAACTCAATCGGAGTTGTGGTTTAAAACTTACTCAACTTTAATTCCAGGGGTTTTTCTGCAAAATACCAGTCCCTGTGCGTTTAAAAAGAAAACGCTTCGGGACAAAGTGCGCCTTCCAGCACAGAAAGCGTGAAAAGCAAAATACGCCTTCTGTTTAAACTGGGAAAATAATAAAACGCTGACGGGTGGGGTCCACCCGTTAGGTTTGAACTTAAACGCGTTCGCGCGCGTTGACAGAGAGGTGCGGCGATCGCCGGCGATGATCGCCGGCGATGACCGCCGGTGTATCCGAGGACGGAGATGGTGCGGTTGTGCTCGGGGTGGAGTACCGCGTCGGTGGGTGGAGGTAGCGGTCGCCGGAGAGCAACGGAACGCCGGCGAGGTCGACGGCGGCGGACGGTGGTTCGGGCAGAGTTGGGTTTCGCCGGAGAGAGCTCGGGAGGTGAAATTGAGGTGGGGAATCGATGAGTTGGTGCACAAGAGGTCTTCTGGCAAGTTTTTAGCGGCGGAGATGCAGTGATGGCGATGAACTGGTCGGGGACAGTGGCGGCGGAGCGATGACCGGAGAGGAGGAAGAAGGCCTTCTCGGGGTCAGGTGAGCGGTGTGGAGGTCAATTGGGAAGTGGCGTAGGTGGTACGAGGAGAGAATTTAGCTCGGGGGCCCCTATTTATAGAAGATCGGGGGATGGCATTAGCTTGCGGCTGACGCCGGAGTAACTCCGGCCGCCGAAGTAGGTTATGGACGGTGGGCAGGTGCGGTGAATGATCCAGGAGATCAATGAAGCTCTCCTGAAGCCTCATTGCGGGCGGAGTCGAGCTCGGTGCCTTATCCGCGGCGAGGTCGGTGTACGGGTGCGGCGGCGGCATCCGGCTCCGGCGACTGCCAGTGGGGTCCTGGGCGGTTTGGACGGTGCTCTGGTGTCGCGGGGAGGCGCCGCGTGGAGTGGATTAGGTGAGAGGAGCAGCAGGAGGAGTGAATATGGCGGGCGGGGTCGAGCCGATCCACTCGGCCGCCGCGGATGAGATTGGTGGCGGCTGCACCGGCCAACTACTGTATCGTCGGTGGGAGTTACTGACCCGGGGTGGTTACGGCGGCTCGTGGATGAGGAGAGGCGGTGTGGATGAGAAGGAGAGCGATGGAGTGAACCATACGACATCGAGCGCCTCTTCCGCTGAACTAGGTTCAGTTATTTGAATTTTATTCAGTGATGAACAGTGTGCATGCTACGTGTTTGGCGAAATGACAGAGAGGGCTAGGGATTTTAGGATTTTTGGGGAATTTTTGTGGTGAGATGTTGATGCATATAAGAGGGCTTGGCAAAGTTTCAGAATTTTTGGAGCTATTAAAAATAGGATTGTATCAGAAATATTGTTTCTGGTCCAAATTTGAATCGAATGAAATTTGAAAATTTTGAATTGTGGAACCCAATGGTTTTGGTGAAATGGGTTTTGGGTACTGTCTAGTTGTTGGGGAAATTTTGGTGGAGGTAGAAGAATTGCAGAAAATATAGTTCCTTTGTAATTCCAAGAAACTATGAATAATATAAATTCCAACTTTGGAATTTATAAAATATGAGAAAAATATTTTTGTGGAGGGGAGAGGTGGTGGGTACTGTCCTAGAATGTGTGGATGACTTGAGGGATAATTTAGAATGACAGAATAAATTATTGGGAGGAATTAGAAGAGCTAGAAGAAGTGAAATGGCCATTTTCATAGAATGGTTTAATATTCCAGAAACTTTTCTAAAGAGAAAATTGGTTGTGATCCCCCAAAATAATTTTCCAAAGAATTAAATCTTCCAAACAGAACCTTGCAAAATTTTTGAGACCTCAATTAAAATTAAAAATGAATTTCAGAACAGAAGAAAGAGAAAAAGAAAAATAGGGCCAAAATAATTCAAAGCATTTTCTTTTTAATAAAAAGATTTAAAAATCCAGAGAGAAAATTTTGGGGTGTTACAACACCTACCCCCCTTAAGAAAAATCTCGTCCCCGAGATTTCAGCTGTCCCTCAAACAGGTACGGATATTCAGCCCTCAGATGATCTTCTCTTTCCCACATTGCTTCTTCCTCGGTGTGCTTACTCCACTGAACTTTGTAAAATTTTATAACATTCTGCCGGGTTCTCCGTTCAGACTCCTCCAAAATTCTTATAGGTCGTTCTCTATATGTGAGGTCTGGTTGAATATCCAGGTCTTGATGTTGGACTTCTTTTTCCGGGTTGCTGACACATCTCCTTAGCTGTGAAATGTGAAACACATCATGAACGTCTGATAATTCTGCTGGTAGCTCCAGTTGATAGGCAACCTTGCCTCTCCTTGCAATTATCTTGAACGGTCCAATAAATCTCGATGCCAATTTTCCTTTGACCTTAAATCTCTGTAGTCCCCTCATTGGAGATACTCTGAGGTACATGTATTCATCGGGCTCAAAACTGATCTGGCGGTGTTTTTGGTCGTAGTAACTTTTCTGACGGCTCTGAGCTGCTCTCAGTCTGTCTTGAATAATTTTCACTTTTGTTTCTGCCTCTTTGAGAATTTCCGGGCCAAAGATTCTGCTATCTCCGGTCTCGGACCAATTGAGTGGGGTACGGCATCTTCGTCCGTATAGGGCTTCGAAAGGTGACATTTTTAAACCGGCTTGATAACTGTTGTTGTATGAAAATTCCGCATATGGCAAACTTTCTTCCCAGCTGACTCCGTAAGTAAGCACACATACTCTCAGCATGTCCTCCAATATTTGATTTACCCGTTTTGTCTATCCTCCGGTGTGTGGGTGATATGCTGTGCTGAAAACCAGCTGTGTCCCTAAGGCCTGCTGCAGGTGATCCCAGAACCTAGAGACAAACTGGGTGCCTCTGTCAGAGACTATGGTCTTGGGGTACTCCGTGTAGGCAAACAATTCGGGAGAGGTATAACCTTGCAAGCCTCTGTGTGGAATATGTGGTTTTCACTGGTATGAATTGTGCCACCTTGGTTAATAAATCCGTGATAACCCAGATAGCATCATTTCCGCGTTGTGACCTTGGTAAACCAACAATAAAATCCATCCCTATCACATCCCATTTCCATTCAGGCACTCTGAGTGGCTGTAATAATCCTGCTGGCCTCTGATGTTCTGCCTTTATACGCTGACAGGAGTCACACCGTGCGACATATACGGCGATATCCCTTTTCATCCCGTGCCACCAAATTTTTTCCTGTAGATCCTTGTACATCTTGGTTCCTCCTGGGTGAATGGAGTACGGAGTTGTGTGGGCTTATGCCAAAATTTGTTGCTTGAGCTCTTCCTTGTTAGGTACGCATAACCTTTTTCCGTACCATAGGATTCCCTGACTATCAATGGTAAATTCAGAGGCCTTGCCTAAATTTACGTTCCTTTTAATTCCTTCGATGCTGGGGTGTCCTTTCTGAGCTTCTTTGATCTGATCCTCTAATGTTGATTTTATTTCTAACTGGGCAATGGTTCCTTCCGTGACTAGAATCATATTAAGCTTGGCAAATTCCTGGTTGAATTCATGCCGTGAGAATTGCACACTGTCATTGTCGGTGCATGGATTTCTGCTCAGAGCATCTGCCACAACATTTGCCTTACCCGGGTGGTAATGAATTCCCACATCATAATCCTTAATTAACTCGAGCCAACGACGCTGTCTGAAGTTTAATTCTGGCTGGGTGAAGATATACTTAAGATTTTTGTGGTCCGTGTATATCTCGCATCGGTTACCAAGAAGAAAATGTCGCCATTCCTTGAGGGCGTGTATCACAGCTGCTAACTCCAAATCATGAGTAGGATAATTTTCCTCGTGTCGTCGTAGCTGTCTTGAGGCATATGCTACGACTCTTCCTTCTTGCATTAGTACACATCTAAGGCTCTTCCTGGACGCATTACAATATATTTCAAAAATTTTGTGCACATCTGGCACGATCAGAACAGGTGCTGTGGTTAGCCTTTTCTTTAATTCTTGAAAACTTTTCTCACAGGCTTCGGTCCATTCAAACTTCTTATCTTTCTTGAGCAACTGAGTCATGGGTTTGGCTATGGTGGAAAATCCTTCAATAAATCGTCGGTAGTAGCCAGCCAAACCAAGAAAACTTCTGATCTCAGTCACGTTGGTGGGTTGCTTCCATCCTAAGACATCTTCCACTTTGCTTGGATCCACTGCTATCCCATCCTGTGTCAGAACGTGTCCCAGAAAACCAACCTCTCGTAGCCAAAATTCACACTTACTGAATTTGGCATACAGTTGATTTTTCCTTAATTCTTCCAGAACGATCCGAAGATGTTGCTCATGTTCCTCTGGTGTCTTGGAGTAAATAAGTATGTCATCAATAAATACAACCACGAACTTGTCCAAGTATTTCATGAAAACCTTGTTCATGAGATGCACAAAATAAGCAGGAGCGTTGGTCAGACCGAAAGGCATCACTGTGAACTCATATAATCCGTATCTGGTGGTGAAGGCAGTCTTGGGTATGTCTGACGGTCGGATTCTTAATTGATGATAGCCTGACCTCAAGTCTATTTTTGAGAATACCTTGGCTTCTGCCAGTTGCTCGAACAGGTCGTTGATTCTTGGCAGTGGATATTTATTTTTGATGGTAGCCATATTGAGTGCTCTATAATCAATACATAACCTCAGGGTACCATCCTTTTTCTTCGCAAATAAAACCGGCGATCCCCATGGTGATGAGCTGGGTCGAACATAACCCTTTTCCATTAATTCCTTAATTTGTTTCTTTAGCTCAGCCAATTCTGTCGGAGCCATGCGATAAGGCTTCTTATATATGGGTGCCGTTCCCGGTGCTAGCTCAATAATAAACTCAATTTCCCGATCAGGTGGCATGCCTGGTAACTCTTCACGAAATACATCAGGGTACTCACAAACCACAGGAACCTTGCTCAATTCTGCCATATCCACTTGATTTAATTTTCCCTGTGAAGTAGAAATCTTCCTTGTGCCAAATTTTATTGTCTTCCCTTGACAATGTGTGAGAGTCACTGTACGGTTGTAGCAGTCTATAAAGCCTTTATTTGTAGTCAACCAGTCCATTCCCAAAATAACGTCCAGGTCGACTGCTTCCAGAACAATAAGATTGGCTAGAAACTTCATTCCTTTGATTTCAATGTTCACATCCTTGCAGTACCATTATGTGCTTTGCTTCGATCCCGGGGATTGAATAATCATAGAATTTTGCAAAGGCGAAAAAGAAAACTGATTCTCCGAAGCAAATCTTTTAGAGATGCACGAATGGGATGCTCCAGAATCAAACAAAACTGTGGCCTTAATTGTGTTGACAGGGAACGTACCAAACACGATGTCTGGTGCGTTTTGGGCTTCCTCAAAGGTCACGTGGTTCACCTATCCCTTCCTTTGGTTGTTGTTGGGGTTGCTGTGTCTTGGGGCTGCATTAACATTGCGGCCGTTGTTGTTGGGCTTCTGAACATTATGGTTCCCCTGTTTTGGGCATTGCCTGGCAAAATGCCCTTCTTCACCACAGGCATAACAGGTAATGCCAGGGCGGAACGTTGTGTCCTTAGTCCTGTTGTTGAAGATACTGCGACTCCGCTACGGTCATGGTGTTGGAATTGGTGGTCGTGGTGCCACAGGCCTCTGAAATTCATTTCGGGGCCTGTTGTTGCGCACTTGTACTAATTGGGTCTTACGGCGTTTGCGAATTTCGTCCATGTTGCGGTGCTCATTCTACAACATAATCGCCTTGTCTACCAGTGTCTTGAAATCTGGAAAGGTGTGGACCACCAGTTGGCACTTGAGAGATGGAACGAGTCCATCAAGAAATTTCTCGATCTTTTTGTTTTCTGTCATGTACTCGTCATTGGCGTACCATGATAACTGAGTAAACTGGTCCAGGTACTGAGTCACCGTGATGCCTCACTGCCTAAGATCCTCAAATTCCCTTTTCTTCATCTTCATAATACTGTTGGGGATATGTGCTCCCCGGAAATATTCCTTGAACTGTTCCCATGTCATATCTGCTCCATGAGTGTGACATATATTTTCCCACCAGGATGCTGCTGTACCAGAAAAATAGTGTGAGGCATATAACACCTTTTCCTGGTCTGTACACTGAGCGATGTTCAATTTCCTTTCCATATCACACATCCAATCATCTGCCTCCACAGGTTTGTCTGTGTGAGAAAAGACCATTGGATTGGTCCTCTGTAGCTCAGATAATTTTGATCTGGGCTGATGCTGTCCTTGGTGATTTCCCATATTTATTAAGTGCTGCATCATTTCTTGGTGCTGCTGCTGGCTTTGTTCATACAAACGGCATACTTGTGAAAATGCTGAATCATTACTCTGCTGACTTGTCTGTCCTTGTGTAAAATTATTTCCCATCGATGCAAAGTTATCCTCTGGCGGACTGGGCATGGAACGTGTCCAGGGACGATGCATTTTCTTTCTGGGGTATTTGTGTAACACCGATGAGGAAAGAAAATATGTAAAGGAAGGAAATAAATTTTTAAAAGACTGAAAATAATTTCCCTCCCAAAAACGTAAGTGCATGGAAGTAACAGGTTATAACACACAAGCAGATTTAATTATGCATGCCAGTTTTAATTATAAGTGCATGAGATGCATGCTAAAAATGTTAGTAATGACCCTATTGCTAGCGTCCGTGCCTAGGGCTTCCTACAGTCAGCCTGGCTCTGATACCAAGGTTTGTCAGGCCCATTTCTGGGATAAATCACAGAAGAGCCTCAAGTCATACCAGCCCCAAGATCAACTGGTAGACTTCCTTGATATAGATAACCAGTACAATAATATTATACAGGGGTTGAGACAGAGTGCTCAACAATTATTACAAGCTTGCCAATATACTACGGTGGTGGAATAATACAGTGGTGTGGTGGTAGACAACACTGATACAATAAAATAGAGTCAAGCGTCAGTGTGAGGCTTGGCTATTTTATTGGTGTAGCGGAAACACAGCGGATGATACATGTGGCAGACTCCAAGATCACAGGTTGATTGACTGGGACTCCTCTAAGTGTCGGGCTCGCTAGCGCAATCTCCTTCCACTAGCTCGTCCTCCTCCAGGTCTGGCCAATGAAATAGCCAGGGACAAGCCAGTGAGTACGTTTGAATGTACTCGCAAACAATATGAACGAAAGATATACCGAATGCATATGATCATGATGGGTCAAATTATATGCGAATGCTGAATAAAATTAAAGCATGGTATGATGAATATTAATATGGTGCTGAATGCATATGCCCCTGATGGGTTAAATGATATGCTCATGCTGACTGATATTTAAAACATGGCATGGCAAATATTAGCATGTGCAGAAAAATGAAATTGTTAGTGATAAACCAAGAAAGTTAAAAGAAATGCCAAACAGGTGTCTAAAAGAGTATCGAGCGAGACAGACCGCCCATGAATTCAAGGGACGCCACGAGAGGTCTTGAAAGGAAATGCTAGTCGGGCGTCTAAAAGTGATGTCACGGTCGGTCTTGAAAAGAAATGCCAAACGGGTATCCACAAGAGAGTCAGGCGAGACAGGACCGCCCATGAACTCGAGGGACGCCACGATGAGGTCTTGAAAAGAAATGCCAAACGGGTGTCCACAAGAGAATCGGACGAGACAGGACCATCCGAGAACTCGAGGGACGCCACGAGAGATCTTGAAAATAAAACTGGGTGTCCGGGGTAGTCTAGCCAGCCCCTGAGACACTCAGGAAAATAGAATAAGAGAAACGGGTTAGTCCACAATATTATGCATAGTAACAAAAATATTCACAACCATCATAATCCGGATGACAAAATATTCATGACAGTGTTAGTGATGAGATAATAATATTCTGCAAAATATCTGATGCTCAAATTAATTTATTTTCCTCCGAAGACCGAGACCGGACCGACACTTGACCCTTCCCTGCTAATGTCCTTGACCGCGGACACGGCTATTCGAATAGTTATAACTCTGCAGAGGGTGTCACAACGGGACCGTGCTCACCAGCACGTCCAAGTCAGGAGCTGTACTCCTTGTGCTCACAGCCTTTCCTCATGTCAGATACTTGAGTGAAGTGCAAGTCATGCACAAGATATAATATGACCATGCATGCATGCACTTGCGATAACTACACATACGGTGCAATTCCTATCGATGCAACCATGCAATGCAAAATGCAATCACCATATCCCAAGTTCAAAATGCTTGCCTTGTCCAAAGTAGTCAGAAGGAGAACACTCAAAATTCCCGGCAAAGTTCCCCTTTTCTTTTTCTGAAAAATTCAAATTCGAATTCCAATTAAAAATTTGGCAACAGTACAAAAAGTTGTCTCCAAATATTTTTAAATAAATACTAAAAAAACTAGGGAGAAAAATAAGAATTTCAAAAAAAGAATCAACTCAATCGGAGTTGTGGTTTAAAAGTTATTCAACTTTCAATTCCAGGGGTTTTTCTGCAAAATACCAGTCCCTTAGCGTTTAAAAAGAAAACGCTTCGGGACAAAGTGCGCCTTCCAGCGCAGAAAGCGTGAAAAGCAAAATACGCCTTCTGTTTAAACTGGGAAAATAATAAAACGCTGACGGGTGGGGTCCACCCGTCAGGTTTGAACTTAAACGCGTTCGCGCGCGTTGACAGAGAGGTGCGGCGATCGCCGGCGATGATCGCCGGCGTATCCGAGGACGGAGATGGTGCGGTCGTGCTCGGGGTGGAGTACCGCGTCGGTGGGTGGAGGTAGCGGTCGCCGGAGAGCAACGGAACGCCGGCGAGGTCGTCGGCGGCGGACGGTGGTTCGGGCAGAGTTGGGTTTCGCCGGAGAGAGCTCGGGAGGTGAAATTGAGGTGGGGAATCGATGAGTTGGTGCACAAGAGGTCTTCTGGCAAGTTTTTAGCGGCGGAGATGCAGTGATGGCGATGAACTGGTCGGGGACAGTGGCGGCGGAGCGATGACCGGAGAGGAGGAAGAAGGCCTTCTCGGGGTCAGGTGAGCGGGGTGGAGGTTGATTGGGAAGTGGCGTAGGTGGTACGAGGAGAGAATTGAGCTTGGGGGCCCCTATTTATAGAAGATCGGGGGATGCCAGTAGCTTGCGGCTGACACCGGAGTAACTTCGGCCGCCGAAGTAGGTTATGGACGATGGGCAGGTGCGGTGAATGATCCAGGAGATCAATGAAGCTCTCCAGAAGCCTCATTGCGGGCGGAGTCGAGCTCGGTGCCTTATCCGCGGCGAGGTCGGTGTACGGGTGCGGCGGCGGCATCCGGCTCCGGCGACTGCCAGTGGGGTCCTGGGCGGTTTGGACGGTGCTCTGGTGTCGCGGGGAGGCGCCGCGTGGAGTGGATTAGGTGAGAGGAGCAGCAGGAGGAGTGAAGATGGCGGGCGGGGTCGAGCCGATCCGCTCGGCCGCCGCGGATGAGATTGGTGGCGGCTGCACCGGCCAACTACTGTATCGTCGGTGGGAGTTACTGACCCGGGGTGGTTACGGCGGCTCGTGGATGAGGAGAGGAGGTGTGGATGAGAAGGAGAGCGATGGAGTGAACCATACGGCATCGAGCGCCTCTGCCGCTGAACTAGGTTCAGTTAACTGAATTTTATTCAGTGATGAACAGTGTGCATGCTACGTGTTTGGCGAAATGATAGAGAGGGCTAGGGATTTTAGGATTTTTGGGGAATTTTTGTGGTGAGATGTTGATGCATATAAGAGGGCTTGGCAAAGTTTCAGAATTTTTGGAGCTATTAAAAATAGGATTGTATCAGAAATATTGTTTCTGGTCCAAATCTGAATCGAATGAAATTTGAAAATTTTGAATTGTGGAACCCAATGTTTTAGGTGAAATGGGTTTTGGGTACTGTCTAGTTGTTGGGGAAATTTTGGTGGAGGTAGAAGAATTGCAGAATATATAGTTCCTTTGTAATTCCAAGAAACTATGAATAATATAAATTCCAACTTTGGAATTTATAAAATATGAGAAAAATATTTTTGTGGAGGGGAGAGGTGGTGGATACTGTCCTAGAATGTGTGGATGACTTGAGGGATAATTTAGAATGACATAATAAGTTATTGGGAGGAATTAGAAGAGCTAGAAGAAGTGAAATGGCCATTTTCATAGAATGGTTTAATATTCCAGAAACTTTTCTAAAGAGAAAACTGGTTGTGATCCCCCAAAATAATTTTCCAAAGAATTAAATCTTCCAAACAGAACCATGCAAAAATTTTGAGACCTCAATTAAAATTAAAAATGAATTTCAGAACAGAAGAAAGAGAAAAAGAAAAATAGGGCCAAAATAATTCAAAGCATTTTCTTTTTAATAAAAAGATTTAAAAATCCAGAGAGAAAATTTTGGGGTGTTACAGTTTTCTCTGAACTCTTTTATGCATGATTATTATAGCTTCGTCTTTCTCTCCGATCTATTGATTTGGTTTGGCCAACTAGATTGATTTATCTTGCAATGGGAGAGGTGCGTTGTAATGGGTTCGATCTTGCGGTGCTCAATCCCAGTGACAGAAAGGGACATGACACGTATGTATCATTCCTATTTAGGGTAAAAAGATGGGGTTTATTCATGCGTGAGTTTACTTTGTCTACGTCATGTCATCTTGCTTAAGGCGTTACTCTGTTCTTCATGAACTTAATACACTAGATGCATGCTGGATAGCGGTCGATGTGTGGAGTAATAGTAGTAGATGCAGGCAGGAGTCGGTCTACTTATCTCGGACGTGATGCCTATTTACATGATCATTGCCTTGGATATCGTCATGATTATTTGCTTTTCTATCAATTGCCCAACAGTAATTTGTTCACCCACCGTATGCTATTTTCAAGAGAGAAGCCTCTACTGAAAACTATGGCCCCCGGGTCTATCTAAATCATATATTGAAAATCCTAAAAATACCTTGCTGCACTTTTACTTTATTTATTTTATTTTTTATTTTTGTTCGATCTATTTATCTATCACCATACAATTTAATCTTGCAATTAACCGCCAAGGGATTGACAACCCCTTGTTCGCGTTGGGTGCGAGGATTTGTTGTTTTGTGTGCAGGCACTGCTAACGAGTTATTGCGTGATTCTCCTACTGGATTGATAACCTTGGCATCATCCCCTCCTCTTCGGGGAAATCCCAACGCAACTCACAAGTAGCAGTTGCTAGTAGTGTTGATTACATCTTGTAGTTGATGCTAGTTGGTTTATTTGGTGGAAGATTATATGTTCAGATCCTTAATGATATTCAATACCCCTCTGATCTTGAACATGAATATGATTTGTGAGTACTTAGTTTTGTTCTTGAGGACATGTGAGAAGTCTTGTCATAAGTAATCAAGTGAATTTGGTATTCGTTCGATATTTTGATGATATGTATGTTGTTGCTTCCTTTAGTGGTGTCGTGTGAACGTGGACTACATGACACTTCACCATCTTTGGGCCTAAGGGAAGGCATTGTGGAGTAGTAATTAGATGATGGGTTGCTATAGTGACAGAAGCTTAAACCCTAGTTTATGCGCTATTTCGTAAGGGGCTGATTTGGATCCATATGTTTCATGCTATGGTTAGATTTATCTTAATTCTTCTTTCGTAGTTGCGGATGCTTGCGAGAGGGGGTAATCATAAGTGGGAGGCTTGTTCAAGTAAGAACAACACCCAAGCACCGGTCTACCCACATATCAAATTATCAAAGTAGCGAACGCGAATCAAACAGACATGATGAAAGTGACTAGATGAAATTCCCATGTGTCCTCGAGAACGCTTTGCTTATTATACGAGTTCGTTCCGACTTGACCTTTGCTATAAAAAGGATTGTGCCACCTTGCTGCACTTTATTATACTTGTTACTTGATACGAATTATCTTGCTATCAAAACTATCTGTTACCGCTACTTTCAGCACTTGCAGAGAATACCTTGCTGAAAACCGCTTGTCATTTCCTTCTGCTCCCCGTTGGGTTCGACACTCTTACTTATTGAAAGGACTACGATTGGTCCCCTATACTTGTGGGTCATCAAGACTCTTTTCTGGCGCCATTGCCGGGGAGTGAAGTGCCTTTGGTGAGTGGAATTTGGGAAGGAAACATTTATATTACGTGCTGAAATTTACTGTCACTTGTCACTATGGAAAGTAATCCTTTGATGGGTTTGTTCGGGGTATCTTCACCTTGACCGAAAGCATTAAGAGTTGCCCCTCAACCTACTGAACCTACTGAAAATATTTACTATGAAATTCCTTCGGGTATGATAGAGAAACTTCTAGCTAATCCTTATGCAGGAGATGGAACGGTGCATCCTGATATGCACTTGATATATGTGGATGAAATTTGTGGATTGTTTAAGCTTGCATGTCTATCTGGAGATGGAGTTAAGAAGAAAATATTCCCTTTATCTTTGGAGGGAAATGCATTGACATGGTATAGGCTATGTGATGATACTGGAACATGGGATTGGAACCGGTTGAAGCTAGAATTTCACCAGAAATTTTATCCTATGCATTTGGTTCATCGTGATCGGAATTATATATATAATTTTTGGCCTCGTGAAGGAGAAAGTATCGCTCAAGCTTGGGGGAGGCTTAAGTATATGTTGCATACATGCCCCAATCATGATCTCTCAAGAGAAATAATTATTCAAAACTTTTATGCTCGGCTTTCTCATAATGATCAACCCATGGTCGATACTTCTTCTACTGGTTCCTTTATGAAGAGGACTATTGAATTCAAATGGGATCTTCTGGACAGAATTAAGCACAACTCTGAAGATTTGGAAATCAACAAAGGTAAAGAGTCAGGTATAAATCTTGAGTTTGATTGTGTTAAATATTTTATGGAAACTGATGCTTTTCACAAGTTTAGCACTAAATATGGTCTTGACTCTGAGATAGTAGCCACCTTTTGTGAATCTTTTGCTGCTCATGTTGATCTCCCTAAGGAGAAATGGTTTAAATATCATCCACCTATTGAATTAAATGAAGAACCTGTTAGTGTGAAATAAGAAACAATTATTTACAACATCGATCCAGTTGTGCCTACTGCTTATATTGAGAAACCTCCTTTCCCCTGTTAGGATTAAGGAACATGCTAAAGCTTCAACTATGGTTAATAAAAGTAATATTAGAACACCTAAACCTTCTGAACAAATTAAAGTTGAACCTAATATTGCAATGGTTAAAGATCTTTTGGTTGATAACATTGATGGAGATGTCATATATTTCTGTGATGAGGCTGCTAGAATTGCTAAACCTGTTAGGAATGAACGAGATATGCTAGATAAGAACAAGCCCGTAGTTGGCATGCCTGTTGTTTCTGTTAATATTGGAGATCATTGCTATCATGGTTTATTTGATATGGGTGCTAGTGTGAGTGCAATTCCGTTTTCTTTATATCAAGAAGTAATGAATGATATTGCACCTGTTGAGATTGAAGATATTGATGATACGAATTATCTTGCTATGAAAACTATCTATTACCGCTACTTTCAGTACTTGCAGAGAATACCTTGCTGAAAACCGCTTGTCATTTCCTTCTGCTCCTTGTTGGGTTCAACACTCTTACTTATCAAAAGGACTATGATTGATCCCCTATACTTGTGGGTCATCATGCTGCGACAAGAAGCCGAAGGACAGATGAAGTCCGTGCAGAATTCAGATGCACACTTTCTGGTGCAACAACAAGAGTTGGAGGAGTTTAGCGCCAAACAAGAGAAAGCTAATAAGCTTGCTAAGCTTCTTGCCAGCATGGTGGGTGCCCAGGATATCGTTTCTTGAGCTCTTCTGAAGTGGTTTCATTTTTGGACTTGTTTTGCTGCCGCATTTATTTGCACTGGTGGCCAACTTAGTCGCCCGGTGTTTGTAATATGCTGCTTTGTTGTTCCCTTTATTTGCACTGGTGTTGAACTTTGATGCCCAGTGGATGTAATGTATGTAATCGCCGTAATAGCCTAGCGTTAGTTGCTTGCTTATTTATTTACTTATAGTCATGTTTATTGCTTGTAGTCATTGTAGTTCTTTTTCCTCGGTTTGCTAGTGGCCGCAATAACCATGGGCCAAATATGGGCCGTAGGATCCATGGGCCTTGTACGGGACGTATGATCCATGGGTCGTACTGTTCGTGGGTTAAAACTGGACCGCAATATGGGACGTAAACGGGCCAATTTGGGAACGGTCGGTTTAAGGGCCCGTAGCATAACGGCCCGTTAACAGGCCGAAAGTCATCACAAGCTTAATTCTATCGACCGGTATAACGGGCTGTTAATGGGCCGGAATACTTGACGGGCTGAAAATGGTCCAATGGGTTAACAAACCACAAACAGGCCGATTGTAACCACGTGCTGAATTTGGCCCATTAGCATAACAGGCCAGTAGCGGACCGTAAGTAATCGAGGGCCGGAAATGAGCCCAAGAATTTATGGGCCCTTAGAAGGCCGAAAGAGAACATGGGCTGGAAACGGCCCAACTGAATCATGGGCCCTTAAATGGGCTCAAAGGAGTTTACTGTTCATGATGGGCCAGAATCACCATGGGTCGTCAATGGGCCCTAAGATACAAAAGGCCTCGTATGGGCCAAAAGACGACACGGGCCATAGATGGGCCAAAAGTGAGAACGGGCTGGAATCATATGGGACGGCCCACATGACGCTACTGGGCAGAATTTTGAAAGGCCATAACGGGCCGTGAGTACCCGGGCCGTGAATGGGCTATATGCGAACATGCCTTTAACAGGCTTTCCATGGGCCGGCCCGCTAACTTTTGACCAAGTCAAACGGGCCTTTTGATCCTAAATGGGCCACTATTGGGCCGTGCCACGTGTCGGCGTATCATCGGCGTCTCTCGTCCAATGATTGGACGACATCTGTCGCAACGCCGACCTGACACGTGGTTCCGTTGGCGAATGAGAATTTTACACATGGAAAATCGCCATTGGTCTGGGCTGATAACGGGTTATCGGATCCAAATCCGCACCCGATAGCTTAACGACGACCCGTTACGGTGGATGCCACGTGTCGGTTACCCTTGACGAAAATACTTCCATGACGCCACATTTATCGTCATGGAAGTGGACACTTCCGTGATGATAATTTGAGTATTGTCATGGAACACTTCTACGACAGCACAGGTATGACTATCTTGATTCTGTCATAAAGTCGTCACGGATGTACATGCATGACAGAAAACATGACCTACTGTGACAAAGAGGTATCATCACGGAAGTGTTTTTTTTGTAGTGCAAGGCCACCCTTTGTGTTGGTAACTGATGGGGCCTGGTGCGATGACGCCTCCCCTAGCTCATCGTGGATCGGGGAGGTAGGGGCATGCTCGGAGGTCCCGTTCTCCGCCATCTCAAGCGGACGAAGCTCGTTCTCCGAAGTCCTTTCACCAATGAAGGAACGTTGCGGGCTGTAAAAGCACATGGTTGGTTGCGCATTAATGACAATTACTGTAAAATATGATGTGCATAGCGTACCGAGCTGCGTACTGATACGTCTCCAACGTATCTATAATTTTTTATTGTTCCATGCTATTATATTATCAATCTTGGATTTTTATATGCAATTATATGTCATTTCATATCATTTTTGGGAACTAACCTATTAACCTACTGCCCAGTGCCAGTTGTTGTTTTCTGCTTGTTTTTGGTTTTTCAGAAAATCAGTACCAAACAGAGTCCAAACACTACGAAACTTTTTGACCATTTTTTTCTAGACAAAAGAGACCCTAGAAGCTTCGGGGGGGGGGGGGGGGGACCAAAAGACCTACGAGGAGACGACAAGGCAACAGGGCGCGCCCAGGGGGGTGGCCACACCCTGTTACCTTGTGGGCCCCACGTGGCTCCTTTTGACCTAATTCCACTTCTATAAATGATCAAATATTGGGAAACCAACAGAGATCCCCACGAAATAACTTTTCCACCGCCGCAAGCTTCTGTTCTTCCGCGATCCCATCTGGAGGCCTTTTCCGGCACCCTGCCAGAGGGGGAATCGATCACGAAGGGCCTCTACATCAACCTTGCTGCCCTACCGATGATGTGTGAGTAGTTCACCACAGACCTATGCGTCCATAGCTAGTAGCTAGATGGCTTCTTCTCTCTCTTTGATCTTCAATACAACGTTCTCCTCGATCTTCTTGGAGTTCTATTCGATGTAATCTTCTTTTGCGGTGTGTTTGTTGGGATCCGATGAATTGTGGGTTTATAATCTGAATATTCATGAGAAGTAATTGAGTCTTTTCTGAGCTTTTTTATGCATGACTTTTATAGGTTTGTATTTCTCTCCGATCTATCCGTTTGGTTTGGCCAACTAGATTGATTTTTCTTCAGCGGGAGAGGTGCTTTGTAATGGGTTCAATCTTGCGGTGCTCTATATCCCAGTGACAAAGTAGGGGACAAGACACGTATTTGTATTGTTGCCATTAAGGGTAAAACGATGGGGTTTATTCATATTGATTGGGTTTACTTTGTCTACATCATGTCATCTTGCTTAAGGCGTTACTCCGTTTTCATTAACTTAATACCCTAGATGCATGCTGGATAGCGGTCGATGGGTGGAGTAATAGTAGTAGATGTAGGCAGGAGTCGGTCTAGTTGTCTCGGACGTGATGCCTATATACATGATCATTGCCTTGAATATCGTCATAACTATGCGCTTTTCTATCAATTGCCCAACAGTAATTTGTCTACCCACCGTATGCTATGTGTTCGATAGAGAAGCCTCTAGTGAAAACTACCCCCTCGGGTCTATTTTAAACATAAAAATAAAACCTAAACATACTTGGTGCAATTTTATTTCTTTTATTTTGTTTTGCAATTTATCTATCTACCACTACAAGATTTAATCCTTGCAAGTAACGAGTTCAAGGGGATTGACGACCCTCTTGCCCGCGTTGGGTGCAAGTATTTGCTTTTGTATGTGCAGGTGTTGTTCACGAGGCTTTGTGTGATTCTACTACTGGTTCGATAACCTTGGTTCTCACTGAGGGAAATACTTATCTCTACTGTACTACATCTCCTCTCCTCTTCGAGGAAAATCCCAACGCAGCTCACAAGTAGCAGGAAGAATTTCTGGCGCCGTTGCCGGGGAGACATCATCAAAACCTATCAAGTACATTCGCACAAACTATCATCTACTTGCTCTACTTTTTATTTGCCTTTTTATTTGCATTTGCCTCTCATTTTCATCTCCCCCACTTCTCATAAAAAAATACAAAAACACAAAAATATCTTGCTTTGCTCGTTTGCTTGCTTGCCATAATTGTTTGACTCCATGAAAATAAAAATATAGACATTGGATCCTCATCCACTTGCTAATCTTTTCAAACAATCCAATTATGATGAACCAATTGCTAGTGAGTTGAGTGCACTTGATTATCTTTATGAAGTTTTGCTTGAATATCGTGAATCTGAAAATTGTGATGAAGTGTTAAAAGAAGAAATTTATAAAGTGATTCATGATAGCTTCTTGAATGAAAAGCATGATTGCAATGATGTTATTATAATTCTATTAATGTCAATTGTGCTAATGATATGCAAAACTACAAGCTTGGGGATGATAATTTTGTTATGTCCACTACTTATTGCAATGATCATGATTGGGGTGATAATGCTTCTTATGTCTTGAAAATTTATTTAAGCCTCATGATGAATATGTCATTGATAATAATGTTTGCAATAATATTGAAAGTGGGTTTGGAAGAGTGTCAACTTTAGGTAAAAATAATCCCACATATTTGGAGAGTGTTCAATCTTATGAAATTTTTGATAAAAGTGGGTTTGGAGAGGTCATGACTTTAGTTGATGTCAATCCCACTATCTTGGAAGATTATAAAACTTTTATGCATGTGGATCATGAAGATAGTATTTTATATGATGGCTATATTGTTGAATTTGAATATGATCCTACATGCAATTATTATGAGAGGGGAAAATATGGTTATAGAAATTTTCATGTCACTAAATTACCTATCTTTGTATTGAATTTATTAATGCTTCATTCTTCCTATTTGCATATGCTAGATATTGCTTGTCTTGATAATTTGTTTTCCTATAAAATGCCTATGCATATGAAGAGGGTTAGACTTAAATGTGTTTGTCACATATTTTATGATCCTCTCTTTGTGTTTCAATTATTATCTTTCATGTGAGCATCATTGAAATCTCAAGCCTATCTTAATGACTATAAAGAAAGAGCTTGTTGGGAGGCAACCCAATAGTTATCTTAATTTTTTGTTTTTACTTTATGTTCTTGAGTGTTGACACAATTATAGCTACTATTATGATTGTGTTTTTATCTTTTAATTAGTGTTTGTGCCAAGTAATGCCTTTAGGATGATAGTATAATTGATGCTGTTTGAAAACAGAAAGTTTTGCACCCAGTATTTGATTTTACGTTTTTACTGGAATGTTAGAAAAATCTGAAATTTTTACACAGCATTGGGATACAATTTTTTTACGCTGTGCTAATTTTTCAGAATTTTTGGAGTTACAGAAGTATGATTCTTATTCAGATCTTTATAGACTGTTCTGTTTTAGACAGATTCTGTTTTCTATTGCATAGTTTGCTTACTTTAATGATGCTATGGATTATATCGGGGGGTATAAGTCATGGAGAAGTCATAGTAAAGTAGCATTATGCAAGAATTAAATATGAATCAATTTATAACAGTACCTAAAGTTTAAGATTTGTTTGTTATACTAACGAATCTCACGAGGTTTCTGTTTAGTTTTGTGTGCTGAAGTTTTCAAGTTTTGGGTGAGATCACGATGGATGAAGGAATATGGAGCGGCAAGACCCTAAGCTTGGGGATGCCCAAGGAACCCCAAGGTAATATTCAAGGAAGACCAAAGCGTCTAAGCTTGGGATGCCCCAGATGGCATCCCCTCTTTCGTCTACAATCTATCGGTATATCACTTGGAGCTATATTTTTATTCATCACATGATATGAGTTTTACTTGGAGCGTCTTGTGCCATAGTTTTCTTTTATTTGTTTGATTTTTAGTTTGATACAATCATCTTTTGATGAACACACCTTTTTTAAGAGGGACACGCATTTATCGTGATTTGTTAGAATACTCTATGTGCTTCACTTATATCCTTTGAGCTAGGCAGTTGCTCTAGTGCTTCACTTATATCTTTTAGAGCACGGCGGTGGTTATATTTTAAAGAAATAGTTGCACTCGCATGCTTCACTTAAATCTTTTTGAGAGTCTAATGAATAGTAATGGCAATTTGCACGGGTTATAAGATTAGTCCATAAAGGATAGGTACTTAAGAGGGATATAATAAAAACTTTCATGTAGATCACTAAATATGAAACATATGGTTTAATGATATTGATGTTGTAATGTGAAAGGGTATTGGTTCATGATCATTGGTTAGTAGAAATATCGGTATTAAAGCTTGTTATTAACTTCTCATCTAAGTACTGGTCATGGCATGGTGGGGAGGTTCGAGCATTCTTAGGTCTGAAATGAAATCCTTGAGTGCTGTTAATATTGGGGATGCGCGATGGTTAACTCCTACCAACCTCCTCCCTAGGGGCATGCGAGTAGTACTTTGCTTCGAGGGCTAATAGGCTTTGCAATAAGTATGTGAGTTCTTAATGACTAATGTGAGTCCATGGATTATACGCACTCTTACCTTTCCGCAATTTGCTAGCCTCTTCGGTACCGTGCATTGCACTTTCTCACCTCGAGAGTCGGTGCAAACTTCGCCGGTGCATCCAACCCTGTCGGCCCAGTGGGAACCAAGGTACCATGGGCCGTCTGCCTGTGGCCCAGGAAGCAATGCCTGGCGAGGAGGCGGCCCAGCCATGCGCGCCGCGAAGCAAGATACCTCATGAGGCGCCGGCCTCATGAAAACCCCCACCAAGGGGCGGACCCACCGAAGATCGCTAGCCATGGCAGGCTGCCTCGCGAGGCCTTCCCCCTCGCGAGGCGGCCTCCCATAGCGGCCTCCCGAGGCGGCCTCCCGAGGAGCCGCTTGGCGCTGGCCGCGCTGTCACGTGCCCACCACGTGGGTGACGCACCCGTGCAGGAAGACGACAGTGACCGGAGCCGTACCAGCATGTGCGGCCAGGGAAGGTTTTCTCTTTGGTGATAAAGGGGTAGCGCCAGCTGCCCTCCCACAAAGCAAGTCCCAAGGCTTTCCTGTTTGGTGCAAGAAGGCCAAGACGACGAAGCGCGCACTACTGGGAAAGGGCTTATAGGTGAACCCCAATGAGTGGTGGGCGACCTAGGTCACCCGCCACAGCTACTTTTAAAAATGAGCAGCGGCGAGTAACAAACAACGACCGCCACAGCTAACAGCTCAACTGTGGCGGGCAGAATTCAAACACAGCCACAACTACAATCTCCCGGATGAGGCTTGCTTCCGTAACTCATCTGTGACGGGCCCTAGCAGTTGCTTGCCACAGGTAGTAGATGAAGCAGTGGCGAGCGCTGGCTAGCATCCGCCACTAGTTGTCATTGCCGGATGCCCAATTTTAGCAGAACATAGCTGTGGCGGGTCCTCTATCACGCCTGCCAGTGGTAGTTTACATAACTGTGGCGGGCAGAAATTTCTGCGCGCCACAAAATATTTTCCCGCGTGGGGTTGCTGTCCACGTCACTTTGAAGTGGCGGGCTACTCCTGCCGCCCGCCAGTGATAAGATCGTGTGTGATGTTTGCTTCCTGGTTCAGTGGCTTCCCCTCCCTAGTTTCTTCCTCTCCCAGAATGCCCTCTTCCTCTTCCTCTTCCTCCTACTCCTCTCACCATTGATCATCCACCACATCTCTCTCTTCTTGATTCCATACGATCGATCGGACACGACATCGATCGGAGAGAGAGACGAGGAGACACATTTTAGGTGAGAATTCTTTTCTAAATTCAACCTCGTGTGTATGTATGCGCATGCATGTGTACTTGATTGTTGGTGTGTGGCTTGGTGGACGTGTTGGGCGATTCAACATTCGGTTGATCGGATGCTTTTGTTGAAAATTTCTCGGGAATACAAATGAGTGCCAAATCTCGTCGAAATGTTGATTAATTTCCATTTCGTCTAGTTGGTGTGACTTAATATGTCCCATTATTAGCAATGGTCATGCCGAATTTTTTAATTTTCCATATTCTTAGATCGAATAATAATCTATTACGTTATGTATGTATATATGTTGCAGGTTTTGGCGTCGAATGATGGATCGTAGTTGGATGTACTCCATACCACAGGCGTCCAATGATTTTGTTAATGGTTTGATAGAGTTCTTACAGTTTGCGGAGGAATATGTTAGGAAAAAGGGTTCGAAGAAAATATGTTGTCCATGTGTTGTTTGCGAGAATGATGTTATGTACATAATTGAATCGGGAGAGTTGCATAAGCACTTGTTGGCTAGTGGTTTCATGCCCGGTTATACAACATGGACAAGTCATGGTGAGGATGGGATGTCATGTGAAGGAGCGGAACACGATAAGGAACAAGAATGGATGATGGATGGACATGATGAACAATCTGACGGTGATGAATACGAC
Source organism: Elymus sibiricus (assembly GCA_039707655.1). NCBI lineage: Eukaryota > Viridiplantae > Streptophyta > Magnoliopsida > Poales > Poaceae > Elymus > Elymus sibiricus. The sequence goes on from CM077666.1 coordinate 312,876,693, forward strand.
GAGTCCGGTGAAGAGTCCGACGAAAGTGAGGAGGCCAAAACGGAGGAGGCAGTCATCTGGTGCAAATTGGTGGGAATGGTGCACGATGAACACATGCAAGAGTTGATCGTGAAATAGACTAGCACCAAGGCAACTTCTCGTAGAGAGGCTACCAAACTGGCGACTCTTGTGAAGGACTCAACAACTCCTTTGTACGCTGGTTGCAAGGCAAAACACACCCGACTAAGTGTCACGATGAATCATATGGACATTAAGCTAAAAAAGCAATAGCACAGACACTTCCGTCGATATGAATTTGAAGTTTTTGCATGATGTTCTGCCTGAAGGCAACGTGTTGCCAAAAATTATCGATGAGGCAAGCAAGGTATTGTGTCCTCTTGACATGGAGCCGGTAAAGTACCATGCGTGCAAAAATGACTGCGTCATTTACCGGAACGAGTAGTCCAACCTAACAAGGTGTCCAACATGCAATTTTCCCCGATTCAAGCGGGGAAACAACAGTCGGGAAGACAATGATGATGATAGAGCACTCGCTAGCGGTACTCCTTATAAGGTTGTATGGTACTTTCCAATCATTCCACGCCTGAAGCGTTTGTATGCAAACAAGAAGCAGGCAAAGCTTATGCTTTGGCATTCTACGAGGAAGAGGGATGACGGAGTGATTGAACACGTTGCAGATGGTCGGCAGTGGAAAGCAATCGATGACGAGTTCCCTCATTTCAGTGGAGATGATAGGAATGTCAGGCTGGGCTATAGTGTGGATGGTCTGAATCCCTTTAGTAACCAAAACAGCGTGCACAACACCTGGCCTGTGGTTGTCTGCATCTACAACCTTCCCCCATGGGTGTGCATGAAGAGAAAGTATCTACACATGGTCATGCTAATTCAAGGGCCAAGCCAACCGGGTAGTGATCTGAACTTGTATCTGCAGCTACTGAAGGAGGAGTTAGAAATTTTATGGGATGAGGGGGTGTGGACATATGACGCTAAAACGGGTACGTACTTCCCTATGAAAGCTGTGTTGCTCATGATGGTGCAGGACTATCCGGCATACGGTTATAATTCGGGTCAGGTTTGCCATGGGAACTGCGCATGTTGTAGGTGCATGGATGAAACTCATTCTCTATATCTGAAGGCCTCTCATAAAACAGTTTACATGGGGCATAGAAGATGGCTGAATAAAAATGATGAATGGAGAAACAGAGAAGATTTGTTTGATAACACAAAAGAAAAGCGAGGGAAGCCATGCAAAAGGAGTGGAATAGAAATCCTACAAATGCTGAACAACTAGGAAGAGTGTCCAGAGCCTGGAAAGAAATGGAAGAGAGTGGAGCCACTGTTAAAAGTATGGAAAACGCGGTGTCCATTTTGGGACTTGAAATATTGGAAGTATCTCTCCACGCCCCATTGTATCGATGTCATGCATATCGCAAAGAATGTTTGCGAGAGTTTGGTTGCTACCATTTTGAACATCCTAGACAAGACAAAAGATACGGGGAGCTCAAGAAAAAGACCTAGAATCACTTCAAATTAGGCCGGATTTGTGGACTGACGTGGAGGAAAGCGAAGTTGGTAAGGCTAAGAAAATGGTGTCAAAATTCAAACCCGCTTGCTACAGTCTGTGTCCAGAGGAGCTTGACAAGATATTCAACTACCTTGCTAATGTTCGGGTAAGTTCCGGGCACTTGTCAAACATACACAGATATTTGTCACGTGAGAAGAAAACTTTATCTCGGATGAAGTTGCATGACTATCACGTGATGATTACACAAATACTATCAGTTGCACTTAGAGGAATAATGGAATCGCATGTCAGAAAGACACTCCAAGACCTCTGTAACTTCTTTGACGTCATCTCTCATAAATCGATCAGCCTGGAGCGTTGCAAGAAACTGCAAGAAGAGATTGTTGTCATACTATGTGAGCTTGAGGTGTACTTCCCGCCCTCATTTTTTGACATCATGGTGCATCTGCTTGTCCACGTTATCGGAGACATCATAGACCTGGGCCCAGTATTCCTCCACAATATGTTCCCTTTCGAAAGGTTAAATGGGATACTCAAACGATACGTTCATAACAGGTCACATCCAGACGGAAGCATTGTCCAGGGAGTTCTAACTGCGGAGGTTATCTCGTTTTGCACAGACTACCTTGAAGTCGACAAACCTTTGGGCATGCCCAAGAATAAGCACATTGGCAGGCTCAAGGGCATAGGTCACAAGAAAAGGAGAAAGAATCTGCATGTGACCTTCGACGATCCCAACCGAGCGCCCGACTTCATAAGAGCTCACACTGTGGTGTTACAACACATTAAGTGTGTCAACCCATATGCTAGGAAGCATATGTTGCAGTTGAGAACTGAATACAGGAAACGTGGGATAAAACGCTCCGATGAGCAACTAACAAATGAGCACAACAGAAAGTTTGCGGCTTGGTTCAAGACATACATGCGAGAACATCCATTGTCAGAAAATGATGACAGAGGTACTGAGTTGTTCTCCTTGGCATCAGGACCCGCATTGAATGTGACCACATACCAAGCCTATGACATCAACGGATACACTTTCTATATGGAGGCCAGACAAGGTAAAAGGTGTGTACCAGAATTCAGGGGTGACACTACATGCATACACCGGTAAAGAAAAGAACAAACACTACGGGAGAATCGAAGAGATTTGGGAACTAAGGTACGCGGATGTAAGGATATTCCCCATGTTCCGTGTTAGATGGGCGAAACAAGTACTTCAAGAAGACGACTAATTCACTACCATGGTTATACCACCACGAAATGAGTCCGTGAATGTGCTTGCAATAAGTGCCTTAAATGAGCCATGGGTACTGGCAAAGACTGTGTCTCAATGCTTCTACATAAAAGACCCAATTAAGCCTAGCCGTGTGGTCTACCGAAGAGGAAAGAGGAGTATCGTCGGAATGGACGAAGTCAATGACGAGGAGGACTATGACCAATTCGATGACTACCCCACGGAACAAGAAGGCGTCAAACATGTATCAAGAAGAAGAAGATCAACATTGCCAAATGACGACATTGCACCATGGTCAAGACGGTGTCACAACAACACAATAGTCCATACCAGGAAGAGGATCACCAAAATTCATGTGAAGACCGTCAGTAGAATCCATTAACAAATTATTTGTAATGTGTCATTATGTGAAGGTTAATTTGTACTATTAAGACATATATATGCGTGCATGTGTGGATCAGATAGATAATGGCCGTGTCGTGTGATGAATATATTGATTAGAAGGATTAACCTTTTAAAAAATTAAAAAAAAATTAAAAAAATTACGGTTGTGGGCGGGGAAGGGGGCCGCCATGTCAGACATTTGCGGTGTCGGGCAGGCCGGAACGCCCGCCACGTCGATCCCCTCCCCAAATCCCCCCCTCCTCTTACCTTACCGCATGTTTCGTTCAAACCGTGCCCCTTCCAACCGAAATCGCCAGCCGTCGCTGCCGCGCGCCATTGACCTCACCTCGCCGGCGTGCTCGCCTCCTACGCTGCCACCGATGCCGCCGCCGCGTGCCCGCCTGCCGCGCTTGCACGGCTAAGGAAGAGCCTAGGGCGCCACCGCGGGGTCATCGTTGCGTGCCCACGCTCTAGTCCGACAACGCCGCCGGCCCCTAGATCTCTTCCAACACCGTCGCCTGCGTGCCCACTGTACTCCAACACCACCGCCACCGCCGAGCCATCTCCCACCGAGGTACATATATATTACGGCTGACCCATCTGCTTCAAGTAACATGAAACATCATTATTTGAGCAACGCAAGATGTTCGATGAAATGTCTACACCAGTTTATTTGCAGGAATTAATATGAGTGCCAATGTTCTGACGAAACGTTGATTAATTTCCGTTTCGTCAAATTTCTGGCACTCAATATGCCCTACTTTTAGAAAAGATCATGCCGAAGTTTTAACTCTTTGTCAATTTTGTAGTTCGACGAATGGATCCCCACGCGGGAGCATCATCTTAAGACGAACTCAACTACAACAACCCTGACGTTGAGATGGGCGCTCCCGACGTTGAGACGGGTGACGACCATCATGAAGAACCGCCCACCGGGCAAGGAGAAACGAGCCACACCGACGGGACTTCATCCAGCACCGCCGCCAGCAACAAGAGCACACGTAAGTCTAGGCAACCGAACAAACTTCACGAAGGTATCATTACAATAACCGCAGTTGGCCCAAGAAAAGAGGCCGTCGCCCCAGATGCCGCGGCAAAAGACATATAGTAAAATGCTAGGTTGCATCTTGAGAAAAAACGTCTCGATTGGTTGGAAGGATATCGGCAGACGTAAGCAGAAGTTACTGGAAGCGTTACACCAGAGTTATGCATTTCTGTCTGGCTCTAAAAAAAGGCCAAAGAGTATGCCCTATCGAAATGGCCGAAAATGTTTAGGGACTGGAAGAGCAGTGTCCATTGCACTCTCGTGGGTAAGGACTTCAAGACAGTTAAGTGGCTCAATCCAACTATGGATCACGAAGAATGGACAAAGTTTTGTGAATCATCAGGAAGCGAGTCAAGCAAAGAGGTAAGCGATCATTTCCGTAATTTACGGAAAAATCTGCCAGGTGCCAACCGTCTGGGCTCTGGTGGTTACAAAGCTGCAATACCCAAGTGCGAGAAGAAGGCCGCGGACTTTGAAGCCGCGGGTAAACCACCCCCATTCTTGGAACATCGAGATCATCCGCATGACTTCCATTTCCTCAGGGCCCGTGTAGTTCGAGACCCAGAGACTAACGAGTTCGTCCTCCTGACGCCGCAACTTCACTCGACGGAGGAGTGCCTGGTAACGTCACTAAAGACTAATAATTTAGTACCTACTACAATTATTATCATACTAATCGTTTACCACAACTTATGTACTTTTTTGTAGAGAAAAATGAAGGAGGAATTTGGACCCGGTCTTGATGAATCTCCGTACGGCTATAGGTATCAAGACCATCTTACACGGGCTATGAACGAGGGATTTGGGGTTGACAGGAAGCCCAAGACTGGGCGTGTGTTGGGAGCGGGTAGGATGCTGTGGGACCAGGCCTATTCACAGACCAAAGAGTTAAAAAATATAGAAGGAAAATCAGGGTTAATGACAAGATCGACACCAAAGTAGATGCGAAAGTAGATGCAGCAATTCAAAGAAGGTTAGCTGAAATACTCCCGTCTAGCCAAGAGCATCATCTGTATAGTAGCACCCAACAGCCACAAGCATCGCAGTATGTTTCATGCTGGCTGCTAGCCAAAGTGAACGGCGTGCCGACGAAGGTTGCCAAGGGGCAAATATATCCATTTACAGATGGTACTAGAATGATGCACGGGGTCGTCCTGCCACTGGACATGACGAGGGTGCTAGTGCAGTACGTAATGCCGGGCTTTGAATACTGTTCATTGCCTCACCCCCCTGATGAAGGCATCACTATGTTAGGACAAGTGCTGCGGGGGTACCTGCTTAAGTGGCCACTCAGTGATATAGAGGAGATTAGTCCACACGGATTCTCAGGTAATGACTGCGATCCTGCCTTCGCGAACCTTGACCCCTTTTCAACATTGACAGCACTGGAGACAACATAGCCAAGGATATTCCGCAATCACCGAGGAAGGATCTACGTGCTGATTGCGGACCATCCGTAGACAAGCCACCTATGCCAATTGTCTTCCCCGAAGGACATAAATGGAATCAGTATAAGCCCGGTGAACCATCGCTATCGAACTCTACGTTGATGACCCTCTCGATAGATCTTAATGTTCTACACGACGACGTGGTACGTAGATCAAAAGAAGAAGGTCAACAAGGTTACAGGGCCAAGGTTCTACAAGGTTATAATTTCGTCCTTTAGTTTCCGGCCGATACAATTGATCTGCCATTTAATGAGGTGATCCATGCAAATATCTTCTATGTGAGTGCACTCTCCCCGGAGTTAATGAGGCTTTGGGCACTTCATCGAGCTTCAGATCCCCTACTCGGGCATAGTAAAGTGTCTTTACTTGATCCTTTTTACGTGCACTGCCACAACCTCGAATCCGTAATTAGCCAGGAGCTCATCTCGAACTACCTATTCCCGTGCATGATATCGACTCATCCGCAAAAGGACACCTTTCTGTTGCCATATTGTGACAAGTAAGTTTTTAACGTTCACTCATTTATTATGAAACATATATAGTTGACCTTCTAGTTTGATCTCATCGATGCTAATTTCTTCGTTTATTGCGCAGCGACCGACATTGGATTGTAATCGCACTATTGCCGACGCAGGGCTTGGCATATTTCTTTGATTCAAAGAGAGACCCTCAGAAGCAATGGACAAAATTGAAGGAGGTTCTAAATGATGCTCTACACAAGTGTAAAAACTTTAACAACAAGGTAACACAGTATTCAGAATTCAAGTTCAGCACTAGCGCTTGTTGCTATCAAGAACCAAATGTCAGAACCTCCCATATGTCTGGCTACTTTGCAATGGCTGTCATGAACGACTATTTGAAGAAAAGTCAATATTTGCGAAATCATAGCCAGATCATCAAGTGGTCTGAGGAGATGGAGAAGGATATTGACATAGGGGAATTATTATGTGAGCCTGAGCGCATCCAAAAGGTGTTGGCCAAAATCATAAACAAGGAGGTTGTAAATGAGGATGGGAAGTACCACAACGCGCCACAGTCACATGAAGAACGACTTCACCGAGTCGAAGACACATTTCGGTCATCGATTGCCAGCGAGTAGCCTACTCGAGACAATTTTTCAAAACAGCTTCATAAACTATTGATTATGTGTTGAGACACATGTTTTTTTCTTTGGCACTTTTTATACCCAACTGCTTTGCTTCACTATTACTCTTATTTATTATGGCGATATTGTAATAATTAATGTACTGCATGATTGTTTGAATGATGAGACACCATTCTATATTTGTATTCCAATGTGATGATTGAGTACGAAATACTCTAACCACCTAATTAAAATGCTGCCACGGCAGCAAAAAACGCTGCCGCGGCAGCAATTCTTCTATATGCCTAGACCACTACCAGTGGCGGGCGGAGAAAACTGTTGTGGCGGGCACCACGCGCCGCCCGCCACTGTATCTATTAGAAACAGTGGCAGGCAGAGATTATAGTTGTGGCGGGCAACCAAAAGCGCCCGCCACTAGAGTACACCCACCAGTGGCGGGCGCCCGCCCGCCACTGATGCCATAATAGCAGTGGTAGGAGGTCGGTGGCGGGCGACCCTGGGAGCCTTGCCCGCCACTGCTGGCCTTTTCCCACCCGCCACTGCTAGGCATTTCTGCAGTAGTGGCGCCAGGGCGGATGTCACCGCCGAGCCCACTGGCGCGTCATGGATAACCTCTTTGCAGGCGAAGACCACCTTTTGTCAGGATAAGACTGGGTGCCTGTCCCCCATCAAACTGCCGTTATGTGGCAACCCTTCCCATTAATATTTTCGGGGGAAGAGGACCAAGGCAGCTATAAAAGGGGCAGTGCTGCCACCGTAGAGGGAGATCGATTCCACCTTCTTCTACCTTGTATGCAAGAACTCTCTGTCCACAGCAATCCAAAACACAAGCAGGAGTAGGGTTTTACACCGCTTGGTGGCCCGAACCTGGGTAGCTCTGGCGTCCCTGCTGTGCCCTGTGTGTGTGCGCGTTCTCATCGTGCTCCGCTTGCCGTAGCCTCGCCGTGGTCACCGTCGGGCTGTAGGTAGCGAGCTTGCCCCCGGAGTTCGAACCAAGGTCCCCGGAGCCCGACTTCCGACATTTGGCGCGCCAGGTAGGGGGTGACTGTCCGTTTCCTCGACCCTGACATCGCCATGGCTGACGCTCGACGCGAGCGTGCTCTACGCAGGGCCGCCAGGATGGTCCGCACCAAGCCTGTCGCCAACAACAACCGGCACGGGCGCACCAGCGCCACCACCGAGTCCACGGGGGGTGAAGAGCAGGACTCCTCCCTGCACCCGTCTGTGCAGCCACCCGCTCGCACTGCCACGGTGTCCTCGCTCGCCTGCCGTGACCCACCAGATTCGTAGGCCGCGTTGCTCATGGCGCGTGAGCTGCTGCGCTACTGCCCCACCGAGGCCGGCTACGACGCCTGGCTCGCGCGCATCACTGAGCTCATCAACATCGCCGGAGATGCCCCGGAGCCCTCCCGCTCTCTTCCGCCTCCGTCACCGCGTGGCGCGGAGGCAGAGCATGACGCGCCTCCTCCACCTCCTCTGCTCGACAGCGTCACAGGCTAGCGCCGCGGCGCGTCCTCGCCAGACCACGATGACGCCAGCTGCCAGATCGTCCGGCGCGCGGCGCCAGATGTGCGCATGATCCTCGAAGAGCAGCTGTCGGAATCGGGGCTCCGGGGACCCAAAGGTTTGAACACTGGGGGCAAGCTAGTTCCTACCGATCCAAGGGTGACCACGGCGAGGCTACGGCGAGAGTGCTAGCGCAGAGCACGACAGGGGACACGACGGTTACCCAGGTTCAGGCACCTTGCGGTGTAAAACCCTACTCCTGCTTGTGTTGGGATTGCTGTGGGCAAGAGAGTCCTCGCGTACAAGGTAGGAGACGAAGGAATCGATCCCCTCTAATATGGCAGCGCTGCCCCTTTTATAGCTGCCTTGGTCCTCTTCCCCTAAAAATCTCGGCGGGAAGGGCAGCCACAATTGGCGGCTTTTGAAAGGGGACAGGCGCCTAGGCTATCCTGGCTAAAGTCGGTCTTCGCCAGCAAAAGCATGATCCATGACGCGCCGGTGGGCTCGGTGATGACCTCCGCCCTGCGCGCATTGCTGTCTTGGTCTTCTTTCACCAAACGGGCAGTCCTTGGGACTTGCTTTGGAGGAGGGTAGCTGGGGCTGCCCCTTTAGCACCAAAGAGCAAAGCCTCTCTGACTGCACCCGCTGGCGCGCCCTCTGTCGCTGTTCGTCGCCAAGCGCGTCACCCACGTGGTGGGCACAGGACAGCGTGGCTGGCGTCAGGCTCGGAGGGCCTCGGGTGACCACCTCGGGGGGGGCACCTCGGGAGGCAGCCTCGCAAGGGGGCCTCGCGAGGCTTCCTGCCTCTTCTGTGGCTAAGTCCTGGTGGTCGCTCCCTGAGAAGGGGTCCTCGTGAGGCTGGCGCCTCGTGAGGTGTCTTCGCTTCGCGGCGTCCGCAGTTGGGCCACGTCTCGGGCCTTCGCCTAGCGTCGCTTCCTGGGCCACAGGCAGATGGGCTGAGGTACCCTGGTTCCCAATGGCCCGACAGTAGCCCCCGGGCTCATGGCGCGCACGTTCCCGCTCGTTGGGAGCGAAATGGCGTGGGCCCTGACAGACTGCGGGGCCCAGGTTCGACGCGTGGCGTGTGACGGGACATGGGACGCACCCACTTCCCCCACTACGCCTCGGTAACCGCCTGCGCCTGCCATAAAGCCTGCCCGCGAGGGGCGCAGGGCTATCATTGCTTCACTTCTGCTCTTTCCTCCCAGCGCCTGGCTCCTCCCATCTCCTCCCTTGATTAACACTCCTTCCTTCTTCACCCCCAAGTTGCACCACGTAGCAATGGCGCCCGCTGGCAAGAAAGGCAAGGCGGCGGCCGCGGCGCCGAGCGCGCCGGCCGTGGAGCCAGCTCTGAAGCGCTCCATCATCACCAACCGAGAGGGCCTGGATAAGGTGATCTCGATGACCGCCAGCAACCAGAACGAGAATGTGGCGACGAAGATCTGGCCGGGCGCACGCGCGCGGCCCGACCTAGAGGCGACGACCTTCCCCTTCTTCATCCACAACGTTTATGCCGGCCTGGTGCCGCCGTTTTTGGATTTCTTCAACGCCATCCTCTCCCATTACCAGATCCAAGCTCTATACCTCCAACCCAACTCCATCTTCCTCCTTGCCATCTTCGCCTTTTACTGTGAGGCCTTCGTGGGCGTGATGCCCCCGGTGGCGCTGTTCCGCCACTTCTTCAGCCTATGGATATCCGCGACGAATCATCGCTCCACGTGCGCCTCATTCCTCACAGTCAAGGCGACGGAGAATGACATTATCAGCCTGAAGATCCCAAAGAAGGCGGAAGGCTACAGGCAGCGCTGGATCTACATGGATGCGTGCCATCGCAACCAGCTGCTGATGGAGCCAACAGCCCCCACCGTGAAGAGCTCGGGGTGGGAGCATGAGAAGCTCACCGACCCGAGGTTGGCGCCTGTCTGGGAGTGGCTAGCCGACCATAAGGCGGGGCACGTCACGGGGGCGATGGTTGTCAAGGAGTACCTGCAGCGGCGCATAGCGCCACTCCAGATGCGCTCGTGCCCGGTGTGGAAGATCACCGGCTCGAAGGACCCCATGCGGCTGAGCGTCGCCAGTCTGAAGCTGACGGTGGTGGACGGAATGATGCAGATCTTGCTCGGCAACACCGCGGGAGACCCTCCCGCAGACGCGCTCCCGCTGTACCGCTACGAGGAGACCGAGAAGCTGGTCACGGAGATGCCGATCTTCGACGAGTGGGGCCTCATGCTGGAGGGCCATGAGGGGCCTCGCGAAAACCCGTTCGTGGTGGTTCCGGCTCGGGGGACCTAGACGAGGCCGAGGCCTCGGGGGGCGACGCTGAGGGGAGCGATAGCGGTCCCGCCTCGCGAACCTGCCGCCAACTCATCTGCGACCTCGAGGACGACGATGACGAAGATGACGATGATGCCTGATTTCAGGGTTGAGCCCTCCCGACCTACGGGTGCGGGGGGCAAAGGGAGTGCCAGCGCGGCGGCTGGCGAGCCGTGCGTGGAGGAGATTGACGCCGGCAGTGGGGGCACCATGCCCTCCGCGGAGAAGATCGGCACGGGTGGTGGGGCTATCGATCCCCCCGCCGAGAAGGACAGCGCCATGGGCGGGGCGACCGAGCCTCGGGGGGGCGCCTCGGGAGGTAGCCCCGTGAGGGAGCCTCGCGAGGGCGACAACGAGGATCGCCCGCCGTTGATCCCGAAGAAGAGGAAGTGGGTTGCCAATGACGAGTAAGTATCTAACTTACCCCCTTTCCCTTTGCGTTCGCCTCGCGGTTTGGGGCTGAGGCCTTGCTTCGCACAGGGCATCCTCGAAGAAGAAGAATAAGAAGACCAAGAGGACCCCTGGCTCGAAGGGGGCCCCGACGCCTGCCGCAGGTGCTGAGGGGCGTGAAGAGGCCGCCTGCCGCTCTGATGCTGAAACGGAGCGTGCGGAGGCGGAGAAGGAGCGCGTGGTTCCTCTAGAGCAGCACACGAGCGCGGCTCCCGAGGCCAAGGACGCCGAGCCTCGGGAGGCGGCCTCCGGAGGAGGCGCCGTGGCTCCCGAGGTGCCTGATGCGGAGGCGGACGTAGTGATGACGGAGGCTGAGGTGCCGACTCCTTCGCCGAGCACCGCAGATGCCGGAGGCGCCTCGGGAAGCCCCCAGCACTCGCCGGTGCACGAGGCCCGCCGTGGGCGGAACAAGCCCACGGAACACGCCACCGCGTTAAGAGGGGGAGGAGACTACGGTGAGCCCCCCACTCCTGACGAATGATGCGGGGCCTTCACAGGCCGTGACGGTGGAGGGCGGCGAGGAGTCAGATCCGGCATGGGCTCTGACGCTCGTGCGCAGCCGCACCCTGCTCAGGCACGGGGTCCTATGGAGTGCCAGGGGGGCTCTGGGCCAGCTCGAGGCAAAGTTCCAGGAGGCAGAGGCGCGCCTTGCCGAGGAGCGCCTACGCCTCGCTGAGGGGTGGCGTCGGCTTGACGTCGCCGTCAAGCTGAGCCGGCGCCAAGACGAGGCCGCGCGGGAGAAACGTGAGAAGTCCACTGCCGAGGTGAAGGAGGTCTGCGAGAGCGCCCTCCGGGAGGCTGACGTGGCCGACAAGAGCCGCGAGGAGGCGGAAGCCCGCACGAAGGTGCTCCGAGAGCAGCACGCCACGCGGGAGCAGCTGTTCTAGATGCGGTAGAGCGCCATCACTGCCTACGAAGAGGAGCTCATGGCCCGCGATGCTAACGTCGCAATCCGTGAATTTGAGCTCATGCGAATGACGACTGAGCAGGCCGAGGAGCGCGAGCGCCTGGAGACGTTGGACCGCCAGGTGGCTGCCGCCCAGGACGCTTGCAACCAGCGCATGGAGAGGGCCAACGCCCAGCTGGAGGCTAAGGAGAAGAAGGCCCAGGAGGACGCTGATGCGAAGATAGAGAAGAACCGCCTGGCGCTCGTCGCAGAGCACAGCAAGCAGCTGAAGGCCCAGGAGGACCGCTTCAGGAAGAAGCACGAGGAGCTCCAGAAGGAGATCGAGGGCCTCAAGGAAGTCCTGACAGAGGCGGAGAACGGGCGGAAGACCGCGCTGCAGGCAAAGGCCGACACCGAGGCGGAGCTCGCCTCCCTCCAGCAGCAGGTGAGCGGTGTCTCCAATGTCATCGAGCAGGCGAGGCTGGAAGCGGACCGGGCACGGGGGCGACAGCACGAGCGCGCCGTGATGTTCCACTCCCTGCAGCTTCGGGCCCGCGGCGCCCTGGCTACCATTTGCAAGGAGAGGCTCGAGGGCCCCCGCGAAACCCACGACGCCAGCCACATCGACTTCATCACCAAGCTCGTGGAGCGGCTCGAGGCTGGTGCCAAGAAGGTGAACGGCATCATTGAGGATGAATGCCGCGACCTCCTCTTCCAGGCGGTGACGCGCATCTTCAGCCATCTCCTCCACGCCGACCCCAACTTCGACATCAACAGGGTGATAGCCCCCGTGCCCAAGGAGCTCCGCGATGGCCTCGGACAGGCGGTGGAGGAGCACGTGGACGCCCTGCTCGCGAAGTTCTCCCACGGCGGCAGCGAGAGCTCCAGCGGAGTCGAGGGCGACGACGGCAAAGGCGATGATGACGGTGACGGTGACGCCGCGACCTCCTAGGTCCTCCCTTTTACGTGTGTCAGATTGACGTAGCCCCATGGGGGCGTGAAAAACAATGTCTTTTGTTTAAGTACTTTGTGATTTGCTGCAATGTATGCTTCCTCGTGAGGTCCCCTCGTGAAGCCTATTTTCCTTTCTTTGCTTGCCTTGATGCTCTACATTGTCAGGACCCAGCCCCCGAGCGGGCTACATGTAACGCCCCGGACACACTCGCCGGCGGTCGTTACTCCTGGCGAGATCTAGACTGGCCTCACAGATCAATACTAGTCTTTCCTGCACACTTTGTCCTCACTCGTGCGCACCCGGGAGCAACTTCCCGGTCGGTCACCCATCCTGAAATTACTCCAAGCTGAGCATGCTTAACTTTGGAGTTCTGTCCGAATGGGCTCCCGGAAAAGAAGGAATTCCTTATTGATATGAGTAGTCTAGCATCCCTATTAAGCTAGGCCATCACATACACCCCCACTCAGAGGAACCGACGTCCTCGTCGGGCCACAGGAACGTTCCCTCTTGGCACATACGTCTGTGCGTCCAGTCCAGCACATGTGCCATGCCGTGTGCCACGACAGGTCACAAACGTCATGCACAACATGACCGCGCACCTGGCCCGCAAACATCCGTGTAACCGCGAGGGTCGTCTCTGATACCAACTTGTAACGCCCCGGACACACTCGCCGGCGGTCGTTACTCCTGGCGAGATCTAGACTGGCCTCACAGATCAATACTAGTCTTTCCTGCGCACTTTGTCCTCACTCATGCGCACTTGGGAGCAACTTCCCGGTCGGTCACCCATCCTGAAATTACTCCAAGCTGAGCAAGCTTAACTTTGGAGTTCTGTCCGAATGGGTTCCTGGAAAAGAAGGAATTCCTTATTGATATGAGTAGTCTAGCATCCCTATTAAGCCAGGCCATCACACTACAGCCGTCGCTAGTATGTCAGGTCGCATTGCCTGGACCAGGCCAGGAGGTGTACGGCATGGAGGGGCGGTAAGGGCTCCTGAGGCGCGATGCTCAGGAAGTCCCCCTTTGACGTGCAAGGGGCTTTGCGCGGAGGAGGAAACGTCAGCTCTCAATGAGGTTGCGGGGAGAGGAGAGCCTGAGAGGCGCCGAGAGAGGCTCATGAGGTGTTTTTGTACTTAGCTTTTTCGAGTGTCGCTTGGCGTGTCGTGGCCGCAAAGTGCGCCTCGCGAGGCCTTGCTCGTGAGGCCTCCCGCTAGCACTTGGTGGAGACAGTCGCCACAGGTTGGCTCGCGAGGCTCCCTGAGAGCTTACGGAGGCGTCCTGTCATGAGTTACCTCGCGAGGCAGCGCTCGTGAGGCCTTCTACATGCCTTTTCCTGTGACAACTTCATATCGATAGGTTTCACAATGGGGGAGCGGTGCACGCTCGCTAGCTTGCTCATGGGCGTCATGCGAGGAGACAAGACACCAAGGACCTTGGTGAGGTGGCATGCACGGGAGCAAGCCCATGAGCCAGAGCTTGATCACTTGGGTTTTGCAGCGCTGCTGGGACTGACCCGAGCACATGCACCGTGTCCAACCCCCGCTCGTGTGAGGCGTAGGAGGAAGGTCGCGAGCACGCACGGCTCCTGAGGCAGGCAATTTACCAAACACATAAAATATCTTAGGAAATAAAGCTTTACTGTGGCATAATAATAAGTTCATTACACAACCAAAAGAGATGTGGCTGCCGTGTCCGGCACGGGTCAGCGTGAGGTTGGTGCAGCCTGTGGGGCGCCCTTAGCTCGATTGTTCTGCCAGCGCTGAGCATGGGGCTTCCACTAGGCGTGGGACATTCCGCCAGCGCGGAGCATGGGGCTTCCACTGAGACGTGGGCGGGAGCTCTCGCGGGCCCATCAGGCGAACGCAATGAGAGGCTCCGGAGCATGTACAGCTCCACTTCGTTCGTACACATGAGGGTCAAGGGTAGAACTTGCGGAGGTGTTGGATGTTCCATGTTTTGGGCACAGGAACTCTGTCCTCCGTCTCTAGCCGGGCGGCGCCGGGCCTGGAGACATGAGCAACCCTGAAAGGGCCTTCCCACATGGGTGAGAGCTTGTGGAGTCCCTCTCTAGAGAGAATCCTTCTCAGGACGAGATCACCGATTTCGAGGGTGCGTGGGCATATGTTGCGGCTATCATAGCGACGCAAAGCCTGCTGGTATCTTGCGGCGCGCAGGGCGGCCTAGCAACGGGCTTCCTCGAGGAGCAACAGGTCAGCCTCTCGTGAGCCATCTTGACGAGCCTCATCGTAGGCGAGGACTCACATAGAGTTGTGCTTGAGCTAAGAGGTAAGGACTGCTTCAGCTCTGTAGACGAGGAAGAAGGGAGTCTCGCCGGTAGGCTTCGTTGTTGTTGTGCGGATCGGCCATAGCACAGACTATAGCTCGTCAAGCCAACCCTTGCTGTAGGCATCGAGCTTTTTCTTGAAGCTTCCTGTCTTGAGGCCCTTGAGGACCTCGGCGTTTGCATGCTCAGCCTGGCCATTGCTTCGTGGGTGCGCCACAGAGGCGTAGCAGATCTATGTGCCGAGGCTGGCGCAGTATGACTTGAAGAGGCTGCTTGTGAACTGGGAGCTGTTGTCCGTGATGATGCGGTTGGGACGCCAAAGCGGCTCACGAGGCCCTTGATGAACTTGACAGTAGGGCCTGCCGAGATGGTGCGCACGGGCTTGACCTCCGCCCACTTGGTGAACTTGTCGATGGCGACGTAGAGGTAGCGGTAGCCGCCAGCTGCGCGAGGGAAGGGTCTCAAGATATCCAGCCCCCAGACCGCGAAGGGCCACGAGAGAGGAATCGTCTGGAGGTCTTGCACCGGCTGGTGGATTTGCTTGGAGTGGAATTGACAAGCTTCACAGGATTGGACCAGCTCGGTGGCGTCGTGGAGCGCGGTAGGCCAGTAGAATCCTCTGCGGAACACCTTGCCGGCAAGGGTGCGTGACGAAGAGTGGTGGCCACAGTCTCCTCCATGGATGTCGGCGAGCAGCTCGCGACCTTGTTCTTCAGAGATGCACTACAGCGAGATGCCATTGGGGTGCTTGCAGTACAGTTCGCCACCCCTCAGACAGTTGGCGGTGGCCTGGCGAGCCACACGCTCCACCTCTGAATCCTTCTCCGGGAGGGTGCCGTGAAGCAAGTAGGCCTTGAACTCAGCGGCCCAGTGATACGTCTCCAACGTACCTATAATTTATGAAGTATTCATGCCATGTTTACAACAATTTTATATGGTTTTGGTATGATTTGATTAGAACTAACCCGGACTACCGTGGTGTTGTTTTTAGCAGAACTACCGTGGTGTTGTTTTTTGTGCAGAAATAAAAGTTCTCGGAATTGGCTGGAACTTTTTGGTAATTTTGTTT
The DNA here is from genome assembly GCA_039707655.1 of Elymus sibiricus. NCBI lineage: Eukaryota > Viridiplantae > Streptophyta > Magnoliopsida > Poales > Poaceae > Elymus > Elymus sibiricus. The sequence continues at coordinate 312,892,900 of CM077666.1, forward strand.
GGAACATAAGGGACCCCTGAAGCTTCGTGGAAGGACTAGAAGAGTCACGAGGACCTAGCGAGCTTGTCGCTCCCTTGTGGGCCCCATTGACGTGAAACCAACGCCAAAAATTCCTATAAATACCAAAAACCCCAGAAAGAAACCTAGAACTTCGACGCCACCGCCGCAAGCCTCTGTACCGAAGAAAACCCATCTAGAGCCCTGTTCCGACACTCTGCCGGAGTGGGAAATCATCACCGGAGGCCATCTTCATCATCCTGGCGGTCTCCATGACGAGGAGGGAGTAGTTCACCCTCGGGGCTGAGGGTATGTACCAGTAGCTATGTGTTTGATCTCTCTCTCTTGTTCTTGATTTGACACGATCTTGATGTATCGCGAGCTTTGTTAATATAGTTGGATCATATGGTGTTTCTTCCCTCTCTATCTTCTTGTGATGAATTGAGTCTTTCCCTTTGAGGTTTCGTTATTGTCAGATTGAATATTTCAGATTTGAGAACACTTGATGTATGTCTTGAATTTGGATACCCGTGGTGACAATGGGGTATTCTATTGAGTCACTTGATGTATGTCTCGGTGATCAACTCGCGGATTCCCGTGACCATGGGGTGATCTAGGCATAGGGGTTGGTTGCATGTTTTCATTTTCTTTTCTTCGATAAGATACTTTGGGGTACTCTTTGAAGTTCTTTGTGTGGATTGAGTATTATGAATCTGAAGTTGTTTGATGCATATCGAATAATCAACTCACGGATACTTGTGGTGACATTGGAGTATCTAGGTGACATTAGAGTTGGTTGATGCGTATCATATGGTGTTATTTTAGTATGAAGTCTAGGGCTGTTTGTGACACTTATAGGAATGGCTCAATAGATTGATCGGATAGAGTAACTTTGAGGTGGTTTCATACCCTACAACAATTTCATCTTATGTTCTCTGCTAATAGGAACTTTGGAGTGATTCTTTGTCGCACGTCGAGGGATTGTTATATGATTCAATTATGTTAGCACTGTTGAGAGATTGCACTAGTGAGAGTATGAACCCTAGGCCTTGTTTTCAAGCATTGCAATACCGTTTGTGCTCTGTTTTATCACTTGCTACCTTGCTGTTTTTATATTTTCAGATTACAAAAACCTATATCTACTATCCATACTACAATTGTATCACCATCTCTTCGCCGAACTAGTGCACCTATACAATTTACAATTGTATTGGGTGTGTTGGGGACACAAGAGATTTTTGTATTTGATTGCAGGGTTGTTTGAGAGATACCATCTTCATCCTACACCTCCCACGGATTGATAAACCTTAGGTCATCCACTTGAGGGAAATTTGCTACTGTCCTACAAAACTCTGCACTTGGAGGCCCAACAACGTCTACAAGAATAAAAGTTGCGTAGTAGACATCAAGCTCTCTTCTGGCGCCGTTGCCGGGGAGGTGAGTGCTTGAAGGTGTCGGGCCCGTGCAACCCAGGGTATCTCGGCCCGTCTGCCTGCGGCCCAGGATGCAATGCCTGGCGGATGCCCAATAGGTGGCCCACCAGCGGGCACCCCGAGCAAGACCCCTCGCGAGGATCTGGCCTCCCGAGGACCCCTCCTCAGGGAGCGGGAATCAAGACTCAGCCACGACTTCACCGAGAGCCTCGCGAGGTGGCCTCCTGAGGTTACCTCCTGAGGCACCCTCCCGAAGGTACGCAAGACAAGTGCTGTTCGGCTCGGCCGTGCGGTCTCGTGCCTCCCACGTGGGTGACGCGCGCGGCGATGAATGGCGATAGAGGCCGCGCTAACAGGCACGGATGGGGAGGATTCCCCCTTTTGCGCTAAGGGAGCAAGGCCAGCAGTCCATTTCCCAAAGCAACCCCCAAAGGTTGCCCGATCGGTGAAAGAAGACCAAGATGATGGACGCGCAAGGCGGAGGTCACCACCGAGCCCAACGGCGCGTCATGGATAATCGCTTTGCAGACGAAGACCACCTTTTGTCAGGATTGACTGCCCCGCTGTCCCCGTTCAAACTTGCCGTTGTGTGGCAACCCTTCCCGCCAATGTTTTCGGGGGAAGAGGACCAAGGCAGATATAAAAGGAGGGCAGGGTGCTGCTGTAGGAGGATCGACTCTTCCCCCCGAAACCTTGTACTCTCGCACCAGAGCAATCACAACTAAGCAGGAGTAGGGTTTTACACCGCAAGGTGGCCCAAACCTGGGTAAACCGCTGTGTCTCCGGCCCACTCCCGCTTGCGTGCTCTCGCCGTAGCTTCGCCTTAGTTTCGCTGTGGTATGGTACGAGGCGGAGGAACGAGCTCACCCCAGTGTTCGAACCTTTGGGTCCCCGGAGCCCGCTCTTCGACATTTGGCATGCCAGGTAGGGGTGTGCTACTATTCTTACGCTCTGTCCTCCCCTCCACCAGCGTCATGGCCGACGCTCGCCGCGAGCGCGCCGAGCGCAGGGCGGGTCGCGTGGCCCAGACGGAGCCGCTGGGCTGCGACAACCGCCGCCGCCACGTTGAGGCCGCTGCCGCCACCGACCCTACCGCCCGGGAGCAGCAGGACTCCTCCCTGCACCCCTCCGTGCAGGCAGATGGCCGCACCACCACGGCTTCCTCCTCCCTCACCCGCCGTGGGCCGCCAAACGCGCAGGCCGCGCTGCTCATGGCGCGTGAGCTGCTCCGCTACCGTCCAGCTGACACCGGCTACGACGCCTGGCTTGGACGCATCACCGAGCTCGTCAACGCTGACGGGGACGCTCCAGCGCCTGCCCAATCGCTCCGCCCTCTGCCGTCTCACGCTGGGGACGTAGCGCATGGCGCTCCCCCGCCACATCCTCTGTGCGACGAGCTCGCCGGGCACCAACGCGATGCGCGGGCGCGTGAGCCATTCCGCGGCGCGTCCTCACCGGTCCGAGATGAGGCCAGCTGCCAGATCGTCCACCGTGCACCGCCTGATGTGCGTGTGCTCCTCGAGCAGCAGCGCCGGTGCCAAGACCGGACCGTCCAGGAGGTCGCGGCGGCCGGGCGCCAGAACCGCGCCGCCCTCGCCGGCGGTGTTCCCTCAAGCACCGTGGGATGCCGCAGCTTCACTCGCGAGCTGCGTCAGGTGGTGTGGCTCGCAAAGTTCAAACTGACCTGCCTCCATGCTTCGACGGCACCCCCAACTCCATAGAGTTCCTTCAGCTCTATGCGCTGAGCGTCGAGGCGGCGAACGGCGACGACAAGGTCATGGCGAACTGGTTCCCCATGGCACTCAAGGACGGCCCGCGCTCTTGGCTCATGAATCTCCCTGGGGCGTCCATCTCGTCGTGGGGTGAGCTCTGCACATAGTTCATCGCCAACTTCAAGGGTACGCATGACCGCTCCCTCATGATCAACGACCTGCGGCATGTGCGGTAGCGCCCGGACGAGACCCTCCGCAAGTACATCCAGCGCTTCAGCCAGGTGCGCAACAAGATCCCGCGTGCCTCCGACGTGGCCGTCATCTCTGCGTTCTCCACTGGCATCGCGGACGTCAAGATGCGCAAGAAGCTCGCCGTCAATGACGAGCTGGACTCGGTGCTTGAGCTGTTCGACCTCGCCGACAAGTGCACCAAGGCTGAAGAAGGTCGCCTCTTCATCCACAAAGACCCCAATGCGTCACCCGACGCTGCCAAGGCCAAGGGCAAGGATGTCAAGCACAAGGGCCCTGCCGTGCTTGCGGCAGAGCCCGAGCAGAAGCGCGGCCGTGACCGCGACGAGCCCAAGAAGGATGGCCGGCCGCTCTGTGTCTACCACAACGTGCACTCCCACAACACCGAAGACTGCCAAGAGCTCAAGCTGCTCCGCAACGGGCGCCTGGGCCGCCGAGGCGACCACAATGACCGCGGCGCCGGCCGCGGAGGTGGTCGTAGCGGCAACCGCTGGGACTGCCGCAACGGCAACGACAACTTCCGCCAAGGTTGGCGTGACCAACGTCGCGAGGCCGCCTGGCACGATCAGCCTCGTGAGGCAAACCCTCAGGCCAACACCGCTCTTCCACCACTGCCGGCACCACCCCGGAGGAACGACGTCAACTAGCCTGACGAGGGCGCAGGGGGCTACCAGGAGCCTCGCTCGGTTGGCTGCATCCTCGGTGGGGCTCAGGCTCCCGCGTCCAATCGCCACTTCAAGCAGTTCTCTCGCGAGGTGAACGTCGCCCTCCGGAAGCCTGAGGCCGCTCGGCCCCTCAAGTGGTCGCAGTACGCCATCACCTTCGACTCCAAGGACCACCCCAAGTCCACGGCCACCGCAGGCACGCTCCCCATGCTGTGCACTCCCACCATCAGCAATGTCGCGGTCACCAAGACCCTCATCGACGGAGGCACAGGCCTTAACGTGCTCTCCATCGAGACCTTCGAGCTGCTCCAGGTGCCTTACGAGCAGCTCATGCCGATGAGGCCCTTCTCGGGCGTGACCGACGGCTCCACGCTGCCTCTGGGGCAGGTGCGCCTCCCTGTCACCTTCGGCACCCACAAGAACTACCACACTGAGCTCATCGACTTTGACGTCGCCCATCTCGGCCTGCCCTAAAATGCCATCTTGGGCTACCCCGCGCTCGCCAAGTTCATGGCGGTGACTCACCACGCCTACAACGTCCTCAAGATGCCTGGCTGCAACGGCATCATCACCGTCTCCTGCGATGAGAAGGACGCGTTCTGCTCCCTTGAGCACGCCTACAAGGCTGCCGCTACCGCCCATCCATCTGACGAGGATGCGGTCGAGCCTCCTGAGGCCACGCCCGCGAAGAAGAAGCAGTTGTTCTCTCAGGACCGCGCCGAGACGAAGAAGGTGTCGGTTGACGGCAGCGGCTCAGGCCCTGCCTTTACCATCGGCACCTGCCTTTCTCCTCCATAGGAAGGCGCGCTCGTCGCCTTCCTTCGGGCAAACTCGGATGTTTTTGACTGGAAAGCATCTGATTTGTCCAGTGTACCGAGGGAGGTGATCGAGCACCACTTAGCGATGTGCCCCAACGCATGCCCCGTCAAGCAAAAGGCACGGCGCCAGACGCCTGAGAAGCAAGAGTTCATTGTTCAAGAAGTGTACAAGCTGCAAGAAGCTGGAGTCGTCTGTGAGGTGCGCCATCCCGAATGGCTCGCCAACCCAGTCGTCGTCCCCAAGAAGAGCGGCAAGGAACGAATGTGCGTCGAGTTCACGAGCCTCAACAAGGCCTGCCCTTAGGACCCCTTTCTGCTGCCGAGCATTGACCAGATCGTGGACCCCACCGCCGGATGCGAGCTGCTCTACTTCCTGGATGCCTTTTCAGGCTACCACCAGATTAAGATGGCGGCAGAGGACGTGGAGAGGACGGCCTTCATCACCCCTTGTGGCATATACTGTTACATCTGCATGCCCTTCAGCTTCAGGAGTGCTGGCGTCACCTTCCAGCGGCTGATGCGCATCATGCTGGGACCTCAGATGGGGAGGAATGCGGAGGCCTACGTCAATGACATCGTGGTCAAGACCCGTGAGGCCGAGTCCCTCATCAAGGATCTCAAGGAAATGTTCACCAACCTACGCAAGGTCAACCTCAAGCTCAACCCCAACAAGTGCATCTTTGGAGTCCCATCCGGCAAGCTCCTCGGCTTCCTGATCTCCCACCGTGGAATCGAAGCCAATCCTGAGAAGATCAAGGCCATCGAGAGAATGCGTCCTCCCCGGACCCTCAAGGAAATGCAGCGCTTGGCGGGATGCATGGCCTCTCTGGGGCGCTTCATCTCCAAGTTCGGTGAGCGAGCCTTGCCATTCTTCAAGGTCATGAAGAGGTCCGACCCCTTCAAATGGACTCCCGAGGCAGACGCCGCCTTTGAAGATCTCAAGAGGTATCTCATGAGCCCACCCATCATGGTCGTGCCGCGCCCCCGCGAGCCCTTGCTCCTATACTTGGCGGCCACCCCAAGACAGCCAGCGCGGCGCTTGTGGCGATGCGAGAGGAGCGCATTTGCGCTAAGGAGAAGCCCTCGGAGCCTCGCGAGCCTCACGAGCCCTCCAAGCCTCCTGAGCCCTCTGAGCCTCGTGAGCTTCCCGAGCCCGCCGAGCCTCGCGAGCCACCCGAAGAGCAAGCTGCCATGACAACTACGCGTCTCATCGAGCACCCTGTGTACTTCGTCAGCACGGTGCTAAGGGATGCGCGCGAGCGCTACCCCATGCAGCAGAAGCTCCTCCTCGCGCTCCTCATTGCCTCCAGGAAGTTGCACCACTACTTTCAAGGCCATCCCATCAAGGTCATCTCTTCTTACCCCTTGGAGCAAGTCCTGTGCAGCCCAAACGCCGCTGGCCGCGTCGCCGAATGGAACATCAAGCTGCAAACCTTCCTGCTGGAGTTCTGCACCACCAGAGTCATCAAAGGTGCAGCTCTGGCCGACTTCGTGGTGGAGTGGATAGACCCATACGAGGGGGAGCCTCGCAAGGACAAATTCCTCCTACCTGGGGATGAGGCGCCTGGCGCCTGGACCATGCACTTCGACAGCGCCTTCTCCTAGCAGGGTGCGGGGGCTGGAGTCATGCTCACCTCGCCAACAGGAGACAAGCTCTACTACGCTGTGCAGCTCTGCTTCAGACACACCGACAAAGTTTCCAACAACATCACGGAGTATGAGGGCCTCATCGCCGGCCTCAAGGCTGCTTTCGCTCTAGGCATCAAGAGTCTCACCATCAAGGGCGATTCGCAACTTCTCGTCAACTTCTCCAACAAAAGCTACAAGCCCAAGGACGAGCCCATGGCCGCCTACCTGGAGGAGGTACGTAAACTTTAAAATTGTTTCTTAGGCCTGGAGCTCTAGCACGTGCCCCGCGGCAGCAACAAAGAAGCAGACGACATCGCCAAGCGGGCATCTCGTCGCAAGACTCAAGATCCTGGCATGTTTGAGGTAAGGCTGCTGAAACCATCCGCTGCGCCACCCACTGCAAGCGCCATGCTGCTCCACGAAGAGCTTCCACCCGCTCCGCCCACAGGCACACCTGAATGCGGACAGACCTTAGGCGCCTGCCTGCTGCTAGCGCTGGAGCCTCAAGCAGGCAGCTGGGCTGCTGAGGTTAAGGCCTATCTGCTCCACGGCACGCTCCCGGAGGAGGACTCGGAGGCAGAGCGCGTGGTTCGCCAGGCCACCGCTTACTGCTTGCAGGACGGCGAGTTATACCGCAGGCGCCCGAATGGCGTCTCCTTGTGGTGTATCTCTGAGGAGCAGGGGCGCGAGCTGCTCACCGACATACATGGTGGAGACTGCGGCCACCAATCCTCGTCACGCACCCTCGTCGGCAAGGTGTTCCGCAGCGGCTTCTACTGGCCCACTGTGCTGCATGACGCTACCGCGTTGGTCCAAGCCTGCGAGGCCTGTCAGTTCCACGCCAAGCAAATCCACTAGCCGGCGCAAGGCCTCCAGACGATTCCCCTCTCATGGCCTTTTGCGGTCTGGGGGCTGGATATCCTGGGGCCTTTCCCTCGCGTGGCTGGCGGCTACCGCTACCTCTACGTCGCCATCGACAAGTTCACCAAGTGGGCAGAGGTCGAGCCTATGCGCACCATCCCGGCAGGCTCTACCATCAAGTTCATCAAGGGCCTCGTGAGCCGCTTTGGCGTCCCCAACCGCATCATCACCGACAATGGCTCCCAGTTCACAAGCGGCCTCTTCAAGTCCTACTACGCCAGCCTCGGCACGCAGATCTACTACACCTCTATGGCGCACCCGCGAAGCAAAGGCCAGGCTGAGCGTGCGAACGCTGAGGTCCTCAAGGGCCTCAAGACGAGAAGCTTCAAGAAAAAGCTCGAAGCCTGCGGCAAGGGCTGGCTTGATGAACTGCAGTCCGTGCTATGGTCCATCCGCACAATGACAACCAAGCCTACCGGCGAGACCCCTTTCTTCCTCGTCTACGGAACTGAGGCGGTCCTTCCTTCAGAGCTTATGCACGGCTCTCCGCGAGTACTTGCCTTTGATGAGGCGCGTCAGGACAGCTCGCGGGAGGCCGACCTACTGCTCCTTGAGGAGGCCCGCCGTCAGGCCGCTATTCACGCCGCAAGGTACCAGCAGGCCCTGCGTCGCTATCACAGCCGCAACATCTGCCCTCGGACTCTCGAGGTCGGCGACCTCATCCTACGTAGGATCCTCTCTAGAGAGGGACTCCACAAGCTCTCACCCATGTGGGAAGGCCCTTTCAGGGTTGCTCATGTCTCTAGGCCCGGCGCCGCCCGACTGGAGATGGGGGACGGAGTTCCTGTGCCTAACGCCTGGAACATCCAACACCTCCGCAAGTTCTAACCGTGACCCTCACGTGTACAAATGAAATGGGGCTGTACACGCCCCGGAGACTCTCAATGCATTCACCTGACGGGCACGCGAGAGCTCCCGCCCATGCCCAAGTGGAAGCCCCATGCTCCGCGCTGGTGGAACGATCGAGCCGCGATCATACCCACACCCCGGTGGAAGCCCCATGCTCCGCGCTGGCGGAACAATCAACTAAGGGCGCCCCACAGGCTGCACCAACCTCAAGCTGACCCGTGCCGGACACGGCAACCCCTCTTTTTCTCTTTTGGGTGGGTAACTGAGGGCGCCCCACGGGTTGCACCAACCTCAAGCTGACCCATGCCGGACACGGCATCCGCATCTCTTTTTGGTTGTGTAATGGAATATGTTATCTTGCCTCAGTAAAGCTTCAGTTTCCATACATGGTGTATTTCGTCATATCTTTTCCTCACGAGCCGTGCGCGCTCACGGCCTCCCTCATGAACCTCACGCAAGCGGGGGCTGGACACGGTGTCTGTGCTCGGGTCAGTCCCAGCAGCGCTGAAAATCCGAAGCAACCGGGCTCTGGCTCGCGGGTCCGCTCCCGTGCACGCCACCCCACCAAGGTCCTTGGTGTCTTATCTCCTCGCGTAACGCCCATGAGTAAGCCGGCGAGCATGCGTTGCTCCCCTGTTGTGGGACTTTCTGCATGCAGTTATCTCAAGAACAGGTCACTTGGAAGGCCTCGCGAGCGACGCCTCACGAGGTGGCCCCATGGCAAGGAGACCCCTTGAGCCTCAGGAAGCTTCATAGGCCCTGCCTCAGGAGCCAACTTACGACGGCCACCTCAGCAGGAGATCTCGCGAGCGAAAACCCCGCAAGGCACACCCTACATGTGGTGGCTCACCGGACGCTACCCCCCGCAAAAGCTAAGTCTAACTACCTCGCGAGCCACCCTCGCCATCTCCCAAGCTTTCCCTTCTAGCAATCTCGCTGAGCGCTGGTGTTTCTCCTTCCGAGAGCCGCTTGCACGTCAAAGGGGGGCTCCTTGAGCATCGCGCCTCGGGAGCTCTTACCGCCCTTGGCGCCCTACACCTCCTGGCCTTGCTCAGGCACGAGTCCTAGCATACCAGCGGCGGCTGTAGCCCGCTCGGGGGCTGGGCCCTGATGACGTAGAGCATAAAAGACAAGCAAAAAGAGAAAAACAGGCCTCAAGAGAAAGCTTCACGAGGGCACAAGCATACATCACAGCAAATCATAAAGTATTTAAACGCACAAAGGCATTCTTTTCATGCCCCCACGGGGCCACATCGGTCTAGTGCAGGATGACGAAGGAAGGGGGGGGTCCTAAGATGTCGCGCCCTCGTCGTCATCGCCGTCGCTGTCGTCGCTGCCATCGTGGTCCTCCCCGCCTCCGTCGGAGCTCTCGCTGCTGTCACGAGAGAACTTCCCAAGCAGCGCATCCACATGGCCTTCCAACACCTTCACAAGGCCATCGCGAAGCTCCTCGGGGACGGGGGCTAGTACCTTATCAAAATCAAAGTTGGGTTCGGCGTGAAGGAGGTGGCTGAAGACGCGAGTCGCCGCCTGAGAGAAGAGGTCGCGACACTCTTTCTCGAAGATGTTGTCCACCTTCCTGGCCCCATCCTCAAGCTGCTCCACGAGCTTGGTGAAGAAACCAATGTAGTCGGCGTCATGGGGCTCGCGGGGGCCTTCAAACCTCTCCTTACAGATGCAACTCAGGGCGCTACGGGCTCGGAGCTCGAGGAGGTGGAACATCTTGGCGCGTTCGAGCTGCCGCTCCCGCTCCTGATCTGCCTCGCCTCCGGCCTGTTCAACGGTGCTGGAGGCGCCCCTCGCCTGGAGATGAAGCGAGGCCAGCTCGGCTTCGGCGATGGCTTGGGCCTTTAGCGCGGTCTCCCGGTGGGCCTCAGATTCAGTCAGCGCCACCTTAAGGCTAGCAATTTCCTGCCGAAGCCCCTCACGCTCCGTCTCGAAGTGGTCCTCCTGCCAATTCAGCTCCTTGCCGTGCTCCTCGGCGAGCGCTTGGCGCTCCGCCGCTGTCTTCGCGTCGGCGTCTTCCTAGGCCTGCTTCTCCTTAGCCTCCAGCTGGGCGTTGGCCTCGTACACGCGGCTGACGTGGGCATCCTGAGCATCGGCCACCTGGCGCCCTAGCGTCTCTAGGCGCCCGCGCTCCGTGGCCTGCTCAGTCGACACCCTCGCGAGTTCTCGCTCGCGAGTCGCAAGGTCCGCCTCGTGGGCCGCAAGCTCCCCCTCACGGGTAACGATTGCACCTTCCCGCGTGTGGAACAGCTACGCCTGCGCGGCATGTTGATCCTGGAGCTCCTTCAGGCGAGCCTCCGCCTCCTCGAGGCGCTTGTCGGCCGCTTCGGCCTCCCTGAGAGCGCTCGCACAGGCCCCCTTCGCCTCAGCGGCATCCTTCTCGCCCTTCACACGAGCGGTCTCGTTCTGGCGCTGAACCATTTTGACGGCGACGCTAAGCCGGCGCCACCCTTCAGCGACCCTCAGGCGCTCCTTGACGAGGCACACCTCTGTGTCTTGGAACTCTGCCCCAAGCTGATCGAGCCATTACTAGGAAAAGGCCTGTTAGTGGCGCACCTGTTTTGGCCATTAATGGCGCACTATAGGTGCGCCACTATCATCACGCCACTAGTAACAAGTACTAATGGCGCACCCCTGGTGCGCCATTAGTATACCAGACAATAGTGGCACACCTGGCAGTGCGCCATTACTATGTCCCCTGGTGCGCCATTACTATGCCTCCCAGGGGGCCATATTTACCTTGTGCTCTGGGTTACTAATGGCGCACTTCTAGATAATGCGCCACTAGTGTGTTTATTGCAGTGCGCCACTAAAGTGCAGTGTGGTGCGCCACTAGTATGAATATTAGGAATTTTTTTTTCTTTTCTGATATTTGCACAGGTTACAAAATATATTACTGCACAGAATATAGACAGCACAACATATAAACAGCAGATTTATCGAATACAATAGAAGATTAGTCTCCGAATACAATTCATCATATTAGTCTCCGAATTCAAAATACCAAACAAAGTTAGAACATTACAAGTCTCGAGACCACGAGTAGCGAGTTTGTCTTCACATTACAAGTCGATATCGATCATCTAAACTACCATCACATAGAAGAGAGCTGCGGTCATCACGATGAGCATCATCGCGATGAAACTGGTCTTCATCCGGTTCCTCCAACGCTCCCTCCTCTGTCCCGCTAGATAGCGCGCGTATCTAGCTTCCGCCTCCGCCCTAGTGGTGTACCCTTTGTAACTGTTACCGCTGAAACGGTGAACCTGTGTCCAACACTCCTCCCAGTCGTCGTAGACTCCGGGAACCTTACCCTTGTACACGACATACCACGGCATCTCTATGCACTAGACAAACAAAACGTTAGTAGCAATTCACAGACAATACATAAGCAATATATAAGTATGCAACAAAAGGATCGGAAGAGAAAAGCAACACATTAATAGCACGATTCATGGTCCTACTAATAAATAGCATCGATTACATATAAGTTGAGCGACTGTCCAAACTAAAGAGACATACAAGTTCATTAAAGTTTAATTACAACATGAGCTAATCGATATTTCAGAACTACATAGCATCACTACTTTCGACTCGACTCAGGGACCGGAGCGTGGATGAAGCCGCCGTCTATCGTGATGGTCATGAAATCGCGGTCATTGTCAGCCTGCATTTGTAGCGTTGTTTCTATCTCACTGTTGGACGGTTGATATCTAAGGTAGAACTGCCCCGAGGTACGAAGGACATCTTGATGGATGATTTCCGCAAACTCCGACTGGATGCAAAAGAATTCTTGTCTGATGTCCGCGTCCTGGATTGCCGACAAGCGTGCGGCCCAATCTTTGAGATTATTTGGTAGCAGAAGGTGATTATGCTCCCGCACGATCGCCCGCATGTGATGGAGGGCGTAGTAGGCATCCTTCTGACCGCCAGGCGGCTGCTTGACGCAGGGGACCGTCGTATTGTGGGTGAACACGTGCTTGCCGTACCTACAAATTGGCCTCTTGAAGGTGCCTCCAGATCTGGCGTAGCCGGGGAGAGCTTCATCAAGAACTTTCTTGATATTTGTGTAGGCTTTCTTCGACTGACGGTCCGAGTCGAAATACGTGGCCATGGAATATTTCGGGCTTAAGAGGATGAGTGTGCAATGTGTGTCTCTGCACAAAACACGGAATGTTAGAAAAAAAAAGAACGATCGAAATCTAAGAAATCATATGTTACGGGGCGGTGAGGGGATGACTTACTCGGGAAAGTAAGGCACGAGGAAGTTATCCTTATCTGGGTTCGCCAGAATGACGCCTTCGAGGTATGAACTCGCGACTTGCCGGTCCCCAGCGCTGCCCAAGATCTTGGCACGCATGTAGAAGGGGTCGACTATCACGATGTCCGGGGTCTTGTCTCTAATGATCCGCATCTCCATACTGAGCGAAAATAGCCGAATGAAGGTGTAGTGCAGCGGATGAAGGTTAAACATAGCGAAGATGTCATCAAACCGCAGGACGATCATACTCCCGATGGTGCTATCGACAAAGCCCTTGCCCTCTGGCACCTTGGCCACGAAAACCGGGTATGCCACATCATTCTCGGAGAGACGCCGCTTCTCCAAAGAAAGAACATTGTCATGCAGACTCCGCATAGCACCGGTTGCAGCATTGAGCATATTAGTCGATAGCATCGGCCTACCCGCCACATGCACCCTCCTCAAGATATCCTTAGGTGAAGGTGGCCCGTCCTGAGCACGGATCGTAGTCGGTGCCGGCTGGCTCGCACCCTTAATCTTTCTTTTCCGTCCCTTCTTCTTCTGCTGTAATGGGATCGAGTTCTGCTCAGAGACCGCCTTCTGGAGTGTGTTGGGGCTGATAATATTTCGCACCTCGGCTATCTGAGGCTCGGTGAAGGCGGCAGCTGGAGGCGTCTCCTGAGAACTGAACGCCAAACGACGCCTGTTGCAATTGGGTTTCTCCGCGGTACCAGGTAGATCGCGATCGTCTTTTGTAGGGTTGGGTTCTTGAGAAGGAGGCCCCAAGAATTCGTCATCGTACCCATGTTCGTTGAAGTACTTATCGACTTTGGTAAATGTACCATCGTCGTCGTCGTCGTCCGGATCCTGTGCCATATGCATGTCCGGATCCTGTGCCATATGCATGTCCGGCATGTCCGGTAGCGTTGCGGCGGTCTTGCCATGGCTTGGCGCCGGCACGACTGGCGGTGTTGTCTGTGGGGTGGTGTCCCCTGCCCCCAAACGAATCTGGCTCTTCGGCCAAAGCAGGGGCCAGCTTAAGCAGGCGCTGAGGGTCATCACATCATCTTCGTCGGCCCTAGCGGGTCGAAACGGAGGTAACAAGTCATCGCAGCCCGGCAGCACCCGAACCAGTTGAACCCTATACACGGTGGGTGGCATCGGATTACCGTGGAACACGGGGTTGCCCGGTTGAACGATTCTGTCCTTGGCGACATCGATCAACTCGCCGCCCATGAAGTGCAGGAGAGTGCATGGAACGTCGGCGGCGCCCTGCGAAAACATGTAGGGCGTCAGGGATGCCCAGTCAAAGGCAAGGAGATGAAGTCATCGGCCGAGAGGCTTAGTTACCGTGATGGCATCGAGCTCGGCTAATGTCGAGGCACCGCCAACGGCGGGCGTGCAAGTGACGGAGGGGCCGCTTGCTGCCGAGGTGCTGGCCGGCGTATTCTTTCCACACCCGGGTGCATTAAGCTCCAATGCCCACGCCGGCGCCGGAGACACCAATACCGCCTCCGCCGGAGACACCAATGGCGCCGCCGGCGCGTTGTGCGAGTTGCTGCCCGTGAAGCTGGGAATCGGGGGCGGCCCCTGTTGGCCGCCCGCAATCCATGCCTGCAGCCCCTCAATCAACGTAGGCACAATGGCGGTGATCGTCGCTCCCAGTTGGTCTCGCACTTGCTCTTGGACCATCTCCGGAATCCGCGCCACTTTTGCCTTGAGTTCTTGAACCTCGCGCTGCTGGCTTTCCGAGCTAGTCTTTCTCTCCTTTCGCCCAGCGGTATAGTATTCCAACCATTTCGTGGACAAGCCTTTGCCGGCCACACGACCAGCTGACGACGGCTTACTGAACATATCCTTGTTTTTCATTACGTTCAACGCCCTATTTAAAGTGGTGTCCCAAGGGGAGCTCTGAGACGACCCCGCGCTACTGCTTTCAGTGTCCTGCGGAAGGAACATGAACCATTTAGAAATTTGGCTTCATTAATTAGAATGCAACCATATGGAGCTAATTACGCGGGGGTGTATTCCTTACCAGAACAAGCTCAAGCGCCTTGGTCTTCGGATCCATGGTAAGCTCCTTTGTTACCGGGTCCACCTTGTACCGGGCCCTGACATAGTTCCTGGTCTGCTTGTCACGGTATTTATCGAAGAGGAGCGGTAGGCCTTGCTCGGCATGCTCCGCGTCCTCCTTGTCCCATATAGGTTCCGCCACTCTGTAACCGCCGGGGCCGAGTTTGTGGACCCCTAAGTTCAAGTCCCGCATATCTTTCCCCCACTGACTTGATTCCGCGGACCCCGGGGACTCGCACTTGGCCTTGAACTCCCAGTAGTCAGCTTCGCTGATCGAAGGATTTGTCTCCTTGATCTTCTCATAACTATCACCTCTTAGAATCCTTCTCCTCACCGCGGCTCTCCAAGTAGCCAGGGCCGTGCTCATCTTCGTAAGGGCGGCACTGTTCACTTTATTCCCTGAGAGGCGTGTGTTTGCGATGTCACCGGGGAACTTGTATCGTTCGTGCAGCTTCGTGAAGAGGAGGTTGCGCAAATTCCCTCGGTCACGATGCCTTAGGTTCTCGGTGTTGATCGAGACGGTGCTCCGGAGAATGCACCCAAGTTGTCCCGAGTACCCACTGACTAATTCTTTGGGCGCCGTTGGATGCCCACTGGAGGACACTTCAGTAAATTCCTGCTTGACGGTGCCGAGCACGTTCGGGCGCCGGTCCTTCCGTTGCCTCTTCGGTTGGCTGCCATCTGTGCGTGCGCTGCCATCATCAGTGGTGGCATCCTCGGCGGCACCATCAGTGGTGTCATCCCCGACGCCACTAGGGGTTGTGTAGTCGGGATCGGTGTCTTCCGCGGCGTCCTCATAGCGGTGAGGTTCTTCCTCCATCTCCTGGGACAGCTCCCAGAATTGCTTGCCCGAACCGCCGGCATCGTTGTGGGCCATGTTCGCTCTAAATAGGAAAAAAGTTTGGTCAAAAAGTTGGTTATTGTCAAGGAACAAGATCTCTAAGTTGACCAAATAACCTAATTCTCGAGGAAGGCATAACAACCCGACTTCAAATTAAAGAAGCCATCAACGGGCTATGGTAGTACAAGGTGTTGATACATAGCAAACTTGAGAACAGATTTTAGGCCGGTGCCATGGAAAATGACATGGACAAATCCCTGTACTCCGATTGGGCTTCGGTTTCCTACTTAATTAAGTACTAAGATACCCCGGCCCATGCATTAGTCGCAAGTACCCCATATGTCCTATTTTTAGCAAAGTCATGCTAAAATTCACGGAAAATTTCAGCATGACCTTTGCTGAAAATAGGACATATGGAGTACCCGAATTTGCCGGAACGGAAGTTAATCGACATTCCGGCAAACTCAAGGGCCTCTCGGGGTACCTGCAAAATCATTATCCCACCCCCGCCCCGCTGCAACCCCACAACACCCCACAATATCATCACGACACGATGGTCGGAGACAAAACCCCCCAATATCATCACGACACGATGGCACAAAAATGGCATGCTATGTAGCCTTAATGCTACAGAACATATGAAATACATGCCAGCAATATATATGATATAAACTCCAATATATATGAAATACACAGGAAGATGGACACTTGCTACAGAGCAAGAAGTTGGACACTTGCTAATTTGACCAAAATTAGCAATTTTTTGAACCTAATTTGACCTAAATTCGAGAGGGATTTGACCTAAACCTAGCAAAAGAGAGAAGAAGAGGGCATGGCCAGGAGGGAGGAGAGGAGGAACAGAGGAGAAGAGAGGCAGAGGGAGGAGGGCAGTGAAGATTACCTGACCACGATGAGGTGGTGGCCGGAGCGGAGACGACGGAGGGCGGAGACGGCGAGCTTGGGGGAGGTGGGGATAGACGGCGGGGAGGTCGCGAGGTGCTCGGGCCTCCTCTCCTGGTGGACGCGGGCCTCCTCCTCCTAGTGCTCCGGCGGTGACTCCATCTTCGCCGGGTGCGTGGGGTCGTCGGCGGCGGTGGAGCGGGCGCGGGGGTCGTCGGGTGCGGGGGTCGTCGGGTGCGGGGGGTCGTCGGCGGCGGTGGAGCGGGCGCGGGGGGCGAGGGGGATCTGGCGAGGGAGGGACAGCTAGATGGACAGAACACACCTACATAGAGGGGGGAAGGTTAGCAATGGCGCACCTCCTAGGGGTGCGCCATAAATACAGTGATAGCAATGGCGCACCCACCCCTGGTGCGCCATAAGTACCTTGATAGCAATGGCGCACCTTCTCCTGGTGTGCCATTAGTAACTTTTTTTTTTTGGATTTTTGGTTGCATTCATTTGTGAATTGGTAACACATTTATGAATATGAAAAAATATCATCAAATTTGAAAAAATATTCATGAATTCAAAAAGTGCCCATGAAATTTAAAAATATTCATGAGTTCAAGAAATATTAACAAATTCAATACTTTTTGTGAGTTAGAAATTCAATACCAGAATAAACATAAATAAAAATTGGTATACCAGAATAAACATAAATACCAGAATAAACATAAATATTAGAATAAACATAAATAAATATTCATGAGGACTAGAACAGAAGAAATGTCATTTCCATATGTCGAAATACAATCGAGAAATGAAGACTACAATTTAAATACAATCGATCTTAGCTAGCTATCTTTTCACAATCTTCTTGCCCTTCTTTTTCGCAAATGGAGTTCTTCTCTTGAACGGACGTCCTTTAGGTAGGGTGGTCCTGCTTCTTCTTGTGGTGTATGGCACTTCATCGTCGTCGTCATGTTCCATCTTCGGGTCGCCGTACTTGTCGAAGTCTTGCTCATTGGCGACTCCATCCATTCCGATGATCTTCCTTTTGCCTCTCCTCACGACAACACGACTGGGCTTTGCCGGGTCGGTAATGAAGAAGCATTGGTCCACTTGGGAAGCCAGTACCCATGGCTCATTTTTCGCGGTGACGTTTGCGCCTGCGGTCTTGGATTTGGCTTCGGGTATAACCATGGTGGTGAAATACCGGTCTTCTTTTAGGACGCTCTTGGCCCATCTGACATGGAACATCGGGACCTTCTCTCCAGCGTAGCTCAGCTCCCAGATCTCCTCGATCCTTCCGTAGTATCTGTCCTTGTCGTTACCGGTGTAGGATTCCATCGTTACCCCGGAGTTCTGATAACCATCGCTCTTCATGTCCTTTCCCTCGGTGTAGAATGTGTAGCCGTTGATATCGTACGCCTCATACGTCATCAGGTTGTGCTCGGCGCCCTGTGACAAGGCGAATATGAGTTGTTCTTCCGCGGAAGAATCCTCATGTAAAGGGTACGACAGAAGCTTCTTCTTGAACCAACGCGTGAAACATGAGTTGTGCTCTTTGATTATATCTCCGTCCGTCCTCTGTTGGCCTCGGTCATTGTACGTCTTCTCAATAAAGGTTTTGTGCTCTACCACCCAAGGATCGACCACGTCTATGTGTTGTAGCGCGACTAGGTTTGCTCTTTCAAAGTCGGCGAGTCGACCCTCGAAGTCGACATGCATTTCGCGGCGACCGTCGTGGTGACCCCATCCAGCGAGCCTGCCGAGGTGCCTGTTGACGGGCAGACCAACGGGGTTCTCGATGCCTAGATAATTCGTGCAGTAGGAGATGCACTCTTCGGTCAGAAAGCCCCTGGCTATGCTTCCCTCTGGACGTGACATGTTGCGAACGTATCCTTTGATGACACCATTCATCCTTTCGAACGGCATCATGCTGTGCAGGAACGTCGGCCCGAGTTGGATGATATCCTCCACGATATGGACCAGCAGATGCACCATAACGTCGAAGAATGCGGGCGGGAAGTACATCTCAAGCTCGCATAGTATCACCATGATCTCTTCCTGTAGCCTTCTGAGTTGCCTCACGCCAACCGACTTTCGAGAGATGACGTCGAAAAAGTTGCATAGGCCAAATAGCGTTTCACGGACGTGCGCGTCCATGATCCCACGGATTGCAACTGGAAGTATCTGCGTCATCAGCACGTGACAGTCGTGAGACTTCATCCCACTGAACTTCTGCTTCGCTGAGTCTAGGTATCTGCTTATCTTCCCCGCGTAACCGTAAGGAAGTTTTACTCCTACGAGGCAGGTGAAAAACTGCTCGATCTCCTCCTGACTTAGAGTGAAGCACGCGGGAGGGAAGTCATTTCCGATCTTCTTGGCCTTTTTGCCTTTGCGACGACTTTCCGTGTCCTTCGCCTAATCATCATCATCATCATCATCATTAGCGTGAAGCTCCTCCCTGATGCCCATTGATTTCAAGTCTGCCCTTGCTTTCGGCCCATCTTTGGTCCTCTCTGGCATGTTGAGCAGGGTACCAAGCAGACTCTCGCACACGTTCTTCGTGATATGCATGACATCAAGGCTGTGAGGCACACGGAGGATCTTCCGGTATGGCAAGTCCCAGAAAACAGACCTCGTTTTCCATACCTTCAGCAGCGGCTCAGGCGCCTTTTGCTTCTTTCCTGGCTCTGGCGCCTTTCCCGGCTCTGGCGCCTTTCCCGGCGGTGGGCACTCTTTCCAATTTTTCAACAGCTCGTCTATTTCCTCGCCGCTCCTCGTACGCGGGCGTCTTCGGGGTTCGGTTTCACCATCGAACAGATCCTTGCGTTTTCTCCATGAGTCATCGTCGCGAAGCCACCTTCGATGTCCCATGAACACGGTTTTCGAAGACCCAGGATCTCTATCTAGCTGGCGATACGTTGTGTCATCCATGCACCTGACGCATCCAGAAAATCCGTGGACCACCTGCCCCGCGACATATCCGTAACCGAGATAGTCATGCACCGTCGTGAGCAGTGCGGCTCTCATAGGGAAATATTCTTTCTCTGCGGCGTCCCACGTATTGGCTGGCGTTTTCCACAGCGTGTCTAGCTCCTCTTTCAGCAGCCCCAGATACAGATTGATGTCGTTCCCTGGTTGTTTCGGCCCTTCAATTAGCATACTCATGTGAATGTACTTCCTCTTCATGCACAACCAGGGGGGAAGGTTGTACATCCACACAAACACAGGCCAAGTGCTATGTGTGCTTCTCTGGCTGCCAAACGGATTGACTCCATCGGTGCTCGCGCCCAGCACGATGTTCCTTGGATCGTCCCCAAATTCTGGGTGTTCGAAGTTCAACGCTTGCCACTGGCTCGCATCCTTCGGGTGACTCAGCATCTTGTCTTTTTTATTTATCTCCGGATCATTTCCGTCATCTTCTCGCTTCTTCTCCTCCCTATCCGCGTGCCAACGCAGGAGCTTTGCTACCTTAGGGTCCGTGAAATACCGCTGCAGACGAGGAGTGATCGGAAAGTACCACACCACTTTTCGAGGAGCTTTCTTCCTCTTCTTGTATCGAGTGACGCCGCACACCGGACATATGGTAGACTCCGCGTGCTCGTCCCGATAAATGATGCAATTGTTCATGCACACATGGTATTTCACGTGCGGTAAATCCAGAGGACACACGATTTTCTTCGCCTCCTCGAAACTGGTCGGGCACTTGTTCCCCTTGGGAAGACGTTCGTGCCAGAATGACATGTTCTCGTCGAAGCATGCGTCGGTCATTTTGTGTTTTACCTTCATCTCCAGAGCCATGAGCGTTCCTTTCAGGCGGGTATCCTCGGGCCTGCATCCTTCATACAATGGAGTAACCGCGTCTATCTCCAGTTGATCCAGCTTGGCTTTCTCTCGGGCGGCAGCTCTTGCGTTATCCGTCTGCTTGAGAAGCAGCTCTTGAATATGAGGGTCCTGCACCCAGCCCATCGATGGTCCATCGTCGTCTGCTCCGGTATCTTCATCTTCATGATCATGCCCTTCGTCTGCTCTGGCATCTTCCTCATCATCATGTCCGGCATCTTCTACATGATGACTGTGTACTACTGCATCTACTTTGTGATCATGTCCTGGAGATTCTTCGTCTTCTCGCCCGCCCTCGCCGCGGTTGTCTTGCTGCCCTTCCTCATTTCTTGCCCGGCCCCCATGGACGACTTCATAATCATCTTCATCACCTTGCCACCGATAGCCATCCATGAAACCACGCAAGAGCAGGTGGTCCTGCACCTGTACGGAATCCGGGTCCATAAGGCTCTTCAGCTTGCATCTTCGACACGGACATCT
This sequence comes from Elymus sibiricus, assembly GCA_039707655.1. NCBI lineage: Eukaryota > Viridiplantae > Streptophyta > Magnoliopsida > Poales > Poaceae > Elymus > Elymus sibiricus. Next base: position 312,913,544 of record CM077666.1, read on the forward strand.
TATCTCCGTCTCGTTCTTTTGAAGCATCTCGGCCTTCGCGGAGCTCAAAAACCTATTCACGATGCCTTCGGTCATCGTGCGGACCATGGTCGCCTGCGGGGTAGAGCAAAACGATATTTCAGAACCAAAATTTTTTTTGGCATGACTTTGCCTAAAAATAGGACCAAAAAGAATGCATAGTGCCAAATTCTCGCCGAAACGGAAATGAATCAACATTCCGGCAAAATATTGGCAACTATCGCATTTCAAATACCGGTACCTACAAACACAAACATATGCAACACCACAAACATATGCAACACCACAAACATACGTAGATCTAGGCCATAACAAGTGCATGTGCACGTTGTTGGAGGGAGAAAAAAGTAGATCTACAACATAAAGAAAGCTTTCCCCTTACTTACCTATCAAAAAAAGGAAATTTAACCACTTAATTTGGGTGAATCTATGGTGCAAATGAGGTGAGGAGGAGGAGGCACCCGAGACAAGCTTGGAGGAGGAGGTGGAGAGAATGAAGTGGGGAAAGTGAGTGTGGTAGGTGGCTGTCCAAAATATCTAGCTGCGCTCAGGTTACCAATGGCGCACCACCTTAAAATGCACCATTAGTAACCCTGGTTACTAATGGCGCACCTGTCATGTGGTGCGCCATTACTAGTTTTGAAAAAAAATAAAAAAAAAATAATTGTTAGTAGTGGCGCACCGTGGTTGGGGTGCGCCATTACTAGTTTTGAAAAAAAAAGTAAAAAAAAAATTTGTCAGTAGTGGCGCACAAAGTGTATGGTGCGCCATTACTAGTTAAAACTAGTAATGGCGCACTAGACCCTGGTGCGCCATTACTAGTTTTGGAAAAAAAAATTGTTAGTAGTGGCGCACCGTTGGTGTGGTGCGCCATTAGTGATATGGACACTAATGGCGTACCTACACATGGTGCGCCACTGCTATATAGCAGTGGCGCACCACATATGTGGTGCGCCATTAATGTCCATATTAGCTATAGCCCTTTTCCTAGTAGTGAGCGTGGCCTTGGCGTCACGCAAGGCTCCGCGCCTGAGCAAGGTGCGGTTGCTCATGAGCGCCAGGGCCCTGTCCAGGCCGGGCTCCTCATTGCCCTCCGTTGGCACGGCCGGGGAGGCCCCGATGTCGTTCACCAGGAGCGGGCGGCTCGCCGAGGTTTCCCCCGCGTTCGGCTGCGGCGGCACACCGCGGGGGCTCGCCATGCCCGCCACGGGGGCCTCACGCACGGGTGCAGCATGAGAGCTCGCCGCGGCGCGCCCCACGTCGTCCCGCTCTGCGTTAAGGGAGGCATCTGGCGGGGGAGTGGGCGCCTCGACCTCCCCCATTGCTGCATCTTCTCTCGCGGCGGGGTCCGCAAGGGGCGCGCCCCCACATCCGGAGGCGGCCGCCCGAGGCTCGTCCGTCTCGGCTTCAGGAGCCACGCCCACGCGCGGCTTCGGAGGGATGGCCTGCTCCTCCTCGACCTCCGTGCGGCCCGTCTCAGCTTCGGGGCGGTGGGCGGCTTCTCCATGCTCCTCGGCACTCGCGGCAGGCATCGGTGCCCCCTTTGGGCTGGGGACCATCTTCATCTTCGTCGTCCTCTTCTTCTTCTTCTGTTCACTGGCGGACCTCCTTTACAAAACGGTGGCTTACCCCAGAGCTCAAACAGGCAGTGTGAACATAAAACGCCGGGATGGGCACGGGGACTTACTCGTCACTGGCGGCCCACTTCCTCTTCTTCTCCACAAGAGGTGGGTCGTCACCGCCACCCTCAAGCATCGCCCCGGCTCAACCTTCCGGGCCCACGGAGCGGGCCGCGGTGGACCCGGCCACGTCGTCGCCCTTCTCGAGGGCCTGGGAAGTCTCGGCTCCCTGACACGCCTCTGCCGCTGGGGGCTCGACCGCCTCCCGGCTGAGGGCTGCCTCCACAGCGCGCGACCCATATGCCGTGGCACCGAAACTTTCCTCTCCCTTCGTGCCAGCTAGTCGGGCAGGCGTCGTCGAAGCGCGGTGGAGTCGCGAGTGGAAGCGGGGGAAGAGCCGGAGCTCGAAGATGGGGTCGTGAGGAGTTGTGCGCAAGAAGGAAGACGCGGTGAGACGGAATGCGTGAAGGAAGGCAATGATGGTCTCGCACCATACGCGGGCAGGCTTTATGTCAGCGCGGCAGTTACCAAGGTGTCGTGGGAGGAGTGGGGGCATCCCCCGTCACATCGTGCGCCATGCGTCATGCCTGGCCCGTAGGCGGTTAGGACCCGCGTCCTTTCGCCCCCGAATAGGCGGGAATGTGCACGCCGCGGGCTCGGGGGCTACTGTCAGGCCCGTGGAACCCTGGGTATCTCGGCCCGTCTACCTACGGCCCAGGATGCAACGCCTGGCAGAGGCCCAATAGGTGGCCCACCAGCGGGCACCCCGAGCAAGACCCCTCGAGAGGATCTGGCCTCCCGAGGACCGCTCCTCAGGGAGCAGGCAATCAAGACTCAGCCACGACTTCACCGAGAGCCTCGCGAGGCAACCTCCTGAGGTTGCCTCCCGAGGCACGCTCCCGATGGTACGCAAGACAAGTGCTGTTCGGCTCGGCCATGCGGTCTCGTGCCCCCCACGTGGGTGGCGCGCGCGGTAATGAATGGCGACAGAGGCTGCACCAGCAGGCGCGGATGGAGAGGATTTCCCCTTTTGCGCTAAGGGAGCAAGTCCAGCAGTCCGTTTCCCAAAGCAACCCCCAAAGGTTGCCCGATCGGTGAAACAAGACCAACATGATGGACGCGCAGGGCGGAGGTCTCCACTGAGCCCACCGGTGCGTCATGGATAATCGCTTTGCAGACAAAGACCACCTTCTGTCAGGATAGACTACGCCCCTGCCCCCCTTCAAACTTGCCGTTGTGTGGCAACCCTTCCCGCCAATGTTTTTGGGGGAAGAGGACCAAGGCAGATATAAAAGGAGGGCAGGGTGCCTCTGTAGGAGGATCGACTCTTCCGCCCCAAACCTTGTACTCTCACGCCAGAGAAATCACAACCAAGCAGGAGTAGGGTTTTACACCGCAAGGTGGCCCGAACCTGGGTAACCCGCTGTGTCTCCGGCCCGCTCCCGCTTGCGCACTCTCGCCGTAGTTTTGCTGTGGTACAGGACGAGGCGGTAGGAACGAGCTCACCCCACTGTTCGAACCTTTGGGTCCCCGGAGCCCAATCTCCGACAGAAGGTATATCTTTAGATCTTGCAATTTAATCTTTTAGTTTCTTGTCTTATCACTAGTTTGGTTTATAAAAGACAACTACAAAAAAGGGAATTGAAGTTGCATCAAATGCTTTACCTTTATGATGTCTTTCTTGAAAATAAGGATTTCGATAGTTGTGCTCAATTATTGGAGGAAGAATTTGATAAAATGTTTAATGTGAACCCTTTGAATGATGAGCATGATTGCAATGTTGTTAGTATGCTTTCTATGAATATCCATGGTGCTAATGATATGCAAAACTACAAGCTTGGGGATGCTATGTTTGATGAAGATGATCTTTTTAGTGCCCCTTCTTTTGATGAGCAAATTTATTATGATGATTGCATGCCTCCTATTTATGATGATTATATTGATGAAAGTGGGTTTGAAAGAGGGTCAACTCTAGGTACTAATGATCCCTCTATTTTGGAGGGTGTTCAATCTTATGGCAATAATTATGAAAGTGGATTTGGAGAGGTATTGAATTTATTTAATGATGATTCCACTATTTTGGAAGAGGTTTCAATTGATTATGACAACAAAGTTGCTATCTATGATGATTATTGAGATGACATGTATGCTATAAAGAATAATGATAACTATAAAACTTGTCATCATGATTTGAATTTTCAGTTTGTTTATGCCAATCAAGTATCTCATGATAGTTATTTTGTTGAGTTTGCTCCCGTTATTATGAATGAGAAGAAAATTGCTTATGTGGAGAGTAGTAAAAATTCTATGCTTGTGGATCATGAAAAGAATGCTTTATGTGATAGCTATATTGTTGAATTTATTCATGATGCTACTGAAAATTATTATGATAGGGTAAGATATGCTTATATATATTTTAACAATATCAAGTTTCCTCTCTATGTGTTGAAAGTTTCAAAGTTATACTTGTTTTGCCTTCCTATGCTAGTTGATTCTTGCTCCCATACATTGTTTGCTCGCAAAATCCCTATGCATAGGAAGTGGGTTAGGCTTAAACTTGCTTGTCATATGATTCATGATGCTCTCTTATATGTTGCAATTCCTATTCTTATTTCTATGCGAGCATCATTGAAATCATCATCCCTAGCTAAAAGGCATTAAAGAAAAGCGCTTGTTGGGAGACAACCCAATATTTATACCTACTGTTTTTGTTTGTCCACATGATTAAGTTACTGTAGTAATCATGTTTTATATGTTTTCTTTCAATAATGTGCCAAGTGAAGCCTTTGGGATAGTGTGCATGCTTGTTGATTGGATTCTGTGCAAAAACAGAAACTTTTGCGTCCAGTGCTGGAATTTCTATTCTGTACTGGAGCGTGAGAAAATTCTGAAATTTTTAAACAATATTGGTTTACAAATTTTTTACGTTGTCCTAATTTTTCAGAATTTTTGGAGGTACAGAAGTATGCTTTTTAATTCGCTCACTACATGCTGTTCTGTTTTTGATAGATTCTGTTTTCAATGCATAGTTTGCTCGTGTTAGTGTTTCCATAGCTTATATTGTGAGATATAAATTGTGGAAATGAATGAATACAGTAGGTATTACATTAGAACAATTATGAATCTTGTCTTGACAGTACCAAAGTGAATGATTTATTTTCATACTAACCTGTCTCACGGAGTTCCTTTAAGTTTTATGTGATTGAAGTTTTCAAGTTTTGGGTGATATCTCGATATGAGGAGAATAAGGAGCAGAAAGACCCTCAGCTTGGGGATGCCCAAGGCACCCCAAGGTAATACTCAAGGAAGACTCAAGCGTCTAAGCTTGGGGATGCCCCGGATGGCATCCCCTCTTTCGTCTTCAAAACTATCGGTATATCTCACTTGGAGCTATATTTTTATTCGTCACATGATATGTGTTTTGCTTGGAGCATCATTTTATTTTGTTTATATTTGCTTTCTGTTATTTATAACAATGTTTTGTCTCCTTTATTTCAATAAAAATGTCAAGTATAGCCTTTACCATGCTCAATTTGCAAGTGTATGAGCTGCTGTTTCAAAACAGAAGGTTTTCTATTATTGTCTGAATTCTCTAGAAAAGTCAGAATGTGATAAATCTTGAAATTTTGACACAGTAATATATTAGAAATTCTATACAGTGTGGTAAATTTTAAGAATTTTTGGAGTTAAATAAGTATGGATTTTGCTTCATCCTTTACAGACTGTTCTGTTTAGACAGATTGCTGTTATGTTTGCATTGTCTGCATATGTTGGCTTGTTTAATGGTTCTATTTGAGGATAGGAGTATTAAATATGCAGAGGCATTTAGTATACAATGTTAAATTATAATTTTAGTGATTTGGTACAGTAAAGAATGTTACGGTTTTGAGTTGATTTATACTAACTTATCTCACGAGTTCTTGTTGAGTTTTCTGTGGATGAAGTTTTTAAGATTTAGGAGAAGCCACGATATGAGAGGAATTAAGGAGACACAAGAGCTCAACCTTGGGGATGCCCAAGGCTCCCCAAGATAACATTCCAAGAAGTCTCAAGCAACCAAGCTTGGGGGTGCCCTGGTAGGCATCCCACCTTGCTTCATCAACAACTATCGGTTATCCTAAGTTTTTTACTTATTCACATGATATGTGCCATTCTTGGAGTGTCCTTTTATTTTCATTTTGTTTGCTGTTTGAATAAAATTATCAAGATCTGAAATCTTTATTTGGAGAGAGTCTTCACATAGCTACTTAATTGTTTAAGTACTCATTGTTCTTCACTTACATCTTTTGGAGTAGTTTGTAATTCACTCTTGTGATTCACTTATATCCTATGAGTAAATTGTTGAATGAATTGAATGTAATAAAGTTGAAATTATATGTGCTTCATATGCTTGTCTCATGCTTAGAAATATTTCACATTTGGTTTAGAAAGTAAAATCTATTGAAGTTTGGCAGTCACAATCTTTGTGTAGTCATACAAGCAATTTATGAATGATTAGTATATGGAAGACAACTTTCACATACAAATATTATCTTGGACATCTTTTATGATTGTGAATACCCATTAATTATTTTCAAACTTGAGCAAATTAGTTGAAGTTGGACAAGGAAGACAACGTAATGAGTTATGTTTGGGTATATTTGCATCGAAGTTATATTGTTATGGATCCTCTAACATGTGGTGCTTGTTTAGAATCTTTTGCTAGCCTAAATTTCTGTACTAAGCGGGAATACTTCTTGTGCATCCAAAATCCTTGAGCCAAGTTTCTTCCATGAGTGTCCACCATACCTACCTATATATGGTATTACCCTGCCATTCCGGTATTACCCTGCCATTCCAAGTAAATTTGCATGTGCCACCTCTAATCATTCAAATAAGCATCTGTTTTGTGTGCCCGTACCGCTCATGAAGCGGCAGGGGGTGGTCAGTATCTTCCATGTTAAGCGGGTTATTCTCATGATGGGTGTTTATTCACTTGTCATTGCACGAGAGAGGGCGGTAATTGGGATGCCTAGTCCCGCAAAACAAAAATATATAATTAAACAAACTCCCCCGAAAAGGATTCAGCTTGCCATGGCTTGTGTTTGAATGGTTGAGGGGGGAGTAAACTTTACCTTTCCGCTTGGGAACCACCTATAATGTGTTTAGCATGGAAGATATTGAGAACTCTCGGTCGTGACGTTGATAGGAAAGGCACACCGCTCAAAATGTATTCATCTCTATTTTAAGCTATGAGCTCTGGGACCTCTGCAAATCCCTACTTCCCTCTGCGAAGGGACATTCCATTTACTTTTATGCTATTTACTTTCATGCTATTTATTTTTGTTGAGTCAACTTCTTATTCCAACCTATTCTATAGTTGGCAAGCATCATGTGGTGGGGATAGATCCAAGCACATATATCCATTCAAATATATTTGATCATGAATTATTATTGTTGACAATTATCTCTATGATAAATGAGTTGGGAGGCAAAACATTAAGCCCCTATCTTTCTCTGTGTTCGATGGATGCCATTTGTTCTAAAATAATTCTTTGAGTACTAGCAATCATAGAAGACTATTTGATAATTGAGTATGTGGAGCTCTTACTTAGACTCTGTTGAAGATAAGTTGAATTATAATTGTTTGGTGACTAAGAACATAGGTTGTTAAGTTTCAAGAGAATGCATTGTTTAAACCATAACATGTGAATTGATTGCTACTTGATCATGATGAGTTTTATGAGAAAGATTTGCTGTTATGATGCTAGGAAAAGTGATTGAAATTATCATTGATCAAACTTATGCACTATGCTAGCATTCACACTTCATAAATTATTTCTTTTATCATTTACCTACTCGAGGACGAGCACGAATTAAGCTTGGGGATGCTGATACGTCTCCAACGTATCTATAATTTATGAAATATTCATGCCATGTTTACAACGATTTTATATGGTTTTGGTATGATTTGATTAGAACTAACCCGGACTGACGCTGTTTTTAGCAGAGCTACCGTGGTGTTGTTTTTGTGCAGAAATAAAAGTTCTCGGAATTGGCTGAAACTTTTTGGTGATTTTTTTGATCATAAGAGACCCCCGAAGCTTCGTGGAAGGACCAAAAGTCTCACGAGGAGGTCACAAGGTATCACGGCACGGCCTGGGGGGGCGTGTGTTGTTGCCTTGTGGGCCCCTCGTGACTCCTTTTTGCGTGATTCCAACGCTGAAAAATCCTATAAATACCAAGCTTGTCGCTCCCTCATGGGCCCCCTTGACGTGAAACCAATGCCAAAAATTCCTATAAATACCAAAAACCCCAGAAATAAACCTAGAACTTCCACGCCGCCGCCGCAAGCCTCCGTACTGAAGTGATCTCATCCGGAGCCCTGTTCTGGCACCTTGCCGAAGGGGGAAATCATCGCCGAAGGCCATCTTCATCATCCCGGCGGTCTCCATGATGAGGAGGGAGTAGTTCACCCTCGGGGCTGAGGGTATGTACCAGTAGCTATGTGTTTGATCTCTCTCTCTCGTGTTCTTGATTTGGCACGATCTTGATGTATTGCGAGCTTTGTTAATATAGTTGGATCATATGGTGTGTCTTCCCTCTCTATCTTCTTGTGATGAATTGAGTCTTTCCCTGTGAGGTTTCGTTATTGTCGGATTGAATATTTCAGATTTGAGAACACTTGGTGTATGTCTTGCATGTGGATACCCGTGGTGACAATGGGGTATTCTACTGAGTCACTTGATGTATGTTTCGGTGACCAACTCATGGATTCCCGTGACCTTGGGGTGATCTAGGAATAGGGGTTGGTTGCACATTTTCATTTTCTTTTCTCCGATAAGAAACTTTGGGGTACTCTTTGAAGTTCTTTGTGTGGATTGAATATTATGAATCTGAAGTTGTTTGATGGATATCGAATAATCAACTCACGGATACTTGTGGTGACATTGGAGTATCTAGGTGACATTAGAGTTGGTTGATGCGTATCATATGGTGTTATTTTAGTAAGAACTCTAGGGCTGTTTGTGACACTTATAGGAATGGCTCAATAGATTGATCGGAAAGAGTAACTTTGAGGTGGTTTCGTACCCTACAACAATTTCATCTTATGTTCTCCGCTAATAGGAACTTTGGAGTGATTCTTTGTCGCATGCCGAGGGATTGTTATATGATTCAATTATGTTAGCACTGTTGAGAGATTGCACTAGTGAAAGTATGAACCCTAGGCCTTGTTTTCAAGCATTGCAATACCGTTTGTGCTCCATTTTATCACTTGCTACCTTTCTGTTTTTATATTTTCAGATTAGAAAAACCTATATCTACTATCCATACTACACTTGTATCACCATCTCTTCGCCGAACTAGTGCACCTATACAATTTACCATTGTATTGGGTGTGTTGGGGACACAAGAGATTTCTTGTATTTGATTGCAGGGTTGTTTGAGAGAGACCATCTTCATCCTACGCCTCCCACGGATTGATAAACCTTAGGTCATCCACTTGAGGGAGATTTGCTACTGTCCTACAAAACTCTGCACTTGGAGGCCCAACAACGTCTACAAGAATAAAAGTTGCATAGTAGACATCACCCAGTTGTCCGCTTGAGGCTCCAGCGCTAGTAGTAGGTGGGCGCCTGAGGCTGGGCCGTAGTCTAGTGCGCCCCTGGGTGGTGGGGGTGGGAGCTCTTCACGAAGCAGCGTAGCGCTCACGGCAGGTGGTGTAGCTGATGGCTTGAGGAGCCTTTCCTCCAAGATGCCGGGGTTTTGGGGCTCGCGGCGGGATGCACGCTTGGCGATGTCGTCGGCCTCCTTGTTGGTGTCGCAGGGGACGTGCTGGAGCTCCAGGCCAAGGAAACGCTTCTCGAGTTTGCGTACCTCTTCCAAATAGGCGGCCATGTGCTCGTCCTTGTGCTTGTAGCTTTTGTTGTAGAAGTTGACGAAGAGCTGCGAATCACCCTTGACAGTGAGGCGCTTGATGCCGAGAGCAAAAGCATCCTTGAGGCCGGCGATGAGGCCCTCGTACTCCGCGATGTTGTTGGAGACCTTGTCGTCGCGCTTGACGCAGAGTTGGACAGCGTAGTAGAGCTTGTCTCCCATCGGCGAAGTGAGCATGATGCCAGCGCCCACGCCCTGCCGAGGGAAGGCGCCATCGAAGTGCATAGACCTGCCGCCAGGCGCTTCATCCCCAGGCAAGAGGGATTCGTCCTCGCGAGGCACCTCTTGGGGCGGATCCGTCCATTCCGCTACGAAGTCATCCAGGGATGCACCCTTGATCACCCTTGTTGTGCAGAACTCTAGCTCGAAGGCCTGCAGCTCGATGTTCCACTCGTCGACGCGGCCAGCGGCGTTGGGGCTGCGCAGGACTTGCTCCAGGGGGTAAGACGAGATCACCTTGATGGGATGGCCCTGGAAGTAGTGGCGCAGCTTCCTGGAGGCGACGAGGGGCGCGAGGAGGAGCTTCTGCTGCATGGGATAGCGCTCGCACGCATCTCGTAGCACTGTGGTGATGAAGTACACCGGGTGCTCGACGAGGCGAGTAGTTGTCGCGGCAGCTTGGTCTTCGGGGGGCCCGGGAGGCACATGAGGCTCAGATGGCTCGGGAGGCGGCTCGCGAGGTGGCTCATCGGAGGCCTCTTGAGGAGGGCCCTCTGCAGGTGGAGGTGCGGCCTCAGGAGGCGGCGTGCCAAGGGCCTCATGAGGCGAGGCCTCAGCAGGCGACGGCGTGACCTCGAGTGGCGCCGGCGCGGCAGGCTTATTCTATGCACAGACGCGCTGTTCTTGAACTGCCACCAGGGCTGTGCTGGCCGTCTAGGGAGTGGCCGCCTCGGGGGAGCGACCATGATGGGCTCGCGAGAGCGCGGCGCGACCATGATGGAGGGCTCGTGAGGTACCTCTTGAGGTCTTCGCAGGCAGCGTCGGCCTCGAGAGTCCACTTGAAGGGGCCGGACCTCTTCATGAGCTTGAAGAATGGAAGGGCTCGCTCGCTGAACTTGGAGATGAATCACCCAAGCAAAGCCATGCATCCCGCCAGGCGCTGCATCTCCTTGAGGCTCTGGGGAGGACGCATCTTCTCGATGGCCTTGATCTTCTCAGGATTGGCCTCAATGCCGCGGTGGGAGACCAGGAAGCCAAGCAGCTTACTGGAGGGAACTCCGAAGATGCACTTGTCTGGGTTGAGCTTGAGGTTGACCTTGCGCAGATTGTCGAACGTCTCCTTGAGGTCTGCGAGGAGGGACCAGACCTCGCGAGTCTTGACAACGATGTCGTCGACGTAGGCCTCAGCGTTTCTCCCCATCTGAGGCCCCAAGGCGATGTGCATCAGCCTCTGGAAGGTGGGTCCGGTGCTCCTGAGGCCGAAGGGCATGCATATGTAGCAGAATATGCTGCAGGGGGTGATGAAGGCCGTTTTCTCCACGTGTTCGGTTGCCATCTTGATCTGGTGGTAACCTGAGAAGGCATCTAGGAAGCATAGCAACTCGCACCCGGTAGTGGAGTCCACGATTTGGTCGATGCGGGACAGCGGGAAGGGATCTTGAGGGCAGAAATTGTTGAGGCTCATGAAGTTGACGCACATTTGCTCCTTGCCGCACTTCTTGGTCACCACGACTGGGTTGGCGAGCCATTCGGGATGGTGCACCTCATGGATGACTCCAACTTCTTGGAGCTTCTAAACTTCCTTGACGATGAAATCTTGCTTCTCTGGCGCCTGGTGCCATGCCTTCTGTTTTACGGGGCGTGTGTTGGGGCACACCTCTAAGTGGTGCTCGATCACCTCCCTTGGCACACCGGACAAATCAGATGCCGTCCAAGCGAACACATCTGAATTTGCCCGAAGGAAGGTGACGAGTGCATCTTCCTATGCAGGGGAGAGGCCGGTGCTGATGGTGAAGGCAGGGTCTCAGCCGCTGCTGTCCACCGACACTTTCTTCATCTCGGCGCGGTCCTGGGAGAACAACTGCTTCTTCTTCATGGGTGCGGCCTCATGAGGCTCGGCGTTGTCTTCGTTGGCAGGATAGGCGGTGGCGGCAGCCTTGCAGGCGCTCTCGAGGGAGCGGACTGCGTCCTTCTTGTCACAGTAGACGGTGATGATGCCACTGCAGCCCGACATCTTGAGGACATTTTAGGCGTGGTGGGTCGCCGCCATGAACTTGGCGAGTGCTGGGTAGCCCAGGATGGCATTGTATGGTAGGCCGATGTGTGCCACATCGAAGTCGATGATCTCAGTGTGGTAGTTATTGCGGGTGCTGAAGGTGACGGGAAGGCGCACTTGCCCCAGAGGGATGGTGGAGCCATGAGTCACTCCGGAGAAGGGCCTGGTTGGCATCAGCTGCTCGTAGGGCACTTGGAGCTGCTCGAAGGTCCCGATGGAGATCACGTTGAGGCCAGCACCTCTGTCGATGAGCATCTTGGTGACGGTGACGTATTTGATGGTGGGGGTGCACAGCATGGGGACCGTGCCCACAGCGCTTGAAGACTTGGGGTGATCATTGGAGTCGAAGGTGATTGCGTACTGTGACCACTTGAGGGGCTGAGTGGCCTCAGGCCTCGGGAGGGCAGCATTCACCTCGCGAGAGAACAACTTGAAGTGGCGATTGGACGCGGGAGTCTAGGCCCCGCCAAGGATGCAGGACACTCCGCGAGGCTCCTGGTAGCCCCCAGCGCCCTCGTCAGGCTGGTTGCCGTCGTTCCTTCGGGGTGGCGACGGCAGTGATGGAAGAGCGGCGTTGCCCTGAGGGTTGTCCTCACGAGGCTGGTCGCACCAGCCCTGCTGGAAGTTGCCGTTGCCGTTGCGGTCTCCCCAGCGGTTGTCATTGCGGCCACCTCCGCGGCCGGTGCCACGATCGTTACGGTCGCCTCGGCGGCCCAGGCGCTCGTCGCGAAGAAGCCAGAGCTCGTGGCATTCCTCGGTGCTGTGGGAGTGCGAGTTGTGGTAGGCGCTGAGAGGGCCGTTGTCCTTCTTGGGCTCGTCGCACTCGCGGCCGCGCTTCTTCTTAGGCTCTGCCGCGAGCACGGCAGGCCCCTTGCGGTTGGCGTCCTTGCTCTTGGTCTTGGCGACGTCTGGCACCGCGTCGGGGTCATTGTGGGCGAAGAGATGGCCTTCTTCTGCCTTGACACATCTGTCGGTGAGGTCGAACAGCTCGAGGACGGAGTCAAGCTCATCGTTGATGGCAAGCTTCTCGCGCATCCGGACGTCCGTGACGCCGTTGGAGAACACGGAGACGATGGCGGCCTCAGAGGCACGAGGGATCTTGTTGCGCACTTGGCTGAAGCACTGGATGAACTTGCGGAGAGTCTCGTCAGGGCGCTGGCGCACGTCGCGCAAGTCATTGAGTGTGAGGGAGCGCTCATGGGTGCCCTTGAAGTTGGCGACAAATTGCTAGTAGAGCTCGGCCCACGAGGAGATGGATGCCTCGGGGAGGTTCATGAGCCATGAGCACTAGCCGTCCTTGAGGGCCATGGGAAACCAGTTAGCCATGACCTTGTCATTGCCGTTCGCTGCCTCGATGCTCAGGGCATAGAGCTGCAGGAACTCTGCGGGGTTGGGAGTGCCGTCGTAGCGCGGAGGCAGGTCCGGCTTGAACTTGGTGGGCCACACCACGCGGCGCAGCTCGTGGGTGAAGGCGCGGCAGCCCCCGTAGTTGGAGGGAACGCCAGCAGCGAGGGCGGCACGGTCCTGGCAGCCGACGGCCGTGACTTCCTGGATGGTCCTGTCTTGGCGCTGGCCGCTACCGCTTGAGGAGCATGCGCGCGTCGGGCGGCGCGCGCCGGATGATTTGGCAGCTAGGCTCGCCATGGTCCGGCGAAGATGCGCCGCGGGACGGCTGACGCACCCGCGCGTCGTGGTGGCGCCTGGCACCCTTGCTAGGTGGAGGAGGCGGAGGCGGCGCACCATGCGCCACGTCCCCGGCGCGAGATGGCAGAGGGTGGAGCGAGTGAGAGGGCGCCGGAGCATCTCCGGCGGCATCGACGAGCTCGGTGAGGCGGCCGAGCTAGGCGTCATAGCCTGCGTTGGTGGGGCGGTAGCGCAGGAGCTTGTGCGCCATGAGCAGCACGGCCTGCGGGGCCGGCACGTCACAACAGGCCAGCGAAGAGGCCGTGGCGGTGTGGCCGTCCGCCTACACGGACGGGTGGAGGGAGGAAGCCTGCTGCTTCCTCGCAGCGAGGTCAGTGGCAGCGCCGGTGGCGCGGCGTCGAAGGTCATCACGGGCGACCGGCTCCGTCTGGGCCACTCTGGCTGCCCTACGCGCGTAGCGCTCACGACGAGCGTCGGCCAAGGCGGTGAGGAAGTGGGAAGGACTGAAGCCGCCCGCTAATTGGTGCGCAAAATGTCAGAATCGGGGCTCCGGGGACCCAAAGGTTCGAACACTGGGGGCGAGCTAGTTCCTACCGATCCAAGGGTGACCACGGCGAGGCTACGGCGAGAGCGCTAGCGCAGAGCATGACAGGGGACGCGACGGTTACCCAGGTTCGGGCCACGTTGCCGTGTAAAACCCTACTCCTGCTTGTGTTGGGATTGCTGTGGGCAAGAGAGTCCTCGCGTACAAGGTAGGAGACGAAGGAATCGATCCCCTCTACCATGGCAGCGCTGCCCCTTTTATAGCCGCCTTGGTCCTCTTCCCCTGAAAATCTCAGCGGGAAGGGCAGCCACAATTGGCGGGTTTTGAAAGGGGACAGGCGCCCAGGCTATCCTGACTAAAGTCGGTCTTCGTCTGCAAAAGCATGATCCATGACACGCCGGTGGGCTCGGTGATGACCTCCGCCCAGCGCGCCTTGCTGTCTTGGTCTTCTTTCACCAAACGGGCACTCCTTGGGGCTTGCTTTGGAGGAGGGCAGTTGGGGCTGCCCCTTTAGCACCAAAGAGGAAAGCCTCGCTGTCTGCACCCGCTGGCACGCCCTCTGTCGCCGTTTCGTTGCCAAGCGCATCACCCACGTGGTGGGCACAGGACGATGCGGCTGGCATCAGGCTCGGAGGGCCTCGGGCGGCCGCTTCGGGGGGCCGCCTCACCAGGTTTCCTGCCGCTTCTGCGGCTAAGTCTTGGTGGTCGCTCCCTGAGAAGGGGTCCTCGTGAGGCTGGCGCCTCGTGAGGTGTCTTCGCTTCACGGAGCCCGTAGTTGGGCCGCGTCTTGGGCCTTCGCCTAGCGTCGCTTCCTGGGCCACAGGCAGACGGGCCAAGGTACCCTGGTTCCCAATGGGCCGACAGGAGCGCCAACGCCAAGACCGCACCATCCAAGATGTCGCGGCGGCCGGGCGCCAGAACCGTGCTGCCATCGCCGGCGGCGTCGCCTCCAGCAGCGGGGCTGCCTCGCCTTCACTCGCGAGCTACGCCGCATGGTGTGGCCCATGAAGTTCAAGCCGGACCTGCCTCCTCGCTACGACGGCACCCCGAACCCCATGGAGTTCATGCAGCTTTACACTCTGAGCATCGAGGCTGCGGGCGGTGACGACAAGGTCATGGCGAACTAGTTCCCCATGGCCCTCAAGGACACCCCGTGCTCGTGGCTCATGAACCTCCCCGAAGCTACCGTCTCCTCGTGGTCCGAACTGTGCCGGCAGTTCGTCGCCAACTTCAAGGGCACGCACGAGCGCCCTCTCATGCTCAATGACCTGCGCGCCGTGCGCTAGCGGCCTGATGAGACCCTCTACAAGTACATCCAGCGCTTCAACCAAGTGCGCAACAAGATCCCGCGCACCTCCGACGCCGCGATCATCTCCGCGTTCTCCTCCGGCGTCACGGACATTCGGATGCGGTCGACATAGCGGTCGAGCTGTTCGATCTCACCGACAGGTGCGCCAAGGCTGAAGAGGGCCGCCTCTTCGCCCACAATGACCCAGACGCGGCACCTGACGCCGCCAAGACCAAGAGTAAGGACGCCAAGCGCAAGAGCCCCGCCGTGCTTGCGGCGGAGCGTAAGTAGAAGCGCGGCCGCGACCGCGACGAGCCCAAGAAGGTTGGGCGCCCCTTCTGCGCCTACCATGGCATGCACTCTCACAACACCGAAGACAGCCATGAGCTCAAGATGCTTCGCG
This sequence comes from Elymus sibiricus, assembly GCA_039707655.1. Classification (NCBI taxonomy): domain Eukaryota; kingdom Viridiplantae; phylum Streptophyta; class Magnoliopsida; order Poales; family Poaceae; genus Elymus; species Elymus sibiricus. The sequence continues at coordinate 312,929,192 of CM077666.1, forward strand.
AGAGCCGCCGGGACTAGCGCGGCAACCGCAACGACCGCGGAGCTAGACGCGGAGGTGGCCGCGACGGCAACCGCCGGGGAGACCGCAACAGCAATGGCAACAACAACTTCCGGCAAGGTTGGCAGAACTAGCTGCGGCAGGCCAATGCCAACGCTGCCCTACCGCCGCTGCCGCCGCCGCCTGGCAGGAACAACGGCAACCAGCTTGACAAGAATGCTGGGGGCTACCAGAAGCCTCCCGGAGTGGCATGCATCCTCGGCGGGGCCCAGGCTCCCTCATCCAACTGCCACTTCAAGCACTTCTCTCGCGAGGTGAATGCAGCCCTCCCGAGGCCCGAAGCCTCTCAGCCCCTCAAGTGGTCACAGTACGTGATCTCCTTCGACTCCAAGGACCACCCCAAGTCGACGGCGGCTGTAGGCACCATCCCCATGCTGTGCACGCCCACCATCAACAACGTCGCCGTCACCAAGAAGCTTGGCGACAGCGGCGCAGGCCTCAACGTGATCTCCATCAAGACCTTCGAGAAGCTCCAAGTGCCCTACGAGTGCCTGATGCCGATGATTCCCTTCTCAGGTGTCACCGATGGCTCCACCCTGCCTCTAGGGCAAGTGCGCTTGCCTGTCACCTTCGGCACCCGCAAGAACTACCGCACCAAGCTCATCAACTTCGACGTGGCGCACATCGGCCTACCCTACAACGCCATATTGGGCTACCCCGCGCTCGCCAAGTTCATGGCGGTGACCCACCACGCTTACAACGTCCTCAAGATGCCGGGCTGCAGCGGTACCATCACCGTTCGCTGCGACGAGAAGGATGCAGTACGCTCCCTCGAGCGCGCCTACAAGGCTGCCGCCACAGCTCAACCCGCTGACGAGGACGACGTCGAGCCTCCCAAGGCCGCACCCGCGAAGAAGAAGCAGCTCTTCTCTCAGGCATGCTCCGAGACGAAGAAGGTGTCGGTGGATGGCAGTGGCTCCGGGCCCGCCTTCATCGGAAGGCGCACTCGTTGCCTTCCTCCGGGCAAATGCTGATGTGTTCGCATGGACAGCATCAGATTTGTCCAGTGTGCTGAGGGAGGTGATCGAGCACCACTTAGCGGTGCGCCCCAACGCGTGCCCCGTCAAGCAAAAGGCACAGCGCCAAGCGCCCGAGAAGCAAGAGTTCATCGCCCAAGAAGTTCAGAAACTACAAGAGGTAGGAGTCATCCGCGAGGTGCGCCACCCCGAGTGGCTCGCCAACCCTGTCATGATCCCCAAGCACGGCGGTGAGAGTCGAATGTGCGTCGACTTCACCAGCCTCAACAAGGCCTGCCCCCAGGATCCCTTCCTGCTGTCACGAATCAACCAGATCGTGGACTCCACCGCTGAGTGCGAGTTGCTTTGCTTCCTGGATGCCTTCTCAGGCTACCACCAGATCAAGATGGCGAAAGAAGATGAAGAAAGAATAGCCTTCGTCACCCCTTGCAGAGTGTACTGCTACATCCGCATGCCCTTCGGCTTGAGGAGTGCGGGGGCTACCTTCCAGAGGCTGATGCGCATCGCCTTGGGACCCTAGATGGGAAGGAATGCGGAGGCCTACATCGACGACATCATCGTGAAGAGCTGCAAGTCGTGCTCCCTCATCGCGGATCTCGAAGAAACCTTCGCCAACCCTCGCAAGGACAACCTTAAGCTCAATCTCGCCAAGTGCGTCTTTGGAGTCCCTTCCGGCAAGCTGCTTGGCTTCGTGGTCTCCCACAGCAGCATCGAAGCCAACCCCGAAAAGATCAAGGCCATCGAGAGGATGGTGCCTCCTCAGAACCTCAGAGAAATGCAGCTCCTCGCAGGATGCATGGCCTCGCTTGGGCGCTTCATCTCCAAGTTCGGCGAAAGAGCGCTGTCATTCTTCAAGCTCATGAAGAGATCGGGCCCCTTCAAGTGGACCCCTGAGGTTGACGCGGCTTTCGAGGACCTGAAGAGGTACCTGACAAGCCCCCCCGTCATGGTCGCCCCGCGCCCACGCGAGCCTCTGCTCCTATACTTGGTGGCCACCCCCCAGACGGTTAGCGCGGCCCTCGTGGCAGAACGAGAAGAGCCTACCAGCGCCAAGTAGAAGCCTGTCGCACCTACGCCTGCCGAGGACGCGTCAGTGCCTGCCGAGGCCGCGCCAGCGCCTCCTGAGCCAGCGCCTTTGCCTGTCGAGGACCCTCCTTAGGCGGCCCTTGACGAGCCACCCCCTGAGCCCCCCGAAGAGCAAGCTGCCACTATCACAACCATGCGTCTCGTCGAGCACCCCGTCTACTTCGTCATCATGATGTTGTGAGATGCGCACGAGCGGTACCCCATGCAGCAGAAGCTCCTCCTCGCACTCCTCATCGCCTCCAGGAAGCTGCGCCACTACTTACAGGGCCACCCCATCTAGGTGATCACCTCCTACCCATTGGAGCAAGTCCTGCACAACCCCAACGCCACTGGTTGCGTCGCCAAGTGGAACATCGAGCAGCAAGCCTTCGGGCTGGAATTCCTCACCACAAGGACGATCAAGGGCGCAGCCTTGGCGAATTTCACGGTGGAATGGACGGATCTGCGGCAAGAGGAGCCTCGCGAGGACGAATCCCTCCTGCTTGGGAAGGACTCCCGTGGCGGCTGGACCATGCACTTCGACGGTGCGTTCTCCCGGCAGGGCGCGGGGGCCGGCATCGTCCTCACCTCGCTGGCAGGAGACAAGCTCTACTACGCCGTACAACTCTGCTTCAAGCATGACGACAAGGTCTCCAACAACATCGCTGAATACGAGGGCCTCATCGCCGGGCTCAAGACTGCCTTCGCCCTTGGCATCAAGCGCATCCTCATCAAGGGAGATTGTCGGAATCAGGGCTCCGGGTACCCTGGTTCGAACTCTGGGGCGCGCTTGTTTCAACTGACCTGACGGTAACCACAGTGAGACTACGGCGAGAGCACATGAAGCACGGGGCACAACAGGGGACATAGCAGTTACCCAGGTTCGGGCCACCTCGCGGTGTAAAACGCTACTCCTGCTTTGCGTTGGGATTATGGTGGTCCAGAAGGTTCTCGCGTACAAGGTTGAAGACAAAGAAATCAATCGAAGCCCCCTCTACGGTGGCAGCACTGTCCCCTTTTATAGCCGCCTTGGTCCTCTTCCCCTGAAAACTTTGGCGGGAAGGGTAGCCACACACAACGGCAATTTGAAGGGGACAAGCGCCCAGGCTTATCCTGACAAAAGGCGGTCTTCGCCTGCAAAAGTGTTATCCATGATGCGCCGGTGGGCTCGGTGATGACCTCTGCCCTGCTCGCCTTATCGTCCTGGTCTTCCTTCACCAAACGGGCAGTCTTTGGGACTTGCTTTGGAGGTGGGTAGCTGGCGCTGCCCCCTTAGCACCAAGGAGGAAAACCTCTCTGTCCGCGCCTGCTGGTACGGCTCCTGCTGCTGCTTGTCTCCAAGCGTGTCACCCTCGCGGTGGGCACTGGACCGCGTGGCCAGCGCCAGGCGGTGCCCGCCTCGGGGGGCCTCGGGAGGCCGCCTCGTGAGGGGGCCTCGTGAGGCTTCCTACAGCCGCTGCTGCTGCTAAGTCCTGGTGGTCCGCTCCATGCGGAGGGTCCTCGTGAGGCTAGCGCCTCGCAAGGTGTCTTGCTTCGCGGCGCCCACGCCTGGGCCGCATCTTGTGCCTTCACCATGCGTTGCTTCCTGGGCCGCAGGCAGACGGGCCGTGGTACCCCGGTTCCCACTGGCCCGACAGTAGCCCCTGGGCCCATGGCGCACACATTCCCGCCTGTTGGGAGCGAAACGGCGTGGACCCTAACAAATTGCGGGGTCTAGGTTCGACGCGTGGTGCACGATGGGACGTGGGACACCCCCACTTCCTCCACTACGCCTCGGTAACTGCCCGCGCTGCCATAAAACAGACCCGCGCGGGGCGCAGGGCCATCATTGCCTTCCTTCTGCTCTCCTCGCCTCCTAGCGCCTGACTCCTCACATCTCCTTCTTTGATTCCCGGTATTGAAGAAGGTGAAGTGGCAGGGAGAGTGACCCCCTAGGTGTAATAAAAGGAGCGGGGGGTAGAGACCTTCTTCACACATCTTCTACCCTTTCCTCTTCCCTTCTTCAACCTTTCACCCTTCCTTGCCTTCCCCGAGGACCACCGCTACGATGGCGAGGGGTAGAGGTCAAGCCCATGCATCCGCTGCTGCCACGAGGGGGTCACTCTCCCGCGGCCGTGGAGGGCGCGGCGCTCGTGGTCGAGGCGGGCGTGGCGGAGCGCCCGCCCCTCCTCCCTAGGCGGATGCCAACACTGCGGTGGCGGCGCACGAGTTCATCGTGGGGCTGCACCGTCGGCCCCACAGCTGGCTCCGGCTCCCGGACTCCTTTGCAAGAGCGATGGAGGACAGCAAGCCCTCGGGCCTGTGGCTACAGGTGGATGGCTGCTGCAACGGCCCCTCCTGGGTGGCGGCTGAGTTCTCCCCTATTGGCTTCTTGTTCCTGACGTGGGGGTGGAAGTCGTTCGCCCGCTCCCGTGGCCTAAGGCGGGGGCAGCTCCTCCAGTTTAGGTACGACGGAGTCACCACACTCTTTGTGAAGTTCTTTGGGGTCTTCGGTGGTCGTATGGAGAGCTGCGCGTAGAGCGAGAGCAGCAGTGACACCGACTCCACCAGCGGGGGTGAAAGTGACGAAAGCTCCTCGGGCATCAAGAGTGAGGGCCACGATTCCGACTAGGCGTAGGTAGCACCCGAGTCGGATCTTGAAGATGAGACGCGCTCCGCCACTCCTCTCTTTTGCTCCTGTATCAGAACCAATGTAGCCCCATGGGGGCATGAAAATGATGACTTTTGCGCTTATGTATTTAATGATTTGCTGTAATTTGTGTTCCTCGTGAGGCCCTCTCGTGAGGCTTGTTTTCCACTTCTTACATGCCTTGGTGCTCTACGTTGTCAGAACCCAGCCCCCGAGCGGGCTACGACCGTCGCTGGTATGTTAGGACGCGTGCCTAGACAAGGCCAGAGGGTGTAGGGCCCTGAGGGGAGGTAAGGGCTCCTAAGGCGTGATGCTCAGGACGCCCCCTTTGACGTGCAAGTGGCTTGCTCAAAGGAGAAAACGTCAGCACTCAGCGAGGTTGCGGGGAGAGGAGAGCCTGCGGGCGCCGAGAGCGGCTCGCAAAATGTTTTTGGCTTAGCTTTTTCATGGAGTGAGGCGCTTGTCGTGTCGTGGCTGCGGAGTGTGCCTCGTGAGGCCCTTGCTCGCGAGGCCTCCTGTTGGCACTTGGTGAGGATGGCCGCCGCAGGCCGCCTCGCGAGGCAGCGCTCGCGAGGCCTTCTGCGTGCCTTGTCCCTGTGACAACTGCATACCGACAGGTTTCACAAAAGGAGGAACGGTGCACGCTTGCTAGCTTGGTCATGGGCGTCACGCGAGGAGACAAGGCACCAAGGACCTTGGTCAGGTGGCGTGCACGGGAGCAGGCCCGCGAGCCAGAGCTAGGTCACTTGGGTTTTGCGGCACTGCTGGGACTGACCCGAGCGCAGGCACACTGTGTCCAGCCCCCGCTCGCATGATGCGCTGGATGGAGATCGCGAGCATGCACGACTCCTGAAGCGAACAACATACCAACACATATAATATCTTAGGAAATAAAGCTTTACTGCAGCATAATAATAAGGGTCATTACACAACCAAAAAAGATGCGGCTGCCATGTCTGGCACGAGTCAGCTTGAGGAAGGTGCAGCCACGTGGCGCCCTCAGTTTCACAGCCAAAAGAGAAGAGACTGCCGTGACGGACATGAGACAGATTGAGGATGGTGTAGCTAGGCGGCGCCCTCAATTCGATTGATCCGCTAGCTCTGAGCATGGGGCTTCCACTGGGTTGTGGGAGGGAGCTCTCGCGGGCCCATCAGGCTAGCTCAAGGAGACCTCCGGAGCGTGTACAACTCCATTTCGTTCGTACGTGTCAGGTCACGGGTAGAACTTGCGGAGGTGTTGGATGTTCCATGTGTTGGGCACAGGAACACCCTCCTTCGTCTCCAGCCGAGCGGCGCCAGGCCGGGAGACATGGGCGACCCTAAACGGGCCTTCCCACATGGGTGAGAGCTTGTGGTGTCCTTCTCGGGAGAGGATCCTTCGCAGGACGAGGTCGCTAGTTTCCAGAGTGCAGGGGCGTATGTTGCGGCTATGATAGTGACGCAGAGCCTGCTGGTGTCGAGCGGCGCGTAGAGCGGCCTGGCGATGGGCTTCCTCGAGGAGCAGCAGATCAGCCTCTCGCGAGCCATCCTGATGAGCTTCGTTGAAGGTGAGGACTCGCGGAGAGCCGTGCTTGAGCTCAGAAGGGAGGACTGCTCCGGCTCCGTTGACGAGGAAGAAAGGAGTCTCGCCAGTAGGCTTTGTGGCCGTCGTGCGGATTGACCACAGCACGGACTGGAGCTCGTCAAGCCGGCTTTTTCCATAGGTGTTAAGCTTCTTCTTGAAGCTTTGTGTCTTGAGGCCCTTGAGGACTTCAGCGTTGGCATGTTTGGCCTGGTCGTTGCTTCACGGGTGCGCAACGGAGGCGTAGCAGATCTGCGTGCCAAGGCTAGCGCAGTATGACTTGAAGAGGCCGCTGGTGAACTGCGAGCTGTTGTCAGTGATGATGCAGTTGGGAACACCAAAGCGGCTCACGAGGCCCTTGATGAACTTGATGGCTGAGGCTGCTGGGATGGTGCGGACGGGCTCGACCTCCGCCCACTTGGTGAACTTGTCGATGGCGACGTAGAGGTAGCAATAGCCGCCTGCCGCGCAAGGGAAGGGGCCCAGGATGTCCATCCCCCAGACCGCGAAGGGCCACGAGAGTGGGATCCTCTGGTGGCCTTGTGCCGGCTGGTGAATTTGCTTGGCGTGGAATTGGCAGGCTTCGCAGGATTGAACCAGATCAGTGGCGTCTTGAAGCGCATTGGGCCAGTAGAACCACTACAGAACACCATGCCGGCCAGGGTGTGCGGCGAAGAGTGGTGGTCACAGTCTCCACCATGGATGTCGGCAAGTAGCTCATGACCTTGTTCTTTGGAGATGCAGTGCAACGCGACGCCATTGGGGCGCCTGCGGTAGAGCTCACCATCCTGCAAGCAGTAGGCGGTGGCTTGGCGAGCCACGTGCTCTGCCTCTGAGTCCTTCTCCGGGAGGGTGCCGCTTTGCAAGTAGGCCTTGAACTCCACGACCCAGCAGTCCACTTGAGGCTCCAGCACGAGTAGCAAGCCAGCGCCCGAAGGTGGGCCACAATCAGGTGCGCATGTGGGTGGTGCAGGAGGGAGCTCCTCATGAGGCGCCGTGGCGCTCGCGGCAGGTGCTGCAGCTGATGGCCTCAGGGGCCTTTCTTCGAAGACGCCGGGGTACTGCAGCTCACGGCGAGATGCCCGCTTGGCGATGTCGTCTGCCTCTTTGTTGCTGCCGTGAGGGACGTGGTGGAGCTCCAGGCCAAGGAAGTGCTTCTCGAGCTTGCGGACTTCCTCCAAGTACGCGGCCATGTGCGCGTCCTTGGGCTTGTAGCTTTTGTTGGAGAAGTTGATGAGGAGCTGAGAGTCGCCCTTGATGATGATGCGTTTCCCAGAGCAGAGGCAGCCTTGAGCCCAGCGATGAGACCTTCGTACTCTACGATGTTGTTGGAGACCTTGTCGTCATGCTTGAAGCAGAGCTGGACAGCGTAGCGGAGCTTGTCTCCTGTTGGCCAGGTGAGCATGACACCAGCTCCTACGCCCTGTCGCGAGAACGCGCCGTCGAAGTGCATGATCCAGCCGCCAGGTACTTCATCTCCAGGCAGGAGGGATTTGTCCTCACGAGGATCTTCTTGGTGCGGGTCCGTCCATTGAACCATGAAGTCCGCCAAGGCTGTGCCCTTGATCACCCGTGTGGTGCAGAATTCCAGCTCGAAGTCCTGCAGCTCGATGTTCCACTCGACGACGTGGCCGGCGGCGTTGGGGCTGCATAGGACTTGCTCCAAGGGATAGGATTTGATCACCTTGATGGGATGGCCCTGGAAGTAGTGGCGCAGCTTCCTGGAGGCGATGAGGAGCGCGAGGAGGAGCTTCTGCTGCATGGGGTAGCGCTCGCGCACATCCCGTAGCACCGTGCTGACGAAGTACACAGGGTGGTCGACGAGGCGCGTGGTTGTGGTGGCATCTTGCTCTCCGGAGGGCCCTGGGGGCTCATGAGGCTCGGAAGGCTCGGGAGGCGGCTCGTGAGGTGGCTCGACAAGGGCCTCCTGAGGAGGGCTTTCGGCAAGTGAAGGCGCGGGCTCAGCAGGTGCTGATGTGGCCTCAGCAGGCTTCTTCTGGATGCAGATGCGCTCCTCTCGCACCGCCACCAAGGCCGCGCTGGCCGTTTGGGGAGTGGCTGCCATGTACAGGAGTAGGGGCTCGCGAGAGCATGGCGCGACCATGATGGGCGGGCTCGTCAGGTACCTCTTGAGGCCCTCGAAGGCAGCATCAGCCTCAGGAGTCCACTTGAAGGGGACGGTTCTCTTCATGAGCTTGAAGAATGGCAGGGCTCGCTCACCGAACTTGGAGATGAAGCGCCCCAGCGAGGCAATGCATCCCGCTAGGCGCTACATTTGTTTGAGGTTCTGGGGAGGGCACGTCTTCTCGATGGCCCTGATCTTCTCGGGTTTGCCTCAATGCCGCGGTGGGAGACCAGGAAGCCAAGCAGCTTGCCGAAAGGTACTCCAAAGACACACTTGTCGGGGTTCAGCTTGAGGTTGACCTTGCGCAGGTTGTTGAACGTTTCCTCGAGGTCCGCGAGGAGGGACCAGGCCTCGTGAGTCTTGACAACGATGTCGTCGACATAGGCTTCCGCGTTCCTTCTCATCTAAGGCCCCAGGGCGATGTGCATCAGCCTTTGGAAAGTGGCTCTGGCACTCCTCAGGCCGAAGGGCATGCAGATGTAGCAGTATATCCTGCAGGGGGTGATGAAGGCCGTTTTCTCCACATCTTCCGTTGCCATCTTGATCTGGTGGTTGCTTGATAAGGCGTCTAGGAAGTAGAACAACTCACACCCGGTGGTGGAGTCCATGATCTGATCGATGCGAGGTAGCGGGAAGGGGTCTTGAGGGCAAGATTTGTTGAGGCTCGTGAAGTCGACGCACATTCGCTCCTAGCCGCACTTCTTGGGCACTATGACTGGGTTGGCGAGCCATTCGGGATGGCGCACCTCACGGATGACTCCTGCTTCTTGCAGCTTCTGGACTTCTTTGACGATGAACTCTTGCTTCTCAGGCGCTTGGCGTTGTGCCTTCTGTTTCATGGGGCGTGCATTGGGGCACACCGCTAAGTGGTGCTCGATCACTTCCCTCGGCACACCGGATAAATCAGATGCTGTCCAAGCGAACACATCCGCATTTGCCCGAAGGATGGTGACGAGCGCGTCTTCCTATGCAAGAAAGAGGCTCGTGCCGATGGTGAAGGCAGGGCCTGAGCCGCTGCCGTCCACCGACACCTTCTTCGTCTCGGCGCGCGCCTCAGAGAACAATTGCTTCTTCTTCATGGGTGCAGCCTCAGGAGGCTCGACGTCGTCTTCTCAGCGGGATAGGCGGTGGCGGCAGCCTTGTAGGCGCTCACGAGGGAACGGACTACGTCCTTCTCGTCGCAGTGGACGGTGATGATGTCGCTGTAGCCCGGCATCTTGAGGATGTTTTAGGCGTGATGGGTTACTGCCATGAACTTGGCGAGCGCAGGGTAGCCCAAGATGGCGTTGTATGGCAGGCCGATGTGCGCCACGTCAAAGTCGATGAGCTCAGTGCGTTAGTTCTTGCGGGTGCCGAAGGTGACGGGAAGGCGCACCTGCCCCAGAGGCAGCGTAGAGCCATCAGTGACGCCTGAGAAGGGCCTCGTCGGCATCAACTGCTCGTAGGGTACTTGGAGCTTCTCGAAGGTCTCGATGGAGATCATGTTGAGGCCTGCACCTCCATCGACGAGCGTCTTGGTAACAACAACGTTGCTGATGGTGGGGATGCACAGCATGGGGATCGCGCCCACTGCCTCTGTGGACTTGGGGTGGTCCTTGGTGTCGAAGGAGATGGCGTACTGTGACCACTTGAGGGGCTGAGAAGCCTCAAGCCTCTGGAGGGCTGCGTTCACCTCGCGAGCGAACTACTTGGAGTGGCGGTTAGACTGGAAGCCTGGGCCCCGCCAAGGATGCAAGCCACCTCACGAGGCTCCTGGTAGCCCCGGCGCTATCGTCAGGCTGGCCGCCGTTGTTCCGTTGAGGCAGTGGCGGCAGCGGCGGTGTTGGCCTGAGGATTGGCCTGCCGTGGCTGGTCGCGCCAGCCCTGCCTGAAGTTGCCGTTGCTGTTGTTGCTGCGATCGCCCCAGCGGTTGTTGTTGTAGCCACCTCCGCAGCCGGCGCTGCAATCATTGCGACGGCCGCGCCCATCCTGGCGGCTCTTGCGAAGCAGCTTGAGCTCGTGGCAGTCTTCGGTGTTGTGGGAGAACATGTCATGGTAGGCGCAGTACGGTCGGCCATCCTTCTTGGGCTCGGCGCGGTCGCGGCCGCGCTTCTGTTCAGGCTCCGCCGCGAGCACGGCAAGGCCCTTGCGGTTGGTGTCTTTTCTCTTGGCCCTGGCGACGTCTGGCGCTTGATCTGGTTCGTTGTGGATGAAGAGGCGGCCCTGTTCAGCCTTGGCGCACTTGTCGGCGAGGTTGAACAGCTCAACCACGGTGTCAAGCTCATCATTGATGGCGAGCTTCTCGCGCATACGGACGTCCGTGACGCTGGAGGAGAACTCAGAGATGATGGCGGTGTCGGAGGCGCGCGGAATCTTGTTGCGCACTTGGCTGAAGCGCTGGTTGTACTTGCGGAGAGTTTCGTCAAGGCACTGGCGCACGGCGCGCAAGTCGTTGAGCGTGAGGGGGCGCTCGTGTGTGCCCTTGTAGTTGGCGATGAACTGCTTGCACAACTCGACCCATGAGGAGATCGACGCCTCAGGAAGGTTCATGAGCCAGGAGCGCGGCGTTACCTTGAGGGCCATGGGGAACCAGTTCGCCATGACCTTGTCGTCCCCGTTCGCTGCCTCGATGCTCAGAGTGTAGAGTTGCAGGAACTCCGTGGGGTTGGGGATGCCGTCGTAGCGAGAAGGCAGGTTCGGCTTGAACTTCATGGGCCACACCACGTGGCGCAGCTCACGGGTGAAGGCGCGGCAGACACCGCCAACGAGGGCGGCACGATTCTGGCGACCGGCAGCCGCGACCTCCTAGACGGTGCAGTCCTGATGCTGCTGCTCGAGGAGCACACGCGTGTCGGGCGGCGCGCGCCTGACGATCTGGCAGCTCTCGTTGTCGGGGTCTGGCGAAGATGTGTTGTGGGACGGCTCCCGCGCCCGCGTGCCGTGGTGGCGCCCGGCATCCCTGTTCGACGGAGGAGGCGGTGGAGGGGCGCCATGTGCCACTTCCCCGGCGCGTTGCGATAGAGGGCGGAGTGAGTGAGAGGCCGCAGTGGCGTCTCCGGCGGCGTTGACGAGCTCGGTGATGCGGCCAAGCCAGACGTCGTAGCCGGCTTCGGTGGGGCGGTAGCGTTGCAGCTCGCGCACCATGAGCAGCACGGCCTGCGGGCCCGGCGGCTCGCGGCAGGCGAGCAAGGACGCGGTGGCGGTGTGGCCAGCCGCTTGCACGGACGGGTGCAGGGAAGAAGCCTGCTGCTCCCTAGTAGCAGGGTCGGTGGCGGTACGAGCGCGACGACGACGGTTGTCACGGGCGACCGGCTCCGCCTGGGGCACCCTGACCGCCCGGCGCTCCGCGCGCTCGCGACGAGCGTCGGCCATGGCGATGGCGTAGTAGATGAAACAGAAGCACGCCCCCCTACCTAGCGCGCCAAATGTCAGAATCGGGGCTCCGGGGACCCTGGTTTGAACTCTGGGGCATGCTCGTTTCAACTGACCCGACGGTGACCTTGGCCAGACTACGGCGAGAGCACACGGATCACAGGGCACGACAGGGGACACAGCAGTTACCCAGGTTTGGGCCACCTCGCAGTGTAAAACCCTACTCCTGCTTTGCGTTGGGATTATGGTGGGCCAGAAGGTTCTCGCGTACAAGGTTGAAGACAAGGAAATCTGTCGAAGCCCCCTCTACGGTGGCAGCACTGTCCCCTTTTATAGCCGCCTTGGTCCTCTTCCCAGAAAACGTTGGCGGGAAGGGTAGCCACACACAACGGCAATTTGAAGGGGGACGGGCACCCAGGCTTATCCTGACAAAAGGTGGTCTTCGCCTGCAAAAGTGTTATCCATGACGCGCCGGTGGGCTCGGTGATGACCTTCGCCGTGCGCGCCTTATCGTCCTGGTCTTCTTTCACCTAACAGGCAGTCTTTGGGACTTGTTTTTTAGGTGGGCAGCTGGTGCTGCCCCCTTAGCACCAAAGAGGAAAACCTCTCTGTCTGCGCCTGCTGGTACGGCTCCTGCTGCTGCTTGTCTCCAAGCGTGTCACCCACATGGTGGGCATTGGACCGCGTTGCTAGCGCCAGGCGGCGCCCGCCTCGGGGGGCCTCGGGAGGCCACCTCGCGAGGCTTCCTGCAGTTGTTGCTGCTGCTAAGTCCTGGTGGTCCGCTCCGTGCGGAGGTGTCCTCGTGAGGCTAGTGCCTCGCGAGGTGTCTTGCTTTGCGGCGCCCATGGCTGGGCCGCATCTTGGGCCTTCGCCAGGCGGTGCTTTCTGGGCCGCAGGTAGATGGGCCATGGTACCCCGGTTCCCACTAGCCTGACAGAGACTCGCAGCTCCTCATCAACTTCTCCAACAAAAGCTACAATCCCAAGGACGAGCACATAGCCGCCTATATGGAAGAGGTGCGTAGGCTCGAGAAGCGCTTCCTCGGCATGGAGCTCCAGCACGTTCCTCGCGACAACAACAAAGAGGCGGATGACATCGCCAACTGGGCATCTCGTTGCGAGCCTCAAAGCCCTGGCGTCTTCAAGGAAAGGCTCCTGAGGCCATCAGCTGTACTACCCACCGCAAGCGCCATGGAGCCTCATGAGGAACTCCCGCCCGCACCACCCACAGGCGCGCCAGACTGTCGCCCGCCCTTAGGTGCTCACCTACTGCTGGCGCTGGAGCCACAAGCTGATAGCTGGGCCAACGAGTTCAAGGCCTATCTGGAGGACGGCACCCTTCCAGAGAAGGACTTGGAGGCTGAGCGCGTGGCCCACCAGGCCACAGCTTACTGCTTGAGGGATGGCGATCTCTACCGCAGGCGCCCCAATGGCGTCGCGCTGCGGTGCATCTCCGAGGAGCAAGGGCGCGAGCTGCTTGCCGACATACATGGTGGAGACTGCAGCCACCACTCCTCATCGCGCATGCTCGCTGGCAAGGTGTTCCGCAGCGGCTTCTACTGGCCTGCCACGCTTCAAGATGCCACCGAGCTGGTCTAGTCCTGCGAAGCCTGCCAATTCCACGCCAAGAAAATCCACCAGCCGGCCCAAGGCCTTCAGACCATTCCCCTCTTGTGGCCCTTCGCGGTCTGGGGGCTGGACATTCTAGGCCCCTTCCCTCGTGCAGCTGGCGGTTACCGCTACCTCTACGCCACCATCGACAAGTTCACCAAATGGGCGGAGGTGGAACCCGTCCGCACCATCCCAGAAGGATCAGCCGTCAAGTTCATCAAGAGCCTCGTGAGCCGCTTAGGCGTCCCCAACCGCATCATCACTGACAACGGCTCGCAGTTCACCAGCGGCCTCTTCAAGTCATACTGCGCCAACCTTGGCTCGCAGATCTGCTACGCCTCCGTGGGTCACCCGCGAATCAACGGCTCTGACGAGTGTGCTAACGCTGAGGTCCTCAAGGGCCTCAAGACACGAAGCTTCATCAAAAAGCTCGCAGCCTGCGGCAAAGGCTGGCTCGACGAACTCCAGTCCGTGCTATGGTCGATCCGCACGACAGCGACCAAGCCTACCGGTGAAACGCCCTTCTTCCTCCTCTACGGGGCGGAACCAGTCCTTCCTTCTGAGCTCAAGCACGGGTCCCCGCGAGTCCTCGCCTTTGACGAGGCTCACCAGGACGGCCCGTGGGAAGCTGATCTGCTCCTCCTCGAGGAAGCACGTCGCTGGGCCGCCATCCGTGCAGCCTGGTATCAGCAGGCGCAGCGTCGCTACCACACCCGCAACATACACCCCCGCACCCTTGAAGCTGGTGATCTTGTCCTGTGAAGGATCGTGTCCAGGGAAGGAATCCATAAGCTCTCGCCCATGTGGGAAGGCCTGTTCAGGGTCGTGCACGTTTCCCGGCCTGGCGCAGCACGGTTGGAGACGGAGGAGGGTGTTCTGGTGCCAAACAGATGGAACATCCAACACCTCTGCAAGTTCTACTCGTGACCTCATGGGCACGAACGAAGTGGAGTTGTACATGCTCCGGAGCCTCTCTATGTGGTGCTTGCTGAGGCCGCGAGAGCTCCCGCCCACAACCCAGTGGAAGCCCCATGCTCAGACAAGGCAGATTGATCGAATTGAGGGCGCCGCTTGACCGCAACATCCTCAAGCTGACCCGTGCCCATCACGGCAGCCTCATCTTTTTGGTTGTGTAGTGGAACCTATTTTTATGCAGTAGTGAAGTTTTTATTTCCTAAGTATTATGCGTGCTTGGTAAGCAATTGCCTCATGAGGCTTTGCGCGCTCGCGATCTCCCTCCTGCGTATCATGCGAGCGGGGGCTGGACACGGTGTCTGCGCTCGGGCCAGGCCCAGCAGCACCATTAAACCCAAGTGTGAGTTCTGGCTTGCAGGCCTGCTCCCGTGCACGCCACCTCACCAAGGTCCTTGGTACTTTGTCTCCTCACGTGACACCCACGAGCGAACTAGCAAGCGCGCACCGCCCCCCTATGTGTGAAACTTGTCGGAATGTGGTTGTCATAGAAACAGAACGCGCGGAAGGCCTCGCGAGCGTTGCCTCGCGAGGTGACCCACGACACATCGCCTCGTCAAAAAGGACGTAGGAGGCCCCACGAGCGCTGCCTCGCAAGGCGGCCTGCGGTGCCCATCTCCACCAAGTGCCAGCGGGAGGCCTCGCGAGGTGCACCCCATGAGCCATGGCACGCCAAGCCTCACCCCCAGTGGATAAGCTATGTCTAAACGCCTCGCGAGTTTTCCTTAGCATCTCTCAAACCCTCTCTTCCTCGCAGCCTCACTGAGTGCTGGTGTCTTTCCTTTGCGCAAACTGCTTGCACGTCAAAGGGGGGCTTCCTGAGCATCGTGCCTCGGGAGCCCTTACCACCCCGCGGAGCCCTACACCCTCTGGCCTTGTCTAGGCATGCATCGTAACATACTAGCGACGGTCGTAGCACGCTCGGGGGCTGGGTCCTAATGACGTAGAGCACGAAAGCAAGCAAAAAAGGAAAGACAGGCCTCACGAGGAGGCCTCACGAAGAGCAAGAATGGCAGCAGAGTATTAAGTACTTAACTTAGTCGCAAAAACCATGCCTTCACGCCCCCGCGGGGCTGCATCTATTCTGATACAGAGAAAAAAGAAAGAAAAGAGAAAAGGGCCTAAGCAGATGAGGCGTTGTCGCCACCATCGTCTTCGCCGTCGCCGTCGCCAGCCTCGCTGGAGCTGTCATTGCCGTGGGAGTACTTCTCGACGAGGGCCTCCACATGCTCCCGCACCTCCTTCCCGAGCCCGTCATGAAGCTCCGAAGGGACATGGCTCATCACCCTGTCGAAGTCGAAGGAGGCGTCGGCGCGGAAGAGGTTGGAGAAGACCCGCGTTGCCTCCTGGCTCAGGAGGTCGCAGCACTCGCCCTCGATGATGATGTTCATCTTCGCGGCCCCGTCCTCCTGCCTCCCCATGAGCTTGGTGAAGAAGTCAAGGTAGCCGGCATCGTCATCCTCGAGGGGGTCATCGAGCCTCTGCACGGCGAAGCAGGAGAGGGCAGCGCGCGCCCGCTGCGCAAGGGCGCGGTACATCTTTGCGCGCTCGTGTTGTCGCCCCCGCGCCCGAGCCGCCTCATCCTTGGCCTTCTCGACGACCTTGGAGACACCGCCCACCTGCACCTGCAGAGAAGCCAGCTTGTCCTCGGTGTCGTCCTTCACCTTCAGCGCCTGCTGCTGGGCGGCCCCAACCTCCTTCACTTGCCTCTTGAGCTTGGAGATCTCCTGTTTGAGCTCGTCCCGCCTCTTGGTAAAGCAATCCCCCTTAAGCTTCAGCTTCTTGCTGTAGTCCTTGGCGAGCGCCTCGCGCTCGTTCTTGGACTTGGCATCAGCGTCGGCCTAGACCTTCTTCTCCTTCTTGGCCAACTGGGCGTTGGCCTTGGCGAGGCACTCATCGTAGGAGGCTTGGGCGGCCGCCACCTGGCGGTCCAGCGTCGTCAGGCATTCATGCTCCACGTCCTGCTCACCTGCCATCCTCGTGAGCTTCCGCTCACGGATCGCGGCGTCCACCTCGCGGGCCACACGGGCTTCCTCGCGCTTGGCGAGATCGCCCTCGTGGGAGGCAATCTCCCCCTCACGGGCTGCGATGGCGTTCTCCCAGGTTTGAAGCTCGAGCCCCATGGCGGCAGCCCGCTCCCGGAGCGCCTTCTCATGAGCCTCCGCCGCCTCGCGCCGCCTGTCGGCCTCGTCGGCCTCCCTGATGGCGTTCTCGAAGATTTCTTTGGCATCCTGGGTAGCCTTCTCGTGGTTTCCCGCGTGGCCTCGTCTTGCCAGCGGCCCAACTTGATAGCCACATTGAGCTGGCGCCAACCCTCCGTGAGGCGCAGGTGCTCGTCGGTGAGACACGCCTCCTCCGCCTGGAGATCATCCTCAAGGGCGTCCAGCGCCACCCTGGCGCCCTGCAAGGCGCCGCGCTAGAGCACGGCGCTATTGCTTATGAGCTGTAGGGCCCAGCCGGCGCGCGGCTCGGCGCCGCTGTCGAAATCGGGGCTCCGGGGACCCTGGTTTGAATTCTGGGGCGCGCTCGTTTCAACTGACCCTACGTTGACCATGGCGAGACTACGGTGAGAGCACATGGAGAACAGGGCACGACAGGGGACACAACTGTTGGGGGGATAACCCCCGGGTAGGCAAGTGGACCTGGAGCCCCTTTTCACAAAATATCGGGGAAGCCCGTGCCCCTCCCCGCCGGCTGGCCGATCGGCCGGCTTCCCAACGCGAGCCGGCTAGGCCCGGCCCCTGGCCGGTTCCGGCTGCCCGCTAGCCGGCTGGTGACGGGTCAGAGGCCATCCCATCACTCTCGACGAGACGGCAGAGCTGCCATCCCCTCTGACCGGGACGACCAGCGTCAGCACCAGCGCGCCACTGCAGTCCCCACGACTCCCGCCACTCCATGAAGTGTGAGGCAACGGGCCACAGTGTCGAGCAGCCGGTGGGCCCCACGGCCGGCTCCAGACGCCGACATCCGGGTCCCATAGTGTGCGATCTTACCCATGTAACCCTGGGGGGTCGAGCTATAAGACCCCCAAGGAAGCCTCCATGCAGAGGGCCTTGGACACAAAGTAGTAACACCCACACACACACACACACAAGGGAGGCAATGAAGACCTAGCTCTTTCTTCCTCCTCCGCCCAAACAGCTCCAGGAGCGCCATTGTAACCTTTGAGCTTATCATCCCATTCGGCAGGACTAGGGGTGTTACCTCCCCGGAGGGCCCCGAACCTGGGTACGCCTTGTGTCTCCCGCACGCGTGTGCCAACTTCGCTTTCGGAACCCACCGGCATCCTCACGCAGCCTCCCACTTTTAGCCATGTCAGGGCATCTGCCGTCATTTCACCACGACAGTTGGCGCCCACCGTGGGGCTGCTCGCGGCGTCGGCCGGAGTCAAGTTCTGGATGAGGCCCTTCACCAGGTCCGGCGAGTGCATTACGCCCGGCTTGGTCTGCGCGCCTTGCGCGGCCAACCCGGCCGGCTGCGACGCTGCGCCAGACGCGGACGTTGCCTGCCCCGCAGGCTGCCTCATCGTTCCTTTCGGCACGCTGCGCGTCTTCGTCGCGCTCATCCCCGACGAGTACCCCAGCGAGGTACACAGTTTCTCCGACTCACCCGTCCCCATTGGTTACACCATCTCCGACGACAACGCGGCCCTCTGCACCCGTGCGGAGGTGCTAACCGTCGGCGCTAGCTCCGGCTCCTCGCGCAGCAAGGAGAAGGCCGCTGCGTCCCCGCCTCGCGGGGTCGACCTGCTTCGCGAGACGATCCGGAGCCTACAAGCCCTCATCACGCCCGCCGCCAACACGGCGGCTACAGTAGCTCAGCTCAACGAGGAACATCAGCAGCTGCTGGTCGAGGCCACGACACTAGCGGCAACACGGTGCCGGCTGGAGTCCGCCCAGCTAGAGTATGACAGCGTCCACGGCTTCACGCCGGCCACCGCTGAGCCTAGCCGGGTCGCAGAGTTGCGAATCCATGGGGGCGCAATCGGCCGTGCGCTAGGCGCAGGTCGGCCCGTCTACGACACCACCGTCAAGAACATGCACGCAACGCAGGCGGCCATGGCGGATCTCGAGTTCCCGGAGGGCGAGGAGCTGCTGCAGTAGCAGCAGCGCATCCGCGACCTCATCACCGCGGCGAACGAGCAGCAGGAACGTTTTGACCCGGCCCAGCCATCCGCCTTCGCTTCGGGAAACACCGCGAACCCGGAGAGGGCCCTTCGGGACACGCAGCAGGCGTCTTCTCCCACGAGCAACGCCAGCCGTTCTAGCCGACGCCGGGCAAGCCGGAGCCGGCACAACCGCGCCACGATGGCTGGCGACGGCATTGCCGACGAGACTGCCGGTAACGACCGGGTCCAGCAGCCGGAACTTCGTCCCCCGTCGTCTCGACGGCCCCGGCTGGCTTCCGCCGGCGCGGTGCCACGCGGCCCCGTCGCGGGCCGGCTGGGCCCCTGCGAACCCTACGACGAAACCGATGCTCACCACCGCATCGACCGGCTGGCGTGGTCCACGCTTCTCGAGGAGGAGAGCTCCATTGGCCCAGCCTGTTTTGAACCCCGCATCCGCGAAGAGCCCTTCCCCAAAGGGTTCACGCTGGCCCGTGACACCCCCAAGTACAGCGGCATCACCAAGCCGAAAGACTGACTAACTGACTACACCACGGCTGTCGGCATCACCGGCGGCAACCGGCGCGTGGCGGTTCGCTACGTCCCCCTCATGCTGCTCGGTTCGGCCCGGACATGGCTTAACAGCCTGAGAGTCGGCAGCGTCAACTCCTGGTTGGACTTCGAGGATGCATTCGTACGCAACTTCACCAGCCCGTACAAGCGTCCGGGTCGGCCTCGCCAGCTCTCCTTGTGTGTTCAGAACCCGGGCGAGCCTCTCCGTGACTTCCTCACGCGGTGGACCGAGATGCGCAACTCCTGTGAAGGCGTCCACGAAGTGCAAGCCATCCAGTACTTCGTCGACGGGTTCCGAGACGGCACCCTGCTCAAGCACCGCTGATGTGCGATGAGCCGGACACCTTGGCGGAGCTCATGGCGGTGGCGGACAAGTACGCCACGGCCGACTCCGTGATGCGCATAAAGATCACGGTCGACGTGGACGGCAAGCCGGTCCCGGTCCAGCCGGCCGCCCCGAAGCCGGCTGGTGAAACCAACCAGCGCTGGCAAGACAACAACAACAACAAGCGGAAGGCCGAGCAGCCGGCTCCTCGCTACAGCAACCAGCAAGTGGCCGCCGTGGCGGAGGAGCAGCCGGCCGAGCAAGGCGGCGTCAAACGCCAGCGCACCGGCAAGATGGCCTGGCAGCCCAAATTCTCCTTCGAGCAGATGCTGGATGCCCCCTACAAGCACCACAGCGGTGCGAAGCCATCCACGCACACGCTCCGGAACTGCAGCATCACACAGCGCCTGATGCATGGCGATTTCCCACCACCACCGCCCGGTCCAGACCCACAGCTCCCGCCACCTCCCCCGCCACCTCCGGAAGCCGGCGCCCTCGCCAACAACCCCTACCCTCAGTAGGACGCGGCCTACGTCGTCTTCACCAGCGAAGGCGACGACAAGCACAGCAAGCGCAAGTACCAGCACGAGGTGAACGCCGTCGGCCCCCCGGTCCCCCAGTACATGCACTGGTCCGACCGTCCCGTCAGCTGGACCCGGGAGGACCACCCGGCCGTGATGCCCACGCCGGGTGACTATGTGCTTGTCCTTGACCCCACCTTCGTCATCGAGAAGCGCACCTGCCACTTTTCGCGGGTGCTGATCGATGGCGGCAGCAGCATCAACATCCTCTACCGCGACACCATGGTCAAGCTCGGCATCGAGGAGAGCCAACTGCAGCCCACCCAGACGGTGTTCCACGGCATCGTGCCGGGCGCCTCGTGCTGGACGTGCTATTTGGCACCAGCGCCCACTTCCGCCGCGAGCCGATCTGGTTCGAGGTGGTCAACGCGCCAGCCCCTATCACGCGCTTTTGGGCCGGCCCGCCATGGCCAAGTTCATGGCGGTTCCCCACGACGCATACCTCAAGATGAAGCTGCCAGGTCCCAAGGGCATCATCACCGTTACCGGCGACTACAAGAAGTCCCTGGAGTGCGCCAAAGCCGGCTCTAAGCTAGCCGAGTCGCTGGTCATCGCCGAGGAGAGGCGCCAGCTCGACCGTCTTGTCGCGCTGGCTGGCGAGCAGCCGGTCATGCCGGCTCAGCTCAAGCAGCCGGCCGATGAGGGGTCCTTCAAGCTGGCCAAGGGCACAAGGAAGGTTTCACTCGACCCGTCCAACCCCAACTCCAGCGAGTACGTCGTCGTGGGATCCGGCCTCGACAGCAAATAGGATGGCGAGCTCGTCGACTTCCTCCGTGAGAATCGGGATATCTTCGCATGGTCCCCTAAAGACATGCCGGGTGTTCCGAGGAAGTTCGCCGAGCACAAACTCCACGTCCGGCTGGATGCCAAGCCGGTCCGGCAGCCGCTACGCCGCTTCTCCGAGGAGAAGCGAAGAACCATTGGCGAAGAGATCGCCCGGCTGCTCAAAGCCGGGTTCATCATGGAAGTGTTCCACCCCGAGTGGCTGGCCAACCCGGCCCTTGTCCTGAAGAAGAACGGCACTTGGCACATGTGTATCGACTACACCAGCCTGAACAAGGCCTGCCCCAAGGACCCGTTTGCCCTACCCCAGATCGACCAAGTCATCGACTCCACCGCCGGCTGCGAGCTCCTGTCCTTCCTGGACGCGTACTCCGGCTACCACCAGATCAAGCTGGACCAGGCGGATGCCCTCACGACGTCTTTCATCACCCCCTTCAGGGCGTATTGCTACATCACCATGTCGTTCGGCTTGAAGAACGCCGGCGCCACCTTCCAGCGCTGCATGCAAAAGTGCCTCCTGCCATAGATCGGCCGCAACATGCACGTCTACGTTGACGACATCGTGGGGAAACGTTTGCCAATCTGCGCAAATTCCAGATCAAGCTCAACCCGAAGAAATGCGTTTTTGGCGTGCCAGCCGGCCAACTCCTAGGTTTCCTTGTCTCAGAGCACGGCATCGAGGCCAATCCGGAGAAAATCAAGGCCATCGAACGCATGCGCAAGCCTGCTCGGCTGCGCGATGTCCAGAAGTTCACCGGCTAATTGGCCTCTCTCAGCCGGTTCGTCAGCCGGCTGGGGGAGAGGGCCCTGCCCCTATATCAGCTGATGAAGAAGACGACGCCGTTCGAGTGGTCTGACTAGGCGGACGAAGCTTTCCGCGACCTCAAGCGCATGCTCTCCGCCACACCTGTCTTGGCCGCGCCAGCTGAGAAGGAGCCGCTCATGATGTACATCACGGCAACCACCCGCGTGGTCAGCGTGGTGCTAGTGGTAGAGCACCCCAAGGAAGGCAAGGCACAGCCGGTCCAGCGCCCTGTGTACTACCTAAGCGAGGTCCTCTCCACCTCCAAGCAAAACTACCCCCACTACCAGAAGATGTGCTACGGCATGTACTTGGCCACCAAGAAGCTGAAGCAGTACTTCCTGGAGCACGCCATCACCGTGGTGAGCACGGCGCCCATCGGCGAGATCATGGGATGCCGGGACACCTCTGGCCGGATCGCCAAGTGGGCCATCGAGCTAGCCGGCCACACCATCCTCTACGAGCCTCGCACCGCCATCAAGTCGCAGGCGTTGTCCGATTTCCTGGTCGATTGGGCGGAGACCCAGTACTTGCCGCCGGCTCCCGACGAAACGCACTGGCGCATGCACTTCGACGGCTCGAAGATGGCCCCCGGCTTGGGAGCCGGCATTGTGCTCTCCTCGCCCAAGGTCGACCGGCTGTGCTACGCGCTCCAAATCCACTTTGCCGCCTCCAATAACATCGCCGAGTACGAAGCCATCGTCCACGGCCTCCAGCTGGCCAAAAATATCGGCATCCAGCGCACCCTTTGCTTCGGCGACTCCGACCTGGTGGTCCAGCAAGTCTCCGGCGAGTGGGACGCCAGGGACTCCAACATGGCCAGCTACCGCAACCTGGTCCAGCAGATGATCGGCAGCTTCGACGGCTGCGAGTTCCTCCACGAACCCCGAAACGAGAACAAGGCGGTAGACACTCTAGGCAAGCTTGGCTCCAGCCGGCAAGCGATCCCAACCGGCGTCTCCCTTGAGCACCTACACAAGCCGTCCATCAAGCCGTCTCTGGATTCGGAGTCCATCTTCGTCCCAGCCAACCCGACAGTCCGTCCCTCCGTCTCGGGGACTGCCGGCTCCGGCTTGGGGACCGCGATCCCAGCCCCGGGGGCTGCCGTCTTGGACCCAACCCCGAGGGCTGCCGCCCTCGGCTCGGGGACTGCCAACGCCACCCCGGGGGCTGCCATTCCAATCCCGGGCGCTGCCACCTCTCACCCAGCCCCGGGGGCTGCCGGCTCCAGCTCGCCGCCTCCCGACCCAGCCGAACCCGCACAAGTGGTCGTCCTCACGGTGCTGGAGGCGCCGTCTTGGGCCCAACCAATCCTTGCTTTCCTCGCAAGCGGCGAGCTTTTGGCGAGCGAGGTCGAAGCTCGGCAGGTGCAGCGCCGGGCCTCCACCTACAGCATCATCAACCGCAAGCTCGTCAAGCGCAGCACCAACGGCGTCTTCCAGCGATGCGTCGAGACGGCCAGGGGCCTCGAGATCTTGCTCGACATCCACCAGGGCGAGTGCGGGCACCACGCCGCCTCCCGGTCTTTGGTCGCCAAAGCATTCCGCCACGGCTTCTACTGGCCAACTATGCTGAAGGACGCCGAAGAACTGGTCCTCAAGTGCAAGGGTTGCCAACACTTCAAGGCCCAGAGCCACCAGCCGGCTGCGGCTCACCAGACCATCCCCATCGCGTGGCCCTTTGCCGTTTGGGGTCTCGACATGGTGGGACCCTTCAAAACCGCTCGCGGCGGCATGACGCGCCTCCTGGTGGCCGTCGACAAGTTCACCAAGTGGATCGAGGAAGGCCGATCAAGAAACTCGATGGCCCCACAGCCGTCAAGTTCATCAAAGACCTCGCTGTCTGTCGGGCCCATGGAACCCAGGGTATCCAGGCCCGTCTGCCTTTGGCCCAGGGCGCAACGCCTGGCGTGGGCCCAGTGGGCCGTCACCACCCGAGTATCTCACCAAGACCTCTCACGAGGCTCCGGCCTCCCGAGGACCCCTCCTCAGGGAGCAGGCAGGCGGGACTCAGCAGCAGCTCCGCCCGAGACCTCCTCACGAGGCCACCTCACGAGGCCCCCTCACGAGGTGATCCCCCTCGCGAGGCCGCTTCACGAGGCCCCCTCACGAGGCGGTCTCTCCGAGGCTCCCTCCTGAGGCATCCTCCCGATGGTTTACAAGGCAAGGAAGATCTGGCTCGGTCGCGCGGTCTCTGCCCACCACGTGGGTGACGCGCGCGGCGACGAGCGGCAGCAGAGGCCGCGCCAGTAGGCACGGATGAAGATGATTTCCTCTTTTGTGTTAAGGGAGCAGGGCCAGCTATCTACTCTCCAAAGTAACCCCAAAGGTTGCCCGATCGACGAAGGAAGACCAAGACGACGGGCGCGCAGGGCGGAGGTCATCACCGAGCCCACCGGCGCGTCATGGATCATGCTTTGGCAGGCAAATACCACCTTTAGTCAGGATATCCTGAGCGCCTGTCCCCTTTCAAAATCGCCGAGTGTGGCAACCCTTCCCGCCTAAGTTTCCAGGGGGAAGAGGACTAAGGCTGATATAAAAAGGGCATAGCAGCCATTGTAGGAGGCTCGGGTTCTCATCATCCTCAACCTTGTACTCTCTCTCTCTCTCGCACCAGAGCAATACCAACCAAGCAGGAGTAGGGTCTTACACCACATGGTGGCCCGAACCTAGGTAAAACCACTGAGTCCTCGCTCCGTCCCTCGCTATCGCGCTCTCGCCGTTGCCTCGCCGCCGCTTAGTCATGGTAGGAGACGAAGTGGTAGAACGAGCTCACTCCAGTGTTCGAACCTTTGGGTCCCCGGAGCCCGACTTCCGACATTTGGCTTGCCAGGTAGGGGTGCGCTGCTGTTCTTCTACTCCGCCCTCAGCTCCACCAGCCCCATGGCCGACGCACGTCGCGAGCACGCCGAGCGCAGGGCTGGCCGCGTGGCTCATACGGAGCCGGTTGCCCGCGGCAATCGCCGCCGTCCAGAAGCCGAGGCTGCTGCCGCCACCGACCCCGCTGCCTGCGAGCAGCAGGACTCCTCTCTGCACCCCTCCGTGCGGGCGAACGGCCACACCGCCACGGCCTCCTCCCTCGCCCACCATGGGCCGCCGAACCCGCAGGCAGTGCTGCTCATGGTGCGTGAGCTGCTCCGCTACCGTCCGGCCAACGCCGCCTACGACGCCTTGCTCGGTCGCATCACCGAGCTCGTCAACGTCGCTGGGGACGCTCCGGCGCCTTCTCACTCGCTCCGCCCGCCGCCGTCTCGTGCTGGGGACCTGGCGCACGACGCTCCCCCGCCGCCTCCTCTGCGCAACGAGCGCGCCGGGCCCTAGCACAGCGTGCGGGCTCGTGAGCCGTCCCGTGGCGCGTCCTCGCCGGACCGAGACTTGGCCAGCTGCCAGATCATCCGCCGCGCGCCCCCGACGCGCGGGTGCTCCTCGAGCAGCAGTGCCAGCGCCAGGACCAGGCCGTTCAGGACACTGCAGCGGCCGGGCGTCAAAACCGCGCCGCCCTTGCTGGCAGCATCCCCTCGAGCGGCGTGGGTTGCCGTGCCTTCACCCGCGAGCTGCGTCATGTGGTCTGGCCCGCGAAGTTCAAGCCTGAGCTGCCTCCGAGCTACGAAGGCAACCCCAACCCCACGGAGTTCCTCCAGCTCTACGCGCTGCGCGTCGAGGCGGCGAACGACGACGACAAGGTCCTGGCGAACTGGTTCCCCATGGCCCTCAAGGACGGCCCGCGCTCCTGGCTCATGAAACTCCCCGAGGCTTCCATCTCGTCGTGGGCCGAGCTCTGCAGCCAGTTCATTGCCAACTTCAAGGGCACGCAGGACCGCTCCCTCACCATCAACGACCTGCGGCGTGTTCGGCAACGCCCAGACGAGACCCTCCGCAAGTACATCCTGCGCTTCAGTCAGGTGCGCAACAAGATCCCGCGCGCCTCCGATGCGGCCATCATCTCCGCGTTCTCCACCGGCGTCACGGACGTCAAGATGCGCGAGAAGCTCGCCATCAACGGTGAGCTCGACTCCATGCTCGAGCTGCTCGACCTCGCCGACAAGTGCGCCAAGGCTGAAGAAGGCCGCCTCTTCGTCCACAACGACCCCGACGCGGCGCTCGACGTCGCCAAGGTCAAGAGCAAGGACGTCAAGCGTAAGGGCCCTGCCGTGCTTGCGGCGGAGCCCGAGCAGAAGCGCGGCCGCGACCACGACGAGCCAAGGAAGGACAACCGGCCACTCTGCGCTTTTCACAACGTCCGCTCCCACAGCACCGAAGACTGTCAGGAGCTCAAGCTGCTCCGCGACGAGCGCCAGAGCCGCCGTGACGACCGCAATGGACGCGACGCCGGCCGCGGAGGCGGCCGCAGCGGCAACCGTTGGGACAGCCGCAACAATAACGGCAACTACCGCCAGGGCTGGCGCGACCAGCCTCGTGAGGCAAATCCTCAGGCTAATGCCGCTCTCCCGCCGCAGCCGCCGCCAACCCGGAGGAATGATGTCAACCATCATGACAAGGGCGCTGGGGGCTACCAGGAGCCTTGCGAGGTCGCCTGCATCCTTGGCGGGTCCCAAGCCCCCGCGTCCATCCGCCACTTCAAGCAGCTCTCTCGCGAGGTGTATGCCGCCCTCCCGAGGCCAGAGGTTTCACGGCCCCTCAAGTGGTCGCAGTACACCATCACCTTCGAATCAAACGACCACCCCAAGTCCACGGCCTCCACAGGCGCGCTCCCCATGCTGTGCACTCCCACCATCAGCAACGTCACGGTCACCAAGACCCTCCGACGGGGGTGCCGGCCTCAACGTACTCTCCATCGAGACCTTTGAGACGCTCTACGTGCCCTACGACCAGCTGATGCCGACCAGGCCCTTTTCCGGAGTGACTGATTGCTCCACCATTCCACTGGGACAAGTGCGCCTCCCCGTCACCTTCGGCACCCGCAAGAACTACCACACCGAGCTTATCGACTTTGACGTGGTGCACATCGGCTTGCCTTATAACGCCATCTTGGGCTACCCAGGTCTCACCAAGTTCATGGCGGCCACCCATCACGCCTACAACGTCCTCAAGATGCCCGGCTGCTGCGGCATCATCACCGTCGCCTGCGACGAGAAGGACGCGGCCAGCACCCTCGAGCGTGCCTACAAGGCTGCCGCTGTCGCGCACCCGACCGACGAGGACGCGGCCGAGCCCTCCAAGGCCGCGCCCGCGAAGAAGAAGCAGCTGTTCTCCCAGGACCGCGCCGAGACGAAGAAGGTGTCGGTGGACGGCAGCGACTCCGGCCCTGCCTTCACCATCGGCGCAGGCCTCCCTCCTGCATAGGAAAGCACGCTCGTCACCTTCCTTCGGGCAAACTCAGATGTTTCGCCTGGAAAGCATCCGACTTGTCCGGTGTGCCGAGGGAGGTGATCGAGCACCACTTAGCGGTGTGCCCCAATGCACGCCCGGTCAAGCAGAAAGCATGGCGCCAGGCGCCAGAGAAGCAAGAGTTCATCGTCAAGGAAGTTCAGAAGGTCCAAGAAGCCGGAGTCGTTCGTGAGGTGCGCCATCCCGAATGGCTCGCCAACCCAGTCGTCGTCCCCAAGAAGGGCGGCAAAGAGCGCATGTGCGTCGAATTCACCAGCCTCAACCAGCTCTGCCCTCGTGACCCCTTCCAGCTGCCGTGAGTCGGCCAGGGCGTTGCCCCCCCTTCGGTAGCACGCGCATGCCCTTCGGGCTGAGGAACGCCGCCGCCTCTTTCCAGAGGCTGGCGCCCTTCGCTCCAAGGCCCCGTGAGCCTCCTGCCCCTCGCGAGCTCCCAGCGGCTCGCGAGCCCCCTGGCCCCGGAGGGGCGGACTGCCTTGGCGCGCCTCGCCAAGCGGTCTGACGTCACCCCCGAGCAGTTCTGCCAGGTGCGCCCGGCACGTCACCTCTCGCCGCGCCTCTCGAGCTTCGCTCCCGGAACCCTATCCTTTTGGTTGTGTAATGAATTTTGCTGATTTCACCCTAATGAGTCATGTTACCTGCTTAATCGCCTGTTAAGTTCGATGCCGACCGGAGAGCGCCACGCGCTCGTGACCCCTCCCCTGGCCGATTCCGTGAGCGGGGGCTAGGCACGGTACCTGTGCTTGGGTCCGTCCCTGCAGTGCCGCCTAATCCAAGCGACTGAGCTCTGGCTCGCGGGCCTGCTCCTGTGCACGTCACCTCACCAAGGTCCTTGGTGCCTTATCTCCTCACGCAACGGTCACGGGCGAGTTAGCGAGCGCGTGTCGCTCCCCCCATTGTGAAATCTGTCCCCATGCAGTCCCTTAGGAGGCGAGCTGCGCAAGGACCTCGCGGGCAACCCCTCGTGAGCCCCCCTCATGAGGCGAAGATACTTCGAATGCCGAGCCTCGCGAGCACGCCTTGCGAGTGGCATGAGCCCCTCGTGAGCCGGTCTCGCGAAGCGAAGATTCGTCGGGCGATGAGCATCGGGAGCAAGCCTCGTGGGTTGTTGCTCCGCATGAGCTGTTGCTCGCCCGACACTGCCCTCCGCGGGCGGTCTCTCGCGGGCTGGCCTCGCGAGGCGAGGACACTTCGAACGCTGAGCTTAGTGCGCACGTTTCGCGAGCGCGCCTCGTGGGCGCAGCTCGGGAGCGGCAAGGGCTGGCTCGGCGTCCGCCCTCGCAGTCTCGAGGTCCGCGACCCCGTCCTGCGCAGAATCCTCTCCGGTGAGGGGTCCCACAAACTGTCACCCATGTGGGAAGGGCCTTCCCGGGTTACTCATGTCTCCAGGCGCGGCTAAGCCTGGCTGGAGACGGAGGACGGAGTTCCTGTGCCTAACCCCTGGAACATCCAACACCTCCGCAAGTTCTACCCGTGACCCTCACGCGTACGAACGAAACGGGGCTGTACACGCCCCGGAGCCTCTCATTGTGTTCGCCTGATGGGCCCGTGAGAGCTCCCGCCCACGCCCAAGTGGAAGCCCCATGCCCCGCGCTGGCGGAACGATCGACCCGCGATCATACCCACGCCCAAGTGGAAGCCCCATGCCCCGCGCTGGCGGAACGATCGACCCACGATCATACCCATGCCCAAGTGGAAGCCCCATGCCCCGCGCTGGTGAAACGATCGACCCGCGATCATACCCACACCCCTGTGGAAGCCCCATGCCCCGCGCTGGCGGAACGATCGACTCGCAATCATACCCACGCCCCTGTGGAAGCCCCAAGCCCCGCGCTGGCGGAACAATCAACTGAGGGTGCCCCACGGGCTACATCAACCTCAAGCTGACCTGCGCCGGACACGGCAGCCGCATCTCATTTTAGTTATGTAACGGGTCGCCATCATACTTCAGTAAAGCTTGGTTTCTTACATGGCATTTCGTCTTGTTCTTGCCTCACGAGCCTAGCGCGCTCACGACGTCCCTCATGAGCCTCACATGAGCGGGGGCTGGACACGGTGTCTGTGCTCGGGTCAGTTCCAGCAGCGCTCAAAAACCCAAGCAGCCAGGCTCTGGCTCGCGGGCCTGCTCCCATGCACGCCACCCCACCAAGGTTCTTGGTGTTTTGTCTCCTCGCGTGATGCCCAAGAGCGAATCGACGAGCGTGCGCTGCTCCCTTGTCAGTGAGAACTCTACATACAGCTATCTCAGGACTAGGGCCATGGAAGGGCCTCGCGAGGTTGCCTCGCGAGGTGGCCCCATCAGGACCCCAGGAAGCCAGCAGGCCCCGCCGTGGGAGATCGCGTGAGCGGAACTCTCGCAACTCGTCATAACCGGCAGCGGTTATGACCCACTCGGGGGCTAGGTCCTAACGACGCAGAGCACCGTGACAAGCAGAAAGAGCAAAACGAGCTTCGAGGGAGAGCATTACGAGGGCACGGGCGTTCGATACAGTCAGGAGCAAAATACTTAAATGGTGAGGCATTGTCCTCACGCCCCCACGGGGTCACGATCAGCTATACGTAGGATATGGGAAGGACCTAAGAGGACATGTCGCCATCACCGCCGCTGCCATCGTCATCGTCACCCCCCTCAGCTCCGCTCGAGCTCTCGCCAGGAGCGAAGTGCTCGTGCAAGGCGTCCACATGGTCCTCCACCACCTTCCCGAGACTGTCGCGGACCTCCTTCGGGACGGGAGCTATCACCCTGCCGAAGTCAAAGTTGGGGTCGGCGTCCAGAAGATGGCTAAAGATGCGCGTCGCGGCCTGGGTGAGGAGGTCGCGGCTCTCCTCCTTGATGATTCCGCCTACCTTCTTGGCGCCCACCTCAAGCCGCTCCACGAGCTTGGTGAAGAAGTCGAGGTAGCTGCCGTCGTGGGTCTCGAGGGGGCTGCTGGCGTCCTCCTTGCAAATGGAGCCCAAGGCACGGCGGGCCCGGAGCTCGAGGGCGCGGAACATCTTAGAGCGCTGGAGTTGCTGCACCCGCAGTCGGGCCGCCTCGTCCCGCGCCTGCTCCACGACCGCAGCGACACCCCCCACCTGCTGTCGGAGGGAGGCCAGCTCGGCCTCGGCGTCGGCCTGGGCCTTCAGCGCGGTCTCCCGCCACCTTTCAGCTTCGGCTAGCATCTCTTTGAGGCCCGTGATCTCGTGCTGGAACTCCTCGCGCTTGGTCTTGAAGCGGTCCTCTTGCCACTTCAGCTTCTTGTTATTCTCATTGGCAAGCGCTTCGCGGCTCTGCGCAACCCTCCTGTCGGCGTCCTCCTGGATCTTCTCCGCCCTAGCAGCCAGATTGGCGTTGGCTTTGTCTAGGCGCTCGGCGTAGGAGCCTTGAGCACGGCACTGCCACTCATGAGCTGCAGGGCCCAACCGGTGTGCGTCCGAGCACTGCGCTCTCGCGAGGGCCCGGTGCTGCCGGTCGGGGGCGAAGAGCTCGCAGGGGTCCCCTCTTCGTTCCGATGGGGCGACGTGCCCCGAGGGCTTAGAGACCCCACGGCCTGAGGGGCCCCGCGTGCGGTCGAGTCCAGCTGGCTTCCCGCGGCATCGCCGTCACCAGTGTTCCGGGGGATGGAAACCGGCGTCTCCGCCTCCGTCGCTGCGACTTCCGCCTCGGCAGCGGATGCCCCAGGGGCTGCGGAGCCACCCCTCGACGATGCCTCCCGAGGCTCGCCTGCTCGGGTCCCCCGATCCGTGTCCTCCCGAGGGTCAGAAGGGACCGCCTCCCCCTCGGCCCTCGCGAGGGCAGCCTCAACGACGAGGCTGCTGGTGCTCTCCTCACGCTCCCAGGTTCTAGCAGCCGGCGGTGTAGCCACCGCCATGCCAGGGGACCCCTCCTCCTTCTTCTTCTTCTTGCTCGAGGAGGTCCTGGAGAAGGGAAGAGAAACAAGGAATCAGGCGTGCGCGACACACTGGGCGCTGGAGAAAGGAAGGCAAGCGCTTACTGGTCCCTGGCAAACCACCTCCTCTTCTTTAGTGGCCACGGAGGAACGCTGCTGCCGCCGCCTTCACGGGGCCGTGCCTCGCGGTCAACCCCCCTCTCGGGAGGGCCGTGGGATCCGCCATCGCCACCGCCTCCGGAGCCCCGCAGCTTCGCAGCTGCCGCGAGGGGGCTTCCCGCGCCCCTGCCCGGACGGACGCGGCGGGCGTGGCCTTGGGCGGGGTGGCGCCATCGTCGTCATCAAGCTTGCGGTCGGGCCGGCGGTGGGCCAGCCGAACCAGGCTGCCTCCGCCCCCGTCGGCGCCCGCCAAGGCCCCGGCGCTACTGTTCTCGCCTAAGCCAGGGACCACCAGAAAGGGGTTGTCCCGGGGCCCTTCAAGGCCCTCTGGAAGTGGCCCCCACTGGTCGAAATGCGGCATCGAGCCGGCCAGCGTCTCCTTGTTCGCGTACCGATACAAGGGAAGCCCCTCCATGGGTGGCTCGCCCATCTCTTCGCTTGTCACGGCTTGGAGCTCCCCGTTCAGCACCTCCGGCAGCCAACTGTCCGTGCTCAGCCGCATTGGGTCCTCCGGGCCGGTGAAGGCCCACATCGGGCGAGAGTACCGCTGAAGGGGAGCTATGCGGCGCCGGAGGAACTCCCTCACGACCATGACCACCGTCACCTTCGCGGCCCTCAGCTCGGCCAACTTCTTCCATACCCGCGCCAGCCTAGGGTTGGCGAGCCTTTCGTGCCCCCACCCGGAGCTCCTCACCGCCGGGGATGACAGCAGCTGCAGCAGGGGGCTAGATTGGGCCGCGTCCACGTACACCCATTGCCGCCTGAAGCCCCGACCCTTTGGGCAAGCATCATGTCGATACCGTCGCCCGCCGTCTCGTCTGCGATGCGGAACGAGACGCATCCGGAACATTGGTTCGCCGCGGTCAGCTGCAGGCTAAAAAAGTGATGGAAGAGCGCCACCGAGGGCGTCACACCCAGGAAGGCCTCGCATAAAAAGGCAAAGGCAGAAAGAAGAAGGACGGAGCTCGGCTCGAGATGCAGCGCATGGACTTGATAGTGGGAAAGGGCGGCGTTAAAGAAATGAGAGAACGGGGGCAGCAGGCCCGCGAAGAGCGCCAGAAGGAAGAGGACGGTAGAGGTGTCGTCGAGGTCGGAGGCCGGGCGAGAAGCCGGCCAGATGCGAGTGGCCCCCATTCGTTGGAAGCGGCCGCCGTCATTGGAAGCACCTTGCTGAGCCCCTCGGCGTTGACGATTGTGGGCCTACTCAGGGCGGGCTCGGGCACCGCCCCTCCAACCTCCGTGTATGTTGTCTCTTCTTCCCTTCCGGGGGGCGACATGGCGGCACAGCAAGGGCTTGGGGCGACGGAGTCGTGGGAGAGGTAGAAGGAACTGTGCATGGGAAGGAAGGCACGGAGAAGTGGAATGTGTGAAGGAAGGCAATGATGGCCTCGCGCCGCCCGCGCCAAGATTTATGTCAGCGCGGCAGTTACCGAGGCGTCGTGGGGAAGTAGGGGCGTCCCCCGTCACATCGTGCGCCACGCGTCGCGCCTAGCCGCAGGCGGTTAGGGCCCGCGCCGTTTCTCCCCTCAGTAGGCGGGAACGTGCGCGCCGTGGGCCCGGGGGCTACTGTCGGGCCCATGGAACCTAGGGTATCCAGGCCCGTCTGCCATTGGCCCATGGCGCAACGCCTGGCGTGGGCCCAGCGGGCCATCACCACCCGAGTATCTCACCAAGACCTCTCACGAGGCTCCGGCCTCCCGAGGACCCCTCCTCAGGGAGCGGGCAGGCGGGACTCAGCAGCAGCTCCGCCCGAGACCTCCTCACGAGGCCGCCTCACGAGGCCCCCTCACGAGGCGATCCCCCTCGCGAGGCCGCTTCACAAGGCCCCCTCACGAGGCGGTCTCTCCGAGGCTCCCTCCCGAGGCATCCTCCCGATGGTTTACAAGGCAAGGAAGATCCGGCTCGGTCGTGCGGTCTCTGCCCACCACGTGGGTGACGCACGCGGCGACGAGCGGCAGCAGAGGCCGCGCCAGCAGGCGCGGATGAAGATGATTTCCTCTTTTGTGTTAAGGGAGCAGGGCCAGCTATCTACTCTCCAAAGTAACCCCAAAGGTTGCCCGATCGACGAAGGAAGACCAAGACGACGGGCGCACAGGGCGGAGGTCATCACCGAGCCCACCGGCGCGTCATGGATCATGCTTTGGCAGGCGAAGACCACCTTTAGTCAGGATAGCCTAAGCGCCAGTCCCCTTTCAAAATCGCCGAGTGTGGCAACCCTTCCCGCCCAAGTTTCCAGGGGGAAGAGGACCAAGGCTGATATAAAAAGGGCAGAGCAGCCATTGTAGGAGGCTCGGGTTCTCACCATCCTCAACCTTGTACTCTCTCTCTGTCGCACCAGAGCAATACCAACCAAGCAGGAGTAGGGTCTTACACCGCAAGGTGGCCCGAACCTGGGTAAAACCACTGAGTCCTCGCTTCGTCCCTCGCTAGCGCGCTCTCGCCGTTGCCTCGCCGCCGCTTAGTCGTGGTAGGAGACGAAGTGGTAGAACGAGCTCACCCTAGCGTTCGAACCTTTGGGTCCCCGGAGCCCGACTTCCGACACTGTCCGCTACGGCGTCCCTAACAGCATCATCATTGACAATGGCACCAACTTTGCCAAAGGCGCGCTGGCACGCTACTGCTCCATCTCTGGCATCCGGCTTGACCTGTCCTCCATTGCACATCCTCAGTCCAACGACCAGGCGGAGCAGGCAAACGGCTTCATCTTGGCCAGCATCAAGCCACGACTTGTCTAGCCGCTCGTGCGATCACCCGGCAGCTGGATCCACGAGCTGCCGGCCATCCTATGGAGTCTCTGGACCACCCCCAACCGCTCAACCGGCTTCACCCCATTCTTCCTCGTCTACGGGGCCGTGGCGGTCATCCCCACGGATCTCGAGTTCGACTCGCCTCGCGTTACCCTGTACACGGAAGTGGAAGCCGAAGCAGCACGCCAAGACGGCGCCGACCTGCTAGAGGAGGCGCGCCTGCTGGCCCTCAGCCGGTCGGCCATCTACCAACAGAGCCTACGCCACTACCACAGCAAGAAGATCAAGCCCCTCTCTTTTCGTGAGGGCGACCTCGTACTACGGCTGATCCAACGAACAGCCGGCCAGCACAAGCTATCCTCCCCATGGGAGGGCCCTTTCATCATCAGCAAGGCCCTATGCAACAACGCGTACTACCTCATCGATGCGCAAAAGCAAAACAAGCGCAAGAGAGACGCCTCGGGCGAGGAGACAGAACGCCCCTGGAACGCAGAGCTCCTCTGTCCGTTTTATAGTTGAATCATGTATGTATGTATCACTACCCCTTTTGAACTTAATGAAAGCAGCAAGTCCCCCGAACGACACTCGGGGGCTACCTTTTCATATCTATCGAGTTCTTGCACACTTTACCTCATTCGCCTCCCTCCCGCCGGGTCGACACGGCCGGCTCGGTGGCTCGGGGGCTCGCCGGCTAGCCCGCACCTCGCTCTTCTAAACCCGGCCAGTAACGTGTGCCCTGCTAAAGGCCCCCTCTCTGCCATAAGCCACAGACCGGCTCCCGGCTGTTCAAGGCTGGCAAGAGCCAAAGGCTGCAAGCGTCCTCACGCGAAAAACGGCTAAGTACGAATGCCCGGCTCGGCCAACCCGGCCATCTCCCTCTACTCTCCACCACACAGACCGGCTGCACTATAGCCGGCTTCGCCGCCTGCAGCCAGCCGGCCCAGTGGGTGTTTTGCTTGCGCTCAAATCCTATGGCCTAAGTACTAATCACTCTCTTCCAAGTCCGGCTCCCCGTCCCAGCTACAGACCGGCTCCCGGCTGTCCGGCTGGCGGGGAGGATGACGAAAGGGGAAGTGAACAAGAAAACGGCTAAGGGAAAAGAACAAAAGCGAAACCGCCAGCCGGCAGGCACAAGCATACAAGAGTCAAACACGCATCTTTATATACAGCAAGGCCCGCGGCCAGTAGTTCATTACATTAAACTCACACCCCCCAGTGGGTGGATTTGCCGGTTAACAAAAGTTTCAAGTTTAAAAGAAAGAGATATAGGAAACTAAAACGCCCTAGGCGGCGGCCTCGTCGGCGTCACTTGTCGCCGGATCCTCCGTGGTGGCGGTATCCTCCAAGTCGGTGGCGTCGTCATCCGCGCCGGCTCCCGTCTCGGCCGAGCTCCCCTCTGGGTCCTCGAGCGCCAGACCGAAGTCGACGGCGGGTAGCTCCGTGCCGTCCGGCGCTCGCTCTGGCACGAACTCACCATGCGGGGTGAACGACGCGATGTCGCTGGCCCGCACGGCAATCGGCGTCGCCCGCTCCGCCAGGTCCACCTCCGCCCCGGCCCTCCGCGCTTGCAGCCGGTCCAGGCGGATGCCTGGGTAACAGGACACCACGAGCCCAAGCGCCATCTCCGCGCCGGTTCGGGCCGCGGATGCCCTCCACACGCTAAGATGCGCCGCGCCGGCCTCCAGCCAATGCGCCAGACGGCTCACGGTGGTCGGCACCACCGCACCCGGCCAGAGGGCGGCCGCCATCGACAAACCGGCTTTGAAAAGCCGGTTCATGTCAGGATCCACCGCCTCCAAGCGGGCCTTGGCGGCCACCGTGATCTCCACCACCGACCAGGCGGTGTACTCCTCGATGGCGGCCCCAGCCACCATCTGCTCTTGCCAGTGGGCGCTAACCGCCGCCTCGGCCGTCCCTTGGGTCTCGGGGAAGAACCCTGGAAAAGAAAGAGAAGAACAATCAAAAGGTCGAAAGGCGGAAAACAGAAAGAAACGAAGACGCGAACAAGAGACACTTACATGTGAGGAGTTCGTCGATATACAACGCCTCCTACAACGCCTCCCGCTTCCTCGCCGCCAGCGTGTTGGCCCTGCGGTCTCGGTCCGCCTTGAGCAAGGCGACCTCCTCGGCGGCCTTCTTCGCCTCCTCCTCCTGCCGCGCCGCCGCTTGACGACGCTCCTCAGCGAGCCGGTCCAGCTCGGCCTTGTGGGCGGCAGCCGCCTCGTCCCTCTCCCGGACTGCCCGGGCCGCCTCCTCTTGCAGCTGGTCGCGCTCCGCGGCCGCCTGGTCACGGAGCTGGCCGGCTTCCGCCAGCCGGCGCCGGAGCCCCTGCATCTCCGCCGGGTCAACGGCGGTGGCTGCGCATCCGGATCCGGATTTCGGTCAGAAGCCGGACGAGAAAGTGAAACAAGAAGCAAAAGAAGATCCGACCCGGCTGCTGCGCAACCGGCCCGAATCTCGGGGGCTACACCCAGTGGGAGCGCTGGCGCGCCCCCACTGGAGGAATGCAAGAAAAAAGTTCAAAAAAATACCTATGGCCTGGCAAAGCTCCCCCTCCTTAGCCGCCAGCTGGTCTCTGGCCACGCGGTACCGGCCTAGGAGGCGGTTGTACGCCGCCACCCGCTGGTCGTAGATGGACTACAAGGAAGGAAAAGTCAGCACACGGATGCCTGAGAAGGCCCGACCCGCCTGTTGCGTAGCCGGCCCGGGCCTCGGGGGCTACAGCCAGTGGGTGCGCTGACGCGCCCCCACTGGAAAGCGACCAAGCCGGTCAAGAAGAGCAAAGAAGAAACGAGAAGCAAGAAAAGCACGAAGGGCAGGCGAACTTACCGCGAAGGTCTGCTCCAGCTGCTGCAGTCGGCCGCTCTCCGCCTGGGCGAAGCTCTGCCACTGACTGTGGTGGTTGGCGATCTGCAGCTGCAGGGAATCCACCGCCGCGTCCAGTTCGCTTCGGGGGGCGCCGCTCGTCGCCTCGCTGGAGCTCGCCGCCCAGGCCCGCTGCAGCTGAACCACGGACCCGGCACTGGTCCCGCTGCCGGCCGGCCTCAGTTCGAGGCTGCGCCTCGCGGCCCGCGGCTCCGCCGTCACCAGGGCGCGAGAGCTCCCTAGCGCAGTCTCCGTCCTTGGGGTGGCGCTCCTCCCCTGCCCGGCGCGGCCTCCGGCTCGCGGTACCCTCCGTCTCCGGCCCCGTCGGCCGGGTCAACAGCCGGCAGCACCTCCTGGTCGGCCGTCGTGTCTGCCTCCGGCTCGTGGTCGCCGGATTCACCGTGACCGGCTGTTTCCTCGGCGGCCGCGTGGGCATCCGCCTCCGCCCGGCGGGCCGGGTCGTGCACCGCTTTGGAGCGATGCTCCGCAACCGGCGATGGCGGTGGCGACGACGCCGTCCACTCAGTCCAAGCGGCCTCCTCCGCGCCGCTCCGGCTCCGCCGCCGGTCGGCCTCCTCTGCGGCTACCGCTGCCGCGGCCGCCTCCGCCAGCTCGAGGGCGCTCCTGGACAGTGCGCGAGGGAGATGAAGAAGAAGAAAAGAGAAGAGAACAACAACAACAACAGCGGCAAATAAGGCAACAACTCAACCGCGGAGAGAAAACTTACCCTATGGCCACGGGCCCGCCAGCGGCGCCATCCGGCGCGCCTTCTTGGCGGACCTCTTCATGGCGCTCGTCTGCGCCGTAGCAGGGCGCTTCGCAGCCGGCCGCGCCTCGACCGGCTGCTTCCCGTGCGGCCGGCTTGAGCCCGCCGTCTCCCCGGTCGCCCTCCTCTGCCGCCCCTGGGGTCGGCCTCGTCGCCCGCCTCCGTGTCCTGCGGAGCTGCATCGCCCGTCCCGCCCTTGTCATCTTCGTCGTCATCCAGCCATTCGCACAAAACATCCGGGATCAGAGACTTACCGGCTTGAGCGGAGCCGCCGGCTTCCGCATCCGCGAGGCGCTCCTCGCCGCCTTCGGCTCCCGCGGCGCCGTCTCCCTCGTCCTCCGGGTCCAATTCGTCCCGGTCTGGCTGCAGAACCATGGGATTCGGGCCGTCATGCACCAGCTGGCTCGGGAAGCGCAACAGCCAGCCCATGGCGTCAGGGCGCATGAGGAGGGCGGACGTCACGAAGAACAAAGACCAAAGACTTACCGCTAGCGCCGGGGCATCCCGGCTGTACGGATCCTTGCCGAACCGCCACTCCTTCACCTTGAGCCCGGCGGCGAAGACGTCGTTGACGCGGAGGGCAATATCCTCCAGCGTCAACTCCATCATCGACAGCCGGCAGGGGTCGCACCGGCCGCTCATGTCGCAGATCTGGTGCGGCCGCCGCTGCAGCGGCAGCAACCGGCGGCCGATGAAGGCGGCGATGAGGTCCACGGCGGTGAGCCCCTCGCGATCCATGATCTCCTTGACCCGGCGGCAGATCCCCAAGATCTTTACGGACGGGCTCTTCGGGTTGTGCCCCTAGTTCAGCTTCTCGGCCGGGGGCACATCGATGAAGGGAGGGAGGTTGATGCGGTCGTTGGCCGGGTCCGCGTTCTTCTTGTAGAAGAAGGATTTCTGCCACTTCTTGGCAGAGTCCTCGAGCGGTAGCTTCGGGAAGGGGCCCGCCGTCTGGGTAACCGGCACGGCCGCCCCGCACTCCGACATGACGCCAGCGGATGCTCCTTCCTGCTTGAGGTAGAACATCCGGCACCACAACTCCACGTACGGGAGAAAGCCGATGTAGCCCTCGCACAGCGTTGCGAAGCCGGCAAGCTGTAGAATGGCGTTCGGCCCCAGATGGTGCGGCGGGAGACCGAAGTATGTGAGGAAGCACGTGAAGAAGACGCTCGCGGGAAGCCCGAGCCCGCGGAGGAAGTGGGTGTAGAACACCACCACTTTGCCATTCTGCGGCTCCGGCGCCATCTCCTCGCCGGGCGCGCGCACCTCCACCTCCGCCGCCGGCAGCAGCCGCCGCGTGCGGCGAAGATAGTCGATGTCGTCATCGGTGACCACCGACCCCTCCCAAGAACCTTTCAGTGGCACCATTGGCGAGGGCGGGAGAAGCGCGGTCGAAGAAGAGAGAAAGTGGCAACGGCGGGGCAAAGAAAGAACGGCCGCGCGAGGGTCGCAGTGCGATGCGGTGGCAGCTCTAGCGAGTGACGGCGCGCGGACGACGGCGTACGGCAGCGGTGTGCGCAAGATGGAAGATGGGGAGGCAGAGGCGAAGCAACGGGCGGGGGCAGAGGAGCGAATGCCTCGGCCTCTCCCCCTCCCTTCCCTTTTAAGGCCATGGTGGAACGTGTGGGAGTGGGATCGTTTGCGCCCACGATCCCCACTCCCCCGCAATACGTGGGCGCATTAAGGCATGCCTGAACTGCCCCGTGAATTCCAACAGGCGCGTGCGGCCGCAGTAAATCCCGCGCGCGGGCCGAGGCCGCGGCCTGGTGGGACCCAGCCCGCCGCGACGTCCCGTCGCGCGCGTGGCCTGGCAGGCCTCTTCGGCCGCTGGGTTGCACGTGGCGGGGTTTCGTCGGGCGACAGGCGCGCTCCCCCGTATCGGCTGGACCAGCCGGCCGAACCGTTCGGACCCCGGCACAATGAAGTACCTCAACCCGGCTCCCGACAGCCGGCGAACGGCCGCCTCAAGACGACACTTCCTCGCCATGCAACCGCTCTTCTTCGGGGAGGGGATAAGCTGCAAAGCCTCCACCGCTTGGAGCCGGCGAGCCTTTACAGCTTCGGGGACTACTGTCGGGGGGATAACCCCTGGGTAGGCAAGTGGACCCGGAGCCCCTTTTCACAAAATGTCGGGGCAGCCTGTGCCCCTCCCCACCGGCTGGCCGACCGGCCGGCTTCCCAACGCGAGCCGGCTAGGCCCGGCCCCTGGCCGGGTCCGGCTGCCCGCTAGCCGGCTGGTGACGGGTCAGCGGCCGTCCCATCGCTCCCGACGACAAGACAACCCCCACGACGGGGGCGTGGCTATAGTGCAATCCGTCTCGGGAGGGCGCGACGGCAGAGCTGCCACCCCCCCTGACCGGGACGACCAACGTCAGCACCAGCGCGCCATTGCAGTCCCCACGACGCACGCCACTCCGTGACGCGCGAGGTGACGGGCCACAGTGCCGAGCAGCCGGCGGGCCCCACGGCCGGCTCCAGACGCCGACATCCGGGTCCCACAGTGTGCGATCTTACCCATGTCACCCTGGGGGGTCGAGCTATAAGACCCCCAAGGAAGCCTCCATGCAGAGGGCCTTGGACACTCAGTAGTAACACCCACACACACGCACAGGGGAGGCAATGAAGGCCTAGCTCTTTCTTCCTCCTCCGCCCAAATAGCTCCAGGAGCGCCATTGTAACCTTTGAGCTTATCATCCCATTTGGCAGGACTAGGGGTGTTACCTCCCCAGAGGGCCCTGAACCTGTGTACGCCTTGTGTCTCCCGCACGCGTGTGCCAACCTCGCTTCTGGAACCCACCGGCGTCCTCACGCAGCCCCCCACTTTTAGCCATCTCATGGCATCTGCCGTGATTTCACCACAACAACAACAGTTACCCAGGTTCGGGTCACCTCGCGATGTAAAACCCTACTCCTGCTTTGCATTGGGATTATGGTGGGCCAGAAGGTTCTCGCGTACAAGGTTGAAGACAAAGATATCGATCGAAGCCCCCTCTATGGTGGTAGCACTATCCCCTTTTATAGCCGCATTGGTCCTATTCCCCCGAAAACATTGGCGGGAAGGGTAGCCACACACAACGGCAGTTTGAAGGGGGACAGGCGCCCAGGCTTATCCTGACAAAAGGCGGTCTTCGCCTGCAAAAGTGTTATCCATGACGCGCTGGTGGGCTCGGTGATGACCACCGCCCTGCGCGCCTTATCGTCCTGGTCTTCTTTCACCAAACGGGTAGTCTTTGGGACTTGCTTTGGAGGTGGGCGCCCCATTAGCACCAAAGAGGAAAACCTCTCTATCCGCGCCTGCTGGTACGGTTCCTGTTGCTGCTTGTCTCCAAGCGCATCACCCATGAGGTGGGCACTAGACCGCGTGGCCAGCGCCAGGCGGCGCCCACCTCGGGGGGCCACTGCTGCTGCGAAGTCCTGGTGGTCCGCTCCGTGCGGAGGGGTCCTCGTGAGGCTGGCGCCTCGCGAGGTGTCTTGCTTCGCGGCGCCCACGGCTGGGCCGAATCTTGGGCCTTCGCCAAGCGTTGCTTCCTGGGCCGCAGGCAAACAGGCCGTGGTATCCCGGTTCCCACTAGCCCGACAGCCGCCCTCCACTGTCACGGCCTACGAAGGTCCGGCTGTCGTGGTATTCTCACGGAAGATGCCATGAAATGTTTAAAAAGGTGGGGCTTCGAGAGGACGCCGGTGGGTTCCAGAGGCGAGGTTGGCACACGCAGGTGTAAGACACATTACGTACCCAGGTTCAGGGCCCTCCGGAGAGGTAACACCCCAAGTCCTGCCGAATGGAGTATGAATGCGCGAGGGTTACAGGGTTGCTCCCGGAGCTGTTTGGGCAGAGGAGGGAGAAGGGGCCATGCCGCCGTCCTGCCTCCCCTGTAAATATGTGTGTGTATGTGTGCCAAAGTAATGTGCGCGACTGGTCGACCTGAGGGTGACGTAGTTGCCAGCCCCCCTGCATGGAGGCCTCCTGGGGGGTCTTATAGGCCGACCCCCCAGGGTTACAATGGTAAAGTTACATGAGCGTGGAGCCCTGGTGTCATCGTTCGGGAGCCGGCGGTGGGGGGCCGCCGGGTCTCCGGGTCCACCGGGTGCACCAGGTGCGCCGGGTCCGCCGGGTCTGCCGGGTGCGGGCCGCCGGGAACGGGTCTGGTTGGCTGCGCGGCACTGTGGCATGTCTTGTCTTGCGTCACAGGGCGGCTGGCGCCGCCCTGCTACAGGATTGCGCTGCCCGCTCCACGCCCGTCGGGGCCGGCGCAAAGGAGGGAGTGTTGTAGCCACGGCCGCCTCGTTGTGAGGGGATGTCCCCTCGCGGCCAGCCGGCATGGGCCAGCCGGCTAGGCCGGGCTGCCGTGCCGAGCTGGCTCGCGTTGGGGAGCCGGTGAGCAGACTAGCCGAATTGAGGAGCTTGGCCTCCTCCGATATTTTAAAAAGGGGTCCGGGCTCCGTTGCCTACCCAGGGGTCATCCCCCCGACAGTAGTCCCCGAAGCTGTGAAGGCTCGCCGGCTCCAAGCAAGGAGTCAGTTTGTTGGTGGAGTGCGGGAGTCCGACCGAGTTGCGCCGTCCATCCTCACGCCGGCAAGGCAGCAGCAGACGCCGGGAACACCCGCTGGGTGCCGGCTTCCAGGAGCCGGGTCGTGGTACCCTGGCCGGGGCGGGAAATGGAAACGTTCGCCGGTTGGGTCTTGTTTTGTATGACGATTCGCGCCCGCCGCTGTTCGATGGGCCGTCACGTGCTGTTCCACGATGGGCGAGGCCTCCCAGGGCACGCGCACGATGGGACGTGACGGCGGACTGGGCCCACCACGCCGCGCCCTTGGCCCGTGCGTGGGGGATTTATTGTGGCGGCTCTTGGCGGTTGCACTTCCCCGTGCAGTTAATGCGTGTGGGGAACGTGCGCGCACAGTGCGGGGGAGTGGGGATCGTGGGCGCAGACGATCCCACTCCCCCACGTTCCTTCGCGGTTATAAATGAAAGGGAGGGAGTGCGACGGAAACGTTCACGCACGCACTCCCGCCCCTCGCTCTTCCTTTCCTTCTTCTCCACCGCGCCCAGGCGATGTGCTGCCGCCGCACGCCTTGCTCACGCCCGCCGCTGCGCACCACGACCGGAGTCCCACAGCGCGCAGTTCTTTCCGTCCTCCTCTTCTCTGTTGCCGCGCCTCCACGCCCGAAGATCCCTCCATTGGCGCTGCCGAAGGGCTCTTGGGAGGGCTCCATTACGACCGAGGCGGATATCCGGTACCTCCGCCGCACGAAGCGGCTGCCGCCGGCGGAGGCGCTGGCCGCGCGCGCGCCCGGCTCGGAGAGGGTGCCGCGGCCATGGGAGGGCGAGCACGTTGTCTTCTACTCGCATTTCGAGCACGGGCTTGGCCTCCCGGTGAGCCTCTTCTTCCGCGGCTTCCTCGACTTCTTCGGGTTGCAGCCGCACCACCTCGGCGCCAACGCCGTGCTGCAGGTCGCCGGCATCGCCACGCTCTGCGAGGGCTACCTCGGCATGCTACCGAATGTGGACTTGTGGCCGAAAATGTTCTTCCTCAAGCAGCAGGGGGCATCGGCCGGCGTCATGTCCGACTGTGGGGCAGCGCTGGTCACCGGCCGGCCGAACGGGCCGTTTCCCAAGCTGCCACTCGAGGACTCGGCCAAGAAGTGGCAGACGACTTTCTTCTATGTCCGGAACGCCGACCGGGCGGTGGACGTCGTCAATCTCCCGCCCTTCGTCGACGCACCGCCGCTCGAGAAGCCGAATTGGGGCTACTGCCCCAAGAAGCCGCCGCAGGAGCTCCTGAACATCTGCCGCCGGGTGGGGCAGATGACGGATCGCGAGGGGCTGGTGCCGGCTGACCTCATCGCGGCCTTCATCGCCCGCCGGGTGCTACCGCTGCAGCGCCGAGCGCACAGGATTTGCGACATGAGCGGCCGGCACGACCCGACCCGGACGTCGACCAAGGAGTTGGGACCGGCCGGGATCGCCCAGCGGGTGAACTTCATCTCCAAGGCCGGGCTGAAGGAGGAGGGGTGGAGCTTCGGGAAGGAGCCCTATCACCAGGGGAACTCGGCGCCGGCGGTAAGTCCTTGGTCTTTATTCTTTGCCGCCTCATTGTTATTCCTGTGCCCTGACGTGACGGGAGGGCCGCAGCTATTCGCCAGCCAGCAGAACCACGATGGGCCGAATCCCCAGGTTTTGCTGGCCGACTTGCCCGACTCGGATGCGGAGGAGGCCGGCGCCGAGGCGGAGGAGGGAGCGGTCGAAGCGCGCCTGGTTGCCGCCGTGGCTGGCGGGTCGTGGCATGCGGGTAAGTCTCCGCCTTCGGATGCTCTGCGCGACTGGCCGAATGACGACGAGGAGGGCCTGACCGGTGCCCGCGGTGCAGCGCCCTCGGCCGGGGAGGACGCCACCGTCGACCCCCCAAGACGGCCGCGGAAGACGGCCGGCGCCGGACCGGCTCGCACGGCGCGTCCGGCAGCCGGCCGCATGGGAAGGAGGCGGCCGAGCCGAGGCCGGCCGCAAAGCGCCTGGCGGTGACGGGGCTGGCGCGCGAGAGGGGCGCTATCAAGAAGAAGCGCCGGCTCGCCCCGTCCGCGGGCCCGAGGCGAGATCTCCCGAAGGTCATTGGGTAAGTGCCTCTTGCCGTCTTCTGATTTCTTGCTTGTTTCTTTCCCGTGCCTTTGTCGTGATAAACTTGCTGTGCACAGGTCCGCCCTTGACCTGGCGGTGGTGGCGACGGAGGCCGCGGCGGGCGAGACCGTCTGAGGAAAACCCGGAGCAGCGCCGTCGACCGTGAGCCGGGCCGGACCGCGGAGGAGGACATCACGGCCCGCCAGTCCGGCCAGGATCTTGATGTGGCGCAGCGCGCCGCCTGGCGGGATAGGGCGGAGGCCGAAAAGGAGATGGCAGAGGCCTCGGCCCTGTCGTGGGAGAGGGCCTCTGCGAAGCGGGCCGGGATCACCGCGGACCCAGCCTGGCCAGAGATGGGGAGGGGCTCGATGCCGGACGCCACGATCATCGAGCCGTAGCCGGAGGGG
The DNA here is from genome assembly GCA_039707655.1 of Elymus sibiricus. Classification (NCBI taxonomy): domain Eukaryota; kingdom Viridiplantae; phylum Streptophyta; class Magnoliopsida; order Poales; family Poaceae; genus Elymus; species Elymus sibiricus. Next base: position 312,973,479 of record CM077666.1, read on the forward strand.
GCGGGCGAGCCGGCAGGGCGGGCAGAGCCGGCTGACGGCGAGTCGAACGTCGATGAGAACATCGTCATGGACACGCCGCCTCGGGCTGACCCGGCGGGAGGAGGCGAGGGCGGCAGAGAGGGGCGCGAGGCGGACTCCGCACCGTCCGGCCAGGCGCAGCCGGCACCGGAGGCCGCGACCGGGGACGCTGGCGCCCTGGTGGTCGTTCCGCCCCAAGCCGCTACGAACTTCGAGCTACCGAGTGGAAGCGGATCCGGTGCCGGGACCGCGATGCAGCAGCCGTGGGCGAGCGCCGGTAAGGCAGTGGTCGGGCCGCGGAAGCTGGCGCAAGCGGTCGCGGTGAGTCGTTACTTCCTACCTGTCTTGGCCGTTGAATCAGTGGGGGCGCGACAACGCACCCACTGGGTGTAGCCCCCGAGACCCGGGACGGCTGCGGAGCAGCTAGGTCGGGTCTTTATGTGCGTTTTTTGCACTCTTCTAACTTTTGTCTTTGCGTAGCATCTGTACGACCTGCGGGCCGGTGCGTACAACCGGCTTCTGGAGCGGTTCCGCGAGGCCAAGGCGCAGCTTGCCGTCAAAGAAGAGGAGTTGCGCCAAGTCTGAGGTATGAATCGCATGCCTTCAGTGGGGGCGCGCCAGCGCACCCACTGGGTGTAGCCCCCGAGGTTCGGGCCGGACTGCGGAGCAGCCGGGTCGAATCTTATATCTTGCTCTTTTCTTCTTTTCCTTGCTCCCGGCGCCTGAACGGGAATCTCGTCATTCAGCCGCTGCGGCTGATCTACCGGGTCTCCGAGACCGGCTTGCCGAAGACGGCCAGCAGCGCGATCTTGCCGCCGCCGACCGGGACCGGCTCCAAGCCGAGGTGGACCGGCTGGTGGCCGAGAAGGCCAAGACGGAGGATGCCCACCAGGCGGAGCTGGGCCGGCTGGCGAAAGATCGCGGCAAGGCGGCCGAGGTGCTGGCGAGTGCCGGCCGGAGGATTGCCCAGCTTGAGAAGGATCTCGAGGCCCAGCCCCGCGGGTCGACCCTGCGGGAGAACGGGATGCTGGGCGAGGCGCTACACCTCGATGAGGCCTTCACCCGTGAGTGCTATCTTTTCTTTGGTCCGGCGGGGCTAGCCGGCAAGTTGTTTTCTTTCGGCTGACGTGTTTCCTTCCTTGGCTAGGAGTCTTCCCAGAGACGCAGGAGGCGGACGATGCGGCCGTGCACGCCCACCGAGCGGACCAACGAGCGGCAGGGGCGGAGATCGATGCTTACGCCGCCTGGACCCTCTCGGAGATCGTCCTCGCTAGTGAGGCCCGCCTTGGAGCCGTGGAGGGGCACATGCGCCGTCTATTCGAGGCCGGGGTGAGCTTGGCGAGCGGCTTCTGGCCGGGCGCGGTGGTGACGAACAGCGTCACCCAGCTTGTGCGGTGGCTGGAATCCGGCGCGGAGCGACTCGGCGCGTGGAGGGCCTCCGCGGCCCGCGCCAGAGTAGAGACAGCGCTGCGCTTCGTCGTGTCCTGGTATCCGGGCATGGACCTCGACCGCCTGGCGGTGCAGCGGGCCGGCACGGAGGATGACTTGGCGGCGCGGGAGCAGCGGATCGCCGGGCGGGCCAGCTACCTAGCCTAGTTCGCGCCGCATGACAAGTTCGTCCTGGAGCGGACGGAAGACGGCGAAGAGCTCCCTGCCGACGAGTTCGGCCTGTTGCTCAACGACCCGGACGGCAGCTCGGCCAAGACGGGGGTCTATGCCGACGACGAGACCGACCCGGACGACGATGCCACGACCGGGAGGCCGGACTGCTCTGGGCCCGACCCGGCGGCCGCGTCCACCTCAGCCGAGCCGACGCCGACCGGAGCCGACGCGGGTGCCGCTTAGGGCTTTTTCCTTTTTATCTTCATTCTTCTTGTAGTTGAGATTGGTTACGTAGCAGGTCCACCCGCTGGGGGTGTAGTTTCATGTAATGAACTTGTGGCCGAGGGCCCTTGCTGTTTATAAATTTGCATGTGGTTTCGCTTTTGCTTGTTCAGCCTTGGGCCTTTTCTTGTCCGTCGTTTCTTTGGACTTCCTTCCCGCTAGCCGGACAGCCGGGTGGGGGCTGTGGCTAGGACGGGGATTCGGCTTTGAGAGGGGACGTACAATACTTAGGCTTTTTCAGACGTTGAGCGCGATCGAAACACCCACTGGGCCGGCTGGCGGCAGGCGGCGAAGCCGGCTGGCGCGCCGCTGGTCATGCGGCGAATTAGTGAGGAAGGGCGGGTTGGACCGGGTTGGCCGAGCCAGGCTCTCCTCCTTAGCCATTCTTGCGTGGCGACGCTTCCGGCCTTTGGCTCTTGCCGGCCGGATAGCCGGGAGCTGGTCTGTGGCTTGGGGCGAAGAGAGGGCTTTGGTGGCTCGCACGCTTCGAAATGGACTAAGGAAAAATGGCGAGGCGCGGTCTGGCCGGCTAGCCCCCGAGCCCCAGAGCCGGACGCGCCGACTCGGCGGGAGAATTGAAAAACGGGGAAGTGCGGGGGGACTTGCTACTTTCATTAGACTCAAAAGGTAGTGATACATACGTGCATGCGTTCAACTGTAAAACGGACGGAGGAGCTCCGTGTTACAGGGCCGGCTGGACTCCTCGCCGGCTGCGTCTCGCTTGCGCTTGTTCGGCTTCTGTGCGTCGATGAGGTAGTCCGCGTTTCGGTCGCAGAGAGCTTTGCTGATGATGAAGGGGCCCTCCCAAGGAGAGGCCAGCTTGTGTTGGCCGGCTGGCCGCTGGACGAGCCGGAGCACGAGGTCGCCCTCGCGGAACGCGGGGGGCTTGATCTTCTTCCTGTCGTAGTGGCGCAGGCTTTGTTGGTAGATGGCTGACCGGCTGAGGGCCAGGAGGCGCGCCTCCTCGAGCAGGTCGACGCCGTCTTCGCGTGCCTCCTTTGCCTTGGCTTCTGTGTACATGGTCATCCGGGGCGAGTCGGACTCGACGTCGGTTGGAATAATTGCTTCGGCTCCGTAGACGAGGAAGAACGGGGTGAACCTGGTGGAGCGGTTGGGTGTCGTCTGGAGACTCCAAAGGACGGCCGGCAGTTCATCGAGCCAGCTACCGGGTGTGCGCACGAGCGGCTCGACGAGTCGCGCCTTGATGCCGGCTAGGATGAGACCGTTTACCCGCTCGACCTGGCTGTTCGACTGGGGATGTGCGACGGAGGCCAAGTCGAGCCAGATGATGGATGCGGAGCAGTAGTGGGCCAGCGCGCCCTTCGTGAAGTTGGTGCCGTTGTCCGTGATGATGCTGTGGGGAACGCCGTAGCAAACCGCGATATCCTTGATGAACCGGACGGCCGTGGGCCCGTCGAGCTTCTTGATCGGCCTTGCCTCGATCCACTTGGTGAACTTGTCGATGGCGACCAGCAAATGCGTGATGCCACCTCGGGCGGTCTTGAAGGGCCCCACCATGTCGAGCCCGCAGACGGCGAAGGGCATGTGATTGGGATGGTTTGGAGGGCTGAAGCCGGCTGGTGGATGCGCTTGCTGAAGCGTTGGCAGCCCTCGCATTTGAGGACTAGTTGCTCGGTGTCTTGTAGGGCCGTGGGCCAGTAGAAGCCATGGCGGAAAGCCTTGGCCACCAGGGACCTCGAGGCGGCGTGGTGCCCGCACTCGCCCTGGTGGATGTCGAGGAGGATCTCGACCCCCTTGTCCTGCTCGATGCAGCGCTGGAACACGCCTGTCGTGCTGTGCTTGACGAGATCGTGGTTGATGATGCTGTAGGTAGACGCCTGCCGCTGCACTTGTCGGGTCTCGGTATCGTCGCTGGGAAGGTCGTCGTCTTCCAAGAAAGCGAGGATCAGCCAAACCCAGGATGGTGCCGTCACCACTGAGAGGACGGCAACCGGGATGGGATCCGGGACGGCAGCCCCCGAGCCGGAGCCGGCAGTCCCCGAGCCAGAGATGGCAGTCCCCGAGCTGAAGCCCGTAGCCCCCGAGCCAAAGCTGGCAGCCCCCGAGCCGGAGCCGGCAGCCCCCGAGCCGGAGCCGGCAGTCCCCGGGAACTCCGGGGTTGGGTGGGGGCACGTCGAGGTCGTCCGGGACGAGGATGGATTCCGAGTCGGGAGACGGCTTGACGGACGGCTTCCGAAGGTGCTCGAGGGAGATGTCGGATGGGATTGCTTGCCGGGTAGAGCCTACTTTAGCCAGTGCATCAGCCACTTCATTGTCCGCGCGGGGGACGTGGAGGAACTCGCAACCGTCGAACCCGCCGGAGAGCTGCTGGACCAGGAAACGGTAGCTGGCCATGTTGGCGTCTCTGGCGTCCCAGTCGCCGGAAACTTGCTGCACCACTAGGTCCGAGTCGCCGTAGCAGAGGATGCGCCGGATGCCGATCTCTTTGGCCAGCCGGAGGCCGTGTACAAGAGCTTCGTACTCGGCAACGTTGTTGGAGGCAGCGAAATGGATCTGCAGTACGTACCGCAGTCAGTCGTTCTTGGGGGAAGATAGCATGATGCCGGCTCCCAAGCCTTTGCGCATCTTGGAGCCGTCGAAGTGCATGCACCAGTGAGTCGACTCGGGCGCCGGCGGCAGGTACTGGGTCTCTGTCCTGTCGATGAGGAAGTCAGCCAGCGCCTGGGACTTGATGGTGGTGCGGGGCTCGTAGAGGATCGTGTGGCCGGCTAGCTCGATGGCCCACTTGGCCACCCAGCCAGAGGCATCCCGGCAGCCCATGATCTCGCCGATGGGGGCCGTGCTCACCACGATAATGGTGTGCTCCTGGAAATACTGCCTCAGTTTCTTGGCGGCGAAGTACACGCCGTAGCACATCTTCTGGTAGTGGGGTTAGTTCTGCTTGGAGGCGGAGAGCACCTCGCTCAGGAAGTACACTGGACGCTGGACCGGCTGCACCTTGCCCTCTTCAGGGCGCTCGACTACCAGCACCATGCTAACCGCCCGGGAGGTGGCAGCAATGTACAGCAAGAGTGTCTCCTTCTCAGCCGGCGCGGCCAGGACGGGTGCGGTGGATAGCGTGCGCTTGAGGTCGCGGAAAGCTTCGTCCGCCTGGTCGCTCCACTCGAACGCCGTCGTCTTCTTCATCAGCTAATACAGGGGCAGGGCCCTCTCCCCCAGCCGGCTGATGAACCGGTTGAGAGAGGCCAAGCAGCCGGTGAACTTCTGGATGTCGCGCAGCCGGGCCGGCTTGCGCATGCGCTCGATCGCCTTGATCTTTTCCGAGTTGGCTTCAATGCCGCGCTCTGAGACGAGGAAACCAAGGAGTTGGCCAGCCGGCACGCCGAAGACGCATTTCTCCGGGTTGACCTTAATCTGGTACCGGCGCAAGTTGGCGAAGGTCTCCTTGAGGTCGGCTAGGAGCGTGAGGTGCTGCTTGGTCTTCACCATGATGTCGTCGACGTAGACGTGCACATTTCTGCCGATCTGGGGCAGCAGGCATTTCTGCATGCAGCGCTGGAAGGTGGCGCCGGCATTCTTCAAGCCGAACGACATGGTGATGTAGCAAAACGCCCCAAAGGGCGTGATGCAGGACGTCTTGAGGGCATCGGCCGGGTCCAGCTTGATCTGGTTGTAGCCGGAGTAGGCGTTCAGAAAGGACAGGAGCTCGTAGCCGGTTGTGGAGTCGATGACTTGGTCGATCCGGGGCAGAGCGAATGGATCTTTGGGACATGCCTTGTTCAGGCTGGTGTAGTCGATGCACATGCGCCAGGTGCCATTCTTCTTTAGGACAAGAACTAGATTGGCCAGCCACTTGGGGTGGAATACTTCCATGATGAAGCCGGCTGTGAGCAGCCAGGCGATCTCTTCACCGATGGTTCTTCGTTTCTCCTCGGAGAAGCGGTGTAGCGGCTGTCGGACAGGCTTGGCGTCCTTGCGGACGTGAAGTTTGTGCTTGGCGAATTCTCTCGGGACACCCGGCATGTCTTTGGGAGACCATGTGAATATGTCCTGATTCTCACAGAGGAAATCGATGAGCTCGCCTTCCTATTTGCTGTCGAGGCGGGTGCCCACGACAACGTACTTGCTGGAACTGGGGTCGGCCGGGTCGAGCGGGACCCTCTTCGTGTCTTTTGACGGCTGGAAGGAGGCCTCGTTGGCGGCCGGCTTGGGTGGAGTCGGCACGGCCGGCTGCGCGCTAGACAGCGCCACGATCCGGTCGAGCTGGTGCCTCTCCTCGGCGATGACCAGCGACTCGGCCAGCTGGGAGCCGGCTTTGGCGCACTCGAGGGACTTCTTGTAGTCGCCGACGATGCTGATGAGGCCCTTGGGACCCGACATCTTCAACTTTAGGTAGGATAGTGGGGCACCGCCATGAATTTGGCCATCGTGGGCCGGACCAGCAGCGCGTGGTAGGGGCTGGCCAGGTCGACCACCTCGAACCAGATCGGCTTGCGGCGGAAATGGCTGCTGGAGCTGAACAGGACGTCAAGCCTGATCCGGCCGATCGGAGAGCAGGATAGACCCGGCACGATGCCGTGGAACACCGTCCGGGTCGGCTCCAGCTGTCGCGCCTCGATGCCGAGCCTGGTCATGGTATCGCGGTACAGGATGTTGATGTCGCTGCCACCGTCGATCAGCACCCGCGAAAAACGGCAGGTGCGCTTCTCGAAGATGAAGCTGGGGTTGAGCACCAGAGCGTAGCCACCCGGCGTGGGCATGATGGCAGGATAGTCCTCCCGGGTCCAGCTGACCGGCCGGTCGGACCAATGCATGTACTAGGGAACCGGGGGGACGACGGCGTTCACCTTGGCCTGGTGCCTGCGCTTGGCGTGCTTGTCGTTGCCCTTGCTGGTGAAGATGACGTAGGACGCGTCCGGGCGCGGGAAAGCGTTGTCGGCGAGGGCGCCGAGTGGCGGCGGGGGCGGGGGAAGTGGCGGCTGCTGCAGGCCGGCTCCGGGTGGCGGGGGCGGAAGGTAGCCCTTTAGCCGGCGCTGGGTGAAGCTGCACTGCTGGAGCGTGTGCGTCGATGGCTTCGCGCCGCTGTGGTTCTTGCAGGGGGCGTCGAGCATCTGCTCAAAGGACAGCTTGGGCTGCCAGGCGGCCTTGCCAGTGCGCGGGCGCTGGCTGGAGCCTTGCTCGGCTGGCTGCTCCCCTTCCACCGCGGCGACCTGCCGGTTGTCGTAGCGGGGCGCCTGCTGGTCGTTCCTGCGCTTGCCGTTGTTGTTGTCTTGCCGGCGCTGGTTGTTGTCGCCAGTCGGCTTGGTGGGCGCCGGCTGGACCGGGAGGAGCTTGCCATTTGCGTCGATCGTGACTTTGACATTCATCGCGGAGTCGGCCATAGCGTACTTGTCCGCCACGGCCATGAGCTCCGCCAGGGTGTCCGGCTCGTCGCACACCAGCCGGTGCTTGACCAGAGTGCCGTCTAGGCATCCGTCGATGAAGTACTGGATGGCCTGGACCTCGTGGACCCCCTCGCAGGAATTGCGCAGCTCCGTCCACCGCGTGAGGAAGTCGCGAAGGGGCTCGCCCGGCTTCTGGACGCACATGGAGAGCTGGTGAGGCTTGCCGGGGCACTTGTATGTGCTGGTGAATTTGCGGATGAACGCGTCTTCGAAATCCAGCCAGGAGTTCACGCTGCCGGCCCGCAGGCTGTTAAGCCACGTCCGGGCCGAGTCGAGCAGCATGAGGGGGACGTATCACATGGCCATGCGCCGGTTGCCGCCGGCTATGCCGACAGCCGTGGTGTAGTCAGTTAGCCAGTCCTACGGCTTGGTGACGTCGTTGTACTTGGGGGAGTCACGGGGCAGCGAGAAGCCTTTGGGGAAGGGCTCCTCGCGAATGCGGGGGCCAAAGCACGCCGGGCCGACAGAGCTCTCCTCTTCCAGGGCCGTGGAGCGCGCCAGCCAGTCGAGGCGGTGACGGGCGTCGTTTTCGTCGTAGGGTTTGCGGGGACCGAGCCGGTCAGCCATGGGACCGCAGGGACCGAGCCGGTCCGCCACGGGACCGCGGGGTGCAGGGGCTTCCGGGGCCGGCTCGCGCCGCCGAGCCGGCCGCACGGGGGCTCCGGCGGCTTCACCCGGACGTTGCCAGTCATTTCGTCAGCGATGCCGTCTCCAGCGGTTGCGGCACGATTGTGCCGGCTCCGACCGGACCGGTGCCGGCCAGAGCGGCTCGCGCTAGTGGCGTGGGAGGACGTCTGCTGCGCGTCCCGGAGGGCTCTCTCCGGGTTCCCAGTTTTTCCTGAGGCGGAGGCGGATGGCTAGGTCGGGGCGAAGTGCTTCTGCTGCTCGTTCGCCGCGGCAATGAGATCGCGGATGCGCTGCTGCTGCAGCAGCTCCTCGCCCTCTAGGAATTCGAGATCCGCCATGGTCGCCTGCGCCGCGCGCATGTTCCTGACGGGGGTGTCGTACACGGGCCGGCCTGCGCCTAGCGCACGGACGATCGCGCCCCCACGGATCCGTACCTCCACGACCCGGCTGGGCTCAGCGGCGGCCGGCGTGAAGCCGTGGGCACTGTCGTACTCTCGCTGGGCGGACTCCAGCTGGCGTCGCGTTGCCGCGGGCTCCGTGGCCTCGGCCAGCAGATGCTGACGGTCCTCGTCGAGCTGGGCCGCTGCGGCCGCCGTGTCGGCGTCGGGCGTGATGGGGGCTTGTAGGCTCCGGATTGTCTCGCGGAGCGGGTCGGCCCGGTGAGGCGGAGTCGCAGCCGCGGCAGTGGCAGCCGTGACGGCCTTCTCCTTGCCGCGCGAGGAACCGGAGCTGGTGCCGATGGTCAGCACCTCTGCGCGGGCATAGAAAACTGCGACATCGTCGGAGACAGCACAGCCAACGTGGACGGGAGAGTCGGCGAAGCTGTGTACCTCGCTGGGGTACTCGTCGGGGACGAGCGTGACAAAGACGCGCAACACGCCGAACGGGACGACGAGGCAGCGTCGGAGCCGGCCGGGTTGGCCGTGCGAGGCGCATGGACCAAACCGTGCACGATGCGCTCGCCGGAGCTGGTGAGGGGCCTCGTCCGGAACTTGACTCCGGTCGGCGCCGCGAACAGCCCCACGGTGGGCGCCAACTGTCGTGGTATTCTCACGGCAGATGCCATGAAATGGCTAAAAAGGTGGGGCTTTGAGAGGACGCCGGTGGGTTCCAGAGGCGAGGTTGGCACGCGCAGGTGTAAGACACGAGACGTACCCAAGTTCGGGGCCCTTCGGAGAGGTAACACCCCAAGTCCTGCCGAATGGAGTATGAATGCGTGAGGGTTACAGGGTTGCTCCCGGAGCTGTTTGGGCGGAGGAGGGAGAAGGGGCTAGGCCGCCGTCCTGCCTCCCCTGTAAATATGTGTGTGTGTGTGTGTGTGCCAAAGTAATGTGCGCGACTGGTCGACCTGAGGGTGACATAGTTGCCAGCCCCCCTGCATGGAGGCCTCCTGGGGGGTCTTATAGGCCGACCCCCCAGGGTTACATTGGTAAAGTTACATGAGCGTGGAGCCCTGGTGTCATCGTCCGGGAGCCGGCGGTGGGGGGCCGCCGGGTCTCCGAGCCGCCGGGTGCGCCGGGTGCGGGCCGTGCTGGGGCCGCCGGGTCTCCGAGCCGCCGGGTGCGCCGGGTGCGGGCCGTGCTGGGGCCGCCGGGCACGGGTCCGGTCGGCTGCGCGACACTGTGGCATGTCTTGTCTTGCGTCACAGGGCGGCTGGTGCCGCCCTGGTACAGGATTGCGCTGCCCGCTCCGCGCCCGCCGGGGCCGGCGCAAAGGAGGGAGTGATGTAGCCACGCCCGCCTCGTTGTGAGGGGATGTCCCCTCGCGGCCAGCCGGCATGGGCCAGCCGACTGGGCCGGGCCGCCGTGCCGAGCCGGCTCGCGCTGGGGAGGCCATGAGCTGACTAGCCGGATTGAGGAGCTTGGCCTGCTCTGATATTTTAAAAAGGGGTCCGGGCTCCGTTGCCTACCTAGGGGTCATCCCCCCGACACCGGCGCCGGACCCCCTCGGGACCTCCATGTCCGCGCTCCCCGTCAGAAGTGGCGTGCCTGTCGCCTCCTCCTCCTCCTGCCGTGCTGGCATGCTCCGCGGGCTTGTCGCGCCCGCGCCGGGAGCCTCGCGCGCTGGCGACCGCCGGGGCCTCGCCGTGGCCCCTTCCGCGGCCTCGCTCTCCCTGGCGGGGGTAGAGCTTTGCGGAGGGCTAGGCTCCTCGGCCCCCGCCATCGCTGCATCGCCTCCCGCGCTTGACACCTCCGCAGGCATGACTCCTCCTCTGGAGGCCTCCTCCCGAGGCCTGTCCTCCCTGGCCGGCGGAGGCAAGTTCGTGCGCGGCTCGGGAGGAGCCACCTGCTCCTCTTCCACCTACGCGTGCCCCGTCTTGGCCTCGGGGCGGCGGGTGGATCCCTCCTTGTCACATCCCTAGAACTGCTTGTAATTAGTAGCATCAGCATCCATGCATCATGTTTAAATTCAAATGAATTTGAAATGGGGATGTTCAAACCCTAGCACCAAATGAATTTCAACTAGGATCAAAATAAAAATATTTTCAATGAATCCAAAATGCCCTTCAGAAAAGTTCATCATTTTTGGAAAAGGTGCAAACCTCTGCTAAAAATGATGCACACATTTTCGGAATATTTCTGGATTTTTTAATTAAGCCATAATGTATTTGAATTGGAGCATTTAATTGCTATAATTATTTTAAATGCTCAAATAACTCTGAAATTAAATGTGGGCCACTGGAATAATTTAGCAGGTGCCCATAAATAATTTCAGGATTTTCAGAAATGCCCTGGTATTTCTACTAAGGCCAAAACAAACTACAGAAAAAGAAAACAGAAAGGAAATAGAAAATCAGGGAAAGGGAAACTTACCTGGCCGGCCCAGTAGACAGCCAGGCCACCAGGCCCAGGCGCCAGTCGTCCTCAACCTCGTGCCAGTGGGCACGAGGGCGTGTGCCTGCGGCGTGCCAGCACGCGCACGGCCACTGACGGCCAGCTCCTGCCTGCCTGCCTCCTCTCCCGACTCGCCTAAGGCCTCCACGACACCCCTGGACACCTCTCACTCTCCCCTCCGGTCCCTAGCCTCCTCTGCCTCTCTCCCTCTCTCTTCCCCGAACGCACCCGAGACCGCCGACGAGAACCACCGCGGCCACCGGCCATCCCTCGCCTCCCCGCCGAGTCCATCCGAACCGCATCGACGCGGCGCTTCTCCAAGAAGAAGATCGGGACCGCGGAAGCCCTGCGCCGTCGGCATCGAGCTCGTCCTCGCTGCCCCTGTCCGTCGTCGATTCGCCGTCTCCGACGCGTCCCCGAGCCCGCTGAGACTGCCGTCGACCTCGCCGTGAGCTGCTGCCTCGAACCCCTCTTCTTCCTCTCTCGATTGCGCCTGCTAGCCCCGACCCCGAGCTCGTCCGAGCTCCGGCCGCCGCCTAGCCCGCCGCCGCAGTCGTTGCAAGCCACCCCAGCGCCCGCCATTACCTCTGTTGGATGCGGCCGAGCGCCAGCTCCCCAACTGCGTCAACCGTGCCTCAAATGATCCCCCGTAGGCGAAATCCGAGCCGTTCCAGCGTGTCTCCGCCGCGGGACATGGCCGCCGGCGTCTAACTCCGGCGATGCTGACGTAGCATCATCATCAGGGGTTAATTACCCACTTAACTAACTCACTAGAGCCACTGACAGTGGGACCCGCATGTTTAATTAGGCCGGCTAATTATTTGGTTAGGATTAGATTAAACCCAGTGGACCCCAGCCGTCAGTTTTGACTTTGCTGACGTCAGCGCTGGCCAGGCCCCACTGGTCAGTCTCTGTAGCTGGCCCTGTTACACTGACGTGTGGGCCCGCTGGTCAGGTTTGACCTGGGTCAACCCTGTTGACCTGCTGACGTCACAATGACGCAATGCTGACGAAGTAAATCATTTTCTGGATTTAGATTAATTTAAAATAACCAGGAAATTCTAGAAAATGTTATAAACTTCAGAAAATCATAGAAATTCAACCGTAACTCCAAATGAAATAATTTATATATGAAAAATTATCAGAAAAATATGAAGAATCTGTTTATGGCATTCTCATGCATGTTTGAACAACTTAAAGTTGCTATACATGACAATTTGAATAAATGGCATCTAAAATGTCTTATATGGAGTTTAAATTTGAACCTTGGGTTCAAACCAACTTCATTTAAATTGCTGCTAGTTGTATTATCCCAAATCAACAGCATGTTGCCATGTCATGATCATGCATCATATTGTCGCATTGCATTGATTGTGTTCCTTCTCTGTTTGCCGATGTTGTTCCTTCTCAGTAGAAGTTGGTTCCGACGTCGTGATCGTTGACACCGATGAAGAGCTAATAACTATACTATCTTCAGAAGTGCCAGGCAAGCATACCCCCATTGAGCATTCTGATACAATCCCACTCTCTCGCTCTTGCTCTCTTTTACTGCATTTGGATAACAACGATTCAACTGTTACTTGTTACGGTAGTTGAACCCATTCCTCTGCATGACCTGTCTTTGCCACAGTAAATAGTTGAAAGCCACTAGCATGAGTAGGAGTTGTTTGAGCCATGATGTGCCTACTCATTCATGCTTGCTTGTTATGCCTGCTAAGCTTAGAGTTGTGTCAGGTCTGATTCATCTGGGATGGATGGGAATGGTGGTGAACATGTCCTACTGTTGAGAGCTAAGTGTGTGAACACGATTTGGTAAAGGTAGCGATCAGAGGCCATGTAGGAGTACATGGTGGGTTGTCTCATTGGGACCGTTCTTAGGAACTGAGTTCTGTGTTTGTGATCCAAGACTAGCTACTACCGTGCATTGGGCCCGAAACCAATGGACCCTCTCGACTTATTAATCGCCTTGATCTCTGTCCAGGAGTTGCAACTAGTTTTTAGTGTTTGTAGGATATGTGTTGGTGGCCGTGCGTAGCGCTGACCCTAGGGGTGGGCTATGTTATGGTAGAGACACCGAGGCACGGTGTACCAAGTAACAGCCGAATGGTGCTCTTGGGAAGCCTGCACTCATCGTTTGGGGCCATACTGGAAACTTCGGCCGGACTTCCTTGCGGGGTGGACTCAAATAGGTGATAAACCTGGACTAGAGACTTGTGTGGTTAGTCAGGTCATGGCCGACACCCTCGCCAGGCTTCCGCTTGAAGGTTGCCGAGATACATGACGTGTACATGGTGGTAAGTGGTGGGAACGTGTGTGAAGAAGTACACCCCTGCAGGGTTAATGATCTATTCGAATAGACGCGTCCACGGATATGGACTACTTGGAAGCTTACATTGTTCATAGACAAGTTGAAATGGATACTCTAAAATGCGCAAGATAAGCGTGAGTGCTATGGATGGCCTTCTCGTAGGGAGACGGGAGCGGATCCATAGTGGTGTATTGTTATGGTGAATATGTGGACTCGTGTGCGCTTTCCCACCTCAAAGGAAATACTGGTAGTCATAGTATAGGATAGCCACTGAGTCAAAGCTGGCTTGCTGCAGTTAAACCCCACAACCCCCTTTGTTGATACTGATGCATATGTAGTTAGTTCTGATGTAAGTCTTGCTGAGTACCTTTGTACTCACGCTTGCTTAATTTATGTTTTGCAGAGGAGACTTCGGTCTCACTAGTAGTTCTACGTGGGCTTCGACAATTAGCTTGGGAATCCCAGACAGAGGTCTGGTTCCTATGGAGGGTCTTGTAGATAGACAGGCTTTCCTAGCCTTCTTTCTTTTTATCTATCTGTACTCAGACAGGATAAGCTTCCACATGTGCTTGTTGCTTGTATGACTTGAATGTATGGCTCCTTGGAGCCTCTTAAAGAAATACTTTGAGTTGTAGAGTTATGTTGTGATGCCATGTTGTATCTACACATATCGAGCATATTGTGTGTATGTTATTGAAATGCTTTGGTATGTGTCGGATCCGACACCTAGTTATTTATTCTTGGTAGCCTTCCTTATGGGGAAATGCCTCCTAGTGCTTCCATCCGGAACACATGGATTGACCGGCATGTGTCCTTCTTTGCTCCTGTGTCTATCCCTATAGGGAAATGTCACGCGGTGTTCCTTTAAGTCCCTGTAGCTTGCTACGACTTGGGTTCATACGTTGATGACCGACACGTGCATTGCTGGGTCATGTATGCCTGTCCCTGTAAGTTTGTGCCACCTTGGTTTACGACTAGTCTTGTCGGCCCGGGTTCTCTGTCACATGGGTGCTAGCATCACAATCATATACGTGAGCCAAAAGACGAAAACGGTCCCAGCCAAGGTAAAGGCGGCAGCCGTGGGTTACCGTGCGTGAGGCTGCAAAGTTATATGATGTGTCTTATGCTAGATCGGTGTGACTTAGGATCGGGGTCCTGACACTCCTGTTCCTCAGCGCCTGCGGTGGACGCCGAGGCCCCCCTCGAGCTAGGGGCTTCCTTCTTCTTCTTCTTCTTCGTGGGCTCCCTGCACGGCGCAGCGCTCAGCCCGGAACTCCGGAAGTAGGAGACAAGACTCGAAGTAAAAGTAAAGGGACAAGGCAGGGAAACTTACTCGTCATCTGGAACCCACCTCCTCTTCGTCAGCTTCGGCGGCGGGAGGCTGCCGCTCCCGCGCGGCTCGCTTGAGCTCCCTCCAGAGGGCTCTGCGCGATGCCTTGCGAGGTCCTCCTCCGCCGGGCCGGTGCTGATGTTATCCGCTGGGGGCTCGGCGGCAGCATCGCCGATGCCGATGGGCACGACGGTCGCGTCGCCCGCGCCGGCCTTCTTCGCGAGGAGCTCGGCGGCCGCCTCGCCGTTGCTGGTCCTCCCTGCGAGCGGCGCGTCAGCCTCCGCGCTGGTGCTCCCTTCACCTCCCGTGCGCATGGGCCGGGAGGGCATGACCACGAATGTCATGCCCAATATGCGATCCTATTCTCGAGGAACTCGGAGGCCCCACCAAGAGTAGAAACCGCATATTGGAGACGCTTGCAAGGTGGATATCATTACATCGTACCACATACATAATAGATGGGGATACAGACAAATACATACAATCATCACATGAATACATCAATACATAACAAACATCATACAGAAGGGCAGCATCCGACTACGGATGAAATCAAACGAAAAGAAGAACGACATACACCCTGCTAGCCCAGGCTGCCAACCAGGAACCTATCCCCAGATCGACGAACAAGAAGAAGCAGAAGAAGAACTCCAAAGCAAACAAGCATTGCTCTCACGTCAAGACATCGCATTACCTGTACCTGCAACTGTTGTTGTAGTAATCTGTGAGCCACGAGGACTCAGCAATCCCATAACCATGGGTAGCAAGACTATCAAAGCTTAAATGGGTATGGAAGGGTAAGGTGGTGAGGTTGCAGCAAGCACTAAGCATTGTATGGTGGCTAACTTACGAGTACAAGAATTAGAAGAGTAATCTACGCATAACGGTCGCAAACTAATAATGATCAAGAAGTGATCCTGAACACCTACTTACGAGCCAAACATAACCCCACCGTGTTCTCTTCTCGAACTTCCTCGAAAAGAGACGATCATGGTTACGCACGCGGTTGGTGTATTTCAATTAGAATTGGTGTCAAGTTCTCTACAATCAGAGGTTATAAATTTCCAAGTCGCCACATAACCGCGGGCACGGCTTCGCGAAAGATTTAACCCTGCAGGGGTGCTCCAAGTAGTCCATTATAAATTACCACATGCATCCGATGGAACATCCTCACACCATGATAACACAATGCTTACGATAAGGAATTTCGGTGGACAAGTCATTCGTAAAAGGTAAAACTAAACCAGCAAGACCTCCCGACGTGTCGATGATCCCGATAGGAGCCGCGTATCTCATTCTCAGGACACGGCGGATAAGCTAAGCGTACAGGTGCCAAATACCCCAAGTTGCCAAGGGGCGGCCCCGCACGGTGCTCTAGTTTTGGACCAGCACCATCAGCAATGGCCCACCTGTATTATGTGCAATTAAGAATCCTCGGGTTCATGATGCCCTATGCAAAATTAATTATTTAATTTGGTATTATTATGTTGGCAAATGTTAAAACCAATGTTGGGCCTTGCTGGAGAAGTTTATCCTAAAACGAATGATCAGGGGGGTTCCCATATGCCCCACATGTGTTAGAAGCGCTCATCAAGGAACATAACACCGATATTACGGAAACTAGGGCGGCATGAGGGGAACAAAACACCAGGCAAAAGGCCGAGCCTTCCACCCATTACCAAGTATATAGATGCATTAATTAAATAGAGAGATATTGTGATATCCCATGATATCCATGTCCCAACATGGAACAAACTGCAACTAGCAACTCTATAAGAAAGGGGCTGAGCAAAGCGGTAACATAGCCAAACAACAGTTTGCTGAGTTGTTGAGGTTAGAGGCTGTAACATGGCATATGGGAGGCTGACATATATGTGGTAGGAAGCGCGACATAGCGATAGCATCGAGACAACTAGCAAGCAAAGATAGTAGAGATATCCAAGGTCATGATCATCTTGCCTGAAATCCCGCTCGGAAGAAGAACGAGTCCATGAAGAAGACGAACCCACGTAGGCGAACGAGTCCTCACAATCGCAACGGAACCGGAACTATCGAGAAGAAGCACAACCGGAAAGAAGCAAACAACATGGTAAACACACAAGCATAAACATGACATGATGCACACCCAAATATGATGCATGACAAGATTAAATGTTGTTAAACATGGCAAGAGATGAAGCTTAAGCAATCCATACAACTAGGCAAGTTTAAATGAGGCCGGAAACACAAATAACAATTCCGAAAGGTCCCCACATGCAAATTTCGAAATTAGTACTGATCTGAATTAAACACAATGTTTAAGTGGTTAAACAGCAAGTTAACATGCACCATGATGATCTACACGTTTTTCTAATCAAGTTACAGATGTCGAACATTTAATTCGGAGCTACGGTCTAGAAGATATGAACTAAACAAGTTTAGCACGGCAATAATGCAAAATGCATGCAAACATCAACCACAAACACTCAAACCAAGGATGCAACATGGAAATAGGAAACTACACACAAATCTAAGCAAGTTTCATATAAGGCATGATCAAAACGGAGCAACGGTTCAACAATTACAATCAACACAAGGTATAATAGCAATCTGCCCCGAAACAGCAATATAGCACTTTGCAAGCTTCAAAACAGCAAGCTACAGTAACATGATGGGCATCATCATGATATGCACTTAAAGTAGACATGACATACTTCAAATCATCTTTAAGATTCAGGTTCATAGACATCAAGGTTAAGTCAATATGATCCATGCAAAATGCAATGTTCTGCTAAACAGGGCATATACATGAGCAGAGTTAACATCATGGCAACTTGAGAGCAAGAAAGAGACAGGCTACATGAATTTTACATGGCAACCAAAGGCATGGCATCGAAGTACACATTGCATAGACCAAATCACTTGAAGGAATCATATACATATGAGCTATAGATTAGTGGAAACCATCAAGCAAAGTTGGCAAGTTTTATCACAGACAGCTTTTACTCAGAACAACAACATTAACTAGGCATGTTTACAAGCTCATGGCACTCTATCAAGGCATATCATGGCATGAAATAAATACTAGCAGCAAGAAGACATGAAAATGCTCCAAGTCATGTTGACAAGTTGCTTATATGGTGCATGTATTAAATCACACAAAAATGACAAAATGACAAATATTAACAGTTTACTGCAGTAACATCAGGATGCACTTTTGCAACAGGGATTAAAACATGTAGATGAAGCCTAACATGGATGCAAATGCAATCATCATGTAGAGCACCGAGAGTAGATCATTTTACATATATAGATCATCTCCATCGGACAAACATGCACAAAGATAGAGCCCACACAACATGCATACATGCTGTAAAAAAACTCAGGGACTTGGTCGTTTCAGAAAAAAATAGACTGAGCGTTGGATAGCAATACTGCGCACAGAGTGGTGGATAGGGCCGAGGCTCACATCGGCTGGGCCTTGAGCAGCAGGCCGGCTTGGGGTGGCGCAGCTGGGCCCACGAACGGGCACGGTCAACGGGCACGACCGGATCAAGCCGTGCTCGATGCAGCGGGCGCAGGGGAGATGGCGGCGTGCTGCAGAGGCGGGGCGGCAGCAGGACTTGGCGCGAACTCCGGCGAGGGGACGACGGGGAACGGCGAGATCCCGGGCGGAGGAGGTCGGGGCCGGCTGAATTTGGCCGGAGTCGGGGCGGAGGCGGAGGGGTGAAGAAGCACGGGGAGGCCATGGCGCTCCTCGTTCCTGGTACAGAGGAAGAGATGAGATGGAGAAGGAGAAGGGAAGGAAGAAGGAGAAGGGAAGGAAGAAGGAGAGGGGCGCGAGGGGGAAGTCCGGCCTGGAGGAGGTTGCTGCTGCTCCGGCTAGCAGCTCCGGCAAGGCCGCCGGCGGGGTCGGCAGCGAGGCGCTCGGGGTCGAGCAGAAGGAGGCGCGGGCGTGAGGCGCTGGACACGGGAGGCTCGGGGAGCTCCCTGGCGGCGGCAAGATCTGGGCCCAAATGGGCTCGGCGGGCTTCCCACGGGCTCGGGCGGGCCCTTGGCGGCTGGGAGGTGCCCAAGGGCGACGTGGCGGCCTCCGGTTGGCCGAGGGCGGCGGCGCAGGTGGTGGCTCGGTGGGTGGCGGCGCGACAAGTGGCGGCGCGGAGCTGGTTGGATGTGGATTTCGAGGAGAAGGGGGGTAGGGTTTCAGATTAGGAAGGTCTAGCCTTCCTTATATAGGCAGGGTTGCTAGGGTTTGGGGGTTGGGGGTGTTTCGGAGCCCTCCGATCACGATCGGACGGTTTCGGATAGAGGGGAGATTAGCTGGGCTAGGTGGGCTGTGTAGAGAGGGTTTGGGCTGAGGAGAGAGGGAAGTGGTGCAGCCCGGCACGGTTTTCGGGACACTGAAAACGTCCGACGTTTTATCCGGCTATAGTGCCGCTATAGTTATCCGTTGGGGCATCAAACGACCTCCGAATGGGGCAAAATTTGGCAGGCGGTCTACCAACAATATAATAAGACCGCACGCCAACTTTCAACCCATTCCGAGAACATTTTCATCCCACTTATAAAATAATAATTTTGAGGTACCGCGGGCGCGTGCGAGCGTGTCGGGTCTCGAAACGGACAACAGAAGGGACGCGGAGAAGCCGGCAACTACGAACGGATGCAAGTTTTATGAAAACATGTGGATGAAATGCGCATGATGACATGTCCAAGTGCAACATGCAAGCGAATGACATGGCAACGACGACGAATAAAAGGAAGACATCTGGAGCATCGGTCTCGGGGCGTCACAACTCTCCTCCACTAACAGAAGATCTCGACCCGAGATCTTAGGAAGGAAACGGAAGGGGAAGAGAAAGAGGTAAAAGAAAGTTGCTTCTTTGACAAATGAGTGAATTCAACTACCCTCGGAGGTGTTGAACAACTTGAGAGAAAGAATACCACAGAGATGAACGAAGTAGAAAGCACTTGAGAGAAAATAACGGAAGGAAGAACACAAGAACAGGTTGCAAGGACATAAGGGACAAGAAAGAATTGGAAACCACCCAATTTTAAACCAGATAGACAACTAATGTGAAGGAAAAAATTTGGGCAGCACTCCGGTAGAAAAGAGAAGCAAAGCTTGATAAGATGAAAAGAACTTGAAATAGGATAATGCTCCGGTAAAATGGATAAGCAAGGAAAGAACATGATCTGGGCGAAAAAAAGATAATGGCTCGAAGAGAGCAACATCACAACGCCTCCGGAACAATAGAGTAGAAGCTAAATCGTTGGAAACAAAAGAACGGGAAGTAAATGACAACTTCTACCAGAATTGAATTTGAAAGGCATCCTCGCAAAGAAGGCTTGAACGGAGTTGTTGGAAAATCAACAACGGAAAGAATAATCTTGTCGTGGGCTTATGGAAAACATCTCCAAAACTTGAGGTGAAATTCTGCCACTACGGAAAGAATTGATTGCTTGAGAGCAACATAGAGATGAAAAACTTCTTTCACGGAAATGATTTAAGAGGGAACTTGGATCATTGATAATCACCACAATAGCAACAATCCATCGAAAAGGCTTTAGGTGAAATCTATACCAAGATAGCTACGAGAAAGAAATGATGGTTTTAAATATATCATTCTTGACAATTTCTCTTCGAGACTCCTCATGAATCAAGAATGGTATAACACCATCACCAAAGATAAGGGAGAATGACTTGCACTTCGGAATGCAAGAAGGAGAATACATGAGCTCCAACAAGAATCTTGAAGAACACTTCGAGAATGAATTAAATACTTAACGAGCCATGAAGAAGAAACTCTCGAACAACTCCGGATAGAAAGGATGCTAGAAAAGAAGTGAAGGCTGAAGAACATGATGAAGCCTTGCAATGATTTAGATGAAGGTTCACGACGAGATAATTGAGAGAGCTTGGAACTCCAGAAGAAAAGATGCACAACTTAGAACCGAGAATTTGATATCATGAACGAACTCCGGAAGAGGGAATTAAATCGCCTCGATGAAGCAAGAATAAGAATTATGTCATGCATACCCTTCATCAACTTGAATTGATGACAAGCAACGGGTTGGCATGCTACTTATTGTTTTGAAAAGGATTGAGAAGAGATATTGCGCAACCTTGGGAAGGTCTTCAATGAACCACCGATAGGATTGGAAAGAACAAATGAATTGATACGATAACAACGGAAGAGGGATGTTGAACGAACCACCGTAAGAATTAAAAATGAACGAAGAAAAGAGAACGAACCACCGGGAAGAATTAGAAATGAATGAAAATAGTTGAGTGAATTTATATACTAGAGAACGAAGAGATCACGAGCTAGAATACTTGAACGATGCACCGGAAGAATTTGAGAACGAGAGATGAACGTTGAGAATGAAGAATTCTTCTGAAATGATGGCCTCCGGAGAATCGAAAATGGAAAGGACTCATGAAATGCTCCGGGTGGGTATGAAAAGAATTTCTCACAATCGAAAACAATTGTGTGGATGGCATGAAGCTAGAACCATGAATCTTCAAGAGAACGGATATGCTTTAAGAGAAACTCTTCTTCAGTCTTCAAAGTTAAGAATGACGACGAGAACCACCATGAAGATTTTGTGAGATACTCCGGAATAATGAAGAATACGAAGGTTGAGCCAAACATGAAAATAATTTGAAAGCGATCTTGGAGAGGCAATTGACTGATGAAATTCATTCTTACGTCAACTTTGAAAAGAATTCGAGAATATCTCCGGAAGATTAGAAGAGTCAGGTAAGATCCTGGGAAAAGACCTGTGGGTTAAGGCCCACTCAAAAGAAACACCGTTGGAACAACTGCTTGAAATAGAGATTGCACCGGTTGAATTAAATGGCTTGATAGAAATAACAACCTCGAGATATGTCGAACGGATCTTGAATGGAAAGATGAATCTTCTGAGATAATTTCTTCGCACCGGAAAAGGATAGAGAGAGGTGAATGAACAAGATATGCTTAGGTAAGAATTTCCAACATGGGAAAAATATTTGAACAAAAGAAAAGGATATGAACAACGCCGAAAGCTTGAATTAAATCCATCGGAGAAGAAACGAGAATGAAGAATGATGAACTTGCAGCTCCTGAGCATCTTCATGAGAATCACCGGTTAAGAACATTGAAGGAAAAGAATGTAGAGACTTCTCATGAATACAATGGATAATTGATTTGAGAATTTTACTCTGCAAAGAAAAAGGGTGGGAGGGTGGGGGAAGAAAAACAACTTGGGATGGGTGAAACGAACACCGTTGAGAAAACTGAGAATTGATCTTGCACATGGTGAAGAAGATTGAATTAACTCGAAGAGAAGCACACCGGTTGAAAAAGAATTTACATGACAATCTTGATGATCACGAAGGATTAGCACTCCCATAGAAATATGAGAACACCGCTTAGGAAAGGTATGGAATCAACACTTGACTTCGAAGCAACTCGAATACCACAACAAAAACAAAACAAATTATTTGGCTTGCAGAATAAGCCGGAACAAACATATGATAGAGATTTCGTTCGAAATTTTCATGGTGGGGCCCACACGGGCTCGATCTTACAGTGGCCATCCGTTCAAGGTAGTGTACGAGACTACGAAGCGTCCCCGAATTGTAGCGAAGCCACAGGGATTCTTTAAGACACAACTAGCACCGTTGTAAAAACGACTGTGAGCAGGCGGACCACTAGACGTCGAACCCCAATCTCATATCATGCATCTGTCGGAAAGATATCCTAGGTAACTACTTGAATTCCCACCTAAGAACTCCCGAAACTTCTTGGTTATGCGATCAGGTTGCGGGTCCAGGAACCTACTCAGCAATCAACAACCTAATCAGCTGCAACTGCATTCGCAACCCTTAACATAACCGAGAAACTTCGCAAATTCATCTACCTCAGACCTTTGAAAACACAGCGATACTAGTCACAGTGGATCATCCGAGCTATCTCCTCCAGTACTGGGGAAAAGTCATGACACTATTTGCCACCACAAAAAGTATAGAAGCGTTTCGATGTCGACGTCCTCTGGTATTCAGGAACTGAAACGATAGCGAATGTGACAAGAACCCCTTGGAGCTCAACTCCCCGGGTCCAATCCATACAGTCGGGAGGCACCAAGACAGAATTCCCGTCACAACGATATCATAATGATTCCAAAATACCCGCGTGACCCTAAAAAAATTTGAGTGACAAGAGTGGTAGAATCAAAACACCTACGTCACAATTCCTCACCAGAGCGACGAAGGGGATAAGGAGTAAAAAGAATTCCTACTCTACGATATATAGCTAGACTCAAAATAGTTTTTATTCTATACTCGCCAACGGTTCGATCAATCAAGGGGGCTCCTATGGTCGGTCGAGGTTCTGATACCAACTTTTCACGCCCAATATGCGATCCTATTCTCGAGGAACTCGGAGGCCCCACCAAGAGTAGAAACCGCATATTGGAGACGCTTGCAAGGTGGATATCATTACATCGTACCACATACATAATAGATGGGGATACAGACAAATACATACAATCATCACATGAATACATCAATACATAACAAACATCATATAGAAGGGCAGCATCCGACTATGGATGAAATCAAATGAAAAGAAGAACGACATCCACCCTGCTAGCCCAGGCTGCTGAACAGGAACCTATCCCCAGATCGACGAAGAAGAAGAAGCAGAAGAAGAACTCCAAAGCAAACAAGCATCGCTCTCACGTCAAGACATCGCATTACCTGTACCTGCAACTGTTGTTGTAGTAATCTGTGAGCCACGAGGACTCAGCAATTCCATAACCATGGGTAGCAAGACTATCAAAGCTTAAATGGGTATGGAAGGGTAAGGTGGTGAGGTTGCAGCAAGCACTAAGCATTGTATGGTGGCTAACTTACGAGTACAAGAATAAGAAGAGTAATCTACGCATAACGGTCGCAAACTAATAATGATCAAGAAGTGATCCTGAACACCTACTTACGAGCCAAACATAACCCCACCGTGTTCTCTTCTCAAACTTCCTCGAAAAGAGACGATCACGGTTACGCACGCGGTTGGTGTATTTTAATTAGAATTGGTGTCAAGTTCTCTACAACCGGAGGTTATAAATTTCCAAGTCGCCACATAACCGCGGGCATGGCTTCGCGAAAGATTTAACCCTGCAGGGGTGCTCCAAGTAGTCCATTATAAATTACCACACGCATCCGATGGAACATCCTCACACCATGATAACACGATGGTTACGATAAGGAATTTCGGTGGACAAGTCATTCGTAAAAGGTAAAACTAAACCAGCAAGACCTCCCGACGTGTCGACGATCCCGATAGGAGCCGCGTATCTCGTTCTCAGGACACGGTGGATAAGCTAAGCGTACAGGTGCCAAATACCCCAAGTTGCCAAGGGGCGGCCCCGCACCATTAGCACTGGCCCACCTGTATTATGTGGAATTAAGAATCCTCGGGTTCATGATGCCCTATGCAAAATTAATTATTTAATTCGGTATTATTATGTTGGCAAATGTTAAAACCAATGTTGGGCCTTGTTGGAGAAGTTTATCCTAAAACGAATGATCAGGGGGGTTCCCATATGCCCCACATGTGTTAGAAGCGCTCATCAAGGAACATAACACTGGTATTACGGAAACTAGGGTGGCATGAGTGGAACAAAACACCAGGCAAAAGGCCGAGCCTTCCACCCATTACCAAGTATATAGATGCATTAATTAAATAGAGAGATATTGTGATATCCCATGATATCCATGTCCCAACATGGAACAAACTGCAACTGCACCTGCAACTAGCAACGCTATAAGAAAGGGGCTGAGCAAAGCGGTAGCATAGCCAAACAACGGTTTGCTGGGTTGTTGAGGTTAGAGGCTGTAACATGGCATATGGGAGGCTGACATATATGTGGTAGGAAGCGCGACATAGCGATAGCATCGAGACAACTAGCAATCAAGGATAGTAGAGATATCCAAGGTCATGATCATCTTGCCTGAAATCCCGCTCGGAAGAAGAACGAGTCCATGAAGAAGACGAACCCACGTAGGCGAACGAGTCCTCACAATCGCAACGGAACCGAAACTATCGAGAAGAAGCACAACCGGAAAGAAGCAAACAACATGGTAAACACACAAGCACAAACATGGCATGATGCACACCCAAATATGATGCATGACAAGATTAAATGTTGTTAAACATGGCAAGAGATGAAGCTTAAGCAATCCATACAACTAGGCAAGTTTAAATGAGGCCGGAAACACAAATAACAATTCCGGAAGGTCCCCACATGCAAATTTCGAAATTAGTACTGATCTGAATTAAACACAATGTTGAAGTGGTTAAACAGCAAGTTAACATGCACCATGATGATCTACACATTTTTCTAATCAAGTTACATATGTAGAACCATTAATTCGGAGCTACGGTCTAGAAGATATGAACTAAACAAGTTTAGCATGGCAATAATGCAAAATGCATGCAAACATCAACCACAAACACTCAAACCAAGGATGCAACATGGCAATAGGAAACTACACACAAATCTAAGCAAGTTTCATATAAGGCATGGTCAAAACGGAGCAACGGTTTAACAATTACAATCAACACAAGGTATAATAGCAATCTGCCCCAAAACAGCAACATAGCACTTTGCAAGCATCAAAACAGCAAGCTACAGTAACATGATGGGCATCATCATGATATGCACTTAAAGTAGACATGACATACTTCAAATCATCTTTAAGATTCAGGTTCATAGGCCTCAAGGTTAAGTCAATATGATCCATGCAAAATGCAATGTTCTGCTAAACAGGGCATATACATGAGCAGAGTTAACATGATGGCAATTTGAGAGCAAGAAAGAGACAGGCTACAGGAACTTTACATGGCAACCAAAGGCATGGCATCGAAGTACACATTTCATAGACCAAATCACTTGAAGGAATCATATACATATGAGCTATAGATTAGTGGAAACCATCAAGCAAAGTTGGCAAGTTTTATCACAGACAGCTTTTACTCAGAACAACAACATTAACTAGGCATGTTTACAAGCTCATGGCACTCACATCAAGGCATATCATGGCATGAAATAAATACTAGCAGCAAGAAGACATGAAAATGCTCCAAGTCATGTTGACAAGTTGCTTATATGGTGCATGTATTAAATCACACAAAAATGACAAAATGACAAATATTAACAGTTTACTGCAGTAACATCAGGATGCACTTTTGCAACAGGGATTAACACATGTAGATGAAGCCTAACATGGATGCAAATGCAATCATCATGTAGAGCACAGAGAGTAGATCATTTTACATATATAGATCATCTCCATCGGACAAACATGCACAAAGATAGAGCCCACACAACATGCATACATGCTGTAAAAAAACTCAGGGACTTGGTCGTTTCAGAAAAAAATAGACTGAGCGTTGGATAGCAATACTGCGCACAGAGCGGTGGATAGGGCCGAGGCTCACATCGGCTGGGCCTTGAGCAGCAGGCCGGCTTGGGGTGGCGCAGCTGGGCCCACGAACGGGCGCGGTCAACGGGCACGACCGGATCAAGCCGTGCTCGATGCAGCGGGCGCAGGGGAGGTGGCGGCGTGATGGAGAGGCAGGGCGGCAGCGGGACTTGGCGCGAACTCCGGCGAGGGGACGACGCGGAACGACAAGATCCCGGGCGGAGGAGGTCGGGGCCGGCTGAATCTGGCCGGAGTCGGGGCGGAGGCGGCGGGGTGAAGAAGCACGGGGCGGCCATGGCGCTCCTCGTTCCTGGTACAGAGGAAGAGATGAGATGGAGAAGGAGAAGGGAAGGAAGAAAGAGAAGGGAAGGAAGAAGGAGAGGGGCGCGAGGGGGAAGTCCGGCCTGGAGGAGGTTGCTGCTGCTCCGGCTAGCAGCTCCGGCGAGGCCGCCGGCGGGGTCGGCGGCGAGGCGCTCGGGGTCGAGCAGAAGGAGCCGTGGGCGCAAGGCGCTGGACACGGGAGGCTCGGGGAGCTCCCTGGCGATGGCGAGATTCGGGCCCAGATGGGCTCGACGGGCTTCCCACGAGCTCGGGCGGGCCCGTGGCGGCTGGGAGGTGCCCAAGGGCGACGTGGCGGCCTCCGGTTGGCCGAGGGCGGCGGCGCAGGTGGTGGCTCGGTGGGTGGCGGCGCGACAAGTGGTGACGGGGAGCTGGTTGGATGCGGATTTCGAGGAGAAGGGGGGTAGGGTTTCAGATTAGGAAGGTCTAGCCTTCCTTATATAGGCAAGGCTGCTAGGGTTTGGGGGTTGGGGGTGTTTCGGAGGCCTCTGATCACGATCGGACGGTTCCGGACAGAGGGGACATTAGCTGGGCTAGGTGGGCTGTGTAGAGAGGGTTTGGGCTGAGGAGAGAGGGAAGTGGTGTAGCCCGGCACGGTTTTCGGGACACCGAAAACGTCCGACGTTTTATCCGGCTATAGTGCCGCTATAGTTATCCGTTGGGGCGTCAAACGACCTCCGAATGGGACAAAATTTGGCAGGCGGTCTACCCACAATATAATAAGACCGCACGCCAACTTTCAACCCATTCCGATAACATTTTCATCCTACTTATAAAATAATAATTCGGAGGTGCCGCGGGCGCGTGCAAGCGTGTCGGGTCTCGAAACGGACAACGGAAGGGACGCGGAGAAGCCGGCAACTACGAATGGATGCAAGTTTTATTAAAACATGCGAATGAAATGCACATGATGACATGGCCAAGTGCAACATGCAAGCGAATGACATGGCAATGACGACAAATAAAAGGAAGACATCTGGACCATCGGTCTCGGGGCGTCACAACGAACCAGGCATCATCGTCGTCGTTGTCATCGCCGAGCTCGGCCAGCAGCTGATGGCGGGTTCGCGGGGCGCCCCCGCCCTCACTCTCCTCCTTGGTGCTTGCCAAGGCCTCGGCGTCGTCGCGGCCTCCCGAGCAGGGCATCACCATGAGCGGGTTGTCGCGAGGCCCCTCGTGGCCCTCAGGGATCAGGCCCCACTGATCTAAGTGCGGCATCTCCCCGACCAGCTCATCCCTGTTGCTGTAGCGGTACAGGAGGAGCCCCTCCTTGGGAGGGAGATCCGCTTCGTCGCCAAGCAGGATCTGCATGACCTCTTCCAGCACCTCCCCCGTGAGGTTATCGACGCTTAGCCTCATCGGGTCCTTGGGGCTGGTGATGTCCCACACCGGGTGTGAGCGCTTCTGGAGGGGAGCTATACGCCGACGCAGGAATTCCTTGACGACTATCGCTCCTGTGAGCTTTGTGGCCCTCAGCTCTCTCATCCTCTCCCAGAGTGGCGCCAGCCTCCCGTCGGTGAGCTTTTTGTGCTCCCATCCGGAGCTCTTCACGGCAGGGACCGTCGGCAGCATCAGCAGGGGGTTGTACTATCCTACATCCATGTAAATCCAGTGCGCCCGGTAGCCATCCACCTTCTTCGTGATCTTCATGGGGATGATGCGGCCCGCCATGCCATCGACCATGCTGAAGGAGACGCAACCGGAGTGCTGGTTCCCCGCGGACACCCGCAGGCTGTAGAAGGTGCAGAAGAGAGCCACATAGGGCATGATGCCCAAGAAGGCCTCGAAGAGATAGGCGAACATGGCAAGGAGGAGAATGGAGTTTGGCTGGAGGTGGAGCGCGTGGATCTGTTAGGGGCAAGGATGGCGCAGAAGAAATCAGAGAAGGGAGGTACCAGCCCGGCGAAGACGGAGTGGAAGAGGAAAGGGAAAGTGGTGGCCTCCAGCTCACTGGGCGAGCGCGAGCCCAGCCAGATCCGCGTCGCCTTCCACTCGTTGTGGTCGCAGGCGGTCATCGGGCGGACCTTGTCCAGCCCCTCTTCGTTGACGATTGTGGAGCGCAACAGGGCCGGCTCCAAGGCCGTCGCCGTCGGGGCCGCGGCCACCGCCTTGCCCTTCTTGCTAGCGGGCACCATGGGTGCGCGAGGAAGCTTTGAAGGCGAGAGGAGGAGGATGCAAGGAGTCGGGCGCAAGTAGGGCGAGGAACGCGAAGGAAGGTAATGATGACTCTACGCTCGGGCGGGTCTGTTTTATGGCAGCGCGGGCAGTTACCCAGGCGTCGTGGGGGAAGTGGGGGCATCCAACGTCCCATCGTGTGCCACACGTCCCTGCCTGGGCCCGGCAGTCTGCTTAGGCCCCACACCGTTTTGCTCCCAACGGGCGGAAGCGTGCGTGTCGCGGGCCCGGGGGCTACTATCGGCCTAGTGGGAATCAGGGTACCATATGTCGTCTGCCTGCGGCCCAGGAAGCAATGCCTGGCGAGGCCCAAGAGGCGTCCCAGTCATGGGCGCCACGAAGCAAGATATCTCACGAGGCGCCGGCCTCATGAAAAAACCCTCCAAGGGGCGGACCCACCAAAGATCGCTAGCCGCGGCAGGCTGCCTCGCGAGGCCTTCCCTCTCCTGAGGCGGCCTCCCGGAGCGGCCTCCCGAGGAGCCGCTTGGCGCTGGCCGCGCTGTCACGTGCCCACCACGTGGGTGACGCACCCGCGCAGGAAGATGATAGCGATCGGTGTCGTACCAGCATGTGCGGCCAGGGAAGGTTTCCTCTTTGGTGATAAAGGGGCAGCGCTAGCTGCCCTCCGACAAAGCAAGTCCCAAGGCTTGCCTGTTTGGTGCAAGAAGACCAAGACGACGAAGCGCGCCAGGGCGGATGTCACCGCCGAGCCCACCGGCGCGTCATGGATAGCCTCTTTGCAGGCGAAGACCACCTTTTGTCAGGATAACACTATGCGCCTGTCCCCCTTCAAACTGCCGTTGTGTGGCAACCCTTCCCGCCAATATTTTCGAGGGAAGAGGACCAAGGCAGCTATAAAAGGGGCAGTGCTGCCACCGTAGAGGGAGATCGATTCCACCTTCTTCTACCTTGTACGCAAGAAATCTCTGTCCACAGCAATCAAAAACACATGGAGGAGTAGGGTTTTACACCGCTTGGTGGCCCGAACCTAGGTAGCTCTGGCATCCCTGCCATGCCCTATGTGTGTGTGTGGGCGCTCTCATCGTGCTCCACTCGCCGTAGCCTCGCCGTGGTCACCGTCGGGTAATAGGTAGCGAGCTTGCCCCCAGAGTTCGAACCAGGGTCCCCAGAGCCCGGCTTCCAACAAACCCCGTGATATGATACGCTCTATCATACATAAGCCTCTTTATGTCTTCCTCAAAACAGCCACCATACCTACCTATTATGGCATTTCCATAGCCATTCCGAGATATATTTCCATGCAACTTCCACCATTCCATTTATATGACACACATCTTCATTGTCATATCGCTTTGCATGATCATATAGCTGACATAGTATTTGTGGCTCAGCCACCATTCATCATTTTTTATACATGTTACGCTAGATCATTGCACATCCTGGTACACTGCCACAGGCATTCATATAGAGTCATATTGTTCTAGTATCGAGTTGTAATATCGAGTTGTAAGTAAATAAAAGTGTGATGATCATCATTATTAGAGCACTGTCCCAGTGAGGAAAGGATGATGGAGACTGAGTTCTGTTTTTATCATTTACCCACTCGAGGACGAGCAGGAATTAAGCTTGGGGATGCTGATAAGTCTCCAACATATATATAATTTTTGATTGTTCCACGCTATTATAGTATCAATCTTGGATGTTTTATATGCAATTATATGTAATTTTATATCATTTTTGGGAATTAACCTATTAACCTAGTGCCTAGTGCCAGTTGTTGTTTTCTGCTTGTTTTTGGTTTTTCAGAAAATCAGTACCAAACGGAGTCCAAACGCTACCAAACTTTTTGACGATTTTTTTCTGGACAAAAGAGACCCTAGAAGCTTCGGGGGAGGACCAAAAGACCTACGAGGAGACGACAAGGCAATAGGGCACGCCTAGGGGGGTGGCTGCGCCCTGTTACCTTGTGGGCCCCACGTGGCTCCTTTTGATCTAATTCCACTTCCATAAATTCTCAAATATTGGGAAACCAATAGAGAGCCCCATGAAATAACTTTTCCGCCACCTCAAGCTTTTGTTCTTCCGCTATCCCATTTGGAGGCCTTTTCTGGCACCCTGCCGGAGGGGGAATCGATCACGAAGGGCTTCTGCATCAACCTTGCTACCCTACCGATGATGTGTGAGTAGTTCACCACAGACCTACTGGTCCATAGCTAGTAGCTAGATGGCTTGTTCTCTCTCTTTGATCTTCAATACAACGTTCTCCTCGATCTTCTTGGAGTTATATTCGATGTAATCTTCTTTTGCGGTGTGTTTGTTGGGATCCGATGAATTGTGGGTTTATGATCTGAATATTCATGAGAAGTAATTAAGTCTTTTCTGAACTTTGTTATGCATGATTTTTATAGCTTTGTATTTCTCTCCTATCTATCCATTTGGTTTGGCCAACTAGATTGATTTATCTTCAGCGGGAGAGGTGCCTTGTAATGGGTTCAATCTTCATCCACGCCTGCTGGCGCGGCCTCTGTCGCCGCTCGTCGCCGCACGCGTCACCCACATGATGGGCCCCAGACCGCGCGGCTGTGCCGAACAGCCTTCGTCTTGGGCGCCTTCGGGAGGAGGCCTCGGGAGGCCGCCTCGCGAGAGGGCCTCGCGAGGACATTGGTGAGGATGCCGAGCCTTGCTCGCCACTTCCTGAGGAGGAGGCCTCAGGAGGCCAAGGCCTCATGAAGAGTCCTGGTGAGGTGCTTGGTGATGATGGCTTGCTGGGCCCACAACAGGCATTGTGCCCTGGGCCAGAGGCAGACGAGTCTGGATACCCTAGGATCCATGGGCCCGACAGTAGCCCACGGGCCCGCGGCGCGCACGTTCCCGCCTACTGGGGGGGCGAAACGGCGCGGGACCTAACCGCCTGCGGCCAGGCACGATGCGTGGCGCACGATGTGACGGTGGACGCCCCCACTTCTCCCACGACGCCTCGGTAACCGCCCGCGCTGACATAAATCCTGCCGCGGGCGATGCGAGGCCATCATTGCCTTCCTTCGCATGTTCCGTCTCCCTGCGCATTCCTTCCCATGCACAGCTCCTTCTACCTCTCCCAAAACTCCGTCGCCTTAAACCATTGCTGTGCCGCCATGTCGCCCCCCGGCAGCGAGGAAGAGGCGGCAGACACGGTGGTTGCGGGGGCGGTGCCAGAGCCTGCTCTGGGTAGGCCCACAATTGTCAACGCCGAGGGGCTCAGCAAGGTGCTTCCAATGACCGCAGCTGCTTTTAACGAGTGGGGGGGCACTCGCATCTGGCCGGCTTCGCGCCCGACCGCCGACCTCGACGCCACCTCTGCCGTCCTCTTCCTTCCCACGCTCTTCGCGTGCCTACTACCTCCATTCTCCGATTTCTTCAACGCCGCCCTTTCCCACTACCAGGTCCATGCGCTGCATCTCGAGCCGAACTCCGTCATTCTTCTTTCCGC
The DNA here is from genome assembly GCA_039707655.1 of Elymus sibiricus. Taxonomy (NCBI): domain Eukaryota; kingdom Viridiplantae; phylum Streptophyta; class Magnoliopsida; order Poales; family Poaceae; genus Elymus; species Elymus sibiricus. Next base: position 313,005,281 of record CM077666.1, read on the forward strand.
CTTTGCCTTTTTATGCGAGGCCTTCCTGGGCATGACGCCCTCAGTGGCGCTCATCCGCCACTTCTTCAGCCTGCGGCTGACTGCGGTGAACCAATGTTCCGGGTGCGTCTCGTTCCACATCGCAGTCGAGACAGCGGGCAACGGTATTGACATGAGGCTTACCAAGGAGGTCGAGGGCTTCAGGCGGCAATGGGTGTACGTGGACGTGGCCCAATTCAGCCCCCTGCTGCAGCTGCCGGCATCCCCGGCGGCGAGAAGCTCCGGGTGGGGGTATGAAAGGCTCGCCGACCCGAGGCTGGCGCGGGTATGGAGGAGGTTGGCCGAGCTGAGGGCCGCGAAAGTAACAGCTGTCATGGTCGTGAGGGAGTTCCTCCGGCGCCGCATAGCTCCCCTCCAGCGACACTCCTGCCCGATGTGGGCCTTCACCGGCCCGGAAGACCCGATGCGGTTGAGCGCGGACAGCTTGCTGCCGGAGGTGCTGAACGGGGTGCTCCATACTCTGACCAGCGAAGAGGCGAGCGAGCCACCCATGGATGGGCTTCCCTTGTATCGCTACAAGAACAAGGAGGCGCTGGCCGGCTCAATGCCGCGTTTCGACTAGTGGGGACCGCTTCCAGAGGGCCTCGAAGGGCCCCGGGACAACCCCTTTCTGGTGGTCCCTGGTTCAGGCGACCGTGGCGACGCCGGGGCCTCGACGGGCGCTGCGGAGGGCGGAGGCGGCCCGGTTCGGCGGACCCGTCGCTGACTCGTCCACGGGCTTGGAGACGATGATGACGTCACCCCGCCTGAGGCCTCGCCCGCCACGCCCGACTAGGCGGAGGGCGCGGGAAGCCCCCGTGCGGCAGCTGCGAAGCTGCGGGGCTCCGGAAGCGGTGGCGAGGGCGGATCCCGTGGCCCTCCCGCGAGGGGGCCGGTCACGAGAAAGGGCCCCGTGAAGGCGGCGGCGGCGACGTTCCTCCATGGCCGCTGAAGAAGAGGAGATGGTTTGTCAGGGACCAGTAAGCGTTCGCCTTCCTTTCTCCTACGCTCGGCGTGTTGCGCACGCCTGAGCCCTCGTTTCTCTTCCCTTTTCAGGACCTCCTCGAGCAAGAAGAGGAAGAAGGAGGAGAGGTCCCCCGGCCTGGCGGGGACTACACCGCCGGTTGCAAGGGCTGGGGGGCGTGAAGTGAACACCAGCAACCTCGATGCCGAGGCTGGCCCCGCAAGGGCAGAGTGGCAGGTGGCCCCTCCTGAGCCACAGGAGGATGCGGTTTGGGGAACCCAAGCAGGTGAGCCTCAGGAGGCGTCGTCAGTAGGCGGCTCCGTAGTTCCTGGGGCGCCCACTGCCAGGGCGGACGTTGCAGCGACAGATGCGGAGACCCCGGTTGTCCCACCCCGCACCACCGGTGGCGGTGGCTCCGCGGGGGGCCGGCCAGACTCGCCAGCGTGTGGGGCCCCTTTCGGGGGGCCGCCGAGCCCGCGGGGTGCGTCGCCACGGCGGGACGAAGAGGGGGCCCCCATGAGCTCTCCGCTCCTGACCGGCGGTGCCGGGTCCTCGCGAGAGAGCGGCGCTGGGGTGCACACCGGCTGGGCCCTGCAGCTCGTGAGTAGCAGTGCCGTGCTCAAGCGCGGGGCCCTACAGGGCGCCAGGGCTGCCCTTGACCAGCTAGAAGCAGACCTCCGGGTGGAGGAGGCACGCATCATCGAAGAGCGCCAGTGCCTTGCGGAGAGGTGGCGCCAGCTTGATGTGGCTATCAAACTGGGCCGCCGTCAAGACGACGCCGTGCGGGAGAAACGCGAGAAGGCCGCCCAGGATGTGAAGGAAATCTTCGACAACGCTGTCAGGGAGGCCGATGAGGCCGACAGGCGGCGCGAGGCAGCTGAGGCCTGCAGGAAGGAGGTCCAGGACCAGAACACCTTGCTGGAGCAACAACTCCAGGCACGGAGAGATGCCATCTCCGCCCTCGAAGAGGGGCTGGCGGCCCGTGAGGCGGACCTTGGCATCCGTGAGCGGGAGCTCGCGCGGTCGGCATCCGCGCAGGACTTGGACCGCGAGCGACTGGAGACGTTGGAGCGAGAGGTGTCCGCTGCCCAAGGTTCCTAAGCCGAGCGCCTAGACAAGGCCAACGCCAATCTAGCGGCCAAGGAGAAGAAGATCCAGGAGGACACTGACAGGAGGGTCGCGCAGAGCCGCGAAGCGCTTGCCAATGAGAACATCAAGAAGCTGAAGCGACAGGAGGACCGCTTCAAGGCCAAGAGCGAGGAGTTCCAGCACGAGATCGCGGGCCTCAAGGAGATGCTGGTAGAAGCCGAAAGACGGTGGGAGACCGCGCTGAAGGCCCGGGCCGACGCCGAGGCCGAGCTAACCTCCCTCCGGCAGCAGGTGGGGGGCGTCGCCGCGGTCGTGGAGCAGGCGCGGGACGAGACGGCCCGAGCGCGGGGGCGGCAACTCCAGCGCCGGGCCCGCCGCGCCTTAGGCTCCATTTGCAAGGAGGACGTCAGCAGCCCCCTCAAGACCCACGACGGCAGCTACCTCGACTTCTTCACCATGCTCGTGGAGCGGCTCGAGGTGGGCGCCAAGAAGGTGGGCGGAATCATCGAGGAGGAGAGCAGCGATCTCGTCACCCAGGCCGCCACGCGCATCTTCAGCCATCTTCTCGACGCCGACCACAACTTCGACTTTGGCAAGGTGATAGCCCTCATCCCGAAGGAGGTCCGCGACACCCTTGGGAAGGCGGTGGAGGATCACGTGGACACCTTGCACGAGCACTTCGCCCCTGGTGGCAGCGAGAGCTCAAGCGGAGTCGAGGGAGGTGACGATGACGGTGGCAGCAGCGGTGATGACGACACGTCTTCTTAGGCCCTTCCCCATATCCTGCGTATAGTTGATCGTGACCCCGTGGGGGCGTGAGGACAATGCTTTTACATTTTAAGTACTTTGCTTCTGGATGTATCGAATGCCCGTACCCTCGTAACGCTCTCTCTTGAAGCCTATTTCGCTCTTTTTTGCTTGCCATGGTGCTCTGCGTTGTCAGGACCTAGCCCCCGAGCGGGCCATAGCTACCGCTGGTATGTCAGGTTGCGATGCCTGGACAAGGCCAGGAGGTGAGGGGCACCGGGAGCTAGTTAGGGCTCCTGAGGCGCGATGCTCAGGGAGCCCCCCTTTGACGCGCAAGCGGCTTGTGCCAAGAGAACCGCTGACACTCGTGAGGCTGCCAGAGGGGAAGGCTTGAAAGACGACGAGGGCGGCTCGCGAGGCGGGAGACTTTGCTCTGTACAAGGTAGTGTCTGGTGGGCCATCTTTCGTAGGGTTCGCCTCGTGAGGGTTCCGCTCGCGAGATCTCCTGCTGAGACGGCCGCCGAGGGTTAGCTCCCGAGGCGGGGCCTGCTGGCTTCCTGAGGCCCTAGGGGGGCCACCTCGCGGGATTTCCTCGCGAGGCCTTTCCAGGAACCTGCTCCTGAGATAACTGCATGCAGAGTACTTAACGACAGGGGAGCAGCGCACGCTCGTCGATTCGCTCATGGGCATTACGCGAGGAGACAAGACAACAAGAACCTTGGTGGGGTGGCGTGCACGGAAGCAGACCCGCGAGCCAGAGCCTGGTTGCTTGGGTTTTTCAGCGCTGCTGGGACTGACCCGAGCACAGACACCGTGTCTAGCCCCCACTCGTTTGAGGCTCATGAGGGACGTCGTGAGCGTGCGAGGCTCGTGAGGCAAGGACTCCATGTAAGAAACCGAGCTTTACTGAAGTAAGATAGCAACCCATTACATAACTAAAACAAGATGCGGCTGCCGTGTCCGGCACGGGTCAGCTTGAGGTTGGTTCAACCCGTGGGGTGCCCTCAATTACACATTGAAATGAGAAAAAGAGTGCTGCCGTGTCCGGCACGGGTCAGCTTGAGGTTGGTGCGGTCCGTGGGGCGCCCTCAGTTGATTGTTCCGCCAGCGCGGAGCATGGGGCTTCCACTTGGGCATGGGCGGGAGCTCTCGCGGGCCCATCAGGTGAACGCAATGAGAGGCTCCGGGGCGTGTACAACCCCATTTCGTTCATACACGTGAGGGTCACGGGTAGAACTTGTGGAGGTGTTGGATGTTCTAGGCGTTAGGCACAGAAACTCCGTCTTCCATCTCCTGCCGGGCTGAGCCGGGCTTGGAGACATGAGTAACCCTGAAAGGGCCTTCCCACATAGGTGAGAGTTTGTGGAGCCCCTCTCTGGAGAGGATTCTGCGCAGGACGAGGTCGCCGACTTCGAGAGTGCAAGGGCGGATGCTGCGGCTGTGGTAGCGACGCAAGGCCTGCTGGTACCTCGCGGCGCGAATGGCGGCCTGGCGGCGGCCCTCCTCGAGGAGCAGCAGATCGGTCTCCTGCGAGCCGTCCTGACGCGCCTCGTCGAAGGCAAGGACTCGCGGGGAGCCGTGCTTAAGCTCCAGTGGTAGGACCGCCTCAGCGCCGTAGACGAGGAAGAAGGGGGTCTCGCCGGTAAGCTTGCTTGCTGTCGTGCGGATGGACCACATCACGGACTGCAGCTCATCGAGCCAGCCCTTGCCGCAATTCTCGAGTTTCTTCTTGAAGCTCCTTGTTTTGATGCCCTTGGGGACCTCGGCGTTGGCACGCTTGGCCTGGCCATTACTTCACGGGTGCGCCACCGAGGCGTAGCAGATCTACGTGCCGAGGCTGGTGCAGTAGGACTTGAAGAGGCCGCTTGTGAACTGGGAGCCATTGTCGGTGACGATGCGGTTGGGAACTCCAAAGCGGCTCACGAGGCGTGCTCACGAGGTTCGGCGTTCGAAGTGTCTTCGCCTCGCTAGGCCCCCTCGCGAGAGGCCGCCCGCGAGGTCCTCACGCAGCTCGCCTCCTGAGGGACAGCATGTCGACAGATTTCACAATGGGGGGAGCGGCACGCGCTTGCTAACTCGCCTGTGGCCGTTGCGTGAGGAGATAAGGCACCAAGGACCTTGGTGAGGTGACGTGCACGGGAGCAGGCCCGCGAGCCAGAGCTCAGTCGCTTGGATTTGGCGGCACTGCAGGGACGGACCCGAGCACAGGCACCGTGCCTAGCCCCCGCTCACGGAATCGGCTAGGGGAGGGGTCGCTAGCGTGTGGCACTCTCCGGTCGACATCGAACTTAACAGGCAATTCAGCAGGTAACATAACTCATCAGGGTGAAAGCAGCAAAATCCATTACACAACCAAAGGATAGGGGCTAGGCTGCCATGTCCGGCACGGATCAGCTTGAGGTTGGTACAGCCCGTGGGGCGCCCTCAGCAGCATTTAAACAAAATCACCTTGGCGGAAGGGTTCCGGGAGCGAGAGCGCGGGAGGCGCGGCGGGAAGGAGTGTGGGCCGCGTGAGGCGACGCGTCGGACGCACCTGGCAGGACCGCGCTGGGGTGACGTCAGACCGCTTGGCGAGGCGCGCCAAAGGAGCCCGCCCCTCCAGGGCCAGGAGGCCCGCGAGGCCATGGGGGCTTACGAGGAGCAGGGGCCTCACGAGGCCCTGGCATGAGGGACGCCAGCCTATGGAAAGAGGCGCCGGCATTCCTCAGGTCGAAGGGCATGCGCATGCCGCCGATGGCGCGGCCAACGCCCTGGCCGATTCGCGGCAGCTGGAAGGGGTCCTGAGGGCAGAACTCATTGAGGCTGGTGAAGTCGATGCACATGCGCTCCTTGCCACCCTTCTTGGGGACGACGACTGGGTTGACAAGCCATTCGGGATGGCGCTCCTCGCGAATGACCCCAGCTTCCTGGAGTTCTGAACTTCCTTGACGATCAAATCTTGCTTCTCTGGCACCTGGCACCGTGCTTTCTGCTTGACGGGGCGTGCATTGGGGCACACCGCTAAGTGGTGCTCGATCACCTCCCTCGGCATACCGGACAAGTCAGATGCTTTCCAGGCGAAAACATCCGAGTTTGCCCGAAGGAAGGTGACGAGTCACTACTAGAAAAAAGGCTGTTAGTGGCGCACCAGTTTTTGCTATTAATGGCGCACTATAGGTGCGCCACTATTAACATGCCACTAGTAACAAATAGTAATGGCGCACCTCTGGTGCGCCATTAGTAATCCAAATACTAGTGGCGCACCACCTGGTGCGCCATTACTAACACTTCAGGTGCGCCACTGGTAATAGAGGACAGTGGGCCACTACTAACACCCATGATGCGCCATTGCTATTTTTTGAAATCTGGATCTGGATCTGGTACGATTTTATTTTGCGATTTTTTTTTGAATTTCGTTCTGGTTTGCATCTTGGTACGTTCTTTGTGCCGGGGAGCTGCACATGTGGCTGGAAGTAGAGGAGGAAGGAGAGGAGGCAGAAGAGGAGGGAGGAGAGGAGGGAGGAGAGAGGAGAGGAGGAGAGGAGGGAGGAGGAGGGACCGTGAGGAGGAGGAGGGAGGAGAGACCGTGAGGAGGAGGGACCGTGAGGAGGAAGGAGGAGGGAGGAGAGAGGAGGGAGGAGGAGGTCACCGGAGAGGTGGAGGAGGAGGAGGTCGTCGGAGAGGAGGAGCAGGAGGAGGAGGTCGCCGGAGAGGACCGTGAGGAGGAGGGAGGAGGAGGTCGCCGGAGAGGTCCGTGAGGAGGAGGTCGCCGGAGAGGACCGTGAGGAGGAGGGAGGAGGAAGGAGGAGGAAGGAGGAAGGAGGAAGGAGGAGAGGAGGAGGAGGAGGAGGAGGAGGATAGACATGTGTGGAGGAGGAGGGAAGTGGATAAGGGTAGTGGGGGTAGGTGGGCGTTTTGAAACTGCCCAGACTTAGTAATGGCGCACCATGGGTGTGGTGCGCCATTACTAGTTTTGAAATTTCAAAACTAGTAATGGCGCACCACACCCATGGTGCGCCATTACTAAGTCTGAATTTTTTTGAATTTGGAAGACGGGAAAGTTAGCAGTGGCGCAATATTGACCTGGTGCGCCACTGCTAGTTTTTTGTTGTTGAGTTTTTTTGAATTTGGAAGGCGGGAACATTATCACAGTACTAGAAAAAGGCCTGTTAGTGGCGGACCTATTTTTTTTTTTTTGCATTTTTTCCGAATTTTTTTGCCTCCAAATCTTAAAAACATCATAACTTTTTTTCTGTTAGGTTTTTGAGGATTCTAGAGAATCCAGAACGGGCGTAGCCGGTTGAATTCGGATGTAACTTTTCGAGTAGATGATTTTTCATATATTAAACTTTTTCATCGGAGGTCGTATGCAAAAGTTATGGCCATTTTACCGAAACACGGCGGCCTTTTGCAAAAAAATTCGAAATTCATGTTTGTTAATTTTCCTAACAACTAGAACACATAACACATGGGCATCTCGAAGGATTTTTAAATTTGAATTTTTTATCATTTTGTTTTATTTATTTTTAAACTGAAAAGGCGATCCACAGGGGTGTGTGTGTGTGTGGTGGGGTGTGTGTTTGTGTGTGTGTGAGACGTTAGTAATGGCGCACCCTCCCTGGTGCGCCATTGCTAACCCTAGCAATGGCGCACCAGAGAGGGTGCGCCATTCCTAACCTCACACACACACACAAACACACACCCACCAGACATAGCAATGGCGCACCACACCTAGGTGCGCCACTACTATGTAGCATAGTAGTGGCGCACCTAGGTGTGGTGCGCCATTGCTATGTCTGGTGGGGGGGGGTGGACAAAAAAAATAGCAATGGCGCACTGCTCATGTGGTGCGCCATTAGTAAAAAAATAGCAATGGCGCACCTGATTCTGGTGCGCCACTGCTATATAGCAGTGGCGCACCACCATCATGGTGCGCCACTAGTAGAGATATTGGGGATAAGCCTTTTTCTAGTAGTGAGTGCGCTTTCCTATGCAGGAGGAAGGCCAGCGCCGATGGTGAAGGCAGGGCCGGAGCCTGCCATCCACGGACACCTTCTTCGTCTCAGCGCGATCCTGAGAAAACAGCTTCTTCTTCCTCGCGAGCGCGGCCTCAGGAGGCTCGGCCGCGTCCTCGTCGGCCGGGTGCGCGACCGCGGTGGCCTTGTAGGCACACTCGAGGGTGCTGGCCGCGTCCTTCTCGTCGCAGGTGACGGTGATGATGCCTCTGCAGCCGGGCATCTTGAGGACGTTGTAAGCGTGATGGGTGGCCGCCATGAACTTGGTGAGAGCCGGGTAGCCCAAGATGGCGTTGTAGGGCAGGCTGATGTGCGCCACGTCGAAGACGATGAGCTCAGTGTGGTAGTTCTTGCGGGTGCCAAAGGTGACGGGGAGGCGCACTTGCCCCAGTGGGATGGTGGAGCCATCGGTCACTCCGGAGAAGGGCCTGGTCGGCATCAGCTGGTTGTAGGGCACTTGGAGCGTCTCAAAGGTCTCGATGGAGATCACGTTGAGGCCAGCACCCCCATCGATGAGGGTCTTTGTGACCACGACGTTGCTGATGGTGGGAGTGCACAGCATGGGGAGCGCGCCTGCGGAAGCCGTGGACTTGGGGTGGTCCTTGGAGTCGAAAGTGATGGCGTACTGCAACCACTTGAGGGGACGCGCGGCCTCAGGCCTCGGGAAGGCAGTATACACCTCGCGAGAGAGTTGCTTGAAGTGGCGGATGGACGCGGGGGCTTGGGACCCGCCAAGGATGCAGGCGACCGCGCAAGGCTCCTGGTAGCCCCCAGTGCCCTCGTCAGGCTAGTTGTCGTCGTTCCTCAGGGGTGGCGGCGGCAGCGGCGGAAGAGCGACATTGGCCTGAGGATTCGCCTCACGAGGCTGGTCGCGCCAGCCCTGGCTGAAGTTGCCGTTACCGTTGCGGCCGCCCCAACGGTTGCTGCCACGGCCACCTCCACGGCCGGCGCCGCGGCCATTGCGGTCGTCTCGGCGGCCCTGGCGCTCGTCGCGGAGTAGCTTGAGCTCCTGGCAGTCCTCGGTGCTGTGGGAGCGCACGTTGTGGAAGGCGCAGAGCGGCCGGCCGTCCTTCCTGGGCTCGTCGTGGTCATGGCCGCACTTCTGCTCGGGCTCCGCCGCGAGCACGGCCGGGCCTGTCAGGCCCATGGAACCCGGGGTATCCAGGCCCGTCTGCCTTTGGCCCAGGGCACAACGCCTGGCATGGGCCCAGCGGGCCGTCACCACCCAAGCATCTCACCAAGACCCCTCATGAGGCCCTGGCCTCCTGAGGCCCCCTCCTCAGGAGGTAGCGAGCGATGCTCAGCACCACCATCAACGGCCTCGTGAGGTCCTCTCACGAGGCGGCTTCCCGAGTGGCCTCACGAGGCGGCTTTCCGAGGTGGCCTCCCGAGGCCCTCTCCCGCAGGCGCTCGAGACGAAGGTCGTTCGGCGTGCCGCGCGGCCTGGGGCCCATCACGTGGGTGACGTGCACGGCGACGAGTGGAAACAGAAGCCGCGCCAGCAGGCGCGGATGAAGATGGTTCCCTCTTTTGTGTTAAGGGAGCAGGGCCAGCAATCTACTCTCCAAAGCAACCCCCAAAGGTTGCCCGATCGGCGAAGGAAGACCCAGACGACGGGCGCGCAGGGCGGAGGTCATCACCGAGCCCACCGGCACGTCATGGATCATGCTTTGGCAGACGAAGACCACCTTTAGTCAGGATAGCCTAAGCGCCTGTCCCCTTTCAAAATCGCCGAGTGTGGCAACCCTTCCCGCCTAAGTTTCCAGGGGGAAGAGGACCATGGCCGATATAAAGGGCAGAGCAGCTATAGAGCCAGGGGAGAGAGGAGAACCTGAGTCCTCATTATCCTCAACCTTGTACTCTCTCTCTCACACCAGAGCAATACCAATCAAGCAGGAGTAGGGTCTTACACCGCAAGGTGGCCCGAACCTAGGTAAACCGCCGAGTCCTCGCTCCGTCCCTCGCTAGCGCACTCTCGCCGTTGCCTCGCCGTCGCTTAGTCGTGGTAGGAGACGAAGTGGTAGAACGAGCTCACCCCAGTGTTCGAACCTTTGGGTCCCCGGAGCCCGACTTCCGAAATTTGGCGCGCCAGGTATTGGTGCACTACTGTTCTTCTGCTCCACCCTCAGCTCCACCAGCCCCATGGCCGACGCACGTCGCGAGCGCGCCGAGCGAAGGGCTGGCCGCGTGGCTCAGACGGAGCCGGTGGCCCGCGGCAATCGCCGCCATCCCGAAGCCGAGGCTGCTGCCGCCACCGACCCCGTTGCCCGCGAGAAGCAGGACTCCTCCCTGCACCCCTCCGTGCAGGCGAACGACCACATGCCACAGTCTCCTCCCTCGCCCACCGTGGGCCACCGAACCTGTAGGCAGCGCTGCTCATGGCGCGTGAGCTGCTCCGCTACCGTCCGGCTGACGCCGCCTATGACACCTGGCTCGGTCGCATCGCCGAGCTCGTCAACATCGCCGGGGACGCTTCGGCGCCTACTCACTCACTCCGCCCGCCGCCGTCTCGTGCTGGGGACATGGCGCACGGCGCGCCCCCGCCGCCTCCTCTGCGCGACGGGCCCCAGCGCAGCGCGCGGGCTCATGAGCCATCCCATGGCGCGTCCTCGCCAGACCGAGATGAGGCCAGCTGCCAGATCATCCGCCGCGCGCCCCCCGACACGCGAGTGCTCCTCGAGCGGCAGCGTCAGCGCCAGGACCGGGCCGTTCAGGACATAGCAGTGGCCGGGCGTCAAAACCGCGCCGCCCTCGCTGGCGGCGTCCCCTCGAGCGGCGTGGGCTGCCGTGCCTTCACCCGCGAGCTGCGCCGCGTGGTCTGGCCCGCGAAGTTCAAGCCTGAGCTGCCTCCGCACTACGATGGCACCCCCAACCCCACGGAGTTCCTCCAGCTCTACGTGCTGAGCGTCGAGGTGGCGAACGGCGACGACAAGGTCATGGCGAACTGGTTCCCCATGGCCCTCAAGGACGGCCCGTGCTCCTGGCTCATGATCCTCCCCGAGGCTTCCATGTCGTCGTGGGCCGAGCTCTGCAGCCAGTTCATCGCCAACTTCAAGGGCACACAGGACCGCTCCCTCACCATCAAGGACCTACGGTGTGTTCGGCAGCGCCCAGACTAAACCCTCCGCAAGTACATCCAGCACTTCAGTCAGGTGCGCAACAAGATCCCGCGCACCTCCGACGCGGCCGTCAACTCCGCGTTCTCCACCGGCATCACGGACGTCAAGATGCGTGAGAAGCTCGCCATCAACGGTGAGCTCGACTTCGTGCTCGAGCTGCTCGACCTCGCCAACAAGTGCGCCAAGGTTGAAGAAGACCGCCTCTTTGTCCACAACGACCCCGACGCGGCGCTCGACGCCGCCAAGGCCAAGAGCAAGGACGTTAAGCGCAAGGGCCCTGCCGTGCTCGAGGCGGAGCCCGAGCAGAAGCGAGGCCGCGACCACGACGAGCCCAGGAAGGACAACCGGCCACTCTGCGCTTTTCACAACGTCCGCTCCCACAGCACCGAAGACTTCCTGGAGCTCAAGCTGCTCCGCGACGAGCGCTAGAGCCGCCGGGACGACCGCAATGGTCGCGGCGCCGGCCGCGGAGGTGGCCGCAGCGGCAACCGCTGGGACAGCCGCAACAATAATGGCAACTACCGCCAGGGCTGGCACGACCAGCCTCGTGAGGCCGTCTGGCGCGACCAGCCTCATGAGGCGAATCCTCAGGCCAATGCCGCTCTCCCGCCGCTGCCGCCGCCACCCTGGAGGAATGACGTCAACCAGCCTGACGAGGGTGCTGGGGGCTACCTGGAGCCTCGCGCGGTCGCCTGCATCCTTGGCGGGTCCCAAGCCCCCGCGTCCATCCGCCACTTCAAGCAGCTCTCTCGCGAGGTGTATGCCGCCCTCCCGAGGCTAGAGGCTTCACAGCCCCTCAAGTGGTCGCAGTACGCCATCACCTTCGACTCCAAGGACCACCCCAAGTCCGCGGCCTCCGCAGGCGTGCTCCCCATGCTGTGCAGTCCCACCATCAGCAACGTTGCGGTCACCAAGACCCTCATCGACGGGGGCGCCGACCTCAACGTACTCTCCATCGAGACCTTCGAGACGCTCCAGGTGCCCTACGACCAGCTGATGCCGACCAGACCCTTTTCCGGAGTGACTGATGGCTCCACCATTCTACTGGGGCAAGTGCGCCTCCCCGTCACCTGAGGCACCCGCAAGGACTACCACACCGAGCTCATCGACTTCGACGTGGCACACATCGGCCTGCCTTATAACGCCATCTTGGGCTACCCAGCTCTCACCAAGTTCATGGCGGCCACCCATCACGCCTACAACGTCCTCAAGATGCTCGGCTACAGCGGCATCATCACCATCGCCTGCGACGAGAAGGACGCGGCCAGCACCCTCGAGCGTGCCTACAAGGCTGCTGCTGTCGCGCACCCGGCCGACGAGGACGCGGCCGAGCCTTCCGAGGGCACGCCCGTGAAGAAGAAGCAGCTATTCTCTCAGGACCGCGCCGAGACGAAGAAGGTGCCGCTGGACGGCAGCGGCTCCGGCCCTGCCTTCACCATCGGCACAGGCCTCCCTCCTGCATAGGAAAGCGCGCTCGTCACCTTCCTTCGGGCAAACTCGGATATTTTCGCCTGGAAAGCATCCGACTTGTCCGGTGTGCCGAGGGAGGTGATCGAGCACCACTTAGCGGTGTGCCCCAATGCACGCCCGGTCAAGCAGAAAGCACGGTGCCAGGCGCCAGAGAAGCAAGAGTTCATCGTCAAGGAAGTTCAGAAGCTCCATGAAGCCGGAGTCGTTCGTGAGGTGCGCCATCCCGAATGGCTCGCCAACCCAGTCGTCGTCCCCAAGAAGGGCGCCAAGGAGCGCATGTGCGTCGACTTCACCAGCCTCAACAAGTTCTGCCCTCAGGACCCATTCCCACTGCCCCGCATCGATCAGATCGTGGATTCCACCGCCGGGTGCGATTTGCTATGCTTCCTGGATGCCTTCTCAGGCTATCATCAGATCAAGATGGTGGCCAAGGACGTGGAGAGGACGGCCTTCATCACCCCCTGTGGCGTATTTTGTTACGTCTGCATGCCCTTCGGTTTAAGGAGCGCGGGAGCCACCTTCCAGCGGCTAATGCGCATCACTCTGGGGCCTCAGATGGGGAGGAACGCGGAGGCCTACGTCGACGACATCATAGTCAAATCTCGCGAGGCTGAATCCCTCATCGCGGACCTCCAGGAAACATTGGGCAACCTGCGCAAAGTCAACCTCAAGCTCAGCCCGGAGAAGTGCGTCTTCGGAGTCCCCTCCGGCAAGCTCCTCGGCTTCCTAGCCTCACACTGCGGCATCGAGGCCAACCCAGAGAAGAGCAAGGCCATCGAGAAAATGCGTCCTCCCCGGACCCTCAAGGAAATGCAGCGCTTGGCAGGGTGTATGGCCTCCCTAGGGCGTTTCATCTCCAAGTTCGGCGAGCGAGCCTTGCCCTTCTTCAAGCTCCTGAAGAGGTCCGGCTCCTTCAAGTGGACTCCTGAGGCAGACGCCGCATTTGAAGCCCTCAAGAGGTACCCCACGAGCCCGCAGATCATGGTCGCGCCGCGCTCTCGCGAGCCCTTGCTCCTGTACTTGGCGGCCACCCCCAGACGGCCAGCGCGGTGTTGGTGGCGGTGCGGGAGGAGCACGTCTGTGCCAAGGAAAAAGCCTCGGCGCCCCTTCAGGCTCACGAGCCCGCCGAGCCTCGCGAGCCCCCCGGGCCTCGCGAGCCTCCTGAGCCTCGTGAGGTTCCCGAGCCTTCCGAGCCTCGCGAGCCTCCTGAGCCTCGTGAGGTTCCTGAGCCTTCCGAGCCTCGCAAGGCATCTGAAGAGCAAGCTGTCGCAACAACTACGCGTCTCGTCGAGCACCCTGTGTACTTCGTCAGCACCGTGCTAAGAGACGCGCGCGAGCGCTACCCCATGCAGCAGAAGCTCCTCCTCACGCTCCTCGTCGCCTCCAGGAAGCTGCGCCACTACTTTCAGGGTCATCCCATCAAGGTCATTTCCTCCTACCCCTTGGAGCAAGTTTTGCGCAGCCCCAACGTCTCCGAGTGGAACATCAAGCTGCAAGCCTTCCAGCTGGAGTTATCCACCACCAGAGTCATCAAAGGCGCGGCTCTGGCCGACTTCGTGGCAGAATGGACGGACACGTACGAGGACGAGCCTCGCGAGGCCCAGTCCCACCTGCCAGGGGATGAGGCGCCTGGCGGATGGACCATGCACTTCGACGGCGCCTTCTCCCGACAGGGCGTGGGGGCTGGGGTTATGCTCACCTCGCCAACAGGAGACAGGCTCTACAACACTGTACAGCTCTGCTTCAGGCACACCGACAAGGTCTCCAACAACATCGCAGTGTATGAGGGCCTCATCGCCGGCCTCAAGGCCGCGTTTGCCCTAGGCATCAAGCGTCTGACTATCAAGGGCGATTCGCAACTGTCGGGCCCATGGAACCCGGGGTATCCAGGCCCGTCTGCCTTTGGCCAAGGGCGCAACGCCTGGCGTGGTCCCAGCGGGCCGTCGCCACCAAGCATCTCACCAAGACCCCTCATGAGACCCAGGTCTCCTGAGCCCTCCTCCTCAGGGAGTAGCAAGCGATGCTCAGCATCACCTTCAACGGCCTCGCGAGGTCCCCTCACGAGGCGGCTTCCCGAGTAGCCTCACGAGGCGGCTTTCCGAGACGGCCTCCCGAGGCCCCCCTTCCGCAGGTACTTGAGACGAAAGCCGTTCGGCATGCCGCGCGGTCCCGGAGCCCATCACGTGGGTGACGCGCGCGGCGACGAGCAGCAGCAGAGGCCGCGCCAGCAGGCGCGGATGAAGATGGTTTCCTCTTTCGTGTTAAGGGAGCAGGGCCAGCTATCTACTCCCCAAAGCAACCCCAAAGGTTGCCCGATCTGCGAAGGAAGACCAAGACGACGGGCGCGCAGGGCGGAGGTCATCACCGAGCCCACCAGCGCGTCATGGATCATGCTTTGGCAGGCGAAGACCACCTTTAGTCAGGATAGCCTGAGCGCCTGTCCCCTTTCAAAATCGCCAAGTGTGGCAACCCTTCCCACCTAAGCTTTGAGGGGGAAGAGGACCAATGCCGATATAAAAGGGCAGAGCAGCCATTGTAGAGAGGAGAGGGCTCTAGTCCTGATCACCTTCAACCTTGTATTCCCTCTCTCGCACCCGAGCAATACCAAAAAGAAGGAGTAGGGTCTTACACCGCAAGGTGGCCCGAACCTGGGTAAACCGCTGTGTCATCGCCCCGTCGTTCGCCAACGCGCTCTCACCGTAGCCCCGCCGTAGCCTAGCCATGGTAGGAGACGAAGCGGAAGAACGAGCTCACCCCAGTGTTCGAACCTTTGGGTCCCCGAAGCCCGACTTCCGACAGCAACTCCTCGTCAACTTCTCCAACAAAAGCTACAAGCCCAAGGACGAGCACATGGCCGCCTACCTAGAAGAGGTATGTAAACTTGAGAAGCGCTTTCTTGGCCTGGAGCTGCAGCACGTCCCCCGCGGCGGCAACAAAGAAGCCGATGACATCGCCAAACGAGCATCGCACCGCGAGCCCCAGCGCCCCGGCGTCTTTGAGGAAAGGCTCCTCAAGCCATCTGCCGCACCCCCAGCCGCGAGCACGGCGCTCCTTCGCGAGGAACTCCCGCCCGCACCACCCATGGGCGCACCAGACTGTGGCCCGGCCTCATGAGCTCTCCTGTTGCTGGTGGTCGAGCCTCAGGCAGATAGCTGGGCCACGGAGTTCAAGGCTTATTTGCTTCGCGGCACCCTCCCGGAGAAAGACTCGAAAGCAGAGCATGTGGCTTGGCAGGCCACCGCCTACTGCCTGCAGGATGGCGAGCTGTACCGTAGGCGCCCCAATGGCGTCTCGCTACGGTGTATCTCTGATGAGCAAGGGCGCGAATTGCTAGTTGATATCCATGGAGGAGACTGCGGTCACCACTCCTCGTCACGCATCCTCGTCGGCAAGGTGTTCCGCAGCGGTTTCTACTGGCCCACTGCGCTGCGCGACGCTGCCGCACTGGTCCAAGCCTGCGAGGCCTGTCAATTCCACGCCAAGCAGATCCACTAGCCGGCGCAGGGCCTCCAGACGATTCCCCCCTCATGGCCTTTCGCGGTCTGGGGGCTGGATATCCTAGGGCCCTTTCCATGTGCGGCTGGCGGTTACCGCTATCTCTACGTCGCCATCGACAAGTTCACCAAGTGGGCAGAGGTCGAGCCGGTGCGCACCATTCCGGCCGGCTCCGCCGTCAAGTTCATCAAGGGCCTCGTGAGCCGCTTTGGAGTTCCCAACCGCATCATCACCGACAACGGTTCCCAGTTCACAAGCGGCCTCTTCAAGTCTTACTGCGCTGGCCTCGGCACGCAGATCTGCTACGCCTCGGTGGCGCACCCGCGAAGCAATGGCCAGGCCGAGCGCGCCAACGCCGAGGTCCTCAAGGGCCTCAAAACAAGGAGCTTCAAGAAGAAACTTGAGGCTTGCGGCAAGGGCTGGCTCGACGAGCTGCAGTCCGTGCTGTGGTCCATCCGCACGACGGCAAGAAAGCCTACTGGCGAGACGCCTTTCTTTCTCGTCTACGACGCTGAAGCGGTCCTCCCATTGGAGCTTAAGCACGGTTCCCTGCGAGTCCTTGCCTTCGACGAGGCGCGTCAGAAGGGCTCGCGAGAGATCGACCTGCTGCTCCTTGAGGAGGGCCGCCGTCAGGCTGCCCTTTGTGCCGTGAGGTACCAGCAGGCCTTGTGTCGCTACCACAGCCGCAGCATCCGCCCTCGTACTCTCGAAGTTGGCGACCTCGTCCTGCGCAGGATCCTCTCCCGAGAGGGACTTCACAAACTCTCACCCATGTGGGAAGGACCCTTCCGGGTTACTCATGTCTCCAGGCCCGGCTCAGCCCGGCTGGAGACGGAGGACGGAGTTCCTATGCCTAACGCCTGGAACATCCAACACCTCCGCAAGTTCTACCCGTGACCCTCACGCGTACGAACGAAACGGGGTTGTACACGCCCCGGAGCCTCTCATTGCGTTCGCCTGATGGGCCCACGAGAGCTCCCGCCCACGCCCAAGTAGTAGCCCCATGCTCCGCGCTGGCGGAACGATCGACCCGTGATCATACCCACACCCCTGTGGAAGCCCCATGCTCCGCGCTGGCGGAACGATCAAATGAGGGCGCCCCACGGGCTGCACCAACATCAAGCTGACCCGTGCTGGACACGGCAGCACTCTTTTTCTCATTTTTGGTGTGTAATTGAGGGTGCCCCACGGGTTGCACCAACCTCAAGCTGACCCGTGCCGGACACGGCAGCCGCATCTTTATTTGGTTATGTAATGGGTTGCTGTCTTGCTTCAGTAAAGCTTCCATTTCCTTATGTGGAGTTTCGTTTTCCCCTTGCCTCACGTGCCTCGCGTGCTCACGACTTCCCTCATGAGCCTCATGCGAGTGGGGGCTGTACACGGTGCCTGCGCTCGGGTCAGTCCCAGCAGCACTGAAAAACCCAAGCAGTCGGGCTTTGGCTCGCGGGCCTATTCCCGTGCACGCCACCCCACCAAGGTCCTTGGTGTCCTGTCTGCTCGCGTAATACCCATGAGCGAGTCGACGAGCGCGCGCTATCTCTAAGTACTCTGCGTGCAGTTATCTCAGGAGCAGGTCCCCTGAAAGATCTCGCGAGGTAGCTCCCTCAGGACCTCAGGATGCCAGCAGGCCCCGCCTCGGAAACTAACCCTCGGCGGCCGTCCCAGCAGGAGATCTCGCGAGCGGAGCCCTCCTTCTAGTGCCAAGGCGCACCCTGCAAGAGACGGCCCACCATACTGCCTCGTACAGAGCTAAGTCTCCCGTCTCGCGAGCCACCCTCGCCATCTCTCGAGCCTTCCCCTCCAACGGCCTCATGAGTGCCAGCGTTTCTCTTGACGCAAGTTGCTTGTGCGTTAAAGGGGGGGGCTCCCGGAGCATCGCGCCTCAGGAACCCTCACTAGCTCCCGGTGCCCCTCGCCTCCTGGCCTTGTTTAGGCATCATGACCTGACATACCGGCGACGGCTGTGGCCGCTCGGGGGCTGGGTCCTGACAACGTAGAGCATCACGGCAAGCAAAAAGAGAAAAACAGGCCTCAAGAGAGAGCCTCGCGAGGGCACGAGAGTTCATTACAGCAAATCATGAAGTATTTAAGCACCACGGCATCGTCTTCACGCCTCCATGGGCCACGTCGCTCTAGCGCAGGGTGACAAAAGGAAAGGACCCTAGGAGCTCGCGCCGTCGTCGTCTTCGCCGGCGCCGTCATCGCCGCCGGAGCTCCCGCCGCTGCCGCAGGAGTACTTCCCGAGTAATGCGCCCACATGGCCTTCCACCGCCCTTGCGAGCCCATCGCGAAGCTCCTCGGGGATTGGGGCTATCACCTTGTCAAAGTCGAAGTTGGGATCGACGTGAAGGAGGTGGCTGAAGACGCGAGTCGCCGCCAGGGAGAAGAGGCTGCGGCACTCCTCCTCCAGGATACCGTCCACCTCCTTGGCTCCGTCCTCAAGCTGTTCCACGAGCTTGGTGGAGAAGCCGACGTAGTCGCCGTCATGGGACTCGCGGAGGGCCCCAAGCCTTCCCTGGCAGATGGAATTTAGGGCGTTGTGGGCGCGGATCTCGAGGGAGTGAAGCGCCTTAACGCGTTCGCGCTGCTCCTGTCCCTGGTCGGTGGCGCCAGAGCCGGGCTGCGGCGCGGCTCCCCGGCGGGTCTCCGCCTCGGCGAGTGCCGCCTTGAGATCACTAACCTCCAGCCGGAACCGCTCGCGTTGTGACTCGAAGGCATCCCTCTGGCGCGACAGCGCTTTATCATGCTCCTCGGCAAGCACCAGGCGCGCTTCCGCTACCTTCGCGTCAGCATTCTCTTGTACCTTCTTCTCCTTGGCCTCCAGTTGGGTGTTGGCTTCGGTGACACGCTTCGTGTGAGCCTCCTGTGCATCGGCCAGCTGGCGCCCCAGCGTCTCCAGACGCTTCTTCTTCGTGGCCTGCTCGATCGCCGTCTTCTCGAGGCCCTCCGTGCGAGTCTCGAGGTCCGCTTCGTGTGCTGCGGCCTCCTTCTCGTGAGTGGCGAGGGCACCTTCCCGTGCAAGGAGCGACTGCGCCTGCTCGGCGTGTTGGTCCTGGAACTCTTTTAGGAGGGCCTCCGCTTCTTCGCGGCGCGCGGTGGCTACTTCGGCCTCCTGGAGGGCTCTCGCGCGAGCCCCCTCCGCTTCAGCGGTGTCCTTCTCGCACTATGCGCGAGCACGTTCGTCATGGCGCTGGGCCGTATCGATAGCGACGCTGAGCCGACGCCACCCGTCGGCAAGCTTCAGGCGTTCCTCGGCGAGGCGTGTCTCTGCGTCCTCAAAGTCCGTGCCGAGCCGATCAAGCGCGGCCTTGGCGTCGCGCAAGGCTTCAGGCCTAAGCAAGGTGCGGTCACTCTCAAGGACCAGGGGCCAGTCCGGGTCGGGACCTCTGGCACTCTCCGCCGCGGTGGCGAGGGAACACTCGGCGCCGCTTACCTGGGGCGGCGGGCTCGCCAGGCCGCCCCCCTCATTCGGCCGCGGTGGTACGCTACGGGGGCTCTCCGTGCCGGTCATTGCGCACCCCACAACTCCTTTCCCCACGCCCAAGGGGGCCCCCGACGGGGGGGGTAGGAGCTTCGGCCTCCCCCGTCACCGCCTCCTTGCTCGCGGTGGGGTAAGAGGGGAGGGCGTCCCTGCCTCCTGAGGCTGCCCCCCAAGGCTCCTCCGCCTCGGCCTCACGGGATGCACCCACGTGCGACCCCGGAGGAGCGACTGCCCCCTCCTTGATTCCCATACGCCCCGCTTCAGCGTCGGGATGGCGGGTAGCCTCTCCACGCCCCCTGGCACCGGCGGTGTGCGTCGACACCCCCTGCGGGCTGGGGGTATCCCTCGCCTTCGTCGTCGTCGTCGTCTTCTTCTTCTTTTTCTGATCCGCGGCAGACCTCCTGCACGAATGGTGGCTCAGCTCTGAGCCCGGGTAGAGGAGCAAGAATTAAGAGCGCCGGGAGGAGGCAGAAGGCTTACTTGTCACTACCGAGTCACTTCCTCTTCTTCTCCCCCGCGGACAGCAGGCCGACGCTACCCCCGTCGAGCATCACCTCGGCGCCGCCGCTCGGGCCCCCGGGGCGTGCCGCGGTAGACCCGGATGCTTCGTCGCCCGCTTCCGGGCCCTAGGCGGCTTCAGCCTCATGACGGGCCTCAGGTGCTGGGGGCTCGCCCACCCCCGGGCCGGGAGCCCCCTCCGCCGCGGGCGGGTCGCTCTCGGCGTCGTCGTCCTCGAGCTCGCGGATGAGCTGACGGCGGGTGCGCAGTGGCGCCCGGCTGGCGTCCTCCTCCGTAACCTCCTCCGAATCTCCGCTGCCGCTGTTGCCTCCCGAGTCCACCTCCACCACGAGGGGGTTGTCGCGGGGCCCAACGTGGCCCTTCGGCACGAGGCCCCACTGGTCGAAGAGGGGCATTTCCTTCACCAGCTCCGCCTTCTCTGGGTAGTGGAAAAGCAGGAGCGCCTCCTTCGGCGTTTCCGCGGCAGGGGTGCTGAGCAGAATCGCCAGGGCCCCGTCCAGCACGTCTGGCCCCAGGCTGCCTGGCTTCAGCCTCATGGCCTCGCCTACACCAGTGTACTCCCACATGGGGCGTGAGTGCTGCTGAAGTGGCGCGATGCGCCGCCGCAGGTATTCCCTGACAACCACCGTCCCCGACAGTTTTGCGGCCCGGTGCGCCACCATCAGCTCCAAGACGGGCTCCATCCTCGGGCCGGCGAGCTTCTCGTGCCCCCACACGGAGATCTTCTCGGCCGGGTCCGTCGGTATCATCAGGAGCTGATTGGTCTGGCGCGCGTCCATAAAGACCCAACGCTGTCGGTAGCCTTCCACCTTCTTTGCGACCCTCAAGTTGATAATGCCGTCCTCCATCCCCTTGACGGCAAGGAATGACGCGCATCTGGAGCGCAGGTCTGCCGCGGTTAGCCGCAAGCAGAAGAAGTGGCGGAAGAGCACCACAGAGGGCATCACGCCCACGAAAGCCTTGCAGTAAAAGGCGAACGTGGCCAGGAGGAAAATGGAGTTGAGTTGAAGATGAAGAGCGTGACCCTGATAGTGGGTGAGTATGGCATAGAAAAATCCAAAAATGGCGGCACCAACCCTGCGTATACGCTGTGGAGGAAGAAGGGTAGACCGTCGCCCCCAGGTCGCGCCGCGCGCGCGACCCCGACCAGATTTGGGTCGCCTGGTTCTCGTTCAGGCCGCCGGCCACGAACGGAAGCACCCTGTCCAAGCCCTCTTCATCGTCGATGGTGGAGCGCTATAGCGCCGCCCCAAGGATGGGCGCGCTTGGGGACGGGGCTGCCTCTTTCCCCCTCTTGCCGGCGGGTGCCATCCGCGCGGCGGAGGCATTGATCGGGAGCAAGAAGAGGCGAAGTTCGAAGGGGGACGTCGCGAGGAACCACGCGCGAGAAGGAAGGCGCAGAGAGGCGGAACGTGTGAAGGAAGGCAATGATGGCCTCGCGCCGCCCGTGCCAGGATTTATGTCAGCGCGGTAGTTACCGAGGCGTCGTGGGGAAGTGGGGACGTCCCCCGTCGCATCGTGTGCCACGCGTCGCGCCTGGCCATAGGCGGTTAGGGCCCGCGCCGTTTCGCCCCTCAGTAGGCGGGAACGCGCGCGCCGCGGGCCCGGGGGCTACTGTCGGGCCCATGGAACCCGGGGTATCCAGGCCCGTCTGCCTTTGGCCCAGGGCGCAACGCCTGGCGTGGGCCCAGCGGGCCGTCACCACCCGAGCATCTCACCAAGACCCCTCATGAGGCCTGGGCCTCTTGAGGCCCCCTCCTCAGGAGGTAGCGAGCGATGCTCAGCACCACCATCAACGGCCTCGTGAGGTCCTCTCATGAGGCGGCTTTCCGAGGTGGCCTCCCGAGGCCCTCTCCCGCAGGCGCTCGAGACGAAGGTCGTTCGGCGTGCCGCGTGGCATGGGGCCCATCACGTGGGTGACGCGCGCGGCAACGAGTGGCAACATAAGCCGCGCCAGCAGGCGCGGATGAAGCTGGTTCCCTCTTTTGTGTTAAGGGAGCAGGGCCAGCTATCTACTCTCCAAAGCAACCCCCAAAGGTTGCCTGATCGGCGAAGGAAGACCAAGACGACGGGCGCGCAGGGCGGAGGTCATCACCGAGCCCACCGGCGCGTCATGGATCATGCTTTGGCAGACGAAGACCACCTTTAGTCAGGATAGCCTGAGCTCATGTCCCCTTTAAAAATCGCTGAGTGTGGCAACCCTTCCCGCCTAAGTTTCTAGGGGGAAGAGGACCATGTCCGATATAAAGGGCAGAGCAGCTATAGAGCCAGGGGAGAGAGGAGAACCTGAGTCCTCATCATCCTCAACCTTGTACTCTCTCTCTCGCACCAGAGCAATACGAATCAAGCAGGAGTAGGGTCTTACACCGCAAGGTGGCCCGAACCTGGGTAAACCGCCGAGTCCTCACTCCGTCCCTCGCTAGCGCGCTCTCGCCGTTGCCTCGTCGTCGCTTAGTCATGGTAGGAGATGAAGTGGTAGAACAAGCTCACCCCAGTGTTCGAACCTTTGGGTCCCCGGAGCCCGACTTCCGACAGGGCCCTTGCGCTAGACGTCCTTGTTCTTGGTCTTGGCGGTGTCGAGCGCCGTGTCGGGGTCGTTGTGGACGAAGAGGCGGCCTTCTTCAGCCTTGGCGCACTTGTCGGCGAGGTCGAGCAGCTCAAGCACGCAGTCGAGCTCACCATTGATGGCGAGCTTCTTGCGCATCTTGACGTCTGTGAACACGACGAGCCCAGAGATGACGGCCGCGTCGGAGGCGCGCGGGATCTTGTTGCGCACTTGGCTGAAGCGCTGGATGTACTTGCGGAGGGTCTCATCTGGGCGCTACCGCACACGCCGTAGGTCGTTGATGGTGAGGGAGCGGTCCTGTGTGCCCTTGAAGTTGACGACGAACTGGCTATAGAGCTCGGCCCATGATGAGATGGACGCCTCGGGGAGGTTCATGAGCCAGGAGCGCGGGCCGTCCTTGAGGGCCATGGGAAACCAGTTCACCATGACCTTGTCATCGCCGTTCGCCGCCTCGACGGTCAGTGCGAAGAGCTGGAGGAACTCCGTGGGGTTGGGGGTGCGGTCGTAGCGCGGAGGCAGCTCAGGCTTGAACTTCGCGGCCTAGACCATGCGACGCAACTCGCAGGTGAAGGCACGACAGCCCACACCGCTTGAGGGGACGCCGCCAGCGAGGGCGGCACGGTTATGACGCCCAGCCGCCACAACATCCTGAATGGCCCGGTCCTGGTGTTGGCGCTACCGCTCGAGGAGCACTCGCGCATCCGGGCTCGTGTGGTGGATGATCTGGCAGCTGGCCTCGTCTCGGACCGGCGAGGACGCGCCACGGGACGGCTCACGAGCCCGCGCACTGCGCTGGGGCCCACCACGCTCGTCGCGCAGAGGAGGCGGCGAGGGAGCACCGTGCGCCAGGTTCCCAGCGCGAGACGGCGGAGGGCGGAGCGAGTGGGTAGGTGCCGAAGCGTCCCCAGCGGCGTTGACGAGCTCGGTGATGCGGCCAAGCCAGGCGTCATAGCCGGCGTCAGCTGGACGGTAGCGGAGCAGCTCGTACGCCATAAGCAGCGTGACCGACGGGTTTGGTGGCCCACGGTGGGTGAGGGAGGAGGCCGTGGCGGTGTGGCCGTTCGCCTGCATGGAGGGGTGCAGGGGTGCGGGCAGCGGGGTCGGTGGCGGCAGCAGCCTCGGCGTCGGGGCGGCGGCGTTTGCCACGGGCCACCGGCTCCATCTGAGCCACGCGGCCAGCCCTGCGCTCGGCACGCTCGCGACGTGCGTCGGCCATGAGGTTGGTGGAGCAGATGGCGGAGCGGAAGAACAGCAGCGCACCCCTACCTGGCACGCCAAATGTTGGAAGTCAGGCTCTGGGGACCCAAAGGTTCGAACATTGAGGTGAGCTCGTTCTACCACTTTGTCTCCTACCACGACTAAGCAACGGCGAGGCTACGGCGAGAGCGCGCTAGCGAGGAACGAACCGTGGACTCAGCGTTTACCCAGGTTCGGGCCACCTTGCGGTGTAAAACCCTACTCCTGGTTGTGGTTGGGATTGCAACGGGCAAGAGAGTACAAGGTGGGGGAGGTTGAACTCAACCGAGGTCTCTCCCGAACTCAACCCAGCCCCCTTCTACAACGGCAGCGCTGCCCTTTATACCAACCTTGGTCCTCTTCCCCCTCGAAAACTTAGGCGGGAAGGGTTGCCACACTTGGCGGTTTTGAAAGGGGACAGATGCTCAGGCTATCCTGACTAAAGGCGGTCTTCGCCTGCCAAAGCATGATCCATGACGCGCCGGTGGGTTCGGAGATGACCTCCGCCCTGCGCGCCTGCCGTCTTGGTCTTCCTTCGCCGATCGGGCAACCTTTGGGGTTGCTTTGGGGAGTAGATAGTTGGCTCTGCTCCCTTAACACAAAAGAGGAAACCATCTTCATCCACGCCTGCTGGCGCGGCCTCTGTCGCCGCTCGTCGCCGCGCGCGTCACCCACGTGATGGGCCCCAGACCGCGCGGCTGTGCCGAACAACCTTCGTCTTGGGCGCCTTCGGGAGGACAAGTGTTGTTCGGCTCGGTCGCGCGGTCTCATGCCCATCACGTGGGTGACGCGCGCGGCGACGAACGGCGACAGAGGCCGTGCCAGCAGGCGTGGATGGAGAGGATTTCCCCTTTTGTGCTAAGGGAGCAAGGCCAGCAATCGACTTCCCAAAGCAACCCCCAAAGGTTGCCTGATCGGTGAAAGAAGACCAAGACGGCGGATGCGCAGGGCGGAGGTCATTGTTGAGCCCACCGGCGCGTCATGGATGGTCGCTTTGCAGATGAAGACCAACTTTTGTCAGGATAGACTGCGCTCCTGTCCCCCTTCAAACTTGCCGTTGTGTGGCAACCCTTCCTGCCAATGTTTTCAGGGGAAGAGGACCAAGACAGGTATAAAAGGAGGGCAGGGTGGTGCTGTAGGGGGGACTCTTCCTCAGAAAAAACCTTGTACCCTCGCGCCAGTGCAATCCCAACCAAGCAGGAGTAGGGTTTTACACCGCAAGGTGGCCAGAAGCTGGGAAAACCACTGAGTCCTCGACCAGCTCCTGCTTGCGTGCTCTCGCCATAGCTCCGCCATAGTTTAGTTGTAGTAGGGGACGAGGAGGTAGGAACGAGCTCACCCCAGTGTTCGAACCTTTGGGTCCTCGAAGCCCGAACTCCGACATTTGGTGCGCCAGGTAGGGGTGCGCTACCATTCTCCCTCTCCTTCCTCCGCTTCATCAACCCCATGGCCGACGCCCGCCGCGAGCGCGCTAAGCGTAGGGCTGGCCGCGTGGCTCAGACAGAGCCGGTGGTCCGTGGCAACCGCCGCCGCCCTGTCGAGGCCGCTACCACCACCGAGCCTGCTGCCCGGGAGCAGCAGGACTCCTCCCTGCACCCTTCCGTGCGGGCAGAGGGCCACACCGCCACGGCCTCCTCCTCCCTCTCCCGCCGTGGGCCGTCGAACGCGCAAGCCGCGCTACTCATGGCGCGCGAGCTGCTCCGCTACCGTCCAGTTGACACCGGCTACGACGTCTGGCTTGGTCGCATCACCGAGCTCGTCAACGCCGTCGGGGATGCTCCGACGCTTTCCCACTCACTCCGCCCTCCGCCGTCTCGCGCTGGGGACGTAGCGCACGGTGCTCCCCCGCCACCTCCTCTGTGCGACGAGCTCGCCGGGCCCCAGCGCAACGCGCGGGCGCGTGAGCCGTCCCGTGGCGCTTCCTCACCGGTCCGAGACGAGGCCAGCTGCCAGATCATCCGCTGCGCGCTGCCTGATGCGCGTGTGCTCCTCGAGCAGTAGCGCCGGCGACTAGACCGGGCCGTCCAGGAGGTCGCGGCGGCTGGGCGCCAGAACCACGCAGCCCTCGCCGACGGTGTTCCATCGAGCGATGTGGGCTGCCATGCCTTCACCCGCGAGCTGCGTCGGGTGGTGTGGCCTGCGAAGTTCAAGCCGGAACTGCCTCCGCGCTACGACGGCACCCCCAACCCCGCAGAGTTCCTTCAACTCTATGCGCTGAGCGTCGAGGCGGCGAATGGCGACGACAAGGTCATGGTAAACTGGTTCCCCATCGCCCTCAAGGATGGCCCACGCTCCTGGCTCGTGAACCTCCCTGAGGCGTCGATCTCGTCGTGGGCCGAGCTCTAAAGCCAGTTCGTCGCCAACTTCAAGGGCACGCACGAGCACTCCCTCACCATCAATGACCTGCGGCATGTGCGGCAGCGCCCAGACGAGACCCTCCGCCAGTACATCCAGCGCTTCAGCCAGGTGCGCAACAAGATTCCGCGTGCCTCCGACGCGGCCGTCATCTCTGCGTTCTCCACCAGCATCACGGACGTCAAGATGCGTGAGAAGATCGCCATCAACGACGAGTTGGACTTGGTGCTCAAGCTGTTTGACCTCGCTGACAAGTGCGCCAGGGCTGAAGAAGGTCGCCTCTTCGTCCACAACGACCCCGATGCGGCGCCCGACGCTGCCAAGGCCAAGAACAAGGACATCAAGCGCAAGGGCCCTGCCGTGCTTGTGGTGGAACCCGAGCAGAAGCGCGGCCGTGACCGCGACGAGCCCAGGAAGGATGGCCGGCCACTCTGCGCCTACCACAATGTGCGTTCCCACAACACTGAAGACTGCCAAGAGCTCAAGCTGCTCCGCGACGAGCGCCAGGGCCGCCGGGGCGACCGCAACGACAGCGGCGCCAGTCGCGGAGGTGGCCGCGGCGGCAACCGCTGGGACGGCCGCAACGGCAATGTCAACTTCCACCAGGGCTGGCGCGACCAGCCTCGTGAGGCCACCTGGCGCGATCAGCCTCGTGAGGCAAACCCTCAGGCAAACGCCGCTCTCCCGCCACTGCCGTCGCCACCCTGGAGGAACGACGTCAACCAGCCTGACGAGGGCGCTGGGGCCTACGAGGAGCCTCGCACGGTTGCCTGCATCCTCGGCGAGGCTCAGGCTCCCGTGTCCAACCGCCAATTCAAGCAGCTCTCTCGCGAGGTGAACGCCGCCGTCCCGAGGCCTGAGGCCACGCGGCCCCTCAAGTGGTCGCAGTATGCCATCACCTTCGACTCCAAGGACCACCCCAAGTCCATGGCCTCCGCAGGCGCGCTCCCCATGCTGTGCACCCCTACTATCAGCAACGTCACGGTCACCAAGACCCTCATCGACGGGGGTGCCGGCCTCAACGTGCTCTCCATCGAAACCTTCGAGACGCTCCAGGTGCCCTACGACCAGCTGATGCCGACCAAGCCTTTCTCCGGAGTGACCGATGGCTGCACTATTCCGCTGGGGCAGGTGCGCCTCCCCGTCACCTTCGGCACCCGCAAGAACTACCACACCGAGCTCATCGACTTCGACGTGGCGCACATCGGCCTGCCCTACAATCCCATCTTGGGCTACCCAGCTCTCACCAAGTTCATGGCGGCTACTCATCATGCCTACAACGTCCTCAAGATGCCCGGCTGCAGCAGCATCATCACCGTCGCCTGCAACGAAAAGGACGCGGCCAGCACCCTCGAGCGCGCCTACAAGGCTGCCGCTGTCGCGCACCCAGCCGACGAGGACGCGGCCGAGCCTTCCGAGGCCGCGCCGGTGAAGAAGAAGCAGCTGTTCTCTCAGGACCGCGCCGAGACGAAGAAGGTGTCGGTGGACGGCAGCGGCTCCGGCCCCGCCTTCACCATCGGCACATGCCTCCCTCCTGGATAGGAAAGCGCGCTCATCACCTTCCTTCGGGCAAACTCGGATGTTTTCACCTAGAAAGCATCCGACTTGTCCGGTGTGCCGAGGGAGGTGATCGAGCACCACTTAGCGGTGTGCCCCAATGCACGCCCGGTCAAGCAGAAAGCGCAGCGCCAGAGAAGCAAGAGTTCATCGTCAGTGAAGTTCAGAAGCTCCAAGAAGCCGAAGTTGTTCGTGAGGTGCGCCATCCTGAATGGCTCGCCAGCCCAGTCATCGTCCCCAAGAAAGGCGGCAAGGAGCGCGTGAGCGTCGACTTCACCAGCCTCAACAAGTCCTGCCCTCGTGACCCCTTCCAGCTGCCGCGAGGCGGTCAGGGCGTTGGTCCCACCGTCGGCGGCACGTGCATGCCCTTCGGGCTGAGGAACGCCGGCGCCTCTTTCCAGAGGCTGGCGCCCTTCGCACCAGGGCCTCGTGAGCCTCCCGCTCCTCGCGAGCTCCCAGCGCCTCGCGAGCCCCCTGGCTCCGAAGGAGCAGACTCCCTTGGCGCTCCGTGCCGAGTGGTCTGACGTCACTACAGTGCGGTCCTGCCGGGAGCGCCCGGCGCGTCGCCCCGCGCAACCCGCACTCCTTCCCGCCGCGCCTCTCGAGCTTCGCTCCCAGAACCTTATCCTTTTGGTCGTATAATGGATTTTACTGACTTTTACTTTGATGAATTATATTACCTACTCAATCGCCTGCTAATTTCTATGATAAATTCGACGCCGCCCGAGAGCGCCTCACGCTCGCGACCCCTCCCCTGACCAATTCCGTGAGCGGGGGCTAGGCACGGTGCCTGTGCTCGGGTCCGTCCCTGCAGCGCTGCCAAATCCAAGCGACTGAGCTCTGGCTCGCGGGCCTGCTCCCGCGCACGTCACCTCACCAAGGTCCTTGGTGACTTATCTCCTCACGCAACGGCCACAGGTGAGTTAGCAAGCGCGTGCCGCTCCCCCTATCGTGAGATTTTTTGACATACAACCCTTCAGGAGTCGAGCTGCGCGAAGGCCTCGCGGGCAGCCTCTCACGAGCCGGCCTCGCGAGGCAAAGGCACTTCGAACACCGAGCCTTGTGCGTGCGTCTCGCGAGCGCGCCTCGTGGGCGCAGCTCAGGAGCGGCAAGGGTTGGCTCGGCGAGTGGCGTCCGTGCCATGTCCGTCCGCGCGGCGACAAGCGAGCCCACCTGCGAGACCCCCGTCTTCCTCGTCTATGGCGTTGGCACGGTTCCCCTCTAAAGTTGAGCACGGTCCCCCGTGAGCCCTTGCCTTCAACAAGGCGCGTCAGGATGGCTCGCGGGAGGCCGACCTGCCACCCATTGAGGAGGGCCGCCGCCAAACCGGCCTCGCGCCCCCATTACAGCCGCAGCATCCGCCCTCGTACTCTCAAGGTCGGCGACCTCGTACTACGCAGGACCCTCTCCAGAGAGGGACTCCACAAACTCTCACCCATCTGGGAAGGCCCTTTCAGGGTTTCTCATGTCTCCAGGCCCGTCGTCGTCCGGCTGGAGACGGAGGACGGAGTTCCTGTGCCAAACGCCTGGAACATCCAACCCCTCCGCAAGTTCTACCCATGACCCTCACGCGTACGAATGAAATGGGGCTGTACACGCCCCGGAGCCTCTCATTGCGTTAGCCTGATGGGCCCGCGAGAGCTCCAGCCCACGCCCAAGTGGAAGCCCCATGCTCCGCGCTGGGGACGGAGGAAGGAGTTTCAGTGTATGACGCGCGGAACGTCCGACCCCTCCGCAAGTTCTGCTCGTGGCCCCCATGAGTACGAACGAAACAGGGTTGTACACGCCCCGGAGACTCTCATTGCGTAAGCCTGATGGGCCCGTGAGAGCTCCAGCCCACGCCCAAGTGGAAGCCCCATGCTCCGCGCTGGCGGAACGATCGAGCCGCGATCATGCCCACGCCCAAGTGGAAGCCCCATGCTCCGCGCTGGCGGAACAATCAACTGAGGGCGCCCCACGGGCTGCACCAACCTCAAGCTGACCCGTGCCGGACACGGCAGCCGCATCTCCTTCTGGTTGTGTAATCAGAACTGATTTTGGGCCTTTCTAGCAAAGGTCTTCAAGATCTTTTGGACCTGCGATTTGTCATCAAGAAAGAACACCCATGTAAATCTGGAAAAATCATCAACTATGACTAAACCGAAAGAGTTACCACCAAGTAGGGATGTAAACGGATCAGATCGGATCGGATCAGATAATGTGTTTACCATATCCTTTACCACATTTTTTTGTCAGATTTGGAGCAGAGCGGATAATGATCAGATGCAGATTCAAATACGGATTATATCGGACTACGGATTCGGAGCGGAAGCAGAGTGGACTCGGATCGGAAACGGACAAAAAAAATCTATGTAGATCTTTTCCATAATATCTTTCATGATCTATGCAAAGAAGAACAATATATAAGTAACCAATCATTTTTTACTGATCAATGAGATTAATAGCTTACACGCTGCAGCAAGCAAGACATTAGACATCATAGATTCATAGTGTTTTGTAGTCCATAATAGAATCGGTTTAAATATTAGCTAAGTTAGCTAGTATAGTGCATGTTCTCAAGTCTATTGGCTACACTTGTACGTATATGCAATGTGTACAGTCGTATGACTGTGCTATTAGGTTAGGGTTGCATGATATTTATATGGTGATTCTAATCAGTGGTCTAATAAGGTATTTGAGCTTGTCAATTGGGCTAAACGGATAATCCTATTTGGTAACACCGGATAATCCACAAAAAATACTGGATAATCCACATCCGTCGGATATCATCAATACCATATCCGCTACCATATTCGTTGGATATCCGGTTAACCAAAATACGTATCCGCGTCCATATCCATAGGATTTGTGAAAGTGCATACCATATCCTTAAAAACGGATGCGGATGCGGATTCGGAATGGAAATTATTTGTACCATTTACATCCCTACCACCAAGACTCTCGTAGGCATTGGGACCAAAAAGATCCATATGAAGTAGCTCAAGTGTTCTCCTCCACTACAAAAAAAACGCTTCCATGATGATACGTCTTTGTCACAGTAGGTCACGTTTTCTGTCATGCATGTACATCCGTGACGAATTTATGACAGAATCAAGATACTCATACCTGTGCTGTCATAGAAGTGTTCCATGACAATACTGAAATTATCATCACGGAAGTGTCCACTTCCATGACGATAAATGCCACGTGTCGGTTACCCGTTACGGTGGACGGCCCACGGTGTCGCGTCATGGAAGTGTTTTAGTCAAGGGTAACCGGCACGTGGCATCCACCATAACGGGTCGCTGTTAAGCTATTGGGTGCGGATTTGGTTCCGATAACCCGTTATCAGCTCGGACCAATGGCGATTTTCCATGTGTAAAATTCTCATTCGCAAATGGAACCACGTGTCAGGTCGGCGTTGCGACAGATGTCATCCATTCATTGGACAAGAGACGCCTATGATACGCTGACACGTGACACAACCCAATAGTGGCCCGTTTAGGTTAAAAAGGCCGGCCCGTTTGACTTGGTCAAAAGTTAGCAGGCCGGCCCATGGAAAGCCTGTTAACGGCCTGTTCGCATACAGCCCATTTACGGCCTGGGTACTCACAGCCCATTATGGCCTTTCAAAATTTGGCCTAGTAGCGTCATGTGGGCCATCCCATTTGATTCCAGCCCGTTCTCACTTTCAGCCCATCTATGGCCCGTGACGTCTTTCGGCCCATATGAGGCCTTTTGTATCTTTTGGGCCCATTGACCACCCATGGTGATTCTGGCCCATCATGAACAGTAAACTGCTTTGAGCCCATTTAAGGGCCCACATGATTCAGTTGGGCCGTTTCCATCCCGTGTTCTCTTTCGGCCTTCTAAGGGCCCATAAATCCTTAGGCTCATTTCTGGCCCTCGATTACTTATGGTCCGTTACTGGCCTGTTATGCTAATGGGCCAAATTCAGCCCGTGGTTACAATTGGCCCGTTTGTGGTTTGTTAACCCATTGGGCCATTTTCAGCCCGTCATGTTTTCCGGTCCATTAACAACCCGTTATACCTGTCGATAGAATTAAGCCTATGATGACTTTCGGCCTGTTAACGGCCCATTATGCTACTGGCCCTTAAACCGACCATTCCCAAATTGGCCCTTTTACGGCCCATATTGTGGTCCGGTTTTAGCCCACGAACAGTACGGCCCATGAATCATACGGCGCGTAGGAGGCCCATGGATCCTACGGCCCGTAGGAGGCCCATGAATCCTACGGCCCGTATTTGGCCCATGGTTATTGCGGCCACTAGCAAACCGTGAAAAAAGAACTGTAGTGACTACAAGCAACAAACATGCCTATAAGTAAATAAATAAGCAAGCAACTAACGCTAGGCTATTACGGCGATTACATACATTACATCCACTGGGTATCAAAGTTCGCCACCAGTGCAAATAAAGGGAACAACAAAGCAGCATATTTCAAACACCGGGCGACTAAGTTGGCCACCAGTGCAAATTAATGCGGCAGAAAAACAAGTCCATAAATGAAACCACTTCAGAAGAGCTCAAGAAACGATATCCTGGGCACCCACCATGCTGGGAAGAAGCTTAGAAAGCTTATTAGCTTTCTCTTGTTTGGTGCTAAACTCCTCCAACTCTTGCTGTTGCACCAGAAAGTGTGCATCTGAATTCTACAGGGACTTCCTCAGTCCTTCGGCTTCTTGTAATAGCACAGCTGATCGTTGTCTTTCAACTTGTAGTTGAGTCTCAAGAAGCCGAACTGATTCAGGCAGCGAGTTCGAAGAGCTTGTGCCAGCGGTAGTGGCCAGTAACTCGAACACTACATCAAGGCAGGACTTTGGGGTTGTCTCACTGTCTTGAAGATAGTTTTTATCAGCTTTCTTGGAGACCAACAGGGTTGTCTCACTATCTTGAACCTTGTCTGCATTACTTACTTTACCATTGCATAATGGGGTACTCTTCTCCAATATTCTATCGGCATTCTGAAAGAGGAACAAGCAGACACATCACAGGTTTAGCATGTAGTATATGAAACTCATTTTGGTAAACCAGTTCAGTGGTAATGTTGACAGGATAACAGCATGAAACAAACATATATTTATGTACTATGGTCACTGTATTGTCTATATCATCCTAGTTTATGTTGCCAAATCAAGATAGAGACATAGTTCAAATCATATATGTTTAAGACAAAGCGGCATAGACTGAATATAAGTGTAGGAAACTAACAACACTAACAACACTTGTAATGTGCATGACATGAGAACATAACTGTTTATACAATTGAAACTAAAATCAACATAGAGCAAGAAGTTACAACAGCAAACCAGTTAAAGAAACAGGTTTAAAACATACCTGTTGTGCCGTTGGAGTTTCAATTGGATCCTTCAAATTTGAAATTAGTTGGTATGAGTAAATACAGTGAGGCAAGAGCAAAGGAGTATGCACCATAGCTATGGAATCTGACCTGAGAACAGTTGTTCTTCTGCTTTAAGCGTTGAGTTGGGGTTCGCAGTGCTGGTCCTTGTGCTTTGGGCACTGCAGTTGCCTTACTAACTGCTCGTGTCTGGGTGCTCTGTGGTGGATATGGTGCTGTGTCAAGTGGAACTAGGTTACTATCTGCTGGGGTTGGGGTTAGATGGGGTGTAGCTGGTTCTCTGTCCAACTAGGTAGGGGTACAATGTGCGAGAGTCTGGGTTATGTGTGGTGGGGCTGGTTCTTGGGCAAGTACAACCATGGTTCTATCTGCATCGGTGGGTATCACTGTCTTTTCTGAAGACTATGTTTTTACTCCCTTAGATACTGCCATCACCCCCTCCAATTCAAATGGCTGATAAACAAGAAAAGTAATTGAATGTACAGACATTGTGATACGTCCCAAACGTATCAACTTTTCCAAACACTTTTGCTCTAGTTTGGACTCTAATTTGCATGATTTGAATGGAACTAACCCGGACTGACACTGTTTTCAGCAGAATTGCCATGGTGTTGTTTTTGTGCAGAAATAAAAGTTCTCGGATGGACCTGAAAATTTATGGAGAATTATTTCAGAATATATAAAAAATACTGACGCAAAGATCCACCAGAGGGGGGTCACCAGGCGCCACAAGCCTGGGGGGCGCGCCTGGCAGGCTTGTGGGCCCCTGGCAGCTCCGTTTGCCCTAACTCCAACGCTATAAGTACCTATTCGTGGAGAAAAAAATCAGGGAGAAATAATCATCACGTTTTACGATACAGAGCCACCGCCACCTCCTGTTCTTCATCGGGAGGGCTAATGTAGAGTCCGTTCGGGGCTCCGGAGAGGGGGATTCGACGCTGTCGTCATCATCAACCATCCTCCATCACCAATTTCATGATGCTCACCGCCATGCATGAGTAATTTCTTCGTAGGCTTGCTGGACGGTGATGGGTTGGATGAGATTTACCATGTAATAGAGTCAATTTGTTCGGGCTTTGATTCCTAGTATCCACTATGTTCTGAGATTGATGTTGCTATGACTTTACTATGCTTAATGCTTGTCACTAGGGCCCGAGTGCCATGATTTCAGATCTGAACCCTCTATGTTTTCATGAATATATTTGAGTTCTTGATCCTATCTTGCAAGTTATATGCACCTGTTACGTGTCATGATCTGCATACCCCAAGGTGACAATAATTGGGATTCTTTCCGGTGATTGCCGTAGTTTGAGGAGTTCATGTATTCACTATGTGCTAATGCTTTGTTCTGGTTGTCTATTAAAAGGAGGCCTTATATCCCTTAGTTTCCTTAAGGACCCCGCTGCCACGGGAGGGTAGGACAAAAGATGTCATGCAAGTTCTTACTATAAGCACGTATGACTATACACGGAATACATGCCTACATTACATTGATGAATTGGAGCTATTGTGTATCGCCCTAGGTTGTGACTGTGACATGATGAATTTCATCCAACATAATTATCCATCACTGATCCAATGCCTACGCTTTTCGCATATTGATCTTTGCTAAGTTACTTTCCTTGCTGCTGCTGTTACAATTACTACAAAACTGCTACTGTTACTGTCTCTGTTACTATTGCGACTATTACTACTGCTATGGAAACTATCATACTACTGTGCCACTAAACACTTTGCTGCAGATATTTAGTTCTCCAGGTGTGGTTGAATTGACAACTCAACTGCTAATACTTGCAAATATTCTTTGGCTCCCCTTGTGTCGAATCAATAAATCTAGGTGAAATACTACCCGCGAAAACTGTTGCGATCCCCTATACTTGTGGGTTATCACATTGTATGATAGATAGGTGCAATGGATATTGGGGAATAAAAGAGGGCATGAAATAATTCACATATATGTTGTCTAACCAAACAGGATAGCATGACACAATTTCACATATATGATGGCTAACTAAACAGGATATCATGACACAATTTCACATATATGATGGCTAACTAAACAGGATAGAATGACATAATTCAAATATGATGTCTTTATTAAATAGGTTGGCATGCCATAATTCACATACATGCTGTCTATGGAAACATGATGACATGATATAATTCACGGATAGAATGACATAATTCAAAATATGATGACTATGTAAACAGGATGAGATGATATAACTACATGATGTCTTTATTAAATAGGTTGGCATGCCATAATTCACATACATGCTGTCTATGTAAACATGATGGCATGATATAATTCACATATATGATTTATTTACTAAGCAAGCAAGCAGATGGCAATCGCATATATGATGTCTAAACTAAGCAGATGGTATTCAATATTGTGTATATGATGTCTAAACTAAGCAATGCAAAACAACATATGCATGATATGAGTAATATAACCCTGCCAAGTTTGAGAATACACCTTAGGGGGAAAATAGGACTGGTCATCTTTCTCTGAATCCTCCCCTGAGGAGCTATCTGTAACCAGCAAGATATCTGCTTCAGTAGGTAGCATTGTCTGCTCTGAAGACCTTGTTTTCACTCCAGATTTTTCCATCACCGATTCAAATGGCTGATGCACAGGAAGAGTAGTTGAATAAAAAAACATTGTCGATAAATGGAATACATAATACAAAAAAAGGATGTCATGATATAATTCACACATATGATGCCTGGCTAAACAGCATGGCATTGCATAGTTCACACATATAATGCCTTGCAACAAGATGGCATTGCATAATTCACATATATGGTAATTAAACACTAAACAGGTGGCATTCACACAAAGCATGTCTAAACTAAGCAACTGACATAGCAATGCAAGACACCATATGCATGATATGAGCAATATAACCCTGCCTAGTTGAGCATACACCTTGGGGGGGAAATACGACTGGTCATCTGTCTCTGAATCCTCCTCTGAGGAGCTATCTGTAACCGGCAAGATATGCGCTTCGTTAGATAGCACTGTCCGCTCTGAAGACCTTGTTTTTCACTCCAGATTTTTCCATCACTGTGTCAAATGGCTGATGCACAGGAAGATCGAGTAGTTGAATGTGCTAACATTGTTGACAAATGTAATACATAATAAAAAAAGGATGGCATGATATAATTCACATATATGATGACTGGCTAAACAGGATGGAATTGCAAAATTCCCATATATGATGCCTGGCTAAACAAGATGGCATTGCATAATTCACATATATGATATACAAACTAAACAGATGGCATTCACACAAAACATGTCCAAACTAAGTAGATGGCATATATGATGTATAAAGTAAGCAATGCAAGGCGCCATATGCATGATATCACCAACATCAGCATGCCAAGTGAGAGCAAAGACCTCAGGGGGTAAATAGGAGTGGTCTGCTCCCTCTAAATCCCCCTCTGAACAATTATCTTCCTCTTGATTACAATCTAGAATGGGGGAGGGGGGCTGCCATTGTGGCCACCATGGAGCGACGTCTGCATGACATTATATTTCCATGCAAGGCTCTTCTCTTTTGCTCTACATGTTCAGTACCATTGTGTACAATAACTGACATGCATAGGAATAAAACATAGTGAGATTATGAAAGGAATGCATGCAGAAATCCAGAGTGATGGTAGCAACCAGTGGATAGACCCAAATCAATGATAGAAGGTAGATAATAGCTTCAGTTAAAAAATATAGGTAATGGCTCCTTTACAGTTTGTTTCCCACTCAACATGAAACACATAGTAGACACCCGAGATTAAGCAGATAGTAGATAGAGATACTATTTGTTGCTGCCCTGATATGTACCCCACAACCATTTAAAAACTCAAGTTTGATTATTAGTTTGCACCTGACTCGGAGTCTAAGAGGTGCACAGGACGATAAAGTAGCAGGTAATATTAAGCGATGCATAACGTAAGCAGACACGAAAGAGTGCAACCTCTCTTGCGGACCTGTGTAGTCCTCAAGGTCATCTGCTCAGTTGATGATGGTCATGCAATGGTGGTGGCTGCCGGTAGTGGGGAAGAGGATCTGAGACGGCGAAAGATGGTCTGGAGGGGGGATCTCTACTGCGGTGGACGCTTCCGTCATTGTAGCAGCTCAGCTGGGGCGGACGATGGCGCGGTAGCAGCGGGACAAACCACACAAGTTTTCTTTGACACCTATCTGTATCAGAAGTAATTATGTAAAGGCTCATTTGAATTGGAGGATTCTAACAATGCAGGGATAGGAAACACAGGAATAGGATAGGAATGCAAGCGCAAAACAGAGCATTTGCTAACACGGGATTTCTGTCAATCTGGGTGTTTGGTTCACAGGAATTGGAAGATCACAGAAATGCAAAGAAGCATGGTCATATTAAAGTCAAACCACATGAAAATGTACAGTTATAATGCTATTATGCTACTATCACTTAGTCTTGTTCTTCATGAATAGGAATTTGAAAAGGAGGGCCAAGTGTATATTAAAATTCCTACGGTTTCATCTTTGAAAGAGACACTAAAGGAAAAAATCCTATAGTTTTCCCTTGCTCCATTCCTTTGAACCAAATGCATGAATAGTAATGCCATAGGAAACTTTCCAATTCCTATGTCTTTCCTTCACTTTTCCTTTCAACTAGTGGCGATTCTAGTAGGCAGGCTTGAACAGGCAAAAGCCTACACTCCAAAAATGTTTTTGTACTACTTCTACTACTTTGGACCCAGCCCACTGCCCTACTAGTTGAACTCCCAGGCCCATCTACACATACACAGCTCCAACACGCAGAAATAAATAATGATGTCTTTCGAGAGAGTCCATCACGGATAGCTAACTTGCCTAGTCACTACAGGAATCAGGTCCTTTGCCGTCTGCCATAGCAGACGGCAAAGGACCAGATCACGGACGGCAAACATCTTTGCCGTCTGCTCGCTGACGGCACAACTTTCAGCATTGAAAGTCACGGTAATCAACTTCTTTGCTGTCTGCAGAAGCGCCGCGGACGGCAAAGATGTTTACCGTCCGCCTTCCTGGCACAGCTGACGGCAAAGGTCCTGGACGGCAAAGTGTAGCTGTTAGCCCCGTCAGGTGGCTAACGGCAGACTTTGCCGTCTGCCTGCGGACGGCAAACAAACACTTGCCTTTGCCGTCTGCCGAGTGACGTCAGCTGGCCTGTGGCTGCACGTCAGTCCTGCTTTGTCTTTGTCGTCTGCCAGTGTTGTCTTTGCCGTCTGCCAGCTGACAGCAGAATGACCAAATGGGTCAGGCATGGTGCTCCCAGGTTGCACAGGTTGCTGCCATGTGGCACCTTTGCCGTCAGCCTACCGACGACAAAGGGAATTGCCGTCCGCTGGCAGACGGCAAAGTGCCTATATTACTACTTTTTTATCTGTTTTCTGTTATTTCCCTGCATTTTCACAACACATATATGATATATATAGTTTCAAGCTGAAGCATAGGCCATGTATTCCAACAAATAGTATGTACTATCCAACATCATCGTGAAATATTGAACAAGAGAACACATAGGCTATTAAAAGAACCAATACATACATAGTTTCACACTGTTCATCCATATATACATACATAGTTTCACATTGTTCATCAATACAAATCAAAACAAAAACTAAACACTAGCAGTCCATGAAGTGAATCAAATCTGCAAAATGGGAATAAGAAATGGGAATAAGAAAGTTAGAAGAAGAAGAAGAAGAAGAAGAAGAAGACTAGAAGAAAAAGAAGAAGAAGAAGAAGAAGAAGAAGAAGAAGGAAGAGAAGAAAAATAATAAGAAGAAAGAAAGAAGAAGAAGAAAGAAGAAGAAGAAAGAAGAAGAATAAGAATAAGAAGAAGGAGTAGAAGATGGAGAAAAAGAAAGAAGAGAAAAAGGAAGAATAAGAATATATTTTCTTCTTCTTCTCTCTTCTATCTTTTTATCCTTTTCCTTCTCATTCTTCTTCTTTTATTCTTTCTTTTTCTTCTCTTTCTTCTTCTATTCTTTCTTTTTCTCCTCTTCCTAGTTTTTCTTCTTCTTATTCCTTATTTGTGTCATTTTAGAGCTAACTTAGGTAATTATGCCATTTTAGAGCTAACTAAGCATATTATGTCATTTTGGAGGAAAATAAGGTAAGTATAGGTCATTATTGAGCTAACTTAGGTAATTATGCCATTTTTGAGCTAACTAAGCTTATTATGACATTTTGGAGGAAAAGAAGGTAGGTATAGGTCATTATTGAGCTAACATAGGTAATTATGCCATTTTGGAGCTAACTAAGCTTAATATGTCATTTTGGAGGAAAATAAGGTAAGTATAGGTGATTATTGAGCTAACTTAGGTAATTATGCCATTTTTGAGCTAACTAAGCTTATTATGTCATTTTGGAGGAAAAGAAGTTAAGCATAGGTCATTATGGAGCTAACTTAGGTAATTATGCCATTTTGGAGCTAACTAAGCTTATTATGTCATTTTGGAGGAAACTAAGGTAAGTATAGGTCATTACTGAGCTAACCTACGTAATTATGCCATTTTTAAGCTAACTAAGCTTATTATGTCATTTTGGAGGAAACGAAGCTAAGCATAGGTCATTATTGAGCTAACTTAGGTAAGTATAGGTCATTATTGAGCTAACTTAGCTTATTATGTCATTTTGGAGGAAAATAAGCTAAGTATATGACATTTATGAGCTAACATAGGTTATTATGCCATTTTTGACCTAACTAAGCTAATTATGTCATAAATGAACTAAATAAGCTAATTATGTCATTTTGGAGGATAATTAGTTAAGTATGTCTTTTTGGGGAAAATAAGCTAAGTGTGTGGCATATTTGGGCTAACTAGCATGTACGAAGCTAAGCATGCATTTGTTAAGAAAAACACTAGAGAAAACTTACCGTCATCGTCATCACGGAGGTCAAGCACCGAGGTTGCTCGGGCCGGTTTCACTTGGAGAAGGTTGCCCTTCAGAAGGGTTGTGCGATGCGGCTCGGGAGTTATGCTGCACCAAAGATCATTTGCAATGTCTCGTTAGCATGATGACACTCAAATGTTAAGACTAGTAACTAATGACCATTCAAATGAAACTCACCGTTCCCACCGGAGTAATGACTGGCATCGGCGGAGGGGTCTGACCGGTCTTCTCGCACATAGACTGCACATTTGGTTTTGACGAGTCAGTCATATTAGTTAGTAATGAAATGAACATTACGTGCATGATTTGGCTAATATGCAGAAGAAACTTACCATGAGGAGCTCGTACATGGCCCGGTTAGCCGCCTCATTCCGTGCCCTCTCCTCCTCCAACAACCTAGCCGTATTCTCCTCCAAAAGTAGTTCCTTCTCCACCGCCACCCGGTCCCTCTCCTCCAGAAGCGCCTGGGTTGTCGCTCTCTCTTTCTGAAGAGCAGCCTGCAACACCAGGAAAATGTTCTTTCTTTGCATAATCTGTCCGGGGGGGAGATTGAGTGGAATGACAAATACAGGCCAACAACTGTATTGGGTTGCTGTCATACCAAACGGATTGAACCCATCCGTGCCAATGCAGACTCGAGGATGCCTTGGATCTGCCGCTTTATCCTTATGTAATGCATCGAAGTGCTTCCACGCAAAAGCATCCGATGTGTGTACCAACATCTGATTCCCATCTGCATCTAGTTCGGTTCTTTTGCCCAATTTGTGCCATGTCATCTGTCTGGCCGTCTCTTCGACCATGAAAAGACGTTGAAGTCTTGGTACGATTGGCAGATACCAAAGAACATTAATGGGGATTTTGGTCTGCCTCTTCTCACCCATACCGTTGTCTACCACAACATACCTGGAAGACTTGCAAATGGGACAATAGTTCAAGCCCGCATACTCAAGCCTAAATAAGGCACATCCTTTCTCACAGGCATCTATCTTCTCATAGGGCATCTTAAGTACACGGAGGATTTTGTCCGACTGGTACAGGTTTGCAGGCATTACATGGCCTTTGGGTATAAAGCGTCCAAATAGTGTCATCATCGCGTCGTAGCATTCTCTGCCCAAGTTGAATTGAGACTTCAGAGCCATTACTTGTGCGATGGCATCCAGCTGACAAAGCTCAGTGTGCTCGTGGAGTGGACATTTTGAAGACTCCAACATTTCATTGAAGGCCTTTGCAGATTCCTCCATCTCATCGTCCGAATCCCGAGCATCATCAAAGTCTTGCACCGTGTCTTCGATCCCGGTACCATGCCCGTCGGTGCGACGATGAACCACCTCAGCTCTGGTACGTTGGGCAGACTCACCATGAAATGTCCACACTGTATAATCAGGCGAAAAACCCCACTTCTGCAGGTGTTTACCCATTTCACCCTCTGTCCTCTGTGAAAAGTTGTCGCACCTAACACAGGGGCACCAGGTTTTTCTCTGGCCATTTGCAAATGCAGCTTTCACAAACCCCTTGGTTTTTGTTAACCATTCATTGGTTGTGTCTTTCTGACTAGTGTGACCGGTGTACATCCATGCACGATCACTCATCTTGCCTACCTACTAAACACACAAGAAATATATTTATAATTCAGCATATATATTCATCAGTTAATCAAGTTTGTCAATTTTATTACGTCCATGCAACCTACACGCTAATAGGTAAAGATAGGTCCTAATCCCACTCGAGTATGTGTAGATTGGGTTCGTTTTCCCATGCTCTGCTCCGGATCCGACACAAAATTTCGGCAGCACCACCCCGCTGTTCTCCTGATACACGTCTCGGCAATAAACAGAGAGGATGTGTACCCGGAGAACAATAGGGAGGCACTGACGAAATTCTGCATCGGATCCGGAGCAGAGCATGGGAAAACGAACCCAATCTACACATACTCGGGCTGTCCATGGATAACATTGGACAATTCGAAAGAATCACGGTTATAAATATACAAATGCATGCATATTTATAACTGTAACCCTTTCGAACGGGAGACGCATACTGGTCACGCATACTGATGATTGAATCTACCTATAGCTAGCAAGTATCATCGGCACGAAGACCGGAACAGAGCAAATGAAGGGGGGAGGAGGAGATGTCATTTGTGCTCACCCACGAACGCAGGGGAGCTCGTTGAACGCATGGGGAGGTCGTCGAACACCAGACCCTCGCAGCGACGAAACAACTGCACATTTAAATCCACCCGATCAACACGAATATTCAATCCCTCTTCTCCTCTTCTCCTCTTTTTCTTCTTCTTCTTCTTCTTTTTCTTCTTCTTCTTCTTCTTCTTCTTCTTCTTCTTCTTCTTCTTCTTCTTCTTCTTCTTCCTCTTCTTCTTCCTCTTCTTCTTCTTCTTCTTCTTCTTCTTCTTCTTCTTCTTCTTCTTCTTCTTCTTTTCTTCTCCTCCTCTTCTTCTTCTTCTTCTTCTTCTTCTTCTTCTTCTTCTTCTTCTTCTTCTTCCTCTTCTTCTCCTCTTCTTCTTCTCCTCTTCTTCTTCTTCTTCTTCTTCTTCTTCTTCTTCTTCTTCTTCTTCTTCTTCTTCTTCTTCTTCTTCTTCTTCTTTTCTTCTCCTCCTCTTCTTCTTCTTCTTCTTCTTCTTCTTCTTCTTCTTCTTCTTCTTCTTCTTCTTCTTCTTCTTCCTTCTTTTCTTTTTCCTCGTCTTCTACTTATTCTTCTTTTCTTCTTTTTTTTTCATCATCTTCTTCTTCTAATTTTGACTAACCTAAAATCTTCTTCTCCTAGTTCTTTTCTAACCAAACCTAGCACTAACCTAACTAAATATGAGTAATATAGCACTAACAGTAGCAATTAAATGAAAAAAAAAGAAAAAAAAACAGAGAATAAGGGGAGGACTCACCGGAGGGGGGCGTCGGGGGTGAGTGGCGTCGGGGGCGGCGGAGCCGCGGACGGCGTGCCGGCGAGGCGGCGGTGGCAGAGTGGAGCGGCGGGGCGGCGGGGTGGCGGGGTGGCGGCCGCGGACGGTGGGGCGGCGGGGCGGTGGATCTGCACTAGGGCGAGGTGGGGCGGCGGGTCGTCGGCAGCGACGGGCGCGGTGGGGCGGTGGGTCGGCAGCAGCGATGGGCGCGGCAGGGCGGTGGGTTATCGGCGGCGACGGGCGCAGCGGCGAGAGAGAGAGAGAGATAGAGAGACGGGAGTGGAGGGGCACGGCGAGAGAGAGAGAGAGAGGGTCGCGACGAGAGAGAGAGAGGGGCGCGTGCGGCGGCCGTTACAAATGTTAGTGAAATTTTTCTTTGTCGTCTGCTTTTTGATGATCTTTGCTGTCTGCTGCTCTTTGCCGTCCGCTAGCGGACGGCATCTAGGCCGTCCGTTTGACCTAACCAGCGCCGTGCTCCAGTGGGGCCCAGATGGGCTCTTTGCCGTCTACGATTTTGCTAGTTGCCGTCCGCCTGCCTTTGCCGTCCGCTTTTTAGGCTCTTTGCCGTCCGGTAGCCGACGGCGTAGAATGGACTGACGGCAAAAACCATATTTGCCATGAGGCCTTTCTTTGCCGTCTGCTTTATGGAAGCGGACGTCAAAGACCACATGTGTCGTCCGCTAGCAGACGACAAAGAGTGGACTGATGACAAATTCTCTGATTCCTGTAGTGAGTACCTCACTGCTTATCATATAGGAGAAACTATTCGTATTTCTCATTACTACATGTGCTCAGTGGACAATATATATTACATGTAGAGTAAAAAAGTGATGCAACAAGTGTACAACCTCTTTGGCGAAGCCATGTCGATCTCAGCACCATTGGGTTGGTCGCTGAGGATGCTGCAGCTGATGTGGC
Source organism: Elymus sibiricus (assembly GCA_039707655.1). Taxonomy (NCBI): domain Eukaryota; kingdom Viridiplantae; phylum Streptophyta; class Magnoliopsida; order Poales; family Poaceae; genus Elymus; species Elymus sibiricus. The sequence goes on from CM077666.1 coordinate 313,049,008, forward strand.
TGTCGGAGGCGAGGAAGAAGATCTTAGGCGTCTGGAGATGGAGCCGAGGGAACTGCTCCGCTATGATGGATGGTTTTGTCGTTGGAGCAGCTCCGGTGAGGTGTACGACGGCGAGGCTGAAGTAGGACAAGAGAGACAACGTTAACCTGAAGTGGGATTCTAATAGCATCTCCAATAGATGATGTAAAATTCATCACAAAAAAGTGCTATATGTAAAATACATCAGCCGCTCATCTCTGAACTTAACTGTCGAAACTGAATTTAACTATCGAAACTGAAATGTGCTCTCAAAACTGAATTTTGCTATCGAAACTAAATTTTACTGTCGGAACTGAACGCAGTAGTAGCAGAGAAGCAATGCACTAGTAATTTTGGCCGCTCGAGCACTAGTGGCAGAGAAGCAGTGATCTAAATCGGCAGCCGCTCCAGCAGAGAACATACTACCAGAGAGCAGCCGGGGCAGCTGGTCGTGCAGCAGTAGCAGCGCCAAGAGCATTAGGGCGTGCGAGAGCCGTAGCAGCAGCAGGAGCGCAAGCGAGTTCCGGAGCTGCTGCTTGTGCAGCAGCAGTGCGAGCAAGAGTAGAGCAGTAGCATGAGCAAGAGCAGCAGCGCGAGCGAAAGCCGGAGCAGCAGCAGCACGGCCAGCGACAGCCGGAGCAGCAGCAGCAGAAGCTCCTGGTGATGTGGACAAAGCCATCGAGGGAGCAATGCCATGGTGGAGAGACGGCCTGGAGGAAGTGGCCGGTGACGCCGCCGTCGATGGAGCCGCGCCATGGCGGCTCGGGATCGAGCAGCGGCAGCACCGTCAGATCAAATAAAGGAGAAAATGCAGCGATTAGTGTAGAACCTCTTTGGTGGCGCCGACTAGGCCTCAGCTTCATCCGAGGAATCGGTGATGGTGTTGTGGTGCCGGTGGTGCAGGTGAAGACGGCACTGTGAGAATGGAGGTAGCGCGATAGATGAGGCGAACGTCGGGGCAGCTCCTTGGAGGTGGAGGACGGGGCGGCTGAACCGGCGGGACGACGAGATCGATGACGGATCCTCATCCGGTGCGGTGGATGAGGGACGATGAGCTGTTGCGGCGGGCGATGTCGTCGGGGAAGAGGCTCCGACTGGGCGGCGATCGGGTGGCGGACGGAGGAGCGTGGGGTTTCGCGGGTTTTGGCGGCCTCAGTGTACGAATGGGGACGGAGGGGGTGCGAGGGCGGAACCATGGCTTAGGGACGCGCTTGTCCGAAATGTGGGGTAAGTTACGAAAGTAGCACTACCCGTTTGGACTATGGGACGTTGAGGCGGGATTTGCGGCTGAGGGATAGAAGGGGGATTTCGCGTGTCGGGGCGGCGCGACCGATTACAGAGGAGGGAGGAGTTTTAGCGCGCGTTGAAATTTTGGGATAACAAGGTGCGGGTTGAAGGGACGGGAGTTTCGCAGCACAAGAGACAAACAGATAGCTTGAAATTTTGGGATAACAAGGCGCGTCTTGAAATTTTGGGAGAACAAGCTTAACGTGTACAAAAAAAACAGAAACAAAAAACAATTCACACCACACAAGAGAGAGTCATGTCCCATTTTACTATATGAATTACTACAAATGCCATTCAGAAACAACAATGAACAACTTAAAATTTTGGGAGAACAAGCTTACCGTGTACGGTACCAAATCAATTCGTACTTCCCTCAACAACAACAAAAAAACAATTTGTACCATCTACCATATGGACTAAAATTGAGTCCATTTTCCGTATTTGAATGGGATTGTTGTCAGATTAGTTATACCATCATCTAAATATTATCTTCACAACACACGACATGAATATAGTAGTAAATTCCCATTTAAATATGAACTACATGTACCATATGATCTCGAATTCAAATATGTGTATCCATTTTATGTTGAATTCAAATCATAGTACATGTATGCTCTAGCTAGATGTTCGGAATCTAAACGATGTTTGATATGTATAATGTGTTTAACACACAACACACACACACACACACGCACACACACACACACAACATTTAAATGTTAGCTGCCAAAGCCACCCATTATCTCCGATTTGAATAGTTCTGTCCAGGCATGGATGAAATGTGGTCAAACGATGCCTACCTCAAATCAATTTGGCCTTGTTCGATGTGTATATGGTATAGCATGCTTGATTCAAAACCACACCACACATATCTCCATTATGTCATGCATGCATGGGTTTCAAACATCATGATCTCTTATTCAAATACTTGAATTCACTTTTATATTGATTATGATCTCACCAAGTCTTTTACACCCACACAGTCGTCTTGTCTTTATATTTTTACCACTAACTTTCTCACGTGCATGCATGCACACACACTCCCAATCGACATTATCCATCACACACACACACACACAATATCTTTCTTCAGGTCTATCTCCCACGATCTCTCAAGCTAGGTAGATCTCTCCATCGGCCTCTCTTTCCCACACACACACCGATCGATATACCTCTCTAGCTAGCAGGTCTACCTACCACACCCACATGTACACACAGTCCCTTCCCCCTCTCGCCATCCATCCCTCACGCCCCAGCTACGAGGTGCGCACGCACACACGCGTGCGCGCGCGCGCTCTCGCCCCCTCATCTCTTATTATCAATCTCGCACTCGTACAGTACCTCAGGACTCTCGCACCCACACACACACACCTCCCCCTCTTCGTCACTTCAGGCCTTGTTTAATTATCTCTCACATGCATGTGCACCAATCGATATTCCTCTCTGTATATATATAGCTAGGCCTTTCCCTGTTTTCCACACAAAGCGATCGATCTATATCTAGTAAGGTCTCACCCTTTTTCCCACGTACACATCGATCAATCTATCTCTCTAGATAGGACTACCTAGCTACCACACACACATTGTCTATCCATCGTCTCACCTCTCATCATCCATGCCTTCCACTTCATCTCTCAGACGCGCGCAACCGCGCACGTTCTCGCCCCCTCTCTTAAAATATCGATCTCGCACTTGTACACTCCTTCTAAGTCTCTGTCCAGTTGGCCTCTCGCACCATCTCCCAACACCACCCTCTCCCAGTGCTTGTAGGCTCGTAGATTTCTTCCCTCTATCTGTCTCTATCGATATATCGCGCAGACGACTCCTCCCCTCCCTTCTCGTATATCACCCCCATGCACATACATATATGTATATAGGCCTCTCTTTCACACAGATTGCATCATTGACACATACTCCCTCTATATTTCCCTCCCCCTCCCCCCCACACAAATTCACGAATCTCCCATGATTTCTTGTAGACACCATCTCTCTCTCTCTCTCAGACACACAGACTATGTGTACGAAAGAGAAGAGGTGCACGCACGCACTCGTTCCCACATACAAACGCGCGGGTACATGATATGTCTCCAACGTATCTATAATTTATGAAGTATTCATGTCATGTTTACAACAATTTCATATGGTTTTGGTATGATTTGAATAGAACTAACCCGGACTGACGCTATTTTCAGCAGAACTACCGTGGTGTTGTTTATTGTGCAGAAATAAAAGTTCTCGAAATTGGACGAAACTTTTTGACAATTTTTTTTGGACCAAAAGAGACCCCCGAAGCTTCATGGAAGGACTAGAAGCCTCACGGGGAGGACACAAGGTATCACGGCGCGGCCTGGGGGACCTTGTGTTGTTGCCTTGTGGGCCCCTCGTGACTCCTTTTTGCGTGATTCCAACGCTGAAAAATCCTATAAATAGAGAAACCCCTAGAAATAAACCTAGAACTTCGCCGCCGTCGCCGCAAGCCTTTGTACCGAAGAAATACCATCTGAAGCCCTGTTCCGGCACTCTGCCAGAGGGGGAAATCATCACCGGAGGCCATCTTCATCATCCCGGCGGTCTCCATGACAAGGAGGGAGTAGTTCTCCCTCGGGGCTTAGGGTATGTACCAGTAGCTATGTGTTTGATATCTCTCTCTCTTGAGTTCTTGATTTGGCACAATTTGATGTACTGCGAGCTTTGTTAGTACAGTTGGATCATATGGTGTTTCTTCCCTCTCTATCTTTTTGTGATGAATTGAGTCTTTCCCTTTGAGGTTTCGTTATTTTTGGATTGAATACTTTGGATTTGAGAACACTTGATGTATGTCTTGCATGTGGATACACGTGGTGACAATGTGGTATTCTATTGAGTCACTTGATGTATATTTTGGTGATCAACTCGCGGATTCCCGTGACCTTGGGGTAATCTAGGCATACACTACAGGAATCAGCCACTTTGCCATCTGCCATGGCAGATGGCAAAGGCATGGTCGGCGGATGGCAAAGGCTTTGCCATCTGCCAGCAGACGGCAAACAGTTTGGCTGAAACCCAGCCGGGAAAGGCTACTTTGCCGTCTGCTGGCAGATGGCAAAGAGCCTCCAGCCTTTGCCATCAGCTGGCAGATGGCAAAGCCTCTGAACGGGGTTAGCCACATTAGAAGGCTAACGGCGTGCTTTGCTGTCTGCCAGCAGATGGCAAAGATTCTGGCCTTTGCCATCTGCTGGCAGATGGCAAAGAGACCAAATAGGCCCTTCCCCATTCGCACAGGTAGCTGACACGTGGCCTCTTTGCCATCTGCCAGCAGATGGCAAAGGCTATAATCTTTGCCATCTGCTGGCTGATGGCAAAGGCTGCAGGCTCTTTGCCATCTGCCAGCAGATGGCAAAGATTCTGCAGCCTTTGCCATCTGCTGGCAGATGGCAAAGAGACCAAATAGGCCCTCCCCTGTTTGTGAAGGTAGCTGACACGTGGCCTCTTTGCCATCTGCCAGCAGATGGCAAAGCTCTTTGCCATCTGCCAGCAGATGGCAAAGTGCCTATATTGCCCCATTTAATTTTGTTTTTTCTTATATCAATTCATCTTCACAGAAAATCAAACATATATATATATATATATAACCAATATAGCATATTCAACACATATTACCAATAGTCAGGAACACATATATATCCAACACATCCATGAACACATATCCAACACATGTTACCAATAGTAGCAAGTTTCATCCATACATATACATAGTTTCATCAATATTACACAGTTTCATCCATAGGTAGCAAGTTTCACAAAGTCAAAACAAAAACTAAAGACAAACACTCCATCAACCCAAGCTTCCGTGATCTAGAGCAAATCTGCAAAATGGGAAAGAAGAAAGTTAGAAGAAAAAGACTAGAAGAAGAAGATTATGATGATGCAACTAAAATGTGAAGACTATTATGATGCAACTTATATCTGTAAAATATGTCATTTTGGAGCTAAGTATGCTTATTATGTCATTTTTGAGCTAGCTAAGCATACTAAGTCATTTTGGTGTAAAAAATGCTAAGTAAGGTCATTTTGGAGCTAAGTAAGGTTATTATGTCATTTTGGAGCTAGCTAAGCATATGAAGTCATTTAGGAGCTAAAATATGTCATTTCTTAAGCATATTATGTCATTTTAAGCTAGTTAAGCATATTAAGTCATTTTGGAGGAAAAAATGCTAAGTATAGGTCATTTTAGATCTATCCTAGGTTAAATAGGTCATTTTGGAGCTAATTAAGCTTATTATGTCATTTTTGAGCTAGCTAAGCATATTGAGTCATTTTGGAGGAAAAAATGCTAAGTATAGGTCATTTTAGAGCTATACTAGGTTAAATAGGTCATTTTGGAGCTAAGTAAGGTTATTATGTTATTTTGGAGCTAGCTAAGCATATGAAGTCATTTAGGAGCTAAAATATGTCATTTCTTAAGCATATTATGTCATTTTAGAGCTAGCTAAGCATATTAAGTCATTTTGGAGGAAAAGATGCTAAGTACATAGGTCATTTTAGAGCTATCCTAGGTTAAATAGGTCATTTTTAAGCTAGCTAAGCATATTAAGTCATTTTGGAGGAAAAAATGCTAAGTATAGGTCATTTCAGAGCTATCCTAGGTTAAATAGGTCATTTTGGAGCTAATTAAGCTTATTATGTCATTTTTTAGCTAGCTAAGCATATTGAGTCATTTTGGAGGAAAAAATGCTAAGTATAGGTCATTTTAGAGCTATCCTAGGTTAAATAGGTCATTTTGGAGCTAAGTAAGGTTATTATGTCATTTTGGAGCTAAAATATGTCATTTCTTAAGCATATTATGTCATTTTAGAGCTAGCTAAGCATATTAAGTCATTTTGGAGGAAAAAGATGCTAAGTACATAGGTCAGTTTAGAGCTATCCTAGGTTAAATAGGTCATTTTTAAGCTAGCTAAGCATATTAAGTCATTTTGGAGGAAAAAATGCTAAGTATAGGTCATTTCAGAGATATCCTAGGTTAAATAGGTCATTTTGGAGCTAATTAAGCTTATTATGTCATTTTTGAGCTAGCTAAGCATATTGAGTCATTTTGGAGGAAAAAATGCTAAGTACATAGGTCAGTTTAGAGCTATCCTAGGTTAAATAGGTCATTTTTAAGCTAGCTAAGCATATTAAGTCATTTTGGAGGAAAAAATGCTAAGTATAGGTCATTTCAGAGATATCCTAGGTTAAATAGGTCATTTTGGAGCTAATTAAGCTTATTATGTCATTTTTGAGCTAGCTAAGCATATTGAGTCATTTTGGAGGAAAAAATGCTAAGTATAGGTCATTTTAGAGCTATCCTAGGTTAAATAGGTCATTTTGGAGCTAAGTAAGGTTATTATGTCATTTTGAAGCTAGCTAAGCATATGAAGTCATTTAGGAGCTAAAATATGTCATTTCTTAAGCATATTAAGTCATTTTGGAGGAAAAGTTGCTAAGTGCATATTATGTCGCTAGTATCCAGATGGCAGAGAACCCGGGCCGACATGACTAGTCATAGAACCAATGTGGCACAAACGTACAGGGACAGACATACATGACCCAGCAATGCACGTGTCGGTCATCAGCGAGTGCAACCAAGTCGTAGCAAGCTACAAGGACTTCGGTGATACACCGCGTGACATTTCCCCGTAGGGACAGACACAGGAGCAAAGAAGGACACATGCCGGTCAATCCATGTGTTCCGAAGCAGTAGCGAACTACCATGGCTCAGTGGAAGCACTAGGAGGCATTTCCCTGTATGGAAGGCTACCAAAGGCACACGACTAGGTGTCGAATCCCACACATACAATGCATTTCAAACATACACACATTATGCACGATATGTGTAGATACAACATGGCATCACAACAAAACTCTATTAAGCAAAACACTTGGGAAAACTTACCGTCATCACGGAGGTGTATGTGTAGGTGTAGGACCTGTCGCGCCAGTGGCAGACGGAGAAGGATCGATCGATGCTTGTCGGGAGTTATGCTGCACCAAAGATTATTTCCAATGTATCGTTAGCATGATGCAACTCAAATGTGAAGACTAGTAAGTAATCTCCATTCAAATGAAACTCACCGTGTCCGCCGGAGCAATGACTGGCATCGGCGGAGGGGTCTGACTGTTGCCCTGGCACATGGTCTGCACATTTGGTTTTCACGAGTCAGTCATATTAGTTAGTAATGAAAGGAACATTACGTGCATGATTTGGCTAATATGCAGAAGAAACTTACCACGAAGAGCTCGTATAAGGCCCGGTTCTGCGTGTCATTCCGGTTCCTCTCCTCCTCCAACAGCTTAGCCGTCCTATCCTCCATCTCCCTCTCCCTCTCCGCCAGAAGCTCCTCGGTCTTCGCTCTCTCTTTCTCAATAGCAGCCTGCAACACCACTCTTCGTTAGCATTGTAATCATCAACGGCCGCACACACAATATAATGGAGGAAAGGTATCTGAGTCCGTATAACTAACCTGGAATTCGAGCTCCATTGGCCGTGCACGAGGCCTTATCTCAGGATCGGAGCTGGTCTGGCGCTTCTTGATCTGCGGGAGAGTGCTAGTACAACATATCAGTCCATCCCCAATGGCTAACTAGCCATGGTGCCTCCCGCCACCAGATATCATCACCAGCTCTGGATCAAGAGGTTGCTGGCTCGGGTTAAAGTCCGGCCCTTTCCTCGCCTTCCCCTCGTCTCTGTACCTCACAAGCTTGTGGTGGGAGGCGCGGTTGCTGAATTTCTCTGGGTCATCGAGGTCAGACTCAGAGAATGACTTGGCCTTCTTGTACGAGGCAGTATTGGACATGGCATAGAGGTCGAACAGCTCTGGCACTGGAGCCTTGTTGTGTTGCGCCTAAAAGAGAGGAACAGTGTATTAGTTAAGGGCTCAAGCTAGCATGAAGAATGAATTTGCATGAATCATGAATCAAAACACATACCAAGTTTTCCCCGAACTGACGTAGGTTGACGCTGCCTAGATGGTGTGGGACACCTTTCATTTTGGCACGCTTGTCCTTTGCAGTGTCGTGGACGGAGCGTCATTGGGTAGTGCACCACTCATCCACCAACGCCTCCCAACAGTCCATCCTATCCGCACACCATCTCGGGGGCACCTAAGTTAAGCAAGAGAAATTTGAGCGCTACGCCTACGAATCAAATCAAGGAACTAAGTACAAGGCCTTAAGAATAGGTAATTACTTTCATGTACTTCTCCTTACTCAGAAACTTCTCGCGGCACTTCTCTCTTTTCCTCCTAATACCAGCCGAGGCGAAGTAGTCTCGAACAGCCTGCGTCCGAGCCTCGTGCCGAAAGTTTCCAAGTAGGCGCCTGCACTCGTTGTCGATAACCCGAGCCGCGACCTCCTCCTGTCCCTCAGCACACCTGTAGAAGGTCTGCAATCAAACAAGAAAACACGGATTAGTACAATCACTAGTTAGCATGCACGTGCAACGCACGTCTCCAGAATACAACAAAGTTTTTTTTTGAATCCTATCTTTCTTATAAATTTTCTGTTCTACAGTTTCTGTTTGTATCTATCTTAGTTTTTAAGTCAAAGTGCTAAATTTGGGCCTAAAGATGTCCATATTTTCTCAAATCAAGTTCATTTCCTACATCCTATACCTCCAATACACATAAGCAATGATGACCCTAAAAATAAACATGCTGGTGGACACGCCTCTTATAGATAATTTTATTGACGTCAAATCAATCACTATATAACATAGTAATCGTGCACGTGCAAGGCACATCTCCGCTAATAGAAAAATATGTACAAAGTGCACTTAATGTCATCGGGCCAAAAAATACATAGAAAAATATGTACAAACTGCACTTAATGTCATTATACTAATATAGACACTTAATGTCAACAAATCAAAACGAAATATTGAAACTATTAAGAGAGAGGACATTTGACATGGATACATCAACTAAATGTTGCAACTAAAACATATGGGTAAATTCATCAGGCTGCCTCAATTCAGATTTGTGAATATGATTAATTTGGTGCATATTAAAGCCTCAATCCATAATGATAGCTGATCGATCAGCTAGCTGCCCATATTAAACCAGTATTTATATTTTCCCCAGCTCGTTGCTCTTCATTACTATTAGATCATCCCTCTCATCTTATATCTCTTTGGAACTTTGTTTCACCAAACCTAGTTATCCTTCTCTAGAAGCTACTTCATAAGAAAATGAAAAAAATAGAAACATTAGCTCATGGTAATCATCAAGAAAGAAGAAAAGACAACGACATGGACGCTGAAACTGTAAAAGATGAGTTGCTGCTGCTGCGACCAAATCCAGATGCTTCATTGGCGAGATTTGTACTATCAGGAAAAAGGGGAAAGTGTCCAAGAACTATGCACGAATTCAACGTGTGGTGTAGTGCCTGCCTTCTCTTTAGATCAATCTATGACCGCCGATTGGTGTCCTGATTACACAAGAGAGGTTGTGAGCTCCAGTTGTGTCAGCCAAACTAAGAAACTACCATAACCCCTCAAAAAAAAGCTACACATAAATTCAAATTAAACATCTCCGTTTATTAGGATAGGACAATCTATCATAAAGCATCTAAATCGGCATAATTGGTAAATTAATAGCTGTTGAATGTTTAAACCCATGATGCAATATCATGCGTGGGAACATTTTTTAGGCCTAAAACTGTAAAGTACCAAGTAAATGGTAATTATAAAGAATCCATTGATAAAAATTGAAGCAGCATCATGCCCATTCATCCCCTTTTTATTTTCCCAAATCAGAAACCTGTCTATCATCTTTTTTCCTTTGTATTCTAAAATCATATATGCAGCAAATAGTTTCTTTGCATACATCCCAATACAGTCTGGACTGTCCAGATTCCAGGAGTGCCTGTGATCGGGAGCCAATTCACTCCCAAAACTTTGTTATTAGATATAAGTGACATTGTAGAGACCGGTATGACCTATAAAACAAATCAGAATTGAATTAAGCGGACGGAAGTAATAGATTAATTGTTTGGTATTTGATAACACACCTCCAGGTCTCACATTAGCCCTTATCCAGTGCTCCTGAAATAAACTAAGAGGTAAATGACTTGTACCAAGAACAAGGAGAAAATCATAACCTATTAGGGAAAGTCATCCTTATATACATATAGATGTACTCATGGTTAGTGTACTAAACTGGGAAAACGTGCAAAAGAAAGAGATTGTTAACAAAGTGCCTTTGAGTAGAAAATTAAAGTTAAATAAACTTTGGTAGGTTTAAACAATATCACTAAATAATGATTATGGATAAAAAAATATACAATGTGCTCTGCCTTGCAACATTGTGCCGTTTTGCAGTTTAGTAGAATCAGAGGCATCAAAAGCATCAAGTAAAACTGAATAGTAAGAAATATAGTGAACTTCTGTTTTCACTTCTTGGGAGTCTGCGTAGAAAAGACCAATCATAATGAAATGCATATTTTATATTCACCAAATAAAGCTTTCACTTGTGTACATTGGCAAGAAGCTAAGTATAGTTCTCTATAACAAGTATCAATGAATTGAACTGAGTTAAAATAAACACCAATAAAATGCATAGTAGTATAGTACAGTGACATGAGATGCCCGCAAAAATGCATTATTCTTCTTCATTGCATAGATTTGGACTCCCGGATAACAAAGACGCCTTACCTGTTGTAGGTTATGAATAAGTGAGGTGGTTCTAAAAGTAGATTACAACCTGATTTTATTTGCGAGTGATTGGTAATTAACACATATATACATATATACAGTGAGCTTTATGACCTGATTTGTAACACATTCACACATCTGCATACATGCTAACACACGTCTATAAAGCAGCGGCAGTAGCACAAGTCAGCAGCAGTAGCAATCAGCAGGTACAAGTGACAGCAAGCAATTTCCAGTGCCAAAGTATCTAGTTAGATCCAAAGAGCAGTTACAAGCGACATGAAGCAACATCCATAAACAGAGCACGCACGCACACACGATATGCTCACTATCTAGAGGACGCACACAGAGAACACAAGCAGCAGCAACGCATACCAGCTAACTGTCCAGAGCATGCAAACACACGCAGCAACACACCGACGGACGCATAGCACACACATCAAGCTGGCGGAGGGGCTTCTAGTGGCGTCGCCGGCGGCAGGGCGGCCGCGCCGGTGGCAGGGCGAGCGCCGGTGGCAGGGCGAGGCGCGGGAGGGAGGAGGTGGGGTGGAGGCGGACGAGGGAGGTGCGGGAGGGGCGGGCCGTGGCTGGGCAAGCGGCGGGGGAGGGCCGGCGGCTGTGCGGGCGGCGGGGGATGGCCGGCGGCGGCGCGGAAGGGAGGAGGTCGGGGGGAGGCGGACGAGGGAGGTGCGGGAGGGAGGAGGTGGGGGGAGGCGGACGAGGGAGGTGCGGGAGGCGCGGGCGGCGGCTGGGCAGGCGGCGGGGGAGGGCCGGCGGTGGCGCGGGCGGCGGGGGACGGCCGGCGGCGGCTAGGAACCCTAGCTGCCGCTGGTGTCGATGGGGATCGAGCAGAGGAGCTGGTATCGACGAAGCCTCCTCTCGTCGGCTGCCCTTGACCAGCCCAAACCGTTTTCCACTTCGGAGTGGCAACGGTGGGTAAATAGCCCCACCTCTTTGCCATCAGCCAGCAGATGGCAATTGCCATCTGCTGGCTGATGGCAAAGAGGTGGGGCTTTGCCATCTGCTGGCTGATGGAAAAGAGGTGGGGCTTTGCCATCTGCTGACTGATGGCAAAGAGGTGGGCCTAGTGCGCCGTTACAACGCCGTCGTCCGCTGGACCCCACTAACCTCTTTGCCGTCTGCCAGCAGACGGCAAAGATTATTTGCCATCTGCTGGCAGATGGCAAAGAATTGGCTGATGGCAACCAGGTTCTTTGCCATCTGTTTTTTGTAAGCAGATGGCAAAGACGTTCTTTGCCATCCGCTGGCAGACGGCAAAGAGATGACTGATGGCAAATTCCCTGTTTCCAGTAGTGATAGGGGTTGATTGCACGTTTTCATCTTCTTTTCTCTGATAGAAACTTTGGGGTACTCTTTGAAGTTCTTTATGTGGATAGAATATTATGAATCTAAAGTTGTTTTGATGCATATCGAATAATCAACACACGGATAATTGTGGTGACATTGGAGTATCTAGGTGACATTAGAGTTGGTTGATGCGTATCATATGGTGTTATTTTAGTACGAACTCTAGGGCTGTTTGTGACACTTATAGGGATGGCTCAATAGATTGATCGGAAATGATAACTTTGAGGTGGTTTCGTACCCTACAACAATTTCTTCTTATGTTATTCGCTAGATAAGAACTTTGGAGTGATTCTTTATCGCATGTTGAGGGATGGTTATATGATTCAATTATGTTAGCACTGTTGAGAGATTGCACTAGTGAAAGTATGAACCCTAGGCCTTGTTTTCAAGCATTGCAATACCGTTTGTGCTCCATTTTATCACTTGCTACCTTGCTGTTTTTATATTTTCAGATTACAAAAACCCATATCTACTATCCATACTACACTTCTATCACCATCTTTTCGCCGAACTAGTGCACCTATGCAATTTACCATTGTATTGGGTGTGTTGGGGACACTAGAGATTTCTTGTATTTGATTGCAGGGTTGTTTAAGAGAGACCATCTTCATCCTACGCCTCCCACTGATTGATAAACCTTAGGTCATCCACTTGAGGGAAATTTGCTACTGTCCTACAAAACTCTACACTTTGAGGCCCAACAACGTCTACAAGAATAAAAGTTGCATAGTAGACACCAAGCTCTTTTCTGGCGCCGTTGCCGGGGAGGTGAGTGCTTGAAGGTATATCTTTAGATCTTGCAATCGAATCTTTTAGTTCCTTGTTTTATCACTAATTTGATTTATAAAAGAAAACTACAAAAAAATGGAATTGAGGTTGCCTCAAGTACTTCATGTATATAATGTCTTTCTTGAAAATGATGGATCGGAAAATTATGCTAAAGTGTTAGAAGAAGAATTTAATAAAATGTTTAATGTGAGTCCTTTGAATGATGAGCATGATTGCAATGATATTAGTATGAATTCTTTGAATATCCATGATCCCAATGATATGCAAAGCTACAAGCTTGGGGATGCTATGTTTGATGAAGATGATATTTTTAGTCCCCCAAGTTTTGATGAGCAAATTTATTATGATGATAGCATGCCTCCTATTTATGATGATTATATTGATGAAAGTGGGTTTGGAAGAATGTCAACTCTAGGTACTAATGATCCCACTATTTTGGAGGGTGTTGAATCTTTTTGTAATAATTATGAAAGTGGATTTGGAGAGGTCATGACTTTATTTAGTGATGAATCCACTATTTTGGAAGAGGTTTCAATTGATTATGACAATAAAGTTGCTATCTATGATGATTATGGTGATAACATGTATGCTATTAAGAGTAATGATAGCCATGAAACTTGTCATCATTATTTTAATGTTCAATTTGATTATGTCAATCAAGTATCTCATGATAGTTATTTTGTTGAGTTTGCTCCCACCACTATTCATGATAATAAATTTGCTTATGTGGAGAGTAATAAAATTTCTATACTTGTGGATCATGAAAATAATGCTTTATGTGATAGTTATATTGTTGAATTCATTCATGATGCTACTGAAAATTATTATGAGAGAGGATCATATGCTTGTAGGTGTTGCAATAATATCAAATTTCCTCTCTATGTGTTGAAAGTTTGGAAGTTATACTTGTTTTGCCTTCCTATGCTAGTTGATTCTTGCTCACATAAATTGTTTGCTCACAAAATCCCTATGCATAGGAAGTGGGTTAGGCATAAATGTGCTTTCCATATGTTTCATGATGCTCCCATTGTGTTTCAATTCTTTACTTTTATGTGAGCATCATTGAAATCATCATGCCTAGCTAAAAAGGCATTAAAGAAAAGCGCTTGTTGGGAAACAACCCAATACTTATACCTACTGTTTTTGTGTGTCCACATGATAAAGCTACTGTAGTAATCATGTTTTATATGTTTTCTTTCAATAATGAGCCAAGTGAAGCCTTTGGGATAGTGTGGATGCTTGTTGATTTGATTCTGTGCAAAAATAGAAACTTTTGCGTCCAGTGCTGGAATTTCTATTCTGTACTGGGTGTGGAAAAATTCTGAAATTTTTACACGGTATTAAGATACAAATTGTTCACGTTTTCCTATTTTTTTCAAAATTTTCAGAGGTACAGAAGTATGCTTTTTAATTCGCTCACTACGTGTTGTTCTGTTTTTGACATATTCTGTTTTTAATTGCATAGTTTGCTTGTTTTAGTGTTTCTGTAGCTTATATTGAGTAATATAAATTGTGGAAATGATAGAATATAGTAGGTATTATGTGAGAACAATTATGAATCTTGTCTTTACAGTACCAAAGTGAATGATTTATTTTCATACTAACCCATCTCACGGAGTTCCGTTAAGTTTTGTGTGATTGAAGTTTTCATGTTTTGGGTGAGATAACGATACGAGGAGAACAAGGAGCGGCAAGACTTTAAGCTTGGGGATGCCCAAGGCACCCCAAGGCAATATTCAAGGAAGACTCAAGCGTCTATGCTTGGGGATGCCGCGGAAGACATCCCCTCTTTCGTCTTCAACATTATCGGTAACCTCACTTCGAGCTATATTTTTATTCGTCACATAATATGAGTTTTGCTTGGAGCGTCATTTTATTTTGTTGAGATTTTCTTTCTGTTAACAATAATCATGTTTTGTATCTTTTAGTTCAATAAAATGCCAATTATAGCCTTTACCATGCTCAGTTTGCAAGTTTATGTGTTGCTGTTTGAAAACAGAAAGTTTTCTGTTATGTCATGATTTTTTGTGAATTTTCAGAACATGATAAAAATCTGAATGTTTTACACAGTAAGCATGTATGAGTTATCTGTCACGTGGTAATTTTTCAGAATTTTTGGAGCTAGGCAAGTATGAATTTTTATTCCCCCTTTACAGACTCTTCTGTTTAGACAGATTTCGGTTATAGTTGCATTGTTTGCATATGGTTGCTTGTTTAATGTTTCTATTAGTGGATATGAGTATTAAATATGCAGAGGCATTTAGTATGCAATGTTTAATTATAATTTTTTTTGATTTGCTACAGTAGAGAATGTTAAGGTTTTGAGTTGATTTATACTAACTTATCTCACGAGTTCTTGTTGAGTTTTGTGTGGATGAAGTTTTTAAGATTTAGGAGAAGCCATGATATGAGAGGAATTAAGGAGACACAAGAGCTCAAGATTGGGGATGCCCAAGTGTCGGTACCAAAACCGGCAGATCTCGGGTAGGGGATCCGAACTATGGGTCTAGGATTCAATGAGTTACAAAGATCGTGGGGACGATGATTTACCCAGGTTCGGGCCCTCTCGAAGAGGTAATACCCTACGTCCTGCTAGATTGTATTGATGTGATTGTATGAAGGTTACAGAGTTGATCTACCTCGAGATCATATGGGCTAAACCCTAGGTTATGAATACGATGATTCTGTGTCCCTACGGACTAAACCCTCTGGTTTATATAGACACCAGAGGGATCTAGGGTTACATATGGTTGGTTACCATCATGGGATAAACATGCCGGTCACGCCAATTATTCCTTGGAGGAGACGCCAAGTCTTCGGGGGTTTCCTTCTGATACACGAGGTCGCCCGCAATCCGGCCTTCCATCGATGTGTAGTGAGCGGCCCACCAGCCCGGCCTATGAGAGATAGGCCGGCAGCCCGAGTACCCCCTAGTCCGGGACACCCTCAGTAGCCCCCGAACTAGTCTTCGAAACCGAGGTAGACGCCGAACACCATCGGCTTTGGGGACCAGTTACATTCCTTCTGTGATATCGATGGCCGGCCTATATCTCTTCCGAGTCGAGCTCTCAAGCATCGCCCAGCCGTACACGTCCCACAATATGCTTCGGTCGCCGAGGTGTATTGATAACTTGGCCCCGAAGGCTAGTCACTTCGGTGTGAACAGTACCCTCCTCTGACAACTTTTACCGAAAGGGTCATGACGATCCATGACCCCGCGTCGTTTTATGACAAAGCTCGATCCGCGTTTCGAGGCGGTTTTTTCATTGGCACGTCTCATCGATACGGAGATCGTGCCCTGTTTTTAAGGGATATGATCAATTATCTGCCTCACCCCATGCGCGCATAATGGCACGGTTACCTGGGAAAATGGCGAGGACTGCAGCGCAGTAAAGGGACTGTGGGTTTTACAGCCCATAAAGGGGCACAGCCTTTGTTCCTTTCGTACGCTCTCATTTCCCTCCCTTCGCCATCTCTTGTGCTCTAGCGCCCAGATCCGCTCTTCCTTCCAAGAACCTTTCCAGCCGCCTATTCGATCTAGCAATGGCGGGCTCCGGGTCCAAAGGCAAGTGGGAGGTGTCCGTCGTCACCGAGAGCGCCATCATGGAGCTGAAGGGCGCGGGATATCTCCCCGCCAACGTCGCCCACCGTGCTCCAGAGGCCGGCCAGGTCGTCCCCACGCCGCGGCAGGACGAGAGGGTGGTGTTCATCCCCCACTTTGTCCGAGGTTTGGGATTTCCCCTTCACCCCTTCGTCAGGGGTCTCATGTTCTTCTACGGGCTCGACTTCCACGATCTTGCACCGAACTCCTTCCTCCACATCTCGGCCTTAATCATCGTTTCTGAGGCTTTTCTCCGGGTCCGGCCACACTTCGGCCTGTGGCTGAAGATCTTCAATATCAAGCCGAAGATCGTCGATGGCCAACAGGCGGATTTGCGGGGGTGCGATGGTCAGCAAACTTCCCCGAGTGGAGTGGCCAGAGGGCACCTTCATCGAGACCATCAAGGTCTGGCAGAAGGAATGGTTCTACATCACCGAGCCAAGGAGCGCGGATTGGGGGGCGATTCCGGCCTTCCGATCCGGACCCCCTACAAGGAGGTGGTGCTGCTATAGAGGCGGATCGCCAAAATGATAGAGAAGGGCGTCGAACAGGTCAACGTGATCCAGATCTTGCTCGGCCGCCAAATCCTCCCTTTCCAAGACGGGGGCTTCCCCCATGTGGGCCTACAAGCCCGAAGACCCAGCCACCGTGTGCAGCTTCTTCTGCACCTCCCACACTCAATTATGGAAGGCGTTGTTCAAGCCACAGAAGGAGTGGCCGACCGCAGAGGAGGACATCGGCCTCGACGCCGCGAACCCCCCACGGGAGGTATGACTAATTTTACTCTTATATCCGAACTGTTCCCTTTCGATAAGGTACTTAGCTGTTTCACTTCCCATCCGCAGAACAGGCTGAAGAAGGCCCAGCGGATCGACAGTCCGGCGCCGCTGCCAGAGGGACCCAGGATGCCCCTACAGACGGCCATGTTGGCCGTGGATCCCTATGAGGCGCCGGAGAGGAAGGAGAAGAAGAAGGACCAGAAGAGGGAGGCCAAAGAGGGCCTCCGCTCCCGAGGACCCCCGGGTGCTAGATCCGGGGACACCAATGCTCCCTCCGCGCAAGAGGAGGAGAAGGAGCAGGTAGAGGACGGGGAGGAAGACGATTCCTCCCGAACAGGGAAGAGGGCGGCGTCCGAGGATGCCGAGGAGGAGCCGCCTCAACCCGCTCCCAAAAGACCGCGCAAGGCCAAGGTAGCCTTGTCCGGCGATAGCTCGGCTTCTGCCGAGGACTCTGAGGCCTCCGAAGAGGTTCCTCGGAGGATCCCCAGGGCTAAGCCACAGGCTCAAAGGTACGCGTTCTAGTAACCGCTTGACCGTCCTTAGCCGAACTGGGTTTGATATTGATCACGTTTCCGTTTGTAATTTTGTAGCCCGCTGTGCGATCTCCCCACAGACCGAGTCTCGGAGGGGATTCTCCACCGGCGGCGCTAGCGGAGAGCGGGACCGAATCCCGTGCCTCGCCTCCCCCAATCGTCGAGGAGGCCGAGGAGGTCCTGTCGAGGAGGACTCCTCCCGTGCCACATACAGGGGGAGGAGGCGACACTGTCATGGCCGAGGTGAATACCTCGGTCACCGAAGACCAGGAGGGGAGGGCCCCTCTGGTGAACGAAGAGGAGGAGCCCGGACAAGCCGAGCTCTCTCCGAGGACTACTCCGGAGACGTCAAGGCGTCCCGAGTCCGGCGTCCCGGACTTCGAGAGGGAAGGAGTCGAAGCGCCACCGCCACCGCCGCCCGCCCCAGAGCAGGCGTCGACCGGGTGGCCGGACGAGATGGAGGATGCTCTAACCAGCTCCTCTATCGCCGAAGAGCACCGTGCCCTTATGGGCGCGGTGTTGCAAAGTCTTCGGTCCGTGGACAACGGACTGAAGGAGGCCTTTAGTGGCCTTCTTACTAGCTTCAAGGTGAGCGAAGTAATGCTTTTCCCTTAGAAAAATTCCTTTGTGTAAATGTATAGCCTCATACATAGTAGCCCCCGAGACGCTGACTGGCTTGAGCAAAGCCTGTCAGAGGATCGAAAATCAGTGTCCCCGATACTAACGCGCGTAGAATAATGCACATGCATCATCTTCGGCCGCAGCCGCCAACGCCGAAGAGTTGGCCGAGCTGAATCGGAAGCTGAAGAGCTCCGAGGACGACCTGAGCCTGGTGAACCAGAGGTTCGACGAGGTGCAAGGTAAGTCCGATCTGTAATGTTAAATACAGCCGTTGTTTTGTAAGGAGGGTTTGAAGTATCCTAACGGATTTAACTGATGTTACGACAGCTACCTCCGCAGAGGTGGAAAACCTCAAGGCCGCACTAAAGACGGCTCAGCTGGAAGCGGCGGAGCAGGGGTTGGCGGCCGAGAAAGCGGCCACCGAACTGGCTGTGGAGCGAACCACGAGCCAGAAGCACGAGGCGAGGGTGCTGGAAGTGCAGCAAGAGCTCGCGGAGGCCGTCACGAAGTGTGAGGCTCTCGAGCAAAAGAATAAAGAGTAGGTCGCCAAGCTAAACTCACTGGGGTCGGCGTCCAAGGAAGTGCGGACAGAGGCGCGCGGCTACCAGGAGGAAATCCGCCAAGTGAAGCTGATTGCGGATGGTAAGCCATATTTGCTACAAAGTGTCTTTGGACGTAACAGGTTTGCGTTGCTCACGCGGGTGTGGCGTTCCGCAGGCGCCTTTGCGGACCTCCCGAAGAGTGCGGCTGATGCGGCGAGGTTCTTCGCCGCCCAGGAGGGCCGGGCCGAGCAGAGGTTGTTCTGGGCGCAATTTCAAGTGCCCGAACACCCTCCCCTCCTCAACAACCAAATGAAGCAGCTGATGGAGCTGCATCGGATGGCGGAGCCGGTGATGAAGGACCTCTGCGTCAAGCTATGGCCGTCGGAGCCGCTGCCGAGCAGCTACTTCGGTCTGGTGTAGAGGCTGTACGACGCCCCTTCTCAGATCGACGCTTGGAAGCGCTCTGCATGCATCGAGGGGGCTCGGATGGCCTTCGGCAAAACAATGGTACATTGGCCGAAGATAAAGCCGGCCGAGATGGCCACTGGACCTCCGCCGCCAGGGAAGGAGCATAGGTGCCCCGAGCAATACTTTCCCATCGTTATGGATGGTGCTCGGGCGATAGAGACCCAATTCTCAAAAGATGTAATTTATGAGTAGATTTAGTTTCCTCGTATCCAAGGAGTTGAAACTTTTGTCTTGTTGAAATGCAAGTTATTTTGGCTGTGAATAAAGTGCCTGGCAGCCGCGATACCCTGACCGTCCGCTGCGACGAGAAGGATGCGCTGCAAACCCTCGAGCACGCCTACAAAACTGCCTCCATCGCATACCCGGCCGATGAGGACGCGCCTAGGCCTGCCGAGGAAGCGCCCGTGAAGAAGAAGCCCCTGCTCCCTCAAGAGCGGGTCGAGTCCAAGAAGGCGTCACTGGATGGGAGCAAAGCAGGCCCCTCCCTCGCTGCTGGCGGCGGGCCCTCCCCCAAATAGGAAGGTGCGCTCGTCACCTTCCTCCGGGAGTGCCCTGATGCGTTGGCTTGGACAGCATCAGGCGCGCCCAGCCTTCCGAGGGAAGTGATCGAGCACCACTCAGCCGCGTGCCGGAGCGCGCGGACCGTCAAGTGTGAGGAATTTCGTCAAGCACCCAAGAAGCAGGAAGTCGTCACCCAAGAAGTCAACAAGCCCCAGGATGCTGGAATCGCACATGAAGCCCCCCACCCCAAGAGGATCGCCAGCCTCACCACCGTCGCCAGGCCGCGCGATAGCGTGCGCATGTGCGTCGACTTCATCGCCCTCAACCAGGCTTGCCCCGCTGGCCCCTTCCCCCCTCCGCGCATCGCCGCAGGCTCGCCCTGGCTCATGCGTATGTCGTTCGGCCTGGAGGGTGCCGCAGCCACCTTCGCGAGGCTGATGCGCATGAGCCTAGAGCCCCACATCGCAAGGAATACGGAGGTGGTTAACACTCGCCCACCGGCCCGCCGCGGCCCCACTCATGATGGAGGCGGGTGTTCCGGTACCAAACACATGGAACGCCCTCCATGACCATAAGTTCTATCCGTGATCCACGGATACGAGCGACATGGAGCTGTACACGCTCCGGGGCTCTCTCTACCCACGCTGCCGCTAGCACGTGAGAGCTCCTTCCCACTCTCATGGAAGCCCCATGCTCAGCACTGGTGGATGCCCCATGCTCCGCGCTGGCGGCTTACTTGAGGGGCCCTCGGCCGTCACATGCTCAAGCTGACCCGTGTCGAACACGGCAGCATGTATCTTTCTGTTATGTAATGAACTTGCTTCATGCATCAGTAAAGCTTATTTCCTTCAAAACCCCGTGTGCTTGCCGCTGCAGGGCGCGCACTCATGGTCTCGCCCGTGCCTGTCACGCGAGCGAGGGCTGGGCACGGTGTCTGTGGTCGGGTCAGTCCCAGCAGCACTGAAAAACCCAAGCGACTGAGCTCTGGCTCGCGGGCCGGCTCCCATGCACGTCACCTCACCAGGTCCTTGGTGCTCTTGTCTCCTCGCGTAACACCCACAGGCAACCTCGCAAGCGCGCCCTGCCGCACTATTTGCAAAAACTTGGCAGTTTTCCTGGTGCAGGGTACGAAGGCCTCAGGAGCCCCCCCTCGGGAGGCCTCGCGGCGGGTCCTACGGACGGAGGGCCTCACGAGGGACTGCGCCTCACGAGCTGCGCTCTGCGATGGACTCGCCCCAAGCCGCACGCCTCAAAGGAGCTAAGTCTAAAGCACCCCTTGGGTCCCTTCCCTCTCGTTTCTCTCTCATGGCCTCCTGACTTCCTTGGCACGAGCCGCCTGCGCGTCAAGGGGGGGACCCTGAGCATCGCGCCTCAGGGACTCCTACTAGCCCTAAGAGCCCTACACCCTCTGGACTTGCCGAGTGCACGCTCTGGGCATCCCAGCGACGGTGTAGCCTGCCTCGGGGGCTGGGTCCCAGCGACACAGGGCACAAAGGCAATGTAAAAGGTAAATAAAGGCCTCGGGAGGAAAACGAAAACACGCGGATCACTAAGTACTTAACACCAAAAAGTGCCATACAAATGTCTTCACGCCCCCTCGGGGCTGCATCCACTCTGTTACATGAAGGTGAGCGCAGGGCCTCAGGCAGCGGAGCCACCGCCGGCGTTGTCGACTACTGGATTGCCGTCGTCGCCAGACCCTTCCCCGACGGGCGCGAAGCGCTCCAGCAGGCTCGCCACATGGTCCTCCACTGCCCTCGCAAGCTTGCCTTGGAGCTCCTCGGGAACCGGAGACAGCACCTGGTCAAAGTTGAAGCTGACATCAACGCGCAGCAGGTTGCTGAAGATGCGGGTTGACGCCTGGCACAGGAGGTCGCGGCACTCAGCGTTGCGGATCTCGTCCCACCGGGTGGAGCTCGCCTCCAGCCGCTCCACGAGCCTTGTGAAGAAGGCCAGGTAGCTGGCGTCGTCAATCTCCGGGGGATCCTCCACCCTCTCGACCGAGAAAGCAGCCACTGCGCTGCGAGCGCGCCCCATGAGCTCGCGGAACATCCTGGAGCGCTGGAGCTATTCCCCGCACCCTCGGGTGGCCTCGTCGCGGGCCCGCTGCGCCTCGTCGCTAACCTCGCCCACCTGAGCCTGGAGTTTCTTCCAGCTCACGGCGAGTCATGGCGTGGAGCTCCGCCGCGCTCTGCCTCTTGGCTTCCGACGCCGCGAGTTGCCGCTTGAGCTTGGCAATTTCGGCGTCGAGTTCGCCATGCCTCTTCGTGAAGCGGTCCTCCTGCTTCTTTAGGTTGTTGGAGTAAGTGTCCGCTAGGGCCTTCGCCTTCCGCGCGACCTCCTCTGGCCCCGCTTGTCGATCTCGGCCCTGTACCTCGCGGTTCTTTCTTCAAGCGTGGCGTTGGCTTTCGCGAGGCCTTCTTGGTAGGTGGCCTTGCCGGCTGCCACGATACGGTCCAGATGCTCCAAGCGCTCTCGCTCCCTCTCCTGCTCGATGGTGGTCCGCTTGAGTTTGCACTCCCGGATCTCCATGTCCATCTCCAGGACCGCCGCCATGCTCTCACGCCGGGTGACTGCCTCCTCGCGGGAGGCTAGCCAAGCCTCGCGGGCTGCAACGCGCCCCTGCTCCAGGCGGAGGTTCTCCCCCTCAGCCACGAGCTCGGCCTCTAGGGAGCTGTGGGCCGATAGGGCGTGGCGGAGAGTCCCGATCCGTGATGGGATGCTGCGGCTCACCTGGGCCAGGGTCCCGGGCGCGTCCGGCCCGTCCGTCTCCGCCCCCCGCGGCTCTGGGGGCTCGGGGGCTGCTGCGTCATCGGATCCGCCCAGGCCTCTGTCTGAGGGGGCCTCATTCCCCTCCAGGCGGCCAGGATCCTCCTCGACCTCCGCCTCGGCCTCCGCCCCTGCTTGCCGCCCGGCCGCGCAGGTAGGACTGGGCGCGGCCGCCCCTGGCTCGTGGCGCCCTGGTGATCGCTCGAGGCTTGCGGTGGCCGCCGCGTCAGCGCCCTCCTCCCCCTCGGGGCGGGCCCCTTCCAGAGGCACCCTTTCTCCAGCAGGAGGGAAGGCCTCCTCAGGAGGCTGGGCAGATCCCGCAGACTTCTACTCCACACCTCCGTCATGCTTCACGGGGATCGTTGGGGGCGCCGGTGCGCCGACCGCCCGCAACTCCCGCTGAGCCCCGGCGGGCTCTCCGGCATCATCATCCTGGACACCCTCCTTCTTCTTCTTCGGTGGGGAGCCCCTACTGCATAACTAGGGATCAAGCTGAGCCGTGCAAGATGAGGCGGTGGGCATAAGGCAGGGGGACTTACTCGTCTCTGGGGACCCATCGCCGCTTCCTTTGCTTCCCTCCAGGGCGCCTGCCGCTTCCGCCCCCTCAGGACTCTTTGGGGCCCCCTCCTGAGACCCCGCCATGGGGCCTGTCTAGGCCCCCTCCCGAGGCTTCGGCGGGCGGGATCGCCCCGCCAGCCGTGGGTTTCTCCATGCCAAGGGTTTCCTCCATCGGGGGCGCAGACCGCTGGGGCTCGTCTCGGGGCCCCCCGGCGTCACTGCTGCCACCACTGCCGGTTCCCGCCGTCCACAGGCGGCGAGTTGGCTCGGAGGCCGCCGCCTCGCTCCAGGCGTCCGCCGCGGCCGCCACCTTGGTGTCTCCTTCGCCTCCGGGAAGCGGCAGCACCTGGACCGGATTGTCGCGGGGTCCCACATGACCCGGGGGCACAAGCCCCCACTGATCAAATAGTGGCATGGCGGCCCGCACGTCCTCCCGGTTACCGAAGAAGTAAATTGGAGGCGCGCTTGACAGCAGGAACAACATCGTCGCGGCAAGGAGAAGGTTCACCAGCCCCTCCACCACCTCCGGGGCAAGGCGATCGGGGCTCAGCCTCATGGGGTCCCCCAGGCCTGAGTGGGTCCATACCGGGCGTAGGCGCCTCTGGAGGGGGGCAATGCGCTTGCGCACGAACTCCTTGACGACCATGCTCATGGTAAGCCCTCCGGCTTGGAGGAATCGCATCCTCACCATGACAGGCCCCAGCGCGGCCTCGGTCAGCTCAGCGGGCCCCCACCCGGAGCTCGGCATCGCTGGCGCCTCCGGGATTTCGAGCAAGGGGCTGTACTGGCGCGCGTCCATGTAGACCCAGCGCTCCCTGAAGCCTTCCACCTCCTCGGGGAGCCACATGTCGATGATGTGCGCGCGCATGCCCGCGACCATCTGGAAAGACACGCAGCCCAAGCACTGGTCCGCCTCGGTCAGTCGGAGGCGGAAAAATTTCCGGAGGAAGGCCACGGATGGTAGCACCCCCAGAAAGGCCTCGCAAAGGTAGGCGAAGGCGGAGAGAAGAAGGACCGAGCTCGGGTGCAGGTGCAGCGCGTGAACCTGGTAGTGGCTGAGCACGGCGTTGAAGAAGTCGGAGAAGGGGGGCACCAGCCCGGCGAAGACGGACTGGAGGAAGAATGCGAAGGTCGTACCCTCTCGCTGCGCTGCGGGACACGACGCCAGCCAGATCTTCGTCACCCCGTTCCCGTTGTGGGAGCCGGCCATCATCGGTCGCACCTTGTCTAGGCCCTCCTCGTTGAGAATCACGGACTTCAGCAGCGCGGGCCCCGGCCCCGGCGGGACCGACGACCCCGGCTCAGCGGTTTTCTTCTTCCCTTTACTGCCAGGGGCCATGGCGGTGGAGAGATCGGAAGTTGGGGGAGAAGCAATGAAGAAGTTGCTCGCGCGACACGAAGGGCAAGATGGGGACGAGGAGCAATGACGCGCCTGCGCCCCGAGCGGGCAGGCTTTATCACCAAGACCGCGGTTACCGAGGTGTCGTAGGGAGTGGGGGCGACCCTCCCCGTGAGAGCCGCCACGCGTCGCCTCTGGGCCCGGCAGCTCTATGGGCCCCGCGCCGTTTCGTCCCTAACCGGGCGGAACGTGCGCGCCGTGGGCCCGGGGGCTACTGTCGGCCCAGTGGGAACCAGGGTACCACGGCCCGTCTGCCTCTGGCCTAGAGGACCGCGCTCGGGGAGGGCCCGTGAGGGTGGCCTTGCCTCGGCCGCTCCGGAGGAAGCCACCTCGCGAGGGGCGAGCCTCGCGAGGGGCGAGCCTCGCGAGGGGCGAGCCTCGCGAGGCCCCTCCCCGCCAGGCTAGGCCCTGCCGAGGCCGCCAAGCACCAGGTTCCCTCGCGAGGCTCCCCTCGCGAGGCCTTCTCACGAAGCAAGTCGTACAGCGCCAGCCGCGGGGCTCCGCGCCAGCACATGGGTGACGTCCCGCCGTCTGGATAAGGACAGCGGGGCACGACCAAGCCCGGCTTCCATTCTGGTGATAAGGGAGCAGCGGCGTCTGCCTCCCCCAAAGCAGGTCCCAAAGGCTTTCCTCTTTGGTGATAGAAGATCAGGACGGATCAGCGCGCCAGGACGGAGGTCATTGCCAAGCCCACCAGCGCGCCACAAGTAGCTGCTTTAGCAGGCGGAGACCGCCTTTAGTCAGGATGGACCTGCGCGCCTGTCCTCCTTTGAATTGCGGCCCTGTGGCCACCCTTTCCTGCTCATATTTTCAAGGAAGAGGACCAAGGCACTAAAAAAGGGGCAGGGCTGCTTCCATGTAAGGGGATCAACCCATTCTCCCCCACACCTCTTGTACCTCGAGCACAAGCTCTCCACCACAGAACAATCCAACACAAGCAGGAGTAGGGTATTACACAGCACGGTGGCCTGAACCTGGGTAGCTCGCGCATCCCCTTCGTGTCCGGTGAGAGCCAGGGAGCCCGTCATGTTCCCGCCATAGTTGCCGTCGTGTCGTAGGTTGCCAAGCAAAGTCCCCCAGAGTTCGAATCCTAAGTTCTTGGAGAAGTTTCTTGGACGCAGATCCTAGACTCCGACAGCGATAGACTGCATAATAAAGGTTGCTATCACAAGGGGTAATATAAAGTGACGTTCCTTTCCATTAAGAGCTTGCACATCCAAAAATAAAAAGTGCATGACAACCTCTGCTTCCCTCTGCGAAGGGCCTATCTTTTACTTTTCTGTATTTACTTTTATGCAAGAGTCAGTAATGTTCATCCCCATTTCACTCTATTTATTCTCTAGTGGGCAAGCATCATGTGGTAGGGAATGATCCAGGCACATATATCCAGTTGAATATAGGTGATCATGTGTTATTATTGTTGACATTATCCCTGAGATAAATAAGTTGGGAGGCGAAACATTAAGCCCGTATCTTCCTATGTGTTTGACTGAAACTGTTTGTTATAAAAATATGCTTTGAGTGTCAGCAATCATGGGAGACTAAATGATAGTTGAGTATGTGGAATTTGCTAAAACAAAGCTCTTACATAGACCCTTCCTAAAAATAAGATGAATTGTAATTGTTTGATGGCGGAAAACATAGTTTGTTAGTTTTCAAGAAAGTTTATGGTTTATACTTTAACATGTGAATAGCTTGCTACTTGATCATGAGAAGTTTTATGAGATGAGCTACTGTTTATGATATATAATGATGCTAGAAAAATTGATTGCAATTATCATTGATAAAACTTATGCACTATGATAGCATTCACACTTCATAAATTATTTCTTTTATCATTTACCTACTCAAGGATGAGCAGGAATTAAGCTTGGGGATGCTGATATGTCTCCAACGTATCTATAATTTATGAAGTATCCATGCCATGTTTACAACAATTTCATATGGTTTTGGTATGATTTGAATAGAACTAACCCAGACTGACGCTATTTTCAGCAGAACTACCGTGGTGTTGTTTTTTGTGCAGAAATAAAAGTTCTCGGAATTGGGCGAAACTTTTTGACGATTTTTTTGGACCAAAAGAGACCCCCGAAGCTTCGTGGAAGGACCAGAAGACTCACGAGGAGGTCACAAGGTATCACGGCGCGGCCTGGGGGGCCGTGTGCTGTTGCCTTGTGGGCCCCTTGTGACTCCTTTTTGCGTGATTCCAACGCTGAAAAATCCTATAAATAGCGAAACCCCCAGAAATAAACCTAGAACTTCGACGCCGCCACCGCAAGCCTCTGTACCGAAGAAATACCATCTGGAGCCCTGTTCTAGCACTCTGTCGGAGGGGGAAATCATCACCGGAGGCCATCTTCATCATCCCGGTGGTCTCCATGATGAGGAGGGAGTAGTTCACCCTCGGGGATGAGGGTATGTACCAGTAGCTATGTGTTTGATATCTCTCTCTCGTGTTCTTGATTTGGCACGATCTTGATGTACCGCGAGCTTTGTTAATATAGTTGGATCATATGGTGTTTCTTCCCTCTCTATCTTTTTGTGATGAATTGAGTCTTTCCCTTTGAGGTTTCGTTATTGTTGGATTGAACACTTTGGATTTGAGAACACTTGATGTATGTCTTGTATGTGGATACACATGGTGACAATGGGGTATTCTAGTGAGTCACTTGATGTATGTCTTTGTGATCAACTCACGGATTCCCGTGACCTTGGGGTAATCTAGGCATAGGGGTTGATTGCACATTTTCATCTTCTTTTCTCCGATAGAAACTTTGGGGTACTCTTTGAAGTTCTTTGTGTGGATTGAATATTATGAATCGGAAGTTGTTTTGATGCATATCGAATAATCAACTCACGAATACTTGTGGTGACATTGGAGTATCTAGGTGACATTAGAGTTGGTTGATGCGTATCATATGGTGTTATTTTAGTACGAACTCTAGGGCTGTTTGTGACACTTATAGGGATGGCTCAATAGATTGATCGGAAATGATAACTTTGAGGTGGTTTCGTACCCTACAACAATTTCTTCTTATGTTCTTCGCTAGATAAGAACTTTGTTGTGATTCTTTATCGCACGTTGGGGGATGGTTATATGATTCAATTATGTTAGTACTGTTGAGAGATTGCACTAGTGAAAGTGTGAACCCTAGGCCTTGTTTTCAAGCATTGCAATACCGTTTGTGCTCCGTTTTATCACTTGCTACCTTGCTGTTTTTATATTTTCAGATTACAAAAACCCATATCTACGATCCATAATACACTTGTATCACCATCTCTTCGCCGAACTAGTTGTGATAGCCTGGCTTAATAGGGATGATAGACTACTCATATCAATAAGGAATTCCTTCTTTTCTAGGAGCCCATTCGGAAAGAAGTCCAAAGTTAAGCGTGCTCAGCTTGGAGTAATTTCAGGATGGGTGACCGACCGGGAAGTTATTCCCGGGTGCGCACGAGTGAGGACAAAGTGCGCAGGAAAGACTAGTGTTGATCTGTGGGGCCAGTCTAGATCCCGCCAGGAGTAACGACCACCGGCGGGTGTGTCCGGGGCGTTACAAGTTGGTATCAGAGCCGACCCTCACGGTTACACGGATGTTTGCGGACAAGTGCGTGGTCATGTTGTGCATGACGTTTGTGACCCGTCATGGCACACGACATGACACATGTGCCGGACTGGATGCACAGACGTATGTGCCAAGTGGGAACGTTCCTGTGGCCTGACGAGGACGTCGGTTCCTCTGAGTGGGGGTGTATGTGATAGCCTGGCTTAATAGGGATGATAGACTACTCATATCAATAAGGAATTCCTTCTTTTCTGGGAGCCCATTCGGAAAGAACTCCAAAGTTAAGCATGCTCACTTTGGAGTAATTTCAGGATGGGTGACCGACCGGGAAGTTATTCCCGGGTGCGCACGAGTGAGGACAAAGTGCGCAGGAAAGACTAGTGTTGATCTGTGGGGCCAGTCTAGATCCCGCCAGGAGTAACGACCACCGGCGGGTGTGTCCGGGGCGTGACAATAGTGCACCTATGCAATTTACCATTGTATTGGGTGTGTTGGGGACACAAGAGATTTCTTGTATTTGATTGCAGGGTTGTTTGAGAGAGACCATCTTCATCCTACACCTCCCACGGATTGATAAATCTTAGGTCATCCACTAGAGGGAAATTTGCTACTGTCCTACAAAGCTCTGCACTTGGAGGCCCAACAACGTCTACAAGAATAAAAGTTGCGTAGTAGACATCAGTACACGGTGGAGCACATTTGTATAAGAAATGTGCACATGTAGAAAGGCTTTAGATGATGTGGCACTAGTACTTCCAGTATGTGCAAAAGCGCATAAGTTAGAATTCCAATGGCACGCTACAAAATGTCTCTCTTTTTTCAGTCAATATATTATGATTAAAATGATGTGGGTGCACCCATGAGGCCACGTGGCACATGGGGGAGGGGTTGTTGCGAGTTTCTTGTATGGATTGATCACAGTGACGTGTTGCTGGTTCCAGAAGAATGTTGTAGACACAACATGGTACACTTAGGTTTTGATAGATGTGAATCCTAGCCACCTAGACCATTGGATCAACATCAATCAACAGCTGATATCACGTCAGACGTGAACGATTGAAAATTTCAAAGCTGATTATATAGAAAATATATTCGCAAAAAAAAAGATTATATAGAAAATAGCCAGCAACGGGCTCCTCTCTATCACTACGAGAGGTTGGCGGGCGTCCGGCTCCGCCACGTATGCATCCGAGAACGCGGGCCCACTTACGCCTCCGACAAGCGTAGTAGTACTGCCCACCGCTATGACTTTTGCAGTGCCGGGTCCATCCCATTGTAAAAAAAACTATCACGCCTCCCGCGCGGCAAAAATGCCGCCCTACCCTTTCTTAATCGGGATTTGTATCGACCAATCTCGTCAAGGAGTAGGCGGTAAACTTACAGCATGTCGCCTTCGCGTCGCACCAACACACGGTCGGTCCGGCCCGCCGCTCACCGAAGGGACGCGCATCGGCTTGGTACATCACTGACATGTGCGACCACATGTGAGCAAACTGATAGTCCAAGCTCCCTGCCTACCGCCAAAAGCCTGGCCTATCAGGATTTCTAGCAAACTGGGAGTTGCGAACGATCGCGTGGCAGTTTCATGTGTAGGGGAGGGGCGTGGTGTGGCAGTAAAAAGAAATGCCATGGCATTTCTTTTTTTAGTGATGTTTTCGTCCAATAACTTCCACCATCGGATGCAGATCTTACGGTTATTGGGGCGTTCGCCATGAATAGTCTTGTGGCGAACTATTGACTAGCCTCTTTTTCACACGCACTGCGTTGACACATAAGTATCATCTCTCTCCCTCCTCCCCACGCACACACCTACACTGACGACTCTCTCAGGACTTCTGGCACACATCGATGTCACACACATACACTTGTACTCTAGGTTTAGTATGTACACGAAGAGGAGAGGTGCATGCATGCACTCGTCCTCTCTCACACACACGCGCGGGTACTCTTTCCAACACACACCATCTCTTTTTTTTTTGCGGGGACACACCATCTCTCTCTAGGTCTATGTATACCACTCTCTCTCCCCCCCACACACACGCTAGTGGAGTACGTGGACGAAGAGAAGATGTGCATGCATGCACTCATTCCCTCGCACACACACGCGGGTACAAGGTGAAACGCATTTTTTTACAAAGAGCCATCCCACGTGATAATTTGACGCGTGTAGAGTCGTTCACTTAGTGGATGGTCAATTAATACAGCGCATGCAAATTGAGTGGACGTGGAGGAAGTACTAGTTGAGAATGACATTACTA
Source organism: Elymus sibiricus (assembly GCA_039707655.1). Classification (NCBI taxonomy): domain Eukaryota; kingdom Viridiplantae; phylum Streptophyta; class Magnoliopsida; order Poales; family Poaceae; genus Elymus; species Elymus sibiricus. Next base: position 313,079,735 of record CM077666.1, read on the forward strand.
TCATCCACTGCATGCATGCGAGTAGTTAAATCATGGGTTGCTGGTACTACGAGGCAACGTCATCAATTTTTGCCTCGGTTACTGTTGGTGGCCTTTATATTTAAAAATGGACGGAGTGGAGTAGTTTCTTTATCTTAGCCTACTAGGGCTCTCCCATCGCCTACGCTCGCCTCCCCGCCTCGACCATCGGATTCCGCCATGGATAATCCCTTAGATCCCAGCATCCCGCGGGCTTCCCTCTCCCTGTGGCCCGCAGCACTGCCGCCTTTGAGTGAAACTCACATGTGTTTCAGAGGGGATCCATTGCTCTGGAATCACAGATCGGTGGCGCCGGAAGACATGCCGGGGCTGCGTTTCATGTGGTGGGCAGCAAGGGCAAATCGGATCGAGGAAGCGTCGCATCGATTGGAGACAAGTTCGAAGGAGCTGCCCCTGGAGAAGCACAAGGCGGAGGTGCATGTCGATCTCAGGGGTGAGATGCTGAGGGATGTCAGCATCTGGCAGCGTCGCATTGATTTTGAGCTGGGGCTAATGGCAGAGATCATATTCACGGAGTCGACTGCGGAGGAGAGAACGCGCATGCCTGCAGAATGGCATGAGAAGCCGGTGCAATTGTTCAAATGGGTGGTAGGAGAAGCCAAATCTCACAACCAGCGGCGGTGGCGGCGCTGGGGATGCATCATTGGCAAGGTGACCTGCCCTCCTTCCCAGCCAGCGATGGACTGACCTGCTCAGTTGCTGCTTGATACGTCTCCAACGTATCTATAATTTATGAAGTATTCATGCCATGTTTACAACAATTTTATTTGGTTTTGGTATGATTTGATTAGAACTAACCCGGACTGACGTTGTTTTCAGCAGAACTACTGTGGTGTTTTTTTTCGTGTAGAAATAAAAGTTCTCGAAATTGGCTGAAACTTTTTGGTGATTTTTTTGAAACATAAGAGACCCCCGAAACTTCGTGGAAGGACCAAAAGAGTCACGAGGAAGCGACAAGCCTGCTAGGCACGCCCTAGGGGGTAGGGAGGGCCTAGCGAGCTTGTCGCTTCCTCGTGGGCCCCCTTGACGTGAAACCAACGCCAAAAATTCCTATCTTTACCTAATACTAAAGCACGGAGTGCTTCTGCCCGTATACCCGTCATCGGTGATTTTGCAGAAAAGTCCCTGAAGTTTATACGAATCAACCCGTAGTTCGCCGTAAGTGAAAAAAATGGTTCGTACGCAGCCCTGACTCGCCCGTCAATGAAATTGCTGCCCTGCAGCCGCACGAGAACCCGCCGCCGCACCCCAATCCCTCCGTCGCCGCCGTCCCTCCAATCTGCGGTGCCCGTCCTCGATCCGCGGTCGCCAAATCCGGACGAGATCGGCAAGATCCGCCGCATCTCGCGCGACACCCAGCCGCAGCTGCTCGTCAACCATGCGGGGAGCACGGACGAGCTGCTCGTCGGCGTCCATCATGCAGCCCCGCTGACGACGGTGCCCAGCCTCCTCGATAGCGGGCGCCTCCTACATGCCGCAAGGTTTGTCTTTCCTGCTCGCCACTCCCCTGGAGCCCACTCCCCCTTCCATAATATTCCTATTTCGAGGCAAGCAAGGTGTTTGATGGAATTTGACAACAAAATTGTTTTCTGTGCTGCTACGTAGCCAATTCAGAATGGAAGATGTTGTCCTGGGTGTGTAGAGTATGCGGTGTGTGGCTTCTTGTGTTTGTGTGTGTGCATATATGTTAATTGGTGGCTGGTGTGTGTGTGTGCAGGGTGCGAACGGGGACAGCGAGTACGCGGCGAGTATACTACGCCGAGAAGCGATACAGGGGCATGAAGCAAGCGAGCAGGTGTGCGCAGCGACCCCCTACTGCACTAATAGCCTTGACGGAGCACCGGGGCCAGCTCGGCAGGGCATGCCGCCCGCCGGTGGACGCCTGGATGTGCGCGACGGAGATGAACCCCAGGTCGTCGCCTCTGCAGCCTGGACAAAGCTCCACCAGTGCTGGTGATGAACCCCACATCTGCGCTGGTGATGGCGCTCTCCATCTACTTTCTCCAGCGGCTATCAGAGAGTAGAGTTCACATCGTGGATTTGTTTTTTCTTCAGAGATGTGCTCCCGTCGTTGTTGGCTGTCGAATTTGTGATGCAATCCATCGCTATGTCGATGCCCAATCAGCAGAACAGAGCAGCTGCCGCAATTTACCCATTGATTTCTTGGAGTGATTCAAACCTAGGAAAGCCTGCTACTTGTGCAAGAAACAGGGTAAGAAATTTCAGTTTTCTTACTAATGCACCTCAATTTGTAAGGTTAGAACAATGTCAGTTTGCTTTATGTTGGTTTTCTAATTTCTACATATTCCTTTCTTACAGATTCTGCCTTCAAGCAAATCTAATTATCTAGGTAGTATGGAAAGCAGGCAAATTATGTAACTATTTGTACAACCCATGAATGTATTTCTCCGTACTGCCGACTTCGCCGGAATTACGTCGGCAAGTGTAGCCAAGGTACGTGGTTCACACTGCTCGAGTAATATTGATTTGGAGTTGTTTTGGCCAAGCGTCTAACTGAACCATGCTACTGCACAGTAGCCAAAATTCAGTGTAAACTGAACCATGCTACTGCGCAGTAGCCAAAATTCAGTCAGTTTGTTTTCCTGTGATTTGAAGCGGCTAAACTGAACCATGATACTACACAATAGCCCAAAGTTTGACTGATAGATATGAAAATCATCATATAATTTTTGTTTTATATTTCTAGAATATGTAATAGGTAGCCAGCAATGTTGTTTTCAGTTTGGCAGATGTGGTTGATAAGTTCCAGTACCACTTACTGTGATGCAGTATTGTGTGCTTTTTAAAGTTTTTAATAGTCTTTGCTAAAGCCGAGCTTGCTTCTTATATACTTGTCGGTGAACAGTTCGTACATCACCAGAACCAAAATTCAGCAGAGTAAATGAGACGTAGTAAAGCTAATAGCATGTGCATTTTATTTCCTACATCCAGAAAAGGGAAATATCCTTAGAGGATTGCAGTTGAGATGGCGCTGAATAGCTTTCGTTGTAGTTCTAAAAGTGTGCTGCACAATGCTATTTTGTTAATTACGCCCTATCGAATCAAAACCTGAATATTCCTATTTGTGGTTAATAAATCATGTTGTTGCTACTTTGTTAATAAATCATGCGCTTCTTAATTCTTTGTGTACGGCTTGCTGTCAAAACACTAAACTTAACATGTGCTTGATTATATGATTATTCCTTTATTTGGTTGATGATTTTGGCTGCAAGTCGCTGTAAACTGGAGCTCCATCTGGATTCGGGATTCATTTTCATATGGGATGCTTTTGTGCTTATTATGATTATTCCTTTATCTGGATGATGATTTTGGCTGCAAGTCGCTGTCAACTGGAGCTCCATCTGGATTCGGGATTCATTTTCATATGGGATGCATTTTGTGCAGTAAAAAATCTGTTGGCTAGGAAGAAATAAAATCATGAATTTCCAGCCAGTCAACTACCAAATATAGGCCCTTGACAGCAGCATTAATTTTGTCTCATACTTAAACTTAGTTAGGGCATGGTGGCTTAGCCTGTTCATATAAATTTTCTTATTAGTTCTGTGGCATATCACTTAATGAGGTTGCCTGTATGGTATATGTTTGGGGCAACTCGGTTTTTTTCTAGAGCCCAAAGCTCAGTATCTAATCGCAGCAAAGCATGTTTAGCATGATTGGAATAGCTTACAGTTTTTGTTAAACTGAATTAGCGAATATATGTTGCTTTTTCACCTAACAGGCTTGGCTATATGTTTACTGGTGCACACCATGTCATTCGAGACAATTTCAAGATCTTAGAAATTAGCTCCAAGCTTCAAAATTCCAACAAATCAATACAAAGATGAAACTATTCATTTAAAATTAGCAAGTTATGAGAGGAAGGTTTGCATAAAGTAACTCTACATGGCGTAAGATTACAATATTCATTGTAGCAAGATTTTCTTTCCAATCTGCGGCACTGTCAAATCGGAATCGGACATCTATCATGGTTCATGACATTACGCTTCAAGGATAGAAGCATATATGTTGGATATCTATGACATAAAGAGATTATCGTTTCAACTACTTGACCTATCAGTGATTGGTTAGTTCAATCAAATTTATAGATTTACTGTTGATTTGTTTGGATGGTTAGTTAGGAAAGTGAAAAGGAAACTTTTTGATGTTGACAACTTAATTTCTCTGTGGTAGTGACAAAGCAACGACCTTACTTGAACATGATCTATTCTATGGGATCGTACCGCTGCAAACCTGCCAGCAAGTAAATTTATTGGCATTTTATTTTGTTTAGGATAACTTTGCTTTTTGTTGCTCAATAAAAAGAATATCCCTCTTTGTAAATCTATTATTTCGCTTTCCGATTAAGCTGTAGTTCTCTCCAAATAATTTTCAGATTACACTAAGCAGAAGCTGCTAAACAGGCTGCGGAAGGTGATGAAAAATCAAACAGTAAAGAGGAGGCTGCTCTGTGTTGCCGTTCAAATTCTTGAGATAGCCCCAAGAAACTAAAAGGGATGAAGTAGATTTCAATCTAATGGTTTTGTTCAACTTTGATTTATTCATGGATGGTGTCAATAAATTGTCGTACAAAAAATCATATCAAAAATATCGCATGTCTACCATGGTTTTTAATGCCTGACTAATGTGCATTTCTGCTAGACCTTCGCATGCACCTCCCTGTTGCCGCCAGGTTGCACCGTTTGGATGTTGTAGTGTTGCGTTGATGAGCATTTTGGTAGACATCCCAATTGTCTTTCCCGTTGCAACGCACGGGCATATGTGCTAGTAAATACCAAAAACCCCAGAAAGAAACCTAGAAGTTCCACGCCGCCGCTGCACGCCTCTGTACCGAAGCGATCTCATCCGGAGCCCTGTTCCGGCATCCTGCCGGAGGGGGAAATCATCGCCGGAGGCCATCTTCATCATCCCGGCGGTCTCCATGACGAGGAGGGAGTAGTTCACCCTCGGGGCTAAGGGTATGCACCAGTAGCTAGTGTTTGATCTCTCTCCCTCTCGTGTTCTTGATTTGGCACGATCTTGATGTACCGCGAACTTTGTTAATATAGTTGGATCATATGGTGTTTCTTCCCTCTCTCTATCTTGTTGGGATGAATTGAGTCTTGCTCTTTGAGGTTTCGTTATGTTAGATTGAATATTGGATTTGAGATCACTTGATGTATGTCCTGCATGTGAATACCCGTGGTGACAATGGGGTATTCTATTGAGTTACTTGATGTATGTTTTGGTATTCAACTTGCGGATTCCCGTGGTGACATTGGGGTAATCTAGGCACATAGGTTGATACATGTTTTCGCCCTACATTCTCCGATAGAAACTTTGGAGTGATTCTTTGTCGCACATTGAGGGATGGTTATATGATTCAATTATGTTAGCATTGTTGAGAGATTGCACTAGTGAAAGTATGAACCCTAGGCCTTGTTTTCAAGCATTGCAATACCGTTTGTGCTCCGTTTTATCACCTGTTACCTTGCAACTTTTATATTTTCAGATTACAAAAACCTATACCTACTATCCATACTACACTTGTATCACCATCTCTTCGAACTAGTGCACCTATACAATTTACCATTGTATTGGGTGTTTTGGGGACACAAGAGATTTCTTGTATTTGATTGCAGGGTTGTTTGAGAGAGACCATCTTCATCCTACGCCTCCCACGGATTGATAAACCTTAGGTCATCCACTTGAGGGAAATTTGCTACTGTCCGACAAAACTCTGCACTTGGAGGCCCAACAACGTCTACAAGAATAAAAGTTGCGTAGTAGACATCAAGCTCTTTTCTGGCGCCGTTGCGGGGGAGGTGAGTGCTTGAAGGTATATCTTTAGATCTTGCAATTGAATCTTTTATTTTCTTATTTATTCACTAGTTTGGTTTATAAAAGAAAACTACAAAAAAATGGAATTGAGATTGCCTCACATGCTTTATCTTTATGAAGTGTTTCTTGAGAATGATGGATCAGAAAATTGTGCCCAAGTGTTAGAAGAAGAATTCAATAAAATGTGTGGCATTAAATCTTTGAATGATAAGCATGATTACAATATTGTTAGTATGCTTTCTATGAATATCCATGATGCTAATGATATGCAAAGCCATAAGCTTGGGGATGCTATGTGTGATGAAGATGATATTTTTAGTCCCCCGGGTTTTGATGAGCAAATTTATTATGATGAAAGCATGCCTCCTATTTATGATGATTACAATGATGAAAGTGGGTTTGGAAGAGTGTCAACTTTATGTAATAATGATCCCACTATTTTGGAGGGTGTTGAATCTTATTGTAATAATTATGAAAGTGGATTTGGAGAGGTAATGACTTTATCTAATGATGAATCCACTATTTTGGAAGAGTTTTCAATTGATTATGACAACAAAGTTGCTATCTATGATGATTATGGTGATGACATGTGCTATAAAGAGTAATGATAACCATAAAACTTGTCATTGTGATTTTAATGTTCAATTTGATTATGTCAATCAAGTATCTCATGATAGTTATTTTGTTAAGTTTGCTCCCACTACTATTGCTGAGAATAAATTTGCTTATGTGGAGAGTAATAAAAATTCTATGCTTGTGGATCATGAAAAGAATGATTTATGCGATGGTTATACTTAAAACGATAGAAAACGAGCGGTGCTGATTTAACACTCAAAAAACTAAGTTGTATCAACAGTGAAGATTAGGGAAGTACTACACGTAAAAAAAAACTGAGATTAGGCACGTATACCATAGGTATTAGGCACGTACTGCACGTTATTATAAAGAATTTGTATTGTACTAAATGGCCAGTTATAAAAGGTTTACAACTACACGACAGAAAATGTCTACAGGAATCCTTGCTTGAGCAACCTCGTCGGTTTCCACTCCAGCCACGACTTCCGCGATGCATCGACCGTTACGACTGTGGGGGGTGTCCGTCCGCTTACCTTCGGATTCTTCTCCAGTCTCACCGTCTGCGTTGCTACCGTTGTGACTGCGGGGGGATGTTGAGTATATTGATTATTAGGAAGTATAGGATAGACTAGGATTTGATCCTGCCTTGTCTTGTACTCCAAGTAGATCATTGTACTCCTATATATACGCCCACGAGGCTCAAGCAATAAAACATCGATTCCACCAAATCATCTCTATCCCTTCTAACACGGATGAAACACACACGCTTAGTTCTATTTTTAATTTTAGACGCCTTTCATAACTGCTACGTGCATCAAACCCTCTGTAACATTTCATCCAATAGAATCCAAAAACATAGCACGTCTCATGTATACAAGTGCAGTACTACGTGACTACGTGTCCTTGTGAATTTGGTGATCTGGTGACGCTCTAATACTCTTGTTTGCTTCGGCTTGTACTCCCGGATTAACACATGACGCCTGAACGATATCATATTGCGGTTGATCAATCTCCACGTAAGGTGCAACTAAAATTCTTATAGGACAATCCCCAAAAAGAAATCTCTGAAAATATACCAGAATCACGTAAAAAAATCCAGATGCCAAGCAAAAAAAAAAAGTGTCCGTGTCCTATATGACCGACCATCAAACAAGTCAAACCTCCAGCAAAGAAAAACCAATCGCCCTGAAGGGTTTGCGTTCAGACTAGCAACAGAGGCAATGTTCGCCGGGCTCGGCGGCTGCACGCGCACAGCCCCTCGGCTCGATTCTTTCCTCAGCGAGGGAAGATTTTTGCCCTGGAGCACAGCCCGCCTTGCACCGCTCCCTCTTTCCGGCCTCCCATCGCCAAGTTTTTTTTGCCTCCCATCGCCAAGTTGATGGGCGAGCCTCAGGTGTCGAATCCCACACGAGCATGGTACCATTATGGTCGATTGGACTACAATGCAATCAGCGATAGATTCCAGTGTCCTTGGCCAT